>OY728119.1:800853229-802308229 GCA_963277665.1 Viscum album | reverse complement strand
AACCGATCATCCTTTTTGGAGGAAAAAAATCTAATTTCAGAAAAGGTACAATTTAAAGGGATGAACCTCGAAAGATGATCTCAGGTACATAGTTAAAATCATTTGTATTTTCATTACCTCCCATCACATTTGGACCAACAGTAAACCAACAGAAAATTCATGGATTTGGGAAAGAACATGATTGGATAAAACGGAGCATTTTTTGGGATATTCCGTATTAGTCTGATTTGTTAATCCGCCATATGATGGATGTTATGCATATTGAGAAGAACTGTTTTGATAATTTATTTCATACAGTTTTGGATACACCAGGTAAGACCAATGATACTGTAAAGGCACGATTAGATCTTGCCAAAATTTGCAGACGACTAGAACTTGAACTATTTGAAAATGTTAGATCATAGAGGATAATGAATCCAAAAGCAGCTTATACACTATCCAAAGAGAGTAACTTATTATTTTGTCAGTGGATTACAGATTTGAGACTTCCAGATAGTTATGCTTCCAATTTGGGAAGATGTGTTAAGAATGGTTATATTACTGGATTAAACAGTCATGATTTTCAAGTTATAATGGAAAGACTAATGCCGATTGGATTTAGAGGATTGTTGAATTCTATGATTTGGGATTTGATAACAGACATATCATATATTTTTTAGAGACATTTGTGCAGCGAAAACAGACTACGATGAGCTAAGAAAACTCGAAGAAGATGTTGCTGTAATTATATGTAAAATGGAAAAAATCATTCCGCCATCTTTCTTTGACTCAATGGAACATCTGATATTACATTTACCACATAAAGCTAAATGTGGAGGTCAAGTACAGTTTCGATGGATGTACTCATTCGAGAGATGCATGCAGAAATTGAAGAAAAAAGTACGTAACAAAGCATCAGTTGAAGGCTCAATTGCTGACGCTTATTTGCAAGAGGAAATTGCTTTTTTCTGCTCTCATTATTTTGAATCTCAATATCTCTCAAAACACAATCGCATGGGACGAAATGAGGGGAATGTTAATGACGAAATGGACAATCAATTAACATTTTTTAATTAACCAAATCTTGGTTTCAGTGGATTTCATGAACTATGGCTATCAGATGATGAATATCGCAGAGCTCATACATATGTTCTGCTTAAATGTGAAGAAATGACATCATTTTTCTTGTGATTGCTTCTATCACATAATCTATAATTTATGTTACAGTGTTTTAACTGATTTTATTTGTAGGTTATATGATAATCATATCAAGAAACAACTTCCACAAATTACAGCAGTTGCTCTTGAAGAACGAAGACAAAAAAAATTTCTCAATGGTTTCAAAAACTGGTAACATAAATTATTGATGATTTAATATCATTTCTGTTTATTATTTACTGTATTGATAATTGTTGTACAAATTTTTAGGTGTCTCAATATGTTGATAAAATTGATAAGCGACTGTGTATATTGAATGACCCACCATCCAAAATGGTTAAATCTTATAATGCATATGTAGTGAATGGTTTTCGATTTCATACACATACATACGGGGAGTCAAAAAAACAATGAACAGTGGATTTTTCTTGAGAGGATCACATCATAGAGAAACTGAAGTTGACTTTTATGGCATTTTGGATGAAATTATTGAGTTGTGTTATCTAGGACAGAATTACATTACAATGCTTAAATGTCGATGGATGGATACTGAGAGAGGCTTGCGTGTTCATCTGACTCATGGAATCGTCGATATTAAATATAAAAGTCTTCTTGCAGTAAATAAACTATTTTTACTATCTCAGCAGGCACATCAAAATTATTATGCAAATTATTGTGCTACTTCAAGAGACTTGAGCGATTGGTGGAGCATAATAAAAATTAAATCTCAGGAAAATCAGTTTACTCAAACTGAATGTGGTTCTGCTGAAGTGGAAGGAATTGAAATTTTTCAAGAGACTGCTCAAAATCCATCTGATTCACAAAGAGACGTGAATATCCATGATGACATCCCATGATTAAGGATCGATGGTGATGAAAATGTCAATGATATTACAAATGAATTTCAAATGACAAAAGATGTTGAAACTGAAACTTATATGGATATTGATGATTCTGAGGAGGAAGATGAAGACATTGACATTGACAGCTATGGAGAGGAGGATGAAGATGAACATTAACACAGTTAAATGCCGGTTATAATCATAACTAATATATATCTATATTAAATAGTTATTTTAAATATCTGCTAACAACAATCATTTTTTATTTCAGATGGACTCTGATATATTCTGTGAGTTGCAGGAGGCTAACCTACAGTTTGATGAGGGGGATTTTGGATCATCTGACCCTCAGCCTACTGGAGGTTCAGGGGGTACGCAGAGGGGGCGCGGTCGTGCACGACTGATGATTCTTGGCCCTATCCCCGATCGACGTCCATATCTTGGTTTCGATCCACACACACGGAGGTATGGTAACATGTATATTTTAGTTAGTTTTCATTAATTTATTTTTATATATACTAATTATTTGATTATTTATTCCTTTTTCACAATTTTGTGCATGTAGCTATTGGATAGGGGAGTGCTATCTTGCGCAATTATTTTTCTCAGCCATGGATCACATGGAAACAGATTCCTGTTGATGTGCGACGCGACATGTTCCATCAATGGCTGGTACGTAAATAAATAATATTTATTTTGAAATTTTTTTTATTAATAACTTGATATTATAAATTATTTGTAGGGGTTCTGGTATCCTATCGATGATAGCATGCGTGACGCTATCCATGCGGCATGACAGATTTCTATGTGCAACCGTTTCCGTTAGTTTTTGCACAATTTGATAAGCACAACCATTAAGAAAGTCGGAGTGACAGAATTTGATGAGTCGTGTAGAACTCACCGACCAGAGTACATTTCATCTCACATTTGGGATGGATTATGTTTGCACTGGTTGGGTGGTGGATTTCAGAGGAGATCTTCAGTGGGACGGCAGAACCGAGGGAGACAGGAGGTGACGCATCGAGCTGATAGTAGTATATTCAGTTCGCATATAGAGCATCTCGTAAGTATATTTTTTAAATATTTTAAATAACTTTAAATATAAACAGTTTATTTTATATTTCTGTAGGCAGTCGAGCATCCCGATATTACAGAGTTCGACATTTATCGGAGGATGTACAGTGATCCAGCCACTGGAGAGATTAGAGATGACCGCCAGCGTTAGATTGTGGTTAGTATTATTTTTTCAGTTTAGAAATTAACTACATATAATATTTTCTCAATTTTAATTTTAAATTGAAATTGAATGAGTCATATTAGGCTACGACCTCTCAAACACAAGCTGAGGTTCAGGACGAGATGACAGAGCAGACCGGTGCTCGCCATTTCGATGAGGCAGCATGGATGCAGGCGACTCAGTATGGCTTGGAGAAGGGCCTAGTAGTTGGTATAGACTCTCATTTGACTCATGACATTTATTATGGCACTACTGTGATGTTGGCGTCCAGCTCGAGAGGAGCTCGTGGAGAGACATCATCTTCTGGATCACAGTATCGGGAGCAGTTGCAAACTCAGGCTGAACTTATAGAGACTTTGTAGAAGCAGCATGAAGAGATGAGTCGGCAGCAGCAGCAGCAGGAGCAGCATCACGAGGAGGAGCTGCGTCGATTGGAGCAGCGGTGGCAGCAGGAGTATCACGAGCAGATGGAGTACATGCACCATCTGACTCGTAGTTTAGGGATAGAGTTTCCTCCACCTCCTCCAGACAACCCCCCAGTGATTTTTTTTTATGTTAAAAACATTTGAATTTATGTTTTTTAATAATATGAACTATTTACTGTTTCTGTATTTTATCTTGGTGGAAATATTGCATAATTTGATTTTTTTAATATTTTATTACTTATATTTAGTATTCTATTTTTTAATATTTGTTTATTTTACTAATAATAATAATATTTTATGATTTTTTTTATATTTTTTTGAAAATATTGATACTTTTAATAATTTATTAATATTTTATTATTTTAATAATATTAATATTAATTTTTTACTAATCATAATTTTATTAAATATATTTTTTTAGTATTTTATTTTATAATGTTTATTTTACTAATAATAATAATATTTTTTATTTTTTTATTATTTTTATTATAATAATATAATTTTTTCATTAATCATAATAATATTATTATTTTTTAATTATTTATATTATTAGCGAAGAGGCCTTTGGCGGCGAGGTCCCATCGCAAATAAATGAAATATTTTTTTTAAGATTGGTATTTGCGATGGGATAACGAGACTGTCGCAATAAGTATTTGTGACGGGCCCGTCGCAAAAGGTTTATGGGTATATAATGTATATAATCGGAAGGATATTTGCGACTGGAATTTTACTCGTCGCAAAAACTAATTGCGACGGGTCCATCGCAAAAATGTTTTTGGGTATATAATGTATATAATCAGGAGGTTTTTTGCGGCGGGCAAATTTCCCGTCGCAACCGATAGTTTTTGCAACGGGCCTGTCGCAAACAATATCTGTTGCGACGCCGTTTTCTGCAATGGTCTATTTACGACGGGATCCCGTCGAAAAAAAAAACAGGAATTCCAGTAGTGATGTACTCAACGTCAGCAGTGATAGTAGGTGTTTGTGGTAAATAAAGTTTAAAGTGGCGTGCAAATGGAACATCTACAAGTTTCAAAGATTCAAACGAATATCTCTTAAGAACTTTCAATACATAAGCATGTTGGGAGAGATACAACATTTTATCAGATGTGTCCCTAACAATTTCCATACCAAGGATCTGTTCTGTGGCCCTTAAATCCTTCATTTCAAAAACACCTTTCAATTGAGTTTTAATATCATTAATGAGCTTCATGTTATTGCACAAAATCAACATTTCATCTACATATAATAGAAGGTAAAGCATGTTGTTTTGACAGACTTGAAATAAGCACAAGCATCCTATTGACTCCTGGTAAAATGGTTATTGAGCATAAAAGAATCAAATTTCTTATATCACTGTCTACAGGCTTACTTTAAACCATATAATGATTTACTTAAAAGGCATACTTGGTTAGGTTAAACTCTTTAGAATAACCATCAGGATGTTTTATGTACAATTTCACATTAAGGACCCCATGAAGGAAGGTTGTTTTCACATCTAATTGTTCAGTGTAAAAATCATAATAGGCAGTAAAGGCGAGCAACACCCGTATAGAAGAATGTTTAACAATTGTTGAAAATATTTCAGCATAATCAATTGCTTCTCTTTGAAGAAACCCTTTGGCCTCTAATTTGGCATTAAATTTAATTTAATTTTCAGTTGTGTCATCCTCCTTTCGTTTGTAAATCCACTTATATCCAATGACTTTGGCATTGGCAGGTCTATATATGATAGACCAACTGTGTTTTTTATTCCAAGGAGTTCATTTCTTAATCCATGGAAAAAAACTACTGCTTGGAATATCTATCATTGATGGATTGCTTATGATTGAGGGTCATCGTCAAAAGATCTTGGGCCACATGAAAGGCAAATAAAGTCATATCATACTGATTAAAGCGAGTGTAAGGTCTTGTAACCCTTCTAGCTCTATCACGACTCAACTAGTAATCAACATTATTATTAGGAGGATCATTGTCTAAGTTTGAATCGGAACTAGAGCTAGGTTCAGTTCGGGTCATAGGTTGTAGATTAGGCGGAGGAGGTTGTGCAACAGCCTCAAACCAGGTTGATGGTTGAACACCTATAGCCTCATCAATGGTTGTATCATCGCTGTCTTCTGTGACAAATTTAGACTCGGAGAACAGGATTCATGAAACACCACATCTGTACTGATTATAAACTTCTGGTATTTGGGTTTATCAACCAACAATTTATAACCCTTGACACCTTCAATGAAGGTTCCGGGCACAGCGGAAGTGTGGTTGGAACGACACCCAACTTTGATTTTTACCATGATCAATGATTATTCTGGGATCAATACGACGATGAACTCCAGTCTCCACGGAATAGAATCAAAGATTTAGATAAAGAAAGGAGAGGACCGAAACCTTTAGAGAGGATCTTGCACATCGTGTTTATAATTAATTTTATTAATTTCATAGAGAAAATAATATCTGGATCTTCGGTATTTTCTTCGTTGATGATGATGATCGTCCGAAATGACCTTTCAATATTATCTTGTATCATTTGAAAGGATCAAAACTAGAATCCATCTTGCGGTGATTCACACGTGCTCTGAGGGCCACCGATCGACACCGCTCGTTCTCAGGATGCTAGCTCGGCGAAACGAGTGTCTTGTTTCGGTCGTTCTTGAATGATTGTTCTTCGGCTTTGAAGAACGCCTCTCGTTATTGAGAGGGGCGGGAAGAGAATTTGAAAGAGATATTGTTTAGCTCAACAATTCTCAATTCACCGGGTGTGCGGTTTGGTACATGGCACAATAGACGTATGTGTCTATTTATTGACATGAGGCTTCAGTTACAATATTTAATTGTGTAACAACAATTAAATATATTCATAACCTTAGAAAACTCAAGCTATTAATAAAAATACCGGGTCATTATTTATGGTGCGCCAACTTGCGCAAAACAGAATTATAAATAAAATTTTGCGTCGCAAAATAATAGCAGCGTTATTTTAATTTCTGTCAACTAGTTAAATAATTATTTATTATCTTGCAAATAATTACTTTACTACCAGACCAGCCTTGGTCTTCTCAAACTTTACTTCCATTTATTGAACACCTGAATAAATAAATAAATAATTTATTCTCTTAACTAAATATTTTATTTACAAACTAGTAAATAAATATTTATTAAATGTTCAAAAAAATAATTAAAAATATTTTACCCAAAATCCGATGAATAAATATTTATTTAATTTATGCAATCATTTTAACGTGAATAAAATTATTTCGCTGTCTTCAGAATAATATTTATTAATTAAATTCATATAGAATTTAACCAAGACCACTAGAAACACTTAGTGTGTGACCCTCTAGGATTATTTCTCACTGACGTTAGGCAGACTTGCCTAAATTCCAAGAGTGTTGTCTAGAAACGGGTCAAGGCACCCAAGAGAAAGAACTTAAAGTCCAAAAACGACATCCACATACGAACGCTCACTGTGTAATATAATCTCTTTGTCGCAATATCTCATCAAGAAGGTTTCATGATAGTGTCATCAACTTTTATGTTGGATACGTCGTTCTTTGACTGCCTGAAATAAACTCGTCGTTACACCAGGGCCATGAAATTTTGTGTGACATATCTATTTCAATCAAATAGTCGAGATATCAACTTCCATAAATGGAAGGGGAAAATCATTCCTCGACTTATCCATTAATAACATGCCACTCGTGACGCACCCAACGTACCCTACTTCCCGCCAACTGTCTGTGTGACGGTTTTCGTCAGTAAATCAAAGTGTGCGAGTGGTGACACATGTTAATAATAATCTTAACGTCTAAGGATCATTACACACGCTCGCAGATAGAAATATCCGGTGACACTAAAACATGTGGAATTCCTACTGGCGGGTCTGTTATCATAATCTCTTGTCTTGGAGATTACCAAGTACGAACTTCATGAGAGGAAGTCTCATCTGCTTATGAGCACTCGCACCTGACAGTCTACATGCTATGTGTCCCATCATAGTATGTCATTCAATCATAGAACTATATTTAAGAATATTGTTATAACATTTCAAAGATCTCACCATAGCGGAGAACTGCCATGACCTTATCAATGCAAGAAATACTCTAGGACATTATTACATCATAGTCTTGCAGAACAATAGACAATATGTAATAAGATGTTTAATATTTAAATACATTAAATATCCATGTAATCAAAGTACAACCAGTTGGTTTTAAGACGCCAACTCTTACATTCAGGGTACCCGACAAACACACACTTAAGAGCTCAAGGTTTTAACTTATCAGTTTTAACATGAGCATATGTAGTAAACTCAAACACTCTTAGGTGGCTCTAAGAAGGTAGTTTATTATTCCACAGTTCCTCCGGGGCTTCAAATTGATTAGTAGAGGACAGGCGCCTGCCATAGTGCCCAAAATGACTTGGGCAGGCCTGAGCATGTAAGCATGCTTCGGGACTCGCTCAAGGATAGTTATATTCATGCACTCAGTAAGATCATTATGTTGGGGGTGTCCCTGACAACCTGGTGTCTTCCAACACCCTCAGATTGACAGAGCTGAATAAAGTCACTAGAGAGGTATTCCAATCTATTATCATTTCTCATGGTTTTGATTTTCTTTCCAACCTGGTTTTCAACAAGGCTTTTCCATGTTTTAAAGGTTTCAAAAACATAGCATTTGTTTTCGAGTATGTATATCCATACTTTTCTAGAGAATTCATCAATAAAGGTGACAAAATAGAAACCTCCACCATGGGAGGTGGTCCTAACCGGTTCACCATGGGAGGTGGTCCACCATGGGAGGCTTTTCTAGGTGTAATGTTGGTTAACGACCGTTGTTTATTGAGTTCCTCAAGACCATTGGAGCTCACATGCTCCAATCTCCTATGTCATGCAAAGTATTATCAGTATTGATCACATATACAAAACCCAATTGTCTAGAATGGATCTTCCCATTCAACACATACATGCCATTAACAAGGGAACCCTTGATGATAGTTCCATAACCCTTGAAGATTTTGAGGCAACCCGGTTCAGACCTAATAGTACAGCCCTTTTGGTCCAGAATTCCTAAAGATATCAGGTTCCTATGGAGGACAAGAACTCGCCAAACATCTAACAGAGTTATGATAGAGTGACCATCTGGTTATGTTAAAAGACAGAACATCCTCTCATAACATGACACCTCCTATTGTTGCCTCAAAGAACATCTCATTTTACCCTTTCTACCAGATCAGTGAAGGACCCCTAGAAGGACACATATGAAATGAGCACCCAGAATCCAGGACCCACTCATGGGTGAGTGCATGCATGGATAAATTTAAAACGTTGGTAGTATCATAACCAAAGTCCACTAAAAGGTATTGGTCAAAAGACTAAACTTAGGTTGCTTACTATTCTTAGTATTATCTTTACTATAATCTTTCTTCTTACCCTTTGTATGTGACCTACCCCTGGTAAAAAGACTCTCAGGCCCACCCGTAACTTTAGGTCTGCTATGTAATTCCTTAGGGCAGACTTAACTACTTCTGGGATTAATGATTCACGACCGTACATCATAGTCTCTACAAAAGTACTATAGAAATTGTCTAGAGTTATCAAGAGAATCATAGTTTGATCCTCATCATCAACAGTCACATTAATGTTGGCTAAATCACATTAAGAAGGCGCTTACGAGTGCGCAACATCTGGATCTGTGGGTTCGCACTCCGCCAAGAGCTTTTGGATCAATCAAATGGTCACACGTCTTCTACGCGAAGGGTTTCGTCAACACTCTACCATAAACGGCCTATGAGAGGAAGCCTAGGAGCACAACAGGCCAGGAGTTGGTCTCGCGGGAAGCGAGAATCGGTAAGGCGAGCTAGGGTTTCACCATACTAAAACGGGAGCCAAAAACCAGGAAGAACCAAGTCGAATGTCGAAAGAGAAAACCAGCAGGGGTGATGAATTCCCCTGACACGGCGCAGAGCCTCGAAACGCACCATCCAACCAGAAGCTGCCACACACGAGGAAGCCGAACTGCCAAACAAATTGAGCACTCAAACCCCCTGCATGTGGAGAGGCACGATCAAAGGGATGATGAGGTGATCGACGGCCAGGAGGAATCCCACAGAGGATAAATGACTAGGCAAGCCGGGAAAGCACGGGCCGAGAAATAAAACAGGTAAGCCAATTAGAGCGGCCCAGAACAGAGGCCCGCACGAAAACCCAGTAGTCCACACAATAAAGAGAAGTCTGCAGATACAAAATTTCAGCCTCATAATAAAAGGAAAATTAAAACATTTTTGCATGCATGCATTAAGAACATATAAATAGCAGAATAAAGATTAAGCAATTTCAATATGAAAACACCGAAATTCACAAGAGGTGCAGAGGACAACTTAGCGATCATAAATCACATTGGGCTGCTTTCACTGTTCCTGCATTATGCTCTATTTGTATTTGTCAATATCAACTACGGGATAAAATAATTAACTCAAGCTAAAATGAAAAAATAAAAGCATGCATGTGTCACTAATTTTGTTCCAACAAGAGATGATGGGAATCGGAGTAGAACAAGAAGCCCAGAAAAAGAATTAGAACGAATAAAACTTGCAAAACACTCATCCCCAGCAAATCCCCCCTTGAAAGTAATCCGCACGACATATTTTTTCACTCAACGAAAAAAAAATAACAGATTTATAAGCATGCAAAATTTTAGACGAAAACGCCGGAAAACAAAGATGAAACAAGCAGAATAAGAAGAGGATAGTCAGCATGAAAAACACAAGAAAAACAGTTCCTAAAGAGGGATTTTATTTATCAAAGAGAAAGAGAAGCAGCCACGGTCGAAGAAGAATCCTCAAAGGGGGGTATTTTCTTACAAAAGGGCTGTACATAATTTATAAACAAGGAGAAGAAAGTAAGTTGGATACCTCGATGTGCACATGGTAGCCCCTGCATGCTCCATTGGCAACTGCCACAACAAGACATAGCAACAATTCTCCATGAGACTTCTCTCTCTTTCATGGGCTGCCACCTGTCCTGAGTGATTGGGGTGTTGATATGGGCCACCCTGAATTTGTATGAAGCAGGCTTGTACTTGAGTTTTTTTGGTGAGGCGGCAAGTTGGGTGGGTTGGTGTGGTTGAGAGTGGGCGACTTGGGCTTATGAGGGCTGGAAGAGTGGGCTGGTCAAGGCTTGTGGCGGGGGGTTGGAAAGAGGTGATGGACTTGTGTGCTAGATGCTAGCAGGGGATACCTTGAAGTATGGATGTGGCGTTCCATTGAGCACCATCTGAGCAGCCCTAAAACAGCTCGGATAAAGCTCCCCTTTGTGTGCATCAAACCAACAGCAAAGACAGCATGGGATTTCCTTCAGCACGAAACCTCATCTGCATCTTATCACAAGCCTGCAACCTCCCAAGGTTCAAGATCCGGACCAACTGAGCATCGCATCTCCATCATGAATCAAGCAGAACCATCTCAGTCGAGCTCGGGATTTTGAAGCAGCCGCCTTTGGTGATCACCAAAGCTCTCCCCATCCTATAAACTGTTCAAAATACTTATTGAAATAAAAAGTATTTTGATCCGTAAAAAGCCATTTGTTTGGATCGATGAGATGGATAAAAAAAAGGTATCCTCATTGAAAATGTGGATAGAATTCTCGTAGTTCATCCTTTGCAAAAGAAGACTTTCAAATTGGTATTTTCAATAAAATATATATTTGCCTAAATGTTATTAAAGTGTTTTAAAAATATATATATTTAATAAAATGTTTTGTTATATATATATATATATAACAAAACAAGGATCTCTAATGGAATCAAGGTATTCTTCGATCGAAACGGTGAGATCGAACCGATGTGATTGACACCGATTTCTATTTATAAATAAGGGATGACGAGATCGCTTATGGGTTAATTATTCTTCAATCCACGAAGTTCTCCATACATTTTTCCAATATCAGTGTGGCGGAGCAATCGAACATTGGTATTCGATTTTCTCTAAATATTAGTGAAATCCTCGAAGGAAACGCCCACCGAGAACTCTAAACCATTAAAGTGGCGGGAGGGGGGGGGATCAAACCCTTTTAGAGGGTAAATTAAATTCACGCATCGAGATTCAATTTGTCTTCTCCTTCTTGCCTACCTATTTCCCAACAATCAAAAGGGTTTGAACACCCAAGATAGAACCTAGAAGATGGATTCGGATCCCCTCAAAGAGATAAATCAGGACATGGTCAATTTTGACAGCTTTGATGGCAATAATTTCTCCCGATGGCAAGACAATATGATGTTTCTTCTTACAGTGTTGATGATTTTTTACATCCCGGAACCAAATATTCCACCCATTCCCGATGATCCCTCTTCAAATCCTGACTGCACACCCGTTGACTTGACTCAACTCGAGCACATTCGAGCAATGAAGAAGAAACATGAAGACGATCAGGTTTTGTGTCGAGGACATATTCTCAACACATTATCAAATAGTCTTTATAACTATTTCCGCCAAATATATAGGATGCATTCGATTTCAAGTATAAAGTCGAGGAAGAAGGTAACAATAAATTTCTTATTGCAAAAATATATAAACTACAAGATGGTTAATAACAAACCAGTGTTGGAGCAAGTTCATGAGTTTCAAGTTATAGTAAATAAACTTCTTTCCCTTTAGATTAATATACCAAAAACTCTTCAAGTTGGTACAATTATTGCTAAATTGTCACCTATATTGAAAGGTTTTGATAAATCACTGATTAAAAAGAGTGATGATATTTCCTTATAACAATTACAAAAGTTTCTTCGCATTGAAGAAGAATCAATGTTGAGAGACGTGGACATGACTTCAAAAATTGATACCAAGATTAATATCATTGAGGGAAAGACACAATCAAACTCTACCTTACATGTCAAAAAGAAAAGTCAACAATTCAAGAAGAAAGACAATCCTTCCAAGAAGAAAGGAGAATGCTTTGTCTGTGGAAAACCAGAGCATTTTGCACGGAATGTCGCTATCAAAAGAAAGTTGATAAACCCACTGCAAATATGTTGACTGAAGATAAACTAGTTGCAATGTTATCCGAAGTCAATATGACTTCAATAAAGATGAGACGATGGCTTGATTCTGGAGCAACGGTTCATGTGTGCAAGGATCGTTCGATGTTCAAAACATTTGAAAATTGTACTATCACAAAGGAAGTACACCTTGAAAATAATGCATGCATCAATGTCAGCGGACAAGGAAGCATGGAGATGACTTTACTTCTGGGAAGAATTTGACTCTTTTTAATGTGTTGTATGTACCCAAAATTCAAAAGAATTTAGTTTCTTTCGATCTTCTGTGTAAGAAGGGATTTCGAGTTTCATTCGAACCTGACAAGGTTATCTTGTCGAAGGGAGGAATTTTTGTGGGGAAAGGGTACTCAAATGATGGAATATATCAATTATCCATTAATAACATGATTGAATCTTCTGCTTACTTGATCGAGTCCTTTAATTTATGGCAAGGTCGTTTAGCACATGTTAATTACAATTCATTAAAATTTATGAAGAAGTTAAACTTAATGAACTTTGGAAATTAATTTAATAAATGTGAAACATGTGTATAATCTAAAATAGTTAAGAAACCTTTTCATAGTGTTGAAAGAAATTCTGATATATTAGAATTAGTACATTCAGATATTTGTGAATTAAATGGCTTATTAATTTGTGGAGGAAAAATATATTTTATTACTTTTTTTGATGATTATAGAAGATATTTACATATATATCTTCTTAGAACAAAGGATAAATCCTTTAATATATTTAAGAAGTATAAAGTAGAAGTTGAAAACCAATTAAACAAAAAAATTAAAGTATTATGCTCAGGTAGAGGTGGTGAATACTTTATGAACGAGTTTAATGAGTATTGTGAAGAAAATAGAATAATTCATACAATAACTTCTCCTTACACACCTCAGCAAAATGGCTTAGCTGAAATGAAAAATTATACTTTAGTATAAATGGTAAATTGCATGATTAATAAATTTAATTTTCCATTAAATTTATGGGGAGAAGCTTTATTGGATGCATGTTATATTCATAAGAGGATTGCCTTTAGAAAAACTAAGTTATCCCCTTATGAAATTTAGAGAGGTAGAAGACCTAATCTTTCTTATTTTAAAGTGAGGGGTGTTTAACTTACTATAGAGTTTCTGATCCTAAAAGAACTAAAATTGTTCCTAGAGCAATTAAATGTATTTTTGTTGGATATTCAGAAAATAGAAAAGCATATAGAATCATAGATTTGGGAGTTAATATAATTATTGAATCAAGGGATATAGAGTTTTTTTAAAATAAATTTTATAAAGATGATGTTGAGGAAGTTATTCATCATACCCCTATCTCATGTATTCCATCTAGTCTGAATACAATAGTAGAGAATAATGATGATTGTTGAGTTGAACCTAAATGAAGTAAAAGACTTATGAAGGAGAAACATCTTCATCTAGATTTTATTTCTCCTAATTCCATAGTTTTCCTTGTTGAAGGAGATCAAGATAATCATATTCTAAATAAGTATCTTACGGTATTGACTATAGAAGATTACTCAAAGTCTTATAAAGAAGTTATGACTTATAGAGATAGTTCTTTTTGAAAAGAAGAAATTAATAATAAAATGGATTCTATTATGGGGAACAATACTTGGGTCATTATGGATTTACCAAGAGGTTCAAAACCTATAGGTTGTAAATGAGTTTTCAGAAAGAAGCATGATTCCAATGGTAACATTAAAGATTTTAAAGCTAGATTGGTGGCCAAAGGTTTCAGACAACACTACCACAAAACAGGGTTTTCGCAGTGTCACCCTTTAACAGTGCTAAAAAAAAGCACTGATAAAGGGGGTGCCTTTATCAGCGCTTTTTTTCCTAGCGCTGATAAAGTTTATATTTAAAAAAAATATTTCATAAAAAATAATACATTGATATATAAATATATAAGTATATTTATACTAATATAAATATAATATATATTTTATAAATATGTTTTAGATAAGTATAAATATACATTTTCACTAAATATATAAGATATGTAGTGAAAATGGCTTATAAAATATTTTTTAAAAATATTATTAATTAATAATTTGCTAATTATCATCGATTAATAGTCATTTAATAACAATTTAAAGACACAAAAAATAGAAAAATTAAAAAAAGATCTAAAATAAGTTGAAAATGCCACTCAATCTTCAAACGACCATAACTTTTGATCTGGGTGTCCATTTGAGCTCTACAACATATCAAATCGAAACCTATGATGAGTTCTATGCACTATAACCCAATGGAACCTCTTGTCACATTTTTCGTGGCTAAAAAAGGCTCAGAAAGCCTCTAAAACTGAGTTTTTAGTCCGGATACCCAATTTTTTTAACATTCAATGAAATTTTAGCCTCGTTTCAGGGGGTCTTTTTGACCTTTTTCAATGAGGAATGAATTTACTCCGAGGGGTTACATTTATATTGATATTATGGATTTAAAATTTTATCATTTTTTACAATGTAATGTTACTTATAATCTATTATATAACAATATATACATATTTTTTTATATATTCACCCATAAAAAATTAATTTTATAAATAAATAATTAATCATATTTACATATATAGTATATTTCTCAATATATAACAATTATCTAAATAAAAAACTAATATCCATTTTATTTAGAATA
Organism: Viscum album; assembly: GCA_963277665.1. NCBI lineage: Eukaryota > Viridiplantae > Streptophyta > Magnoliopsida > Santalales > Viscaceae > Viscum > Viscum album. The sequence goes on along the minus strand of OY728119.1, from coordinate 802,292,905 downwards.
AAAATATATTAATATTTATATACCTATATGATGTGTCTCTATGTGTGTGTGTGTATATTTGTGTGCATCTGTACTGACAAACTGATATATATTATCTATATAATCTAAACATATGTATATACATATTAATATATAATATTTGTAAATATATATAAATATGTATAATTATACCTACAAATACACATATAATGTGTGTGTGTGTGTGTTGTATATATGTATTTATTTATAAACACACACAAAAAGCATATTTTATAAATGTATTTAAAACCGATCTTATAAATATATATTCATATATGAATAAATATATTAATATATAAATATAACTATATATATATATATTAATATACGAATATATATATTAATATAACTATATATATATATATATTAATATAACTAATTATATATACATATCAATATAACTATATATATATTAATATAAATATATATATATATATTAATATGCGAGTAAATATAATTAAATATATATATATATATAAATAAATACATATATTAATAAATGAAGAGAGAAACAATATGGTGGAGTGGAAAATGTTTAGGCGCACTCGAAACAGGTCCCGAGTTCGAATCCCGAGGGAGGCAGGTCACGCGCGTGGGTGGGGAATAAGGCCTAGCGCTGTTAAAGGCATGTGGGGGCATTGTTAAAGGCTGGGGGTGGATGGGGAGTGCGGGCTGTGGATGGGGGGTGGAGTGCTGTTGAAGGGGGTTTCAAGCGCTGTTGAAGTCCCTCCCTGAATTGCAGAAATATTATTTTATTTTTTAATGGTTTTTTTAAATTTTATCAACGCTAAAAAAGCAGTGATAAAGGACCCTTTTATCAGTGCTTTTTTAGCACTGATAAAAGGGGCCTTTATCAGTGCTTTTCTGAGTGCTGATAAAAGGGACCCCCTATCTTCGCCTTGATTAACAGTACTTTTCTAGCACTGTTAATGCCCTTTTCTAGCGATGATAAAGACCATATTTGCAATAATGCAAAAAGATGAGATTGCTTATTTTGATACTTATGCCCATGTATCTCAAATTAATTCAATAAGGATATTATTTTCTTTATCTTTAATTAATCAATTTTATGTTAATCAAATGGATGTCAAAACTGATTTTTTAAATGAATACTTAAATGAGGAGATTTACATGGAACAATCAGAAGGGTTTGTTTTACAAGGTATTGAAAAGAAAGTATGTAAACTAGTTAAATCTCTTTATGGATTTAAACAGGCTCTGAAATAATGACATGATAAATTTGATTATATTATTTTATTTAATGGATTTACTCATAACTGTTAGGAAAAAGATGATGATGAAGGTGTTTATTTTCAAGAGTTTTCTTTTTTTGAAAAGAAAAGGTTTTTGAAGAAAGGAAATCAACTCACTTTGTATTTGGTGAAAATTATTTTGACCATTATATTCAAGAAAACCGGACACAAAAATTGTTTCCAAAAAAATCCAGACTCACTATGTTTAAGGAAGTATATCATATCGAGAAGAAGTTGTTTGAATGAAAAGGGTCAATTATATTGAGAATTAATCAAGACGGAAGTAAATGGTCATCAGATACACTCTAGATCTAGAATGGAAGAAGTGATCATAATGAGATAATCACAGTCTGTATGACTATGAAAAATGAAATGTGATGATGCTTTGCTAATTTGTAATTATCATAAATCATAAGTAAGTTGTGAAACTAATAGTGAAATCTTGATAAAATAATGTGGGAGTGAAAGAGATGTGGCCATTTGTTTTCAGATTGATCAGACCTAGAAAGAAAGGAAAATAGGTGTTCCAAATCGTAACTAGATTTATCATATATAGGTGGAAGAGAAGAAAGAGATGTTGTTGATCGAAAAGGAATCGAACCAATATAATTGTATCCGAGGGTAAGGGAAGAAAAAAGAAGCTGAAGATCATACTCAAAATGATTTTATCCAGGATAATCATCATCAGGATGATTGTATCCAGGCCAATTGTATTCAGAAAATATTAGACTCAGTCTAAGAAGAAAAAAAGAAACCGGAATAAATGGAAAGTTATGATACTTTCTAATTGAAGTCTAATGATGTTGATGTTGTTCTCAAATAAATTTAAAGTCATGAAGTAAGTTATGATACAAACACAAGTTTGTGAATGAAGGAAGTTACTAAAGATGAGTTGAGTCCGATGAAAATCGTAATGATAAAAACTGATCAATAATGTAGTCAACCATTCAAAAGGGATTGAATTACTTTCTTTACTTTCCAAGAGAATTATCAAAGTGGGTTAAGAGAAAAGGTGAAGAAGTAAAAGTGGTTCGATAGTAGAGATGAAAGATTTTATTGAATGTGATATCAAGGGGGATCTAGGCATTCAAAATAATGGTTATATTCAACATTCAGAGTGGTATCCATTTAATCATATATTTATATATTCAATTGGTACAGTGTGTTGTATTGAAGAAATCATATTCAGAAAACCAGACTCATGAATTGAAATTGGACTGACAATTGAAATGAAACTTTGAATAATAAGTGAAGATTGTAGAAGATTCGAGAAGATTCGAGAAGCGTTTACCAAGTCATAAATGCACTCGAGATTTAAGTGAAATTGAGATTTGGGTGAATTTATGTGGCCAAGATTTTTTTTGGGATTCCCGCCAAATCTCTCATGGGTCACCTATAAAAGGAAAATTGTACTTTTCACTTTTTCTAAAAGAGGTACTACTTATTAAAGAAGAGGGAGAAGCTTTGAGTTTTAGAGATAAGAAGAATTTTCCTCATTCTCTTTTGTTGAAAAAGTTTTGATGGATTGAAGTGAAAGATAAGAGACAATATTGCAACATTGTATTAAACTGACCATCACACTCAGTAATTATTGTAATCATATAATTACCATATTCAGATTGTAAATTTTATTCAAATTATCATTGTATCGCATTGGATTATCGATCAGGATTTCTATTCCAGGATTTTCAGATTGAGGAAGAAGGAGGTCTGAATTGTCTTGATCGTACTCAGACAGTGCTATGTATTTTCGTATTAAGTTCTTTAGACTAGAAGAATCATACTGAGTTGTTCATACTTATAATTTAAGTGGTTCCAATTCATCTTTACCATATTCTGTAAAATTCATATTTTTTGTACCAGGGAGAACTGTACATGGAAGAATCGTACAGAGAAGAATCGTATCGAGAAGAATTGAACTAAAAGGAATCAGATAGGAAAAAACGAACTGGGTAATCGGACTTGGTTTTTCCTTAAAAAAGTTCAGGAAGTTCTTACCATCTTTTGAGTAAGAAAGTGAATATTTTTTTAAAAGTAATACATTTGTGAAGTTGAAAAGAAGCACAGGTAACATGCATTATTTCACAAACTTTTTATTACCCTATTTGTGATAAGAGGGTGCACACGCACTATTGGAACTGTTTTCATAGTGCTACACTAGTGTAAGGGTATATCCTACTCATTATAATCTAAGGATTCATTTCTAGTGGATTGTGTGGTATTGGATTACTTCCAAACCATACCAAGGATGTAGTTATTCTTATTGAATAACAAACCTTGTAAATTATTGTATTCATGTGGATGTGTGGTTGATTGGTTTTCAACAGGAAATTGAAATCTTTAATAGGAGGAAAAGATTATTTCAAAGAAACACAAAAGAAAAATATTACTTATTCACCCTCTCCCCCTCTCATTGATACAATTATCATGACTGGGCACTTTCAACTAGTATCAGATGTAGGTTCCCTTCATTTTTTTCTTTGCTGATGGAGAATTTGAATTGTGTGAATAGTAAAGGTATTCTGGTTTTTGATGGAAAAAATTATCATATCTGTAAAGATATAATTTTTCCTTATCTTATGTTTATTGGATATGATGTTCTTGAATATGCAATAGACGAGTTTCCTCCTATTGATTTTAAATCACCCTTTACATCTGTTGATAAGAAGAATCTGAAGAATGATGGAAAGACCAAGAATACTATATTATCATCACTTTCTGAAAGTGAATTCCTAAGGGTGAAAGGTATTTCCACAACCAAAGGTATATGGGATAAACGAAAAAACATATACAAAGGCAATAAAAAAGTGAAGAAGGAAAAATTCAAATTTGGAGATTGAAATATGATTATTTGAAGATGGGTGAACATGAATCTATTGGGGACTTCTTTACCAGGGTAAATGACATTGTGAGTAATATCAGATGTATTGGTGAAATGTTAGATGATTCTATAGTTTTTTAAAAGATATTTAGAATCCTTCTCGATAAGTTTGAAGTAAAAGTTTCTTCATTGGAAGACAAAGATCCTGAAACACCGTCTCTTGATGATTTGCATAACATTCTCATCACTTATGAAATAATAAGAGATAAAGCTATGAAAATCAAAATAAAAGTTGATAGAGAAATGTATTTCAAGGATGCTAAGAAATAAAAGTCAAAGAAGATTCTTATTGAAGATGAAGCTGGTGATTCTGACTTCGAAAATGAGGTATGTAAAAATCGTGATGATATTTTTTCTTTGTTTTTAAAAAATGTTAGAAGAGGTATAAGGAAATATAAAGGGAAACATCCCTTGAAATGTTTTGAATGTGGAGTCATTGGTCACATTGTGGCTAATTGTCCTTAAAAAAAGAAAGAAGAGAAGAATGATGAAGAAGAAAGAAATCCAAGAAGATTATGGAAGAAATAGGGAGATAAAGGGAAATTGTATTCCACATGGCAAGAAAGAAAATTATTCAAACCCAAAAGAATAAGTTTCTTATCTAAAGATGAATAAGAAGAATCAAGTGATGTTGAATCCAAAAAATCTATTGAGTTTGGTATTGAAAATACTTTCATTGCAATAATGAATGATGAAGAGTTCAAAATCAGTAGTTCCAAAGAAGAATAAACTCAACTTGAACATCATTTAAAAGAAGAGATGAAAGAATGTATGAGAAATATTATTAGAATTGAAAAGCAAAACAAAAAATTGGAATATGAATGCTCTTCCACAAACAATAAAGAATGTTTTTATAATGAGAAAGTGATGACGGAAAAAGATATTGATGACCTGAAGAAATCTCTTGAGGAATAAAATAATTATAATGAGCATTTAGAAGTGAAGTTGAAGGCAAAAGAAGAATATTTGGAACTTATATAACAAAAACTTTACAAAGATGAACAGAGAAATACATGTTTTGAAAACACAATTTTTTAAGTTGGTGAAAGTTCTTGAAAAGAGAAACCTGATAAGGATAAACAAAATATACCTTCAAAGGTTGAGAAAAAAGATGAAATTGTTTCTGAAAATAAGATTGTTGGGAAAGTCATGTATATGGCTAAAACCAATAAATTTGGAAATTCACAAGTCTCAAATAACCTCGACTCCAAAAATGTTTTGAAAAATTTTGGATCTAGAAAATATTCCAATACATCTAGTTCTGATAAATCTAAAAAGAAAAGGAAGAATGTAATTGATAATAGAAAGTTTGGTGGCTTAGAGAAAAATGAGAAGAAGGTGGATGAGAAACATATTCACAATTTTGGGCAGTATGAAAGTTTCAAAGGTAAATACTCATTTTATAGATATTGATAATATTGTGATGGATTGAGATATATGATAAAGATGTGTTGGTTTAACCAAAAACATTACTATTATTCCATAGCTTATGAAAGGAAAAGCCTTAGGGGGAGACAATTCCCTCAAAAGAAGATGTCTGAGAAGATTGTTTTGAAGAAACCGGAAAAGGTTGGAGTAAAGATTGAAAATAGGTTACAACCCCTAGAAACTATTTTTGAAATATGTGAACAACCTATACATCTCGAAAAAGTATGCCTTGTTTTGTTACCGACATAATAAAATATTCTTAACAATTCTTAGAATCCGGAGATGAAGAAAGAAAAAGAAGAGGAAAAATCTATTGTTGTTGAAACCACATTGAAAGATACAAAAGAATAACGACCTTGGATTCTTGATAGTGGGTGTTCTTATCACATGAAAGGAAATTTGAAACTATTGAAGAATGTGAAATATTTCAATAAAAGAACAATGACATTTGGCAATAATGAATCCTTGAAATTCAAAGGTGTTGGTTCAACCATCACTAGGAAAGAAAAGATGAAATCCGAGAAAGCTTTGTATGTTGATGGGATAAAACACAATTTACTAAGTATTTCACAATTGTGTGATTAAGGTAACAAAGTTATCTTCATAAAATATGGGTTTATTTTGAAAATTTAAGAAGATGGAAATTTTTTTACAAGAGGTTAGCGTATAAAAGGAAACTTGTTTCAAGTTGGTGAAATACTGAACTCTTGTTACATGAGTATGGTGGAAGAGAATCAATTATAGCATAAAATATTGGAAAAAATGTGTCAAATAAACATGAGCAATTTATCTAAAAGAGTTAGTGTTTGAGACATTCCTGATTTTCCAAGAAGAATAGATTGGTGTTTCACTATTTTTCAGAAAGGAAATATTACAAACCTAGTGCATAAGAAAGTTGAGATTTTCTCAAGACAACCCTTAGAGTTGATTAATTCTGATATTTTTGGGCCTATGAGAAAATACTAAATAAATGGAGATAATTACTTCATCAATTTCATTGATGATTTACTCGCATTACTTGTGTTATGTATATGAAACATAAATCAGATGCTTTGAAAATGTTTAAAAGTTTCAGAAGGAAAGATGAAAAGGAATGCGAGTATTCAGTGAAGAAGTTGAGAATAAAAAATGACGGTGAATAAAAAAGTGAAGGATTCAAAGGATATCTTGAGAATCATGGAATTTACCATGATTATATTTCCCCATATACTCCTCAACAAAATGGGGTTGTTGAAAGAAAGAATAGATGTTTGGTGGAAATGAGAAGAACTATGTTACTTGAACATGGTCTTTCTCATTACTTTTGTTGGAAAGCCATGAGTACTGTTGTTTATATCTAGAACTGTTGTTTCTATAGGCCTCAATTAGATATGACTCCATATGAATTTTTTTATGAAAAAAATCCAAGTTTGAAACACTTAAGAGTTTTCAAGAGTCCATGTATTATAAAGAAGAAAGGTGGAAACTATGGAACGTTTGAGCAGAAAGGTGAAGATGGAATGTTTCTTAGAAATGCTTTAAAGGGAACACGATATAGATGTTTCAATAAAGAAATAGTTATAATTGTTTATTCATTTTATGTGAAAGTAATTGAAAAATTAGATAAATACATACATTCTCAGGCAGACAAGGAAGTTGAGCAAGTTGAAGAAAACAATTCTGATAGGGATACAAACAATTATATTCCTACTAAAGAAGAAGAAACATACTCAATTATTTCTATAGATGACAACTATATTTGAAAATATCATCCAATTATAAGGAAGCAAGTGGAATCTTAGAATATAATTGGTGATCAGCATCAGAAGGTTCAAATAAGAAGAACAACAAGTGCTATTACACACACTTCTTTATATTCAAAAGTGGAGACGAATGATGTGAAAGAAATCTTTGAGAATCTGAAATGGTTTTAGACCATGAATAAAGAGTTGGATCAAATTGAAAATAATGATACATGGGAACTCATACCCAATCCAGAGAACAAAAACATTATAGGCACAAAATGAGTTTTCTAGAATAAGTTGAATGAAGAAGGTGAAGTCATAAGAAACAAAGCAAGATTATTATACAAAGGGTATTAAAAAAATTAAAGGTGTTGATTTTGATAAAACCTTTACTTAAGTGGAAATATTATGAACAATCATAATCTTTCTTGTTATTGTTTCACAATGAGGTTACACGATTTTTCAAATGGATGTTAATCCGTATTCTTAAATAGTGATTTTTTTAAAAGGTTGGGGCCGAAGCCTAATTTATTATTTAAAGAAAAGACATATTTCAAACTGGGTAGAGGGATACCCATCACATATCCCAAAGGCCTAAGACCAAGTGTTCTGAATACAAGGCTCGAAATCCCATTTTTTGGCTCAAAGGGCCCTTCAGTGAATAATAATACTACAGTACTCTGGCTGCTACAGCGGCTCCACTGCTACAGTGCCACCACTGCTACAGTCCACTACTACTACAATACTGCTCTAGTGACCTACTATAATTCTAATATAGTACCTCAGAAAATTCTTCCCTGTCCAGATTTGATCCTTGGTCTTTTGGATGCTAAGCAGGAGCCTGTACCACATGGTGAGGAAGTTTACATTGAACAACCTTGTGGCTTTATTTTTGGGAAATACGAAAGTTGTGTATGAAGATTGAAGAAGTCCTTGTATGGGCTAAAACAATCTCCATGGTTCTGGTACTCCAAATTGGATACATTCTTAAGGAAGTTGAATTTCAAGAAAGGAAGGGTGGATAAAAATCTATACATCAGATAAAGTCAAGAGTATTCCCTCATTTTGATTGTTTATGCTGATGAAATTATATTTTCTGGTAATGATGAAAAAAGTTGTGAAAGGTTTTCTGAATAAATGAAAAGGGTATTTTAAATTTTCATGCTGGGAGAAATGGAATACTTTCTTGGGTTACAAATACAAAAAATGAAGGAATACATTTTTTTTCTCAAGAAAAGTATGATAAAGAACTTCTTAAGAGGTTCATCAGGGGAAAATAAAAACTTTTTTCCACACCAATATTAGTGGGAAAAAAGTTTTCTAAAGATGGAGAAGGAAAAAAAGTTGATAAAAAAGAATTACAAAAGCTGATTGGAAGTGTGTTGTATTTGACTGCCTCAAGACCCGGTATTGTTTATGTTGCTACCTTATGTGAAATATTTTAGTGTGCTCCAAAAGAATCACATTTACTTACTAGAAAAATAATTCTCAAATACATCAAAGTCACAATATAATTTGGAATCAGGTATGAAAAATTAGATAATATTGATTTGTTTGGGTATTCAGATGCTAATTGGGTAACAAATGATGATGATAGAAGATCCACATATAGCGGATTATTCTTTCTGGGAAATAATTGTGTTAGTTGGCATTAAAAGAAATAGAATTTATTAACTCTCATTACGAATAATGTTGAGTATATTTTTTCCACTCAATCCACTAATCAACTTATGTGGATAAAAATTCAATTAGAAGATTTACTTTTTGAAGTGAAGTTTCCCTTGCTCTTGGGTTGTGATAGTCAAAGTACAATCAATATCACCAGGAATCCTATTCACCATTCTCATTGAAAACATATTGATATAAAATATCATTTCATCAAAGAACATGTAGAGAATAATTAATTGAAGTTATAGTATATTCCAACATTCAGAACAAGTTGCTGACATTTTCACAAAACCTTTACCAAAGGAGTCATTTTCTAGATTAATGTTGAATATGGGAATCCAACCTCTTTTTCATCAAGGTTGAGGTATGTGTTTAATTCCCCTATCTCATCTTATCTTTGGATGGTGTTTTCAATGGGTAGAATGAATTATTTCATAAATCTATCAAATTGATGCATGTAAAAAGTGGGAGTTTTAGGTAAGCTGTGAATTCAGCCTATATTATGAGTGAATTATTCTAATTATTTGTTGGAGAGATTATAGAAAAATAAATTATTTTGTATTCCAGAGAGGATGGAGAAAAGATGAGGTTGAAGAACAGTTGATGAAGGAAAAAGAAAATGGTTGTCATAATCACTACTTTTGGACAACATGGTTTTATTGTCAATGATTCTTGTTTCCTACAATGTGTTATCTCACATAGGCTTAAAATTATTGATAAGTAATACATTGCTTGAAGATACAAAGTTTAGTGAATTATGAAACTTGGTTGACAAAAAAATCTAAAGGGGGAGATTGTTAGGAACAAGCTGATGATGAAGGTGTTTGTTTTCAAGTGTTTTATTTTGATAACAAGAAATTTTTTTTGAAGAAATTAAATCACTCACTTTGTATTCTATGAAAATCATTTTGACCATCGTACTCAAGAAAATTGGAGTCACGAATTTTTTCTAGAAAAATCAGACTCACTTTGTTTAAGTAAGTCCATCATATCGAGAAGAAGTTGTTTGAATGAAAAGGGCCGATTGTATTGAGAATGAATCTTATTGGAAGTAAATGGTTATCAGCTTCAATCTATATCCAAAATGGAAGAAGTGATCATAATGTGAGAATTGCAGTCTGCATGACTATGATAAATTAAATGTGACAATGCTTTTCTGATTTGTAATTCTCATTAATCATAAGTAAGATGTGAAACTTATAATGCAAGCTTGATGAAAGAAAGGGGGAGTGAAATAGATGCGACCATTTGTTTTTAGATTGATCAATCCTGGAAAGAAAGGAAAAGAGGTGTTCCAAATCATACCCAGATTTATCATATCTAGGTGTAAGAGAAGAAAGATATGATGCCGATCGAAAAGGAATTGTACCCAATATAATTGTATCTAACTAGAAGAGAAGAAAAAGGAAGCTGAAAATCATACATAGAATGATCGTACCTAGAATGATCATATCCAAGATAATTGTTATTAGGATGATCATATCTAGTCCAATTGTATTCAGAAAAGATCAGACTTAGGCTAAGAAGAAAAGAAATAAACTGGATTGAATGGGAAGTTATTAAACTTTCCAATTGAAGTCCGATGATGCTGAAGCTATTCTCAAATGAAGTTAAAGTCATAAAGGAATTCATGATACAATCACAGGTTTGTGAATGAAGAAATTTTCTAAAGATGATATGAGGTCGATGAAAATCGTAATGACAAAAACTAATCAACAATGTATTCAACCATTCAAAAGGGGTTGGATTACTTTGTTTGCTTTTCAAGTGAATTTTCAAAGTGGGTCAAGAGAAAAGGTGAAGAAGTAAAAGTGGTTCAAGAGTAGATATGAAGGAGTTTTATAAATTTTATGTCAATGGGGAGATTGGAATTGAAAATAATTTTTATATTTAACATTTATAGTGGTATCAATTTCTTCATACATTTATATATTCAATTGGTATAATGCATTGTATTGAAGAAATTGGATTTAGAAAATCAGACTCATCATTTGAAATCAGACTGAAAATCGAAATGAAATTCTGACGAATAAGTGACGATTGTAGAAGATTCAAGAAGATTCAAGAAGAATTGACCAATTCATAAATTCAATCAAGATTTAAGGGAAATCGAGATTTGGGTGAATTTAAGTGAGCGAGATTTTTTTGGGTATTCCCACCAAATCTCTCATGGGTCACCTATAAAAGGTGAAGTGTACTTCGCATTTTTCTGACTAAGGTATTGTTCATTATAGAAGAGAGAGAAGATATGAGTTTTAGAGAGAATAATAAGTTTCTGAATTCACTTTTGTTGAATAAGTTTTGACGGGTTGAAGTGAAAGAGAAGAGACAAGATCGCAACGTTGTATTTAGCTGACCATCATACTCAATAATTATCATACTCAGTTGATTACCATATTCATCTTGTAAATTGTATTCAACTGATCATCATATTGAGCTAGATTATTGGATTAGGATTTACATGCTGGTATTTCTTGACTAAGGAAGAAGGAAGTCTAAATTGTCTCGATTGTGCTCAGACAGTTCTATATCTTTTCATATTAAGTTCTTCAGACTGGAAGAATCATACTAAGTTTTTCATTCTCATAATTGAAGTGGTGTCGATTCGCCTTTACCGTATTCTATAAAAGTCATATTTTTCATACTGGGGAGAATCATACCTGGAAGAATTATACCAAGAAGAATCATATCCGGGAGAATCGGACTCAGAGTAATCAGACTAAGAAAAAAAGACTAGGCAATTGGACTTAGTTTTTCTTTAAAAAAGTCTAAGAAGTTCTTACCATCTTTTGGGTAATAAAGTGAAGATTTGTTTTAAAAGTAATTAATTTTTGAAGTTGAAAATAAGCACAGGTAACATGTGTTGTTACACAAACTTTGTATTACCCTATTTGTGCTAAGAGGGTGCACACACACTATTGGAATTGTTTACATAGTGTTACATGAGTATAATGGTATATAATAATCATTGTAATCTAAGGATATATTTCTAGTGGATTGTGTGGTATTGTATTACTTCCTAACCATACCAAGGATTTAACTATTCTTATTGAATAGTTAACATTGTAAATTATTGTGTTCCTGTGGCTGTGTGGTTGATTGGTTTTTAGTAGGGAATTGAAATATTTAATAGGAGGTGAAGGTTGTTTCAAATAAACTTAAAAGAAAAAGTATAACTATAAAACTAAACCACCATAAAGCATATTTAATAAAATCTCTTAAAAACCAATTAGTCCCAATTTTACATCATAAAAAAACCAAATCAATTTATACTAACACATCACAAGAAAGATTATGTCACTTTTTATGAAATTAGGAAAGCTTTAGCATTCAATGGAATGTTTTAGAAAGGAAAATAATGGAAACACCTAACTCAACGATGTGCAGATGTGAAAAAACTATTAGAGAAAGAGGAACACACCCCAAGGAACAATCCACACACCCTAAAATCAAATAAACCCAACAAAACATATCAACCCTAGCCTCTAGGGTTTGACCAGACATACAACCACCAAGGAAACACTAATAAACTGAGAGTAGAGAAGGGAAAGAAGAGAAAAATTTCCAAGAACCCTAGAAAATAACCTTAGATTTGAAGGAGGAGCACAAAAAAGGGAGGAAGAACCAAGGGAAGGGATATTGGGATCCCCTTAATGCACCAAAAATAATCCAAGAGGTAGGAAAACCCGAAATAGGCGTAAAACATAAGAGGGAAAACTTGGAATTTATGGTTTTAAGAAAATTGGGAAACTTTAACAGTTTTCCAAACCATGCACAAACCGTGCGGTCTCCACTGTCCAAATGGATAGAACCTCACACACTATTTCTGTACGGTTTACCAAACTATACACAACCCGTGTGACTTACCCCTGGATCCCAAAACAAGTTTCATTATTACCTAGGAAAAGATGTATGGTTTCCCTTAACCATGTGCTAACAGTGAGACCCTTGCTTCCAAGACCGAAACATCAATTTTTCAGTAAAAATTCAAAAACACAAATTAGGAATCAACCCTAACCTCAACCAAATGATCCAATAGTAGGAAAACAATAAAAATTAAGGAATTACATGGTTAGAGTGTGACAATTATCCCTACCACAAACACTTTCTTCCCCTAGAAAGTCTCCTAAATGAAAGGTAAAAAAAACTCGATCCCATACCTAGTCAAAATTGAAAGAAACCATGAAACTTGGGGTGAAATTTTACTACAAGTCACAAACAGACAATTCTAGAGAAAACCACAACACATAGAATAATGGGAGAACACGATAGGGTTCTCCCCACCACAAGAACTCGACTAACATAACCAAAATTAAAACCGAAATAAAACCACCTCAGGGGTGACCAATACATGAACTCCCAATGCGGATTTATCTAATTCCCCACACAATGAGATGCCCAACCCAATGTGATGATTACCCCAATAAGATCCCCAACCCGATGAGAGTGGGAATTGCAAACTTTGTGACGATACTCTCTCAGATAAATAAGGTTTTGAATAGAAGCCTAGATTAAGAGGAGCTCCCAAACCCCCTATGAAAGAACAAGCTTCAATTGAGTTCTTTATTCTATAAAGGCCTCTGAATTTCAATGGATCATCTGATCCCTTAATCATAGAACAATGGATAAAATCCATTACAAAGATATTATACATCCTTCAATGTTTTGAAAAAGAAAAGATTCTACTAACTGTTCATCATATAGAGGGAGAAGATAATAAATGGGGGACATTGATCAAGAATACAAAGCCCAAGGAAGAGATCAAAGCGATGTGGTGGAAGGAATTCTGTAAAAAAAATGATGAATATTTTTCTCGCACTCACATACTTAAAATTGAAAAGGATTTACATTCCCTTAAGAAAAGAGACGATGAATATATCAAGGAATATGAGGAAAACTTCATAAGACTTGCATGATATGACTCTGACTTTGCCTTTACCCCTAAATAAAAGTTTGAACACTTCTTTGGTGGGCTAAAACCTAGTATACAAAAAGGCCTAGAAATCGGTGACTTCGATAGCTACGAGAAATTTTTCTGATGTGTCCTCAAATTCAAAATAGATATTGGTGAATCTCAAGTGTATAATGAGGATAATAAGGGAAAATTGGAATTTAATAATGGTATTTTGATAGAGATATCTAAAGGTTCCAAGAAATTTCAACATCTCATTTGTCAAAGGTGCAGAAAAAAAGAATCTCGAAAGTTGATTAAGGGGGACGAGGGAATGCTTTAGGTGCAGGAAGGGCACTTAGATAGTGATTGTCGACAAGAGAAACCCACCAATGTGATGGAGAAACAAAATGATATGGTCAACCCTAAGCACATTTTTCATCACTTCAATTGCAAGGAACCAAGACACTTTGAAAACTAATGCACTAAGATAAGGGTTTTCAGAGATAACCAACAACCTCTAAGGCAACAAGGGATATATTTTGTCATCACAACCACTAAGGTGGATCCCTACAACAAAGTGGTGATAGGTATAGTAGTTATTAATTCATGAATAGTAAAAATACATTTTGATTATGGTTATACACATTCCTTATTATCACTAATGTTTTGAAGAACTATTCAAACACCACTATAAATCATGGAATAGATCTATTGGTGAAAACAAAAAATGAGGCAATTATTGCATCCCAAGTATATAAATCCTCCCCTGTCAAAATTTATGGGATGAACTTCCTAGAAAAGATTTTCATACTCCCTTTGGTGGAATTTGATGCAATTATAGGTATGGATTGACTTTCCCTATATAGAGCCAACATAAATTTCCATGATAAAGAAATCACTCTTTGTATTGTGAATCGACCCTCGATTCTATACAAGTGCATGGAGGAGGATGAATATTATTTAGTACTAACATCTCAATCATGGATATTATTTCACTATGAGAAAGCGTATCTAGCTCAAATGATTGATTCTAAGGTAAATATCATCCTTGAAGTCATGTCCATTGTGATGGAATACACTGAAATGTTTCTTGAGGAATTACCTGGTCTTCCTCCTAGATGAAAGGTTGAATTTTCAATCGAGATTCACTACAAGAGAATCTCCGTTTAGCGGTGGTTTTTTTGCATTTAGCAGCGGTTAAAACCGCCGATACATGGTTCTGTGGCGGTTTCTGTAAACCGCCGCCTAATACGGCATCAGCAATCTATTAGCGGCGGTTATTTCTGTTTCACGGAGGTTTATGGAAAGTGTCGTAGCTGCCACATTTCGCGGAGGTTTCACTGAGTTTAGCGGCGGTTTTTACGAGCCTTGGACATCAATTTATTCGCGGCAGTTATAACCGCTCCGAATAAACTCAAATCCAGCGGCCGTAAAAACACCGCTGAAGTCATGAGAACCGCCGCAGAATGAGCCCCTACAATGCTACTATTTAGCGGTGGTTAAAACCGCCTCGAAACATAATTTTTTTTACATTTAGTGGCAGTTTTCATCATTTAGCGGCGATTTAAACCGCCACGAATGTACATTTCGCGGCTGTTTAAACCGCCATGAAAAGATGACTAGAAAAAAAAAAATTTTTGCTTCCGCTGCACCACTGCCCTGAAAGACAAACCAAACCAAAAATACCGTAGTATAAAAACAGCATGCATATCGTGAATGAAAGGAAGAGGGACAATAATGTAGAATGTCTAAAAAATTTGATCATTCATAATTTAAAAAAAGGGAGGAATCTCCACATTTTTAAGTATCTCTGATGTTTCATAAAAAATGGAATGAATTACAAGGTTTTAACAATGATAAAATATGATCAATCGCACATGAAATGTCGGAAAAGGTTTGGAAAGAAGTGTCAATCGAACACTGAAGTTCTGATCACCCCCTTCTTTATATTTCACTCTACGATGAAGAGTCTTGACCAAATCCATCAAATCCACAACCCTCTTTTAGGTAGGTTCCGAGAAACATGATGATATTAAAAGATTTTTCCTCAGATGAGCTATGATTTCCTCACATCTCCATATCTGTATAGTCTAAGAATCCATGTGAGCCTATAATTTGAATATCCAATTATTAACTTGCTCCAATGCCTCTAAGGACTCCCTTATCTTCCTAGAAAGAGGATCCTCATCTATAAGATCATGAAAATATATTTCACTTGTCTCCAAATCATACCGAGTTAAAACAATTTGATTCATAATTTTATATAGAGGTTTTCGGTCAAAACCACCAGCACCCAAGTCATTAAATAATTTATAAATGTGTTCCCCTTGGTTGTGGAATATTTCTATGTGGGTATGAGAGATCAAGCCATGAATCTACTAATTTTTATTTCCTATTTTGTGCCTCAACCTGTGTGACTAATGGAGTATGTGTGGAAAGAGGAGGAATAACTAGTTGACTCAATAAGGAAGAAGGAGAATAAGCCTCATATGACCTTATCTCAACAAGAATATCATATGTATCCTATGATATAAGATTAATTTCATTAATAAAGTCTATTTCACTATTAGGGTAGTCATCACAAGAACGAGTTTTCTTTCTTTATTTCTCACCCAGATCTTTGATCATCTCCATCGTCACCACTAACAATGCTGCTGGTGAGGAAAAACGACCATCCACATGATGGACCAACTACCTTATCACACCATAGAGTCAAGATGTTACCCACTCTTGGGAATAATCTTGGGAAAGGAAGGCAGAAGCATCAGCAAGAGGATGTATGATTTCAGCTTCTATATTCTCATATGTTGGCATTATCCAAAATCGATGGATGACAATAGGCTGTCACTCCTCCAATGGTCCACCAAAAGAAGAGGGGTGACACTTAGGGTGAAATAAAACTAATGATTGAATCCACAGGTTGTATATGGTTTTAAAATAATTATCTCATCCATCGTGGCTTCAAGTACCCCTTCCCAAAGATAGACCATGTACGACCTTTCATCAAGGGAACCACTATAGTTATCAATAATCGGCCTAATTGGTGCATGAGAAGGGATAAAATCGAAATGAAAGATTGGATAATTTCATATTTAACCTCGTTGGGGCTTTGTGACATGGTACGAACTCCCGATATATTCAAAAAAAATTGGGAGAGATGAAGCATTGGGGATCCTAGTGGAATTTTAATATTTATAACAACAAAAGTGATCCTCTATAAAACCAAACAAAAACTAGAGAGTACCCCTAGTAATGGAAAGAATTATACCTTATTGGATGTTTCCCTAGAGTTGATAAAGATGTGAAAGTATCCACACTACCAAATTGTGGTATTTTCTTTCACAAGTCTCCCCACCATCACCAAAGTGCTGACACTAATACCTAAATGCATAACCCAGTCCGGGGAAATCCACCCATTGAAAACATGGATATAATGCTTGTCAGCCTAAGGTCTAAGGAGATCTTCAAATTCACTTAGTAGAATCGTGATTTATAATCCCTATCTTTTATGATAGGCAAATATGAGCTAGAACTATTTCTGACTTACTGAGAAGGTAACTGATGATGATGTATGGTAGTTGGCATGTCCCCGCTGTAATAAATAAAAATATGGATACGATCCTTAATATAAATGAGAAAACACATTTTCAGCTCCTTCCTAAATTTCTACTTCACAATAATAAGCATCTCTTTCACTAAAATTATTGTTTGTTGGGGATCATCCCAAACATCCTTAGCATAGATGAATTTATCGTACATCTCTACAAGAGGGGGATTACTAATGTGAATCCATTAACATGGAATTGGATTGATAAAATATGAACTCTTACATTTGATGAATCCACTACCCCTCACCACGAAAAAATAGTAAAACCATCTCAACATAAGAGAATATTACTTAGTTCAAATTCAAAATAGTATAACATGTGAAATGACCCAATTTCTTCAACACATCAACAATGGGTTTAACTCCTAGTCATCCAAAATCTTGACTACCAATTCAAACACAGGCCTAAATGGAATGATGTATACCACACTCGAGAAATCAAGATATAAAAAGAAACATCAGAAATAAATAAAACACATAAAAGGAAACATGAGAAATCAAGGAAATTTTAAGACATGAAAATGTTTGGTGGAAACTATGTGCCATAAATGTTACATATACAAACCAACTGTTCCCATATTTGTTCAACACATGAACAATACAACTACTCATGGTCTGATGATGCATCCTCACCCTCTCCACCTTCATCACCACTTTCTGCTGTCACATGTAAGAACATTATATTTAAAATTAAACACGGTTGCATATTTATATTAAAACATAAAACCAATAAAAGTTAAAAAACTAAAAAAATTTTATTTTTTTGTGATTTACCTGCATACCACTAGTCGATGCACTACCACTGGGGGCATATCTGCTCATATAATGATGTATTTCAATCAACTCATTCTGCAAAGCAGATATCTGATCCCCCTGCTGGTGAACTGTGTTTTGTAGCGAAACAATCCCTTTCTGAGCATCTCCGGGTATGATATGACTAAAGCCAGAAGTAGATGCAGCTGCCATCCATAGTGGCCTGCTAAAAACCTCAGATGTTACGGGTCCCAAACCCATCCTGTGCACTCTACCAGGATTCTCCTTCCCTAGGACTTTACCAACCGGGTCATCCTGGGAGACTGAGTAGGACTGCACATGATTGGAATCCTATAGTTCTATAATTTTTACCTATAAATCAAATATCAATATATATTAACACAGTAAAAACTAGTAATAAGTTATTATAATAAAAAATTGACTTCATACCCCAACTTCTTTAGCAGGATCATTAACAAAACTTCCATCTGATTTCTTGTGAACATCAAACCACAGTTCACTTCGGGATTCTTCCTTCCCTAAACTCTGCGACTGCATTAAGCAAATATAAATCAACAACTCAATATATTAAACAGATAATACTGTCTTATAAATATTTAAACTAATTAAAAGATTACCAATGTCGTTCGGCTTCTAGAAAAGCTTTTTGAGCCCGCAGTGTGAGGGATGACTTGCTTAGCCCGGTTTGAAGCACTCTTTCTTGAGAGATCCTGAAATAAATAAGATGAAATTTAATAGTAATGTATTCAATGTCATGTAATCTTCATATACATGTATAAATGTAAAATGAGGATAATATAATAATATATATTTCAATACCATCTGCTTCTTATCAAGATGTCTGTCAATTAAAACTTTCCACTGTTCTTTTGGTACCCCACTGGGTAGCTTCTCATACATTTATTGCACAGTTAACGAGGTATCGTTGACATCACACCACAATCTCTATTTTAAATCTTTCCATTTCTTACCTATATTTTTCAACATCCACTTCCATGCTATCACATCAGCAACTGTGAAGTGGAAGAACATCTGTATACAGAAATTCATTTTGAACATATTAGTAACATGACATTCAATAAAACCATAATGTAATAAATTTACCTTTATTTGAGAATCAAAAACTTCATTTTTCCAGCTTGGAGGCATATTTCCCCAATCATCATATGAAATAGGAAGGGAAATGGGCTCCACTGCCAGCTGGCCTAGAATCTGGCCAAGTAACCCCACAACATCATCCGTCGGGACCCCATAAGAATCAAATGGCACGACTATCTTTTCATCAGTCATATTCCAAACATCTGCACTTTTTATGTTTTTCTCCACGGTTGTATTTTTTTCATCTTCAATGATCAAACAATTAGTATAAACAAAATGCAATAAATTTATTTAATTAAAATTTGTACCTATGACAGTGACACTCCAGTACGCCCATGATGAACTGGAATGGGCGTGTCGTTGCCCCACTGTTGAGGCTTCGGAAGGGGGAGTCGACGACTCACCCTCTAATGGGACAACCAAAGATGGTGTGAGAGATGGTGTAGGGGGAGATGGTGCAGGAGTGTAGGCAGCTGGTGCCTCAGATGTCGTGGGGAGGGAGCAAGATGGATCTTCATCTGTCGCAGAACTAGATGAAATAGTATACCGCTTCTTCCTTGGCATTCCTGTCATTTAATCAAATAAAATTAAGTTCAGAATATATATTTCAAAAAAATTATGCAGGAAAAAAAATTAAAAATGATAATAGATGCCCAGTACTAACAAACAAAATATATATAACAATGATAATGAATGACTGTAGAAATGAAACAAGTGGTTGCTGAATAAATAAATAATTTTACATACAATAATTTTCCCCTTCAATCATGTTGCATTCCTTCTCCATTGCTTCATCCACTTCATTCATCCTTGCTAGACTAATATTTTCAATATTACGATGGAAAAATAATTCTGCTTCCTGTTGTTGATTAAATTCAATTTTAGAGGTCAAATTATCCACTTCATCACCCATATCATTCGAATCCATTTGTATTACGTGAGCAACTACACTCCACCATTCATCGACAACATCATTCACATAATATACCATTTTTTCTCGCGATGCTAAGATATATGTATCATGTAGTTCATGATCACCAACATCTATCATGCAAGATAAGTTCACAGAAGTAAATTGCAAGGAATCTCTTTTAACACCTTTGATAATATTGACCCATTTGCATTTGAATAAAACAATAGAAAAATGTACGTGGTAGTTTAATTCAATAATATCATGCAGTTTTTCATAGTATTCCACTTTAGAAAATGTAAATATACCACTATTCTATGTTTTCAAAATCACTTCTCGATCGACTGTACGAAATCTAAATCCATTCACATTATAAGCGTCGAACTTTCTAACTTGTTTTATAGGACCTCTAGAAAGAAACTTCAAATCTTCGGACACCTACGCTCAAGTATCAGTATTCATGATATGATAAAAGAAATATAATTTATTAGATTTAAAAAATTTATGTGTCAAACTAATATTCGTACTTATTGCAATATTTATGAACTTACACGTCGTGCAAACCATTCTACAAGCTCTTTATTAATAGCTTTCATTATATCTTTCTCATTTCGTGTTCGCCCTATCATTCGTCTCTTTGTTTGTATCCTCAAATCATCAATAAATGGATCTGCAATTTCACTATTTAGCATCACATATCCATGTGCCTGTAATAATTCCAATTCAGTCAGTGTCACATTTGAGGTCCTCCCAACTGATCGGCCAATCGCAGGAAATATTTTGGATTTATGATGTATTTGAGATTGATTCGATGTGTCGTCCACACGTCCAACTTGATTAAATCTTGTCTCAATATCATCCAAGTATCGAGAACAAAAGGTAAGACACTCCTCAGACAAATAGCCTTTAGCAATAGAGCCTTCTGGTTGAGCTTTATTTCTCACGTTTGATTTCAAATTCCCAAGATATCTGTGAAATAAAATAAACATAATTATGCATTTAATTAAGTACCAAAAATTGTTTACTTAACTAAAAAACATATAAATAAAGTACCTATCAATTGGATACATCCATCGATAATGAACGGGGCCTCCTAATTGAGCTTCCTCAACCAAATGCACAGTTAAATGCATCATTACAGTAAAAAATGACGGAGGAAAGATCATCTCCATTGCACAAAGGGTCAATACAAACCTCTCCTGGTGGTTGTCAAGATGAAATGAATGTAGAGATTTCTCACATAGTTTTCTGAAAAATATACAGAATTCGAGTATAACAGTAGTAATTTTTCAGGTAATAATGTACACAATGACAATGGTAGTAACTGTTGTAACAAAATATGTGAATCGTGACTTTTCAATCCATGTAACTTACGATTCTTCAAGTCAACACACCTCGAGATGTTACTTGAATACCCATCAGATACCTTAACATTCTTTAAAATTATAAGGAATGTATCTTTATCCCTATTTTTCATTGTAAAAATTGTCAGAGGATACTTTTCATTCTCATCTAGCCCGAGATCGCGTTTTATGTTCATTGCTTGTAAGTCTTTATGAGAATTGAGATGATCCTTCGACTTTCCATGATCATCAAGCAATGTGAAAATAAAATTATCACAGACATTCTTCTCAATATGCATCACATCAAGATTATGCCGCAACAAATTAAATTCCCAATACAGAAGTTTGAATAATATACTTTTTTTCTTCCATTATTGCGTTCCGATTTCAATTGACGATGCACTTCAGACCCGTTTTCCACTATCATTCAAATGATGAACCTTCCCAAATTCTGTTTCAACATTTTCAAGATGTGTCAATATTTTAGAACCAGTTAACAACTTTGGAGGTGGTATACAATCACTGGAACAATTAAATTTTGATCTGTTCAGCCGAAATCTATGAGATGCATCGAGAAATCTTCGATGACACAAGAAGCACCATTTTCTACTGTGAGGTATCCATTTGGGCTCAAAATCAAAGTTACAAATGAGACAAGCCAAACCCATGTAAGTGTTCTAACCAGATAAATTCCCAAGCCCAGGGAAGTCACTAATGGTCCACATTAAAGCAGCATGCATTTTGAATATTGATTTAGAAGAAGCATCAAATGTCTCAACACCGTTGCTCCATAACTCCTGCAATCCGTCAATCAAAGGCTACAAGTATACATCAATATAATTTCCATGCATTTTTTTCTAGGAATAATCATCGAAAGGATAATAGATGTTTGTTGCATACACATCCACGGAGGTAGATTATAAGGGATCAAAACAATTGGCCAAATGCTATAACTAGTACTCAATGTCCCAAATGGGTTGAATCCATCGGCAACCAATCCCAATCAAACATTCCTAGGATCAGCTAAGAAATCTAGATGTAATGAATCAAATGTCTTCCACAATTTCGAATCTCATGGATGTCTCATTAACCCATTATTGTTATTATCTACAGAATGCCATTTCATGTATTCAGCAGTTTTCGATGACATGAATAATCTTTGCAATCGAGGCTTCAAAGGAAAGTAACGCAAAACCTTTGCAGGTGTGTTACTTTTCTTCTTCTCTATGAAATTATGTTCATTCAGACTTCCAACATCACCCTTTTCCTGCCATCTAGAAGAAGAACATTTCTTGCAATTCTATCTACTTGAATCCTCTCCCCAATAAAGCATACAATAATTGGGACACACATGTATTTTTGTATAATTCAGACCAAGCTTGTTAAAAACTTTTTTCATATCATAAAAAGATTCTTGGATTTTTGCTTCAGGAAATGCATCACGAATCAATTACAATATCATGGAAATTTCCTTATTTTTAA
Source organism: Viscum album (assembly GCA_963277665.1). Lineage (NCBI taxonomy): Eukaryota > Viridiplantae > Streptophyta > Magnoliopsida > Santalales > Viscaceae > Viscum > Viscum album. The sequence continues at coordinate 802,269,825 of OY728119.1, read as the reverse complement.
TTCCACATAGACATTAGATATGGTACAACTTCAGCAAAAGTTAAAGCTTTGAATATTTCAAACACCCACTATACAACTCTTGATTTCCATCGTCATCTAAATCATGAAACACATTTTCCTCAGTGAAGTTTTCTCTTACATTTGGCTCCACAGAATCAAGAGGAGGATCCAATGATATGTTACAATCTTGATATTCCTGTGTTACAGTCTCAAAAACATCACTTGTCACGTTGCAATTTGTAGCACCCTCTTCTAGTTGTTCTGATATGTTTTGATGCTAATAGTGGTGTCTTGCAGTGCCGAATGCATCATTTATGAGGTTTTTCATTTCATTTTCCATTGTCGACGAACTTGGGACCTCATTTTGTGGATTAACATCAGTGCTCAATCTTTCTGTAACATTTGATTCTCCATGCAAAATCCAACACAAATATTGACCAGGTAATTGCTTCAGTATTAAATGTTCATAAAATTCATCTGTTTTCAACCATGTTCTGAATTTAAATTTAGGACATGGACATTTTATTCTCCCTTCAACAGATCAATTAGAAATTGAAAAATCTAAAAACTCATTCAATCCCTTAACATACTGAGGTGTGTTCCTCAATAATGTGATCCTGCTTTTATCCATGTATATCACAATGTGCCTACACAAAATATACGATAGTGTAAGATTACAGAAACATAATATAATAAAGATGACCCATTGATCATAAAGTATGAGTAATATAATAAAGATGATTCATTGATCACATTTACCAATTCAGACCAACCGAACAAGTCTGGTCCATAGGAGACAGCGTCAACACCTCATTGAGGAGCAGTAAGAATATCGGGTTACACACTTATCATAACACTGTCGATCACACATTTATGTTTCCTCAAACAACACCCCATTGACGTGTGATCGAAAACGATCATAATACATTTTAAACCTAAGACATTATGTGATTGTTTAGGCTTAAACTTAGATGTACTCCAAGAAGAATGATGTTTCTCAATGGTTTCATACACAACCAACCATATCAAAGTCATATTTCCAACAAATAACTAATGAGATTTAAGACATGAGAGCTCAAAAGAAATTATAGAGGTATTTTTCTTTATTTGATATATTTATGTTTAGTGTTGTGTGTTTTAATTAACAAATGACTCAAAGTGAATGTTTTCAATTTAAAATTATATTTTAAAAGAAAAAAAGAGGAGTGACATACTCTAAACTAATAAAATGCTTTCATGTTATTTTTAAACTTTAAGAAAACTATCATAAGTCATTTTTGATGTGTATTAATCATCCACACGTCAATCTAATAAACAGTGTGATCGGTATGACATGAAATGTGTTTTTTTAGTGGAAAATTGAAATTTTTTGTTAAAAATGTGTATAAGTCACTAAAATTCAAGAAAAAACACTCTGGTTCTCTTTATAATTTATTACAATTATGCATAAGTCATTTATGACATGTAAGAATCATCTCCACATCAATCCGACACATGATGGGACCAAAATATGTTTTCAGTTTAAAAATGACATTTTAGTTAAAAAACATTTCAATCAATGAAAAACTAGAAAAAAACTTTTATTTTTCTTGATACTTTAGGAAAATAATCCTTATTTCATTTGTTACTTATAGGAATCAGCTTTATGTCAATCTGATACACGGTGTGACAGATATGACTCAAAGTCCTATAAAAAACTCAGTTCACCCATCAAGTCATTGATAACTCCAAAATGAATTAGTTATCATTTTATTCATATATTTATTTTCCATAATATTTTCTATGTATCAATAGAAGTAAATAATTTGTAGAAATTGATTCCCAATCTGATCCAAAGATTATACCATCCTTAGAACACTAATGTTGACTTCTCCAAGTCCTGATCCATTTCACATCATTAGTGTATTTAATAATATCTTAATTACAGGAAGTCAAAATTTTCCTTCAAATATCTATAATAATCCATAAAATATATAACATGTTCTTTTTAGATGGAAGAAGAAGTCACATGCAGCCAAAAACGTGAAATAAATTTGAAGGATGCATCCATAAATTCTATTATCACACTAATTTTATTCAATTCGTTTTTGAGAGAGAATATGTTGTTCAAATATAATCTCACATATACCAAGGGAAAGACATCAAACACCTAAGGAATACCTATTTTGGATAAAGAAGATAACATTTATCTGGTGAAAAATATCCATAGTTCAACATCAAGAATTTATTATTTTGAATCACTATACTAATCATGTTAGATAACCCATCATGTTGAATTTATTGTAGAATAAAAAAGAAAAGTGTTGGCTATAGAAAAAATATTATATAAGGTGAATATTTCAAATGATTAATAAATAGCAGATATTTTTTATCAAATGCAACTACCAAACCAAGGATCATTAGTTCAAATTTATATGAATAAATCTCTATCCCATACTATTAATCAACAATGAAAGATACATCACTGATTTTTTTGGAATTACTCCATCCCTGATCAAACAACATCGAATCTGTTGGGGATTTTTCAACCTTGGAAGTTCTCATTGATAAGATATAATCGTATATGCATTTTGGAGTCATTTAATTATGTATTATTTGTTTTTTACATGATAATTCACCATGAATGTGTTGATTAGTGTAGATAATTGGTTTCCAAGACTCTAAAAGAAAAGCAGTGAAAAATGGCCAAAATTGATCATTAAACGTCATGAGAATCACTTAAACGACATGTATGAATCAATTAAGACATGTCAAAAAGTCTCAAATCAAGTCCTGAAGCAATTAAAATTCATGAAAATATTACCCGAATTGAATCTACAATACACGTCATGTAAGATTCAAAGACCTCTTCCCAATTAAATTTCAAGACGTGAGAAGATTCATATCATGAGTTTCAAGTACACACCATGAGATGAGTCAAATATCCAATACTAGAAGAATTGTGTAGAGATTCACACCAGAAAAAAAAATTTAGATAAAACCATGGATCGAGATTATAATATGTGAGAAGTTTACACGTCATGTAATATCCTCACTATTGACTTTCCAGCGTGCATACAACAACACATAACTTTATTTCATCACAATTTTCTCTTTTCCAATATTGTTTTTTGACTTATTTACACTACCAACTACAATCTATATAATTTTTGTTACTATTTTAATTAAACCAAAGTTTCACTAATTTTTCCATATGTTTATTCAGTTCATTCATCAATGTTGTTGTTCGACATCTATTTCACATTTTTATTTCCATTCAACATCTTATTCCCCATAAGTTCATAATTTTTTATTAATTAAAGTAAGTTGTTCATGGATTTATTACCTATTTTTATTGTGAACTACTTGAGTCTTGAACCCTTAACTGGGAACTGTTCTATTTCAACTTCCTTGTTAATGTTCTATGCATGTCTTAAATTGTTTATTTATTATTGATTATTACCATCATGAGAGGCTAAATCAATTAGGTTAGTGTTTGATATTAGGGGAGTTTTGAAGTTAATGAATCTATAAATGTTATCTTTGTAACCCTAAGTCTAGTAAATAGGTTACATAACAACTATTCATTCAATTATTTTTGGAAGCCCTAACCACATGAAGTTTAAATGAATGAACCTGACCTGATTAGAGTAGAGTAGGCTATGACCATTATCCTTCAATACATTCTTCCATATAAGACAAGATTAATTCATCTTGGTTTTTATCTATATATGAATCAAGGATTAGTTTCATCTTATATATATCTATTTGGTTTGACCATGATCAAATTGTTCTCTATGTACGGATTTGCAGCCTAAGCCATTTGAATATTCCAAGTTAGGATCAAGATTACCCTTTTTACCTGAATCCCAAAATTAAACTTGATCCATACTATCTCCATAAATCCTAATCCAAACTTAATAGATTTATTCAGATATCAGACTCAATCAATCTCTTGATGACTCCTATAGAAAGGGTTCAATGTTATAGTCCATTGTTACCATTTTGATTAAATCAAATTGTTGTTGTTTGTTCTACACACATTCATCAGTTAATTCATCAATGTTCACCATTTGAAATTAATTTCACATTTACTCTTCACTTGACAACTACTTCACCATACGTTCTTACTTGTTTGTTGTTTCAGGTATGTGGTTGATTGATTTAATAGCTGTTTTGGTTGAGAATTAGTTGATTCGTGAACCCTAAATTGTGAAACTTCATATTAAAACTTATTTATTAGTATTCCAAGCATGTCTAAAATTATTTCTTTAATATTGATTATTACAATCATGAGAAACTAAAATAATTAGAGTAATTTTCAGAAATCAGGGTGGTATAAACTTATTGAATATATAAATTGTAACTTGGTAACCCTAATCCAAGTAACCAGGTTATATAATAACTCTTTATTAAATTATTTTTGGAAAAACATACTAAGATATGTTTAAATGAACAGACCAGACCTGATTGGAGTAGAGTAGGATATGACCATTAGAATGTGATATATTATTCCATAGAAGTTAGTATTAATGCATCTATTTTTTTATCTATATCTGGGCCAAGGAATAGTTAAATCTTATATAGATCTTTTTTTTCACCATGAATAACTATTTCTCTATGCGCAGCTTTGCATCCTAAGTCATTAGACTATTCTGAGTTAGGATCGAGATAATAATTTTTACATGAACCCAACAATTTACCTTGAACCCTACCTTCTTCTTAAATCCTAACCAAAGCCCAATATCATTAATCAAATCCCAAACTCAATCCATCTCATGAGTAACTATACACAAAGGGTTCAAAGTCCTAGTTTCATTCCCACCAAAACATTACCTATGGGTTCGAACCCACATTATAACTATACTACTTCATTGTAGAAAGTGTAGATTGGGGTAAAAAGAAATTATAATATGACTGCATCCCATGAGAATTAAACGATGTGCGTTGGTGTGTCAATTTTTTGCGCTATTTCTGAGATATATTTTAATATTCTTAGGAAAAGGAAACATAGACACACACCTTGGATTGCCTCACTCACCCCTTTATCTTTTTATTCTTTCATTCTTATTTTTGAATGCAGCATTATCCTTATTCATCAGGAATAGTGCATTCATCAGGGCCCCTTGACACATTCAAAGAGCCTTGATGGATTAATGCGATGTTGCATCCTAGAAGATGAGATCCCAAGTGTTCTAGAAATGTTTCACAATTCACCAAATATACTGCATCATGGAATATAATGAACATTAGAAAAAATCCAACCACGTTTACTTTTTTGTCCCACACTTCACAAATATATTAGAATTTTTTATCAGAGCTATGACCGGTGCCAACGAACTAACACCATTGGAAAAAGAAATGAAATACCCCAAAACCAGATCTTGGATATCTAAATCTTCAACATTTGGGGAATAGATTTCATTGGGACACTCCCCAATTCATATGGCATGTTCTATATCCTTTTTGGCATTTACTACATCTCTAAATGGGTAGAAGTTGAAGATACCACTCATGTCACCAAAGAAGTAGTAATGAAATTCTTAAAGAAAATTTTGTTTTCAAGATTTAGATTTCCCCAACCACTCATTAGTGATCGGGGAACACTATTTTCTAATAATTATATTAAAGGACTGCTAGGGAAGTATTGAATCCATTATAACATAGGAACTCCCTACCACCCTTAAAAAGTGGGAAAATTGAATTATCAATAGGGTAAATCAAGAAAATCCATGAAAATATTGTAAAATCATATCCAATTCCATTAACACATGGAATAACAATTTAAATTAAACATGAATTAGGTATCAAATTAACAGTTTTCTTCAAATTAACATGCTAAAACTTTGAGTAACAAACATTCTAATCAAATAATAAACATATATTGCAAAAATCTTGTAAAAAAAGATGAAAAATGTCACCACAATGGAAAAATCACTTTGGGATCGCGGTCACAGTGAGAAGGTTCACCGGGAAATGGGGGGTCGCGGGTCTCCAAGGTCACCGGTCGCTGGCTCCGCTGTAGACACTGGTCGCGGGGTTGTTGGAGACGGAGGTCGCGTTCACCGGAGAAGTCGCGGGATCTCCGGGGGGGGGGGGGGTTATGGGAAGAAGGGAGCGCGAGGGGTCAGGAGGGTTGGGGGGAACGGGGGTCGGGGTAGGGAAGGGTCGGGTTTTTTTTAAAAAAATATGGGTTTATCGGTGGTTTATTAAAAACTTCCATGAAACCTTTATCGAAAAACATTTCGCGGCGGTTTTGTGAATCGCCGCCACAAAACCGCCGCTAAACCCTATTTATGTTGGTGTGATTATACTTGGGTAATTACCATTATCCAAGACTCCATATAGAATGGTTTTTGTGGAACTTGAAGAGCTGAAGAAACAACTATAGGATAATCTGGATAAAGGGTTCATATGCCCAAGTGCTTCACCATGGTGTGCACCAGTCCTCTTTGTCAAGAAGAAGGATGAGACAATGCGTCTTTTCATTGATTATCATGAGATCAATAAGATCACGATAAATAACGAGTATCCTCTATTATGGATTGATGACTTGTTCAATCAGCTATGTGAATCACAATAATTCTCTAAGGTAGATCTATGGTTGGGTTATTACCAAGTTAGGGTGAATAAGGAGGATATCACCAAGATTAATTTTCATACAAGGTACTGGTACTATGAGTTCATAGTAATGTCATTAAGACTCACTAATGCTCCAAAAATATTCATAGAATTGATGAATAGATTCTTTATATATTTTTTCAACAAATTTATGGTAGTATTTATAGATGGTATTCTAATATTCTCCAAGACCAAGGAGGATCATGAGGAGAACATGAGAACTGTGCTAAAGACCTTGTTAAAGGATAAGCTTTGTGCCAAGTATAGAAAATGTGATTTATGGTTAAAGGAAGTCTCATTTTTTGGGTCATATCATCACAAGAAATGTGATATTGGTGGACCCTTAAAAAACAGAATCAATTGAAGGATGGTCAAGACTAATATCTATGATAGATATCTATAGTTTCCTTGGATTAGCTGGGTATTACCATCAATTTGTGAGAAAATTATCCTGATTGGAAAACCCTCTAATCAAGTTAACTTGGAAGGGAATCAAGTTTTCTCATAATGATGAATGTGAAGAGATATTCATGGAGTTAAAAAGGAGTCTTATCATTAACTATGTTCTCACACTACCCACAAGTAGAGAATTTTTCTTGGTATTCAGTGATGCTTCGAAGAAGGTATTGAGCCATGTGTTAATACAGAATGAAAAATTCATATCCTATGCTTTAAGGTAGTTGAAAGTTCATGAATAGAACTACCCAACTGTAGAGACCCGGAGCTTGACGTACATGGACATTAAATTACTTTTCTGGAATACTTAATATATAACAAAAACAGACACTCAAGGACCGTAATAGTTTAGTGTCTTTGGAAACTTGGAACGTAATCTTCTAATCGTGGTGAAAGATCTTCAACATCTCCCATAAAGATCTTCCACTTTTTGTTTCCTTAACTAAAAACTTTATTTTGATCCTGGGGGAAAATAAAACATAAAAAGGGTGATCTCAAATGCTCAGTAAGGGTAAGCATGGATAAAATAAAATATACCATATACATTTGAACTTAAAAAACATGAACATAATGTTTAAACATCAAAATCTTGAGCAATGACATACAACATGGAAGTACATAAGGCATAGATCATAATGGAACATAAACCATGATAAAATATCATGGGAATAAAAAATGTAATTGTGGAATCCATTAAGCACATGTTATGATTTCCATAGTATCCAAGGCATTGCTGCCAAGACCATCTTAGTGGACAAAGTCCCATTCTGAATCGAGTTCACTCCTCGGTTCAGTCCTGTAACAATGAACCAGATTAACTTACCGTTCCAGCCATGTCTATCTCATGAGATAAAAAATATTTATCCAATTCATTGGAGGGAGATATAGGTCCCACCCATATCATAATGAAATCATTCTTACTTGTGCCACAAAATAAACATACATCATTCATAATAACCCAATAAATAAAATGGGTTTCATAAACATCATCCCATCATCACATAATCCATATAAAAGAAATGGATATCATTTGATAATAAGAAAATTGAAACCATGTAAATCATAGAGACATGTTACTTGAAACATACACATATGAAATAATGTCATCTTAGATGAAAAATGGTTTTGATAAAACACTTGAAATGGAATCTTGGGGAAAATATCCCTTTTTCTTCAAAACAATTTTATTTTCACAAAATGCCATGAAATTTTAAAAGAAAATGATTTTGTTGAAAATAGTCATGAAATATTTTGGAGGAAGATTTATGAAAATAATTCTTTATAAAACCGAAAAAATCTGTTCGTGCCGTATAAGTTAAAAAAACATTCTTCTCGTACTTTTGCTGGAAAAGTCAAAAAGTACATTGTAAAAGAAATATTCCATACATAACATGTAGTAAAAGTAAAAAATGGTTAAAAAGGACTTTAAACATACGTGAATTTTTTTTATAAAACTTAGACATGGATGATAAATATAACCCCAGTAAATACTTATGAATAAGCAATCTCGGATAAAAATGAGATTTGCAAAATTATCCCTTACCTTAGATCCGATATGCTTTGTACGTATCCGAACCTCTTGTATAATGATTTAAATAATTTCATTGACTTATTAAAGAATCATATTAATTTTTATGATATCATATATGTTTCACTTGTGACTTTATATTACCCGTTCTTTTGTAAATTCCATGTTAAAGCTGCGTTTTGGGTAAAATCATTTCATTTATCGTATGTGTTTCGACTTGTCGTTCTTGATATTATTACTTATATCCTGATTTACATAATTCCATAATGTAAAACATGATTTATATATAATATATATTCATCATATACATATATATTATAGATCGATAAAAGTAATGAAATACACCGTTCAAAGAGACGGTAGGCCGTACGTACGCATGAATGCTATTTTCGTTTCCCTTTTGAATTGAATAGAATTAAGTAAATGACATAAATATATATATATACATAAATACAGTATCATTATTATGTCATATATTTCATTATTATTCATTATATATACTTTATAATCAATCATTAATGGTTAACATGGAGAATGAATCTCATCGCGTCGTGGAGACGGTAGTCCGTACGTACACACGAGCGATGATATCATTCCCAAGATCGTGGAATTGTATTAAAGTGTATGTATAATATTAAAGAATCAATATCACTTTAAAATAATCATATATATTCATTAATGTCACCCTTATACCCATCCAAGTAAGGTGGTGGTGGAAAATAGATTAAACCACGGCGTGGAGACGGTATTCCGTACGTACGCACGCGCGGTGATTTAATTTTTCATTGGATGGATTGATGGTGAAATATGGTTGTTTCATAATTATAATAACATATCAGTATATGATTGATACTGATGTTATTACCTCATAATTAAACAACTAAAAAAGAAGAAGTGGAAGAAGAAATAAAGTTGAAAGAATCGGTAATGGACATTACCTCTTCTTTGAAGCGCCTCTTTGAGACCTCCTCTTAGGTCACTAAAATTGGTATTTGAAGAAGAACAGGACCTCTAGGATGTTTCTAGGGAAGTGGAGAAGAGAATGTGATAGGGGTTGGCCGAGATTTAAGGCTCAAATTGGTGTGAGGAGGAGAGGGAGGAGGTGCCCTTTTATAAGGGAGGAGATGGGCACCTTTGGAATTCTTAAAAATATTAATTTATAATAACTCTAAACCCACATAAAAACCTCCAAAAATGACTCATATTAAAATATTATATGATATAGGGTTTTAATATCATCAATCAATCATAGTTAGACATGTTTTTATCTTATTTTAATCCTTATAATTTTGATTTATCCTTATTTAATCTATTTAAGTTTATTTGTGGTAATAGAATTCTAAATTTTAAATGGTTATAAATAATCACTTATGTGTTGTTAATTTTACATAATTGGATACTTTATAAAATTTTAGACTATATAAATTTCAATTTATAATTTTTAAATATTTTTGTGATTTTTAAACAATTTAATAATATGTTAATTTTAGAAAATAACAATAGTGTTAATTTTGACACTATTCATTTATTTGAATTTAAATAAAATCTAAAAAGAAGATATATTCAAACTAAAATATTTAATAGATTCATAAAATATGTATCTATAAAATTAGTTTATAACATTAAATAGTTCATATAATATTTATTTTATTATTTTTAAAACCATTTATTTGGTTTATCTCTTAATAAAATAAATAATACAACATTTTTTATAGTTATTAAATATACTTATTTGTTGCATAAAAATTAAAATTAAAAATCTATGATGAATATAAATCTATTAACTTTCACAATAATATTTTAATCTAATTTATCATCTTAAAATCACAATATTTAAATTATTATATTTATTAAATTATGAAGGTGACAACTTTAGCATCATTTAAAATAAAACAATTTAAGTGTCATAATCGCTTTTCTAAGGATCCAAATGGTCAAATATTCGTCCATTGGATGATTATGGTTTACATTTACATGACCAATGAGTTTTTGTCAGGGTTTGGTGCATTTTATGGTCACTATTAGTTTAATAAAAACTATATTCTTGATTTTTCACTAGATAAAAAATTTCTACATCACTATTGTGTCATAATTAATGATAATACTTTAATCCCTAAAAATTATAAATAAATTCATATGATGTATATAATCTTAATATATTTTTGGAGACTACACATGTTTGAAGTTTCATGAAGTTTATTACTAAATTAAAATTATTATACTTATAAGATTTAAGAGAGTGACATGTTGTCACTTTCTTTGGTTTTAATAATAATTAAATTATTTTCATGGACAAAAGTCCATTAAATGAATCTAATCCGACCCTTAGGTGATATGGGTCGACTTTTAGTCATCCAATAGAATTTTGGAATGTGTTAGGGTAATTTTATAATATTATATTTACCCTTAATTACCCGACTTACCTTTAACTATGGTAAATAACATTTACCGTAGTTACTATTCATAATTTCCAAAAAAAAAGTAGCCTATTAACATAATTTGGACCCACTGATTCCAAATATGGAATCCATTTTTCAAAATTCAATACACAAAATTTGAAGAAATTAAATTAAAATTAATCCCGTTGTTGAAAGAAAATGGGTTTTTGTTTAAAACATTGCAAAAGATTGAATTGATTTAACCTACGAATTCAAGGTAAAATCAATGCTAATGACATAAATTATATTAAATGGTAAAAATATATTCTATTTATACTTTAAAACCATTCAATATTATAATATTACCATATAAATTATTACGATGATAAAAGTTTTTTTTAATTAAAATATAGCGTGTTTTTACTATTTATTAAATTATGAAAGTTATCAGAAAAATATCAAAACGTTATCCAATGTAAATTTTTATATCCTGATTCAAAAGAAGAAGTTTATTTTGTAAAATTGAACTTATAAACATGTCAAAAACTATATTTAATGTTGGTGCGCCATCAAAAGGTGAAAAAAATTCATTTTTGAAAAATACTTATTTTACCCGAAATATTTATTTTGTTCACATACCATGTTCTAGAAAATGTGTAAAATTAAATAATAATGTTATAACATTCAAATTTTAGTAAATAATATTCATAAAGTCTAGTTCGTAATAATATTATAACCATATATCATTGTTTAGTGAAACCTGATATTGCGTACAACACACGCTATCGAGGAAAGTCGCGATTGCGTGTAATGCAAGACAAGTCAGGGTTGCGTGTTATGAAAGAATCCTTCGTTGTTTCGTATAACATAATCCATCCATTTTTCATTTATACATTGAATATATATATATAAACTCAATGTTGCGTAGAATAACTATTATAAAACAAACTTGAAATTTTTTGTAACACAATCCAAGAATAGTGTTGTGTATACTTCAGGCTATTACAGTGTGGCATATAGCACAAGATAATCTTGTTGTAGCATAAAACACATGACATCAAATAAATTAAAGAGAATACTTATCATAAAATATCGGGTTGTTACACCAACACATGATACAAAGTTAGATTTAGTGATATTCAATTTGAAAATATAGCGGAATTATCTCTTTGGAGAGAAGTATAAAATATATACGAATCAAAAAATACTCAAGTATATATTTACACAGAAAGAGTTGAAAATGTGTCGATGAAGATTGTTACAGTTGATCAAGGTATATGATTTCTCAATCCACTTCAATCTTGGTAAAGAGAATAAATTGGTGGACACTATAAGTAGAAATTATCCAATAATTTTATCATTAATGATAATTGAGAAGGATCAGATCTTTTTAGATTTGAAAAGGATTGACATGAGAATCATAAAGGAATGAACATCATCAAACATTTCATAAATCAATACTCAACCATCCCTTATAGAGAGGTTAAAAGATACTCTAATAGATTATGTTAGAATTAAAAATAAATTTTAAACTATAAGAAATAGGAAATCCTCAGAGCTCAATGTTAATAAAGAAGGATTTGTGAGATTTGGGTTAAGACTATGTGTACCATCAAATCCCTAGTTAAAGGATCTATTGGATTATACACATATCCCAACCTTCTCCATCCACCCAGTAAGAACAATGATATATCTAGATCTTCAAGAGAACTATTGGTAGGAAAAAATGAAGAAAAATATTACAGAATATACATCAAGATGTTTTGTATTCTATCAAGTGAAAGTATAAAGAAAAAAAATCCAAGGGGGTGATGAAACCATTACCCATACCTACATGGAAATGAGAAAACATCGCCATAGACTTTGTCACTGGTTTTCCAAAGACATAAAGAGGGAATAATGCTATATGGGTTGTAATGGATCTTATTAAAAATAATTTACACTTCATTGTGATTTGATAGGATTTATCACTTGATAAACTTGCAAGGATATAAATTAAATAAGTGGTGAGGTTACATGGAACACCAATATTGATTGTATTCAATTGAGATCCAAGATTCACCTCTACATTATGGAAGAGTCTCCAACAAGCTCTGAAAACTAAGTTGAACTTTAGCATGACTTATTACCCTCAAACCGATGGCCAATCTGATTGGACCATCTAGACACTTGAGGAAATGTTGAGATCATGCTCAATTGACTTTAAAGGAGGATGATATCAACATCTTCTTATGGTCAAGTTTTCATACGATAATAGTTTCACTCAAGCATCCAAATGGATCCCTAATAAGCCCTTTATGGGAAGAGTTGTAGAACACCTTCATGCTGGGATGAAGTTGGGGAACAAAATTTTATAGGTCCTTAAGTGGTCAAGGAAATGATAGAAAAGGTTAATACCATTCAACAGTACATCAAGGATGCTCAGAGTCAATATAAGAGCTATGAAAACAATCATAAATGAAACCTAGAGTTTGATGTTGGAGACATGGAATTCCTCCAAATATCTCCATAGAATGAATTCATGATATTTGGGAAGAATGGAAAGCATATTCCAAGATACATCATCCCCTTAGATATCCTTGATTTCATTAGAGCGGTGACCTACTGACTATCACTCCCACCTAACCTATCTCAAGTACATCATGTATTCCATGTATCCCTCTTGATAAATTACATACCAAACCCCTCACATGTACACAATCTAGAGTTTATACCATTGGAGAATGATCTCTCATATGAGGAGCAACTGGTAAAGATCTTAGATCATAGAGACAAAGTTCTACAGAATAAGACAATGCACCTGATCAAAGTACTATGGAGAAAGCAAAAGTTCGAAGAAGAAATGTGGGAACCAGAGGAAGTGATGAAATAAAGTTACCCTCATCTATTTTAGTGTGGTAAATGAAAATTTTGAGGGTGAAATTTATGAAGGGGGGAATATTGTAATGATCTGAATTATTATAAATAAAATTCCCCTTATGATTTAATTACATGTCTTATTATATAATATGATTATAGAAAACACATGTACTTATTTGGTTTTATTATATCCTATCATTTTTCAATGAACATTAAGCATCATTACCTGTGATAATATAGCATTTCAACAGTGATCACATGATTAATATAAATATAGGGTTTTAACAAATCCCATTGACACAAAAAAGGAAGTGATGACCTCAACCAATAGGATCATACCTGAATGAGCTCATTTATCAGAGCTTTTGAGGGATATAGAATCATGGGGATTTTCCATTTACCAATCCCAAGATGGTATACAATAATTTAATCATGAGAGAAACCATTTATAGTATAATTTCAATCTCAATAATATCACGACCCAAATCATGTATGTCGAACCGCCCCATGAAAGTCTCACCATCACGTAACTTAATCTTAGGTAAATTTATGGTGTATTAAATGGATATGTATCAAGACCCTATTAATATGAATATGTATATTTTATATGATAATGAATATATTTTCATTTTATTATTTTTACTTTATAAATGACTTTGATATTTATGCAATAAAACAAAATTTGTATTTTTGGGTAATATTCGAATTCAATTAATAAATTTATTTGAATGAAATAATGGTTTTTTTAATAAATAATATTTTAATAAAATATTATTATTAAATATTTTTTTAAATATAAATGATCATAGAATTTTTATGAAGTTAAATTTAATTTTTATAAGGGTTTAAAAAGATTATTGTCAAAAAACCAAACATTTCTCAAAAAATATAGATTGTTATTTTAAAAATTAAAATAAAAATATTTATAAAATTACTTATATAAAATTAATATTATTTTTGGAACAAAACTTTCGAAATTATCCAATGGTAAAGTTTTCATAATTTTTTGAGACAGTCAAATTTTTGGGTAAAAAATAAATGCCGTATAAATATACTTTGTGTATTATGACAACATAATGACCCAAAAGTGATGTAATAAATAATATAAAAGTCATTAAGACCAAATATATTTTTTACCTTAAAAATAATGAGATTTTAAGTTTATTTGATTTATTTTAGAAAGTCATCATTAATCCTCCAAAACTTATAATATATTTTAAGGTTTTAAAATCATTTCGTGAAGAGTATGACTCACTTCCACATAATCAAGGATATTATTTTATTAATTCTGTCCCTTGGACTTATAAAATAATGAAAAAATCCTATTTTTCAGAAACCATGGGCAAAAACCATGGTAAGTATTTTGGTTTCAGTTATTTTATTATTTAGATTGCAAAACCTAAGTTTGAGGAATAATAAAGAAATCCCTACTCATTTCCTATATAATCCTACCCAAGCTCAAATTTTTATTCACTAAAAATCCTTGGATCACATCCTTAATATACCCTCCAATATTTATAGTCCTACGAAGGTTCTTTATGCTCTCAATAATCCCTTACCAAGCATTTAAAGTCACACTCTCAAGGTAAGGGATCCTCAATTTCTATTCATTATTCAAGTTTCTTTATTATCTTATGCATTATATTTAAAATTAATAATATTGGGATATGTATTTTCATATCCCCATTACTTCCCATTTTATTTAAAAATTATTAGAGACCCATTTCTCTCTCATTAACCCATTTTATGAATTTTAAGTGAAGTCGTTATGCTTCTAAAATTTAACTACGATTTTCCATGCCAAAACAATTATGCAGTGAATAAAATACCCATTTCCTATCAAGGGTGTTCAACATTATACACTTATAATTCTTTGAATTAGGACTTAAATTTATGTATTCTACACTTGTTGATCATATAATGAAATATTATTATGAATGAATCCATTTTGTATGATCTATGTGACACACTTAAGCATGAGAATGAAATGAAAGTGAGGGTGTGCCCAAAATTATATAGAGCTCCAATGAATTTGGTAATGTTTAGTCTCATGATACATCATGTTAGGATAGAGAGTGAACTTGATTCCTTTATGTGACTTCTTCCATCATGATGTCTTGGTAGTTATCCTTGACCTATGTTTATGATGCAATGTTTTAAGTTGTTTCCACATTTCTCATGTTACTTTTATGGTTATCATCTTATATCATGCCTTAGTGTTCATGTTTATGATTATAAATCCTTTTATTCCCCATTGATATGCCTATTTTCTATAATTTATTACCTTATTCATGACATTTCATGTTTATTACCTTACTCGACTTTGTAGATCACCCCTTTCTTATGTATATCCCAAGGTTATCCCGTGCAGTTCTAAATGCCATGGAATTTTAGAAGCATGCTAAGGAAGTTTTCAATAATGTTGTTGTATCCAATGATCAAGATATTATGCTATGTACCTAATTCCCCAAAACACTAGATTTATCAATATTTTAGGATGTATCATGTGTAATTTTATGTAATAAATCAATAATTAATGTTTAATAAAGAGTTGGGTTGTCATATAGAAGATGGATTATGAATCCCTAGAAGCGATGAACCAATACAGGGTAAAACTTGACCATTTCGATGATAATAACTTCTCCTAATGGAAAGAAAATATGAAGTTTCATCTTATAGTGTTGAATATTTTCTACACTCCAAAATCAAATCTTCCTCCCATTCCAAATGAGCCCGCTTCAAATCCTGACGGCACACCTATTGACGTGACTCTAGTCGAGCACATTTGGGAAAAGAGGAAGAAACGTGAAGATGATCAAGTTTTGTGTCAATGACATATTCTCAACACATTATCAAATTGTCTTTATGACTATTTCCACAAAATCAAGACCACTCAATGGATATGGGATGCACTCAAGTTCAAGTACAAAACCAAGGAAGAAGGTACCAATAAATTTCTTATCGAAAAGTATCTAAACTACAAGATGGTAGATAAAAATATAGTGTTGGTGAAAGTTCATGAGTTACAAGTTATATAAAATAAACTTATTTCCCTAACTTTTCAATTTGGTGAAATTATTACTAAATTGCACCTATGTGAAAATATTTTGGTAAATCACTTATTAAAAAGAGTGATGGTATTTTCTTAAAACAAATCCAAAATATTCTTTGCATTGAAGAAGAATCCATGTTGAGAGACATGGGTATGACTTCACAATTTGATACCAAGATTAATATCATTTAGGTAAAGGAAAAACCAAACTCTTCCTTACATATCATAAAGAAAAGATAACAATTCAATAAGAAAGAAAATCCTTCCAAGAAGAAATGAGAATGCTTTGTCTGTGGAAAACCAAGACATTTTTCATGGGAATGTCTCTATCTAAAGAAATTTGATAAACCCACTACAAATATTTTGATCGAAGAGAATCTAGTTTCAATGATATCTAAATTCAATATGACTCCGATGAAAATGGGATGGAGGATTGATTCTGGAGCAATGATGCATGTGTATAAGGATCATTCGATGTTCAGAACATTTAACAATTATACTATCATGAAGGAAGTACACCTTGGAAATAATGCATGCATCAATGTCAGCAGATAAGGAAGCATGTGGATTTACTTTACTTATATAAATAATTTGACTTTTCTTAATGTTTTTTATGTACCCAAAATCCGAATGAATTTATTTTCTATCGATTTTTTTATAAGAAGGGATTTTAGGTTTTATTTGAATTTGACGAGGTTATCTTGTTGAAGGGAGGCATGTTTGCGGGGAAAGGGTACTCAAATGATGGCATGTATCAACTATTCATTAATAATATGATTGAACATTCTACTTACTTGACTGAGTCCTCTAATTTATATCATGGCCATTTAGCACATGTTAATTATAATTCATTAAAAGTAATGAATAAGTTAAACTTAATTAACTTTGGAAATAAATTTAACAAATGTGAAACATGTGTAGAATATAAAATAGTTAAGAAAACTTTTTATAGTGTTGAGATAAAATATGATATATTAGAATTAATACAATCTGATATTTGTGAATTAAATGGATTATTAACTTGTGGAAGAAAAAGATATTTTATTACTTTTTTTATGACTGTAGTAGATATTTAGATATATATATTCTTAGAACAAAGGATAAAGCTTTTAATATGTTTAATAAGTATAAAGAAGAAGTTGAAAACCAATTAAACAAAAAGATTTAATTATTATGCTCATATAGAGGTGGTGAATACTTTATGAATGATTTTAATGAGTTTTGTGAAGAAAATAGTATAATTCATCAAAGTGTTTCTCCTTACACTCCTCAGAAAAATGGATTAGATGAAAGGTAAAATCATACTTTAGTAGAAATGGTAAATTTAATTATTAATAAATCTATGTTTCCATTAAATTTATGAGGTAAATCTATATTGGCTGCTTTTCATATTCATAATATGATTGTCTCTATAAAAAATAAGTTATCCCCATATGAAATTTAGATAGGTAGAAGACCAAATATTTATTATTTTAAAGTGTGGGGGTATTTATCATACTATAGAGTTTCTGATCCTAAAATTACTAAAATTGGTCCTAGATAAATTAAAGGTATTTTTGTTGTATATACAAAAAATAGAAAAGCATATAGAATCATGGATTTGGGAGATAATATAATTATTAAATCAAGGGATGTAGAGTTTTTTTGAAAATAAATTTTATAAATATGACATGGAGGAAGTTATTACTCATACCCCTATCTCATGTATTCCATATAGTTTAAATAAAATAGTATAGAATAATGATGATTCTCGAGTTGAACCTAAATGGAGTACAAGACTTAGGAATGAGAAAAATCCACATCTAGGTTTTATTTCTATTGATTCCATAGTTTTTCTTATTGAAGGAGATCAAAATAATCATCTTCTAAATAAGTATCCTATGGTATTGACTATAGAAGATGTCCCAAAGACTTATAAAGAATCTATAAATTCTAGATAGGTTGCTTTCTGGAAAGAAGAAATTAATGATGAAATGGTTTCCATTACGGGGAATAAATGTATTTACCAAGAGGTTCAAAACCTATAGGTGGTAAATGGGGTTTCAAAAATAATTATGATTCCAATGGTAACATTCAAGATTTTAAAGATAGATTGGTGGCCAAAGTCTTCAAAAAAATAATGGATTGATTATTTTGATACTTATGCTCTTCTAGCTCAGATTACTTCAATAAGGATATTATTTGTTTTAGATTTAATTAATCATTTGTATCTACATCAAATGGATGTCAAAATTCCTTTTTTAAATGGAGACTTAAATTAATAGATTTACATGGAACAACTAGAAGTGTCTGTTTTACAAGGTAATGAAAACAATTATGTAAGCAAGTTAAATATTTTTATAGACTTAAACAAGCTCTGAATAAATGGCATGATAAATTTTATTCTATTATTTTATCTAATGTATTTACTCATAAAAATATGGATAAATATGTTTATTCAAATTTTACAAAATACTATTGAGTTATTTTGTGTCTATATGTGGATGATATGTTAATTTTTGGAACCAATATGATTGGTGTAATCGAGACAAAGAATTACTTATCTTCCATGTTTAAAATGAAATATATTGGAATATTTGATAGTATTATAGGTATTTAAGTTAGAAAACATAATGGGGGTTATTCTTTAAGTCAGTATTATCACATATAATTTCTTTTAAATAAATTTGATCATCTTGGTTTCAATGATTCCAATACTACATTTGATTCCAATGTTAAACTATTTATTAATATCAGTATATCTATAACACAACTTGAGTATGCTAGTGAAATTGGTTCTTTAATATATGTGATGCATTGAACTAGACCTGATATTTCTTTTACAGTATGTAAAATGAGTAGATATACCAGTAATCCTGGTGTGTATCATTAGAGATGTATAAAAAGAATTTTTGTATACTTAATAAAGACCAAATATTTAATTTTATACTATAATGATTATCAAACTTTATTAGAAGGATTCACCAATGAACGTTGGATTATTAGTATTGGTGATAAAAAATCCATATATGTATGGTTGTTTACTCTTAGAGGTGGTGTTATTTCTTGGGCGAGCAAGAAATAAACATGTATTTCACATTTGACCATATAGTTAGATTTTATCACCTTAGTGACATGTGGAAAGGAATTTGAATGGATTACAAATCTATTATTGGATATTAGATTGTGGCATAGTCCACTGCCTCCTATCTATATCAGTTGTGATAGTGAAGAAACTTTATCAAGGGCATATAGTTGTATATAAAATGGAAAGTCTAGGCATATAAGTTTGAGACACAATTATAATATAAAATTTTACAAGATGGTACCATGACAATTGTCTTTATGATATCATGTAAAAACATTACAGATCCATTTACAAAATCTCTTCCGAGAGAGATAATTCGTACAACTAATAAAGAGATGGGGTTAAACCCCATATAATAAATCATTTATATAATGGAAACCCAAAACTCACTTTAGGTACATCCTAATAAAAGTATTTAATGGGTAAAAACAAGTTTCAAATATGATTGTTGATATTGAAAATTATAACCCCAAAACTCTTTGGTGTCAATATCGTCGATTATGACTAGTGGTTGAGTTATAATATCTTGACAAAATATTCAGACTTGATGAGTTATGTGTTCTAATAATATAAGCACATTGTAATATTTTTCCAATGTGAATTTAAAAGTGGTGACACTTCTTATAAGTTTTAACAAGTTTAGTCCTTAGATATTTAATGAAAAGGATATAAGAACATGACCATAAATGTGATACAAAATGAGATGTTGTATGGAAAGATCATTGTATGTATGATATCTCTGTTTTATCTTAAATATTAACAAGTTCAATGTTTTTAGAAAATGTAAATCTCATAAAAAATTGAGATATTGATACTAAGTAAAGGTTTAAATCGAAAGATACCTTCATTATTTATAATAAATCACTTGTGGTATGAAGAATTAATATTTATGAATAAAAGTGGTTTATTGTTATAATTTTATTCAAATTACTTATTAAAATAAATAGAGTGTTTTGATTGGGTTAAACAACATTTTCTTTGATTTATGGGATGGACAAAAAATGGGAATCCCACATTGGAAATTTGGGTATAATTCCCATAGATCACCCCTTATAAAAGGATCCTTGGGAATTGGTACTTTCAATAAAATATATATTTGACTTAATACTATTAAAGTGTTTTAAAAAATATATATTTAGTAATTTTTTTTGTTATATATATATATAAACAAAAAATAAATAAATAAAATATTTTATAAAAATCAACTAATAATGTGATTAGTCGTAAAAATTAGATTTAAAATTTTCAAATTCCAAATGGATGCCTATGATCAAGAGTTGTTTCGTTTTGGTTGAACCAAATTTTTCTTTGACCAAAATGGTGAGATTGAGCTAGTGTGTTTCACATCGATTTTGATTTATAATTAAGCGATGATGAGATCACTTATGGGTTAATTATTCTCCAATCCATGAAATTCTCCAGATATGTTTCTAACATCAATGTAGCAGGGTAGTTGAAAATTGGTGTTTTATTTTCCCTAAATCTTGGTGAAATCATCAAGGGAAACTTCCACTAAGAACCCTACACCATTAAATCAGGGGTGGATCAAACCCTTTTGAGAGTGAATTAAATTCACGCATCGAGATTCAATTTTTCTTCTCCTTCTTCCTACCTATTTTACAACAATTAAAAGGGTTTGAAAACCCAAGTAAGAACCTAGAAAATGGATTATGAATCCATAAAATTTATGAATCATGACATGGTCAAACTTGATCATTTCGATGGAAACAACTTATTCTAGTAGAAAGACAAGATAAAGTTTCTTCTTATAATGTTGAATATTTTTTACATTCTAGAACCGAATCTTCCTCCCATTCCAAATGATCCCACTTCAAATCATGATGGAACACCCATTTATGTGTCTCAAGTCAAGAAAATCTGGTAAATGAAGAATAAATGTGAATAAGATCAAGTTTTTTGTCAAGGAAATATTCTCAACACATTATGAAATCATCTTTATGACTATTTTCGCAAAATGAATAATACTCGAGAGAGATGAGATTAACTAAAGTTCAAGTACAAATCAAAGGAATAAGGTAATAATAACTTAATTATTACAAATTATTTAAACTAAAAGTTGTTTGATAATAAGCCAGTGTTGGAGAAAGTTCACGAGTTACAATTTATATCAAATAAGCTTCTTTTTCTTAAGATGAATATACTAGAAAATTTTCATGTTGGTGTAATTATTGCTAAATTTCCACCTATGTGGAAAAAATTTGGTAAATTATTTATTAAAAAGAGTGATGATATTTTCTTATAAAAATTGAAAAATATTCTTCACATTTAATAAGAATCCATAATGGGAGATGTGGTTATGACTTCCCAATTTGATACTAAGATTAATATCATTGAGGGAAAGACACAACCAAACTTTTAATTAAATTTCAAAAACAAAATTAAACAATTCAAGAATAAGAAAATCAAAACAAGAACAAAGTAGAATGCTTTGTCTGTGGAAAACCTGAGCATTTTTCAAGGTAATGTTTCTATTGAAAGAAAGTTGATAAACCTGTTGCAAATATTCTGACTAAAGAGAATCTAGTTGCAATGATATCCGAAGTTAATATGAATTTGATGAAGATGGATTGGTGGCTTGATTATGGATCAAAAATTTATGTGTTCAAGGATAGTTTTATGTTCAAAACATTTGAAGATTGTACTATCACAAAGGAAGTACATCGTGGAAATAATGCATGCATCAATGTCAGTGGACAAGGAAGCATAAATATTGACTTTAATTATAGGAATAATCTTACTATTCTTAATGTGTTTTATGTACTCAAAATTAGAAAGAATTTAGTTTCTTTCAATATTTTTTGTAAGAAGTGATTTCAGGTTTCATTCGAATCTGACAAGGTTATCTCGTCGAAGGGAGGAATGTTTATGTGGAAATGGTACTCAAATGATGGAATGTATCAACTATCCATTTATAATATGATTGAATATTTTGCTTACTTTATTGAGGCATCTTATTTATGGCATGATCATTCAGCACATTTTAATTATAATTCATTAAAACTAATCAAGAAGTTAAACTCAATTAACTTTGGAAATGAATTTAATAAATGAAAAACATGCGTAGAATCTAAAATAGTTACGAAACCTTTTTATAGTGTTGAAATAAATTTTGATATATTATAATTTGTACATTATGCTTTTTATGAATTAAATGTCCTATTAACTTATGGAGGGAAACAATATTTTATTACTTTTGTAGATGACTGTAGTATATATTTACATATATATATCTTCTTAGAAGACAAGATGAAGACTTTAATATGTTAATAAGTATAAAGTAGAAGTTGAAAACCAATTAAAAAAAATGATTAAAGTATTATGCTTAGATAGAGGTGGTTAATATGAACATGTTTAATAATTTTTATGAAGAAAATGGTACAATTCATCAAAGTAACACTCTTTAAACACCTCAAAAAAATGGATTAGCTTAAAGAAAAAAATCATACCTTAGTATAAATAGTAAATTTAATGATTAATAAATCTGAGTTACCATTAAATTTATGGGGTGAATCTTTATTGGCTGCGTGCCATATTCATAATAGTATTGCCTCTAAAAAACAAACTCACCCCTTATTGAAGGACCCCGGGACACCCTGAGAGGGGAGGGGTGAATCAGGGTGACCACTTTTTCTTTTAACGTGTTGGATCTTGTTCCCACGTTGGTAGGAACTTGTTGAACCTGTATGATGATTATGATCAGAATGAAAACATTCACATGCACAGAGAAGACACATCCATTTTTACTTGGTTCACCACTAAGGGCAACGTCCAAGGAGCATACGCCGGCAGGTTTCCGGTCATACCTAAATCCACTATGCTTCACTAGCTGCAGATACAAAAGTTCGGGTACAGACACTCTGTCCCAGGCTCACTGCCTTTACAATTGTTCAGGGATAGCTCACTGCGTCCCTCGGGTCACTCCCGTTGACTCCCCCTGGCTCACTGCCGTTGGTGTAGTCCCACTCAGTTTATAGACGTGAGGGTCTCTTCTTCATTTGCATAAGAGTGCATCCTTTGTTGTATGTAGATGCTCTATTGAGGTTCGATTCTCACCAGAAGAAGAATATCTCTTTTCCTCGAATGTACCGAGTAGTCTCTCGGCTTTCGTGCAGCTCCAAACACGCCGGTGGGCTTCAGCAAAACCAGGCGCGCTTTTCCAAGACAGTCGCGCAAGTCCCTCTACGGCGCGCAAGTCCAAACTGGCTCGCAAGTGTCATCAACACACATGCGCGACTCTTCCTTCCCCAACTACAAACTTGCGTGGTCCACTTCCTTTCTCTTCCAAACAACCTTGGGCGCACAACCAAAAACCGGCGCGCAAGCTCTACTTGCGCGACAAAACCACCACCTGCGCGACTCAACCACCTGCGCGACGAGAGCTCGAGCAATCTCTCGGCCTTGAACTTCGTTCCAAATGAGGAGGGGTGGTACAGTATTTATAGGAAAACTGGACCCCCTGCGCGGCGGCGCGCAAGTCCTCGATGGCGCGCAAGTCTTGTCTTCAATAAACTCTGTCGCGCAACTCACTTGCGCGACCCAACCAACACTTGCGCGACCTTCATTCCTTAGCCAAATTTTGATGTTCTGATCCTCAAAAACATATGGCGCGCAAGTCTTTTATCCTCCAAGAGCACGGCGCGCAAGTACCTTTTCCAAAAACACTTTACTTTATTGGCCGATTTTTAGGCCCAAAAATTTGGCAAACACTGGGAAACAGCGCCACCTTCACTACTGTTTTCTGCTTGAATGGTATGATCGCTTTGTTGGTACACACCCTGAACATCCACTGAGGATTGACAACAAACACAAACCATACACCAAATCATGCTTTGAAGAACCTGGTTCCAACAATCTCCCCCTTTGGGTTTGTTGGCAATCAGAATAAATTCAATAGATCTGAAACCATGAGCAAATCCAAAACGCAAGAATCAACTCAGCCAACACTCTAAGTCTACGTGAGCAATGCTCGGTGTAGAAAACAAGAGAGAAAGCTTGAATTGGGTCTTAGTGTTTTGAAATTCTCCATGACGCCCAATGTTATCCTTATTAAACTTCTCATCACAATCTTACACTTCTCATCACAGAAGAATTTCTTGCCTTGAATTTATTCCTTTCTCCCCCATTGACAATAAAACCAAAGACCGAAAAGTTTTTTTTCAACGTTCAGCTCAAGCCATACTCCCCCTGGATAGTATCTCCCCCATAAACCTGCATCACAGCCATAAGCAGATAAAAACAGTTAAAACAAACGGGGAGAGGGGACTTCCGGTGCCTCCTTATGCAGTAGGAGGCGGTCGAACACCGAGGTTCAACCGATGCTTCTCGAACACAGCCGCGGACAATGGCTTGGTTAGGATATCAGCCACTTGCTCATTAGTTCCAACATGATCCATTTTAATCACTCCTTGTTCAACCTTTTCTTTGATAAAATGATACCGTATTTCAATATGTTTTGTACGAGAATGTTGAACCGGATTCTTCGTAAGATCAATTGCACTTTTGTTATCGCAATAAATAACCATTGGTTGCTGCACCTTATCACCAATATCTGTTACCTGCTGCTTCATCCAAAGAAGTTGAGTGCATGCTTTTGTGGCGGAGATATATTCAGCTTCAGCAGTACTAAGAGAAGTACTTTCTTGCTTCTTGCTCAACCAGCCAACACATTTATGCCCAATATAGAAAGCTCCACCACTAGTGGACTTTCTTTCTGTCTACTACATCCCCAGCCCAGTCAGCATCAGAAAACGCTGATAATTCACTATCCCTGCCTGCAGCAAAAAATAACCCGAAGTTATGTGTGCCTTGAATATACCTCATGATTCTTTTTACTGCTGACATATGTTCCTCCTTTGGATTACTCTGAAAGCGGGCCGCAAGGCATGTTGCAAAGACAATATCTGGCCTTGTCATTGTCAGATACAGTAGGCTTCCAATGATCCTCCTGTACATGGTGGGATCAACAGAGTTCCCATCCTCATGCTTTCCAAGTTTAGTTCCAACAGCAATCGGAGTTGACATTGGTTTGGAGTCTTGCATATTGAAATTCTTCAGCAACTCTCTTGCATATTTTTCCTGAGAAATGAAAGTGTATTCCTTCTTTTGAATCACTTGTAACCCAAAGAAATATGTGAGCTCCCCAATCATAGACATTTCAAATTCTGATTTCATGTGGTTGGAAAATTCATCCACTGATTTCTGCCTGCTGCCACCAAAAATGATATCATCAACGTAGACAAGAACCATGAACTGATCTTTTGGAGAATTCTTCACATAGAGATTGTGATCAACTCCTCCTCTTTTGAATTCCAACTTCTTGAGATATGAATCTAGCCGTGAGTACCATGCCCGTGGTGCCTGCTTCAAACCATATAGAGCTTTCTTTAGTTTGCAGACCTTTGTTTCATCGGTACCCAAGACAAACCCCACCGGTTGTTCAATGTAGACTTCTTCTTCGAGTACACCATTCAAGAATGTTGTCTTAACATCCATTTGATATACTTTATATCCTCTTTGGAGTGCCATGGCAAGGAAAAGCCTGATTGATTCCAGTCTAGCAACTGGAGCAAAGGTTTCTTCAACATCAATACCTTCAATCTGAGAGTATCCTTTAAATACCACTCGTGCCTTATTTCTGATAACACTTCCATGCTCATCAAACTTATTTTTGAAGATCCATTTGGTACCAATCACATTGTGACCTTCGGGTCTCTGGACAAGATCCCATGTCTGATTCTTATCAATCTGATCTAATTCATCATTCATGGCTTTCACCCAAGATTCATCTTTTGCAGCTTCGTCGAATGAGGATGGCTCTACAACTGATAGAAATGCAGATTGCATGGTATTCCTCATCCTTCTGGTTTGAGTGGGTGCACTCCTATCCCCAATTATGTTGGATGGATCAATCTCAGCTCTTCGATTTCTCCTGCGAGGTTCAGTAGAATTCTCTTCAGCCATAGTTTCTTCTTCAGATTATTCTTCTGAGTCAACATCATTATGTGATTGATGTGTGTTTTGAACAGCTTCCTCTATTTCTGCATTTGTAGTTTCTTCATGTCCACATTCTTCATGACTTTCTATCACATCAGCATATG
Organism: Viscum album; assembly: GCA_963277665.1. Taxonomy (NCBI): domain Eukaryota; kingdom Viridiplantae; phylum Streptophyta; class Magnoliopsida; order Santalales; family Viscaceae; genus Viscum; species Viscum album. The sequence continues at coordinate 802,242,767 of OY728119.1, read as the reverse complement.
ACGTCCGTGAAGCATTTTTGGTTTTCTCTTCAATTATCTTAACATCATTGCTTTCCAAAATCCTTCCCAAACGATTGTTGAAACATTTGTAGGCTTTTCTGTTCATTGAGTAACCGAGGAAGATTCCTTCATCTACGTTGTCACCATATTTCCCCTGATTTCCTTCTTTGTTCCTGATAAAGAACTTACTTCCAAAAACACGAAAGTATTTTAGAGAAGGCTTCCGTCCATGCCACAATTCATATGGTGTCTTCGTCTCACCCATATAAAGTCCTGTTCGATTCTGAATGTACACTGCAGCTTGAACAGCCTCTTTCCAGTAATGTCGTGGAATATGACTCTCAATCAGCATAGTTCGTGCCATGTTGTTCACCTGTCGATTCCTTCGTTCAACAACTCCATTTTGTTGTGGAGTTCTCACAGCAGCTACCTCATGTTGTATCCCATGATTCTCCAGATAATTTTCAAATTCAATGGACGTGTATTCTCCTCCATTGTCAGATCGCAACACTTTGATTGTTCGTCCAGTATCATTCTCGGCGATTCGCAGATATGTTTTCATGCAGTCAAGGACCTGTCGTTTCCGGTGAATGACCATCACACATGCCATTCAAGTATAATCATCTATGAAAAGGACAAAGTACCTTTCTCCATGAGTTCCGGAAACATTTATTGGACCACAAACATCTGTATGAATCAGATCAAGAAGGTGAGATGTCTTTTTCTTCTTTGGCCGATATGAACTGCAGACCAGCTTCCCACGAATACAAGCATCACAGGATTTTTCACGCTCACGCTTCAGGTTGGGGATGTCCATGACAATTCTCGATTTTGATATTTTCTCCATGTCTTGTTGATTGATGTGTCCCAATCTCCGATGCCACAAATTGTTTTCTTCTTCAACAGTCATGTAACATACATTTTCTTCACTATCAACCTGATACAAGTTTCCTTCTGTTCTGCATCCTTTCATAAGTGAATTGCCGGTTTTTCCCTTGATGGTGCATCCTTTCTGATTAAAAGTAACTATAAGTCCTGAGTCACAGAGTTGACTCACGCTAAGGATATTATGGCGTAGGCCATCTATGTAAAGGACTTCAGTCTTCTTTAGTTCTCCATTAGCTAATTGGGTACTTCCACTCCCTTTGATTTTCAGAGCCCCATCATTACCAAATCTTACTGTACCATCAACATTCTTTATGATATTCGTTAGTAGGCCGGCATTACCCGTCATATGAGATGAACAACCGCTATCCAGAATCCAGGTACTGTTGTTCTTTGTAGCTTTGAGGGCTACCTCTGCAAGGTTCGATTTCTCAATATTCTTCCTTTCCTTCCATGAGACATTAGATTGAGTATATAGGACTGATGGCCTTTCAACTATCTCTTCCTCATACCCAGGTTCTTCATAGTAAAAGTCTTCTGTGAGAGGTGAGAACCTGTTTAAAAGAGCAACACTGTCTTGCTGACGAGACTTGACTTGTTTTGAACTTCGGTATGAGGTGTCTATGTCTCTTCTCTGCCTGCAATTAATGGCCTTATGACCAAAGTTAGAACAACAAAAACAATATCCATAGAAATTATTTCTTCTATGAGAATTAGGATATGAGATTGTTCTCCTTTTTTGAGCATCTATATCTTCTCCATTCAGATAGCTTCTTGCCTCTTCACAATAAGACATGGTATGGCCCAGATAGCCACAGAACTGACACTTCATGAGAGGAAATGTCTTCTCACTTGAATTTATCCTTATACCTTCTTCCTTGGGAGAATAGTAAGACTGTCTGTCATTTTTGAATGTTTGAGGATACTTTTCAGGTCTCCTTTTAGTTTGGATTGAGGGTTCCTTTTTCAGCACTCTAGGTAACATTTCATCACGTTCAACTTTCATCTTGTCTTTCTTTTGGATCTTTTCACTTCCAGCAGTTGATGACTCAGCCTCACAGCCAATTCCACTCTTTCCCATGCAAGCAGGTCTTTGATTACTCAAGACTTTTCCAACCCCATCTGAACCACACTTGGCTCTTGCAAGTAATTCTGCATCTGAGAATCTTCCGAACTGTATTTTCTTCCTCGATTCTTTTGGAACTGATTCTGTCTCCATTTTACTCCTTAGAGTAACTACTTCCTCCTCAAGACCCTCAACAGTCTTGGATTTTTCATCCAGTCTGGATGTGAGGTCATTGATGACCTTTGCCTGCTCTTCAATTCTCAGCTTCAGATCAACTGCATCATCATTGCTTTCAATTATTTTAGACCGTACCTTCACAAATTCTTCCAGTCGTTCAATTTCAGCTTCAAGTTGATCAACATATTCAGTTGATTCTTTTACAATTGATTTCCACTTATTGCAGCTCTTACATTTAATCTTAAGCTTACTAACTGCATCCTTAAGTTGCACCTCAGGATCTACACAAGTTCTCAGTTGTTTTTCACCATCAGTATCTTCTGACTTTTCAATAGTGGCCATCATAGAAGCATGGTTCCCAGTTTTGAATTCTGGTTCTTCTTCATCACAGAATTCATTGTCATCTTCTACCTTTTCACAGACAAAACTCTTCCTTTGCATTTTCTTACCAGATTTGAAGTCTCCCTTTTTGAAGAACCTTCTTTGAGGCTTCTTGAAGTTTTCATCTTCACTGTCATCATCATTGATATTCTTCAAGCATTGAGAGGCAATGTGCCCAACTTTTCCACAACGGAAACATGCGAGAGGTAACTTCCCTTTGAATTTCCCTTTCCCCTTCTGGAACTTCTTTGCAATGAGAGAAAGAATTTCTTTCTCTTCGTCATCATCACCGCTACTATCCTTTGAGATTTTCAATTTATCCATGGCCTTGAATGCCATTTCCTTGCTCACCCGAGTCGTAGCATCTTCTGGTTTGACTCTCATTTCATATGCTACCAGACTGCTCAGTAAGTCATCTAGAGAAAGTTTGGAAAGATATCTTTCCTCAAGAGATGACACCTTCGCATTATACAGAGGTGGAAGTCTTCTTAATATTTTCTTTACAATATCAATGTCTTTGATTTCTTCGCCTAGACCCCGAATTGCTCCAACCACTTCAGTAATTCGATTGAAGAAAGAGTCTGCATTCTCGTCTAGATGCATCTTCAGATCATCAAACCGATTGTGTAGCACTTGTAGTTTCGCCTCCTTCACTTTGCTATCACCTTCATAAATATTCTCATGTTTATCCCAAATAGATTTTGCTGAGGTGCAATTCATCACCTTCAGGTAAATCTGATCAGAAAGGGCTGCAGTGAGAGAATTCTGTGCTTTAGCATCTGCATCAAAAAGTTTCCTGTCTGTTTCAGTCATAGCCAGACCTGTTGGATCAGTGACATGTATTCCTTGCACAGTAGAAAAAAGAACTTCCATTCCAAGAGATCTTAGATGAGATCTCATTCTGTTCTTCCAGATCTGGAAATTGCTTCCATCAAAGTGAGGGACTCCCCTGACATTGACGACGTTTTCCATGACGAAGAAGGTCAGATTCAACACCAGCAACCTTTACGCTCTGATACCACTTGAAGGACCCCGGGACACCCTGAGAGGGGAGGGGTGAATCAGGGTGACCACTTTTTATTTTAATGTGTTGGATCTTGTTCCCACGTTGGTAAGAACTTGTTGAACCTGTATGATGATTATGATCAGAATGAAAACATTCACATGCACAGAGAAGACACAACCATTTTTACTTGGTTCACCACTAAGGGCTACGTCCAAGGAGCATACGCCGGCAGGTTGCCGGTTGTACCTAAATACACTATGCTTCACTAGCTGCGGATACAAAAGTTCGGGTACAGACACTCTGTCCCAGGCTCACTGCCTTTACAATTGTTCAGGGATAGCTCACTGCGTCCCTCGGGTCACTCCCGTTGACTCCCCCTCGCTCACTGCCGTTGGTGTAGTCCCACTCAGTTTATAGACGTGAGGGTCTCTTCTTCATTTGCATAAGAGTGCATCCTTTTTTGTATGTAGATGCTCTATTGAGGTTCGATTCTCACCAGAAGAAGAATATCTCTTTTCCTCGAATGTACCGAGTAGTCTCTCGGCTTTCGTGCAGCTCCAAACACGCCGGTGGGCTTCAGCAAAACCAGGCGCGCTTTTCCAAGACAGTTGCGCAAGTCCCTGTACGGCGCGCAAGTCCAAACTGGCGCGCAAGTGTCATCAACACACATGCGCGACTCTTCCTTCCCCAACTACAAACTTGCGCGGTCCACTTCCTTTCTCTTCCAAACAACCTTGGGCGCACAGCCAAAAACCGGCGCGCAAGCTCTACTTGCGCGACAAAACCACCACCTGCGCGACTCAACCACCTGTGCGACGAGAGCTCGAGCAATCTCTCGGCCTTGAACTTCGTTCCAAATGAGGAGGGGTGGTCCAGTATTTATAGGCAAACTGGACCCCCTGCGCGGCGGCGCGCAAGTCCTCGACGGCGCGCAAGTCTTGTCTTCAATAAACTCTGTCGCGCAACTCACTTGCGCGACCCAACCAACACTTGCGCGACCTTCATTCCTTAGCCAAATTTTGATGTTCTGGTCCTCAAAAACATATGGCGCGCAAGTCTTTTATCCTCCAAGAGCACGGCGCACAAGTACCTTTGCCAAAAACACTTTACTTTATTGGCCGATTTTTAGGCCCAAAAATTTGGCAAACACTGGGAAACAGCGCCACCTTCACTACTGTTTTCTGCTTGAACGGTATGATCACTTTGTTGGTACACACCCTGAACATCCACTGAGGATTGACAACAAACACAAACCATACACCAAATCATGCTTTGATGAACCTGGTTCCAACACTTATGAAATTTAGAGAGGTATAAGACCTAATATTTCTTATTTTAAAGTGTGGGGGTGTTTAACTTACTATAGATTTTTTGATCCTAAAAGAACTAAAATTGGTCCTAAAGTAATTAAAGGTGATTTTGTTGGATATACAGAAAATAGAAAATCATATAGAATCATGGATTTGGGAGCTGATATAATTATTGAATCAAGGTATATAGAGTTTTTTTGAAAATAAGTTTTATAAATATTACATGGATGAAGGTATTTCTCATACCCCTATCTCAAGTATTCCATCTAGTTCAAATAAAATAGTAGAGAATAATGAAGATTCTCAATTCAAACCTAAATAGAGTAAAAGTCTTAGGAAATATAAACATCTACATCAATATTTTATTTATCCTGATTCCGTAGTTTTTCTTATTGAAGGAGATCAAAATAGTCATTTTATGAATAAGTTTCCTATGGTATTGACTATAGAAGATGACCCAAATTTTTATAAATAACATATGACTTTTAGAGATGTTTCTTTCTAAAAAAAAGTAATTAATTATGAAATGGATTCCATTATGGTTCATAATACTGGGGTCATTATGGATTTACCAAGAGGTTAAAAACCTATAGGTTTTAAATGGGTTTTCAAAAATAAGTATGATTCCAATGGTAACATTCAAGATTTTAAATCTATATTGGTTACCAAAGGTTTTAGTTAAAAAGAAGGGATTGATTATTTTTATACTTATACTCATGTAGATCAGATTACTTCAATAATGATATTATTCTCTTTAGATTCAATGAATCATTTTCATTTCTATCAAATGGATTTCAAAACTAATTTTTTAAATAAAGACTTAAATGATGATATTTACATGGAATAACTAGAAGGGTTTTTTTACAAGTTAATGAAAAGAAAGTATGTAAACTAGTTAAATATCTTAATGGAATTAAAAAAGCGCCGAATCAATGGTCTGATAAATTTGATTCTATTATTTTATCTAATGTATTTACTCATAAAAATGCATATAAATGTGTTTATTTGAAGTTTACAAAAGAACATAGAGTTATTGTGTGTCTATATGTGGATGATATGTTAATTTTTTGAACCAATATTATTGGTGTAATTGATACAAATAATTACTTATCTTCTATGTTTAAAATGAAAGATCTTAGAATAATTGATACTATTATAGGTATTAAAGTTAGAAAACATAGTGGGGGTTATTCTTTAAGTCAGTCTAATTATATATAAAAAATTTTATATAAATTTTATCATATTGGTTTCAATTATGCCAATACTCCATTTTATTATAGTGTTAAACTATTTATTAATACATTTAGATCTATAACACAACTTGAGTATGCTAGTGCAATTAGTTCTTTAATGCATCTGATGCATTGCATTATACTTGATATTTTTTGTGGTATATAAAACGAGTAAATATACTAGTAATCCTAGTGTATATCATTGGATATGTGTAATAAGAATTTTTGGATACATAAGAAAGAACAAAGATTTAAGTTTATACTATAATGATTATCTGAATGTATTAGAATGATACACTAACGAAAGTCGGATTACTTGTATTGGTGATAACCAATCCACATATGGATGGCTGTTTACTCTTGGAGGTTGTGATATTTCTTGGGTGAGTAAGAAACAAACATGTATTTCACATTTGACTATAGAGTCAGAGTTTATCACCTTAGCGGTATGTGGAAAGGAATCTTAATGGATTAGGAATCTATTATTGGATATTGATTGTGGCTTAGTACAATGCCTCTTATCTCTATCATTTATTATAGTGAATCAACTCTATCAAGGGAATATAGTTGCATATATAATGGAAAGTCTAGACATATAATTATGAGACATGATTACATGAGACAATTGTTATAATATAGTACCATAACAATTATCTATGTGAGATCACGTAAAAACCTTGAGAATCCATTTAAAAAATATCTATTGAGAGATATCATTCATGAAACTAATATAGATATGGGGTTAAAACCCATAGAATAAATCATTTATGTAATGGAAACCCAACACTATATTTAGGTAGATCCTAATAAAAGTGTTTAATGGGTAAAAATAAGTTATGAATATGATTATTGATATTTACAATTATAACCCCAAACTATTTGGTGTCAATATCATTTTCTATGACTAGAGGTTGAGTTATAAAGTCTTAAAAATTTATTAAGACTCGATGAGTTATGTGTTCTAATAATGGAATCACATTGTAATATTTTACCTATGTGAACTTAGAAATGGTACCACTTCTTACAGGAGTTAATGGGTTTACTCCTTAGAGAGTTCATGAAAAGGATATAAGCACATGGCTATAAAAGTGATAAAAATGAGATGTTGGATGGAAATATCATTATATGTATGACATATTTGGTTTCTCTTAAATATTATCAAGTTTAATGTTTCAAAAAATTGTAAATATGATAAAACTTTGAGATAGTGATACTATGTAAAGGTTTAAATTTATAGATACATTTATTATGTATAATGACTCACTTGTGGTCTGATGAATTAATATTTATGAATAAAAGTGGGGGACTGTTATAATTTTATTCAAAATACGTATTAAAATAAATAGAGTGTTTTGATTGGTTAAAATACCTTTTTCTTGGATTGATGAGGTGGACAAAAAGAAAAGAAAATCCCACTATGGAAATATGGGTAGAATTCCCATAGCTCATCCCTTATAAAAGTAGTCTTGGGAATAGATATTTTCAATAAAATATATATTTTCCTAAATTCTATTAAAGTGTTTTAAAAAATATATATTTAATAAAATGTTTTGTTATATATGTATTATATATATATAAAATAAAACAAAATAAAACTAAAAAACAAAATAAAATATTTTATAAAAAACAACTAATAATGTGATTAGTTGTAACAGTTGGATTTTTGATTTTTCAAAATCCAAATGGATTCCCCTCATCAATATTTTTCTCATTTTAGTCGAACCAAGGAGTTCTTTTAATGAAACGGTGAGATTGAACTAGTGTGATTCACACTGATTTAGATTTATAAATAAGTGATGATGATATCTCTTATGGGTTAATTATTCTTAAATCCATGAAATTCTCTAGATATTTTTCCAACATTAGTGTGGAGGGCCAGTCAAAAATTGGTGTTCAATTTTCCCAAAATCTTAGTGAAATCCTCAAGGAAAACATCCACCAAGAACCCTGCACCATTAAAGTGGGGGTGGATCAAACCCTTTTGGACAGTGAATTAAATATATTCATTGAGATTCAATTTGTATTCTCATTCTACCTAACTATTTTCCAACATAAACTCTAATGCAGATCATCTAGCTTTAGGGGAAGAAACACGCCCAATCTATTAATCCTCTCAAGAAATTGCCCACAATACTTGGATGATTATGTCTTGGGTGAAACTGGGTCAACCATGTCTCTAGGTCCAACAAGCTAGGTTTAATAAAATATTCAACCCAACCCACCTTTATATTAAAACAAATAAATACACATTAAGGGGTATTTTAATTAAACATTAAAAATAAAATTATGATTTTTCAAAAAATTCATGAATTTCCAAAGAGTAAATATAAATAATTTATAGAAATACATATAATTTAAGATTAAAATAATAAAAAAATATTCATTTTATTTTATGGGAAATTATAAAGAGAGAGAAAAATAAAAATATGCACATTGTAACGTTTTAATTTCAAGAATACCAAATGTGATTTCAGAGAATATAAAAACATGCATGTATTTTTATAATTAAAATCATATAATATATTTATAGAATGAACAATTCATTTTCTTCATTTATGTTCAAAAATGGGGGATTAATTGAATTATTCTCTTAAAAGAAATAAAGACAAAAAATGTCATTTACCTGGTATTTTAAAATGAAAGAGGATAATATTCTCAATGAAATCCAAAATAATTTTTCATTAAAAACTCATATTATTTTCATTCCTTATTATTAACCCACAAAACATCGTTATTCTGCATGGGCGTTGATTAGATTTAAAATTTATAGCCCAAACTACACTCAACTACAAAGGTGTCATAAAGTGACAATGTGGGGTTGAACCCACTGGGACAACTGGCTAGTAAGTAACCTATTAATTCAAACCCTAAGGTAGACTTACTCACAATATATGTTCAATTTTGGATTTATTAAATCTCACATCACTTAGATTAAAATTTAGGAAAGATAATATGGATCATGGTTAGTTTTAGGGTTTAACCAACAGTAAAATCCTAAATCGAACTTGGGATAGATCTATGGCTTAGGCTATGAAACCGTGAAAAGGTCAGCAATTAGTTATGGTCAAACTAATTGAATCTACCTAAGCTATAGCTATTACTTGGTCCATAAATAGCTAAAAACCTAGATGTAGAAAGCTTAAATTCAATGGTAGAAAGTGTCATAGGATAATGGTCATAGCCTGCTCAACTCTAATTAGGCCAGGGTCCTTCAATTACACCCCTCATGGTCAGGGATGTGCAAATTAATGAGATAAAAATTGTTTTAACCTAACTACTAGTAAGAGGTTTACCAAGTTTTAATTTATAGATTCATTAAGTTGATAAACACCCTTACTCTCAACCCCTAACCCTAAAAAAATTATCTGTATATGACGATATTCAAAGAAATTGGGAAATTGGGCAACATGATTTTCATAACGATAAAAAAATTAAAATTTAAACAATACACACTTGAAAGGATTGAAAATAAATTAAAAACTTACTTTGAATTAAAGAATAGAAAAAAACATCAATTTTTGATGTTGAATAGGGAACAATATCACAAATGAATGTTGAATCACGATACATAATGAAAAATAACGTAGAACGGAAATCCATAGATGTATAATGTTATGTAACAACAAGGATATTGATAAAAATAGTAAAAGAGTGAATTTTAATTGGTTTAGAAAAAAGTATAAGATAGATAGAGAAGAAAAAAAGAAAGTTTGACCAGCTCCAAACCCCCCCTCTACGTGGCAGAGGGCGCTCACATATTTATAGACTCGAGAAGTACATGACGTGTAATTTCTGTATGTCGTGTATGGGTTTTAAGTGGCTATGTCTCAACCTGTTAATGAGGTGTAAGTGGATTTAATGTCATGTACTTAAAATAAGAAATATTATATGAAAATATCATATCTTGTGAAATCCACAACCTCTATCTTCAGTGGGATGAGATCTCGAACATTTCATGTCTTGTAAATTCTGTATGACATGTATTTGATTTATGTATTAAGCTTTCAACAGAATTTTAATTTTGATGATCACATAATGTGTAATGTATGTACATGTCATGAAATAGCTTGAAATCATGTAAAGATTCATGGAATAGCCTTTACATCATTAGGTATGCTATGAATGAGTAATACACATCGTGAACGCCTTTCACGACGTGTAAAGCCTGTTTTTCCATTTTTCAGCAACTTTTACTTTGAGTCTTGAATTTTTAATTTATGAAAAAAAAAACAAAAAATTAGTGGATTATCAAATAAAGTGTGATTAAATCTTTAATAAATGTATTCAAAATATTTATATAAATATGGCTTATCAAATTCCCCTACACTTGAACAATTTCATGTCCTCAAGAAAAAAACATCTCAATAAGGATTCTAAATGAAATAATTTTTAAACAAGAAACATGAATTATAACCAAGATAATAAAACTAAGTGCCAGAAGAAAAATAAATTCCTCCAGAATCAATACTGCAAAGAAGAACGGTTGTTCCTCACAATCAAGTTCTTTATTAATATTCTTTCTTCTTTTAATTATAATTTTATAATCGTTCCTCAGAAACTATACACATTTTTAAATTACCTCACAATGAATTTTCTATCATCATTCAAGGTAAAATAAAACCGGAGTTATTCTCATACCTTGATTACATGTTCCTAACTAAGAATTTCATTAGTTCTAACATCTCCACTTTGTAAAGAAAAATACAAACTTAATCATGAGTTATTTAGAAAAAAGGTTCAAATGAATCTGAGGCTAGGGATAGATAGGTAGATAGTAAGAATCATGCTAAAAAATTAGGGTAATATTTATAGTATAATGCATGAAAATCGTGAATAGTGTGATGAAGTTACTCCTCTTAGAAAAAAAGGATGTCTCTATGCTTCCAACATCTCAAAGTGGGTCTATGAATATGTCAGGTAAGCATAAAAAATGTACCATGTTTCTTTCTCTCTCTTTTTCATTTTATTTATTTTTGAAAGTCATGTTTATGCCAGATCTCACATACATCACCTAACCACATATGATCTTTCATAATATTCATAGGTCTAGTAATGGTGATTTTTGATCTTCCAAACACACAACCCATTTTTTTAATAGGAACATGTTAAGCGTAGAAAATACCGAAGGTAATCATGAACCATGTCATATGAATATGGTGAAAATACCACTATATGTCTCTTAAATAATGAGAATCTCATGTATTAAAGAGATGAAAAATACCCCACAATTTTTCAAAAGAAAATTATGCATAATATCAAGATAAGGGTAGGAAGTGATATAAATCTTTAAACAACTCCATCATAACAAGGTTATTAATGGATGATATGGGCTAAAAAGGATAGATAAAAAGGTGGGTCTCATGATAACTCGATAAAAAAATATTGCCTCAATAATTTTAATCATGTATTTATTCATTTATATCCTCAATAAAAATCCAATAAAAGTTATGATAGGTTTTCATGTCCCAAGTATCTCTCAAGAAATATGCTCAGAAAAGAATATAACAATGTGAGTCAAGAATCCTCTCAAGAATAAGAACAAATAAAATATATAGCAATCACTTATGGCATAGTATCCAGTAATAAGTCAATCAAAAGCAATTGCAAGAATTCATAATTAAGAATTAAATTACTCAACTCAACAATATTGCTAAAATTCTAAATAGGAATAAAAATGGATTTCAATAATATCCAAACAAACTTTTACTTTTATTTAAATGGGTGAAAGGACATTTCATGTTAAAGAATGATTTTAATGAAAAATGTCTCATGGAATAAAAAAAAATAAGAAATAATCCAAGTGTATTGATAATAAATATCAAAAAAGACTCCCCCATACTTAAAATGATACATTGTCCACACTGTTCTAGAAACAGACGTGGGATAGGTAGAAAGTATGGCATAGATAAAAAATTAAATGGAAATTTATGAATTTTAAATGGAGAATCAGGAGATCCCTATAGTGAAAGTCATCACATGGGGAAACTTGTTGGATGACGATGGAAAAATGAGCTTCCTACAAAAATTGTTAGAAACAAAATACCTACACTAGATAAACCACTAGTACAAAAAGGTTAATCAATATATAAGAAGAATAATGGGTAGGTTCACACATTCAATAATAGGATAAAACAAATCAAATAAATGTAGAAAATGTCTACAAAGAAGGTTTGTATGATCTAAGAACAGAAAATGCTAGAAAAGAAAAAACAAGGATCCTAAGAACAAAACAAAAATGAAGGAAACAAAATATATAGATTGCCTCCCATAAAGTGATAACAATGTCGTCATCATCCAGATGGATGGAAAAAATAATTAATAGATGTCTTACATCAGCTCAGATTTCCTCTGGTTCATGTAAGAATTTGTGGCTGTATCATTGAGCTCATGGAGGCACTTGGAGGGATTAACCACCTCAAAAATAGATTTCCCAAAACACTCATGTAGAAGTAGTAAATTTCATGAAAATCATGGAGTAGGCTCTTAATAAGTATGGATGTGGAGATGAAGCTCCTTAAGTAGTCTCTGTATCTCATCTAGATGCTGACACATGTCATGTGGGAGGCTAGATGGTGGCCTGACGGTATCATCAATGAACATAGAGGATGCAATAGATTTGGACATGAATAAATTAACGCATAAGTAAAAATGAAAATAAGAAAGAAATAAGTGCATTAAAAAGTGTGTCTTAGCCATAGATATGAAAAATGGTACATCATAGAATATGGAATACAATGAGAACAAAAAATAACAGAAATGAAAAACTAGCGTACATCAAGGGAGTGGTAAATGGAACAGACTAAACAACATGGGCATAGTCGTCGGTCTCTATATCAGATGTCCCTTCATGAAAATTTAGGGTTTAGACCAGATTTTCCAAATCTATCTCATCTATGGAGGTGAGGGATGGAGGATCAACCACCATAAAAGGTGAAATGGTGCAGGAATTAGGCTCAATCAATGATGGATGGGGTGAGGTTCCAATCCGTACTGAGGCCATACGTATAGTAGTTGGAACAATCAGAGGAACCTTAGAGGTAGATAGAAGGGAAATTCCCTTTCCATGTCGGGCTAGATCTTCCAGAAACTTCTAATGGGTAGAGGTGGGGTGGGGATAAATGTAGAAGCGAGGTCAGCAGGTGGTGGTGGGTGGGAAGATGAAGGGACTGGTGGAGGGGGAGGGGTGGTGAAGTGATATGGTTTGGTGAACATGATGCTAATATGATGACATATATGTCTCTAAATCTCCAAAAGGGACTAGAGAATCAGCCAGATATCATAGGGAATTTGAGGGGATGGTGTAGGTATAGTGGGAGGTGGTGGTTTGGTAGTAGTAGAAGGGGGAGGGGGACATAATGGTTGTTGGGGGTAGGGGATGGGGTAATGGTGGTGGGATCAATTGCTAAGGTATGGGCAGGTGAGGTTGGGACTCAGTCTCGATGGGTGGGTGCTTCGTATGCATCCTATAGGTACTCTGCTACATACCGATAGTGCCCCTCAATCTTCTATAGTATCCCCATCTTATGGAGCATTAAAAGATCGATGATCTCTATTGTACCAATATAAGAATGAGGCTGAAAAGTTTCAAAGCTGTTGTGATGATGAGTGAGATGTGTAATGAAGCTGCCTCCCATTAGAGTTCCATGATTCCATCGTACATGGGTCTTGTAATATAAGGAGAACTGTCTAGCCATGTTGACTGCAGGGCCTCCCATGGCAGAGGCTAGAATGATGACCCTAAATATGAATAATTCTCCCATATGCATCTCCTCGGGCCATCCAAGCATGAACCAAATCCTGATGTATAATACACAAGGTGAAAACCCGTAGTTAGGTTGTCTTCATTATGAGTGAATCATAAACACTCTGTGGATCCCGAGTGATCAATTCCCAGATCCCCACCACCTTTGTCTTGTTTGGGTCATGCCGCAAGATAGTGTAGGTAGGAGAAATGATAAATTTATATATGTAGATACTAAGACCGACATAAAAACCTCCCAAGGTGATCTCCCAAGTCTTTCCTCCCACTATAAAGGTAACATGCGTAATGGATAACTTGAAGGTAGTAATAAACTCTAGGAATATCTCTCGGTAAGTCTCCTCCCAAACTTGGGTGATGGTGGAAAGGTGCATTCAACCAATGAGTTTAAGGACCTCCTCATGAACCTATATATCTTTGAGCATGAAGAGGTCCATATTCTTGTTGGTCCTCATAGGCTTAGTCTTTAGATGGATCAGCCTAACCTGATTCTCATGTGATGAGAAATTTAGGCATGGGTGAAGGTGCATGCATTGGGAAGTGCCCAGTGACCCACTAGATGAGGCCTGTGAGTCCTCAAAGTATGAAGTAGAGGCAGAGGATGAAGCAGAGTCTAAAGTGGACAGATATGTGGGTGGTGGAGGAGGATTTGGTTCTTGACACTTTGGTGGAGGTGGCTCATCAAGTTTGGGTGTGCATTTATAAGATTCTGTTCCAGTGGTTTTGGTTTTGGTCATTCAATAAGATAGGGAACAAGAGGATGATGGAGAGGGGGTGTGGAAGAGAGAAAGGGAGGATAAAAATGTAGGATGAGTTAGGATGAACACCAGTGATGGGAGGAGTATAGGTGACCAAGATTGGGAGAGTCACATAAGATAGAGAGAAAAATTGGGGGTGGGGATTCATGAACCTAGGGTTCACGAATTTTAAAACTGCATTGTTTTTTCACATCATGTAACTAATACACGACATGAAAATCATGAAATTGTTATTGTTTGAGATCTTGACATTTAAACATCGTGTAATGAATACATGACATGTATTTGTAATTTTAAGCCTCTTTTTGTTACAGGTCCTCTATTAAAGCTTCTAACCATCCCTAAACTCTAATATAACCTATTAGACCTATCTTGGGTTGCCTCCCAGCCAGTGTTTCATTTAATCCCGAGAGTTAGACATTCATTTATTTGGATAAATTTTAAGGTAAGGACACAACCCTCATGTAATGTTTCTTGATAAATTTTTAACTTTTTTCTATTTACCTAGAAGGGTGGTTCTCTGCCTTTTTGAATTTCTATGGCCCCATAGATGAAAAATTTGATCACTTTGAATGGACTCGACCATCGAGATTTCATCCTTCCAAGGAATAATTTCAATTGAGAATTTAATAAAAGAACTTTGTTATCTCCTATTGTGAATATTTGGTATGCAATTAATTGTTCATGACATTTATTTATCTTTTCTTTATAGATTTTGGCATTTTCATAGGATCCCTTTCTAATCACTTCTATTTCATCTATTTAGATCATTTTGACTTCCCTGGTTTTTTTAGCATTCATGTTCAACTTTTTGATTTCCCAATAAGAGTGGTTCTCTAGTTCCATTGGTAGATGACATGGATTTCTATATACAAGTCAAAATAGAGTAGTACTGATGAGTGTTTTATACGTTGTGCGATACAACCAAAGTGTGTCATCAAATTTAAAAATATAGTCTTTTCTAATTATGTTCACCGTCTTCTCTAGAATTTGTTTAATATCCCTTTTATACAATTCAACTTTCCCACTAGTCTATGAGTGGTAGGGAGTTCCAGTGTTATATTTAATTCTATAATTTTTGAGAAATCCTTTCATATCATTATTGGAAAAGTGATTCCCTGATAACTAATGAGTAATTGGGGGAATTAGAATCTGGAAAAGATATTTTTCTTTAAAACAATTATGGCCACCTTTTCTAATTCATTATTAGTAGCCTTAAATTTTACCCACTTGGAGACATAGTCCGTGATGAGAATGATATAAAATTTACCATGATAATTTATGAATTTAACCATAAAATAGATTCCACATACATCTTCTGGGATGAAATTTTGGGTCATTTTTTTTCTTTTACCAATGGTTCCTATTCATTGGTATCAATCACAGCTTTTAATGAAGTTTCTTTCATCCTTATGGAGTGTAGGCTAGAAGAATATTCTTTGATGAATTTTTTTCATGGTACATTCAAGTGCATGATTCCCTCCCACTGGTAGTGTGTGACATATGTAGAGCATGATTTATATTTCATCTTTTGGGATGCAAAGTCAAATTATACCATCAACACAATGCTTAAATTATAACATCTTATCCCAATAGTAATGTGAAGCATCAACTAAAAACTTCTTCCCTTATTGATAAGATAAGTGTGGGTTGAGTGATCTCATGGTAAGATAATTTTCAATATCAAAAAACCATGAGTGTGCCAACATATTTATTCTGAATAATGTTTCATTGAGGAAGTCAACCTAGATGTTTAGATTTTCATTATCCTCAATGTTGGGAAGTGGGAGTCTAGACAAGTAATAAAAAATGAAGTTATCATTCCCTTTGGTATCCTTTATTACAATATCAAATTACCATATTAGTAGGATTCACCGTATCAGCCATGGTTTAACATAATTTTTACTCAATGGGTATTTGAGTTTCACATGATTAATATAAACTACTACTTCATATAACATGAGGTATGATCAAAATTTTTCAAAAAAATATAAAACTATCAATAATTTATTTTATGTGGCCGTGTAATTTACCTGATCATAATTCAATGTATGATTGACATAATATATGGGGCATAAGATATGTATGACCCACTTCCCTAAAACAACACCTATAATGAAATCATTGGAATCACACATCAGTATAAAGTCTTTGTCCCAATTCAGTGATATTATAATAGGAGTATCCACCAGGTTGTCTTTTAGAGTGTTGAACGCTTGTTGACACTCTTCAGTGAAATCAAAAGGAGCATCCTTTAATGAAAGGTACTTAAATGGTTGGATATTCTTGCAAAGTCTTGTACAAAATGGTGATAAAATCATACATGGATCAGAAAACTCCTTATGCCTTTTATTATTGTGGGATCAGGTAAATATTTAATGAATTTAATTTTTGATAGATCAAATTACATGAATTTCTTTGAAAATTTTTGTCTAAGGACTATGCCTCATTATACCATAAAGAGTCACTTTTCCTAGTTTTGAACCAAACAATTATCTTCACATCATTGAAGGACTAGGTCTAGATTCCTTAAGAATACTTTGAAGGATTTTCTATAGATGAAAAAATAATACATGAAAATTTCTAAAAAATTCTTTGACATATCATGAAATATGTTTGTCATGCACCATTGGGAATCCACCGGTATGTTTCACATTCTCAATACATCCATCTATATGATATTGTTCTAAAAGGACACATGAAATAATTCTTTGAAAAATCTACTAGGTCGACTACTATCTGATTGTATCTGAAGTATCCATCCAGAAAATAATATAATTTATGTCCATTTAATCTCTCCAGTATTTGGTCCATGAAAGGGAGTAGAAAATCACACTTGTGAGTTTCCATGTTTAGGTTTCTATAGTCAATGGATACTTTCCATCCAATGATGGTTTGAGTTGATATTAACTCACTTTCATTGTTTTTAACAAATGTTAAGCCACCTTTCTTCAGGATGAATTGTAGTGGTCTCACCCACTCGTTATCAGATATTGAAAAAATTATTCTAGCATCTAAATGATTTAGTGTTTCCTTCTTGACTACTTATTTACTTATAGAGTTTATTCACATTTGGGGTTGATGTTTGGTCTTAGAACATTCTTTAAATAAAATATTGTGGGTGCATATCTTGGGGATAATCCCTTTAATGCAAGCCACTCCCCTAAAAATTGAATTTTTATGCCTTTTTAGGAATTAAATGAATTTTTATTCTTGTGATCGAGTCATTTCTGAGCTAATAATGACTGGAAGGGTAAGGTATCATCTTTTTTAAGGCATGTACCTCTTTGAGTTTTTCGTTTGAGTTGTGGTGGCTGAGTCTTATTTAGAGACGAAGATCCTTTTTGGGGGGAAATGACTTAAAGACCAGGGATATAAGTTTTTTTTTCAATTAATAGAGTCTAAATATGAACATTTTAATGGGTGTATGAGGGTTTTTCCATAATTTGGAAGGCTTTAAAGGTGGTTCAGATCCTTATGTAGAAACATGGGATGAAAGCTGTCTATAGGATATCTATACACCATGTTAATGTGTTACATGATGTGTAAATTCTACCAAAAACATATCATGAAACCAGTATAGGGAGTGAAGCAGTTACACTTTGTGTAAGTAGTTCACATCATATAATGTTCAAGAAAATTAAATATTAACCCAAAGTGATGGATTTTTCAGCGTATCCCTCTAAAAATAAATACACAACGTGTAAAGAAGTTACAATCCATGTAATATCTCGAGCAACAATTTTAAAGGTGTCGTGTAGATGATTTTTCAGTAAATCTACTGCAGTCTTCCTCCTCTCGACTCCAGGGAATCCCCCAGAGGATTTTATAGAGCCATCCTACCTTTTTAATGCCCTGTTTGTGCAATCAATCCCTATTAAGTCTTTGGATTTGGTTTCCCCTTAGTCTTACATTGTTATCCGTTAGGGTAGTAGAATATTTGGACCACTTTTTTTGTGATCTTGACCTATGTTGTTTTAGGTTATTCTTTTGCTCTTATGACCCTTATTCCTCATTGGTGTTACCATTTGGAGGCACTATGTTAATCATCATTTAATGGTATGGGGTCTAAACCTTAACCCTATGGGTTTTTAATTGAAAAGTATGTGCAATATTGTAATTGATCCACATATGCCTAAATTAATTAAATAATGAATTAAAATCCCTTTGGATCCAATTAATATTGACCTATATTATTTCTACTATTTGGGTGAGTGAACCCTTGATCATAAATGAGTTGACTAATGGCTTAAAGTTTTTTTTATCATGACATGATATTTGGCTGATTTCTTGATATAGATTTACCTTGGCTTGGTCTAATTATTGAAATGTCTGGCATGCTGTTGGTTTATGACCAAATGATAAATGAAATGTGTAATTGAATGATATATAGTAATTTTTATAATTAACTATTAAGCGTATGATTTTATATTGTGATATCCATACTACTATGCCTAGGGATTCATGTTGTAATGCTTATATAGCATGCTATTCCCAGTGATACATGCTATAATTCTTATATATCAGGAATTTCACTGAGACATGCTATAATTCATATGTACCGAACATGACACAGATACATGTTGTAATGATTTTATACTGGGCTTAGCCTTGATACATTCTATAATGATTATATATCGATATTAACCCTGATTTATTACTAAAATGATTATATAGCGGGTTTGACCCAGTTTTTTCTGATTTATACCATGGATATATGGTTATGGTTGAAATGGTTGTGAAACATGCTCAGATACATTCCAGCATGGCTCCAAAGAAGGTTATGTTTTACCATGGTTATATGGTCAAGGGTGGCATGGTCTTGAGACATTTTCAGAGATATTCCAACATGGTTCCGAAGTAGGTTTATGTGGTATTAATTTAATTGTTTAATTAATTAATACACCTATTTATTGCATTATTTCATGCACATATTATTAGAATGATTATGTTTAGACATAGTGGTGTCAACCTACTAAGTTATACTCACACTCTATTTGGTCTACTATTTAGTACCCGAGTAGATTACATGGATACAAGATTTGATAAGGGAAAGGGACCTTGCTATTGATTGTTGCTTGCTGGATGGAATAATGTTTCAAGACTGGACCAACATGGGGCTTGGGACCAGGGACTTTTGAGTCTTTATTTGAGTATGCTACTATTTATTTTTTATTACCTCTATCATGGAATTTGGTTATATTCCATCATGAAATTACATTATTCCTTTATTAGTTATCATATCATTCAGTTGAGTTTTATAGTTTGGTTTTTTCACTATATTGTATTTTTTTCCATTATTCCCACTAAGATATTTATTATTATATGATTATTACATAATTTTGTAACTCTGTAACTAGGGGGTATTGTCTCCCCACTATACTTATCATACCCCCACTACTAGGCGACAACCTCTGGGATATGGGGAAGCGTACTTGAGGTCTCATAACCAACCCATTTTAGCCAAATGAGAGAGTGCTGAATTAGGGGGCATTACAAAGTGGTATCAGAGACACACTAGGTTTCTTTTATATTTATTTAATATTTGGGAAAAGTAGAAAGGATACTAGGATGTGTCAGACCATGGTAATGATCTTGTGCATGGGAGTAGCTAACCCATGTACAAGGAAAAATCTGAGTGCCCAGGGATGGATTGCTTCTTATACTATTTTCTTAGTACAGTTGATGTTATTTCACCCAGGGTGATTGAAATGTTGTATGAGGTTATTATTTTGTGATGTTATTAGTTCTTGAGATTTCTACTTATGGGATGGTATGGATCAAGATTAGTATACATGCATCATGATAGGCACATAGGGATATATATTGAAACTTATTGTTCATGATAAGGATATATTTATAACTTGTGATATATCCTTTCTTGTTTGAACTATGATATGACATAACTATTATATATGAGAAATTAAAGAAACAAATTGATATATCAATCTAAAACACTTGTAAGACATGTTTAGAGAGACCAAGAGTTAGTGGTTTGTTATTTTTTTCACCTGTTGAGGTTGACCTTGTTGATATCTAGTGTTATAAGGAGTGTGTTTGTATTGTAGAGAAAATGCCTCCTCATTATCTTCGAGTTGAGAGTTAGAAGAGTGGTAATTAGCACACTCCTAATGCAGCTGACATGGATCATCCTATATCTCTTAAAAATCAGATGGATGATTAGTTTCACGACGTCTTTCTGAGGGTCATGAAATCCATGGAAAGGGAGACTATTCACGTCATGCCTTCGATGTATGAGCTAAAGAGAGAGTTTCAGCTGCAACATCTACATACATTCAATGATGAGGGAGGCCCCCAAGAAGCTGAGTTCTAGATTGAGTCAGTCCATATGATCTTTAATAATCTTGAGAAATCCTCATATAGGAGGGTGAAGCTTGCTACATATATTCTCCATGAACCTAGAAAGCATTGGTAGGATATTATAGAGAATTATAGGTATCAAGAGGAATTGTATTGGAGGGAATTCAAGATGAATTTCTTGATCTAATTCTATCCGAAGATGTTAAGGGATGATATGGCTCGCAATTTCATGCATCTTAAACAAAAGATAATGTTAGTGATAGAATATGCTGAACGTTTCACCAACATACAACTCTTTCCACCATATTTAGATGCTGATGTGATATCCATGGAAATATGTTTTGAGGATGGGATTATATATGAGATCATGTCATAGGTGAACATGTTCCTTCTAAGTATTTTCACGGATGTGATGAATCCATCACTCATCATGGAAGTGAATTTGAGAGATGGATCGAGAAATGGACAAGTTGTTTCATCTGGGGGAACTGGGAACTCTTCTCATAGTGGAAAGAAGCATTGATATGATAGTTTTCTCCATGGAAACAATGGACAGATTATTTAGGGAAGTGGGAATTTATCTCAAGACCAAGTTCTATTGTAATGCTATCAGTGTGGCAAGATGGTCCACAAATAACCTCAATGTCTATACCCTACTTTGGAGTGTCATTATTTTGGTAGAATGACCCACCTACATAGACTTTTAGGGGAATGCAGTAACAGAGAAATGGAAGGGAATCAGGATAGGTACCAAAGTTTGGGAAGGACTTAACTACTCGTTAGCAGACATGTATTTGGAGATCCACTGGATGTTCTGGTTGAAGTAGGGGATGTGGTACCCTAGTGTAGGAATGATATTACCAGGTAGAGGGAATAACTCAGGGGAGTTAGTCTAGAGTCTAGGATAGAGAGGCTAGTCATCTACACATTATACAGACTACTCCATCTATTATGGATTTAGGACCTTCTACCATCAGAGATACAATTCTTATATCATCTACCCTTTCTTGTTTTTTTGATACAATAGAATCACATTTATTTTTTTATCTTCTTTTTTTGTTAACAGTTTGGGCTTAGATATGGAAATCATGGATGGTGTTTTGACCATCGATACACCATTGGGAGTTCAGTCAGATAATATCAAACATTGCGACGTTTGTTCTTTAGAGATTGATGGTTACCATTTATTTTGGGAACCGTTTGTGCTGTAAATGATAGGTTTTGATTTGGTCATTGATATAGATTGGTTAGATCTATATCGAGAACATATCGACTGTTACCAGAGGAGATTCACCTTTCCATATTCAGAAATAGGTAGCTATTCTCACTAGGATGAGTGGGATCTTCAGGCTGGTCATGTGGGACCAATTCACTTTAGATTAGATTGTATCATAGATAAGATAGCCGATCATACACTAGATGATGTTGGGATGTAGTCGGATTATTTTCTTCTACTGGCAGACTATTTCTCGGATGTATTTTCTAATGAGTTCTATGACTTAATGACTGAGTGAGAGATCAAGTTTACAATCTAGTTGGCACCGAGAGTAGAGCCAATTTGTATCCCACCTTCCAGAATGACACCAAAAAAGCTTCAGGAATTGAAAGTTTAGTTGGAAGATCTGGAAGTTAAAGTTTTCATATGGCCTAGTACATCTCCATGGGGTTATCCGGTTCTTTTTTTCAAGAAATATGATTGTACCATTCACTTATGTCTAGATTATCATAGATTAAACCAAATGACAATAAAGAACTGATATCCTCTTCCATGTATTTACATTCTCTTCGATTATATGACATTATCTAAGATCTTCTCCAAGATCGCCTTAAGATATGAATACCACCAGTAGAGGGTGATAACATTGGATATACCTCAGACTACTTTTAGGAGTAGGTATAGCTTGTATGAGTTTGTAATGATGTCGTTTGGTTTGACCAATGCACCAATGGTATATATAGACTTGATCAATTATATCTTTACTCCTTTTCTAGATCAGTTTTTGGTGGTTTTTGTCAAATACATTCTAGTGTAATCCCATTTAGAATATGATCATTCCCAACATCTTGAAATCGTCCTGAGTATATTGATAGAGCATCAGATTTATTCCAAGCTAACCAAATGGAATTTCTATATTGATAAGGTGCACTTCTTGAGCCATTTTATCTCAGAGGTAGGAGTGTGAGTGGAGCTAGAGAAGGTTGAAACTATTGTATCTTGGGATAATCCCAAGAGTGTCTTTGATATTTTGAGCATTCTATGTTTAGTAGGTTACTATTGTCACTTTATCAATGACTTCTCCCATCTGGAAACACCAATGTCAGGGCTGACCAAAAAGGGAGTGAAGTTTGTTTGGTATGATTATTATGAGAGATATTTTAAGGAGTTGAAAGTATTACCTTAGCATCTATCCTTAATTTACCAATTTAAGGTAAATAATATACCATGTACTGTGATTTATCCAAATTTGGACTTAGAGTAGTTCTAATGTTGGAGGACTAGTGATTGCTTATAGCTCCAGACATTTGAGATGACATGATAGGAATAAACCTACTCATGACCTAGATTTGGTAGTGGTGGTATATTCCCCATAATTCTAGTGAAATTATCTTATGGGTGAGAGGTTTGTGGTATACATAGACCATAATATCCATATGTACATCTTTTCTCAATGGGACCTAAATCTTCAGCAAAGGATGTGGGTCGAGTATCTACAGTCATTTAACTTTGAGTTGGATTATAAACCAGTTAAGTGAAATGTTGTTGATGATGCATTGAGGTGAAAGATATAAATAGAGGAATCATGGGATCCTTGATACGAGTGGAAGATGATGATACTCTTTTTATACATGCATATAGATGTTCAGGAGTCTTAGGGATGCGTAGATCTGAATTTGATATCTATTATCCTCATGATTTTGGAATGGATCAAGAATGAGTAGTTATCTGATCTGGAGGGATTAGTTCTGAGAGAAAAATTATATGGTGGGGATACACCATTAGGATGGTCTCTTGGTAGTGAAAATTCTATTATTTTTCGTGGCTGAGTATAGGCTCTTACGGGCCTGTGCAATGATTTGATGAGAGAGTTTCATGATTCTAGATGGGTGGTGCATCCTGGTTTGAAAAAGATGTATCATGATCTCCATAGATAGTAATAGTGATCAGGAATGAAAAAAGGGTAGTGTGATTTGTGGATAGATGTTTCACCTATCAGAAGGTGAAGTAAAACATAATAGTCCATCTAGAATTTTATAGATTTTTCCTATTCCTGAGTGGAAATGAGATGATGTCACTATGGATTTTTTGATAGTTTTATCTAGGAAAACCCATAATAATGATGCTTTATAGGTGATAGTGGATCAACAGATGAAGGTAGAACACTTCTTTCCTATCAAGTATACCTTCACAGTTGATGATTTGGGTAGTCTTTATGTGCATGAGGTAGTTTGGATGCACAATATTTAGAGTAGCATCATTTTAGATAGAGTTCCTAGTTTCACATCATGATTGTGGAAGGGTCTTAAAAAGGATCTGGGATCACATGTTATTTTGAGTATGACCTATCATCATCAGACTAGTGATCAATATAAGCAAATTATTTAGGTTTTGCAGGATATTTTATGATCTTGTGTTTTGGATTGTAGTGGTTTTTTGGAGTAACATATGACATTCATGTAGTTTTTATATAATAGCAGCTTCTAGGAATTGATCCAAATAAAACCTTTTGAGGATTTGTATGGAATTCCATTCCATTCATCTATTTTTTGGTTAGAGGTAGGTGAGTCAATACTTATTGGGCTCAGTCTAATATAGGAGACATTTGAGTAGGTTTATTTGAGTAGGAGGCGGTTGATGACTATGAAGAGTATGCAGAAATCCTATGACGACCATCAGAGAAAACCTCAAGAGTTCTCGGTTGGTCATCATGTTTTTGTTTAGGTGTCACCTAGGTTGGGGAAACACCATATCAGGAAACATGGAATGCTAGTGCTCAGGTTTGTTAGTCTATTTGAGATAGTGGATATGGTCGGTCTAGTGGTGTACCGATTATCCCTTTCACAGTGCTATAATTCCATGCATGATGTGTTTCACATGTCGCAGATTCAAATATATTATCCAAACCCTTATCATATGGTATATTTCTAGATTTTCGACCTTTGTTCTGATGCATCCTTTTATGGGAAACTGATATGAATTTTAAACCATAGTGAGAAGTATCTCTGGGTAGGACTATACCTTTCGTTCGAGTGTAGTGGAAGCATGGGTGTGTTCTGGAGGATACTAAGGAGAGGGAGTCTGATATGTGACCACAGTGGCCAAACGTGTTTGATGTGACCCAACAATGATGTTTAGAGTATCTCGGGGATGAGATATTTTATGGTGGGGGGTTTTAAGATCCCATCTTTTTCTAGGTACATTACTCATTTAGTTTTTCGTTTGAGTTGTGGTGGCCAAGTATTGTTTGGAGATGGATAGAATTGGTTGGGTAAAATGACTTAAAGACCTATGATGTAAGTTTATTTGAATTAATGGATTCCAAATATAAATTCATTTAATGAGTTTATGATGGGTTTTCTATACCGTGGAAGGCTTTGGAGGTGGTTCAGATACTTATATAGGAAATTGGGTTAAAAGTTGTTTCCAGGAGATTTACACACCATGTAAAGGTGTAACATGATGTGAAAATTCTACCAGACACATTTCATGAAACAAGTACATGGTTTAAATAAGTTACAAATTGTGTAATTAGTTCACATCATGTAATGTTCATGAAAATTAAATATTAACCCAAGGTAATGGGGTTTTCGACATATCCCTCTAAAAATAAATACATGACGTGTAAAGAAGTTACACACTATGTAATATCCTAAGAAGTAGTTTTAAAGGTTTTGTATGGATAATATTTTATTTCATTCATTGCAACATTACTCCTCTCGACCCTAGGGAATCTCTTGGGTAATTTTGGAGTGCCATCCTCCTTCCTGGATGTCCCGTTTATGCAATAAATCCTTGGTAAGTCTTTGGATTTGGCTTCCCCTTCCTCTTTCATTGTTCTCTATTAGGGCAGTGGAATCTTTGGACCACTTTTGGTTGTAATATTAACCTGGGTTGTTTTATGTTATTTTTCCCTCTTCTACACTTTATTCCTCATTGGAATTACCCTTTGGATTTTCTACGTTAATCACCATTTAAAGGTAGGGGCTTAATCCTAAACCCCATGGTCTGTTTAATTACAAAATATGGGAAATATTGCAATTGCGCCAACATAACATGTGCCTAGATTAATTAAATGATGAATTGGAATACCTTTGGATACAATTGGCATTGACCTAGCATATAGACACATTTTGGGTGAGAGAACCCTTGGTTATAAATGAGTTGACTAATGGCTTAAAGTGTGTTTATAATGACATGGGATTTGGGAGATTTCTTGATATAGATTCACCTTGACTTGGCCTAATTATTGAAATGACTGGCATGTTGTTGGTTTATGACCAAATGATAAAAAATTGTGTAATTGAAAGATATATGGTAATTTTCACAATTAAACATTGAGCCTTATGATGTGATATTGTGATATCCTTACTGTTATGCATAGGGATTCATGCTGTAATGCTTATATAGTGGGCTATGCCCAGTGATACATGTTGTAATGATTATATACCAGTCTTGACCCTGATACATGCTATAATTCTTATATACCAGGAATAACCCTAATACATGCTTTAATTCTTATATATTGGGATTGGCCATGATATATACTGCAATCCTTATATACCGAGCCTAACCCTGATTTATTTTTGAAATCATTATATAGTGGATTTGACCTAGTTTTTTTTGTGATTTATACCATTGATATATGGTTTTGGTTGGCATGGTTGTGATACATGATCAGAAACATTCCGGTATATCATTGAAACATGTTATGTTTAACGATGGTTATATGGTTAGGGGTGGAATGGTCATGAGACATGCTTAGATATATTTCTGCATGGTGTCGAAGCAGGTTGATGTGGTATTAATTTAATTGTTTAATTAATTAATACACCTATTTATTGCATTATTTCATTCACTTATTATGAGATTTGTTTTATTTATACATGGTGGTGTTGACCTAATGAGTTATAATCACACCCTATTCGGGATTCCATTCGGTACCTGAGCATATTACATGGATGAAATATTTGACAAGGGCAAGGGACCTTGCTGTTGATTGCTGCTTACTAAATGGGATAAAATTTGGAGACAAGACCAACATGGGGCTCGAGACCGGGGAAATTTGAGGCTTTATTTTAGCATGCTAGTATTTATTTTTTATTACCTCTATCATGAAATATAGTTACATTATAGAATGAAATTACATTATTCCTTTATTATTTATTAGATCATTTTGTTGTTTGGTTTTCCCACTGTATTGTATTGTTTCCATTATTTAGACTAATATTATATTTATTGTTATATGATTACTCTACTGTGTTGTAATTCTATAACCAGGGGGTATAGTATCCCCACTATACTTATAAAACCCCCACTACTAGTCGGTAGCCTCTATAATATGGGGAGGCATGCTTGAGGTGCTGTAACCAATCCATTTTGGCTACGTGAGAGAGTGATGAATCGGAGGACATTACATGCAGTGCAGATGGTGTCTCTAAGAATGAGTACTTTAGGGTTCTTGAAAAAGGTTTTAATTTTAGCATCAGTGGTTTGATGAATGAGGGTATAAATGGTGGAATAATATCACTCGTTAGAGTTTTACTGTAATTTACATCCTCATAGTCACTACCTTCATCTTCATTAGGGGACGTACTCTTTCTATCATCCTCAATGGTCATAAAATTATCTCTCTCATCAGTAATAAATCTGGCTTGACAATCAAATGTGTCATTAATTTTCTTGGTATCCTTCACTAAGTTGAACACTACTTGTTTGTCTCATACTTTGAATATTATTCTCCCTTGATTCACGTCAATTAGTGTCTTCCCAATGGTGAGAAATGATCATCCTAGTATAATAAGAACATATCCTTCGGATTCCATGTCTAATATGAGGAAATCCATAGGAAAGATAAATTTTCCAACTTTAACTAATATATCATCAAGGATTATTTAAGGATACATGACTGATTTATCATCCAATTTAAGTTCCACTCTCATTGGTTTTAGTTCTTCAGTCCCTAGTTTTCAACAGATTCTCATCAATATGAGATTGATTCTTGCACCAAGATCGCACAAGGCTCTTCTAAAGTTTTATTCCCCTATAGTGTAGGGAATCGAGAAATTAATAGGGTCTCACATCTTAGGTGGATGCTTATGTTAGATGATATTTGAGCATTATTCATTTAAGAATATGAATCCCAGGCCTTCAATTTCCATTTTTTTGGAAATAAATATTTTAAGAATTTTACATAGGTAGGAATTTGAGAGATGACTTCAGCGAAGGGGATGTTAATGTGTAATTACTTAAACATTGCTAAAAAATTATTATATTTCCGCTTAATATTGACCTGTATCATAATTTATAGGAATGGTAGAGGGGGTTTGCGAGCTAGGGGTGCCACATATATGACATCTTTTTCTGGTTTCTCTTGTATCAGAGCTTCTTCAGTTGGCTTGGAATTCATTTTTTGTTCTTGACTGGATTTTAATGTGCTATCATCATCATCATTAATGATGACTATCACATGTTTCTCAGGTTATTCATTCCTCTTTTCCTTACCTTTTCATGGATGTTGAAATTCTAGCACTTTTCCACTCCTAAGAACCACCTCATTCTCCTCCTATCTCATGTGTGTCTCAGTATTATTGGGTAACATACCTGGTAATAATCATGATAAGGTCTTTGATATTTGGCCTACTTTCTACTCAAGGTTTCTAATGGAAACCTTTTTTTTTATTTTAGTGTCTTGGGTTTTTATCCTTTGATATAATTTTTGAACAAAATTAGTGATAAAGTTTTCAAGGCTAGACTGAAGAGGTGGGGTTTGTTGTGGTGGCCTTGGTGATGCTCTCTGGAATTGCTGTTGAGATCTAGGTGGAAAAGGCTATTGATGTATTATCTATTATAGCTGAGGAGTTGGATTCTGTGGTGGGTATCTAGGTGGTCCCTGATTCTATGGTGGTACATGACCAATCCACTACTGATAATACTGTTGAGGGTGTTGTTGTGGCTATTGAGCCAACTTCTATTGATAATACTACTATTGGTATTTCTAAGTCTATTGAAACTATTGATTTGTTGATTTTAATTAATGTAATTACAATCTTGACTTTGAGGCTCTTCAACACCTATCTGATATTTTTGGTAGGGGTGTGGACCTTCGCACATTTCACATGATTGGATCTCCATTATAGGGGTAGGAGTAGGCGATGGTGGAGTAAGTAGCTGAAACGAATCTATTTTATTTTAAGAGAATCCACTTAGGCTATGAGGCAGGAATTATATTCTACATTATGTATTCCATGTTGAGGTGGTCTTTGATCACTATTTCACAGGATGAAATTATGAGAGATCTCATCTATAAGTGCACTTCCATATTTTAAAAATTTGAGCATTAGTCCTCCATTTGAAGCAATATCCACTACAGTCCAGGTAGTAGGTTGGAGTCCTTGATATAAAGTTTAGAGTTTCAGCCATACATTGAGTCCATGATGTGGGAATTTATGATTAAATTCCTTGAAATGGTACCAAGCTTCCCAAGATGATTCTCCATCTGCCTAGTTAAAATTTTTGATCTCATTATGGGGTTTCTAGGTTCATATTGGTGGGAAATAATTATCAAAAAATTTCATTTCTAAATAATCTCAAGTCATGATGGTCTCAAGAACTTTAATTTTAATCTAATACTTAGCTCAATCATGTAAGGATAATGGTGTCACCAATTAGTTATGGTCAAAATAATTGGATCTACCTAATCTATAGTTATTACTTGGTTTAAAAATAACTAACAACCTAGATGTAGGAAGCTTAACTTCGATGACAAAAAGTGTCACAAAATAATGGTCATAACATGATCAACTCCAATTAGCTTAGGGTCCTTCAATTACACCCCATGGTTATGGTTGTTCAAATGAATGAGATAATTAATTATTTTTAACTTAATTACTAGACATAGTGTTACCAAGGTTCAATTTATAGATTCATTAAGTTTAGAAACACCATTACTCTTCACCCCTAACCCTAAGAGGATTAGCCACACATGAAGATATTAAATGAAATTGGAAAATTTGTAAACATGCTTTTCATACTAATAAAACAATTTAGATTTAAACAATCCACACTTGGAATGAATCAAGAATAAATAAAAACTTACTTTGAATTAAAGAATAGAAAAGAAACAATAATTGTTGATGTTGAATGAAAACCATATCTCAAATGAATGCTGAATCAGGAGATAGAATGAAAATGAATTTAGAATGATAATCCACAGATGTATAAAATCATGCAACAACAAAATAATTGATAAAAACATTTAAGGAATGAATTTAAATTGGTTTGGAATAAAAAATAAGGGAATTAGAGAAGAAAAAAGAAATTCCAGTTAACTCTCAAACCCCCCTCCACGCAACAGAGGGTGATCACATATTTATAGACTTAATAATTACATGACATGTAATGTATTCATGTCATTTATTGGCTTTAAGTGGACCAGTATCAACTTATACACATCGTTTAAGTGGATTTCGTTCCATGTAGTTTAGATCTACAATATTTTCTAAAAAATTTGTATCTTGAGAAATACATGGCTTGTATCTTCAATGGGATGAGATATCAAACATTTCATGTCATGTAAATTATTCACATCATGTATTTGATTTACATCTTGAACTTTTAGTGGAATTTTTATTTTGAAGATCTCATGGCATGTAATATATGAACACATATTCTAAAAGATTCACATCATGTAAAGATTCATGGGCTAGACTTTGTATCTGAAGGTATGCTGTGAATGAAGAATACACATCATGAACACATTTCATGATGTGTAAAGCCTATTTTCCCATTTTCAACAACTTTTACTCTGAGTATTTAATTCTTAATTTTTATAAAACAAACCAAAAACCAATTAATTATTGAATAAACCATGATTAAAAAATAAATGTATCCAATATATATATATAAATTAGGTTTATCACTTTACTTTTATGTATCTATTGTATTTTAATTTTATAATTTTTAGTCCACCCACCACCCACCCTCTTGACCATGATCGTGAATATACTTGGGATAAACAAATGGTATCAAAGCTTCTAACACTATTTGACAATTTTTTATACCAACTATATCCTTGAAAATAACCCATTTAAGGAAAATAAATTTCTTTACCAGGTGTTCAAAGAAAAAATAATGGATAGATACCACATAGACCACTTTAATTTGATAAAAATGATTATAGTAATTTGTAAACTTAGATGTAAGCCTGCATGAAGAATTTGAGCATAGATCATCAAAAATTTAGAGTAAAATATTATAAACACCATGAAGTATATTTGGATACACTTACTAGTAATGATCATATTATGTATGTATTAAATTAAAAACTTATGAATATATTTTATTATTCAATTATTATAAATGTTTTTAGTCATGGATTAGTGTATAAGACAACTTATGATATTCATAGTGTAACACCATATGTTTATGAATTATAATTTTTATTTTGTGTTTTTTATTTTAATGGGAAAATGAGACAGAGTTAAAATGTAATGAATATATTGAGATTGATTAAATTTATAAATGTTTTTTTGTGTTTGAATAGTCATTGGGTGGATGATAATAATTACTGTGTTATTATTTTTGGTGTTAAAAAATAATTCATGTGAATAATAGTATTGTTATAGTTTTTTTGGAGTTGAATAATAGTAGTATTAGTATTTTTTTGAAAATTATTATGTTTTCAAATATAATAATGTGTTGGGGATATAAGTGGATAATTATATAGAATTTCTTTAGATGCTAGTATATGGAACCTACTAAGGAGTGTTGTTATGTCACTCACTTTAATAGTAGATTCACCCTCACCAAATTAGTAAAACAATGGTGTAGCATACCATTAATCTTTTTAGGTACTCCATTTCTCATGCTTTGTTTACCATCCTTATTTGGGTGCACTTGCAGGATTATCAGGGATGTAGATCCTTTTATAGGGGGAATGACCTAATGTTTGGTTATGTATGTTTATTTGAGTTAATGGAGTCTAGGTATAAATGTGTTAATGGATTTTAGGGGTTCACCCCCCATGTTCAAATAACTTACTAGGTCATTTGGTGTTTTTCTGTTGAAGTTTGGGTTTTCTGTTTCCTATCAGGAAATAATATGCCATGTAATAATTACACACCTTGTATTTTTATCTAAGAATATTTTGTGAGAATTTTTAGGGAATGAAATTTTCACACACTTCTTATTTGGAATTCACATTTTGTAATGAAAAAATCTAGTTTTTATAAAAAAGAAACGCGTTTTTTGGAATTTTCATCCATCGTGGAATTCACACCATGTAATGGGATTACAAAAAAAATTTAATTCTTATGAGTTATGATTTTATGGTTCTGTTTGAGTGATTAAAATTTCATTTCACCATGCATCCTCCCTCTCATGAACTAGAGCTCACCCTATGAAATTTTGGATATCTTCATTCCTTCCAGATCATTCATTTGATGATTGATCACCATTTTGATTGTGCTACGTCTCTCTGAGTAAGAATTAATTTTGTTTCTTCATTCCATTTGTCATTAATACTAATCTAGCAACATTTATGGTTGAGATTCATGATTGATTGATGCTTATATTGATCCTTTTTATCATCTTGTAGCACTTTATCGTTCAAAGGCCGATCCATGGTTTTTTATTCTCTGTTGTTGAAGACAGATAGGGTTTCAACGTTTTTGAGTTAGGTGTTTCTATACAATGGTTTAATTCCATGAATTGATTATATTTCTTGTAAAATTCCTTTTAATGTTTAGTGAATTGAAGTTGTTTTTTATTTCATGGGATTTCTTGGAATGATAAATGTTTTTAAAGGGTTTTTCTTTAATAACTGATTTTTTCACAAAAAGTGTTTGTTTTAATGATTGTGTGGTGGTTTTGATTTGGAAATAGGTTTTGAAACACCAAATAAGATTGGATTGGATTTTTTTTATAAATTTTTAGCATGTTTTTGAAATATATTTTTAAAATTGTCACATTAGGAACCTTGGGTGTGTTAGGAAATAGACATGGGTAGCCTTAGTGATTGTGGCACCACTTATATGAGGTTGCATCACATAGCTTCACATGATAGGTTATTTCATGTATATGTGTTTATCTACCTACCTCTTGATATATGGAATGAAATACTTGTTTTTATCACTTCTACTTTTCATGTTTATGGATGTGTAAATATAAAAGGTTTTTATGAAAACCAAAGGAAAAATGATTTACAACTATATTAGATTTATGAAAATTCTTTGTAAAAATGATTTTGTTTTAAAGGATAGAACTGTTGAATTATTGATATTAGAACTTGTATAGACTCTATGGTTGTATCTTATTGGCCTTTGTGTACACACCCTAATTTTTTCCTTTAAGAAGTTTTAGATATTGTATTTTAGGATCCATTAAAAGGTAAGGGAATCTTGTAGAATTCTAGTGTCTCTAGTTGTTGCTACCTTCAGTTCGGGTTGATTTGGAGGTTAAAGTTGGTCACATGGATAATTGTGGTCTTTTATGATTCATACTTTTATATTTTAGTCTATTTGGATTGTTTTTCTGGTTCTAGTCGTATCACCTTGGTTTCCTATTTGTACTATGATTTTATGTCTTGTTTTTTTTGTATTCAAGACTTATTATTATTATCTTTGTTATACCTTACCATGAAGGGACGACTTAGGTGGCTTATTTAGTTGAATATGGGTTGTTCATTACAATTTAGTATCAGAGGAAAATGATTGGATTAAAGTATTATAACACTGCCTAATCTTGTTTATGTGTCTTTGGTAGACAGGATTTAGGGCTATCATAATTTGGGTAGTAAGTGTGGGAGAGTTCCTAGCCAGCTCACTTCTGTGTCTAAACTTGAGTTACCATGGGTGTATGGAAAAAATTTACTAGGATTGAGACTTGGTGTTTAATTTAATTTGAATGAATTGAACAAAAAGTTCATTTAAATATACCTATTACTTCTTAAAGGGTTGTATTTTGATTATTATAATTTAAAATTTCATTAAATTCATCATGTTTAAAATCGTTGATATTAATACCTGGAGTTGGCCTTATGATTTTGGAATCTGCTCATGACTGAATGGTTTTTTTCTTGTGATTATTAGACAATTACAACTAGAATATCTCTTCCAAATATAATAGGGGAAGCTACAATACATGATCCATAGGAGAATCCTCGAGTAAAACCTTCTTTGAAAAAAAGAACTAATCTGCACCATTCAGACTCTGGGTCAAGCAGGTGTTAGGAACCCATGATGTGTGGTGGATCATGGATTAGAATTCACTAGGTAACATCTTCCCATCTTCTATGGTGACATGACCCCCATGAATTTGAGGAGTGGATTGAGCGTATTGAGAGGTTCTTCAACTTCTTGAAGACCCTTGAAGACTCTAAGGTGGGTTTTTCCACATATATGCTCGAGGGACCAAGAACGAGTTAGTGGGACTATATTATTCTAGATAAGTTGCATAAAGATCTTACCTAGGCCTCCTTAAAGAAAATATTTAACCACCAATTTTATCCCGGGACTTTACATGTGAAAAATACCCAAGAGTTTTTGATGTTAGAGTAGAGGGAGCATACTATTCTAGAGTATTCTACCAATTCTGCTGAGCTGGTGCATCTGGCACCAAAGCTTGTCACTAATGAGTACCTAAAGGCTTAGAGGTTTGATTTGGGATTGAGGCCATATATCTAGAGTATGTTTATTTTCATGTGCCTTCTGAAATTTGTGGAGGTAGTTGATAAAACAACTTTGGCTAAGGTAGACATAGATGTAAAGATTGGTTTCGGTAGAGCATTGGATGGTGCAGTTGTTTGAGAGGGTGTATCTTCTGGACAAAAAACGAAATGAAAGGTTGGTTAGTTCTATTCAAGACTAGTTTCAGGGGGTTAATTCGGTTAGCAGTAGGTCATATTCTATCATTGTGGGAGGTGCAGTCATACCAAGCCTCACTATATGGAAGATCCTAGGACTTGTCATCGTTGCAGATTATCAGGCCATCTAAAGCGTTTCAATGAAAGGATATCCTAGGGTAGTAAGGCATGATCCACTCTCACCAAGGGTTTTTAGGTACGTGTTGATGCTTCCAAGGGTGGTGGGTTGAATCCATGGACCAAGGGGGATGTTTAGGTGGCTAATACCGGGCAACTTTATGCGACAGAGTATGAACCGAAGGAATTTGAAGTAGGGATAACTATAGTTAGAGGTATGATGTTTATATAATGTTCTATGGTGTTATATTTGTTTAATATAGGTGATACTCACTCTTTTTATATCATTAAATGTAATTGAAATATTGGGCTTGTGTTTTTATCTTATTAAATTCTTGTTGGATCTTTCCTCACCTTTGGGAAAGAGTTCTGAACAGGGTTTTAAATACCTTGTGTGTCAGGTGAGGTTATCCGAATTTGAAGTGGTGTGGGACTTATTATCGCTTGATCTTGAGATATTTGACTTGATTACTGGAATGGATTAGGTGATCAACAATAACACCCATATAGTCTTTTATCATTGCTGGGTTTAGTTTTTATCTTTCTATGGGGTCACTCGTGTTTTTCTAGGTGAGTGGGACTCTAGATTGGGAAGGGAGGGGCCTTTTGTTCCTTATTATAGGGTAATCTCATGCTAATTGTTAAGGATTTTTCTTGATGCGATTGATCCTTTCTTTGGTAGTCAGCTACCTATGGTTGTGTTTCCATACCTTGAGGTATTTCCAAATGATTTTTCTAGTATACCACCATAGTGAGAGGTCAAGTTTACTATTGGCCTACTCCCTGGTACGATACCCATTTATATATAATCTTATCAAATGACACCTACTGAGTTGTTAGAACTTAAGGTCCATCTTGAGGAGCTGGAGGATAAGGTATTTATTCATCTTAGTATGTCACTATGGCCTTATCCCATCCTATTTACTAATAAGGAATATGGGATCCTCATAATTTTTATTGACTATCAAAAGTTAAATCAAGTAACTGTCATGAACAAATATCACTTTCCCAGGATTGATGATCTCTTTGATCAGCTTATAGGGGATATTTTTTTAAGATCAACTTAAAGTTAGAGTGCTATCAGTTGAGAGTATGAGAAGAGGATATACCTAATATAGATTTTAGGATTTGATATGGAAATTTTGAGTTTCTGGTTATTCCATTCAGACTAACTAATTCTCCTATGGGATTTATAGCTTTGACGAACCAAATCTTTCATCTATTCTTGAAATTTTTTTTGTGGTATTCATGGATGATATATTGGTATACTTCAAGTATGATGAGTAGCAAAAAGTCTATTTGGATATCATTCTTAGAAATTTGAGGGAACATCATATGTATAGTAATATTTCCAAATGTGAGTTTTGGATCCAGGAAGTGAAATTTATGGCGAATGTGATATATGAGAGGGTAATATTAGTGGATCTTGAAAAGGTGTAGGCAGTTATGTCCTAGGAGAGGCCTAGAAATGTGTTTGAGATTTAAATATTTTTGGGGTTCACTGGTTGTTATCGGTGGTTTGTTCAAAAATTCCCCCAAGATTTTATCTCCGATGAAAGCATTAACCCATAAGGGTGTAATGTTTGAGTAGAATGAAAACTATGATAAATATTTTGAGAAATTGAAGGTGATATTTACTTTGGATCTAGTTTTGATTCTTATGGTACAGGGTTTAGGTTATGATGTTTTATGCGATGATTCTGGTACAGGTTTGGGATGTGTCTTGATGTAGGGGAGACAAGTAGTGGTCTATGGAACTTTCTAGTTATGACCCTATAAGAATAAAAACCCTACCCATGATCTTGATTTAGCAGCAGTTATTCATGAACTCAAAACGTGGTGTCACTATTTCTTTGGGGAGTGGTTTATAATGTATTCAGATCATAAGAGCCTAAAATATATATTTAATCAAAGGTATCTAAACTTTCAATAGAGATTCCTATTAGAGTATCATCAGACATTTTATTTTTATATTGAATACACTTCTAGAAAAGGGAATGTGTTTGATAATTCATTGAGCAGAAAACTACTGACATAATCCATGAAGGAATCAGTTGAGGAGTCGTATATGATGAGATTATTTTCCAAGATGATCTTGGGAATGGAAGAGGCTAGTGGGAAGGTATATTTGTCTTTAATGATGGATGAATCATCATTTAAAGAGTGGGTTAAGATTTAGAAGATGAAAGATGTTGAGTACTAGAGTTTTAGTAAAATCCTCTATAGTGGGGAGACCTTAGGCAAGTGGTATTAGTCTCCCAGTAGATATTTTTTCTTTTGTGGTAGGTTGGTTGTTCCTTCTTCCTTTTGGTAGGAGTTGATTCACAGTGGACACCATTCTTGCTACTCCGTGCACCCAGGCATTTCCATGATGTACCATGATTTGAGATGTCAATATTGGTGGTTAGGGATGAGGAGGTCAATTTCATATTTTGTATCACAGTGTCTTACTTGTCAGAGAATCAAGGTGGAACACCAGATACCTATGGGTTTTTTAGACCTTACCCATTTATATGTAGAAATTGGGTGATATTTTTATGTATTTCATCACTGGTTTTCCACAGATTCCTAGTGGGAATGATGAAATTTGGGTAATCAGTTATTGACTCATGAAATTGACTCATTTACTATATATCAAGAAGATAATGAAAGTGTAACAACTTGGGTAATTGTATGTTTGAGATATTTTGAGACTTCATGTGGTTCCCCCTATAGTTGTTTTTCACAGGGACTCGAGGTTCACATTCAAGTTTTGGAAAGGTTTGTAGGAGGAAATTGGTTTCCAATTAAATTTGAGAACAACATATCATCCATAGATAGATGAAAAAATAGAGAGGGATGTCTAGGTTATTGAGGATATTCTTCAGGATTGTGTACTTTATTTTGGTATATCATGTAAAAAATATTTTCCTTTAGTCAAACTTTCCTATAAAAATAGTTATTAGGCTTCGATCAAGATGATAACTTTTAAGGATTTATATAGTTGTCCATGTAGATCTCCCTTGTGATGGAAAGAGTTGGGAGAGAGGTCTTTGGTTAGGCTAAATCTTGTTTATGATATGATAGAAAGGCCACAATTGATCTAAAGTAGATTGATCATGGAAAAAAGTCATCTGAAATTTTATACTGACCATCGATGACAGCCACTGAAGTTTGAGGCTAGTGATTGAGTATTTCTCAAAGTTTCACCTTTCTTGGGACATCATCAGTTGGGTAAGTAGGGTAAGTTGACACTAATGTTTTTGGACCCCTTTGAGATAAATGGATGACTGGGGAAGGTTCCCTATCAGCTGGAACTACCATCATGTTTTACTTCCATCCATGGCGTGCTTTATGTTTCTCAGTTTAGGAGGCATATACAGGATTCTCCCCATGTTATTGGATGGGAGGATATTGATCTTAAGATTTATTCCACCATGGTTGAGAATCTAGTTCATATTATGGATTGATGAGAGAATGTACTACATGGTAAAATGATTCCTCTGATCTGGGTAATGTGGCTGTGCAGACGAGATAGCCACGAGAAGTAGGATATATAATTATTGACAAGGTAATGGTGGACTTCACTTTTTATAGATCTAGGATTTTGAGGACTTTTTGGGGGAAACTTTCTTATATGGTGGGGATATTGTAATATTCTATTATGCTTTTCAAGTACTCCCTTGATCATGATTTATTTACCACCTTTGTTTGGGTGCATTTGTGGGACTCTCACGGATGGATAACCTTTACTAAGAGAAAATGACCTAAATTTTAGGGATGCATTTTTTAGTTAATTGTGTCTGGGTATAAATGTGTTAATGGATTTGAGGTATTCTCCCCAATTTTGGAGAACATCCTGAGTGCTTTAGTGTTTTTCTATTAATGTTTGGGTTTTTTGCTGCCTGTTGGGAGATTACACGTTGTGTAATAGTTATACCCCATGTATTTTTTTACCAAGAATATGTTTTCAAAATTTATATGGTGTGAAAGGTTTACATTCCATATATTTGTAATTCACATAGTTTGATTGAAAAAAATCATATTTTTATAAAAAAGCGATGTGTTGTTTGGTATTTTTAGCCTTTATGGAATTCACATTCTGTCATAGGATTACACGACATGTAATTCTTGCGAGTTGTGGTTTTAGGGTTCCGTATGAGTGATTAACAATTAATTTGATCATGAATCCTCCCTATCGTGATCCAGATCTCACCCTAGGTGATTTTTGAGATCTCCATTCCTTCCAGATTATTCGTTCGATGATTGATCATTGTTGTGGTTCACTACAGGAAAACTGAATATTTGCGATGGGATCCCGTTGCGAAAGGTCTTTTGCGACGGGGCTCCGTCGCAAATCGCCCTTTGCCGAAAACGGTGTCGCAAATATGTGTTTTTGCGGCAGTCCCGTCGCAAAAAGGGTATCAGCGATGGTATTTTTCCCCCGCCGCAAATGGGTTTTCATTTATATATAAAAAAGGTATTTGCGACGGGTCGTCGCAGATATATCAGTTGCGACGGGTTTCTGACCCATCGCAAATGCGAAATTTAAAAAAGATATTTGCGACGGACCATCGCAGAAATGTTTTTATGATGGGTATTCTTCCCGTTACAAATGTTACAGTAAAAAAATATTTACGACGGGAAATCCCGTCATAAATATTCCCGTCACAAATACTAAAAAAAAATAAAATAAATAAAATAATTAATACAAATCGTATAATATTATATAAAAACAATAATAATATTAATAATATATAAAAATTATTTTATTATATATAAATAAAATAATATATAAAATATAATTATGAAATATTAATATAAAATAATAATAATATGAATACAAATAATATAATATAATATAATAATACTAATATTAATAATATAAAAAATTAATATAATATTATTATTATTAAATTCTGTATATAATAATAATAGTAATATTAATAATATAAATAAATTATATTATTATAATATTAATAATAAAAAATATATATAATATAATTATGAAATAGTAATATAAAATAATAATAATAATATGAATATAAATAATATAATATTATATATTATGAAATATTAATATAAAAAAATAATAATAATAGTACTAATATTAATAATATAAAAAATTAATATAATATTATTATTATTAAAATAAACATACATATTTATGAAAAAATAATATTAATAATATTAATATTAATAAAATTATAAAATTATAAACTTCTCAATATTAACAATAAATAAAAAATATTAAAAGTAATTTTACTAAAATAAGCAGACGTTAAAAATAATACTAATAAGTAATAAATTTTTTTAAAAAATAAAAACAAATTAAATCATGCAATATTCATACCAATATGAATGAGGAATTATAAATAGTTAATATGACAATAAACTACGAACTCAAATGTTTATTACATCTAAAAAAATCACTGGGGGGTGGATAATCTGAAGGACCTGGAGGAGGTGGTGGAGGAAACATCATCCCTAAACTATGAGTCAGACGACGCATATACCCCATCTGCTCCTGATGTTGCTCCTCATATCGACATCTCTCCTCATCCTGCTACTGACACATCTTCTCCTGCCATCGACGCATCTCCTCATCGTGCTGCTGATGCATCTGCTCCTGCCCCTGACACAAATCCTCTATAAGCTGACTCTGAGCACGCAGCTGCTCCTGATACTGTGAGGCAGAAGATGATGTCTCTCCACGAGCTCCTCTCGAGTTGGACGCCGACATCGCAGCAGTACCATAATAAGCTGCAAGAGTCAAATGATAACCGATACCGACTACTCGGCCCTTTTCAAAGCCATACTGGGTCGCCTGCATCCATGCCGTCTCATAAAAATGGTGGGTTCTAGTCTGATCACCCGTCTTGTCATGAATCTCAGCCTGTTTCTGAGAGGTCGCGGCCTCATATGACTCCTTAAGATTCAATTAGAAATTAAAATAATGAAAATCTTATATTTATTTAATTTTCAAACTGAAAAGAAAATAATACTGACCACAATCTGACGCTGGCGGTCACCTATAATCTCTTCAGTAGCCGGGTCAGTGTACATCCTCCGATAAACGCCGTGCGTCGTAATACCAGGCTGCTTGGCTTCCTATATGAATATAAAATAAATTTTTTATATTTAAATTTGTATAAAATATTAAAAAAAATTACTTACCAGACGCTCTCTATGCGCACTGAATGTATGACTACTGGATCGATGCGTCACCTCTTGTCTCCCCTGATTCTGTCAACCCAATGCAGATCTCCTCTGTAACCCACCACCCAACCAATGTGTACATAATACATACCAAACATGAGATGAAATGTACTCTGGTCGGTGGGCTCTACAGGACTCATCAAATTCTGTCACTCTGGCTTTCTTCACAGCCGTCTTTCTCAAATTATGCAAAACCTGACGGAAACGTTCACACATAGACACCACCCATGTTGCATGGATAGTGGCATGCATTCTCTCGTCGATGGGATACTATAAACCCTGATATAAAGTTATTAATGAATTAAATTTCAAAATAAATAATATTTAATTACGTACCATCCAATGATCGAACATGGCGGCCTGCACATCAGCGGGAATCTGATCCCATGTGCGCCAGGGCTGAGAAAAATAATTGCACAAGATAGCGTTCCCCTGTCCAATAGCTATATATGTAAAACTGTGAATAAAAACAAATAATCAAACAATTAGAATATTAATAAATTATAATGAAAGATAACTAAAATACACAGGTTACCATACCACCGCGTGTGCGAATCGAATCGAAGAGGTGGACGTCGCTCCGGGATAGGATCTGGAATCATCAGTCTGGCAAGACCACACCCCCTCTGAGTGCTCCCTGTAGTTCCAACAACCTGGGGGTCAGATGACTCAAGAACCTCATCATCCATAGGTAGATCAGCCTCCATCAACTAATGAAACGTTTTCGAGTCCATCTGAAACATGAAATGATTTTTATTAGCAAACAATTGAAAATAAATATTATGTATAGATATATATTTGTTATGATTCTAACCAGTATTTTACTGTGTCAATGTTCATCTTCATCATCATCTTCATAGTTTTCAATGTCAATGTCTTCATCTTCCTCATAAACATCATCAATATCCATATTAGTTTCACTTTCATCATCTCTTGTCATTTCAAATTCAGTTGTAACATCATTGACAACATCGTCACCATCGACCCTTAACTATGGGGTGTCATCTTCGATATTCACATATCTTTGTGAAAAATATGTGTTTTGAGGAGTGTCTTGAAAAATTTCATTTCCTTGCACTTCAGTGGAACCACATTTAGTTTGAGCAAATTGATTTTCTCAATATTTATCTTTTATTATACTCCACCAATCATCCAACTCTTTTACAGTAGCACAGTATTTTGCATAATAAATTTGATGTGCCTGATAAGCCAATAAAAATGGTTCATTTACTGCAAGAATACTTTTATGTTTAATATCAACAATTCAATGAGTTGGATGAATACGCAATCCTCTCTCAGTATCCATCCATCGACATTTAAACATTGTTACATAATTCTGTCCCAAATAACACAGTTCAATAATTTCTTCAAGCATGCCGCAAAAGTCAACTTCAATATCTCTATGATGTGATCCCTTCAAACAAACACCACTATTCATTGTTTTCTTTGATTCTCCATATGCACGTGTATGAAAGTGATAACCATTCACCACATATGCATTATAAGATTTAACCATTTTGGATGGTGGGCTACTCAATATACGCAATCGACTATCAATCTTATCAGCATGTACAGATACCTGAAAATTTGTAAAACATTTATCACTATTACATGTAATAAATTTTTTTTATATGTAAAACAAAAAAAGAATGTATCTTACCAGTTTTTGAAACTAGTAGGAAATTTTTTTTTCTGACGTTCTTCTATGCCAGCTACTATAATTTGTGGAAATTGTTTCTTGATATGATCATCATATAACCTACAAATACAATATGATTAATTTACTATAACAGAATATATAGAATAAGGGATAGGAGCACTCACTGTATAATTGGTGACATTTCTTCACAGTTGAGTAGAACATATGTATGAGTTCTATGATGTTCATCATCTGAAAGCCATCTATCATGAACTCCACCAAAGCCAAGTTCAGGCTGATTAAAAACTGATAATTGATTGTTCATATCATCATCAACATTCCCCTCGTTCTGGCCCAAGAGGTTAAATTTTGAGGTATATTCAGATTCAAAATAATGAGAGCATAATAAAGCAATTTCCTATTGCAAATAAGATTCAGCAATTGAGTCTTCAACTGATGCTCTGTTACAGACTTTTTTATTCAATTTCTGCATGCATCTCTCAAATGGGTAAATCCATTGAAACTGAACCAGACCTCCACATGTTGCTTCATGTGGAAAATGTAATATCAAATGTTCCATTGAGTCAAAGAAAGCCGGCGAAAAGATTTTTTCCAGTTTATATATAATTACAACAACAACTTCTTCCAGTTTTCTTAGTGTATCGTAGTCTGTTGTCGCTGCACACATGTCTCTGAAAAAATATGATATATCTGTTATCGAATCCCAAATCTTAGAATTCAACAAACCTCTTAATCCAATAGGCATAAGTCTTTCTATTATAACATAACAGTCATGACTTTTTAATCCGGTAATATGACCATTTTTAACAAATCTTAACAAGTTGGAAGCATATCCATCTAGAAGTCTCAAATCTGTAATCCACTGACAAAATAATAAGCGACTCTCTTTGTTTAGTGTATAAGCTGCTTTTGGCTTCATTAATCTCTATGATCTGACATTTTCAAACAATTCATGTTCTGGTCGCCCGTAAATTTGGGCAAGATCTAATCATGCCTTTACATTATCTTTGGTTTTACCCAGTGTATCAAAAATTGTATGAAATAAATTATCAAAATAGTTCTTCTCAATATTCATGACATCAAACATGTGTCAGACCAACAAATCAGACCAATATGGCA
The DNA here is from genome assembly GCA_963277665.1 of Viscum album. Classification (NCBI taxonomy): domain Eukaryota; kingdom Viridiplantae; phylum Streptophyta; class Magnoliopsida; order Santalales; family Viscaceae; genus Viscum; species Viscum album. Next base: position 802,198,700 of record OY728119.1, on the reverse strand, counting down.
GATTCCAAAAAATGCTCTGTTTTGTCCAATTGTGTTCTTTCCCAAAGCCAGGAATTTTCTGTTGGTTTATTGTCGGTCCAAAAGTGATGGAAGGTAATGAAAATACAACTGATTGTAACTCTGTACCTAAGATCATTTTTCGAGGTTAATCTCTTTCAATTCTGCCTTTTCTGAAATGAGATTTATTCCTCCGAAAAGGATGATCGATTGGAAGAAATTTGTGATGACAATCAAAATAGCAAGGTTTTTTTTCCATTCACGAGCATAAATTCTTTGTTGTCTCCCATACAGTAAGGACATGATTTTGGACCATGTGTACTCCATCCAGATAACATTCCATATGCCGAGAAGTCACTAATTGTCCACATCAAAGTATCTTCCATTACAAAATTCTGTTTCGCAGTAGCATCATATGTTCCAACACCATGACTCCACAATAAATTTAACTCATCAATCAATGGTTTCAAATAAAAATCAATATTCTTTTTCGGATGTACTGGGATTAATAATGTCAAAAAGATATAAGGCTCTTTCATCAACATCCACGGAGGAAAATTGTACAGAGTTATAAAGATAGTCCAACAGGAATACTGACTACCAAAAGATCAAAATGGGCAAAAACCATCAGTAGAAAGACCCAATCGCACGTTCCGGGATTCTAAAGCAAAAGACAGATGTACTTGATCAAAATGTTTCCATGAATCACCATCAAATGGATAAATCAAACTTTTACCATTTGAAATATTGATTTTGTGCCATGACATTATTGTCGCTGTGTTCTGAGACATAAATAAATGCTGCAACCTAGGTGTAAGCGGGAAATATCTCAACTATTTTACAGGAATCAATCCAGACTTCCCTGATTGAGCTTCTTTATACCTTGATTTTCCACATGTGAGACAACTATCCAATGACTCATTTTCACCAGAATATAAGATGCAATCATTTGAACATGCATGGATCTTCTGATAACTAAGGCCCAGATTACGAACTAGTCTCTTTCTCTCATAATAATTAGTAGGCAGGACATTTCCTTTAGGTAACAGTGCTTTAACCAAAGAAAATATCTGATCAAAATAGTTATTTGACATTCCATTATCTGATTTAATAGCCATAAATTTTACAACTGCTTCTAATTTTCTTATCTTGCAACCAGGATATAATGCATCCTCAGAAGACCTGAACAACATACCAAATTCAGATGGTTCCAACTCGGGAGGTAAATCAACAACATCGTCAATTTCTGTTTGTTGAACGGATGACCCTGCAACACCATGTACTAAATTTTGAAACCGTGATGGATCTGGAATCAAATTATTAGTATCTTCTCTGGAACTGTGTTCACTGTGTTGATACCAAAATATATAATCTGATTGAAAACCATAACGCAAGAGATGTTGCCCGACGATGTCAAATGTCTCAAATGTTCTCAGAGCACATTTTTTACAAGGACACTTAATTGTCCCTTATGAAACAAATTCCGGGTTTGATTATGCAAATGATAAGAAAGATTCAACACCATCAACATTTACAGGATTTAAACTAGAACCGTTTGGATTTCTACGCTGATTTATCCATGTAAGATCATCTAATAATGATTGATGTCGATTTCCTTATTCCATATTCATATATATGTTTCTGCAAAATTTAAAACCATTACTGTTGTTAAATAATTTGATATAAGAAAAAAAATATCCTAAAAATAGAAGATACATAATTATAGTTATTTCTTAGTAATTACCAATAATTATAGGTGACACAGTTAGTTTGTAATCATCCCCACTAATTATTATTAATTTAGAAATACTTAGCAATACTTGGAAAAATGAAATATGCTTGAATAATGAAATAAAATTTTGTAATCATCGTTGTGGATATTATATTACTAATTATTCTTATTTGTCCGATGACTCATCTATTTTTAACTTTCTCCCGACTGAAATCAGTATGAAAAACTTGCTCTAACATACGTTAGAGCACATTTTTCATACTGATTTCAGTGAGAGAAAGTAGCAAATATATGAGACTTTGAAAAAAAGGTAGCCGCCAATTCACTGGAAATTGTGCCAATTTATAACCATGTACTTGAATTTATTTGATTTTTGATTAATTATTATTAATTATTACTAATTATTACAAAGCTCAATATTTCCAAAAGATTTTTCTCTATTCTTAACATGTTCAAATCTTAAAGAGTCTTCAATTTTCAGGTCATGCCCAATAAAAAGTTTGCGTCAACCATGTCCAATTTAAACTCTATAATTGTCCTTACATGGTTGATCACCTCGCAAGTAGTGTTGCAATAGGACGACACACGTAATGAGAAAGACATGACTTTGGTTGTCCTATTGCAACGCTACTTGCGAGGTGATCAACCAAGCAAGAAAAATTATAGAGTTTACATTGGATAAGGTTGACACAAACTTTTTATTGGACATGACCTGAAAATTGGCGACCCTTTAAGATTTGAACATGTTAAGAATAAAGAAAAACTTGTTGAAAATATTGATAATTGTAATATTTTATAAATTTTTTATAATTTTAATAATATTAATATTTTTTTATAAATATTAAACATATAATAAAAAAATAATTATATTATTAGTATTATTTAAAAATTAATATTAGAGTAATATAATATTTTATATTATTTTACTATTTATGTTACTATTTATGTTACTAATTATATTACTAATTATGTTACTAATTAGAAATGCGAAGATATGCATATAGGTCGGGTGGTTAATCAATCATTGAATAGAAAAACAAATGTAATTGACCGCTCATCTACCTCAATTTTCATTTCATTTGTGTGTTGAGGCTTGACAGGAAACTTCTACCCCCACATGTAATATCTGCTTTTACTGTCAAAATTATAAACCTCCTCACCTCTATGTTGGTGAGGAGGTTGATAATTTTGACAGTAAAAGTAGATATTACATGTGGGGGCAGAAGTTTCCTATCAAGCCTCAACACACAAGTGAAAAGAAAATTGAGGTAGATGAGCGGTCAATCACGCTTGCTAATTATCCTAATTCTTTTTAAGTATTTACTAATTGTTTTTAAGTCTTTATTAATTATTTTTAATTGTTTTCTAATTATTTTTAATTGTTACCTAATTATTTTTAATTGTTTCCTAATTATTTTTAATTGTTTTCGTAATTATTTTTAATTGTTTCCTAATTATTATAATTGTTTCCTAATTATTATAATTATGTCCTAATTAGTATAATTGTTTCCAAATTATTATAATTGTTTCCTAATTATTATAATTGTTTCCTAATTATTATAATTGTTTCTTAATTATTATAATTGTTTCCTAATTATTATAATTGTTTCCTAATTAAATCTAATTGTTTCTTAATTAAATCTAATCATTTCATAATTAAATCTAATTGTTTCCTAATTAAATATAATTGTTTCCTAATTGAATCTAATTGTTTATTAATTAAATCTAATTGTTTCCTAATTAAATCTAATTGTTTCCTAATTAAATCTAATTGTTTCCTAATTAAATCTAATTGTTTCCTAATTATTTTAATTGTTTCATAATTATTTCTAATCAATTAAATCTAATTATTTCCCAATTATATGATAATTATTTTAATTAAATCTAATTAAATCTAATTATTTCCTAATTATGTGATAATTATATATTTATTTCTAATTATTACCAAAACATCCTCCGGGAGTGTCGAACCAAGAGTGCAGCAAGGCCCGTTGTCGTGTACCAGGTTACCCCGAGTCAAGCTCGAAACACCTTGTCAGAGTTTTCACTCCTAGGTACATCTGTTCCAGAGTCATCTCTACTTGTTCGTATCTAGACAAGGATTATTTGGCACAACCACTTAATCTAATTATACTATATAGCTACTAAACATTCTATTAAAAAAATTAAAATTAACAATTAAAAATTAAAATTAAAAATTAAAAATAATTTAACAATTAAAAATAATTTTTAAAATAAAAAATATAAATACCTTCTATATTTTGAAGTAATCTGGGTCTTCTAACTCGTTCTCTCCGCTTCTCGAAAGAAAACATTAAAACAAAAAAAAAATTCTACATAGAACTGAAAGTTAGAGAGAGAGGGGAAGAGAGATCTGAATGTTATTGAAAAAAACGGGTGAGGTGTATATATAGGTTAGATTAGTTGTGACGGTCGTATTTGAGACGGTATCCCATCACAAATACTAGGTATTGCGACAGAATACCGTCGCAAATACCTTCGCCCACATTAATTACGGGTGGCGGTTAAAAAGTTTTTTGCGACGGGCCCGTTACAAATAACTTCCTGTCGACACACCATTAGCGACAGACGGATATTCCCATCACAAATTCCTATTTACCGTCGCCGGTATTGGCAACAGGCCCCGTCGCAAATACCTTCGCCTCGCAATAATTACGGGCGGCATGTAAAAGGGTTTTTGTGATGGGCTCGTCGCAAATATCTGCCTGCCGACACACCATTAGCGACGAGCGGATATCCCCGTCGCAAATTCCTATTTACCACCACTGGTATTTGCGACGGGACCCGTCGCAAACACCATCCGGTGAATATTTTTTTGCGACGGGACAATTTACCCGTCACAAATAGTATTTACCACCGCTGGGTAGTTGCGACGGGTCGAAGGTGACCGTCGAAAATAGGCTTTACCGCGGCCGGTATTGGCGACAGGACCTGTCGAAAATAACACATGGTGAATAATTTTTTTCGATGGGACAATTGTCCCATCGAAAATACTATTTACCACCGCCGGGTACTTGCGACGAGTAGCCTTCTACCCATCGCAAATATGCTTCCCGCGTTTTCGCGTGCAAACCGCGCCATTGCAATTGCGACTGATCCTGTATTTCCGTCACAAATAACTGACCATTTGTGACGGGAATATATTCCCATCGCAAATACGCTTTTTATCGGAGTTTTTGCGACGGGAATAAATCCTGTCGCAAATACCCCATCGCAATAAGTGTTTTTTCCCATAGTTGTTGTAGTGTGCCTCTCTGGGTAAGCGTTCTTTCTGGTTCATTGTTTCTTTGGTCATGGCTACTATGTTGGATGCATTTATGGTTCAGAATCATGATCTATTGATGTTTTCTATCGATACTTTATTGTCTCTTTTTGTTCCTTATATTTTGAAGGACAATTCATGGTTTTTCATTCTCTATTATGAAAGGAAGATAGGGTTCCAACATTCTTGATGTAGCAATTTTTACAATAAAAAATGTTCAGGTACCAAGTTTACTCGACCCTAAAATTCATCAATGAAAATAAAAGTACATAAGCAATAATAAGAGTGTGGCATAAAAATAACCACCAAACAAAAAAGTGGGAAAACATTTACACCCAAAAAAAACACAACAATAATGGCCTGCAAACCCACAAATGAAGTCCCAAAGGCCTAGAAAAACATGAAGTCCAAAAGTTTAAGAATCACCTACACTATCAATCAAAAAACCCAACAACCGACCAATAAAGGACGCATAGCCAAATCCAAGCAACTAAAATCCCATTAAAGTCCAATTCGATCCCCTTGCCTTGCATATCAGACTTTAAAAGTGACCCAGGCCCATTTGGCATTGAAGAATACCCAATGAAGCTCTTTCCGACACCTATTTCTAGGCTGTGAAATCCACTCCCTGAGGTCCTTCCATGTCCCAAGGTCCTTCCACGTACCAAGGTCCTTTTGTGTCCTGAATCCATCACTATCACCCCATATGTCAAGGTCAGCCGATTCATCACTGGCATGATCTCTCGTCATCATTAGTAGGTCTTGATGCTCATATTCAAACACTTCTTCTTCATTCCATATGATGAAGCATCCTTCGACAGCTTCTTCCTAGCCTTCAACTTCATTTCTATAGATTTATTCATCTCCTCCACCGAATTTCTCTTAGCCGATTTCTTTGACTGACATCTTTTCACTAGTCATCGGCCAACAATAATTTCCTTCTTCACCGATGAGCATGTTATTTTTTGAATGAGTTGTATAAAGTTTCGACTAGGGATGTGATTCTTTCACTGACCCTAATCGCCACAAAAAAATCACTCCTCCTGAGGGTTGAGTTCCCATCAACCTGTGCAAACTATCACTAGCCATTAAGATCTCCTTCCATCGGGATCCCAAACCATTCATCATCCTATACCCCACTTCCCATAGTTTCTGCTGACCAGAACTCCAACGCCATCAGTCAACACCCCCTAAAACCAAGCCACACACCAAGAAACCCCGCCTACTTCACATCTGCACCCAAAAACAGCTGAGCTCCCATCACAAAGCCGCTTTTCACTTATATCTTTGTCGATATCCCAAGGTTTTCTGTGAATCAAATCCTAAGATCATACCTAACAATCCTTGCAAAAAATAACAAAAACATCCATATTCTTCCTATAACCCTCTTTTTCCAACCACCACCATCAGGGCACCATCATCAAACACCACCATCAAGTCTTCATCGCTATCCGACTTCTTCATGGCACTGTCACTTAATTCCACCATCAAGGCATCATCACCCATTTCCAAAAAGGAGCTTTCACTAGTCACTGGCGTCAAGGTGTGTAGACCCCTACATGCTTGTCAATACCACCTGTCCGAAATTCGTGTCACAGTTGTTTCTATACAATGAGTTAAGTCTATTAATTTCTTATCATTATTCTAAAATTACTTTGGTAAGTTTAGTGAATTAAAGTGATTTTTCGTTTTAAGGTATTTCATGAAAAGATAAACGTTTTAAAGGGATTTTCTTTAAAAAATGGTTTTTGCACACCAAGTGTTTATTTTAATGTTTGTGTCATGGTTTTGATTTGGAAATGGGTTTTCAAACACCGAAGAAGATTGGATTGAATTTGAATTTTTTTATAAATTATGATCATGGTTTTGAAATTTATTTTGACAATTGGCACATTGGGAACCTTGGGTGTGCCTGGAAATAGACATGGGTAGCCTTAGTGAGTGTGGGACCACTAGGAGGTAACCTTTGGGATATTGATAGACTATGGTAGGACTAAATATTGGTTGGTACCAACATAGGCCTATTTAGGCTCTTTTATGTATAATACATATTCTTATAGGATATGTCCCAATATGATATGCTTTTTCATTTATGATTTATTTTTCGAATGATGGGTTTTTATCATGGATTGTTACTCACAAGTTTTTATATAATGTTATATAAAATAGCTTCACATGATAGGTTATTTCATGGATATGTGTGTACCAACTTACCTATTGATGTATATAATTACACCCCTATTTTATCACTTATACTTTTCATATTTATGTCTTTTTAAATATGAAAGGATTTTATGAAAACCAAAGGAAAAATTATTTACAAATGGATTGGATTTATGAAAGTAATTTGTAAAATAGTTTTTTTAAATGCTAAAACTATTATATTCTTGATATTAGACCATGTATATACTCTGTGTTAGTATCCTACTAGTCTTTGTGCTCACACCCTAATTTTTTCTTTGGGAATTTGTAGATGTTGTATTACAGGATCCAGAGAAAGGGAAGGGCATCTTGTAACATGTTGTCTTCTCTAGTTGTTGATGACTTCAATTCAGGTTGATTTAGAGGTGACAGTTGGTCCCATGTAGAATTGAGGTCTTATCTGATTCATAATTTTCTGGTTTAGCCTATTTGTCTTGTTTTTCTTGGTTCTAGTTATATCTATTTGGTTTCAACTTTGTATTCATATTTTAAGTATTGTTTTGTTTATATTCAAGACTTGTTAATGTTATCTTTATTATACCTTACCATGAAAGGCATACTCATGTGCCTTTTCTAGTTGAATCGGGATGGTTTGTTACAAATGGGTTGAAAGCGAATCCTCTTTAGGATGTAATAGTGGCACATTACTCTACAGATCTAATCAGTGGAGAGTAACCCTTGAAGAAAACTTAGAATCAAGGGAGTAATAAAAAGTACTTATTATTATACATTGATAAAACAAATTTTTATTGAATATTTTATTGATAATAAATGACATAATTTTTTCATATTATGATAAATATGATTATTCATAGAATATTTGGGATTATATCATTAATTTTCAAATTTGATGAAAATTCAAGTTTTGACCCTTTAAAGTGAACTGTTTCATTTTAGTCATATATATTTTTCTATAGATTATTTAAAAATTAATTTTTTTAAAATAATTTTTCACTTAATTTTAAAAAACTTTCATTTAGATTATCCAATCTAGATCATGAAATTGATTAGAGTAAATGGGCCATGAAGTCAAAGTTGGACTGGACTCACTAGATTAGAAATCACTTAACAATTTGGGTCATATATTCTACATCCAAGCTTGGAATAGATTCAAAATTTTAAAGTCGATAAAGGACCCAACTATGCACAAATAATTCTTCTAGAAGGAAATGTTTTCATGCATTTTATAGGTCAAGAAGTTAGTGCAATTTGGATTAAAATATTTGGTCAAATTTCCCATTAATGCTTAATGTTTTTTGAAAACATAAGCTCCCCTTAACTCTATAAATGTTTTTTTTCTCACTTGGAGATGGTTTTACGTGAATTAGAAATTTTATGGTAGAGGGTAAGTGGTTTCACCCCATTTCTCCATGCATTTAAATAGGTATATCTCTTGAAGAAAGGATCCATTCATCGAATCCTTTTTATTCTTCTTCACATTATAATGTTTGTGTTTTCATAATTAAATCCTTATTTTATCTTCCATTTAATCTATTTTGTTCAATTTTATTATTCTTTCATTAACTTATTTGTCTTGTAAATAATGAGTAGAAACATGATTGGGTTATACCCTTTCTAAACCTTCTCTAATGCAATTCGTTTCCACGATGACTAAACCACCCCTAGAAAGTATTTTTCTTAGTAATCAATATAACTCTAACCTTATTTATTTATATATTTTGAATCAATGATATACTTAAATTAATATAATATGATCTATGAATTGAGATTTTAACTTACAAAATATAATCAACCAATTGAACAATTAACACAAAACATGCAAGGTTGAGTAATGTACAAACTGTGAGAGCATGATATTAATAAGTAAAACAAAAAACATGGGATACATTTTTAGAGTTCAAATACAATAAAAACTCAATTAATTATCATTTATAGAATGTATTTGTTCCCTAATTTACCACTTACCATAATCTAGACTTATAATTATAATCCAATCTGGGTTCTATGATTTCATGTTTCGAAGCTAGCCTATGGTTTAATTAATTTCATCTTTGTGGTTAAGTCAACTCCCATAGGGTTTGAGGGTTAACAAATTGGGGTATTATAATTAAGTGGAGCTTAATTTAAATGATAATGGTTAATGAGTAATTAAATAGGTATATTTATATTTATTAATCATTCTAAAATATTTTTTTAAAAATATTCTCATTGTGTTTTATCAATCAAATTTAAAAAAGAAAAAAATATATTCTTTTAGCTACATATTCTAGTTTTATAAATGTTAAAAAATCCCCATTCATTTAATTAGAGTGTTTCTTTTATTTCATTTTAATTTTATAATACCTTAAATATGTTGTTTTAATCACTTTATCCTTTGATAGATGGTGTTGGTCATCCACTATACTGCACCTAAGTACCCAAAAACTACACATCATTTGAGAGGGCCCATGAAAATTATTTTCAAATTGGCACCACTTTCGGGGATACAATTACTTTATTCAAACTATTATAGTTATTTTTTAAATTTTTATTTTATTCTATTCTTCTCTTCTTCTCTTCTTTATTCCTTCTTTCCCATTTCTAAAATTTACTTCTTTTTTGGACAACCAACTGAAACATCTTATATTTTTATTATGGTCCAATTTTCTTAATTTCATTTTTATTTGATTTATAACATGAAATAAAAATGAGGATATCTTATATATTGACCCTGAGATTAAATTTAGCCTTAAGGAATGAATCATACAGTCTCAATCTATGGTAAGTTTCAACATTCACCCAGTTAGGGAATTGCGCCATTCTAGGAACATTGAAATTGGAATAACTTCTAAATCAAACTTAAAACTAGAACCAATAGATATAAATAATAAAAATGAACATAATATAACCATTTGAGAATTGGGTACACCTAACATTAAATATCAACTAAATTTTATTGCATATCCAAACCTTGAATCAAAATTTGAATTAAAATCGGGATTGATTCACATTCTTCCAAAATTCCATGGACTCTTTGGTGAGGATTCCAAAAAACCTCTACAAGAATTTAATGTGGTTTTATGAAGATTGAAACCAAGAAATTTCTCTGAAGATCAAATCAAAGTAAGATAATTCCTATTCCAACTTTATTGAACTACAAAATATTGGATTTATTATTTAAAACATGAAAACGTAGCATTTTGGAATGATTTAAAATGTATTTTCATGCAAAGATTTTTTACAGCATCAAGGACCACTACCATTCAAAAAGATATCTAAGGAATCAAGAAATCCAAAGGGGAGTTAATGTATGAGTATTGATAGTGATTCAATAAGTTGTGTGAAAGCTAACCGCATCACTAAATCAGTGAGAAACTCATCATATAATAATTTTATGAAGGACTCACACCTATAGAGAGGAGTATGGTGGATGTTGTGGCTGGAGGGTCATTAGTTGACAAAACACCAGTAGCTTCATGTGTGTTGATTTACAAGATGGCACAAAACTACCAATAATTTTACAATCGAGGTATACCACATGTTATAGGAGTACATCAGGTAAGTCCACCTTCTATTGAAAATTATTTAAATGATACCAAGTTGGAAAAATTGACCACTATGGTGAGACATATTACTTTTTCTCAAAAGACATCCCAACCCACTCCTACGAGGCCTTATGGAAATTTCATTGAAACAGACCACCCAACTAACTATTTCCCCCAATTACAAGAGATAAAGTATTGCACAACCATATTCTCTGGGAGACCATATCATCAACAACAAGAACCACATCCCCAAAATAAGTATGATTATTTTTCACCAACATACAACCAAGGGTGGAAAGATCAATCATACATGAGGTATGGCTATAGATAATAATAAAGGCCACCTTTTCAACAAAACTTATAATAGCCTCTGCCTTAACAATAAGGATTTAAACAACCCTCCCAAGAATCAATAATTCAAAAACAATAAGGGAATTATCAGACAATGATAGATTCAAATACTAATAATTTTTTTTGAAACAAATTGTTCTTAATTAATAGAATGAGCTGAAGAGTCAAGGTTCGAAGTTGAGGGTGTTGAAGACACAAATGATCCATATTTCCACCGCCTTCCATGAACCGGTAAGTAAGGAAATAAAAAACATTAATTCCCAAAATACTATAAATCCCAAGGGGAGTATCATTTCCATCACATTGAGAAGTGGAAAACAAATGACTAATACATCTGCACCAATCATTCCACTAGGATTCACCTCAACCTTAGAGAAGCCCCATTCAAGACCAACTAATGAGAAGCCCGAGGAGAAAGACAAAGATAAACAAAAGATTAATTATGTTCCTCCTAAAACCCTTAAATTTTTAAATAGAGTGGTAAAAAACAAGAAGATGTCTTAAGAGGAAATTAAAAAAGTGGTTTTAGATACATTCAATAGTGTTGAGATCAATATACCTCTACTTGATGAAATCAAGAAAATTACAAGGTATGCTAAGTTTTTGAATGAAATATGTACAAATAGAAGAAGGCTAAATGGAAATGATAGGATCAAACTAGGGAGGAATGTATCATCACTCATCACACCAACCATAGAAATGTCTAAAAAGTTCAGGAACCCTGAAACATTCACCATTCCATGAACCATAGTGGAGGTTCATTTCTCTGATGCTTTATGTGATTTGGGCGCCTCCATTAATGTCATTCCTCACTCCATTTTCTCTTCCTTGTAGGTTGGAAATATGAATCTGAAAAGGGTAGTGGTGCAACTGGAGAATAGGTCCAATTAATACTCAATTAGAGTCATTTAGTATTTCCTTATTTTGGTAAGGGACATGACCTTTTCTTGAATATGGAGGATGATCAGGTAGGTTCTCATGCTCCCATAATTCTTGGAAGAACCTTCATAAAAACCTCCAATAAAATCATAAATTTCTATGAGGGTACCAATTCTATGGAGTTTAGATGTATGATTTAATATTTTAGACTCCATGAAGTACCCCTCAGATGACCATTATACTTTCTTCATCTCCCATTATGACTCACCTTTTAATGAATCTCTAAATTTTTATTTTCAATATTTTCTAAATGGGGATATTTCTATACTTATAGCGATCTTAATAATTGGTTCTAGTTTGATGACACAAAATATTATCACACCTATTTTTCATGGTCAAACCACACTCAATTCTAATTTTGATGTGGATTCTTATTCTGATTCTAGGCATAATTTTTGGATTATGACATGGTTGTTGATTTTTAGATGGTTTTGATTCATTATTCACTGATGTTGATGATGTATATTCATAACTAGACACTAATTATGCACATATATCAGTTTCCATATCATTTACATCAACACAGAACCCACCCAAACCTAAACATAAATCATTTCCACCAAAATTAAAATATTCATACCTATTGAATGATTAAAAATTGACTATAGTAATTTCAAATAATATTCTTCCTGCACAAGAAAAATAACATTTAAATATTTTAAAGGAGAATATTAGGGAAATTGGGTGGACCTTAGCAGACATACTGGATATTATCCCTTCCCTTTGTATGCATAGGATTCTTTTGGAGGATGGGGTCAAATTGGTTAGGCAACCACAAAGGTTACTTAACCCCACAATGTTAGAAGTTGTGAAAAAAGAGGTGGAAAATTTTCTCAAGGTAGGTATCATTTACCCTATTTCTGACTCTTAGTTGGTTAGTCCTGTCCATGTTTCACCCAATAAAACTTGGTTCACTTTAATAAATAATGAAAATGATGAGTCAGTTCCTACGAGAGTACAAAACAGTTTTCAAGTGTTCATATATTATAGGAAACAAAATAATACACTTGTAAGGAACATTTACCACTTCCATTAATTCACCATATTCTTGAGATATCTGTAGGTAGGACACACTATTACTTCTTGGATGGTTTATCTAGCTATTTTTAGGTTCCCATTATTGCTGAGGACTAGGAGAAGATGAAATTCACTTATACATTTGGTACATTTTCTTACCAAAGGACGCAATTTGGAATTTGTAATGCCCCAAGTAACTTATAGAGATACATGTTAAGTATCTTTTTCTATTTACTTGGGACTTTCATGTAGGTATTTATGTATTATTTTACTATGTATGGTTCCTCATTTGATGAATGTATCTTGATTTTGGGTAATATGTTGCATCATTACATTGAGAACAATTTTGTTTTGAACTTTGAGAAATGTCATTTAATAGTAGATAGGGGAATTTTCCTAGGTCATGTAGTGTCATAACATGGAATTGAGGTTGATATATCCAAGGTAGACATTATTTCATCCTTTCCATATCCTACATGTGTGCATGATGTTCGATCATTCCTTGGATATTTTAATTTTTATCAATGCTTCATCAGAGATTTTAGTAAGATCTCTCTACCCTTATCTTTATTGCTTCAAAAAGATATTGAATTCTTTTTTGATGATTCATGTAGGGTATGATTTGATGAGAAAAATAAGTGTGTCACCACACCCCTAATCATACATCCCCCATGGTAGGACCTCCCATTTGAGCATATGTGTGATGCTTTAAACTTCGTAGTTAGATTAGTCTTATCTCTGAGGGTGGAAGGGAGGTCAAATGTGATTGATTATGTGTCAAGGACGTCACTACTGGAAAGGGGTGTTTTACCAATAGTTTTATACCAACGGTTCAAAGGAACCATTGGCATATGTTGTCTTTCCCAACGGTTTATATAAACCGTTGGAAAAGTCCTTGAAGAACTTACTTTTCCCAACGGTTTTATGAAACCTTTGGGAAAAGTGGGGGGAAAACATAGTTTTCCCAACGGTTTCATAAAACTGTTTGGAAAGATTGGGTTTTCCTTAGTTTTCCCAACGGTTTTATAAAACCGTTGGGAAAGATTGGGTTTTCCCAACGGTTTTTAAGAACCATTGGGAAAAAATCCCCAAATACGAAAATGCATGCAGCGGCCTCCCCACGATTCCAGAAGCCTTCCGCTCGTCTCCTGGAGTGATTCCTTTGCAGAAGGACTTCCCAATCCCCACATCTTCCATCCGATCAGCACCTACCAGGTTAGACTCCTTCTATATTTTATCAAGGAAATAGTTCCACCTCTTATAAATCATATCCTTCTATTCTCGATTTCATTATTCCCAATTTTTAGGGTTTTTGTAAAATTTTATGATTTTTCCACGAATTGTGTTCTCAAATCCCTATATCGGTGTATGTACAATTAATGTTTTCATTACACATTTACATTTATAAGGGCATGGTCTCTTTTTATTGTGTTCTAATTTTGAAGATTCATAGTTTTTTTAATCTGCTTCAAATATTATAGCTTCATGTGTAGGAACTAATAAGAAATTGTTTGTAATATTTATTGATATTATTTCATGAAAATAACTCCTTTCATTAAGATCATGCCAAACATGAAGATCTTGTTCATCTTAATTTTTGTACACTATGTGTATTACATAACAAGTATGTATCATGTTTCTATCAATATATATATCTATAAAATGACACACTGTTCACTTATCCTTTTCACAATAGAACATATGGAGTATCTTCTTGAACTTTTCCAAATAGTATGTGGTCCCTAATTAGTACTTATTCCTTCTTCATGAAACTAATTCACAGAATGTCAAATTCTCAATATTAGTGAATATTATTTTTTCTAATATAACCATTAATCATTCTGCCTTCGACATCGTACATGTGTTATTGAATCACCTTTTTAAAACACAATGACCATTTTCATTGATTTGGGGTTTCTCAAAATGCTTGGGAAAATCAGAAAAATGCATGTATTGAATCGTGTTTCTCATATGGTCTCATTGATACAAGTTTATCTCGAAAATAATGACTGCGTGGTTTAAATATCATGCGGACCATGAGATTATTATTCTTCACACAAATGATGTTTTTTTCTACAACTATGTGTTTTTGTTTTCACTTTTGATTTGGCCGAAAGGGGAGCTTTGTGGTCATTAATCATGGTTTTGGGTGGTCATTTATGATGTAAGATAGTATGACTTCATTTTACTTGATATATCCAATATTATTATTGATTTATGTTCAATTTGATTATCTTTAACTAGTTATGTTATTTAATAAGTTGTTATTAATGGTTGTAATAATGACGATATAGTATATGGGTTCATATGGTGTGTATAAGGGTTCACGTGGTGTGTCTAACGGTTGACATGGTATCAGTGAACTCAATTCATTAATTTAATCCCTCATTCTCCCTAGAATGTAAGAAATTGAGTGATGTCAACTCATCCTCACATGATTTCTTACCTTAGATAGTGTCCAACATATGGAATACGAGCTTTTGAATTCATCAGTTAACCAGGATCATATATTCCATTTCCCCCAATATGACTATACTAATATAACTTTACGGTCAACTAAATATGGTTCTCATTGTACGTTGTATATTATGTGTCCTTCTTGTCCAATACTCACTTTTATGAGGGTCGGGTGCTTTTCACTACATCGACTAGAAACTTCTTCCTTTATCGTTTACTTAAATGTATTTTATATTAAAGTTCAATCCTATTGAATTTTTTATGACAAAATGACTTATATAAATTCTTTTTACAGAATGGACAGAAGTTGGATGTATGAAACCGATCGGATCTCAAGCGATATTCAAAACAATTTGGAGAGATTTATAGATTTTTCATTTCACAATGCTTCAGATAGTGGTCGCATACACTGCCCATGTTCCAATTGTGTTGGTAGACCTTGGTTGAGCCGTGAAGAAGTCAGCTACCACATAACCAAAAATGGTTCTCAAGCAAACTTATTTGTGTGGTATCACAATGGGGAGAAAATGAAATCTCAAATTGGTGATGATTGAAATGAAAGGACTGGAATGGAGAATTTGTTAGATGATCGGTTTCCGTTTATTCTTCATCATGAAAAAGAAAGGATTTCAACTCAAGAAGACTTTGATATGAGGAAAGCTGATGCATCTAGTGAAAATGATGATATTGATAGGGTGAAAAATTTGAATGATGCTGCCACGACTCCAGTATATCGACAATGCGATAAAATGAAAAAGATGGAATTTTTAATCCGATTGTTTCATGGGAAAACTATGTATGGAATTTATAATACAACAATCGATTACATTCTTACCCTCTTGAAGTATTTACTTCCAGATGATGCAGATATTCCCTCAAACCACTATATGACATGGAAGTTAGTTAAGGAACTTGGATTTTCAAGAAACAAAATTCATGCTTGCCCGAAAGATTGCAGTTTATTCTGGGAGGAAACCGCTGAACAAAATGATTGTATAAAATTTGGCACATCCCACTGGAAGTCAAAATATGATGGAACACCATCCCGCGTTCCAAAGAAAGTAATGTGGCACTTTACATTGATCCCCAGACTTCAGAATTTTTTTATGTCTGATGACATATCAATAAAAATGAGATGGCATGATACCGAGAGAAAGAAGACTAATGATGAGTTTGTTCATGCTACAGATTTATTTTCATGGCAGAGATTTGATGCTCGACATCCTGATTTTGCAGCTGACGTGCGTAATGTGAGGCTGGGTCTTTCATGCGACGGTTTTAATCCGTTTGGACAGATTCTTACTTCGTACAGCACATGGCCAGTTTTTATACACATTTATAATCATCCCCCATGGTTGTGTATGAAAAAACCTTTCACTTTTATGATTATACTCATATCTGGTCTGTCTAATCCCAACATTGATATTGATGTATACATGCATCCTTTAATAAAAGAGTTGAAACTTCTTTGGTATGTGGGTGTGCACACATATGATGCATGTTCGAAAGACATATTTCAGATGCGTGTGGCGCTTATGTGGACGATCAATGATTTTCCGGCTTATTCAATGATGTCTGGATGGAGCACGAAGGGAAAACTATCATGTCCAATTTGTATGAAGAATACACGATCCAGAAGATTGAAACATTGCTGTAGTTTCAATTTTATGGGACATCGATGATTCTTGCCAAAGGATCATCCATATAGAATGAATCGTCGAAGATTTGATAATACCATAGAGACCGATGATCCACCTCAGTGTATGTCTGGAACTGACGTGCTTAATGAATTGAAAGATTTCAGTTTTTCGTTCAGGAAGGGTCAAATGAAATCTGGAAAGGGAAAGAATGTTTCCACTGAAACCTATTACAATTGGAGGAAGAAGAGTATCTTTTTTGATTTGCCTTATTGGTAAACCAATTTGTTATGTCATTTCTTAGACATAATGCATATTGAAAAGAATATATGAGAAATGTTTCTTTTGGTTCTTCTAAATATCAAGGGGAAGACAAAAGATGATTTACGATATCGGCGTGACTTGGTGGATTGGGACATCAGACCAGAATTGCATCCTGTGCGTATCAGTGAAAATAAATGGAAACTTCCATGTGCTTCTTATGTGACGACACCTACGTAAAAAAAAATTTCTGGAAGTATTAGAGACTATTAGAGTTCCTGATGGCTATTCAAGCAACATATCTAAACGGGTCAACAGAAGAGAGTTGAAGCCAAAATCTTTGAAGACTCATGATTATCACGTTCTACTGAATGAGTTGATTCCAATAGCAATTCGTCATCTTTTGTCCAATAATGTAAGGGTGGCTGTTATTTGGTTGTTCCATTTTTTAGAGATCTTTATGCTAAGAAGCTGTCCAAGTCTTTCTTGCAAAAAATGTTGACAAATGGCCCATTAATTTTGTGTGAGTTGGAGAAAATATTTCCTCCATCATTTTTCACATGCATGCTGCATCTGACTGTCCATATTCCCACTGAAATACTTCTCGGAGGACCTGTTTCTTTTCGTTGGATGTATCCAACTAAAAGAAATATGTTCACATTAATGTCTTATGTCCGAAATAGAAATCATCCCGAAGGTTCTATCGTGAACAGTTACTTGGATCAAGAATGTATGGATTTCTACTCGATGTATTTGTCTTATCTTACTACATGATTGAACAGACCAATGAGAAATGAAGAAAAATAGTATGAGCAAATTGAACCCAGTTTTCCATCACTTCCTCAAACAGGATGAATTCCTGGATCATATACATTGAATACATTAAGCCATGAAGAGCGGGAGATGGCACATCGCACAATTTTGTTCAACTATGATTTGTTCGATGACTATATCAGGTAACTAAATTGATTATGTATATCTTACAGATATATCTGTTAAAATATTAATATTTTTTATCTACAGGTAACATAAAACAATGATAAATAGGAAGCATCATTCTTTATCTTTGAGACGGAGAGAGACTTTGCATAGCAAAGAGTTTTCTACTTGGTTAAAATTGAAGGTCTAAAACAATTAATGTTTAAAATAATTATATCAATATTTAATTAAGTTTAATAGTCCTTTATATTGCAGGTATTGAGTTTTTCTGCTGACTCTACCTCTGAGGAAATAATAGCTTTGGATTTTAGTCCTAATACCGTGGTTCGTGACTGTAAATCAATTGTTATCAATGGGTATAAATTTATTGTCACTGAACAAGAAAAGAACATGAGACCACAACATGATGGTGTTATGGTTATTGCCACAATAGATTGTTATTACAGTGCATCAGATAGTAGACCGTGATTTGAAAATGTGGGTTATTATGGAGTTTTTGAGAAAATAATAATATTGGATTATTACTCTCATGGACGAGTCACAATGATGAAATGCCATTGGTTTGATTCGATGACGAGACATGGCACATTTATTGATGATTGTGGATTTTGAGTAATTAATATAACTCACACTCTTGCTACCAAAGAACCATATGTGTTGGCATCAATGGATAAACAAATTTTTTATGTCAAAGACCATCTTCGAACTGAATTTGGTGTCATAGTTAAAGTAATTCAAAGAAATTTTTTTAATGATGGTGATGATGGAATTGACACTGTCCCTAGTGCCATTGGAACCAATCCATTTATTTCTTTTGATGACTCAAATAGCTCAATTTTCAGAGTTGATTGTGAACCTGAAGTTGTGGTTGAAAATATATAGAATCATTCATCCATGTTCTCAATTCTTTTGGTTTACCTCGAGTTGGGTTGTGAAGGTTGGTAATATTCAAATTGATTTATTATTGATCACAAATATGTTTTAGCTGACTTGACCATTATGTGAATTTTCAATGTTTATTGGTTCTAGTTTTATTTGAATTGCATTTTCTAATTTGGAATTGAACTATATTCAAACATAGTCAAAAAATATTTCTAACTTTGTGAACATTACAACTTGTATGATTTATTAAATCCATTAAATCTATTCTAAAACAATTGATAGCTGACTTGACGGTTATGTGAATTTTCAATGTTTATTGGTTGTAGTTTTATTTAAATTGCATTTTCTAATTTGGAATTGAACTGTATTCAAACATAGTCAAACAATATTTCTAACTTGGTGAACATTACAACTTGTATGATTTATTAAATCCATTCAAGATCTTCTAAAATAATTGATAACTGAATTGACCATTATCTTAATTTTCAATGTTTATTGGATGTAGTTTTATTTGAATTTCATTTTCTAATTTGGAATTGAACTGTATTCAAACATAGTCAAACAATATTTCTAACTTCGTGAACATTACAACTTGTATGATTTATTAAATCCATTCAAGATCTTCTAAAACAATTGATACCTACATTACCAATGAATCCCCCTATTCCCTCATATATTTAGTTTTTTGGGTTACACATTAGTTTTCTTTTTCTAATTAATTACATATTTGTTTTCAAAAGAAGAAAATGAATCCAATTTAAGAGAGATGAAGGAAAAAATGATGGAGAAAAATCGTCGAATGACGGAGTTGGGAGTTCCATCATTAGTGCCTATAGTGAGTAATTTATTTCAAATTGATATATTTAAAGAATAAATAATGTCATGTGATTATTTTTTTTGTAAACATTTTTTTAGGATCCACCTATACGTCGACAATTATTCGACGAGGAGCCTAGTACTGGTCCTAGTACTCAGGATGGTGGTACGAGGAGGGTTCTTACCAGAGGTGGACGAGCAGCTGTGCGTACCCAACTAGACACCGTCCCTCCCACTGACATGTCATCCTTCCCACATTCTGATCCCGGTGTGTCGTTAGGGACACACGAGATATTTAGGCCTCCCATGTTTTCGTTACCTTCTCCATCTTCTAACCCATAATTTTCACATCCCATGATGATTCCCACTCCCCAGTCAGCATCCGGTCAGGCAGCTGTCCCATCTTCTTTTCCTTCTACTTCTGTCTCTCCGAGATTCTATATTCCATCGTCTTCGACTCCTGTTCCACCACAGGGTGTTCCATCAGTTTCTGTGGATCTAGCGGCGCTCAGCGATCAGACCATCACATGTATATTTATAGAACCCTAACAAATATTTATAGCAATATTTATTTTCATTATAACATGTTTTGATAAAATATTTGTTTTACTTTCATGACAGATACATCTACTGACAAGAGGTGTGGGCGGGGGTGCACACGCATGCGTTCGGTGTGGAACCGCCGCACACAGGTTATGGTGGATTATAATGAAGTCAACCAAATGGTTGAGAAAACAGGGTAGCAATGTCAGAGTTTTTTGGCGACGCTTGCCAAATACTCCGACATCATTCCCGTCAGCCCGCTATCGTGGAGAAATTTGCCACATGAGGTCAAGGATAGAGCTTGGGCAGAGATATGGCTAAAAAAAATCTGTTCTATTTAATTCCATGAATTATTTTTGTATTTATATGAATTATTATTTTGATTTCAGATTCGATTTAATTTTCCCGATGGTGAGGGTGCACGACCGGAATGTCTAAAGGATTTAGGCGAGCTTTGGAGAGCCTACAAGCATGAGTTGTATATTGGCTGGGTTGCTAGAGTTGGCACTGAGTTAGGGGCGGTACCAGTGGTGGATGATTGTCCTATAGAGTAGTATCGTCAGATGATTACTCATTGGACGAGTACCCAGTTTAAGGTATTAATAAAATTTGAGGTATTTAAATAATAACATTCATGTTTTTCATTAATACTATCTGTTTCATTTGTGAATTTTATTTAGGAATCACCTGGAAAAAATAAAAAGAATATTGATGCAAAAAATACCTCCACACACTGGGACGCACTACGATGCCTGATCATGAGAGGAAGTAGGTATGAAAATTGTTTATAAGTTTTCTTTACGCCTTAGAATATCTTTTGTTTCCTCAATTATTTAATAGTTTTATAATGTTTTCATATAACTTTAGTTTTCAATGTCATTGTAGAGGCAAATACAAAATATTGAAGGATGTGTGCATTGAGCAAAACTGTTTTGCTCGCGTAGACGGAAAAAGGATGGAAGTGCCATCAACGAAGTGACTCAGCAGCAGATTGTAAGTTTTAATCTGTTGAATTTATATTTTAATATCTATTTTGTAAATTAATGATATATTTATATTTGTAACAGGCTGCTTTAGAGGCCCTCGATTCCCAAGAACCAGACAATTTTGGGCCAACAGATCACTTACATCAGGTCTTGGGAGAGGAACATTCTGGAAGAGTACGCTGCTGACCTAGGATAGCCCCCACGAGGTATTGGCCATCCTCAGGTACGAGCTGTAGTGACACCGAGCTACAGAAAGTTAGGGTACAGGCAGCACAGGCTGAGAAAAGGTCCACATAGACGGCAGAACAGTCTGCTAGGGCAAATAGTGCGTTTATGAAATTTATTGAAGTTCTACATCATACACTTCTAGCAGAGGCCATCCCAGCTTTTGATGAGTACATGTCATTGATACGTTCAATATAAGGTGCACCAGGTGGCAGTTATAGTGGTGGTTAGGATGATGTACAGCTTGACTATGATGATGGCGAGGAGTCTGATGTTGAAGAGGAGGGAGAGGAGGAGGGCGAGGCAGGTGGAGAGGGCGAGGAGGAGGGAGAGGACGAGGAGGAGGGAGAGGGAGAGGACGATGATGGAGACGAGGACGAGGGTGATGATGATGATGGTCATGATGGTGATGGTGATGTGGGATAAGTTGATCCATTACATTTTTGACTGATATTACTAAGATTTGATATTTAATCTATTCTAGTTGTTAGTTTTATCTAGAATCGTAGTATAGTATTGGAGTTGAGTTATTTTTATATATTATCTGTTTTTATGGATGTTGTTGTCTTTTAGTAGTTGTGTGTTTGGGAACCCCCCTCCTTCCGGGACCCTGGACAACCCCCCACCCTCCTCCCTGGACCCCGAACAGCCCCGCCGGACATCCCCCCAGACAGCCCCCAGACAGCCCCGCACCCTCCTCCCTGGACCCCGGACAACCCCCCAGACAACCCCCCAGATAGCCCCCGGACAGCCCCCACCCGCCCTCTTCCATGGACCCCGGACAACCCCCCGAACAGCCCCGGACATCCCCTGGACAGCCCCCCGAACAGCCCCCCAGACAGCCCCCGGACAGCCCCCCAGACAGCCCCCACCCTTCTCCTTGGACCCCAGACAACCCCCCGAACACCCCCCGGATAGCCCCCCGCAGATCCCCCCACCCTCCTCCCTGGACCCTAGACAGCTCCCCGGACAGCCCCCCAGACAGCCCCCCGGCCCGCCCCCCCACCCTCTTCCTTGGACCCCGAACAACCCCCCGCACAGAGGATTCTCATAAAATGGACAACATTTGAAGTACATATGGAAAACCGACCAAAAACATTTGGTTTCCATTTAAAAATTAGGAGAACGATCCATGGGTCATATGTGATGTGTAAGAATCAACCCCGCCTCAATCCGAGGCGCGGTGTGGCCGCCACCACTCAAAGTGTCTGCCTTTTGTTTCAAAAGGACGTCATTTTAATTGAAAAACATCAACTGGCATACGGAAAACTGACCAAACGCATTCGGATTCTGTCGATACATTAGAACAATGATCCATGGGTCATATGTGACGTGTACGATTCAACCCCACCTCAATCCGAGGCACGGTGTGGCCGCCACCACTCAAAGTGTTTGTCTTTTGTTTCAAAAGGACATCATTTGAAGTGAAAAACATCAACTGGCAAATGCAAAACCAACCAAACGCATTCGGATTGTGTCTATACTTTAGTAAAATGATACATGGGTCATATGTGACGTGTACTAGTCAACCCCGCCTTAATCTGAGGCACGGTGTGGTCGGAATCACTCTAAGTGGCTCTCTTTTGCTTAAAATGGACAACAATTTAAGTACATACGGAAAAACAACCAAACGCATTTGGTTTCCATTGAAACTTTAGGAGAACGATCCATGGGTCATATGTGAAGTGTACAAGTCAACTCCGCCTCAATCCGAGGAAAGGTGTGGCCGGCACCACTCAAAGTGTCTGCCTTTTGTTTCAAAAGTACGCCATTTTAATTGAAAAACATCAACTGGCATACGGAAAACTGACCAAAAGAATTTGGATTGTGTCGATACATTATCACAACAATCCATGGGTCATATGGGACGTGTACGAGTCAACCCCGCTTCAATCCGAGGCACGGTGTGGCCGCCACCACTCAAAGTGTCTGTCTTTTGTTTCAAAAGGACATAATTTGAAGTGAAAAACATCAACTGGCATAAAAAAAACCGACCAAACGCATTCGGATTATGTCGATACTTTAGCACAACGATCCATGGGTCATATGGGATGTGTATGAGTCAACCCTGCCTTAATATGAGGCACGGTGTGGCCAGAATAACTCTATGTGGCTCTCTTTTTCTTAAAATGGAAAACAATTTAAGTACATACAGAAAACCGACCAAACACATTTGGTTTCCATTGAATCTTTAGGAGAACGATCCATGGGTCACATGTGACGTGTACGAGTCAACCCCGCCTCAATACGAGGTGCGGTGTGGCCGCCACCACTCAAAGTGTTTTTCTTTTGTTTCAAAAGGACATCATTTGAAGTGAAACACCTCAACTGGCATACGGAAAACCGACCAAATGCATTCGGATTGTGTCTATACTTTATCACAATGATACATGGGTCATATGTGACGTGCATGAGTCAACCCCTCCTTATTCTGAGGCACAGTGTGGTCAGCATCACTCTAAGTGGCTCTCTTTTGCTTAAAATGGACAACAATTTAAGTACATACAGAAAACCGACCAAACACATTCGGTTTCCATTGAAACTTTTGGAGAACGATCCATGGGTCATATGTGACATGTACAAGTCAACTCCACCTCAATCCGAGGCGCGGTGTGGCCGACACCACTCAATGTGTCTGCCTTTTTTTTCAAAAGTACGTCATTTTAATTGAAAAACATCAACTGACATACGGAAAACAAACCAAACGCATTCGGATTGTGTCGATACATTAGAAAAACGATCCATCGGTCATATGTGACGTGTACGAGTCAACCCCGCCTCAATCCGAGGCGCGGTGTGGCCGCCACCACTCGAAGTGTCTGCCTTTTGTTTCAAAAGGACGTCATTTTAGTTGAAAAACATCAACTGGCATATGGAAAACTGACCAAACACATTCATATTGTGTCGATACATTAGAACAACGATCCATGGGTCATATGTGACGTGTATGAGTCAACCCCACCTTAATCTGAGGCACAGTGTGGCCGGAATCACTCTAAGTGGCTCTCTTTTGCTTAAAATGGACAACAATTTAGGTACATATGGAAAACCAACCAAACGCATTCGGTTTCCATTGAAACATTAGGAGAACGATCCATGGGTCATATGTGACATGTACGAGTCAACTCCGCCTCAATCTGAGGTGCGGTGTGGCCGACACCACTCAAATTGTCTGCCTTTTGTTTCAAAAGTACATCATTTTAATTGAATAACATCAACTGGCATACGGAAAACCGACCAAAAGCATTCGGATTGTGTCGATACATTAGAAAAACGATCCATGGGTCATATGTGACGTGTAAGAGTCAACCTCGCCTCAATCAAAGGCACGGTGTGGCCGCCACCACTCAAAGTGTCTACCTATTGTTTCAAAAGGACGTCATTTTAATTGAAAAACATCAACTGGTATACAGAAAACTGACCAAACGCATTCGGATTGTGTCGATACATTAGAAAAACAATCCGTGGGTCATATGTGACGAGTACAAGTCAACCCCGCCTCAATCCGAGGCGTGGTGTGGCCGCCACCACTCAAAGTTTCTGTCTTTTGTTTCAAAAGGACGTCATTTGAAGTGAAAAACATCAACTGGCATACTGAAAACTGACCAAACGCATTCGTATTGTGTCAATAATTTAGAAAAACGATCCATTGGTCATATGTGATGTGTACGAGTCAACCCCGCCTTAATCTGAGGCACGGTGTGGCCGCAATCACTCTATGTGACTCTCTTTTGCTTAAAATGGACAACAATTTAAGTACATACGGAAAACTGACCAAACACATTCGGTTTACATTGAAACTTTAGGAGAACGATACATGGGTCATATGTGATGTGTATGAGTCAACTCTGCATCAATACGAGGCACGGTGTGGCCAGAACCACTCAAAGTGTCTGTCTTTTGTTTCAAAAGTACGCCATTTTAATTGAAAAACATCAACTGGAATACGGAAAACAGACCAAACGCATTCGGATTGTGTCGATACATTAACACAATGATCCATGGGTCATATGTGATGTGTACGAGTCAACCCCGCCTCAATCAGAGGCACGGTGTGGCCGCCACCACTCAAAGTGTCTGTCTTTTGTTTCAAAAGGACATCATTTGAAATGAAAAACATCAACTGACATACGGAAAAGTGACCAAACGCATTCGGATTGTGTCGATACTTTAGAAAAACAATCCATGGGTCATATGTGGCATGTACGAGTCAACCCCACCTTAATCTGAGTCATGGTGTGGCTGGAATCACTCTAAGTGGCTCTCTTTTTCTTAAAATGGACAACAATTTAAGTACATATGGAAAACCGACCAAATGCATTCGGTTTCCATTAAAACTTTTGCATAACGATCCATGGGTCATATGTGACATGTATGAGTCAACTCCGCCTCAATCCGAGGCGTGGTGTGGTCGGAACCACTCAAAGTGTCTGCATTTTGTTTCAAAAGTACGCCATTTTAATTGAAAAACATCAACTGGCATACGGAAAACCGACCAAATGCATTCTGATTATGTCGATACATTATCAAAATGATACACGGGTCATATGTGATGTGTACGAGTCAACCCCACCTCAATCCGAGGTTCGGTGTGGCCACCACCACTCAAAGTGTCTATCTTTTGTTTCAAAAGGACGTCATTTGAAGTGAAAAACATCAACTGGCATATGGAAAACCGACCAAACGCATTCGGATTGTGTTCATACTTTAGAAAACGATCCATGGGTCATATGTGATGTTTTCGAGTCAACCCCGCCTTAATTTGAGGCATGGTGTGGCCGAAATCACTCTAAGTGGATCTCTTTTTCTTAAAATGGACAACAATTTAAGTACATACGGAAAACTGACCAAATGCATTCGGTTTCCATTTAAACATTAGGAGAACGATCCATGGGTCATATGTGACGTGTACGAGTCAACTCCGCCTCAATCCGAGGCGCGGTGTGGCCGGAAATACTCAAAGTGTCTGCCTTTTGTTTTAAAAGTACGTCATTTTAATTGAAAAATATCAAATGGCATACGGAAAACCGACCAAACGCATTCGGATTGTGTCGATACATTAGAACAACGATCCATGGGTCATATGTGACGTGTACGAGTCAACCTCGCCTCAATCCGAGGCGCGGTGTGGCCGATAGCACTCCAGGTGTATGTATTATGTTTAAAATGGACATTATTTCAGGTAAAAATATATGGTATACGAAAAACTGAACAAATTATGAATTGACTTTCAGATTCCACATATAATTGTCATCTAAATTTTAAATTGAATTATAAATGAATTATGTTTGTTTATAATTATGTTATTAATTCTAATTTAATTATTGATGTGTATAGTTCAACCATTATATGTTAAATGTGTATGAATTTGCTCTCTATATGTAAGTGTCAGTTGGTTATTGTAGGTACAATAATTGTATATGTATGTGTTAGTTTATTGCAGGTACAATAATTGGATTGAAAATGAGATGGAACCCACAAAATGAGACATGGTGGGAAAATTGGAGAGCTGGTTGAAAATTGGGGAGCAGTTGGGAAAATTGCAGAGCTGCTGTGCAATTTTCCCAGCAGAGGCTATGCCAACAGTTCAAAACCATTTTCATAGAATGTCTAGGTTTTGTTTTACCAACGGTTCATAGAAACATTGGTAAAAAAATTTTCCCAACGGTTATAAACCGTTGGTAAAGAGTAAATTTTGTGTTTTTCCAACGGTTTTGAAAACCGTTGGGAAAAACATGGTAATTTTCAGCACATTATCCCAACGGTTTTGAATCATTGGGAAAAATCTTTCCCAACGGTTTTCCAAAACCGTTGGGATAGGGTAATTTTTCTCCAACCTATCCCAATGGTTCATTGTAAACTGTTGGGAAACGTTTTTTCCAATGTCTTACTTCCCTACGGTTTTCATAACCGTTGGTATAACATATACCAACGGTTCTACAGCCTTTCCCAATGGGTCTAAACCATTGGGAAATCCTGTATTTCTAGTAGTGGACTTTGTATTTATCCAAAGAAAATTACACCATGACATAAAATGAGTTTCTTGATATTATATTTGTTTTAGAAAAATTCCACTCTTATTTATTGGCATCTAAAGTAGTTTTTTTCTTTGATCATGTAGCTTTGAGGTACCTTTTAAATAATCTAGATGAAAAGACACGATTTATTTGTTGGATACTCCTTCTTGAGGAGTATGATATTGAGATAAGGGATAAGAAGGGGACAAAGAGCTTAGTAGCTGACCACATAAATGGGTTCACTAACATATTTGAGCATGATACCCCAAACCATGTACAACTTCAGGACACTTTCCCTGAAGAGAATCTCTATTTCATCTCAGTTATGTATCCTCGAAATGCATATTTAGTGAATTACATGTTTTCATTTTAAATTCCTATAAAACTAAAAAAACAACAAGTTAAAAAAAATTTGAAATTGAATCTAGGTTTTATGTGTGGGATGATCCTTACCCTTAGCATATTTGTAGTGACCAAGTCATTAGAAGATGTGTACTTGATCATGAGTTTGAGTCTATTTTTCATTTTTTTTATAAAATTTATTATGCTCAATTATTAAGACCCCAATGTATGGATAATAAGGTCTTAGAATCTGATTATATTAGCCTACCTTATTTCATGACACCCATGTGTTCTGTAATTCATGCTCTCATTTATAGTACATTGGAAATATTTAGAGGAGAGATGAGATTCCCCCACATCCCATATTACATTTTAATATTTTTGATGTATGAGGAATTGATTTTATGGATCTATTTCCAAGATCATTCGGTTTCTTGTACACTATTTTCACTCTTTATTATTTTAGTAAATGGGTGGAGCCCAAGGCCACTAGGATTGGATCATATGCTTGGATGTTGTTCTTTGGGATTATAGGACCATATTCAAAACTCCCATCAGTATGTACCCTTCTCAGACCATTTTTGGGAAATCATGTCATCTTCCCATGGAGGTCAAGCATCATGCATATTAGGCTATAAAGAAATGAAACATGGATTTAGATAAAGCTAGAGATAAAAGGAAGATGTAAATTCAAGAGCTTGAGGAGATTTTATTGTCATCATATGATAACTCAAGTCTCCACAAGGAAATATCAAAAGAGACTCATGATAGAATGATCCAAAAAAGGTAGTTTCTTGTAGGAGAGAAAGACCTTATCTATAGTTCATGATTAAAGATGATGCCTAATAATTTTCATTCAAAATGGTTATGTACTTATGTTGTATATAATCATATTTATTATGGTGTAGTGGAGATAACATAAGAAGAAATAGGAAAGAGCATTATAGTAAATGGGAAACATTTGAGGCAATACATTAAGGGACTTCCAACCCATGTAGTTGATTTCATCACATTGCATGACCCCATCACCACTTGAGAATATCAGGCTGTCCCTAACCTTTAAATTTTATATTATTTTTCATATTTAAAATTCTATATTTCATGAGAATTTATCATCTCATAGGTTCAAATTGAGGATGATGTAATATATTAAGTGTGGGGGGAAGGGATAACATTTTGGGGCAGCTTCTTTAGGTTTTTCATTTGTGTATTTTTGTGTGTATGTTTTGTGTTAATTTAAAAAAAAACCATGTAGCATGATCATTTATAAGAGAAACATATGAAAAATACATGTTTTCAAAATTAATTGGTATCATAATGATCATGAGAAAGGTTTCATCATTAAAGAACGATTTTTAATTATGGATGTTTTCAATGATATGATTGGTTGTGTCGTTATAATAACTTTTAGACTATGACACCATAATTTGTGATATTTTTTCATGGTAAATTGCATCATTGATTTATCCACACAAATTTTCATGCAATTATGACTTGTGAATTTTTTTCATACTCAGTTGAAGTTATATCTAGGTTAGGTAAAAAAACTTCATCTTATATTAATAGTTGATCCATATGTTTGTTTCTCTAATGATCAGTTTCATTACTATAACAAATTGAATAATGAGTGTATACATGATATTCTATAGTTTTAATCCCTAAAAAAATCAATCAAAAAATAAAATAAAAATTATCTTAATAAAGAGGGGAGTGTTGAAATGCACAACACATGGGGATATTTAGGTCGAGGGCTTAAGGTTTGACTTTCGAGAATGATTAAGTGAGTGGGTCTTGAACTTTTTTAGCAAAGGAATGTAAAAGTGGTTGGGTGGAATTAAACCAGGTATGAAGAAATGTTTTACTTAACTTGAATTAACTAAATAAATGGTGGATATATGAGCTTTAAATGGTTAGTGTCACACCCTGACCTATCTGTTATTTTTATTTTATTATTTTCTTTGGTTTTAAAATTTATGTTGAGGTTCGGGTTGAATCCCAAAAAATATTTTTTGAGTTTTTTCAAAAAATGCATGTATTTGAGTTGACGTCGCTGAGTGCATAGGCGAAGCGCATTTTGGAGACCCCACGCGGCTTCGCCCATGCAACAACACAGTCCAACTATCTTCAGAAAATTAAAAATGGATGATTAAATGTTAGTTGAGTTATTTAAATTTTTTTCATGGTTAATAATTTCAATTATTATTATTGTTGTAATTAAGGTTGTTATTATTATTATGATTAATAATAATAATAATATTATTATTAATATTAATATTATTTTTTATTATTTATTTACATTTTATTTTATTTTATTTTATTTCTTATTTCCTGCTATATTCCTTTCTTTTATTTTCTTTTTTTTCTTTGTGTTGTCTTCTACGTAGCTGTCCTCTACCTGTCGCCCATAGTGCGCATGCCCAGCCGACCTCTCTCGCAAATGCCTCCTCTCCCTTCTCCTTCCCCTCCACTCGCCATCCCTCTCCATGCGGGCCACTTCCCTGCTCCTCTGCTGCATCGAACCCTGGCCTGCCTGCATCCCCCAGGCTTCTGCCTCCTTCCCCGCTTTCGTCCTGCACACCCCAACCACCCCCAGCCCGCGACCAACCGCTCCTGCCGGCTCCTTACAGCACACGCCCTGGCCGCCGCCAGTCTCCTCATCCCACCATCGTGCACCCCTGTGCACCCCATCCTTGCTTCGTCCAGCCAGTGGTAGTGGAACCCTCTCCCTTCTCTCTTTCTCCCTATCACAAAGGTCACCCCCTATTACCCTTCTCCATCAGCATCCAACACCCCCGCCCTCCTCCTACTTCGGTTACACAGTGCCGCCCGCCCTCCTGCTAGATGTGTGCATAACTTTGGCCAAAACTCCGACCAGCCTCTGGTGCTTCCTCCTCCATCCGAGCTCCTGACCTGCACCGCGCCGTCGCACGCTCCCTACTGGCCAACCCCTGGATCCTCCTGTCCGATTCCACCCATTTCTTTTGGGACAACGCGAATCCCTCCAGAGCGGTCCCCTTTGGGATAGCACGAAACCCTCTGGTGCAACCCCCTATTGGCCAGCGCGAAGCCCCTTGACTGCATTCTCTTCTTCCAGTGTGCTCGCCGCCCCATTCTGATGGTCGCGTCACTCCACTAGTTGAACTCATCCCCGTGCCAAAGTGAGGTTTTCACTGTTTTTTTTGAGTAGTAAATAATTAATTTAGCATGTGTTTTTTTATTTATATTGGTGCGAATTTAATTTTAAAATAATTGAGTTTTGTTTTGTAAATCTATGAGTTACCTTTTTAATATTGTTTAATAAATCTTAAAGTGGTTTATTAATAATGCAGGTGATGCGAACTATGTTTTGAAAACATGTCGATCTAGTTATTTTGTGTTGTTTGTTCATTTGGATCATTTTTAGTTCGTGTTTATTTATTTTAGTTATCTTTTCGGTTGTAGCACGTTGAAAATATTTTACCACGGTCCTGCGATCATCAGCTTGCGTGTGCTTGCACGCCCGCTCTAGGCGTGTCGTGTCATCGTGCTTGGACTGCGAGTCGAAGTAGGTCCCCCATTGCACTTTCCTTTAAATTTAGAATTTATTAATTTTTTGATATTTTATTAATTTTAATAAATGGGAAATAATATTAGATAATTAATTTTTAAATAATTACTCAATGTAAAAAGAGATGTTTATTTTATACACAACAATCAAAATATTTTATTAATGAACAGACACACAATAGTGAAAGAATGCATGTTTATCCTTTGAACATAATTCATAGAATTTCAAGTGTAGTTATGGTTTAATGATAAATGATTTTTTTCTGAAGCATGAACAAGTGTTTTGGTTCTCTTAAGAAATGAGGTTTTTCTTTAAAGTTGGTGAAGGCCCGTTTGGCACTTTAATAAAATAAATTATTTTGGAATTTTTTTTTGAGGTGACTTAGGGGTGATCTTTTTGCATACGTTGATTGCGTGAGTTGTGTGTGATGTTTTTGCATCGTGACTGGTTGATTTACATTGTGGACTCACCCTTTTTTATTGCGTGTGTTGACATGGGTACCTGGTATAATAAGTGAATCTTCTGAGAACGATTGTTGTACTAGTTTAGACTACGCACTAGCCAGTGGCCCATAACAGAGAGGTGTTCTGTTATCAGTGCTATGGGATTGGGCCCCTCAGTTAGGCAATTTAGGGAAACACCAGACGTTTGGGCGTTATGACGTCATTGAGTAGGGAATGCCTTTAGGATAAGTCACATGTATAGTATGTTCTGGATTGTTCCCAAGCTCCTTGGTTCGACCCATGTTCCCTTTAGTGTTTATTTGTATGTGGAAGATGATTGAGTGGTCTAGTTCGATTACTGGCCCCTGTGTGCCCCTTAGTTTCCATTTCCCTTAGTGTGTGTTGTGTGTTGTGTGTGGTTTTCCTTTTGACTAACAACTAAAATTTTGATTTCTAAATTGTTCGCAAAAATGTTTTAAAATGTAATTCACCTTCTCCTTTCAAATATTAAACTAGTTTTTAAATTAAAAAGGTAAATGGACTATTATTTATTTTAGAAATGAAAGTCTTTGTGTGGAAACCAATATTTTATATAATTTAGTTCAAACCTAAAATTAGTAAATTATTTATTTAATGGTAGTGCTTTAGGGATAGTTTGTTGGGCACACCTACTGAGTTTTATTATGAACGCCTATAGTGTTTTCATGTTTTTAGTCTCTGTTGCTGGTTTGAGTCGAGCTTGCTCTATATGGGAAAGAGTTGGTTGTGGATTGGTGAGAGACTCTTGGAGTCATTAAGAGTTTTGTTTGTGGTCAGGTTAGTTGGTTATTGTTGATCGTTATTTCTTTTGGTACTATTTATTTACTTTTCGTTATAATACTTTTTCCACTGCTTTATTTATTTTCACTAGGAAAAATCATTCCCAATTGTCCTCTATTGATGCCTTGGTGCTTGTTGCCAGCCCCATAGGATTGGGAACGCCTCTCGGACCATGTCGCGGACCGGCTCGGGTGACCAGTTCAGGGTCGACCCGGGTTGGTTCATGACAAAATGGTATTAGTGGAGGTCAGTTCTTGAGCGGACCTTGTTTTTCAGAGCGTCCATTGTTATTTGGGGGTTTCATGGTATAAGTAGTAGGATTTTCGGGACTTGGGGTGTACAGATGAGAAGGACGTTATGAAACCTTTCTCGTTCTAAACCTCAGGTTACTATGGGATGTTTGGATTCTTTGATGTCCTCGATTCTTATGGTTATTTGGTATTGGGAAATGGAATGGGAGTTGGGAAAGTGACCTCCGTGAGCTTGAAAGGTCTAGAAATCCATGTAGAGCTGGGGAAATTACCCTAGAGTGCTCCTTGTGATGGTGGTGTGACTAGCATATGGCCGCCAACCATATGTCTGAGTTACCCATCGACACTAGTTTCTCGTTGTGGTTTGTCTGGGTTTTCTTTACTTTTAAGAATTTTTTTATAATGTTTTATTTTGGAAATTGTTGAAAGATGGTTTTAAAATGGCGATGAGATTTTTTTGATCTCACTCCCTGTTTTCTTGTTCCTTAGTGTTCACCCCCACGAAGGTTCAATGGATTCCCAAGGTGAAAATTTGGGTGGTGCATCCTTAGAAAACCCTCCAGTTGATCAGTCCTTGGAATATGTCCTTGAGTTTCAGAAGTTTAACCCTCCCCTCTTTTATGGGCAAGCAGATCCTCTTAAGTTAGAGGAGTGAGTGTAGAATATTGAGAAGAACTTCTGTTCTCTCACACTTCCTGAGTCATTGAAGGTGAATTTGGATACCTTTATGCTTGAAGGTCCAACTTGGAAGTGGTGGAAGTCCGTGTCTCGAAGCGAGCCTTGAGAAGATCTCACTTAGGAGCTCTTCAAGTCATAGTTCATCCAACAATATTTATCTGAGTTAATGAAGCTAAGGAAGAGGATGGAGTTGTGTGGTCTTTAGTAAGGTGTTGGATTGGTGTTGGAATTATTTAATCATTTCCTAGACCCGGCTCCATATGAACCGAGGTATGTTGGAAACGATCCTGTGAAAGTTTGGCATTTTGAGTTTGGATTACATCCGGAGCTGTAGTTGAAGGTGGGAGAGTTCAACATAATCACCTTCCATGACGTGGTGAGACAAGATTTCCTCGCCTAAGCTGAGTTAGAAGGAGGTCTTGAGGTGGAAAATCCTCTTCCAATCTTGGGAAGCAGTGCAAATGATAGCGATAAGAAGAATGGGAAGCAGCCTGATGCTGGTGGAACTGGTAGAGGAATTTAGAGGCCTTCAGACCTTCAGTCATCTTCCTCCCAGCGCAATGCCTTGATCTGTCACCAGTGCGGTAAGCGGGGGAACAAGAGGCCGATGTTCTCAAATGCTCTAAGACCCTACCAAACCTGTGGGTGCCTGGGTCACGTGAAACGATTCTATCGAGGTGCTTGCAAGAAGCGCACTGAAGCCAGACCTGACTCGTCAAAGGTCACCTCATCCCATCAGTAGGAGTAGGGTGATGTTTGGTGACCAGTTTGATGTTTTCTCTTTGTGGTGTTCTTTGGATGTGGTATTCTTCACTTGTACCATTTTGTGGTGTTTCTTTTCCTTCAGTTGTAATAAGGGTTATTGTTGAGCCACTTCAAAACTTTTATTTTATTGGAAGTGTGTTTGTTAGAATCCTGGTTCATATATCATGTTTGGGAAATTTTTAAGCCTGACTGCGAGTTAGGAGATGCTTCAATCAATAGAGCTCCATCCATAGGTCCCGGAGTGAAGATGGAACATAGTCAGGAGATCCCCAACAGTGAAGAAGGGCCTTGGTTTAACCTCGGTCTTTAGTGTGGCGTGGTTTGTGTTCTTCTAAGGATGTGAAGTTGTTAGTGTATCAGTGAATGTAGTTTCGATTATCTATCAGTAGAGCCTTTCACTTCTCCCCCTTGTGGTGGTGGGGGGGGGGGGTTGTTCTGTGCAATTTTTTTTTCAAGTTTGGTTAATATCGTTAGTCCTTATGGTGGGGAGACCCATCGCGGGTCTCATTGAATTTATTTTGTCTTGTTTCCTTTGGTGAGGAGTCCGTTCGGGCCTCCCCGTGTTAGTATCAGAGTTTCGTTTCAGGTTTCATATTGGTGGTGTTTTAAATGTTAGTGTTTTGAAGATAAGTTGCATGTCATGGGAGCTTAGTGTTTGTTTGGATCGATCAACAGGAGTTGCTTAAACTTTTGATAGTGAGTGAAACTTAAGGAGTTTCTTCTTGGGTCTAGGTCTTGTTATGGCTTCCCGGGGATGGTAAGCGTTATGGTGGGGAGATTTGTCACACCCTGACCTATATTTTATTTTTATTTTATTATTTTTTTGGTTTTAAATTTTTTTTTCGAGGTTCAGGTTGAATCCCAAACAAGAATTTTTGAGTTTTGTCAAAAAACATGCATATTTGAGTTGATGTCACTAATAGAACAGGAAGAGCACATTTTGGAGACCCCACACGGCTTTGCCCATGAAACGGCACAATCTGCCTGTCTTCGGAAAATAAAAAATGGATGATTAAATGTTTGTTGCGTTCTTTAAATTTTTTCATGGTTAATAATTTTAATTATTATTATTTTTTCAATTAAGGTTGTTATTATTATTATTATTATGATTAATAATAATAATAATAATATTATTATTATTTTTATTATTTTTTACTTTTTATTTATTCTTTCCTTCTTTCTTCCTTTCTTTTTTCTTCTTTGTGTTGTCTTCCACGCGGCTGTCCACTGCCTATCACCCCTTGCTGCGCATGCCCAGCTGACCTCCCTCACAAATACCTCCTCTCCCTTCTCCTTCACCTCTGCGTCCCACATACCCTCTGATCACCTCCAACTAGCTCTCCCACTCCGACCGCTCTGCCTCCGCCCAGTAGCCCCACACAGCACCTTGCTGCTCCAGCTCATCCCTGACGCCCTCCTGTCAGTGCCTCCCTGCATAGCATGATGCCTCCTGCCTGCTCTGGCTCCCCACACCCTTTTCCGCTCTCTAACCCTCTCCATCTGGGCCACTGCCCGACTCCTCTACTGCATCGAATCCCGACCTACCTACAGCCCTCAGGCTTCTACCTCCTGCTCGGCCTTCAGCCTGCCTGCCCCAACCACTCCCAGCCTACGGCCAGCCGCTCCTGCCAGCTCCATACAGTGCACACCCTGGCCTCCGCCGGTCCCCTCATCCCGCCGTCGTGCACCCCTATTCACCTCATCGCTACTTTGTCTTGCCAGCGGCAATGGACCCCTCCCCCTTATCTCTTTCTCCCTATCGCGAAGGTCGCCCCCTATTACCCTTCTCCATCAGTAGATGACGCCCCCTCCTTCATCCTACTTTGGCTACACATCACCACCCACCCTCCTTCCTGGTGTTCACACATCTGTAGTACCCTAGGTTTCGGGTACATAACCCCTTTCCTCACATTTTTTTAAATTGGTGTGTATAAAATAGAGAGATTCCATAAAATAAAGAGTTTCCATAAAATAGGGAGTTTCCATAAAATAAAGAGTTTCCATAATATATAGAGTTTCTATTAAGTTGGGTGTTTCCATAATGTTAGGTGTTTCCATAAAGTGGGTTGTTTCCATAAAGTGGGTTGTTTCCATAAAGTGGGTGTTTCCATAAAGTGGGTTGTTTCCATAAAGTGGGCTGTTTCCATAAAGTGGGCTGTTTCCATAAAAAAATGTGTTTCCATAAAAAGCGTAAAGGTAAAGGATATGAGAGTTTAGTGGTTTTATACGGAGTGTTGGGACCAAGAGTAAGGTCGCATGATCATACATGGTTGACCCAAACTGTGTGGTCAAACCTTGCGCAGAGGTCAAATCGAGATCCTATTTTCTAGGAGCTTACTCGTTTTTGCTCTATATATTTTATTTTGGCTTTGAAACACCATTATTTCTAGATTAATATCCGTATAAGGATGGAGAACCCTCCCCACATGAGTTGGAGCCAACCAGAGCCTTCCCTTGGTGATTTCGAGTCCGATTCTTGAGGTATGTCACCATTCATTCCAGATTTTTCATGTTTTCTTAGATCTTCTTAGATCTACTTCTCCGATCTCCATTATTTCTTATATATGAACCTATAGTGGGTAGATATACATTTTTTGATTCCAAATAATTCAATTTTGAGTTGTGATCTTGCTAGTATAAGAGATCTAATGCCATTCTTGGAGAATCGACCCACTTTCATGTGCGTTCTTCATCTGTTGTCAAAGTTTCGTCAAATCCTTTGAGGTAGGTAGATTCTCTCTCAAATCCTTTAGATATAATTGTTTGTATTAGATTAAAATTGGTTTATTGATTGTGAAATTCATGGAAAAATCTTCATTTGTGATGATTTATGGTTTTTGTGAAATTGCGTGAGCTTGGTGAATAGTTGTGAAAAAGGGGGTTTAGTTTCATGAATTTAAAATGATGATTTTAAATTATTGATTTTCGGGAATTGTTAAATGGTTTATGGAAAATATATTTTCAATATAAATTGTTTTCCATAAAAAATGGAGTTTTATTGAAATGGTTTGGCATTGAAATGGTTTTGACAGAAATGGTTTTCAATAAAAAGGTGTTTTCATTGAAAGGGTTGTTTTGGCATGTTTGTTGGGAATATGTGGTGTGTGTTCATGTTTCATATACGGGGATTGGTTGAAATATGAACTTGTTCTCAGTTACAAAGGTTTAATGGAACATGGGAATTTCATACACGAGGCTTGGTTGAAATATGACCTTGTGCTCGGTGCCAAAGGGTTAATGGCACATGGGAAACAATTACCTTGTGATGATTTGGTAGATCGACGAGAAACCACTCACGAGTATAGAACTGTCATAGTGTATCATTCATGGTTGGTTGCATGGGTTTGAGGAATGGTTGGGTATGCCGATAAAGGGATATTTTGGAATGGTTTTAATGATTGTTTAGTTATTTTTTTGGAAAAATATATTGATGGGAAAAATTGGTTTCAATTTCACTTGTATGAATTGGTAATGAATGGTTTTGGAAACATGTTTATATTTAGTTATAAACTGTTTTTGAGAAATTGTTTTATATAAACTATTTTATATAATTGTTGCTAACTCTGCTATCCTAGTGTTATGAGTAGGGAAGTCATTGGGGAAAACTTACTGAGTTTTATACTCACCCCTGCTTTGGCACTTTGGTGCTTTTGCAGATGCTATCTTCTAGGACAAGGGAAAAGGTAATGTTTCACATGTGTTTAGCAATACATCATGATGTTTGGGCTATTTTGAGATTTTGGATCTTGGATCTTGTGGACCATGGAGTCTTGAGAGTCTTGTGTAGTTTTTCCACTGTGTACTTTGATACTTGGTTATTCTTCCGCTGTTGCTTACATTGATGTAGTTTTCAGATACATGAATTTTTTGAGTTGTCTTTTGTTTGTTCATGCATAATATAGTGAATGTTGCTTATGGTTGGTAGGTTTATTGGTTTATTTATTAAAGGGTAAATCGTCCCCCACTCATATTTGAAACCCTTCGACATTTATTTCTATCCTTTGGTGTCTTGGGGATGTCACTTAAGGCCTAGTAATGACTTGTTGTACTCTCAAGCCAATGTGAATTGGTGGGTCATTACAAAAACTCTGGCCAAGCCTCTGATTGGCCTCTGGCACTGCCTCATCCATCCGAGATCTTGCCCTTCACCGTGCCATCATGCCCTCCCTACAGGACAACCCCCATCTCCTCTTATCCGGCGCAACCCATTTCTTTTGGTCTAGCACGAATCCCTCTAGAGCGGCCCCCTTTGGGCCGGCGTCAAACCCTCTGGCGCAACCCCCTGTTGGCCAGCGTGAAGCCCCTCGACCACACTCCCTTCTTCCAGTGTGCTCACTGCCCCTTTCCGACAGCCGCGTCACCCCACTAGTCGAGTACGTCCCCGTTCCAAAGTGAGGTTTGCGTTGTTTTTTTTTTGAGTAGTAAATAATTAATTTAGCATGTGTTGTGTTTATTTATATTGGTGAGAATTTAATTTTGAAATAATTGAGTTTTTTTGTGTAAAGCTATGAGTTACTTTTTGAATATTTTTTTATAAATCTTAAAGTGGTTCAGTAATAATGCATGCGATGCGAACTATGTTTTGAAAACATGTCGAGCTATTTATTTTGTGTTGTTTGTTTGTTTGGATCATTTTAAGTCCATGTTTATGTATTTTAGTTATCTTTTCGGTTGCAGCGCGTTAGTAAGATTTTTCCACGGTCCTGCAATCATCATCATGCGTGTGCTTGCGCGCCCGCTCGAGGCATGTCACGTCATCGTGCTTGGACTATGATTTGAGGTAGGCCCCCCACTGCACTCGCCATTAAATCTAGAATTTATTAATTTCTTGATATTTTATTAATTTTAATAAATGGGAAATAGTATTAGATAATTAATTTTTAAATAATTACTCGATGTAAAAAGAGATGTTTATTTTATACACGACACTTGAAATATTTTCTTTATGAAGATACACACAATAGTGTTTGAATGCCCATTTGGCCTATGAACATAATTCACAGAATTTCAATTGTAGTTCTAGTTTAATGATAAATGATTTCTTCTGAAGCATGAATGAGTGTTTTGGTTCTCTTGAGAAATAAGGTTTTTGTTTAAAATTGGTGAAGGACCATTTGGAACTTTAATAAAATAAATTATTTTGGAAAAATTTCTTTGAGGCAACTCAGGGGTGATCTGTTTTTGTACGTTGATTGCGTGAGTTGTGTGTGATGTTTGTGCATCATGACTAGTTGATTTATATTGTGGACTCACCCCTTTTTATTGCGTGTGTTGACATGGGAACCTGACATAGTAAGTGAATCTTCTGAGAATGATTTCTGCACTAGTTTAGATTATGCACTGGCTAGTGTCCCATAACAGAGAGGTGTTCTGTTATCAGTGCTATGGGACTGGGCCCCTCGATTAGGCTATGTAGTGAAACATCGGGCATTTGGGCGTTATGATGTCATTGAGTAGGGAATTCCTTCAGGATGAGTCACATGTATAGTACGTTCTGGATTGTTCATGAGATACTAGGTTCGACCCATGCTCCCTTTAGTGTTTATTTGTATGTGGCAGATGATTGAGAGGTCTAGTTCAGTTTCTCGCCCCTGCGTGCCACTTATTTTCCATTGCCCTTAGTGTGTGTTGTGTGTTGTGTATGGTTTTACTTTTGATTAACAACTAAAATTTTGGATTTCTAAATTGTTTGTAAAAATGTTTTAAAATGTAATGCACCTTATCCTTTCAAAAATTAAACTAGTTTTTAAATTAAAAAGGTTAATGGACTGTTATTTATTTTAGAAATGAAAGTGTGTATGTGGAAACCAATATTTTATATAATTTAGTTCAAACCTGGAATTAGTAAATTCTTTATTTAAAGGTAGTCCTTTGGGGATAGTTTTTTGGTGATAGAGCTGATATTTTCAATATATTTTATCTAAATTTCAATGATTTAGTCCTCACCAATGTGTCATTACATGTTAAGTTGCATCATTTTTGGAATATTGTTGTATTTTGAGCTAAATTGTGAAAATGCCTTAATTATGGATTTTAAGATGTTTTTTACTTGTCTGAGTATTTGGTCATATCTTTTTGAATACTTATCCAATTCTACTGATTCGTTTCTTGTAAGAACCCCTGGAATGTTAGCTTCATATATGTCAACTGGATCAAGATCTAAATCGGCCATCTAAGGGTCCAAATAAATCATTCTTTGGGAAGAGTTTGTATGTTCGGATGTGTGGATCCCACCTCAATAAATGGAGCATAACTTCAGTTACATGTTTCCAATGTCATTAATTCTAACTGGGCGTGCACGCATACTCCATGTCTCGCATTCCAGATTAATTGCAAGGTCAAACTTGATAATTAAGGCACAATATGATCGAGTCAAACAAGTGGGAGATTAAAGGTCTCCTCAGGAATAGAAAGAGTCGTGGAGTAATTAATTCATAACCTTTTCAAAAAGTCTCCAAAGCGGCTGATATTTTGTGGACCAACATATACTATATTTTTAAACAACTCTTTATAAGGGTCCAGAGGTTTATTCAACAGGTAGGTGTTCCAAAAAGAATCATCTTTCGGGAGGACAAAATCTAGAAAGAAGATTTTCCAGCCCTCCTCCCCTATTATCCCTATGTCTTCATTCATTTCAAGGGGGGTTGGATTTGTGGATACAATGATGAAGATGGTGTAAACTCTTGCTGGAATGGAGGTGATGTGGGCTGATCAAGTGATGCGAGGCTAAACACCAAGTGGTTGCGGACGGCGACAACTGACAGACACTCCCTTCCGAGTTTTGATCTTCATGTGTAATCTCTGTTTCATCTCCTTTGAATTTATATTTCTTGAATGAAAACGGTTGTTTTCTTTCTTGAATATATTTTGAACTTGTTTGTTATGGATGGTTTCCCAATCTATAAAGTAAAATAGTCGATTTCACTATTTAAATTTCTGCGGTGAGGTCTTGCCGTTGAGTATAGTGATTTCGGTTAGGTTTGGTTATTTGAAGGTCTCAAAATAATTAGATCACTTATATAGGAGGGGAAACGATCATATTGGGGTCTTAATATGGTATCCTTTCCAAATAAGGTGTTTATCTAGAGGTATTTGCGTAGGCATTGAGAGATTCATTAGAGATATAATTTTAAACAGGGAAGAGGGGAGTGTCTGGGATGTTAAAGCTTGTCCGTAACCACTGTTTTGATTCTGGTTTGAAACCCATTTTATTTCCAATAAATTTTCCTGATCATTCTCCAATTTTCTTTCTCTTTAGTTTTTATTTATTTTCTGTTCTTGAGTCTTTAATCAAATCCCCAATTTTCCATTTCATGTGAAAACAAACCAACAAAAAAGTGACAGTTTGGAAACTCAAATTGCAACCTCCTCGAGAGAAAATCCAGGGACTTCTATATTGCATTGTTTTTTGGGGAAAAATTAATTGATTGAGGATTTCACGACAAATAATCCATACATGAATTGGCACCGTTGCCGGGGAGGTTTCTTGAGTTGATTTGTCTGAAAATTGTTTTTGCATGACCCGAAATTCTAACCCAAATTTTTTCC
Source organism: Viscum album (assembly GCA_963277665.1). Taxonomy (NCBI): domain Eukaryota; kingdom Viridiplantae; phylum Streptophyta; class Magnoliopsida; order Santalales; family Viscaceae; genus Viscum; species Viscum album. The sequence continues at coordinate 802,156,538 of OY728119.1, read as the reverse complement.
CATTGGATTCTGAAATTGATAGAACTTTTCACTCTAGGGATAGATCTACCAGAAATCCCCTTGTAGCAAGTTGTGAATCTTCTAATAACACACTTAGAAGAAACCTGGTTGAAATTGATATTCCATTGGCTGAAAATAGAACCTTGAAAAAATTGGATTCATCTTATGATGCAAATCAAGAAAATCCTGTTGAATATCCTGATGCACCTGTTGGGTTTGAAATTAAATCTGGTTTCATTCACCAACTTCCAAAATTTAATGGTTTTACTAGGGAATATCCACATAAACACCTTCAGGAATTTAGTTATCTTTGTGTCAACATGAAACCCCAGGGCATTGATGCAAATCAAATGATATTGAGGTCTTTTCCTTTTTCGTTAGAAGGAGTTTCCAAAGAATAGTGTTTCAATTCACATTCTACTTTGATTAGGGATTGGAATGAATTGAAAACACTTTTCCTTGAAAATTTTTCCCTGCTTCTAGAACTGATTCCATTAAAAAGTAGATTTGTGGAATTAGGCAAACTCAAGGTGAAACTTTTCATGAGTACTGGGAACGCTTCAAAAGAAATTGTTTCAGTTGCCCCCACCATCAAATTAGTGACCAACTTTTGATTCAATATTTTTATGAGGGATTGTGTCTTACTGATAGAAGCATGATTGATGCTGCTGCAGGAGGGGCTCTAGTTGACAAAACACCAACTGCTTCTAGGACATTAATTGCAAACATGGTGCAAAATGCTCAACAGTTTGGAACAAGAGGCCTTCTTCATGTGAAATCTGCCCAAGAGTTCCCCATTTCTAGTCCTGAAAAAAATATGACTGTGAGTCAACTTTCTGATCTTACCACCATGGTGAGGTCAATGATGTTATCCAATACCCCACCAACTCCACCCAAACCTGATGCATCATTTCAAATGAAAGTATACTGTGGAATTTGTTCTTCCAATGACCATTTTAGTGACCAATTCCCTCAAATGCTGGAACCTTCTGAAAACTGCAATGCTATTTTTCCTGGAAAACCCTTTCAATCAAACCAACAAAGGCCATTTCAATCAAATAAAAATTTCAATCAAGGCTGGAACAACCACTCTAATGAATGATTTCGACAGCCTAAACAACCTAGATGCTTCTTCCAAGGAAAATCAAGCAATTCACAACCATGATATTTCAATGAGCAAGCCAATGCTCATTCTGGAAGAAACTTTCAGGCTGCCCCTCCCACTCAAAATTCAGAGAGTAATATTAAAGATGCAATGAGGAAAAAACATGAGGGAATGAAACAAACACAAGACCAACAACAAAACATGTTGAATACCCTAATGACTAAAATGGGTCAACTTGCCTCTGATCTTAGTTACATAAAAAATCAAATGAGTGGAGGTTTTCCCTCACAACCCCAAGTGAATATGAGAGATAAAGGGAAGGAAAATGTGAGTTCAATTGAACTTAGGAGTGGAAAACAATTGAATACCCCTCAAATGGAGACACCAAAACCTGTTGTTGAAACTGCAGTTGAGAATCCCACCACTGATGGAAATGCTATAAATTCTAAATGTTCTTTGAAGGGAAACACAATTTCAAGAGAAAAAATGTTGCTTGAAAGAACAAAGAGGGATTTTAAGAAGATGTCTGGACCTTTTGTTTCTCAAATAAGTTCTCAAAATATCCTTGAAACAACCAAACCACCATTACCTTACCCTAGGAGTGAACCACCAGTGAAGTCGAGTGCTGAGAAAGAGTTGGATAAAGAGGTTTTGGAGACTTTTAAGAAAGTTCAAGTCAATATACCTTTTCTTGATTCTATGAAACAAATTACAAGGTATGCAATGTTTTTGAAGGAAATGTGTACCCACAAGAGGAAATTCAAAGGAGGTGAAAAGGTCAAGTTAGGGAGGAATGTTTCATCCATGATCCAGCATGCCTTGCCTGTCAAATGTAAAGACCCATGAACTTTTACCATTCCTTGAACCATTGGGAAATGTGAATTCAAGGATGTTATGCTTGATTTGGGGGCCTCCATCAATGTTATGCCACATTCTGTTTACTCATCTCTTCATGTTGGAGAATTGAAACCCTCTGGGATCATCATTAAACTTGCTAACTGAAGTACCACCAAGCCTGCTGGAGTTATTGAGGATGTTCTTGTTCAGGTGAGAGACATGAGTTTTCCTATGGATTTCTTGTCTTAGATATGGAAGATGGTAGGTTTAGTACCCATGCACCTCTCATTATAGGGAGACCATTCTTGAAAAATGCAAAAGAAATCATCAATGTTCACAAGGGAACACTTTCACTGGAGTTTGGCGGAGAAGTTTTTCATTTCAATATTTTTCAGTCCATGAAACACCTAGTCGAGGATCATTAATCCCCCCATGTGAACATGATTGATTGGTTTTCCACTGATATGTTCCCTGATTTATCCTGTGATGAGAAACTAGCTGATATTTTTGATGATTGAAATTTGTTTGTTGCTGAATCTGATCAAAAAGAGATGGAAAAGGGAGCTGATGATGAGTCTTGGAATGTTGAGATGACTTTGCAAGATTCTATTGATCTTAACATTGAGGAAGATGTCTCCCTAGAAATCCATAGTGCTGCTAGTGGTCTCCCAGGAGAAATTGAAAATTTTCCACTAGAATCAAATTCCAAGAACAATGAAATTGATATTCATGGTGATTGTCCTTTAAATTCTATAAACCCACTAAACAACCACACCTGTAAGCAATGTTCCTTGATTAATGAAAATAACCCAGCTGAGTTAGAGTTGAAACCACTTCCTGAGAATCTCAAATATGCTTTCTTAGGTGAAAATGAAACATTCCCTGTTATAATTTCAAAATATTTGTCGAAGGACTAAGAGAATCAATTGTTAGGAGTCCTCAAAACCCAGAAGAAAGCTAATGGATGGACTCTATATGATTTAACTGGAGTCATCCCCTCAGTGTGCATGCATATAATTTTCATGGATGAAAATTTTAAACCGGTGAGACAATTTCAAAGGAGGTTGAATCCAATAGTTTTAGAGGTTGTTAAGAAGGAAGTTACCACTCTTGTAGCTGCTGGAATTATTTTTCCCATCTCTGATAGTCAATGGATGAGTCCAATCTATGTAGTTCCCAAAAAAGGTGGCTTCACAATCTCAAAGAATGAATTTGGTGAGCTTGTTCTTGTTAGTCTTCCAAGTAAATAGATAATGTGCATTGATTATAGGAAGCTCAATTTGTCTACGAGGAAAGACCACTTTCCACTTCCATTTCTTGATCAGGTACTTGAAGGACTGGCTGGAAAAACCCATTATTGTTTTCTGGATGGATTCTCTGGTTATTTCCAAATTCATATTGCATCGGAGGATCAAGAAAAAACCACATTCACAGGCCCATTTGGAACATTTGCTTATAGGAGGATGCCCTTTGGTTTGTGCAATGCTCCTGGAACTTTTCAAAGGAGTATGATGAGTATTTTCTCTGATTTTCTTGAAATATGCATGGAAGTTTTTATAGATGACTTCACTGTTTATGGCTTATCATTTGAAAGTTGTTTGGAAGGTCTGGCTCATGTTCTTGAAAGGTGCATTGATAAGAACCTTGTTCTTAATTATGAAAAATGTCATTTCATGGTGGGTAAAGGGATTGTTCTTGGAAATGTTGTGTATTTGGATGGAATTCATGTTGATAAGTCCAAAGTTGAGGTCATTTCTTCATTGCCACACCCAAAAACAATCAGAGATGTGAGATCTTTTCTTGGTCATGCTGGTTTTTGTAGGAGATTCATTAAGGATTTCAGTAAGGTTTCACTTCCATTGTCTAGATTGCTCCAGAAAGACACCCCATTTGTATTTGATGAAAATTGTAAACATGCCTTTGGGGAGCTGAAACAAAAATTGATTACTCCTCCCATTGTTCAACCTCCCAAATGGGACTTTCCTTTTGAGATCATGACTGATGCATCTGACTTTTCTCTGGGGGCTGTTTTAAGTCAAAGGTTGGAAAAGAAATATCATGTGATTGCCTATTCCTCTAGAACATTAGATCAGGCCCAATCAAACTACACAAAAACCGAGAAAGAGCTGTTTGCTGTTGTCTTTGCTTTGGACAAATTTAGATGTTATCTTCTGGGATCTAAGGTGATTGTTTTCATGGATCATTCTGCAATCAAATTTTTGATGAAGAAACATGATGAAAAACCAAGACTTTTGAGATGGATTTTGTTGTTACAAGAGTTTTATGTTGAAATAAAGGACAAGAAGGGAAGTTAAAACCTTATTGCTGATCATTTGAGTAGGATACCATCTATTTTGAATGGGGATCATCAGATCTATCTTCCAATTAAAGAAAATTTTCCAGATGAGGAGTTGTATGCTTGTCAAACTAAAAGGACATGGTTTGCTGATATGGTGAATTATTTAGCTTCTGATGATGTTCCCCACTGGTTTTCCAAGAATCAATTTTCTAAACTTTTCAGTGATTCAAAGCATTACATTTGGGATGATCCTTACTAGTGGCATGTTGGTAGTGATCAAATGATTAAGAGATGCATTCCAAATTCTGAATTCCAATATGTACTAAACATTTGTCACACATTGAGCTGTGGAGGACACTTTGGGACTCAAAGAACTGCAAGAAAGGTGCTGGATTCTGGTTTGTATTGGCCTACCATTTTTAGAGATTCTTTTGATTTCTGCAGGACATGTAGAAATTGTAAATTTCAAGGGGGAATTTATAAAAGGAATGAGATGCCACAAAAACCTCTGTTGTTTTGTAATGTATTTGATGTTTGGGGTATGGATTTAATGGGACCTTTTACCAATTCATTTGGTTATCTTTACATTTTACTTTCTGTTGATTATGTATCCATGTGGGTAGAAGCTATTCCCACAAGAGCTGATGATGCCAAAACTGTGTCCAAGTTTGTGAAGGGAAATATATTTTCAAGGTTTGGATTCCCAAAGTTCTTGATTATGGATCAAGGTACTCATTTTTGTAACAAGACTTTGGAATCACTATTGAATAAGTATGGAGTTCATCATAGGGTCTCTACACCCTATCACCTCCAAAACAATTGAATGGTTGAGTTGTCCAATAGAGAAATCAAACAAATTCTGGAAAAAACTGTGAACCCAAATAGAAAGGATTGGTGTTTGAGACTTGATGATGCACTCTGGGCTTATAGAACTGCATTCAAAACCCCAATTGGCATGTCACCATTTAGATTATTCTATGGAAAGGCTTGTCACCTTCCGGTTGAGTTAGAACACAAATATTTTTGGGCTGTTAAAACATGTAACATGAATCTATTTTCGGCTGGGGAAGAAAGAAAATTTTGTTTACAGGAGCTGGAGGAGATCAGAAAAAATTCATATGAAAGTTCTAGGCTATACAAGGAACGAACCAAATCATTTCATGATGAGATTATTCTCAACAAAAACATCAAGGAAGAAGACAAAGTGTTGCTGTTTGATTCCAGATTGAAGCTGTTCCTGGGTAAATTTCATTCCAAATGGTCTGGTCCATTCATTGTTACTCATGTTTTTCCTTTTGGTGCAGTCCAGATTAAAGAACCAAGAAAAGGGACACCATTCATAGTCAATGGGAACAGGTTGAAGCTGTTTAGAGAGAATGTTCGCGATCCTTCGGGGGAGGAGATCCATCTTCATGAAGCATAATACAATTGATACCAGGTTGTGTTTTTTCCTTCTCACTTTTTTTGTTGTTGTAATGTCTTTGATTTCTTGAATTTCATATTCATATATATATATACTTTTTACACAATGAGGACATTGCATAAAATAAGTGTGGGGGGAGGAACATGCAGGGTAGATTAGGATTTTGTGTTCTTTCATTTCATTTTTTTCCTTTTCTTTTCTCTCTCTTTCAATTTTTGGTGTGTTCTTTTATTTTTCAAAATTTGTGTGTTTTATTTAAAATTTTGAAAAACATTTGAGCTTACATGATGATCTTTTAAAACCCTATCAATGAGTGAACCAATTGGTCCCTTGAATATGGTTATAAATGAATGCTGAAAAAGACACTGTTTCAAGTTCCAAAATTTTGAAAAAACCATTTAATTTTGAATTCCATTCCATGAATGATATCTAATATTGAAAACCACTGGACCGTGAGTATTTTGAACACATTTTTCATCTTCTTCACATTCATCCTACTTCTTGAGTGAACCAAAGAATGCTTGTTTGAGTGAACCAGAACTTGAACTTTTTATATCAAAACTTGAGGGCTAAGGTGAGTGTGATTGAAATGATTGAGGCAATTTGTTTGTGATTGAAAGCCCCTTTTTCATGATTATCCCTTTTATTCTGGACTACCTTTTACATTTTATCGTTCTTGAGCCCTTAGTTTCCATGTACTACCATTTAGATAGCCACATTACAAGCCATTTTCCCTTTCCAACCTACTCTGGAAGTATAAATGCATGATCTAGTTGAACTCAAGTGTGGGGGAGATGACTTTTGGTGTGATACATCATCTGTTGTTGCTTTGGGTGGTCATATAAACAATGAAGAGATGTTTTTGCTGCTGAATGATGTTTTATTTCTGAGAGATGTGCCTGTCTGGAGATCTCAAAGGAAGAGAGTTGTGCCTATATGGAACTCTCAATTGAAGAGAGTTGTGCCTGTCTGGAGCTCTTGATGGAAGAAAGCTATGCCCAATCTGGAGTTTAAAAAAAAAAGAAAAATGTAACTATTGCTGCTGAAATATGGATGGAATGAGGTGGAAAATATATTCTCAGGGATTCTAAAATATGACTTTAATTGGAGGAGAGTAAGGAGGATTCCCCACATGAGTGAAGATTAGATTCATGTATTTTTTGCTTCCAAAATGAGCCAAACCCTCCTAATTCGGCTTCAGATTTTTGGACATTTGAGACCCACCCACCTTTATCCACAGATCATCCTTGAAAATCCCTCAAGATGATCACATTTTTCATGGCTCATATCAGGTGGAGATTTAGAAAATTTTCAAGCCTATGATGATTCTTGCATGTTTTCTTGAGAGAAGCTTTGTTGGAAATCAATATTTGTGTTGAGAGAAAATTTTTGTGAGGTGACTGTGTTAAGTGAATGAGAGGAGAGAATGAGTTGAAATGGATTGAATGAGCTGAATTTAAAACTTGAATCATTTTTTATGAGGCATTATATCATTTGATTCTTGGTGGTTGATTGGTGAACCTCATTGGATTATATTTTGAATATGCACTGATTTGGTTTTAATGATCACTTGTCCAGGAGACCAAGTTGTAAGTGTGGGGGAATTGATATAACTAATATTTTCAATATATTTTATCTAAATTTCAATGATTTAGTCCAAACCAATGTGTCATTACATGTTAAGTTCCATCATTTTTGGAATATTGTTGTATTTTGAGCTAAATTGTGAAAATGCCTTAATTCTGGATTTTAAGCAGTTTTTGACTTGTCTGTGTATTTGGTCATATCTTTTTAAATACTTATCCTATTCGGCTGATTCGTTTTTTTAGGAAACCCTGGAATGTTATCTTCATATATGTCAACTGGATAAAGATCTAAATCGGCCATCTAATGGTCCAAATAAATCATTCTTTGGGAAGAGTTTGTATGTTCGGATGTGTGGAGACCACCTCAATAAATGGATCATAACTTCGTCTACATGTTTCCAATGTCATTAATTCCAACTGGGCGTGCAAGAGTACACCAATACTCACATTCCAGATTAATTTCAAGGTCAAACTTGATAATTAGGGCACACTATGATCGAGTCAAACAAGTGGGATACGAAAGGTCTCCTCTGGAAGAGAAAGAGTCGTGGAGTAATTAATTCATAACTTTTCCAACACGTATCCAACGCAACGGATATTTTGTGGACCGATAGAGAATGTATTTTTAAACAACTCTTTTGAAGGGTTTATCGGTTGATTCGACTGGTAGGTGTTCCAAACAGAAGAATATTTCGGGCGGGCAGAATCTGGACAGAAGATTTTCCAGCCCTCCTCCCCTATTCTCCCTATCTCTTCATTCATTTCAAGGGGGGGGGGGTTGGATTTGTGGATACAATGATGAAGATGGTGTACACTCTTTCTGGAATGGAGGTGATGTGGTATGATCAAGTGATTCGAGGCTAAACACCAAGTGGTTGCTGACGGCGACAACAAACAGACACTCCCTTCCGAGTTTTGATCTTCATGTGTAATCTCTGTTGCATCTCCTTTGAATTTATATTTCTTGAAAGACAATTCTTTTTTTCTTTCTTGAATATATTTTAAACTTGTTTGTTCTGGATGGTTTCCCAATCTATAAAGTAAAATAGTCGATTTCACAATTTAAATTTCTGCGGTGAGGTCTTGCCGTTGAGTATAGTGATTTTGGTTAGGTTTGGTTATTTGAAGGTCTTAAAATGATTAGATCACTTCTATAGGAGGGGAAACGATCATATTGAGGTCTTAATATGATATCCTTTCCAAATAATGTGTTTATACAGAGGTATTTGGGTAGGCATTGAGAGATTCATTAGAGATATAATTTTAAACAAGGAAGATGGGAGTGTCCGGGAGGTTAAAGCTTGTCTGTAACCACTGTTTTGATTTTGGTTTGAAACCCATTTTATTTCCAACAAATTTTCTAGCTCATTATGCAATTTTCTTTCTCTTTAGTTTTTATTTATTTTATGTTCTTGAGTCTTTAATGAAATCCCCAATTTTCCATTTCATGTGAAAACAAACCAACAAAAAAGTGATAGTTTGGCAACTCAAATTACAACCTCCTTGAGAGACAATCCAGGGACTGCTATATTGCATTGTGTTTTGGGGAAAAATTAATTTATTGAGGATTTCAAGACAAATAATCCATACATCAGTTGGGCACGCCTACTGAGTTTTAATACTCACGCTTATAGTTTTTTCCTGTTTTTAGTTTCTGTTCCAGGTTTGAGTCGAGTTTTCTCGCCATGGGTGAGAGTTGGTTGTGGATTGGTGAGCGACTCTTGGAGTCACGAGGAGTTTTTGGTCATGGTCAGGTTAGTTGGTTATTGTTGATTGTTCTTTCTTTTCATGTTATTTATTTATTTTGCGTTATTCTACTTTTTCTGCTACTTTATTTATTTTCACTAGGAAAAATCATTCCCAACAGTTTCCTATTGATGCCCTGGTGCTTGTCACCAGCCTGGGAGGATCGGGAACGCCTCTCGGGCCATGTCGCGAACCGGTTCAGGTGACCAGTTCAGGGTCAACCCGGGTTGGTTCGTGACAGTTAGCACACACACATGTGGGGAATTAATGGCATGGTAGACCCATAACTTATTTCTATATGATTAGTTTCATCAATATCACTAGATTTTTTTTGATAAAATTTATGAGATAATTACTTTCAAATTTATTGATATTGACTTATTGATGAGATTCTTACTTTTCCTATGTTTTCACTATGGATTGGGAAGTATGAACATGGATATCTTATCACATTTTTTTGGAATACATGACATGTGACTTTTCCCAAGAGTGAAAAAGGGTAGGTGGGGGGGGGGGAGGTGATAAAACAAATTTCTATTGAAAAATTTATTGATAATAAATGACATAATTTTCTCAAATTGTGTTAAATATGATTATTTATAGAATATTTTGGATTACATCATTAATTTTCAAATTTGATGAAAATTCCAATTTGGACCCTTTAATATACACTATTGTATTTTAGTAATAAATATCTTTATATAGATTATATTAACTTTAATTTTTTTTTAAAATAATTCCTCACTTATTTTTATACAAATTTCATTGAGATAATCCAAGATTTATCATGCATCTAATTAGAGTAAATAGACCACGAAGTCAAAGATGAATTGGACTCTTCAGATTGGAAACCACTTTATCATTTGAGCCATATCTTCTACAAAAAGGCTTGTATTGGGATGAAATTTGGATATTAGATAGAATACCTAACTCCTCAAAAATAATCCTTCTATAAGAACATCTATTTCATGCATTTTCAAGGTCAATAAGTTGGTGAAATTTGTTTTAAAATATTTAGAATAATTTCCCATTCACACTTGAAAATTATTGAGACCCTAGCCTTCCATACACTATATAAATGTGTGTTTTTATCATTTTAAGAGGTTTTGACATTAATATGAATTTCAGGGCATGATGTAAGTGGTTTGACTCCATTTATTCAAGAATTTTAAGAGTGATATCTCTTGAAGCAAGGATCCCATCATCGAATCCTTCTTCTTCTTCTCTACATTGTAATGTTTGTGTTTTCATAATAAAATTCTTATTTTCTATTATATTTATTATATTTATTTTCAATTTTATTATTATTTAATTCACTTATTTGGGTTGTAAATAAATATTATAATTGTTATTAGTTTATACCATTTTTAAACCTCTATGAATGTAATTCGTTTCAATGATGACTACACCGTCCATAGAAGAGTAGTTTTTCTTAGTAATCTATCTACCTATAACCTTATTCATTTACTTGTTTTGAATCAATGATGTAATATAATTTAAATAATATTATCTATTAATTGAGTTTTTAACTTAAAAGTTACTAAGAAATCGATTGAATAGTTAATACCAAACACATGAGGTCGAGTAATTCATGAATTGTGAGGGTGTGATTTTAATCGGTAAAACAAAACAACACAAGCCAAATTTGTAGAGTTAAAATAAAATCCCAAAACTCAAATTATATTTATTTACATAATGGATATTTGAATTAATTTACCACTTACCATAAACTAGACTTATAATTACAATCAAAGAATAGTTTTACAATTTCATGTTCTGAAGCTAACTTAATGTTTAATTAATTTCATCTTTGTGGTTAAGTTAACTCCCATAGGGTTTGAGAGTTAAAAAATTGGGGGATCATAATTAAATAGTGTTTAATTTAAATTATAATTATTAATAAGTAATTAAATATTTATATTTATATTGATTATTCATTCTAAAAATATTTTCAAATTTTTTTCTCATTGTGTTTTATCAATAAAATTTAAAAAAACAATCTTCTTACAACATACATATTCTAGTTTTATAAACATTATAAAATCCCATACTTTTAATTTGTGTTTTTATTTTATTTAATTTTATTTTCGAAATACCTTTAATATGTTGTTTTAATTAATTCCTCCTTTTATAGATGACCTTGTCCAGCCACTCTACTGCACCTAAGTACCCAAAAACCACACACCATTTGAGATCACCAACAACAATTCATTTCATGAACCAACAAAGAGACATTTTTTATCATAGAATAGTTGATATGAATATCAATTTTCAAGAGGGTTTAGAGTGTTTGATAAATGATGGAATTTATTAAATTTTCTATCTAATGGATACTCCTTTTACTGGAATTATATAACTCCTTCATATTAGACATTCCACCCCTTGGAACTGGGTAGACGCAATTGGAGTTGGTACCCTATAACCAACTAAAATTATAATTTTGATTACCTATATATTAAAATACCTAAATATTATTAAATATATTATTTTATGATGAGTGTTCTTATACATAACATTAATGTGATAATGTCCTTTGAGAATTTATCATATTGAAAGGTTATAGGAGTTCCTGAATATAATGAGAATATTGAAGTGCTATGACAATAATATAAAACATATGTCCTATATTCTAGATTAAATCTATATAACAGGACACATATGATGGTTTGACTATTAATTATTAGATTCTATTAAGTGTATTAGGCTTCTACTCAGGAAGTTTCATAGTTGGTAATATCCAAGAGATGAGGTTATGAGGACATACCCACCAATGAGAATTACACATGTTATATGTGTCATTGTAAATTCCTACATGTGGATGTGTTTTTTGGTTGTTATAATTGATATTATTATTAATGTATATCATGATTCATGTATTTTGATGTATTGTAGAAAACTATGACGATATATGCTTGTGGGGAAGTTGGGAATAATGGATGAATCATAAGTGATATAACATTGATTGAATAAGTCAAGACATGAGTTTTCCTTTATAAGTTAATGGGAGATGATATTTTAGGCCCTATTGATATGGAACTTTCTGATTAAGTCCATGGCCATGGCAGTTTCTCGACGATTTCATTCTAGGTAGTCAAAGAAAGATATATCAAACTTATAGGTTTATGACACGAGTATAAAACCCGATTTATGAGATATGAAGACAAATATATTATATTACACAATAAGAATCCATACAAGGTTGTTTCTATTAGAATTTTAACTACATTATCTATGAAAGTCTTGAAATTTTACTAGACACTATAATTGAGATTTAGGAAATACCATCTAATGCCACTAATAAAGAGTCTTAGATGGTCACACTCTAAGTATACCCATAATATCTGTTATATTCTATTTGAATTTATTATTAAGAATAACTATTATTCAAAATATTTTGGAATAAATATTATTCATGTCATGTTGATGACATAAATTCATTCACCTGTCATTCAAATTTGGAATATTTGTGAGTTGAATGTTAAATAAATATTTATTCATCAGTTAGTGAATATAATAATTATTTATTTATTAAAAGAATAATATAATGATATTTATTTGTTTATTTAAATAAATATTTATTATTTAAGGTTCAATAAATATCTAGGAGGATTTACAGACTGAGTTAAGGTCTAGAATGAAATGATATATTTTATTTAATATCATTTAAATAAATATTGATTTATTTATTTAATAAATGATATTTAAATATCTATGAGTTAACACATGTCATGATATATATTATTATTATTATTTGATATGGGGTTTATTTAGAGTTAACAATTAGATGAGTTACTTAGCACAATTATCATCTGTCTAACCCTAAGTACATTTTTACAATTATATCATTTTATAAAGGAGTGAGAATTATTGTGCACAATGATATTCTCCTAAGAAAATTATCAAGAATCTATCCATAAACTCAATAATTCTCTCAAGAATGAGATACAATTGAAAAAAAATATTTTCATATGTTTTACTTGATACTTTAATGATTTTAATTCCACCATTTTATCATTTTTTTGGTAATTTTTACATTTCATAGTTTTGGGAACAATATGGAATTTAATTACTAAATGGATAAAATATTGAGCTTTGATGTCTTTATTCATTTTTTAATTAACTAGGAAGTCATACATTGAATTTAAAATATGGAATTATATTGTTATTAGGTTCATTATACTGATTCTCATTGTTTAAATTCAAATTTGGAATAATTTGGACAAAACTTACAATGAACTTGATTTCCATGGGGTGCATGTCTAAAAAAATAAAAATGAATTCAAGTTTAATATGAATTTATTTAGTCTATATGACTTTGATTTTTATATATCGTAACCATTTAGAGAGTACTAGTGTTATACTTTGGTGGCTGAGAGTTCAGAAAATGGAAAAGGCATTGTCCCATATGACTTTGAGTTTGCTGCACTGTAAGAATTTGTAATAACAGATTATATATGACTTCTTGAGTATTGTAAGACTTTAGACATGCATATATGAATTCTTTATGAAATATCATAATACTTTTATGAGGCATGTATGTCTTCATATACCTGAATGGCCCAGAGGTCTTCTTTTTTTATTGATTTTTGATAACCCCCCTTTCAAGGGATGAGGGGGAACCCTTATAAGGCCCGTAGGCTTAAGCGATTACATGGACCATAGGCTTAAGAGACATTACATGACCCGGAGTTCTTAGGGAATTAAACATGACTATAAATATAAAGAACTTCCCTCCCCAACATCTGCATCATGATGGTAGCCCTCCACCTTTGCATGGCCGTCCGGCTGAGCTTCCCATGCAAGCATAGGCTGGTCCTGATGGCGTTTCCATACCCTCTCATTCTTCCAAATCCGTTGGTTCTACTCTGGTGAGTGTGCCTACTCTAAATCCTCCTATAGGGATGAAACATCATCATTTACGAAACCATCCAAATTTAGACACATGTATTATATTAATAATGATATTTTGATCAACAACAAGAGGAAAAACAATGGATTTTTAGGAAGGACCGAATCATGAATAAGGGAGAAAACTAAGGAAAAGGGAAAGAATATGAATTTTGGTAGGAGAAAGGATCTCAAAGGTTTGACCATGGGCTTAAGAAGGTGGTAACTGAGGATATATTATAATAACATGAGGTCAAAGGAATAAGGGATTTTATATCAGGGAGTTAGACCTACACTACTAATACTAATATTTCTAGTATTTTCTTATTTTATTTTCTATTTTATTTAATCTAGTAATTAATTATCTCTTCTCTTCTATCTCTATTACCCCTCGCATGGTCAGGTAAAAATTTGTGTGATTAGGGAAGGTAAGGATGTCTATATATAATGATTGATATTATTAATTCCAATAAATTTATTAAGTGGTTTAAGCATTCAATGCTAGTTTATAATATTGAATATGATAATTTTTTATTTATTTTATCTTATTGTTTTTTAACTTGGTTTAGGATAATTAATCTCCCTCCACTTAGCTAAATATATTTGTTATGTAATAGAGAAGTTTGAGTGGTGAATATCATGGTGATTATTGTCTCGTGTATGAAGGTATTAGAACATTATTTGGTGGCTTACAAAACACAAAGCCAGATTGGGTTTTTCTTGAGTAAACTAAGAGTGGGTTTCTATAGAGACCCATACTTTTTTCACATAAATATTACGTCCTATTAGATGAATATTAAATACATAACATTATGATCCATGATAGAACTGTGAATGTATAGGTTCTTTGGAGACTAAATACACAAAAATATTATTTCATAAAGGATCTTCAACATCCCTCATAATGTTCTTCTCACATTATACCCTCCTTTTACATACCCCATATAAAACGATTCTTCATAGCCTTGGGAAAGAAAACATAAGAAAGGTTAATCTCAGATTCATAGTATTGGAAAATAATGGAGATATTAATTGGTGATCATATGTAAGTATAAGATAAGAATAAGGTAATGGGATCATGATCATAACTTACAAAGTTCATACCCAATCTATCATATATAATAAATGTGAGTCATAGCATAAAAATTGGTCATAACAAAATAAAATATTCATTAGTGTTGAATCATCAATAATTATTCACGATCCATGAGAGCATAACATAAATATAGGAATTTGGAAAAAAACATAAGATTATAACATTATGAATATATATAAATAGAAATAGGTTCACTCATTACGTTAAGGACATGAAATAAAGACCTCTTATAAAATTATGGACACAAAAATAGGTCCACAAATAATCTTATGGACATGAAATCTAGGTACACACATAAAATTATAGACATGAAAACCAGGCACATTCATAAATTATCATGAACCAGGTCAGATCATCCTCCAACCCGACACCTTACCCGACTCATGGAATGGCCCGAAGGGTGTTCCCAATCCCCACAGGCTGGAAACTAGTTCTTGGGTATCAATTTTTTACTTTCAGAATGATTTTACCCATTTAGTTGAGTATAAATAACCAACTAAAGTAAATAAGACATACCCAAATAACCATAACCAAAAAAGGTAAAAAAAAATTCAAGATTCAATGTTGTACAACTTTAACCAAGAACCAAAAATATTAAAGAAAAAGGAAACTAAAAAACTCCCCAGAAACTTATGTGCAACCTAAGGGCTCTACCCTCAAGCCACCACCACCAAAACCTGCAATAAGAAGAACACTAGAAACCCAGATACACCAAAATCACCAAATGTATTGCCTTTACCTGAGTAAAACAAATGAGGTCCACATACACCCAAAGGTATATGTAGGGTGTGAACCAAATCCAAGTAGGATGCCACACAAGATAAGGTTCCATGCTATATCATTAGTAGAAAAATTAACATGCATATTTATGAAAAAGCCTTTGAAATATTTTCAAGAATATATTTTAAGAAAAACCATTCTCAAATAAAACTTTCAAAGGAATAATTTCAAAAAGGGAGATTTTACTAAATTGAACTTTCCTTAAAATGAAACACACTCTAGGTCCACTGTATGTCGATAGATGACACCACATAATATAAGTGTCATGTCATAAGAGAACATTATGGGTGAACCCCTAGGGATAATCTAGCTCGAATAGGACACTAGAACCTCGTACCTCAGTAAAGGGTGGTATAGTAACCATAATCATAGCTTTCTCATGCACGAGCCAATAGGAGGGGACACCCCATGGGCCCAGTGGTCTATAATGATCATCATAGTTTAGTTCGTGTTGTTAATGTCAATCATAATAAGTGAAACTGGGATAAGACACTTCTGAATCACTAACATACTAGATCTATTCAGCCCACCTAGATACTTGGGATTCCTTTGGTTCTCAATATCATTTCCCATATTGCATAAATCACCACATTAACCAATAATTACTAGTCATTTAACCCTTTTTCATAAACAAAACTCCTTCCATTCCACACACTCTAAAACCACTTAAGAACACAAATTTCACCACTTACATAATTGAAGAAACCCCTTTAAAATTATCCTAAGAAATCCACATAATAAATTTATCCAGTTTCCATGGGCCAAGCCACTTTAAAAACCATACACAAACTAAATTCAATTGAAAACATGTTTCACATCATTTACATAACTCACAATTCACATTTAAAGGTGCTCCATCAAAACCAACATTCCAAAAATAATTCATTTTCCTTTGAAAAACCATTTTCAACTAATTCACACCTCAATTTCCCTTGAAAACACATTTTTCACCTTCCACAAAAGGCATACAACCATTTTTAAGAAACATTACAATGCAATATGCACAAAGCATAACCATTTACTTTATAAAAACACATTTTCACACATAATAATGTCAAACCACTTAAAAATACATTTCTCACCAAACAAATAAAACATATAAAATATTTATAAACTCAGGAAAGAATATTAAAATCATCTAACAATGTTAGGGAATGAAACATACTACCTCAAATGGAGAAACACCCGAAAAATGGTGTGAAACCACAACTGAACCACCCCAAGACCCTATCAAGACAAGATCGAACCAAAGAAAACAAGATTAAACCCTAATAAACAATATTCAACCTTAAAAAAATCCCCATACTCATTGGAGAAACAAAACCCCAAGAAGGAAGAGGGAAAATCATATAAAGGAGGAGGAATCAAGAAAGAAATTCACTTACTTGAAGATTTATTGGAGTTTCCAAGACAAATACACCACAAAAGAAGATATCTGAGGGAGCCATGTGAAGGGGAGGGGAACCTAGGGTTGGAGATCCCGAATGGGGGATAGAGGGGTGGATTTGGTGCTAAAAACCGGGTATAGAGAAAAATAAAAACCCAATTTTTAATGACCTGGACATCACAAATGGTTAGTTCGCATGGTTTCTAAAACCATACAGTGAATGTTCTCCCATCTCTACCTAAGGGGCACCTACCGCACAATTATTTTTCGTGGTCTGACTTACCGTACAGAAACAATGTGGTATATTCTGTATTAAGTTTCAACCTACCGCACCGTTTCCTGGGTAGGGCACACAGTTTCTACTAACTGTGCACCAATCGTGCACGAACTGTGCACCACAAATTATTCACCAAAAAACTTATATTTTTCTTGAAAATTAAAGGGGAAACTCATGGAAAAGCACTATAATAATAATAACCAAAGTAAATACCTCAAAAATTCAAACTCATTACACACAATTCTTGATGAAATAATGAAAAATTAAACCAAAACCAGAACATAGGGTGAAATCAAAAACCCATTTGTGACAATTATCCCCACCATTGTGCTTCCCGTCCATGGAAAGACACCACAAGGCTTAGTCTAAAAACAAAAACCGATACTCTTTCATAGATTAAGGATATTCCCAATGAAATTCAAATGATAAGAATAAAATAATGCTACAGGAAGGAAAAGAGCTTTACAAGCAGAACTCGGGAGGCACAATAAAAGAACAGACTCCCCTCTATACCTTCCACCCCCAAAAGATGAAACACCTATAGTTGATTGATCAAAGAAAAGGAACTCTCACAATGTACAATCATCCTATCGAGCCCAAAAACCTTAGACATCACCAAACGAAACTCATAGCACTTACATAAAATGAACAATGAATCCAAACGATACTACTAAAACATTACTTCAATAAAACTGTTGGGAACACTTTCACCCCAATACTTACTCAAGGGAATATATTGGAATTAGGTAGCTATATGAAACCAACCACTACCAAACCAAAATAAGAGACTAAACCGGATTACCAAGACTGATAGGCCTGAATGGACTCCCCACCCTAAGAAACATGATAACATTGATTCACTCTAGAGGAAATTCAATGAGAGCTATGGTGGTTCTCCCCACCATAAGAACCAACCATCATAAACTGACACAAGAAACGCAACACTATTCAACCCATGCCCACTACAAGGGGTTTGTTGAAAGAGACTCTAAACCCAACTGAAACCACTACTTGATTCACTACCCCCACGAGACACTATTATCCTTAGATAGGCCCAAACTAAAACCGAGATCGATTCATAAGTTTGGCTGTACGAGGACCATAAAATGGAGACTCACATCCAATAAGGCACAACCACTGAGATTTTATAAAGAAGAGATGAAAAAGTATCCTTATAACTGAGTAGGAACTCTTCCACCCATATGGGTCTCAATGTAGAAACAAGGTCCCCACACCTATTTCCACCAAACATGACAATTTGAAATGAAACAGCTACACATGTGGCTTAAACTATCTCCATCTCCCAAACTAAGGATAGACGTTAGAAAAAGCTCCATTACACCCATGGGGGTTCATGACTATGCATCAACTTCACTTAGAGGCTTGTGGCTGGAGCCTTGATGTTTGATGCATATCCTACCTCACAGTCAGGCATTGGAGACCCCCAATTGAAACTCATATTTTTGATGCCATAAGAATCCATATGGTAACCCGAGGCAGGTCTAACAAAAAAACACACCACGATACCCACTTCACCTCAACAAGGTACTTCACTATGATAAGGACTTAGTGGATTCACATGCATCATCCCTTTCCAATTATAATGAGAGATAATGGGGGGAAGAACACTCCCATGAAACTTCCACCTAAAATAGAAAGATTCAAAATTCCCCAAAAGAAAACATACATCTATTAAATAAAAAGTTATTGGAGGATTGCACAACATACAAACATGACCAATATAACCGATAAGAATATTTGAAGGATAGGGACCTTAAAATGGACCCTGAATAGAGTTCTTATCCTGCAAACATGCATGGGTGTCTTCAAAGAGGTGGACTTAACTCCATGGAACCTCCTGTAAACACCCTAGTAGAACTGGTTCTAGTGATTTAAATATCCATAGGCATGATAGGTTTTCAGATCATTCAAAAATGACAACCTCTTTAACCTGGACCTGCCACATTGATGAAATAATAAGATATCATGACCAAAAGAAATTATTTCAAGACCTAGATGCCTTTCTTACATCATGGCCAACATCAACAGCTTCAGGAATCTTTCCAATTTCCTTATTGTAACTCCATTTACCACTTCCAGGTAGTACCTTCAGGCCTAAAGGTGTAAAAATCCACCTTTGATGACCTAGGAAACTCTAGAAACTACGGACTCTGTCAATTCCTTCTGCACACACTCTTCCACTGTGAGAGGATTCACTTATCCAAAAAGGGAGAGGTAGATTCATCCTATAAAATTCAAGGAGAGAGCCCTTATGTTGATCAACTGGAGGGTCTTCCAACGATGAATCACCCATGTCTTCACTTTGAATATGCATTGATTCTTTATGGGCTAATTAACTAGCCAATAAGAAAAACCAAGGACCCAGTCAAACTGGTCCATTGGCCATAAAACACCAAAAATAAACACCGAAAACATAGAGGGAACCAACCCAAAGGCTTTCCAAAACATTTTTCATAATAAATAACTAACCACTATCTCAAAGCTAATTCATTGATAAGGACTCAACCAGAAAAAAACATTAAAAAAAGTTTTTAAGCTCAAAACACATCACAAGAGACATTATCAAATCATAAGGAACACACTACCAGTTTCCAAAACATCACATTTTCTAAAAAAAACACCCTTTGAAAATAAAACAAGGCTAGTGGGTTACACATTTACCAAAGGTATTTCAGGGAGTCTCACAAGTGAATATTCCCATGAGAAATCGGGAACTCATCCACTTCCCACACATATTATATGCATGTGATCATCCATGAGAATACCAAATATCAAAACAAAACTTTTTCCAATTTTTGAAACAAACACTCAAACCACAATCCCATCTTCTTAATTTAATTCCTATTTCAAAAAATTAGAAATTTTTTCAAAGATTCACTAAACACCCAATCAAAAAACATTTTCTAACTCTCACTTTAATCCCAAGACATCTCATCGAATTCAAAACCATTTTTCATATACAAATTTATCCCTTTCATAATACCTTTCAATAGTTTAGAAAATACAATTTAAAATAGATTTCCAAAAACCCACCTTGAAACAACTCATGTTTTTCTAAACATTCAATTTCAACAAATCACAGATTTGGACTATAGAGATCCAACCTCAATAAACTCATTCCCACTTTACTAGAAAATCATTTCACAAAAATTCAATTTTCTAAAGATTCATTTAGATAAATTATCAAAATTCAATTTCCACCTTCCCAAAACCAAAACATTTCCACTTTAAAATCAATTTTTAACAATTTCAAAAATAGGGGTTCTTAAAACAACCTTCAGAACCCAAGAAGACACAAAATAATTCAAGAGGAAACTAGCGCTGATGGATGAATTGGATATATAGTTGGAAACCATATTTCAATCACCCCAGCATCACAAAGAGTACTCTAGGTCAATTTCCCTGACTCCACATGGATTTCCAGGCCCTGTGAGCTCACTGAGACCATTGAACGAACCCTCTTTTCATTTCCCAAACATCAACGAACTACAAGAACCAAATGACCCAAAAAACCCGACTTACCTTGGAAACTCAAGTCCCATCAAGAGGTGTGATGGCCAAGAACATTAATCGTAACCAGAATGTTGAGTCCCGACAATCCGAGCTCCATTATACCCAGACTCTTGCCCAAGTAACATGACCCAAAAGAGCGTACCCGACACTAATACCATTTTTTAATGAACTAATCTAGAATTCCATCCAACAAAACATCTGACCCAGCCTGTGGCATGGCTTAAAGGGCATTCCCAATCCCTAAGGGCTAGAAACTAGTGCATGGGTATCAATGTTATGATTTGGGAATGATTTTTCCCATTTAGGTGAGCATAAATAACCAATGAAAGTAAACAAGACATACCTGAATAACCATAACCAAACAGAGTACAAAATATTCAAGATTCAATATTTTATAACTTTATCCAAGAACCAAACATAATGTATTTAAAGGAAACTAAAAAAAACCCCAAAAGCCTTTGTGCAACATGAGGGCGCCACCCTCAATCCACCACCACCCAAACCTCCAACAAGAGGAACAATAGAAACCCAAATACACCAACATCACCAAATGTCTTACCTTTAACCGAGTCAAAAAAAAGGTCTACATACACAAAAATGTATATGTAGGGTGTGAGCCAAAGCCCAGTAGGATTCCACCACAAAAGATATGGTTCCATGCTATAACATTAGGAGAAAAATTAATATGCATATTTATGCAAAATCCTTTGAAATATTTTCAAGAATTCATTTTAAGAAAAACCATTCACAAAGAACACTTTTAAAGGTAACATTTCAAAAAGGTACCTTTTACTAAAATGAAATTTCTTTAAAATGAAACACACTCGAGGTCCACTATATAATGACCGAAGGAACCACATCATATAAGTTTAATGTTATAAGAGAGCACTATGGGTGAACCCCTAGGGATAATATATCTTGAATGGGACACTAGAACCTCATACCTTAGTGAAGGGTCATCTGTAACCACAATCACAAATTTCTCATGCAGGATCCATAAAGAAGAGATACCCCATGGGACTGGTGGTCTCCAATCATTATCATAGTTTAGTTAGCATTGTAAGCGTCAATCAGGCTAAGTGAACCAAGACAAGCCACCTCTGAATCACTAGTGTACTAGATCTAGTCATACCACCTAGATACCCAATATTCCCTTTGTTCTCAATGCCATTTCACATATTTCATAAATCACAAAATTCACCAATCATTTCCAGTCATTTCACCCTTTTCGCAAACAAAACACCTTACATTACACACACATAAAAACCACTTATGAACACAATTTTCACCACTTTCACAATTCAAGAAACCCCTTTAAAAATATCCCAAGAAAGTCACATAATAACTTTATAAATTTTCCATGGTCCAAGACCCTTTAAAAACCACACAAAAACCAATATAAATTTAAAACATGCTTCACACCATTTACATAACTCATAATTTACATTTAAAGGTGCACCACAAAAACCAACATGCTAAAAATAATTAATTTTCCATTGAAAACCCAATTTTAACAATTTTTCACCTCAAGTTCTTTTGGAAACACATTTATCACCTTCCACACAAGGCATAAAACCCTTTTTAAGAACTATTACAATGCAACACACAAAAACCACAACCATTTACTTTATAAAAACCCATTTCTAAAACATAAGCATGTCAAACCACTTCAAAATACATTTCAATCCACAAAAATAAACCATCGAAAATATTTATAAACTAAATGAAGAATATTAAAATAATCTACCAATATTCGGGAATGGAACCACCTACCTATAATGGAGGAACATTCAGAAAATGGTGCGAAATCACAACCGCACCATCCCAAGACCCTATTAAGGAAAGATAAAACCAAAGACAACAAGATTAAACCCTAATAAACAAGATTCAACCCTAAAAACGTCACCCTAACCTCTATAGAAAATAATCCCCAATAATGAAGAGGGAAAACTCTTGGAATGAGGAGGAATCAAGGAATAAATTCACTTACTTGAAGATTTTTTAGAATTTCCAAGTTAAATCCACCGCAAAAGTGGATATCTAAGGGAGCCATGGGAGGGGGAGGGGGAACCTATGGATTGAGATCCCAAATTGGGGAGACAGGGGTGGATTTGGGGGTAAAAATTAGGTAGATAGAAAAATAAAAACCCAATTTTTAATGACCTGTACATCGCGTATGGTTAGTCCGCATAGTTTGTCTAACCGTTCAGTGACCGTGTGCCCCTCTTAACTTAAGAGGCACATACCGCACGATTATTACACATGGACTAACTTACCATGAAGAGGACATGTAGTAGCTTCTATCCGAAGTTTAAACCTACCAAACAATTACTTGGGATGAGGAACACGACCTGACTTACCACGTACTGGCTTTGCGGTAGCTAATGCCTCAACTATCCACCTATTACACAGTTACTTAGGCAGAGAGCACAATTTCTAATAACTGTTAACCAACCGTGTTCTATATACTATACACCCAAAAAATTATATTTTTCTTGAAAATTCAAGGGGAAACTCATGGACAATCACCAGAGTAAGAATAACCAAAGGAAAGACCTCAAAAATTCAAACCCATTATACCCTGTTCTTGAGAAAATAACCGAGAACGAAACCCAAACTGGAATAAAGGGTGAATTAAAAACCCCAGGTGTGAAAAAAACTGTGGACATGAAACTAGGTTCACACACAACATATTTATCTCATAAGGTATCCATGTTTACCCAACAGATTAGAGGGATAAAATAGATCTACCTATCACATAATCATAATCCACTCATATATATTCCAAAATATCATGAAAAAATTTAACATTTAATCATAACTTAACACTTGAAAAAGAAAAAAAGAGTTTCATTAATATTTAATCATCATGAATATAAAATATATAGATAAATAAAGTGGATGGTATCAGAGAATCATATCACCAATGAAACATAAGTAACATCAAATGATGTCATCATAGATAAAAATTCCTTTAAAAGATCACTGAGAACATTTCTTGAGGAAAATCCCCTTTTAATTTTGAAAACTCTTATTTAAAATACAAATATTTTAAAAATATTAAGGAAAAACATTTATTTGAAAAAAACAATAGAAACTTGAAAAAATAATCTTCATAGAAAAAATTGGTCATTTCGGTGGCAACATTTATTCATGTCAAATACGTTAAAAGAAAAATTTCCTTTAACACCATTGTAAAAAAGTAAAAAATTATTTGATCAGAAAAAAAATTATTTAAAATATTCATTTTTAATCCTTTTTATATAAAGTTGAAGGTAGTGAAAATTAGCTATTTAAAAAAATTCAGGTATAGTTAAGAACATTTATAAAATAATTTTTATTAGTATGAATATGGAATAAAAAGTTCATCAACCAAAGAGAAAATAATCTTGAATTTCATTTAAAAATATTTTATTGATAATTTTGAGTACTAAAGTGAGGAAAATGGTACTAGTACATAAAAAATATATAAATAACTATAGGATAATAAATTATATTCTATTTAAAGGACAATATCTATATAATTTTTCTCAATGGAAATTCAAGTATAAACAATCTCGATTAAAATGAGAAAGAAACATACATACCTTACTACTTTAGTATATTTAAAATCATAACCCACATGAAATAAATAACTTAAAATGAAAATGTAAATACCATTAATATAAATAGATTCATGATATATAATATCAAATAGGTAGTATATACATCACATGAAATAAACAAGTGGTGAATATAATATATGTCACATAGAAACAAAAGTAAGGTGAGAATCACTTACCTTAAGTATCTTCTTACTTTGTAAATGTTTGAACCTCCTATATAAAAAATATAGATTTATTATAAATATATTAAATTACTATAATATTATATATCATACCCTATATTATTTACTTATAACATCTTATCACCCGTTTATTATTAATTCTTTATTAAAATCACTGTTTCAGGTGATAATTGCTTCGTTTTCAAGCACATTTCAGGTAGGTAGCCCCAATACTTGTAATTTTTTCATGGTTCTATAATATATATAATATAAATAATTTAATTAGTATAATTTTTAATTATTATATACAATTTTATATCTATTAATATAAATTAGTGATGAAAAATGAACTACATCACTTCATGGAGACGGTAGTCTGTATGTACACAGGAGAGATGTTTCCACATTTCGATCATTGGAAGGAAAGAAAGGTAAAATATAATTCCCATTTAAAGAATAATTAATATATCATATATATAATATATATTCATTAAATATATCCTTTCTACTATCCATATAAATTGAAAATGAAAAATGAATCACATCGTTTTGTGGAGGTGGTAGTCCACATGTAAACATGAGCGACATCATCATTTTTCATCGGATGGAAAGATAAGAAGGTAGATAAGATATTATAATTACATAATTATAAATAGTTAATAAATATTATATATAAAAATTAAATACATCATAATAATAAACCATGAATTATGGTGATGGAGAATGAATCATATCACTACGTGGAGGTGCTAGTCCACACGTACGCACAAGCAATTCTTTTTCATTTCCCATTTGATGGAAATGATGTGTAAAATGGTTGATACATAATCATAATAAATATTTATTATATTGAAGATACTGAATTAATTATTTTATAATTTGTACCATATACTTAGAGGAGGTATAAAAAGAAATAAATTAGAATAGATCGATTAAGAGGATTACCTCGTCTTCGGTAGACCTCCTTTGGCTTACAAATTATGCCTTGAAAGGATTATTTTTTGGAAAGGAAAAAAACTCTAGGAAATTGGGAATGAAGATAAGAATGTATTATAGTTTGTATTTTTAAATTCATATGGCTCAAAATTTGAGAATAATGAAGAAGACAAAGTTCCCCTTTATAAGTAAGGGAAAAGAAACACATGGAATTACTTAAAAGATTAAATAATATATACATTACATATTCATGAAAATTGGAACCATGGCACCCCAAATTTGAATATAATATGTTATGTGGTATAAATAAATTCAAAAAATAACATTTTTACAAGTTTTGGATACATTTTAATCCTTATCTTATAGTTAAAACACTTTAAACCTATTTTAACCTTAACCATGGAAACATAACCTTTTACCATGATGACATAATTATATGACCAAAAATAAAGGGGAAAATATGAATAAGTTTGAACGTGATGTTTGAAATTTTGAATCCATTTTATCAGATTTAATTTATATAGGTGATGAAAATTACATTTAATATAATAACATAAAGTACATGAAAAAATTTTTTAAGGAAAAATACTCGATTTAAGAGTAAAAATAATTTCACCATGAAATAAAGTAATAAATTGGTTTAAATGAATTTTTTTGGGTAAATAAAAAAAATAAGTTTTTTATTCTTTTGGATCAATCCAAAACCGAATGGAATTTTCCAACCATGACATTAAATTCAAAGACCAAAAAATAGTTTTTAATTTTAATAAAATATAACTTATCTTCAAAAAAGTTAATATTGTTTTAAAAATTAAAAATAATGTTTAAAATACATTATTTTACTCCTAAAAAATATATTTGGTCAAAAAGCACTCATATAATAGGATAAATGAAAGTATTAGAGTGATTTTATTGTTTTGTCTTATAGTTGTAACCCAGTTTTACCTCTTTTACCGAGGTGACATATCTTTACCATGATTACTATTTATAATGACCAAATATTATATTGAATCTATAAAATTATATTAATTACTATTATTCCAAATATGGAATACATTTTACATGATTCAGTTTCTCAAAATTTTATAAATTCATTTTAAAATATGCGCACAAAATGCAACAAAAACTATTTTTCGAAAAATGCATTTTAAGCATAAAAATAGATTCATTATTATTCCATTCTTAGTAAAAAACATTAAATTAAGGTAAACAAATTTTATTTAATATATAATCTATAAATTTCATTAACATAATTAATCAAAAGTGATTTAATTAATTAAGATAAAAACACAATGCACACACAAAAATATTTTTTTATAAAAATGTGTTTTTAAGCCCAAAGATGAAATTATATTAAAATCATGTATAATGATTATTACTATATAATTAATTTATTATTTATAATTAAATTATACTTAGATAATTTAAGATCAAATTCAAATCATTATGGGACTTTTTCAATGAAAAATAAATGATAGTCTTACAAAAATTGATATTTTTCACTATTCACTGTAAAATCAATCTTTCAAAAAACTTCCAAAATTTAACCTTAAGATAATTTTGATATGTTTATTTAAAAAAATTATATCTTATTTATAAAATATAATTTATAAAAGTGGAATAAATTAATTATAATATTTTCTCACAAAAAAACAATAAAATCCATTTATGAAGAAAAATGTATTTTTAAATCATAAAATGATTTTACTGAAAATTGAGAACATATTTTCCAGTGAATTTAAATTATATAAAACCTTTATCAATATTTTTAAAAATGTGTTTATTCCTATTAATACCACCAATTTTAATTTACATGTTATAACGACCGCATTTCAATAAAAATATTTATATTACGGCTTGTTTAAACTCAATGTTGTGCATAAAGCAAGCTATCAAAGAAATCAAATTTATTTAAATAAAAATATTTTATAAAATATATTGGTGTTACATTATAACCCCATTAAATAAAATGTTATCTCACAATTTTATATCAGTCATAAATGGTTCAATATTTGAAAATACCTTTGTTGAAAACCCATATCATACAAAGGGATAATAAAATTTCCTATGAAAAGGAAAGTGGGGAATAAAAAAGTTTCTTGAAACAATATCTAATAAATTTTATAGATTAGGAGAAAATTTATGGGAAGTTAAAATATAGATATGGAGAATAAAATAACGTTCAATGATTAATAGAAAGTTATAGAGAACATGGTCATGAGAAAGTTAATAACCACAAAACCATAAAATAGTTAGGGGTTAAAAGACCATAAATTCATAAAAAATAAAGGTAAAAGAATATTTTTTTTATATTTTGAGATACTTATCTTAAATTTGAGAGTTTTTCTATTATCAAAATAAATTACATGAGAAAATATTGTTACTTGATTTATTTCCCATTCATAAGAACAATTTCATCATTTGTTCATGATTCAATCAGTTTACACTTCTATATCTCATCTCTTACTATAAGAAATGAATATTCAAGATAAAATTTTCATACCTATTGTACTGAAATTAAATTTTAATAGATCATAATATCCATAAGTCAATCCTTATGTCTCTAAATATTTCCCAAAATAAAAATGGTTAGCACAAGTTATCCAATATGGATAAATATAATAAATTAATCTCTAAAACCTCAACAGTAACACCCAAAGTTCAACTTAATCCTTTCAATAAATAGTTTTCCTTAAGACTCCTCCAAAATATTCCTAACCAAATTCAATACCCAAAAATATGAAAGATTTGATAACCCCAAACAATATAAAGTATCTAATAATGTTACATACCAAACATGTGAATACCATGAACATATATTCTCCTAAAGCATGATAATACTTTCATAAAATCACTATAAAACCTCAATGAAATCATATATTCTTCCAAAAAATTATCTCTATAAAAACTATTCAATTTACTTTATCAATATCAATAATCTCTTTATCCCAACTAAACATTATTATCTCAAAATCAGACACATATTAAGGGTTATATTCCTCACAATCACATGTTCTCAAAAATATCCCCTTACCACTAAATCACTTTTCTAGGTTATCAGTAGCATTCAAAAAATGTTTTCAAATACTTAAATCAAAATTATTGTAGAAAAAACCTTAGATTTTTCATGTTTTTTATAACCACAATATCATTGATAAAAATTTCTACAATATTATTCTTAAATCCAAGTAATTGAATACTTAAATAATTCTTCTTAAATAATTTTCATAATACAAACACTTCTTTGGACAAGGAGTTAATCATTGTATTGGGGCATTTACTTGGATATTACCCAAGTTCTCCAGAAATAAGTCTCGAAATACTTGGAAATTCATTACTCTATGCCCTTCATTTCTATACATAAAACATATCCCCATTCATTTTATATATTCTCCTAGGTGTTTCTTCACACATTCTTATCATGAAGTAAATTAAACTTTCTTTCCTCTCTGATCATTTCCACCCTAACTTCCATAAAATTCCATTTTACTCTTATTTGTTTTGTTAAGAAACCATCATATGTTTATGTTTTTAATCATATATCGTGATAACTGATTTGGAATAATCATAAGGGTTTTATTTCTAGTTTCCATCTCATTCAGTTTCTTAGTAGGACAATAATTTCATTGTCTTTCATATTCATTGTCAACTCAACTCCTCCTGGTCCCATCTATTGACTAAAACCAAAAAACATATTATGATAAACAATAGTCATATTGAGAAATCATATAACCATGAAAAATAATTCATAGGATGTCTAAATCATGAAAAATTATTTTCAATATATGTCACTTAAGGTTTAAACTACTACATCCTTGGTTATAATCTATTAAAATTATTCATAATGGTTTATAAATAAAATGCGAGTTAACCCAAGAATATCTCTTGGGAGTGTCAAAACAGGTTCACAGTAAGGAAACATTCACCATACACCAGAATTATGGATGAGATATATTTTACCAACTCTTTTTAGGGTTATTAACCATAAATATATGTATTCTAAAACCATATCCACTTTTAGTATCCAAACTTGGATGTATTACTAGGAAAACCACATAATCTATATCTTACCAAAAATTTAGGATGTTATCCTGTACTTAGGATTATCCCTATGGTTTTCTAAAAGGTTTTCTAACCCCAATCCCTAAAGATTAACTAAACCCTACTCTGATATCAACTATAGAGATCCATACTTTTTAAACATATGTATTACATCTTATTATATGATTATTAAATAAATAACATTAAAATTCATACCATAACTTTAAATTTTTAGTGTCTTTGGAGACTAGGTACATATACATATTATTTCATAAAGGATATTCAACACCACCCATAAATTTATTCTGACATTATACCATTCTTTTACATAGCCTAGATAAATCCTTTCTTCATATCCTAGGGAAAGGAAACATAATAAAGGGTGAGCTTAGATTCTCAGTAAGGGTAAACAAGGGAGATATCAATCAGTGATCATATGAAAGCATATGATAATTATAAGGGTATGAGATCATGATCATAAATTACAAAACTCATAACCAATATATTATAGATCATAATCACGAGTCATGGAATAAAACTTTTTCATAATAAAATACAATATTTATAAGAGTGTATACTCATCAATAATCAATTATGATCCATGAGAGCATAACATAAACATAGGAATGAAAAAAAAACTTAAGATTATAAAATTATGAACATGTATAAATAGAAATAGGTTCAATCATTAGGCTAAGGAGATGAAATCAGGCCCTCTAATAAACTTATGGAATAAAACTAGGTCCACACATAATCTTATGGAATTAAAATCCAGATCCATGCATAAACTTATGGACATTAACACTAGGTCTATGAATAAAATTGTGAATATAAAATGAGGTTCACGCGTGACATATTTATCTTATGAGTAGTCAATATTTACCTAATTAATTGGAGGGATATAATGGATCCACCCATTATATAATCAAAATCCATTCATTTGTACACCACAAGATTATGAAAACATTTAACATTTCATCATAACTTAACCCATGGAAAAGAAAATGAATTTCATCAACATTTCATCATTACAACCGTAAACCATACAGATAAATAAAGTGGATCGTATCATAGAATAATAACCCCAGTGAAAAATAACTAACATTTAAGGTTTTCATCATATAAGAAAATGAATTTAAAATATCACTTGGAACATTTCTTGAGGAAAATTCCATTTTCATTTTGGAACCAATTATTTAAAATCCAAATATTTCCAAAATATTATGGAAAATATTTTCTTTGAAAATAACCATGAAAAATTATAAAATAAGATTCATAGAAAAGAATAATCATGATGATGGGAAAATATATTCATTCCATATATGTTAAATGAAAAAAACTCCTTTCACACATTTGTAAAAAAATAAAAATAAACTATTTTGGAAAATTGTTTCTTTAAAAATATTTATTCTCAATTTTTTTAATTAAATTCAAAGTTAGTGAAAAATAAAATTTTAAAACATTTCATGTATAGGTAAGAACTTTCATAAAATAATTTTGAAGAGTATGGACATAGAAGAAAAAGTTCATCGATCAAAGTGGAAATAAGGTTCGCTTTTCTTTAAATAAATCATCTCAATAATTTTAAGTAAAAAAAGATAAAAATGGTACAAATACATTAAAACTATAGAAATAACCATAGAATAAGAAAATAGATGGGTTTTAAAGGACAATATCTATATAATTTCTATCAATGGAAATTTAAGCATAAAAAATCTCAATTAAAATGATATTGAAACAGAAATCCCTTACGGCTTTGGTGTCTTTTGAATCATAAAATTCGTGAAATTAATAACATCAAATGAAACTTTGAGTACCTTGAATATTAAGGGATTCATGATATATCATATCAAAGAGGAAGTATATACACCAAAATAAATAAACAAGTAGTGAATATGGAATATGTATAACATAAAAAAAGTGATATGAGAATCCCTTACCCCAACTCACATCTTACTTCACACATATTCTAACCTCCTGTATAATAATTATTAATATATTATACATCTATTCCAGAACTGTAATCATATATATCATACTATGTATGTGTTGTATGTGAACTAATATGTACACATTCATATGATGCATGAAGTATATATATTATATTATGTATATTGTACATTTAATACATACATATGATGTTTATATTTTTCATTCATGCAATTCATGAATATAATATATATATTTTTCATCTCTCTACACGAACAATTTTCATTTAAGGCTTAGCATTTATTTGGAAATTGTTTCATTATATGAAACGTAAAAGATACTATGTATTCGAATGATGAATGCATAATATTTATCCATATGTTTTAACATATAAATAAATGAGATTAAAAATAAAGACCATGCTTTATTTCCTATATAAACCACTATCATACAATGGATTTGGGCGTGCAATACTTGTAATGCCTTTTCCAAATCTCTCTTCTTCCCAAAGAAATGTTCCTATCACCTGAGAAGTTTTTTTCACCCCTAAAGTTGCTTGGGTATCCACATGATAGAATCATAGAACCATTGGCTAGTATATCATCTTAGAGGTAGAGTGCTTTCATTCATTGCTCTGCATGATCTCCCTCAATCATTCTCTTCTGAAGATAAGAAAATGGTTCTTGCAACTATCGAATACCATGTACTTTATTTTATAGTATGATTTCATATGATAATTTATTAAAGATAAATCTTCTATGATTTGGTTGTTTTCCACTATATACGACCATAATATGTTCATGTGAAGCTAATAAGTGGTATCTGAGGGAGGTTATTCATGTTTTTAATGTGTTTGAATCACTGGTTTTTGATGAATTTTTTTTTTAATAAAGTGGAGGTTGATTACAAACCCTTATGTGATCTATATAAGGGTATTTTTTTACTATTATTTAGGTCAAATATGTAATGGTAATACCCTTACACAGATGGTTTGTGTAAGGAAAACCTCTTTGTTACCTTTATTAAAATGAGTTGTGTGAAGGTTTCACCCTTATGTAGGTAGGTTGTGTAACAGTTATACCCTTATGCAAGATGTTGGATAAATTTTATTACCTTATGAGAGCCATCTATGTAATGGTATATGCGCCTTTACCCTTATGCGATACCTTTATAAAGCAGTACATCAATGCGACATAATGGTAATACCCTTATGCATAAGGGTTTATGTAAGGGTCATCAACACTTTAGCCTTATGCATAAAGAAATTTGAGCCACCATGTAAAGGTCCCCGATGTTTGCCTTTATGAAACTTATGAATATTTGGATTACCTATACACAAATGCATTGTGCAAAGGTAATTCCTTTATGCAAGGGAGTTTTGTAAATTTAATCTATGTAATACCTTTAGGCAATAATATCGATCTGTATAAAAGTAAAATTTACCTTTAAGTAGGATTTGAAAAGAACCAGTACCCTTACACAGGGCATCTATGTAAGGGTAATAAGGGGATACCCTTACGTAGAATAGGGGTTCTGCATAAGGGTAAACATAATTTTTTTAATTTTTTTAACATATTAAATGTTTTTAATGGTTTATAAATCACGTTAATTTTTTTTGGGAATATTTAATTTATAGGGATTTTATAAATAAATAAATAAATTATAAATTATTTATAATTAATTAAATAAATGTTTATGAAACATTTCCCCCAAATATTAAAGGTTAATATCTTAAAACACCTTCTTAAAAATCAAATGGAATTCTTTATGATATAAAATAAATGGTTTATTTATAAATAATAAGAGTTGATTTATAAAATGTTTATAAATGATAATATACATGATAGTTAGATTATATAAAATGTTTATATAATAGATATTGAATTATAAAATATCTATACTTTATGAAATATCATATAAATTTCATTTAATATAAAATATGAAGGGTTTTTTTAAAATGAATATAAAATGGTTATATTCATTCTAAATTAAAAAATATTTTTAATTAACATTTATTTATGAATAGTTCATAAATATTTCATGTTTTGGAAAAAAATAAAATTTTTATTCTTTATTTATTAGTTAATTTTACTTGATATTCATGTTTAGTTAGTTTTTTATGAAATATGAGTATTATGTAATCCCATTTATATGTTAAATTGTTTTTAGGATAGATAATTTCATATCATGATAAGTTTTATATCATAAAATTTAGTTTTCATCTATCCTAACTTAGGTTTGTATTTTTTGTTATGAGATTGAGAATAATTATTGGGCATAGTTTGTGTATATTAGGTGTTAGTGTTTTCATCAATTTAATGATCTCTTAAGTAATTTTTCCATGGATAGAGGGACTTGGGGTCAGACCATTTACTTTTCTAAAGGCATGACCTGGCTAGGAAAGTGAATGGTGTTGGATATTTATTTCTCCAGGCTTACTCATGTTGAGTATTTCAATCTCGTACAACTCTATGCATTTACATGAAGCCTTTATATACCTTATACATATGATGAATTTGGATATATATGAATATAATTGACTTCTTTTTTTGGTTGATTAACAAAAAATTGTGGGTTTTTCAAATACTTATACATTAATGTGGAATGAACACATTAATTTAATGGTTGGAATATGGATTTACAAAACTAAATAGAAGAATTTATACAAAAAAGGGAATAAAAAATGAGAAGATAATTATCAAATGAGATGTTATAGTTATGAATTTAATATGAATATGATGTATATTAAATCAGTGAGATTTAAAAAGAAGACCCCTCAAATACTAAGTGTTATATTCCTTCCAAATAATCACTTGTCAAGACTTTGATCATCCAACTAGGTATTGTCAAACTTAGCATGAGTTCCCATGGATTATATTTTGTAAGGAAATCATGTTATAAGTAACTCAAAATTTTCATGTTGGGTATTATTGATCTCAACATGAGTATCCATTGATTGTCCTTAGTTGAATTATTCTTGGTGTTTTCTTTGGGTTACACTAGCTAGGAATCCATAATGGTTTGGATACTATATGAATAGAGTTGAGTGAATCCAATGATGGATTTCGATAAGTGGATTTACACTCAAGACTCCAAGAATCATAACTAGTATTATTGAGATGATTCCATACCTAAATAATCATTGTTTTCTTGTGTGATAACCGATGTAAGTTATAATGAAATATGGATATTGGCTTACTAAATAGATATGATATACAAGGTAATAAATTTTAGTGGGATCACTTTCATTAAAATTACTTGATAAAAAGATATAATACATGATATTCATATGATATTTTTTTATAGACAAATAAATCATCTTCATAAAACTAAAAATTATATTAATACTTTAAATGGGAAGCTTAAAGTTATAAAATTATAAGACTGGTATATTAATATTTCATTTTGAGAAATAGAAATATTGTATGTCTTAGAATAGTTCCTTCTTGAGTAATCAAGTATTTAATTTGGAAAAGAGAAAATAAAGATTCTTATAGAAGCCTAGAATGATTCATTTGAGGTTTTAAAGGCACTAGATTCTAATTAACCTAAATAATTTTAGGTTCTACTCATATACCCAATATAATCGGGTATGTCAATGATATTAAATATGATTGAACATGTTTGGAGAGACTAAATAATTCCATTAAGGCTTATTCTGGTTAAGTAATTCATTCAATTATCATCTACAGAAATGTTCTAGCAAGATTAATGAATTCAATAAAATTTTACTTGATATTATTAAAGTGTTGAGACTAGATGAACTAGGTATATTATGTCTATGTTTTGGTATTATGCAGATAGTATAATAGGGCGTAAAAGTTCAAAATTTGAAGAGAGAAAGTTAGAAAGTCCAATAATATTTCTTCAAGAATCCAATTATGGTTTTTTGAAACCTGATGGTATTATTATAAAGAATAATGACTCCATATAATGGGATTATCTAGAATATTGGGAGGGGTTTAGGAACTCCGTGAAATCTCCATGTCAGTTATTAATGTTATATAAATTGTTTCTTTAATTTTTAAGGCTATATGATACCAAGTGCATTTTTTATAAGTGTTTTAAATATACATAAGTTCAAAATCATAGGATGAATTGGAAATATATTATAGTTTCTATTCAAGTGAAGATGTAAAAAATTGATAAGCATAAATTTGAATGTAAATATGTTTATTAAGCTTGGGTGAATCTACTAAAAGGAAATGTATAT
Organism: Viscum album; assembly: GCA_963277665.1. Lineage (NCBI taxonomy): Eukaryota > Viridiplantae > Streptophyta > Magnoliopsida > Santalales > Viscaceae > Viscum > Viscum album. The sequence goes on along the minus strand of OY728119.1, from coordinate 802,120,696 downwards.
TCATATAAATTATATTATATGATAAGAGGTTATTACATTGAGTTGTTTTGAACAACATGAGATGACTAATTTTATACACCAGGTTTATGATTCATTATAATCTATAACATGTTTTGATCAGAAGATATGGATAAGAGTATTTTATCCATACGAAAGTGTTTTCCAACTATTTGTTAAAATATGATGGAATGTGATTCCACCTATTAGTGGTGTTCTTTAATGAAAAGAATATTATTTTTAAATTAAATCATATAAACACATAGAGTTCTATAGGATATATGGAAAAATAATTTATTTTTTAGATATTCATACTAAAAAAGAAATGAATTTTATTTCCTAAAATAATATTAGTTTGTGTTGAGTTTTAAAAATATATTATGGATGAAATATAGTATCTAAGAGGCTAGTAAGATTATGTTTAGACATAAAGAAATTCAATTTCTACAAATAAAATATTGTGTCTATCTGATTTTGAGTGATATTCCTCTAAATATCCTAAAGAGTTAGGGAATGTGAAATTAAAGAAAAAATTTAAATAGTTACATTTAGTTAGTGTGAGAAAATGACTATTATTATTAACTAAAGGATTTTACTAGTATAAGATTATAATATATATTCACCTAATATCCTAAATAATTTTAGGATATATGATTGTAAATAAAATGTAAAGAGTTACATTTAGTTACCATAATAAGTGAACATCATTATTCCCTAAAGGTTTATACCAACCAATATTCTTAGTGTATCACTTGGTATCCAAAAAAAGTTTAGGGTATGGAATTAAAGGTAAATGTATCGAGTTACATCAGTTACCATAACTAAGTGTATATCACTTTATCCTAAAGAAGTTTCAGATATGCTGGTAAAATGATAATGTAAATAGTTACATTATTTAAAAAATATTTTAAGGAAAAAGTCTGATGGAAAGGGTTCCAAGGTTGATGTTTAAGTACTTATAAAGAGTTATAAGTAGACAATATAAGATAAAATTATAACATTTTATGTTATAAATTTTAGGAGTTTGAATATAATTTCAAAGAGTTGGACTTAAGGATTATGATTCCCATGTCTCAACGTTATTCAAATTAACTTTCTTTACAAATGTTACTCATAAGAGGTTAGTGGGAGTATTTTATTAGATGGTTAAATAGGGATGTGATATGAATTATATATGTATGTATTATTCAAAAATAATTATTGTAGTAATAATATGAGAGTCACGTCGAATATCTTAATAGATTGGTTGTAATTGTTGTAAACATATCACGTAATTATAATAAAGGTAATATCTATTTATCATTAATTCATGTGTACATAAACATTACTTTATATGAAAAGTCAAATGATAAATATCCCCTCAAAGAATAAATTTTTAGTTGTCCCAAACTGATAATCACCATGGAGTACAATAGTTTGTGATAATATATAAATTTTAGCTTGAATATATTCTTATATCTGTTATAAAGGGTTGTATAACAGATATGAAGAATATATTCTTGAGGTAATAAGTGGAGACTTATCACTTGGACTTATCCATGAAAGTATATCTCAAGGAATTTCATATGGTCATATATATACTTAGGGATTTATGCTTATTATCAATCTTTATTACTTGAGGTTGGTGAGATACCCAGTACAAGAAATTTCATACTTTGATACCTTACTTATTCAATTCAAATATGAATCAAGCTAACATGGGGGTGGTTGGGTATGTTACTGGTCATGTCATTAGTTGGAGTGCAACCTAGATGGGATTTTCCCACTTGTATGATAAGAAATGAAATATGGAACATGATTCGATTAGATTGAAGAAATGTATGAACATGCTTAGTTGTTTCACATATGACATGTTCAAATACTTGTATAAGTGACATGTGATGTACTTATTAGTTATATTAATGAATTATGATGTATTCATTGAATTAGTCAGCATTTTTTGGAGAATCATGAAATGATGGTAGGAAAATACTAGATCGAAATTTTTCATGTCTCGTAGTCGCTCAATGTCATCGAAAAATGGATTATATAGGATACATATGACGTATATGAAACATCTTTGGGTGGAAATGTTCTTATATAGATATTAGTATGTTTGATGGAGATCACACAAGACCCCTTAGTAGCTTGAGTAACACTGATGCTTTACTAGAGTCCACTATTTTCTCTCTTCTAATAAATTGGGATTTTGTAGTTGTTTTCAATGCGGCTAAGGCTCGCAGGTTCACAATGTTATGGCCTTGTATAAGGATAAATTTTGGACAAAATGTTTTTTCAAAATGAATAGAGTTTGATGAAAAACCATATCCAAAAGAGTTTGTATGGATTCAAAAATATTTTTTACATTTTTTATAACATTATTATTAGACTTTAGTGCATGTGGGGGATTATTGGATGTGAACTAAAATATACTTTCATGAGATTCATGTACACATGAATATGATGCATGAAGTATATATATGATATTATATATAGTGTACATTTAATACAAGAATATGATGTATGTATTTTTTATAACACCCTAATCATTTTATGGTATGTTTATATTAAATAATTTCTATTCATTATATGGCCTATATAGAATGAATCACTAAGTCTCTGTGAAACAAAATTTTTTATTTATAGGATAAAGTCATAACCTATCCAATCAACTTAAATTTTCCACTTATGTGTTTTGAATTTCAAAAAATGGTCATCTAGGGTTGTGATCAGTAAGTTATTTGGAGTCTGATAGAACCAACTTGTTTTTTGGTGAAAAGTAACACACCCTTATCAATAGTAATAAGAATATTAATATGACCCTTATTAATAGTAAATAATAATATTATTTTATTTTATTAAGGTTATAAGGTAATGAGATGTTGATTAATTTTTCAAGGTGTTAAAAAATGAGTTATAGATTTAAAATTGTTATTTTTGAATAAATTATGATTTTAATTAATATTAAATTAATAATATTTAGAAAATATATTGAAAAAATGGAGTTTAGTTTTTAATTCTGCACATCGAAAAATGGTTAGGGTGAATTTTTGGGATTTTTCTAAAATTCTAGAATTTTTGATGAATAGTAAAATACGATAAATTACGATAAATGCTAAATACTCATTTTATTGCATAATATGTAATGCAAGGCTGATGTAATCCCAATTGGTTTGAAATCACATGAAATTATTACTATTTGGGGTCACAAGAATCAATACTATTCATAGTCTTGAGCAAAAATATTAAAATAATTATTAATATAATATAAAATCCTCATCTCCTTCGCTATAAATACCACCCTCCTTCCCCTATTCCTCCCACAACACTCAAGCTTTGATACTTACCTAATTTATGAAAAATACACTTAACAAGACCTCCCCCCACGTCCAAGACCTAATTGTCTCACCAAAATGCCAAAAACAAAGGCCTTAAGAAGAATCTCAAGGAGGAGTACCCAAGAGGTGAACCTCTCTTCCTTTTTCTTTCAACTGCTTTTACAAGTTACAATATTTTGTTTCTCTCTACTCACCTCCACTCATCTAAATGATATGATAATTATAGTACCTTACATGAACTAGAATTTTATTATTCTAATTGAATATTTCATCATCGACTCTCTTTTCCCCTCCTCTTATACTAAAAATGAAAATACCTTCCGAGATGTGTTAATTTATCACATTCAAGGATGACAGGTTTTCAATTTATATTAATATATTAAATACTGGTCATGAAATATTTTTAATGGTTTAAGCATATCATAATATATGTATTTTATCTTATTCAATGTTCTATAATCCTTACACACCCATAATATAAAATAATAATACAAAACAAATTAATTATGTACAAAACTGCAAAGTTAATCCAAGCATTTATCATTAACATTCATCTAATGAGTCATCCTCATGATATATAACCAAAATAATAATAAGATTATTTAGATCTATATAATGCCACTAATAATATATATTAGCAATTTTGTACGTTTTACCACATTATAAAAGAACGTCCATTCATGAATACAAGTAAACCGATCATGAAAACCAAGGAAGAAAATGATTCCAAAACAATAAAATTGAACATCTTAAACCCATAATGAAGAAAATGAATGAACCTAATAAGGTTATAATAAATAAATTAAATTTATATGAAGTTATGGAATTATTAATTAATGAATCTAAATTTTATTATTCAGGTCATTAAGATCAATCAAGAACACCTTCAGGCATAAGGTAAGGGATTTCTCATCTCACTTTTATTTCTGTGAGATTTCTATTATTCACCACTTATTTATTGTATGTGGTGTATGTTTACTTCCATTTGATATATAATATCTTAATTATATTTATACTCATGGTATTTAGTGATTCACTTCATGATTATTAACTCGATTTATTATAATATTTTAAGGGACTTTGTTTTGGTTTCCATTTCATTGTGATTTACTCGGTATTGTGCACCTAATCTTTATTATGTGGTCTACCTACTACCCCTTTGAGATAATTTTTAATTTGAACTTTTAAACATATTATATATCCATATTATTGTTTCATGTATATTATTATTTTCTTATGTTGTATACCCTTTTACATACGATGTTTATTTGAGATGTTGTTTTAACCATGAAAATATTGATGAATCTGTATCCTAAACTTTATACGGATATTGAGAAGGAATATTGTACTCATATTAAATATATGTATAAAGAATGATTTGGATGTAAAATGACGAGAGGGGTCTGATATATTCCCTCGATGCATCGACATGTCTCACAAGGAAAATCAGTTAACGACAAACCCTTCGAGTTTTTTTCCAAAACAGAATCAAATGGGTATCTACCCATAAACTTAAACTGTTTTGATGGTATAGTGGTATCATGTGTTAGATACATGACATCTAATTAATAATAATTATAATTGTTCGTTTTCAATTATTACTATCTATGAGGCTTTCACTATGACAAAATCTATAGATGTAGTTTCATTATTAGTTTATTAATGGTATGTGTTTTTCATTTATTCACTATGCCATATTGACTATTCCAATTTGTTTATAATTCAATTATTGTTGATTCATGATTTGCCTATTTTTAACCCTTACTGATCATTTGATCTCACCCCTTTCATTTGTTTACCTTCAACATGTTATAAAGAGGAGACTATTTATTGGGTTCTCATGGATGCAGTTTATTAGTTTTTGTTATGTATTGTATTTTGTTACCTTTCCCAATGTAATATGAGTTACATGTATGGATCTAGTTTTTTCAAAAATACTAAATTGATCATTCCTTCAGGATTTCATTCCTTTTAATCATGCCAATGTAATGAGTAATGCATCGGATCTGGGCTTCTGGGGTCGGGGTGTCACAGTTGACATCAGAGGAAGTTTAGTAGAAACATAGGAAACTAGATTTAGGAAACATAGTTTAGAGGAAATAACAAAAGTTATACTTTGAGGATAATCAAGGAAGAATATCCTAGAATTTTGGTAAAGTAGATATTATGTGGGTCTTCCTAGAAAATACTTCCCTATCTGGATACTACAAGTGTACATGGTTCTAGTAGAGATGTACCTAGGAGTAACAACTCCGACAAGGAGTTTCAGGCTTGACCCAGGGTATCATGGTACACAACAATGGGCCTTAATTATCACATGCTTTAATGATCCTGGGGGATATGACTAAGATAAATCACATTTTCTATACAAACCATTATGAAGGATTTAAAAGTGAATAGAAATAATGTTTACGATTATGAGATTAGTCATGCATAAATTTTCAAATTATGTTAATTGTTTACTAGTTTGAAATTATGAATTATGACCTAATTTAGTGTATTCCATTGTATAGTGATTGTGCCTAATGTAAGAAGAGGAATCAATACCCACAGACAATATAGGGATTTTCTTACTGATAAATTCAACACAATAAATGTTGGACCAGATCATATCATGAACATATTGGGACAACTTACTCAAGCTGTGATGAATAACTATGATACACCTATATTGGATTGTTTCATATGGAAGAATCCCTAATCTTTTAGTGGTAATACTAATCCGCTGGCATCTGAGCAGTGGATCAAGTACCTTGAAAAGATATTTCTAGCATTAAGATGCAATGAAAATGTAAAGGTAGTAATGACAGTATATTGCCTAAAGGGTGATGCTGATCAATGGGGATCCTTTATCCAGAATACCACAGAGGAAGAAAAAATAGAATATATAGAATAGAGAAGTTTTAAGGAAATATTATTTGACAAATATTTCCCTCATGAACAATGAACTGAAATTATGAGGAAATTCCTTAGCCTAAAGAAAAGGGAATAAGAGAGTGTTGTGGAGTATGAGGATACCTTCAAAAGATTAGCTAGGTATGCTATAGATTACATACGTGATTTAAAAGACAAGACTGATCATTTCTTTGATGGTATTAAACTATGTCTTCAAAATTCAGTATCTTCTCAAACATTTTCATCATACGATGAAATTTTATTAAGTTCCATCAAAACAGAGAAGCAATTTGTTAGATCAAATTTGTTCAAGGGAAATCAATATAAAAAGAGGCATTATAATAACCATTGAAAAGCTAATGTGCTAATTAATTATAAGGGAATGAAGAAATTTCCATTATGTGAGAACTATAGAAAGAATCATCCTATGAAATTCTTGAAAGGCATGAGAGTTTTCTATAATTGTGGAGAAAATGGTAATTATTCTAGTGAATAGAAGGGGAAGAGACAAGTCAATGATGTTCAATGATACAATTGTAGAGAGATGTGGAACTTTTCAAATGAGTGTTCTAAGTTCCAAGGAAACTTGCCTCAGAAAAGGCCACGAGAGAAAGGGAAAGATTATGCGATTACAACCGCGGAGGTTAAAGTTTCTAATGATGTGGTGGTAGGTACTTTAATTGTTCTCTAAAACTTAGCCAATGATTTTATTTTATTATGGATCATCTCATTCATTTATATCATCACAGTTTTCTAAGAAAATTAGACACGTCCAATTTGATTTAATAATGGAGTTTTTAGTCAAAACTCAAAGGGTATGTATCATTGCAACAAAGATGTGTCGATCAGTCCCCCTCATGACACATAAATGTGCTTTAGTTTCTAACATTATCATCATACCAATGATTGAATTCGATATAATTCTTAATATGAATTGGCTATCAAATTATGATGCTAAGATATATTGCAAGAAGAAGGAAGTTACAATTTTTGAGAATAGTGTATAATCCATTATCTTTATAGGAGAAACCTCACCATCTTATTCTTATCTAGATCCACCCCTAGTAGCTCTAATAAATGAAATTATTAGAGGAAGAGAACATACTATCTATGGGTGAGGAAAGAAATATTCAAATTGAAGACGTACCTGTTATGTAAGAATACATTAATGTATTTTCAGAGGATTTACCTGGACATCCTCCAGAGCGGGAAATTGAGTTCTCTATTGATTTAATTTCTAGTGAAAGACATATATCAAAGACTCTATATATAATGGAAACTGTGGAATTAGTAGAGCTAAAGAAAAAACTAGAGGAATTGAGTGACAAAGGATTTATTCGACCTAGTGTTTCTCTATGGGGAGCCCCTGCCATCTTTTTCAAGAAGAAAGATGGATCCATGAGGCTATGAATTGATTATAGGGAAATAAATTATATTACAATAAAGAACAAGTATCCTTTGCCATGAATTTATGATTTATTTGATCAACTTAATATAGACCAATATTTTCAAAGATTGAACTTAGATCTATATATCATCATCTGTGTGTGCGGAAGGAAGATATTTCAAAGGTAGCATTTCAAAATAGGTATGGGAATTATGAGTTTACAGTAATGCCTTTTGGACTGACTAATGCACCCTCTATTTTCATGGATCTATTGAATAGAGTTTTCAAGGAATATCATGATTAATATTTTGTGGTATTTATTGATGATATCCTGGTATACTTTAAAATCTACGAAGACTACGATAATCACTTACAGATTATTCTAATAACTCTTTAAAGAAATGAATTATATGGGAAGTTTAGAAAGTGTGAATTTTGTCTTCACTCGGTTTATTTTCTTGGATATATTGTCTCTATGGATGGAATCTTAGTTCATCCTATGAAGATAAAAGAAATCCAAGAATGGCCCATGCCAATGAACATAACCGAGATATGCAGTTTTATTGGCTTAGCTGGTTACTATTGGAATTTCGTTCAGAATTTTGCCCGACTGGCTAATCCACTAACCAAGATCACACATAAAGGGGTTAAGTTTTTATAGACTAAATAATGTATGTAATGCTTTGAATAATTGAAAATAAGATTGGACAATTCTCTAGGTACATCATACTGTTTGAAATTATAGAAAGGATCAGAGCTGTAGCTTACCATTTTGAAATTCCACTAAGCTTATCCAAAGTTCATAATGTTCCACGTGTCATTGTTAAAAAAATACATGCCATACCAATACATGCACTCACCTATAAATAAATCGAGTTGGATCCTGATTTTTCATACTGTGAAGAGCCTATCGAGATTCTTAACACAAGGGATCATGTAATGAGAAATAGGACAACTTTACTAGTAAATGTTCTCCAGAGAAATCATAAAATGGAGTAATAAACATGGGAACCTAAGGATGTTATAAATAAGAACCACACACATATTTTTATGGAGCAATATAAATGAAAAATTTTGAGGATGAAATTTTTGAATGAAGGGAGAATATAACACCCCAAACATTTTATGGTATGTTTCTCTTAAATAATTTCTATTCATTAGATGGATTATATTGCATGAATTATTGATTCATTGTGAAAAAAACTTTTTTATTTATAGGATAAAGTCATAACTTATCCATTAAACGTAAATTTTCTACTTTTGTGTTTTTAATTTCAAAGAATGGTCATCTACGGTTGTGATCAGTAAGTTATTTGGATTCTGATAGAACAAGCTTGTTTTTTTCTGAATAATAACATACCCTTATGAATAGTAATATAATCCTTATGAATATTAAATCATATTATTATTTTATATTCTTAATGTTATAAGGAAATGAGATGTTGATTAATTTTCAAGGTGTTAAAAAATGAGTTATAGATTTAAAATTGTTATTTTTGAATAAATTATGATTTTATTTAAAAATTAAATTAATAACATTTAGAAAATTATTTTAAAAAAATGGAGTTCATTTTTGAATTATACACATTGAAAAATGGTTAGGGTAAAGTTTTGGTATTTTTATGAAATTCTTGAATTTTTGATGAATAGTAAAATACGATAAATTACGATAAATGCTAAATACATGTTTTACTGCATCATAGGTGATGTAAGGCTGATGTAAACCAACTTGGTTCGAACTCACATGAAATTATTACTATTTGGGGTCACATGAATCAAGCCTATTCATAGTCTTGAGCAAAAATATTAAAATAATGATTAAAATAATGTAAAATCCCTCCTCTCCTCCACTATAAATACCACCCTCATTCTCATCTTCCTCCCACACCACTCAAGATTTTAGCCTTACCTAAGTTCTACCAAATACACTTCCCAAGACCCCCCATATCCAAGATTTTATTTTCTCACCAAAAGGCCAAACAAAGGCCTTAAGAAGATTCTTAAGGAGGAGTACTCAAGAGGTGAACCCCTCTTCGTTTTTCTTTCAACTTCCTTTGCAACTTCCATTATTTTGTTTCACTCTACTCACCTCCCCACATCCAAATTCTATGATAATTACATTAACTTACATGAACTTTAATTTTATTATGATAATGTAATATTTCACCATCATCACTCATTTCCCCTACTCTTATACTAAAAATGAAAATATCGTCCAAGATGTGTTAATTTATCACATTAAAGAACGACGAGTTTTCAATTTCTATTACTATATTCAAGACTGGTCATGAAAATTTTTAATGGTTTAACTTGATCATAATATATGTATTTTATCTTATGAAATGTTATTAAATCCTTACACACTCATAATATAAAATAATAATATAAAACAAGTTCATTGTGCACAAAACCGCCATGTTAATCCTAACATTTATCATTAACTTTTATCCAATGAGTCATCCTAATGGTATATTAAAAAAATCATTATAATATCATTTATATCTCTTTAATTTCACTAATAATATATATTAAAATTTTTGGATGTTTAACCACATTTCAAATGAACTTCCATTCATGAATCCAAGTAAATTGATCATGAAAACCAAGGAAGAAAATGCTTCCAAAACAATAAAATTGAACCTATTAAACCCATAAAAAATGAATTTAATGAACCTAATAATTTTATAATAACTAAATTACATGTATATAAGGTTAGGTAATTATTAATTAATGAAGATAAATTTGATTATTCAGGTCATTAAGATCAATTGAGAACACCTTGAAGCATAAGGTAAGGGGTTTCTTATCTCACTTTTATTTCCGTGAGATTTGCATTGTTTGCCACTTATTTATTGTATGTGGTGTATGTTTACTTCCATTTGATATATAATATCATGATTCTATTTATATTCATGGTATTTAGTGATTCACTTAATGATTATTAACTCTTTTAATTACAATATTGTAAGGGACTTTGTTTTGGTTTCCATCTCATTGTGATTTACTTGGTATTGTGCACTAATCATTCTTATTTGGTTTACCTATTTCCAATTTGAGATCATTTTAAATTTTAAATTTTAAATATATTATATATCCATATTATGGTTTCATGGATATGATTATTTTCTTAAGCTTTATACCCTTTTACATACGGTGTTTAGTTGGGATGTTATTTTAACTATGAAAATATTGATAAATCAGTATCCTATAATCTATACAGATATTAAGAAGGCATATTGTACTTGTATTAAATCTATGTATAAAGAATTATTTGGATTTTTAGTGATGGGTGGGGCCCAGTTTATCCCTTCGATGAATCGATAGGCCTCATGAGGCAAATCTGTTGGCGACAAACCCTTTGAGTTTGTTTCCAAAATAAAATCAGATGGATATCTACCCAGAGACTTAAATCATTTCGACGGTATAGTTGTATCATGTTCTAGATAAATGATGTATAATTAATAATCATTATAATTATTCATTTTTAGTTATTACTATCCATTAGGTTTTCATTATGACAAAATCTATGGATTCATTTTCATTCTTATTTTATTAATGGCGTGTGTTTTTCATTTATTCACTATACCATATTGACTATTCCAATTTTTTTATGATTCAATTATTTTTGATTCATGATTCCACTATTTGTAACCCTTTCTAAGAATTTGAGCTCACCCTTTTCATTTGTCTAACTTCAACAGGTTATTAAGATGAGACCATTTATTGAGTTATCATGGATGCAGTTTATTATTTTTTGTTATGTATTATATTTTTTTTACCTTTCATAATATAATATGAGTTTCATGTATGTATATTGTTTCTTCAATACTACAAAACGGATTGTTCCTTCAGGATATTATTACTTTTAACCATTCCAATGTAATAAGTAATGCATCGGCTCTGGGGTTCTGGGGTCGGAGTGTTACATTTTTCATGCATTAAATTCATGAATATCATATTTATATATGATATAAATATTATTCATCTCTCTCCTTGAATGGGTTTATTTTAATTCTTGGTATTTATTCGAAATTTTTTTCATAAAATGAAACGTAAAGGAGGTTATAAATTCATAAAATGAATGCATAGTATTTATTAATATGTTGTAACATATAAATAAATGATATATTAATTATGTAGAATACTTTATTTAATATATAAACTACTACCATAGGATGGCTATAGGTGTGTAATACTTTTTAACCCTCTATTGAATCTCTCTTCTTTATGAAGCACTATTCTTCTCACCCGAGAAGGCCCAAGAACCTGTTTAGTTTCTTGGTTATCCTCAAAATACAATCTTAGATCCATTGTATTATTTATCACATTATAGTTTGGGTGATTTAATTAACTTATCATCATTATCTCCCTCAATCATTCTCTTCCTAAGAGAAGAAAACAACTACTGCAACTATTAATTACCAGGTAATTTGTTTTACATTCATATTTCTTATGATAATTTCTTAAAGATAGATCTTCTATGTTTGGGTTGTATTCTAATACATATGATCACAATATTTTCATAATAAACCCATCAATATTATTTACTTATAACATCTTATCACTGAGTTATTATCAATTTTTTATTAAAATCCCTGTTCTGGGTGATAACTGCTTTGTTTTTCATGAATGTTTTGATTAGGTAGTCCCTATCCTCATACATTGATCATAGTTACATAATATTTATAATATTAATAATTTCATGATTATAATATTTAATATTTACATAAACTTCTATAACTATTCATATAAAGCGACAACAGAAAATGAATTACATCACTTCATGGAGACGATAGTCCGTATGTACGCACACGTGGTGTTTCCACTTTTTGATGGTCATAATGAAAGAAAGGTAAATAATAATTCACCTTTATAGAATCATTATTATATATTATTTATGACATATATTCATTTAATCTATCATTTTTACCATCCATGTAAATCAAAAATGAAAACCAAATCACATCACTTTGTGGAGGAGGTAGTCTACATGTATGCATGAGTAACATTATCGTTTTGAATGGATGGAAAGGTAAGAAGGTGGATAAGATATCATAATTATGTAAGTATAATTTTATAATAAATATAATATATAAAAATTAAATCCATAATAATAATAAATCATGAATTTTGGTTATGGAGAATTAATCACATCGCTACGTGAAGGTGATAGTCCACATGTACGCATGAGTGATTCTTTTCATTTTCCATTTGATGGAAATGAAATGGAAAATGATTAATCCATCATCATAATAACAATTAAATATATTTAAGATACTGAATTAATTATTTTAGAATAGATACCATATATTTAGATGATGTATAATAATAAATAAATTGAAAGATGTTGGGTGAGATGATTACCTCTTCATCGGTAGATATTCTTTAGCTTACACCTTAAGCCTTGAATGAGTGGTATTTTGTTAAGAAAAGAATATCTTAGAAATGTATAAGGAATATAGTAAGGTATTACATATATATTTACTGATATATATCACTTAAAATTTGTAAATAATGAAGAATATGAGGTTCCCTTTTATAAGTGAGAGAAATGACACACTCATAATTACATAAAAGATTAAATAATATATATATATATATCTATATATATCTCATAGTCATGTTAAGTGGAACCAAGGAACCCAAATTTGTTTATTATATGTTATAGGTATGAAATAAACTCAACCAATCACATTTGTGAATGTTTTATATACATTTCAATATTTATCTTCTAGTTAAACTACTTTAAACCCATTTTTACCTCAGTCATGATAACTTAACTTTTTTACCATAGTAAAATTATTATATGAAAAAAATAAAAGGGGAATTATATATATTTTTTAAATTATGATTCTAAATTTGGCTTCCATTTTATCATATTTAATTTCAATAGGTGAAAGAAATGACTTTTATTATAAGAGCATAAAGCGCATGAAAAATAGTTTTTAGGAAAAATACCTGATTTAAGAGTAAAAAAAACATTTCGCCTCGAAATATAGTAATAAATTGGTTTACATGAATATTTTTAGTCAAATATATAAATAAGAAAGGTATTTATACGTTTTATGCAATTCAAAACTGAATGGAATATTCCAACCCTTTCGTTAAATGCAAAGACGTAAAAATAGTTTTTAATTTGAATAAAATATAACTTATATTAAAAAAAGACTAGATTGGGTTCCAAAAATAAAAAAAATGTTTTAAAATAAATTATTTAACTAATTAAAAATGTTTTTGGTTGAAAAAAACTTATCTAATAGGATAAAAGAAAGTGTTATAATGATTTTAATGTTTTACCCCATAGTTTTATCCTAGTTTTACCTCTTTTACCAAGATGATAAATCTTTACCACGATTACTATTCATAATGACAAAAAATTATGTTGATCATATTAAATTATATTAATTATTATGATTAAAATTATGGAATCCATTTTAAAATATATAATTTATATAATTTTTGTAAACTCTTCTTAAAATAAGTGTAAAAAATGGAATGAAAGCCATTTTTAGAAAAAATCATTTTAAGCATAAAAATGGATTTATTATTATTCCATGCCAAGTAAAAAACATCAAATGAATGTAAAAGAATTTTATAAATTAAATTATATATAAATTTTGTTAACTTAATTAATCAATAGTTATTTATTTAATTAATTAATATAAAAACACATTACAGACATAAAAATAGTTTTTAGAAAAATGTGTTCTAAGTCCAAAAATGAACTTATACCAAAATAAAGTATAATGTTGATTCATATTTAATTAATTATATTATTTATAAATAAACAACACTTACTTTAATTTAAGATCAAATTAAATTAATTATTCTACCTTTTCAATTAAAATAAACGACATTTTGACAAAAAATGATATTTTTACTTTTCATTGTAAAATAAATTTTTTTTCAAAAAAATCAAAAAAATAATCCTAAGATAATTTTTTATGATTATTTAAAAAATTATATCATTTTTATAAAATAAAATTTCAAAATTGGTATAAATTAATTATAATATTTTCTAAAAAAATGCAATAAAACCCGTTTTTGAAGAAAATGTTTTTTTAAAGCATAAAATGATTTTAATAAAAATTGAGGACTTATTTATCAATGAATTTAAATTATATAAAAAATTTATACATATTTTTTATAATTTTATTATTTCTAATCATACTTATAATTTAAACGGTTAGGTTATAATGGTCATGTTCATATATTAATATTTATATTTCGATTCATTTAAACTCAATGTTGTGTGTGAAGAAATATATGAAAGAAATAAAATTTATTTAAAGAGAAATGTATTATAAAATATCAAGGTGTTATAATTGATATAAAAAATTATATACAAAGAAGGAAGGTATGCTAAGTATCAATTTCAATTATTTTTATTCTCACCAATTCATTCAACCAATAGTGGAGGGTAAATCTAATGGAGATCCCTCCATTATTTAGTTAATTGAGATAAGTGTAAGATATTTGAAATATAAAATAACATTAAAAGTGGAGGTCTAATCCTAAACCAATCACCTATCATCAAATTCCTTTTAACCAATTGTTCTATTTCCATTTACTTTTCAATAAAAATATTCAAGCCAAAACACCATTTTTCTTAAGAAGAAACTATTTTTTGAGCACCCCTCCTTGAAGACAACCATAGGTTTCCACTAATACTATATTTAATCCTAGAGAATCAAATATATTTTTCACACCCTATGAAAAGGTTCTATTAAAACATGGCATAATTTCTAGGGATACAGTGCTAAATACTAACTTTTAATTTCATAACCACACCTTGAACTGAAAAATTATTCTCTCTTGATCTCGAGATAGAGATAACTCTTATAACAAGGTTTAAAAATTTAAAATTAAAAGTAAAATTTGAATAAATTTACCAAAACAAATTGAGTGAAACTTCAAGTATTCACTATGAACCTGTACCAATGGAAAGAAATCCCAATCTAACTTTGAATGATCTTTGTTCCCCTAAATTTGGGAATCAAAATTATCACATTTCCAATCCATCTTTACAAGTGGGTTTTGAATTAAAAAATGGTTTAATTAAATTATTTTACAAGTTTCAAGGTCTTTTAGGGGAATATAAAAATAAATAAATCAATGAGTTTACATTTTTTTCTCCATATTTAATCCATGATGTTTAGTTGAGAAATATGTTAAGTGGAGGGAATTCTCTTTATCCCTAAAAGGAGTATCTAATGAATGGTTGTACAGTATACAACCAAGAGAAGTATACGATTGGGATAAACTGTAGAGATACTTCCTATAAATATTTTCCCCTACGTTTATAAGAAAATACACCAAGAAAGATATTTATTCCATCTTATAGGATTATATAGAGTCTCTATGAGTACTGGGAGTGGATTAAGAATCGGTGTTCCATTTTCTAACATCAAGACACTATGTAGAACCATTTCTTTATCTTATTATACCAAGGTTTACTTGATAGTGATAATCACATAATGAATTCATCCTCAGGAGGAAATTTCATAGAAAAATAACTAGTATAGGATAAGTGACTCATTCAAAAGATAACCCAGAAACACAATTGTTTGGTATAAGAGGTACAAGTACTCGAGGTTTACATAAGGTAAGATCTTCTAACTCATCTCAATTGTTAGAATAAATACTTATACAACTAACTAGTATTATTAGAAAAATTTACCTAAATAAATCCAATTAATAATAATCACCAACTATGTTATGTGGGTTGTATTCATATCCCAACCATTATACTAATCAGTGTGTTAAGGCATAGAGTTTGGAATGTTGAGCAGCAAAAAATTGGAATAAGTAGCTTCAACAGTAAAATTTAGGATAGAGAGAGACTTGAAAAGTTTAATATGGATTTATAAACTAAAAAAATCAAGATGTAACACCCTATTAAAAAAATTCCAAGAACAACCACCATTCCAACACCAATTCTAGTGACAAAATCCTTTCAAAATCCATTCAAACATAACTATCCATCTTACCCACCACTACCATTCTAGAAAAAGAGATCCTTCAAGAAACACTAAAATAGTGAGGAAGAATTAATAAAACAATAATAAAGACCTATATTTTAGGAGTTTAGGAATTAATTTAACGAGTTAAAGAACCAAATCAATAGTCTAGTAGAAATATTATCTAAAAACTCAAGAAAACCACCAGCCTAGTAAGTCCAAAATCTAAAATAAACTAAAATAATGATGTGTTGGAATAGTTTTGCCCGATCTATTACATGAAGCTAGACCAACTACTAGCATCCCATACTGTACACCATAACACAACTCTCATGGTTCTACATTGACAATGGTACTATAACAATGCATACTATTATAGAAAAGTATATCGGTGACACCAACAATGGTATTATAGCATTGGTGACTTCTATATGTCTATTATAGTATAACTTACTAGTGACACTGATAGGGTACTATATATTTATATACTTCCCACCACCAACTTCTATAAAACAATAGACTTATTGTGCGAATTGACACTATAGAACCGTAGGTTACTGTAGCGCTATATTTCTTTATGAACTCATTTCAAGCTAGGGTTTTATACTCTAAGATTTTCCTTATATTTATGATCTTAAAATATAGTGAAGTGTTATGCCTCTCCTTAGATATAGGTTTTTTTCTTGAACTATGAAAATCATGTGCCTTGTGATATTTTTCTTATCTTTTCTATTTTTCCACTTTAATCATATTTTGAAATCATTTGTCATTTTTTCTGTTAAATTTGGTATCATAAGGAAAACTATTTGTACTTAAATTACTTGTACATTCGATTATTTGAATATTAATAAAATATCTCGTTACATATTGTTGATTGTTCTGTATGAATTTAATATAATAATGTCCTAGAGTATTTATCACATTGATAAGGTCGTAGAAGTTCCCCACTACGATGATAAACTTGAAATTCTATGATGATATTCTTAAATATAGTTCTATGTTCGGATAACATTCTATGATGAGACACATAGAATGTGACTATTAGGTTTCAGTACTTATAAGAGGATGAGGCTTCTTATCATAAAGTTGTTACTTGGTAATATCCAATATGGGAGATTTTGAGAATAGACATGCCATTAGAAATTCCACATGTTTTGTATTCATCAGATATTCCTATCTGCGATCCTGTGTAATGGTCCTTAGACTTTAAGATTATGATTATTGTGTGTTATGACTCACACACTTATATGTATTTTATAAAAATGATGATAATATTTTATAGAGATGTTGGATACATTGGGTCTATCATGAGTGATGTGTTATTAATGAATAAGTTGAGGAAATATTTTTCCCTTACATCTTTATGGAAGTTGATATCTCATCCCTTTGATCAGAAAATAATCATCGCATTAAATTCTATGGACATAGTATAACATAATTTTTATTTCATAGATTAAAATAAATATGTATCAAGAATATAGGTTGATGAAAAAAAAGTGATACCTTTTTGATGAGATATTGATACAAATGAATTATATTACACAATGAGTGTTCATATTAGGTTTTCATCATTACAAATTAAGTTCTTTCTCTTGGGTGCCTTGACCTATTGCGAGATAGTAACCATAGAATTTAGGCAAGATCGTTTAATTACAATTAAAAACTATCCTATAGGGTCACACATTAGGTTTCTTCATTGATCTTGATTAGATTCTATTTGAATTTAATTAATGGAATAAATATTGTTCTCAAGATCGAGGAATAATTTTATTCAATTTTTATGGATCGCTAATATTTACTAGGTAATAAATAATTATTTATTCATTAATAAATAATTTATTTTATTATGTGAATATTAATGATATATTTATTCTCTAGATGTTGAATAAAATATTTATTTTATTGATGAATAAAATATTTAATTAAATATGTTTTTGGGTATTCAATAAATTTCAAGGAATTGTGTAGACCAAGATTTTTTCTGAAAATGAATATTTATTTGAAATCTAGTAAATAATATTTTCCATTGCATGAGTTAGCACACATAATAAAATAATAATAATAAAAATATTATATTTCATGAAGTTTAGTAATGATTACTATATTATTTAAGGGATGGTACACAATTAAATAATATTTTTTCCTAAACCCTAGATCTATAAATAGATGGTTATGTTTATTGTGTAGGATTAATCATGATTTTATAATCATTGTGCATAATATAATTATCTCTATATTACTCATACTCTCTTACTCTTAAGAATGATAGGTGATAGAGATATTCCTTCAAGCTCGAAGGAACTAAAAGCGATCCACACAAACAATTCAAGATACATTATTCCCTATGATAGCACCCTTAAATCAATTGACATCATTCAAAGATCAAAGGAGAATGTGTGGATCACTACTAGAGGGATTTTACACTTGGATCCTTATAGTACAATAAAGGTAATCTGAAAACATGTTTATCCAAAAGATCAACTATAATTTCATCATAGAAAGATCCTAAGATGAGGTAACAATTTATTCTGATCTTAAAAAAATTAATTATGGATTTAACATGAAATATACTCTCTTTAGGGTTTGGTAAATCCTAATTCAAGATAATTTTTTGATTTATCGCCCACCAAAGGTGATTCTACTTCACATGAACACTTCTTGGTATTTCTATAATATGATTAACATAAGAAGTGGCAAGGAAATTCATCCACCAGGTACAAATGATCCTAAAAAAATATACCAAAAATTGAGGAGAATAATAATGAAAACTTTGGATATATTCCTATAAACTTGACCATGGCATAAATAGAGAAAGTATAGGAAGATAATTCTAAAAAAATAAAATAAAAAGACTAACACACTATCAAAACCAAAATTTTCATGTTTATATTAATATAAAATACATTTTTTACACTCTAATTAATTAATATTGTTGGTATTTAATCATTTTTTCTTAATTTATTGAAGTATACAAAAAATGTTTGAAAATGATATAAAAGGAAACAATTTCATCATGAAAAATATTTCCCATGAGAAAGGATAATTCAAGGCCCAATATTGAATCTTAGAATTGAATAATCAAGTTGAATTAAAGTTAAAATTACTAGAAAACAAAAAATTACATCATCAATCAGTCATTAAAAATTTGAAATATATCATAAAGGTGAGATAGGAGGAAGAAGGTATAGAAAAAATATTATTTAATCTTGAAATCATAAGTCATGATGTGACATAAATTGGGGATGCTGTGACACACCAAAAAATTACCCAAAAAGATTTCAGAGTGTGAATGAAGCTATGAAAATACTTGACCATGAAAAGTCACATAATAAAAGAACTATTCATGATGTGAAGTGATTATATAGGACATAAAAGTATCTTCTTTGATTTAATTAAGTATGAATGAGGCTTCTATGACCAGAGTAGTCTTTTACCCATTTATTTGTCCATTTATGGCACCTGGGGTATGTTTTGTACCTATAAATCATGGATAGGGGGATTAGAATATATTGGAAAAACCTAGGGAACAATAAAATGAACTTAGTAAGAGAAATACTATTTCCTAGGTTTTTATTTCTATTTTAGTTTTTAATTTCTATTTTCAATAAAATATCATAATTATATTTTTAATTCAAGTGTTTCCTTTTTTCAATATTATCTCTCTTTCTCTCTTCCCTCTTTCCACTATAATCGCTTGTGCTCGTGATAGTAAGTTACTTAATTTAGGCTTGGACTTGGGGGAGGTTTCATGTCATTCCCAAATTCTTGTGATTTATTTTCTTAAATGATTTAATTTAATTTATGGTGAATGAGAGGGAAGTGTATGGGTGATGTGACTATCCACCATGACAAGACTTTCGATTTCATCCCTGTTATTAAATTTTCATTCTTTACCTCCCTTATCTTAGGTAAAAACTTCATATGATGGAGTTGATGATTCTCGAAGGGATGAAATGACATATGATAGAGTTGATTTTGGTAAGGTATTACACTCTTGATCAAGGTGTTTATCTTACTTGGCTGTTAGAGGATGTGATATTTGGTGTGACAAAGATATTTCCTAATAATATTAACTTTATCACTTAATAAATTAAAGAATAAAAATTCATGAATGTGATTTCATAAATTAATTATCAAATTTAATTTAAAAAACAATAAATGAATTAAGAAGGAACCTACATAACCAAACCCTTAGACCAAGACCTATCTTCTAATTATATTCATTATGTTGCATCTACATGTTTTATTTTTTAGTTTTTCATTAATTTTTTTTGTAAAATCCAAAACCATAATTTTCATCAAACAATTAAAATAAAAAAATAACAACAATGTGAATAATGAATAAACATTGATCAAATGTAAATCTACTCAAGTGAGATGACCCTGGCCATCCGTTGTGCTACACTAGGAAAATAAATAGTATATTGTGTACCACCCTATGAAAAGGGTGTCAAAACTTGGAACCGTTGAAGGCGAGTCAATTATCCTTTCAATAATTTTTTCAATTTTCATAATTCTATAAATAATTATCTTTATTTTTACAATTTTTTTTAAAAAAATATAAAAAAATTATTTTTCAAGATGTTTACAAACTACTATTTTTATACATGATAATATAACTCATTAGAACAAGAGAAAAGGTGGATAATACTGAGGAGGCCCTCTTAAAAAGGTCTCAAAACATCTCTTATTTGGTTAATCAACTATTGTATGGAAAATATATAGGTCTCTCATTTCAAGAACGGGTATACATGTTTAATTAAGTCTAAAATAATTATTAAATATTAAAGTCCAAAGAGGAATCACCACTATATCCTATTTATTTTTAAAAGGAATTTAAAGTGGTTGAGGAATTTATTTAAGAATATCCACAAACCAACCACCTATAGATCCAAATTTAAACATACCATGAAGATATGTAGAGTGATGATTAAGACTCACATAATGATATGCATTTGAGTGATCAAAAAATTCAAAACAATTTTAGAGTGATTGGGAAAACCATGAAATTCAATGAGATCTCCCTATATAAAATGTAAAAGTATCAGAATCTCTATACCTATCCCTCTATATAGAAGAATAAACCACCCATGTGGTGGAATATAAAGAGAATATAGAGGATCCTGACTACCTGTCTCCACCTACTACCATTCCAATCCAAGTGGAACTTTCCATTGAAGAAGAAATTCAAGGAAAACCAAATGAGAGAGATATTCCATTATTAAACTCAAATTCATTTAATTTTTCTAAATCTGAGTTGAGTATTACCTCCCCTTGATTATGTTTTATATATTTGGATAACTCTTATTCTTCTTGGGAGGCAGATGATGAAAATGACTACGCACCCAATGAGGAATATATCGAGCTCCCTAAAGATATTAAAAATTTATTAGAGGGATACCTTGATGAGATATAAGTGAATCTATCTAAGGAAAAAGAGAAACATAATGCTCATAGTTAAGGGGAAAAATTTTATATTAATTCTTCAAGTTTATTTTTTTTCAAATAAAAAACATTTCCACTTTCCCTTTGATCACTCAATTGATGAATCATATTCAGAGTAGACACTAGAAATTGAAAAAGATGTTGTATAAATAGTAACCAACCAAGAGGAGGACCCATAAGTTATCCTTCCCCCACCATGAAATCTATATCACATTGAAAAGTGGGTGGATATGGTGTACTCTATCAATGGAGTCCTCCACAATAAAGAAGATGAAGTGCAAGTTGGAAAAAGGAACATATGTTTGTTTAAATCCAAGAAACTCGACCCACCATCAGACTTTCTATAATAGTTGGAGCTACCATTATAGAGGTAGTTAAAACCTAGGGCATACTTGGTGGACGAAACCAAGATTTATATTTCCTTTATTTATTTTGTTTTCTAGGAATTTAGTTTTCAATTTCTTTTCAGAGAATATTAGGATGTAGCCCTACACCTATATATTTTTTATCTTACTTTGAAATGGTCCTTGTACTTATAATAGTGGTTTTATTTTACAATTACATCAACATGAAACAAATTATTAGGAATTTATATTGAAGAAACATACATAATTTACCTTGTAAAAATAATTCAACAATTAAAATGGTTCATGCCATAAAAATTGAACTCAGATCATGAAATAATGTACAACAGAACTATAAAAATAAAACCAAATCAACATGAATTTAAGTAACATTGTAAGGGGAGTATTATTTTTAATTAATTATTTTATTTTTATCTCAAAATTTTAATTTGATTCAATCTTTTAAAGAAATTGAATTCGACACCTTTAACTCTTTCACACTAGCATTCACCTAAGAGATATAAATTGCTTAGGACAATCATTATGCCTTTTCTTAATTTTCAGTATTGATATAATTAATTTTTTAATATAGTAATTTAATTATTAGAGTAAATAATGAGGGGAATAATTTGAGAAAACATGATTTTTGGGAATGAATTTATTTTTTAGATAAAATTCTTCTTAGATTTGGCATGTATTGAATTTCTAAAATTGATATTGATTGGATAATTTTTTTGTGCATTTACATGAGTAATATTCCCAAACCATATGTTATTATTCCTATGAAATTTTCTAAATATATATTTCTCATTATTTATATAGTATATTTATTATGAGACTTGAGCATGTTCTCTTTTAGAACCTTCTTAACATATTATTGATGATATGACTCAATAGAATCATTTTTAATTTGATTGAAGAATTTTATTGTTTAAACCTTATCCTTGGACCCAACTTAAACTTGAATACTTGTTTTTATTATAGAATAAATAAATGAAATTGTTAGTAAATGATCCATATTAAAATCCTATTATATTTATTCCTACCCTACTCATAGTATGTTTCATGATATTCAAAATACTAAGTGTGGGGGAGAGGTTGTCTATAGTGTATGGGTATATACTACATTAAAGAGATTTTATTAGGTGTTTTCATCTGATATAGGGAGAGTCTATGTTATTATTTATTATAATTTATCATTCACCTTGCTTGGAACTAAAAAAGGGGTGTTTCTTGGGTGGATAAAAAATCACCATTTCCATATAGATGATCTTTTGATCGTATGTGGTTAGGTTGTGTATGTGATATATTTCTTAAGTGTAACTTCCAAAAAAAGAAATAAACAAGATCGGTAAATTCATCCATTATGATTACTCATATCATGTGACTACTTTGAGCTTTGGGGAATGGGGAAATGACATATTCATCATTATAAGAGTATTTTCATTGATATTATATTTTGATATCATGAAATATGATATAAAGTAGAACCTCCTTTATGAGATTTATTTTATTAATTCATTACCCACCCACCTTAATCCTTAGATACATTTTAACCTTAATGAAAATACCTCATAATTAAATTTCATCCCTTTCTTTACGTGGCTGAGATGATAGATTCCATCCAAGCCTATGGTAAGTGATATGTTCTCATGGTATAAGAAAAACTCCATTAAATTTATTAGCTTGAGTGATGAGTGAAAAGAATTAATGTGAGGTAAATTGAAATTAGCATGCACATTAATGATGAATTGAGAAATTAAAAGTTAAAGAATGAAGATAATTGTTATCTAAAAAGTGGAAATGTAAAATACATGATTGGATTTAACATTTTTAAGAGTGAGGAGTTGGAAGAATTATTTTGTGTGAAATTTGAAATTTTGTTTTCCATTTTCAGACATTTGGTCTTATTGGTTTTAAAATTTAAATATTTTTAGAATAAAGTTCCTTTGTGAATGTTTTTGAGATTTCATGCTTGAGGAAAAGAATGTTCTAATTGTTTGGAAATTGATAGAACCATATTATGAAAGATCATTTGAATATAAAATAAAATTTTAACACTATAATTTTTTTTTAAATTTTTGGAAGGATAAAATAAATTATTGAAAATAAGCTAAAAGGTTATTATTTCATCATGCACTAGATGTATCATGAAAAAGGATATGTCAATTCCCAATCTTAGAGATTAGAATTAAATAATAAAGCCGAAAGAGAGTGAAAATTATTATAAAACAACAATTCATGTCATGAATTTGTAAATCATGATGTGAAATATATTGTAAAGGTGCGATAAAAGGAATATAGGATGGAAAAAATATTTCTAGATCATGACATAAAAATTGTATAACACATATTGTTTACACTATAAAAACCCAAAAATTTCTCAAAAAGATTTCAGAGCATGAATGAAGCTATGAGAATACTTTACCATGAAAAATCACATTATGAAATAACTATTCACAATGTGAAAAGATCAAATGGGGACTATAAGAATATACTTTTATGTAATTAAATTTTAACAAACCTTTTATTGACCTATTATGACATGAGTTAAAATTTACCCATTTATTGGTCCATTTATGGTGATAGGGGAATGTTTTGACCTTATACACACATGGCTAGGGGGTTGAAATATATCATAAAAATTTAGGGAATCGGCCGATGCACTAGAGAAGAGAACTACTTCCCCTTAGGTTTTTTATATGTTTCAGTTTTAATTTAATTTTTCAATGTAATAGCATAATCATATTTTTTATTCAAGTGTTTCCTTCTTCCAATATCATCGGTCTTTGTATGTTACCTCTTTACACTATGATATCTTACAATATTGATGGTGAGTGAATGATCATAGGCTTTTCCTTGGTGGAGGTTTCATGATATCCTCAAATTATTTCACTTTACTACTATTACTACTAATTAGGGTTTATTTATTACATAGGGAAGAAAGATTAAAATATAGAAAGAACAAAGTCGTAGAGCAAGGAGCATGTTAAGGGGCCCTAAAATAGTGAAGACTAAGGGAATACCCTATAACAAGGTTACCTCCCTTAGTGCACAAAGGGTTTTTACATGAAATGAAAATGGTACCTGTAACATGGGTAGTCAAATAAGCAAGATGGTCCTCTACCCTGTTACCTCACGCCATGTATAAAGTACTCGAATGTTGTTGTTGAGAAAGCCTTTACATCTTTTGATAATGTAGGAGATTGAACAAGAGGTGGTTCCTGTGTCAAGGAGATAATGATACATAATAGTGGAGTTTGTTTTTACCTTAGAAAGAACAATATTCCATTGAAAAAATAAGCTTAAACTAGTGAGCATTGACCTGGCCTCAGCTTGAAGTGGCTATACACATCTGAGGTGAGCTGAGAAGGCCAAAATGATAGAGCCTTTGGGGTTATGAACTACCCCACCACCCCTCATCATGCCTCAGTGACAGGAACCATTCGTATTAAGTTTTAGGCCCTTCGTAGGAGGGCACTAGTGGACCCAGGATCCTTGGGGGGGGGTATAGAGAGTCTGAGCGGGAGGACTGACCACTTAGGGAGGTTTGAGGGTGGGAGCATCACACAAATTTTTCACCAGTCTAACCAATTCAATGAGAAGGATCTTAGTGTGGGAAATAAGGGACTGGACGGAAGACCTAACCTCCTCATGGTGAGCCTTGTTTCTGTCTTTCCAGATTCACCAACAACTAGCGTTAAGGATGACTGTTCGAGCTCGCTGTTCATACCCCGCATCGCTAGCTCCGTAGATCCATCGGTCCGGGAAGGAGGCACCTTGTAGATCCTGAGAATGGACAACCGTGAAGTCATCAAAGTATCTCCATATGGATCGTGCCTATTCACCCTCGAAGAATAGGTGGTGCAAGCTCTCCTACCTACTTTTCCTACAGCACACACATCTGGAGATAGTAGGGATACCTAAATTTTTGATGTTGTTGTAGATAGGTACTGCCTGGTTTCTGATTCTCTAGGTAAGGAAGTTGATTTTTGTGGTGATTAATTTTCACCATATTAGACTATTCCACCGAACCGGAGGGTCCTGAGGGAAGGTTTCTCTACAGAAGTCAGGCATGGAGAACTCTCTAGAAGAGGATGCTATAAAGATACATTTTTTTGGGTTTGGAGTTCCTATCAATGAGATCAAACGTATCTTGCTGAGTCTCATTCAGGACTGTGATTGTAAACTGCGAGTATTTTTGGGCTTCTTTGAAGGTGATATTTGGTGCCGAGCAGGTGAGGAAATCAAGTGTAGTTCCTGCCCAATTGTAGTTCCAAAAAGATATTTCTCTTTTCTCTACTATCTAGCGTGAAATAGGCTATAGGGTTGGGATGTGGGAAGAGATATCAGACCAGAGAGGGGATTCTTTCCTACTCATCATTTCCTAGTTACCTTTGCATCTAATAGACATGGAATTTACCCTCTTCAATGGTCTCCCACACCAACTTTTCATGCAAGCAGTGTAGAGTATGTGAAAGACTCCTCACGTTGATGCCCCATTCTTGGATGGGTCTATCCATCCTAGCCCAAGAGATCCAGTTCTATTTTATTTTCGAACGATAATCCCATATAAACCTTGCGAGAACCTTGTTGATGGTGTGGATAACCACCTTAGTACCTTGAAAACAACAAAATCACGAATGAGAATGGAAAAAAGAACACTATTAATCAATGCTATCCTCCCCCAAAGGATAAGAACTAGTGTTTCCAGTTAAGGAAACATACCGTGATCTTGTTAACTATGTAGTCTAAGTTGAAGATGCAAACCCTACCTAGAGATAATGGGTCACCAAGGTACTCCATTAAAAAGGAACCCCTCTACATGTCAAGATTGCTGCACAATGAGTTGGTCCTTATTTCTGATCATTTATTCGAGATATAGAGGGTTCTCTTAGCCCTATTAACCAGTTTTCCACTCCAGTGGAAATAATCTTCAATAATTGTGCTGATGCCTCAAATAGATCTCGTGATAGTGGTCATGAAGATGATGGTATCGTATTCCAACATGAGGTGGGAGATGGTGTGTGGTCCTAATTTACTTTGGTAGGGAAGAATATCCCCCCTTTTCAATGCTTCTATGAATGAGCCTATTGATCACATCTTGGGTAAGAATGAAGAGGGTTAGGGAAGGCGCATCTCCCTACCTCATCCCACAAATAAATTTGATGAATCCATGGATTTTCCCCATGAAGGAAATAACTATCCATGAAGAGTTGAAGAACCTAAAAATGAGATTAGATGCCCAAGAAGAGAATCCCATACTTGAAAGAACCTTGATAATTAAATTCCATTCGATTATTTCAAATGATTTGTTCATGTCAAGTTTGATTTACATATTGGATCCATGTGACATGGTGTTGATGTCTCTAACCATCTCTTAAGCCAAGGAAATGGCACCTTGGACTGATCTTCCTTTGATAAATCCATGTTGTTCTGTAGAAATCAAGTGAGGGAGGTGGGTGGATAACCTCATGTTGATGACATTGGCCAATATTTTGTAAGGGAAGTTACACATGCTCACCGGTCTATAATGATGGAGGGAATATGGGTCTTTGATTTTAGGTATGAGGACTAAGGTTGTTGCACAAGTAACACGTGGGAGACTCCCTCTAAAAAAAATATCTTGAATAGATCTCACAATGTCCTCCTGAACCACATTCTAGGGCTCTCTATAGAAGGATCCCAGAAAACTATCAGGATCTGGGGTGCTTTCGGTGTTGAGGCCCACCATGGCTTCATAAATTTCCTTCCTCTCAGGGACTGATTCCTGGAGTTCATTGTCCTAGTTTAAGATAGCACTTGGTATCACTTCCAGAAGCTTAGAACACCAATTGGGGCACCCTTTAGGCATCTGTGAGTGGATTTTAGAAAGAAGTGTTTTGAAGTAGGCCTAGGCCATGGTACCCACAAAATCCCTATCAAAGGAATATGAACCATAATCCATCAGAGTATTAGGTTTAATGATATGTTTCTTCTCTCTAATTCAAGTGGGGAAGAATGAATTATTCTCATATCCCTTACGAAGCCATTTGATCCTCAATTTTTCAGGATCTATGAATTCTTGGCATATGATAGCTTCTACAAAAGTGTATTTCTTACCTGAGAGTTTTGTAAATAGCAACTCATTCCTGTCCTCTTCTAGATTTCTCTCGAGCTGAGTGATGTCCTACTCGATCGAGATGATATTATGAGAGCCAAGGGTATATGAACCTACTCATATTTGTAGGTCCTGTTTGAGGCACCTCAACTTATTGTGAAGCCTGATCCAAGAATCTCCCTAAGTGGGCTTGTTCCACCAATTACTCACGGCTTGATGGTAACCTGTCCACCGGGGCCACTGATGGGAGAAGCTGAAGAAGGTGTGTCTTTCTTTCCTGGAGGACAACGAGACCAGAAGTAGATAATGGTTAGATAAGCTACGAACTAGGTGATTTACCTTATAATTAGGGAAGGAAGAGATGTCAGGGATTTTTTCCAAGCATCTATCGAGGAGACACTAGGAATGGCATGTCCCTTTTTGGTTGTTGAACCAAGTAAGCTTATCACCAGAATACCCCAGATACATGATCCCCTTTCCAGCCATGAATTGGGAAAATTCAATGCTTTCCTTATGGGGAAAATACCCAAGACCTTTATTTTCATCTTCATTATAAATAATGTTGAAATCTCCTTTAACAATCCATGGGGAAATCACCAGGATCAAAGGAATCAAGGTTCTGCCATAAGGAGACTCTTGTATGGGCATCATAGCTCCCATATATGAAGGACACATATAAGCTGCTATTACCTATGTTCACTTTGGTAGTGATGGAATGCTCATATACTTTTATCAAGTTCACAAAGATGGCGTTGCTTCAGAATATCCATATGTGTAGGTTATATGGGTTTGCATGCAATGAGGCATCCATTCTTATCTTGTGAGAAAATTATTCTATTTTGGAAGGACTTTTTTTGGGTTCAAGAACATCAACAATGGATGCCTTATGATTCATAACTTCAGAGGAAATATATCCAGTCTTGACCTATTCCCCTAGGCCATGGGAATTTCATATGATGATGGGTAACATTAAAGGAGGGGGCACCTAGAAATGGCCCCAGGCTGGAGTGGCGCTTTTTTTGAGGAGGATGACTCTGGTAAAGGTATTTGAAGAGAGATCACATACAAGATCCGCATGACTGTGGGGAAGGTAGCATGTAAGGGGGGGGGGGTAGAAGAGGTTTGTGAGCTTGCTGTTGAGAGGGGGCCTTGACCGGTGTTTGGACAGGGGGTGGAAAACATCTATTCCTAGTGGGAGAACCTGTGTAGAAGGAAGATAGAGGGAGTGGGGTTTAGGGAAAGGGAATTGGTTGGAGGGGTCAGGCTCTATGAAAGGGGGAATAGGGTAAGGTGGGATGACAAAAACAACCTTACCTCGAGGGAGAGAGGAATCCAACTAGAAGAGCAGGTCTAGAGGGGGAAGAAGGGGTCTCAGGAGAAAAAGAATTAGATCCATGAAAGCTGAAGGATCAGCTAGCTAGGTAGGGGAAGGAGGCTCGGGCACCACGACTAGAGGGGGGGGGGGGGGTGAAAGCACAACCAATTGATTCCTACTAAACATTCAAGGTTCCAATGCTCTGTTAATGTGTATAGCAACACTCGGGTCGAATCCTCAACGATGATACTTTTTAATAATCGATTGTTTTTAGTTGATTTTATTTTGATTGGGGGTTTGTTTATCGAGCTTAAATGAAGTGATTAATGGTTGGTGTTTGATTTAACAATTTGATAAATATTTGGGTGAGTTCATTATTAGGGAGTTAATTTTGTGATATCCTTGAGCTTTGCTTTATATTGCTGGAAATTAACACATACTTCACAAGATGACGTTGATTGGAATTCCTAAGTGTTAAGGATTTAATCCAAGAATTAACATAACTTAGGGTTCTAATCTCAATTAGTAAATGTTGATGGTAGTGTATTTATGGTTCCAATAATCCATGGAAACCACATATTAAACAAAACAAGTCATTAATCTATGACATGTTAAGTCCAACACACACAATGTTAATTTGAAGAATATTCATCAAGAAAATTCTCTCAATCACTTAACATCCCTAAATTTTGACTCACCCCAATGGTAGATTTACTAATCCATTAAGATAGTTATTAATATGATAATATGTGTTTATGGTGATTAATTATAAATATAATGAAAATAATGGGATAAGAAAAGAGTTGTGCATCAAACACACACACACAAGAATAATGATGAGAATTAAAAATGGACTTTCAATTGAATGAGAAGGAAAAAGAAGGGAAGGTATTTCAACTTGATTTCAAAAATTTTAAGAGAATTAATATTTAAGAACACAGGGTGGATGATTAAAATATAATATAAAGAAGAAACATCCATTAAAATTCAAATGAAATTGAAAACAACTTACGCAATTACAAATGAAAGGAACACAAAAGTAAATGAAAACAAAGAGAGGAGGAAGGGTCTATCAAGTGAAAACATGAGTATGTAAGGTCTTCTCAAGCCTTTAGAAAATCTTTTTTCATGACAATTTATTCTCCTCTCTTCTGAAATACCAACCTCTTGCAAGGAGAAGAGGGGGATGTATTTATATCCTAATGTTGTGTGCTGTTTGCATTCCAAAACTACCCCTCAAATTGAATTTCAAATTTTATATTTTTGAAATCCTAATATAGAGAAATATTCTTCTTAAAATTTTTATATATTAAAGTTTTCAGTAATCTCTCAAATTTTTGAGGCATTTGGACTTATAAAGCCAAAGTTATAGTGATTTTCATAAACAATGTTAAACTGTCCATTTCTATCAACGATCTTTTGATGTCTGAACTATAAATGAATTTTTGAATAGAATGATTTCTTCTAATCTGAATTATTTACTCAAAAAAGTCGGCCTTCTATATCTTCTCTTTCACAATGTAGAATCCCAACTCTAATAGATGTCTCTATTAGAATAAATATCAAATTTTTTATGATGATCTCAATTCCTGTACATAATTATGGGTTGGACTTCAAATCTTAATTTGGGCCCCTTGTTTTTAGATTTGGGCCTTGAAATTTTTATACTTGAATCCTTAATTTATTATAAGAATTTAGGAGAATAAATAAATTTTCACTTCTGGATTGAGCCCAGTAATTCAATATTCATGGATGGTCCAGTTTCTTTATATATTCTATGAGCCTTCTTGTGTGGTCCATATGACCCTCCAAATGGACGATTTGGCCAAAGTTACCTTATAATGAAATTTTATAATATGAGTAAGGAACCCTAAAAAAATAATCATTCAATTTGGATAATTAGGGTGAGATTTATAATTAAAATAGTAACCTTACTCAATTTGATTAATTCAAATAATGCTCAAAAATTACATATAATATTAAAACATAAGTATTTCACACAAATTATGCACATTTCATATAAAATCAGTAAAGGGAGTATATAATAAGTTATTAAAATATTAATACCATAAAATAACACACACTTAGTCTTGTGCATGTCCTCATGTGTAAAAATATAAAAACATAAGAAAATTATTATTACTCACCAACAAATATTAAAATTTTGTTTTCCCAACTCAGGGGAGGTTTAAACCATTTCAATCATCCATATTAAATTACCCCACAAATTGTTACAGAAATCATGTTCCAAAAACAATTCATTTTTCATGCTTAAATTTAGAAATGGAAAATGTGGGCACTCAAAACTCACACCTCTCAAGATGATAAAATTCATTTAAGGAGGTTCACTCTTTCACCAACGAAAAGTAAAAATCCTAGAGTTTGAAAGAGCCCTCATCTTCCATTACCTATCCTAAAGTGCATAAGAATCAATAGATTATTTATGGTTTTTTCTGTGGCTATGGTATGGTAGGAAAATGATATCCAAAATAGAGTAGAAGAGGGGTAAAATATCCGCATGGGTAAAACAATACACACTTTTTTTTGAAATAAAACATGGAATGAAATGGAAACACATATTTACAAGGGAACAATTTTGTGAATCAGGACAAAAAAGTGAATGAAAATTTTAAGGGAATGATAAGATATAATATTTACAAAATACAAAACTTATCCCAATGACATAAGTGTTCTTTTTTATTATTTTTTTTTGCATTTTTCAAAAGTTGAACTTGAAACAGATATCACACTAATATGGAAACCAATGATTGATATAATCACCACACTAATTTTAATAGTTATAACAAGATCAAAGGTTGAAGAAGAATGATTTTTTACTCTCCAAAGAAACAACCCATTCTTTTATTTTATATTTTTTTGATTTTTTTTGATTTTTTAACACTTTTCAATAACATTTGAACAAGAAAAAAATATACATTCCTAAACCTTGCTGAATGATAACCTCTCCCCCACACTAAAATGGATTTTGTCCTTCAAGCATATGATAACATGGTAAAATCAACAAAGGGTACCCAAAATGAAATCCATTCCCCCCACACTTAAATTTCAAAAAATTATACAATGAAAATTCATGTAGATATTGGGTGGGAGAAGGTATTGGGATTTTAATGTGTCTATAAAAGAAAAGTTTTTCATAGGCTCGAAGGGGCTTTGAAAAGGAGGATTAATGTAAGGTTAATGGTAGGCTATTTGGATATAGTGATTCTCATGAGGTTTAGAAAATTCCACTATCATATTCAAGAACACTAAAGTAGGAAATTCAGCTTGAAGGTACAAAAACTAAAGACTCACAATCAGGGGTGAAAAAAACACATATATGGAAAATATGGCCATAGGTGGCCTTGGAATGAAAGATAATGTTGTTCCTCACAGTTGGGGAAAATCGTTTTCCAAATCAAAATCTGAGAATTCAAAATATGTTGGTTTTGACACAATATTCTTTAACCAAAATTATGATGAAAATACAAAATTTTTGAGATTAAAACAAGTCTTTTGACTCCACAAAATGGTTAGAAAAAATCTCAAAAGTTGAAGGTGAGTAATTATGACTCTGTATTCTTCATATTTTTAAGTGATTTTTATTATTGTTTTTAGTTTTCTTAGGTTTTTTTTATAGTTGTTTTTTTATAAAGACACACCCACACAAAAGAGAAAGAGAGAAAGAAAAAAACGTTTGATGATGAAAGTGGTAAAAAATGAGATGGAGAGGGGGAAGAAGAAAAAGTGATAGAGAGAGAGAGAGAGAGGAGGAAGTAGAGAGAAAGAGGTAGTTAAAGGGAAAGAGGTGCCCCTAGTTTGGATTTGGTGGGTCGCCGTATCCATCCAGTGGTGTGTTTACTGTAGAAGTTGTGGATCCGGTGGAAGTCGATGTTGCTACAGGATTGTGTACCCTCTCGTGGTGATGCTTTAACCGATGTCCATTACCTGTGAATGTCCTTTTTGAAAAGGTGTCTTGGACTTTCACTACACCAAATGGGTAAACATGAGAAACAATAAAAGGACCTTACCATCGAGAATTAAGCTTAATTGGGTGAAGCTAAAATTGAGAGTTGAAGAGTAATACCTTTTCAACTTCATGTAATACCTTTTGTGGGATTTTTTTTATGGAGTACCTTAGCCTTTTCTTTTTATAGATTGTAATTCTCATAGGAATCAAGTCAAAGCTCCTCCAGTTCATCCAATTGCAACAATATTTCTTCACCAGATTTTTCACAATCAAAATTATAGTTTTTTCACACCCCAGAAAGAATTATGTTTTATTTTAACTGGTAAATGACATGATTTACCAAAAACTAGCCTAAAAGGAGACATCCCAATGGTTGTTTTATAGACAGTTCAATAAGCCCAAAGTGATTCACCATGTTTTTCAGGCCAGTCTTTTCTTGCAGGTTTTACAATTCTATCAAGCACTATTTTCACTTCTATATTAGAAAGTTCATCCATACCATTTGTTTGGGGGTGATATGAAGTAGAATTTTTATGTAAAACCCCATTATTTTTCAAAATAGATTCCATGGTTCTATTATAAAAATGGGTTCCTAAGTCACTTATCAAGGCATGTGGTGGGCCAAATCGATGGAAGATGTGGGTCTTTAGAAACTCACTAATAGTATGTGAATCATAATTTCTAGTGGGTTTGGCCTTGACCAACATAGAAACATAATCTACCACAAGAAGAATGTATGATAATCTTTTAGAAGGGGGGAATGGTCTCATGAAATTGATTCCCCAAACATCGAAGATCTCACAAAAAATTAAATCCTTTTGGGGCATTTCATTTCTCTTTAAAATTGTGCCAAACTTTTGGCAAGTGGGACATGATTGAAAGAACTCATGCGAGTCCTTGAAGAGTTATGGCCAAAAGAATCCGGAGTCTAGGACCTTTCAGGAGGTTCTTTGTGGTCCAAAGTGTCCACCACCATGCATTGAGTGACATAATTCTAAGATGAAGGAATGTTCATCTTCATCAACACATCTCCTAATTACAATGTCAGCACCAATTTTCTAAAGTTTATTATCTTCCCAAAAATAGAATTTTGAAATACTTTTTAGCTTCATTTTTTGTTCTTTTGAAACATTTTTAGAAAAAATACCGGCAACCAAGTAGTTTACAATTAGGGAATACCATGGTAACTTTGGAGTGATAGATGAAAGGTTCTTAGTGGGGAATTCAGGATCAATGATTTATGAATGATAAGAATTATACATTCTACTCAGGTGATCAACCACAATGTTTTCTTTTCCCAGTATATCTTTTATTTCAAGGTAAAACTCTTAGAGCATTAAGATTCATCATATTAGCCTCAGTTTGGAATCACTTTTCTTGAGTAAGAAATTTATAGAAGAATGGTCTGTGAATATGATGATTTTGACACCTAAGAGATAGATCCAGAATTTATCTAAGATAAAAACCACTACTAAAAGTTCCTTTTTAGTGACAATATAGTGAGATTGAGTTTCATCCAATGTTTTTAAGGCATAATAGATGACATGAAGAATATTTTCTCTTCTTTGACCAAGAACATCCCCAACAACTCTATCAAAAGCATCACACATCAACTCAAAGGGTAAGGACCAATCTAGGGGTTGGATTTTCAGGGCATATGTAAGAGCAGTTTTGAGTTCAACGAAGGCTCTCTTTAAAACCTCATCGAAATGGAAAGTGACATCATTTTGGAGAAAATGAGTGAGTGGGAGGGAAATACTACTGAAGTAATTGATGAATCGCTGATATAAACCGACATGACTGAGGAATGAATGGATGTCTTGAACAAAAGTGGGTTCAAGAAGTGATTGGATCACTTCAATTTTGGAAGGATCAACTTCAATATACTATTTTGAAACTATGTGCCCTAGAACAATCCCATTTGTAACCATGAAGTAACATTCTTCAAAATTTAACACAAGGTTACACTTGACATAATTTTGAAGGACTAGAGAGAGTGAATGCAATCACGATTCAAATGACTCACCATAAATGGTAATGTCTTCCATGAAGAATTCAATGTAATGTTCAATGAATTCAGAAAAGATACTCATCATAAACCTTTGTAATGTTGCTGGAGTATTGTAAAGTCCAAAATGAATTCTTCTATATGTATATGTTCCAAATAGGAAAGTGAATTTAGTATTTTCTTAGTCCTAAGGTGAGATTGGGATTTAGAAGTATCTATTATATCCATCAAGAAAGAAATAGTGTGACTTTCCAGCTAATCTTTCTAGAATTTGATCAAGGAGTGGAAGAGGGTAGTGATTTTTATGGTTTAAACATTCAATTTTAGGTAATCAATGCACACACACCATTTGTTCTTCAATTGAGTTGTGACTACCTCTCCATGATCATTTTTGACAATAGTTATCCCACCCTTCTTAGGAACAAATTGAATTGGGATAACCCATTCACTATCAGAAATTGGGTAGATAATACCATCTTGAAGAAGCTTGGTGATATCTTCCCTAACTACCTCAAGTATGAGTGGATTGAGTCTTTTTTGTGGTTGTCTAATTGGGTTGGATGATTCCTCAAGATGTATGTGATGCATGCAAAGAGAAGGGTTGATTCTTGGTATGTTATCTAGGGTCTAACCTAAGGACTTTTTGTTTTCCTCTAACTCTTGAACAAGTTTGGACTCCTCAGTTTCAGCAAGTGAAGCAGAGATAATGGTTGAATATGAGTGATCATGGAAAAGGAATGAATATTTCAGGTGTTCAGGAAGATGTTTCAGATTAGTCTCATCTTTCATTTATGGGTTAGACAACTCAGTAATGGAAGAAGAGACTTTATTTTCTTTAGATTCATTTTCCTTAATACTGTCCTAGGTGGAGAAGTAGAGATCACAATTGATGTGGGATTCAAGAGAGTTTTTAAGTTCTTCTAGATTAATGGAGTTTATGAATGATAGGCCCACATCAACTTCCCCAATTAAGACTTAGTTAATTAGGATTCAAAATTCACAATCTCTTTTATCATTATAACATGAAGAACATGATGGATTGAGGTTCAATTGACTCTCAGAAGTGTCCTTGGAAGCGTGGATTGAGAATGCAGAGTGATCCTCAGATGGGTATTGCATGGCTTGGAAAATGTTGAACTTGACCTGTTGGTCACTGAATTCCATGGATAAGATGCCTGAATGGACATAAATCTTGGTTCTCGCTGTCATTAGGAATGGTCTTCCTAGAATTAAGGGAGATCGATAAGAGTTTTTCTTACCTTCCATGTCAAGGACACAAAAATCAGCAGGGAAGATGAGATCATTCACATGAACAAG
This sequence comes from Viscum album, assembly GCA_963277665.1. Taxonomy (NCBI): domain Eukaryota; kingdom Viridiplantae; phylum Streptophyta; class Magnoliopsida; order Santalales; family Viscaceae; genus Viscum; species Viscum album. The sequence goes on along the minus strand of OY728119.1, from coordinate 802,083,644 downwards.
GACATCCTCAATTATACCCTCAAGACTAGAAGTTCTCCAATTATCTAATTGAATGGAAACACCTATTGGATATAAGGTACCAAGACCAAGGTTGGATAAGATGGATTTGGGCATGAAATTAATTGAGGCTCCTTGGTATATGAGTGCATCATCGAAGTTGGAACTTCCAATTTTTCATGGAACCGTAAAGGTCCCTAGATATTTTCACTTTATGGGAATATATTTTTGGGTGGAAAACTTTTCTGAGGACTTAAGTTGCCTCTTATGGGTGCACAATTCCTTAAGAAACATGGCATACTTCGGGATTTCTTTTATATAATCTAATAGGGGAATGTTGACTTCAACACGTCTAAACATGTCGAGCATTTTAGAATCAGGTTCAAAGGACTTCTTTGGCTAAGAAATGGATTTATGAGAAGGAATTGGATTCTTAAGTAGAATGGAATGAGGTGAGAGAATGGATTCAGATTCCTTTTCAAGTTTATTTTTCTTTTCATTTTCTAAGTCAACATTTAAATGGGAGTTGGAGGACTCATCATGAGGCATACCAATTTTCTTTCCTGATCAAAGTGAAATTGTACTTACATTACCCTTGGGGTTGGGTAATGGTTGAGCTGGAATTTAGGATGAATTTGATTGTTGTTGCTAGATAAGGTGGGTTGAAAGTTAACCAATTTGGGCTTCAATGTTTTTTGAGGCTGGAGCGGGTGAAGGAGGTAAGATATTCTACTGCACTTCCCCATGATTTATTGGAAGAAGAGGCTTGTCCCAGATTAGGATTATCTTGATTTTGATTCTTGGGAAAGTGATTGTATTGGTTTGGGAATTGGGAATGCTCACTATGATAGTGGAATCTAGGAGGAGGATTCTCCCTTTGAGGTTGAGGAACAAAAGGGTAAGGTTGTTGGAAGTTACCAAAACTTTGACTATATTGGAATTGGTTTGGGTTTTGATGAAAAATGATGGGGGATGAGAAATGGGATTACCATACCTCATGCCTTGGTTGAAGTTAGAAGACAAGGGATTAGAGTGGGGTTTTTTGAAGTTTCTAATGAACTGACTTGATTATTGAGGGTTGGTGTTCCTCAGAGCAAATGCTGCATTGAGCTCCATTGGTTCGGATGAATCAGATGTATCCTCTTGAATTTGTGGACATGTGTCAGTTGGATGAGATGGGGAGCTACATATTCCATAGTTCTTGATAGGTCCAGGGAATAATGATTGTGTAGAAGATGAGGTTGGGGCTTTGGTAGCCACAACTAGTTGTCACACAAGACATGTAAGTTCACTCATCCACTCTGTCATCCTGTTCAGCTCTATCGATTGACTATATTGGGATTGTTTTACTTGAGCATGTACTCGAGTATGAAATTGTTGTTTGTTTGCATCCATGTTGCATATGATATCTCTTGTATCTACAGGAGTTTTATCAATAAAAGCACCGCCACTTTCAACATCAATGAGGGTTCTCTCCATAGCTAATAACCCCTCATAGAAGTATTGTATCAAGAGTTGTTCAGGTATTTGGTAGTGTGGGCAGGTTTCCAAAAGATTTTTGAATCTCTCACAATACCCATGGAGTGATGCATTGGGGGAATTGATGGATACCACTAATTTTCTTTCAGATGGAAGCAGTACGACAAGCAGTCAAGGATATTTCTAAGAAAAGTCACTTCATGTCATTCCACGTGGTTATGGAACTAGGAGGGAGGTATTAGAGCCATGGATTAGCAGTGTCAGCTAAGGAAAAAGGGAATTATCTAAGTTTGATTTGTTCCTCAGAAACCCATTGAGGCTTCATGGTAGAGCACACCACTTGGAACTATTTAAGGTGGAGATGTGGATCCTCACCGGCTAGCCTGTGAAAATGAGGTAGAAGATGAATAAAAGCCGATTTGTGTTCAAAATCAGCCTCTATGTTTGGATATTGAATACCAAGGGGTTGATAATTCTTATAAGGGTCAGAAAGTTCTTTAAGGATTCTCCCTAGGATTATCCATATCTAATTAAATTGGTTGTACAAGGACTGGTTCTTGAATTATTTGATTATCCCTAATGTTCCTCTTAAATTGGAAAAGTGTTCGTTCAATTTCCGGGCCCAAAAAATCTAATGGATTGTTTGGGAGGATACAGGGCATTCAAAGAGATTTTGGAAAGGATGAGGAAGGAGGATTTTTTTCTTTGTGAGTTTTCCTTTTATGATTTTTATGATAAGGTGGGTTTTTCTTTTTGTTTTTTTTTTTCAATTCAATTTTTTTTAAATTTTGTTTCTTTTTGTTTTGTTTTAAAATAATTAGAAACTAATGACTAATTAACTACACCATCCCCATGAATAGTTTCATTTGAAAGCATGATTGATTTTCTCCTATCAACCATTCAAGGTTTTGATGCTCTGTTAATGTGTATAGTAGCACTCGGTTCGAATCCTCGGAGATGATACTTTTTAACAATTGATTGTTTTAGTTGATTGTATTTTGATTTGGGGGGGGGGGGTTGTTTGCAGAGCTTAAATGAAGTGATTAATTATTTGTGTTTGATTTAACAATTTGATAAAGATTGGGGTGAGTTCATTATTAGGGAGTTAATCTTGTGATATCCTTGAGCTTTTATTTTTATTTCATTAAATTGACACCCACTTCACAATGATGTTGATTGGAATTCCTAAGTGTTAAGGCTTTAATACAAGCCTTAACTTAACTTAGGTTTCTAATATTAATCATTACATGTTGATGGTAGTGTATTTATGGTTCCAATAATATATATAAACCATACGTTAATAAAAAAAAGTCATTAATTCATGACATGTTAAGTCCAACATACACAATGTTAATTTGAAGAATATCCATCATGAAAATACTCTCAATCACTTAACATCACAAAATTTCGACTTACTCCAATGGTAGATTTACTCATCCATTAAGATAGTTATTAATATGTTAATATGTGTTTTTGGTGATTAATTATAAATATAATGAAAATAACGGGATAAGAAAAGAGTTGTGCGTTGAACACACACACACACACGAACAATTATGAGAATTAAAAATAGACTTTCGATTGAATGAGGAAGAAAAAGAAGGGAAGGGATTTCAACTCAATTTAAAACATTTTAAGATAATTAAATTTTAAGAATAGATTTTGGATGATTAAAATAGAATATGAATATGAAACTTTCATTAAAATTTAAAAGAAATTGAAAACAACTTACACAATTAAAAATGAAAGGAACACCGAAGTAAATAAAAAAGAGAGGAGGAAGGGTATCTCAAGTGAAAACTTTAGTATAGAAGGTGCTCCCAAGACCGTGGAAAAGTTTTTTTCCAATGTATGCTCCACTCTTCTGAAATGCCAACCTATTGTAAAGAGAAGAGGGGGTGTATTTATAGCCCAATGTTGTGGGATATTTTCATTCCAAAACTACCCCTACACTTTCTTCGCCAATTTGATATTTCATACAACCCAATATTGAGAAATATTCTTCTTAAAAGTTGTAGATATTGAAGTTGTCAGTTGGATTTAAAAGTTTTGAGGAATTTGGACTTATGGAGCCAATGTTATGGAGATTTTCATAAACAATGTTAAAATATCAATTTCTATCCATGATTTTTTATGGATGAAATGTGAATGGATTTTGAATAGGAATATGCCTTCAAATCCGATTTTTTTTTTCAAAAAAAGCAGCCACCTATATCTCCTCTTTCACATTGCAATATCCCATCTCAAATAGATGTCTCTATCAAGAGAAATATCAATTTTTTGGTGCTGATCTCAATTCCTAGACAGAATTATGGTTTGGACTTCAAAGCATTATTTGGGCCCTTTGTTTTTGGATTTGGGACTTGAAATTTTTATATATGACTCCTTGAATTGTTATTCAAATTTTGGAGGAGAATAAATTAATTTTAACTTATGTATTGAGCCCAGTAATTCAATCTTCATGGATGGTCCAGTTTCTTCACAGATTCTGTGGCCCTTCTTGTGTGGTCCATATGACCCACCAAATGGATGATTTGGCCAAAGTTCCCTTCTAATGAAATGTTATAATTTGAGTAAGAAACACTAAAAAACAATAATAATTAAATTTGTATAGTTAGGGTGATATTTATAATTAAAATAGTACATTTAATTGGTTTGATTAATTCAAATAATGATAAAAAATTACCTTTAATATTAAAACATGAGTATTTTAAACAAATTATACACATTTCATATAAAATCAGTAAAGGGGGTATATAATAATTTATGAAAATATTAATAACATTAGGGGGTAGTAGAATACTCACAACCCAACACCTGAATAGACGCAGTGGGGAAAAATGATAGATGACTTAGAGACAAGCTACCTCTAGAGGGTTGATTAGCACTCCCACTGACTCGGTGTCAGCGTCGCTGACATTTAGTCGAGGAATGGCCTTGTAGTAGACAGGAAGAGCAGAACATGAGGAACACAGGGTAGAAGATGTCTTGACACTAGGAAAACATGTCTTGGACCTTGAGGCGGAACTAGGATGGAGACGGTATGGAAAAGCCGAGATCAACATAGATGTGGGCCACCTCCAGATCAGAACAAGACAATGTGCGATCATTATCACAAAGTAATCCTTCAAGAGAGTTTCCAATGGCCCTGAGAAAATCCCCGTTCTGAAAAGGAAGCAAAAGGCCCGGGAGGTGGATCCAAACCCTGACATGGGAATTCTAATTGACCTTTTGGACTACTATTTACCATTGCATTAGGTTGAATCTCCAGAGAACCAAGGTATGGGGAGAAATTCACCATGTGTGAATGAAATCAGAATCCAATGATAGCACTACGCAAAAGGAATTGCGGTGTAGGGGGGAGATGCAGGTCGACGATGCCAGATTTTGAGACTTGACGAAGCGCTGGAAAGCCAGGAGAGGAGGTTTAGAAATTCTAAACCATGCCACGAGGGTCCATTTGAGGCAGGCCACAACATCGTAAAAGGCTGAGCCAAGGACCTCAATTGATGGACAAGTACTAGAGAGATACACAGCCGGAGAGGGAAGGAGGTTCTCTGGGAAGCAGGGGATAGAGAGATGTGGGGGAGATCGGATTAAGGCATTCTTTAAAGAGAGGGGAAGTAAGGTAGGGGTGGGGGAAGGAATATCAGCAGGGACAGTGGCGTGGAGCGAGGATTCGGGATCGAGGACTGCTAGAGCATGGTGCACCACTGGGGAAGGAGTGGAAGGCGAGGTAGGAGCATGCAAAGAAATTTGAAAAGATGGGGGAGTGTGAAGTGAATTATTACGAGGAGAATCCATTTTCCTACACAATTTTTGCACTTTGAATCCTTAAATGTTTTAATTAAATTTTTAGTGAATGAGAGGGAAGTGTATGGGGGTGGCGATCATCCACCATGATGTGAATTTTAATTTCATCTCTATTCATAAATTTACATTCTTTCCCTCCCTTCACTCATGTAAAATATTTATATGATGGTATTAAGGATTACTGAAGGGATGAAATGGAATAAGATAGAGCTGGTTCTAGTAAGGTATTACACCATTGATCAAGGTGTTTATATTTCTTGGCTATTGGTTAAGGTAGGATTTGGTGTGATGATGAGATTTACTAGGAATATTAAATTTTAATCTCAATAAATTAAATAATAACAATTCATGATTGATATTTAATAAATTAATTATCAAATTGAATTTAATTTTCATGTTTTATTTATAGTTTTTTATTACATTGTTTTTCAAAAACCCAAAACCACAATTTTATTTAAATGACTAAAATACCAAAAATATAAAAAACATGAATAAGGAATAGAGATTGATCGACTAAAAATATCTTCAAGAGAGATGACCCTATCCATATATTGTACTGAAACAGAAAAATAAATAGTAAATTTTGTACCACCCTACAATAGACATGTCATATACCCTTACAAAAATAACAAAGAGAGTATAATTATCTTCTACTCTAATTCCCATAATGGATAATCTAATCTAGGAAGATCTTGGAAGATGAAATTCGAAAGGAAATTCTAAAATATTTTTTCTAAATTTGAGACTAATATACCTATTTTTGAATCACTAAATAAGATTCTAAAGTATGTTAATTTCCTTATGGAACCATGAAAAAAGAATAAGAGACATCAAGGTAATGAGAGGATAAATATAGGATGAAGTGTATCAAATTTGATAATCTCATAATTTCCCACAAAATTTAATGAACCAGGGATATTTTATATCCCTTACACAATTGGCACCATTAAATTTTCAAATTATTTATTTGATTTAGGTTCCTATGTTAATTCCATGACTAAATCGGTTTTTACTTCTTTCTAGATGAGATAATTAAATACCAAAAGAGTGGTGGTAAAACTTTCCAACAGGTATGCTTCTTTTCAAGTAGTAGTCTTATAATATGTGCTAGTTATATTTCATAATTTAATACTCTCTATAGACTTCTATGTGTTGATCATAGAAGAATATAGAACCATAGCACAATCACCCATCATCTTGGGGAGACTATTCTTGAAGACAACAAATACCTTCATCAATGTGCTTGTGGTAAACCTCACCATGGTATTTAGAGATAACATTGTACACTTCAACATATTTGATACTATGAAGTACCCCTTGGAGGATAAATCACTCTTAATTCAATAGCACATGGAGGAGTCTTAGACTAGTGAGGAACCCTATATGTTGAATGAAATTTTATCCTTATGAAGTCACTTAAGACTTGAACCAAATGAGACCATACAAAAAAAGAAAATCTATTTGGAATTTGGAAGATAGGATGAACCATGATTTTTTGATGGAATTGATTGTTTATTTCATGAGGAAGAATCTTATTTTCAACTATCAAATAAGAAAGTAATGTTTTGGATTTAATAAGTATAAGCTGGGTTTCATCCTTATAATAACATCCAAATATGGAATTGAAACCATTTACCACTTATCTTAAGTATTCATACTTAATATAAGGAGGGAAATTACTAATAATCATTGATAATAACCTATATTTTGACCAATAATAGAAGTTTATTGAACTTTTGAAATAAAATTTTTAAGCAATAGGTTAGAGTCTAGGGGATATATGAAGAAAAAATCCAAAAAATTGAATACACATAATTATACTTAAAGAGAACTCAAAACCCATTAGACATACCCAAAGAAGTCTTAACCAAACCATGATAGTTATTTTAAATAATGATATAGAGAAGTTTCTTGAAGAAGGGATCATCTATCCCATATTTGAATCATAATGGGTTAGTTCTATCAACATAGTTTCTAAAATAATTGGACTGACCGTAATGAGCAATGAACACAATGAGTCGAGACCTGTTAAAATTAAAAATAGCTATAAAGTGTGTATAGATTGTAGAAATCTAAACCAAGTCACTAGGAAATATCATTTTCTAATTTCATTAATTGACTAGATTCTAGATAGGTTAGTAGACTAAACTCACTATTATTTTTAGATTTATTTTCAAGATACTTTCGGGTCCCATTTCACTAGAGGATCAAGAGAAATCCACCTTTACACGAACCTATGATACCTTTCATACATGAGGATTCCATATTGGATTATATAATTCACTAGGTACATTTCATAAATACATGTAAAGTATATTTTCAGAACACGCTTATGTTTTTATATAGGCATTTTTATAGGGCTTCAATGTTTTTGGAAATTCATTTGACAATTTCTTGAAAAATATAGAGAAATATTTGAAAACATGAATTGAAAATAACCTTTTTAATTTTTTAAAACTATCATTTCACTATAGATAGAATAATAGTTCTTGGGAATGTTACTTCATAAAAAGGAATTGAGATGGATAAATCTAAAATTTAAGTGATAAACTTATTTCCATATCCATATTGTGGGAAACATGTTAGATCCTTTCCAATAAATGTAATATTTTATAAAAGATTCATTAAGGAATTTAGTAAGATTTCTCTTCACCTTTCTAGGATACTTTTGGAAGATACTAACATTATTTTTTATGGTGATCATAGGGAGGCTTTTGATGAATTAAAGAGTATTCTGATCACACCAATAACGATGTAATCCCAAAATGGGAACGCCCCATTGATATTCTCTATGATTCTTATAATAATGTTGTGGGAGAAGTTCTATCCAAAAAGAAAGGGGTATATCAATCCATTTTATATGCATCAAGGACATTGGATGATACTCAAACCCACTACATAACTAATAAATTTTTTTTTCATCAGTCATTTTTTTCTTTGGATAAATTCAGATTATACTTATTAGGAATTAAGGTCACTATTTTTTATAATCATGTATCCCATAGATATTTGATGAATAAGGTAGAGGCTCAACCAAGGTTAGTGAGATTAACACTACTACTAAAAGAGTTAAATCCATAGATTAATGATAAGAAAAAGCTAAGAACCATGTGGTCGATCACATAAGTAGGCTTCCCCATACCACTAAAGTATAAATTATAGATCAAGAAACAATGGATAACTTAATTCCAAGATAGAAGTTGTACTTTATTAAAGAATAAGTTCCTTAGTATACTGACATGGTCAACTTTTTGGAAACATCTCAAGTCCCATCTCTCTTAGACCCCTAAAAAGGTTTAGAATAGAAGCTGATTTAGAGATTGATATTTGTTAGGATCTTTATCTATGAAAATTTTGTAATGATAAAATGATAATAAGATTCTTAACTAAGAGTGAGATTCAATCTATTCTCGAGTTTTTCCATAATATAGTTTGTGGAGGCCACTTTGGACCTTAAATAACTACTATAAAACTATTAGAATATGGAATTTACTGTCCTACTATGTTTAAATATTCACATGATTTTTTTAAAAGGTGTGAGTAATTTTATTTCACTGGTAACATCTCTAAGTGAGAGGAAATTCCCCAAAAAACCCATAAGATTATGTTAATTTTTTGAAGTATGTGGAATAAACTTAATGGTATCCTTTACTAATTCATTTGTAAACTCTTTTATATTATTTTTTGTTGATGATGTTTTGAAATGGGTGGAATCCAAATCCACCATTACTGATGATGCTAATGTTTTTTGTTCTTTTTTCAGGACTAATATTTTTTTTATGTTTAGAATTCCAAGAACCATCATCTGTGATCAAGGTGTAAATTTTTACAATAGGATCATAAAAGATTTAATGAGTAATTTTTGAGTGAAAAATAAGAAATCCATACCCTCCCACCCATAAAAAAATGTCCAATATATAGTTTTAAACATAAAAATAAATGGGATCCTAGAGAAAAATTTGAATTAAAATTAGAAAGATTGGAGCCATATTTTGGAAGACACATTATGGATATAAATGATAGCTTATAAGACACCCATGGGAATGATTTTGTATGAGTTGATTTTTTTGGGAAAATTGAGATCATTGGATCCTCCCCATGATTCCGATAAAAATAAAATAAGGCTTATCCTTAGTCTACTAGAAGATTGTTCATAGGAGACACTACACAATGGAAAACTAATATTTGAAAGTTTTCTTCCCATGAATGAGTGTACTAGAAGTAGGAAACATTTTCACCCTAATCACCACACAAAGTTATACTTAATGCATTGAAAAAAATTCACATATATTCAATACGAATATAAATTCATTCAATGGAAATATAGAAATAAATAAATAACATAATATATTTAACATGCTTTAGATAATGAGTCCTACATGTATGTGAGAAACAAATTACTGCTTTATTTTATTACAATTAAAAGATACATGTAATTAAAGATATATTAAAAAGAGTATATATTACTCACCAAATTAAGAACTCCATAATAAATTCTCTTCTTTAACTCTCTTTGCCTTGAAATCCCATGCACTTATATAATAAGTTCCATTTGGTTAGCTGGTTAAACATTATCCCCTAAAATTATGGACAAATAAACATGACCACTTTAGCTTGGATACCAACATGCATACCCCTTAAATTTATTGAACCTCCAGAATTTTTGTGCTCCATCATAACTCCATATAATGATAAAAAATTATGATTGTTCTAATTTCCTAAAGAGAAAACCCATTGTTGCTACTTTCACTTCTCATCCAGCCATCATCTGCTGCATGAAATTATGGTGAGTATAATTTTGATAGATGGACTTTTGGTGAATTGAAAACAAATTTCAAATTCTAATAATCTCTAACTCAAAGCCTTGTTTTAGGGAACCTAAAAAACTCTCAAACACTTTGTTAAACCATTATTATCCCTTTATATAATGTATTATTTCTCCATTTTATTCTTCTATTCACCCAAATCCCACTAAGGCTAGATGTTTCCTTATAATTTCTTAAATTATTGTCTTGGGTTACATGTACACTAAATTTTGGCTTCTTTCTATCTTTAATAGTGCCCGCTTCTTATCCTTTAAAAAAATTCTAGATGAAATGATAACTTAGGTCAACTTTCTTTGTTTGAACATGGAATACCATATTTTTAAACAAGTGAATTTCACTTTGAATATAATAGAAAATAACTCCTCTTTCTTAAATATTTCTAAGATCCTTTAGTAATCAAATCAACCAAATCATTTCTTTCCCAACTTACATTGAATCTACACACTTATCTTACATTGTATTCAATGTGACAAGATCCTATAGTCATGAAATCTAGCCGACTGCCGGTCCTCTATAGGTAAAAAACCCATTTATGATCTTTTGACTGTATAAATCACTGAAAAAGTTAGTATCAACATATCAATGCAAAGGATCATCCATCCCATTACATACAGTTGTTTCCTCCATTCCTTTAAAATACCAAAGGACTTAATTGAAAGCCTCCTAGCGTACCTTTCCTTAATTCAACATAAAATTCCTTATGAATCCCACTATAAAGTCAATGTCCATACAAGTGAAAAAAATCATATGAATCAAGCTTGTAACCACTATTGAATATGGAATATTCTCCATGTACATGGACCCAACATCCATTATAGTTGATTTTTCCTTAGATATCTTAAAGTTTTCAACCATGGGAGTCGATTCCAACTTACTTTTGGTCATTACAAATCTATAGATCACCTTATGTATGTAGTCCCTATGAGATAAAACCAATGTTCCAACTCTCTTAATTTTTTTTGAAATTCATCCCCAAAATCTTCTTAGCATGCCCTATATCCTTTGTTTTGAATCTTATGGCCAAATTAATTTTTATCTTTTAGATTCTTCCATCATCAAAACAACTTAGAAATATATCATCCACATACAATACTAATATGCTGAATGTTATATTTATATTATAATTTTGGTAATAAAAATTATCTATATTTAACTTATTAGAAAATTAGTTCAATATAAATGAATCAAAATTTTAAATCTATTTCCTCAAACTTTCTTTAGTTCATCAAGAATTTTATTAAACTTGAAAACCAAATTCCAATTCACATATTTCTTAAAACCTATTGGAAACTTTAGTTAAATTTATTCCTCCATATATCCATGAAGGAAGGTTGTATTTAGATCCATCTATTTTAGGTATAGATATCTTGATGAATCCATTAATAACATATCCAGATAGTTATACAGTTAAATACTGGTGAGAATATCTATGAGAAATCAACACCTAATCTTTTTTGAAATCCCTTTTAAACTGGACATGCTTTATATATTTTATTTCCATAAACGTCTTCATTCAAATGGAAAACCCACTTATTCTATAATTCATTCTTACCTTTTGGTAATTCAATGAACTCTAAAGTTCCTTTGAAATTTAATGAATTCATTTCTTAATCCATTAATAACTTCTATTTTTTAGAATCATTGAGTTTGGTCACCTATTCTGGGATCTCTATCTCTCTTTCATCCATTAAGAGTTGAAATTTCATGCCATTCTCAAATCTATGAATCATATTTCTAACCCTAGTTGATATCTTCAACTGATTTGGCTTCATTGAACTTATTGACTATTCTTTAACTTTTGGAGACCTAACATAAGGTTCTACCACTCAAGATTCAGTTGCTCTTTAACATTGTATCATTTCTTCTAATGGACCCACCTTTGTACTTTTGGTGTTTCAATATTAGTTATCTGGAATTTTTGATATTCCTGTGATTTTACTCAAATAAAATTTGAATTTAATAGTTGAGTATTTTCCTCAAATTCTTTTCTTTATAAGTGGTTATACTTCCATAGAACCACTTCATTGAATTGAACATATTGGATTTTAATGACTTGTCGCTTTTCATCATCCTATTGGAGTGGGATACCTAGAATTGACATATATGTACTTTATAATTACTTGTATTCATGATTTTTTAATATTAATAAATTTTTTATCGCATCATTTTTTTGATTTTGTGTGACATTATATGTGAGAATGTCTTAAGGGTACCTATCATACTGAAAGGTCATGGAATTTACCGACCATGATGAGAACCTAGTAGTTAGATGATAGCATTCTTAAATATATATTCTATGCCTAGATGATATTATTTGGTGGGACACAAATAATACAGGCCATCAAGGTTAGTGGGATGATAATACATTGATGCTTATTTACATTATGTTCATCCTTAGTAATCTCAAGATTGTTGGTTATGAGAACTTAGCCTAGTAGTAGGAAATCCACATTTATTTGTGTCATTTGATGTTCCTATATATGGATCTGTGTAATGATCCTTAAACATTAAAATTATTTTTAATTCATATCATGAGTCAAATACTTTTATATAGTGAGAAAAACCGCGACAACATATTCTCGCAACGAGTTAGGATATGTTGGGTGCATCAAGAGCTATATTACATTAATGAATAATGTGAGAGAGGATTTTCCCTTCCTATTTTAATCTAAGTTAATATCCGAGGACCATTTTTAATAATGTAACTTCTTGATTAATTCCATGGCTATGTAATTATTTTGGAATGTTCATTTCTATAAAGTCAAATAATGATGCATCAAGCATATAAGTATGACATCAGTATACAACTTTCTTGATTAGAGATATTGTGATAAAGGGTTTATATTGCATCGTGTATATTTACATGTGGTTGTTTATTGTTGAGACATTAAATTCTTTCTCTATGGGTTTCTTGGTGTGTTTCTATATGATAACATTGTACTTTATGTGGTTCCACCCAATGTCACTATGAAATAATCCTAGAGGGCCCCACACTATGTTTATTTAGATTCTTAGTTAAATTCTAGATTAATTTAATATGTTGAATAAATAATATTATCATACATGGTTTAATAATGATTAATGTTTTGATTGATTGAAAATATTCAATCACCTATTATTAAATATAATAAATGTTATTTTAATATTTAATAAATATTTGTTATCTATTTTAGTGACTATAATATTTATATATTTTTATTGAATAATAAAATGATATTTATTTATTTCAATAAATAGTCATTATTCAAGGTTGGATAAATAATGAGGAGGAAAGATAGTCTGAGTTAAAGGCCTGATGTTGAATGACCTATTATATATTATTTGAATAAATGTTAATTTTTTTATTTAAGAAATAATATTTCTTTATCTTTGAGCCCAACACATGTCAAGTAAATAATAATATTATTATTATTTAGACATGGGGTTTACCAGGTATTAAGAGAATAATAAGGGCCCATGTGTAATTATTATTCTCTAAACCTTGCTTTATATAAAATAGATTATATCATTCTTGACACTAATCATTGTTGTACACAATGAAAGTCTATAGAAAATTATCTCAATCCCTAGGGAGATATTACTCTAGAACATTTATAATAACACATAGTAATTCTCCAACTCCACCCTCTAAACTATATAGAGAACATAAATAATTTTTTTGAAGTCAAAGTGATTATCGAGGTGATCATAGACGAATGAAACAAGCATTATAATCTTCCATAATAGAACCTAAGGATTTCTATGGTAACGTTCGAAGGTTTTTAGTGCATGTATTGATCACCGTGAGAGGGATCGTACATTTGAATCCTCTCACTACAATGATGATACACCAATAATTGGTTAACCAAATCTTAAATGAATAAATAATTCTAATTAAAGGTAATTATTATTTACATAAATTAAATATAAATTATATGTGATGATCCTATATTGCGTATTTCAGGGTTTATATTCATTTAGTTCTAAGGAAAAATCTAAAGAAGTTAAAAAATTTCTTTTATTGAGAATGGGATCAACCACTTCCATTGCAACTCAATATCTTTAAGTGGTATCAAAGTGGTTACATAATAATTGATAATTATTTATTAATAAATGATATTTATATGCATTTGATGGAAGTTTTATTTTTAGTTTAATCATTATTTAAATACAAACATTTAGATATTTTTATTTCTTTCTCACTCATTTAACTAATAACAAGTTAAAAATATACAAACATCCAAAGAACCTATCTGAAGGTTCTATGAATTATGTAAAAATCTTATGGGACTACATGACATGTATTTCTATGGTACACACCATGTACCAATTTTCAATTAACTAGAAAGAACCAAAAATTTTATTCAGATCATTGTGAATTGAATACGTAACCTCATTTAGGCACTACATATTAGCTAGACCAAGGTGGAACCCATTTTTCTAGGCTATACACCATGTAAATCACTTACATGTTGTGTAGTCCACAAATTTTCATAGAATAAAATTCATATTCAAAGATGTGTCATGTATTTACTACATGATGTGTGTGACTAACAACCATGTATCTTGAATGTGACATCATGTGCAACTCTCGTACACACTGTGTACCTCATAAATTCCTATTGGAAACATACACACTTAGTCCCTAGACACATGTTAAAGATAAATGGTAAATATATATACATGGTGTGTAGCTATCATGTAAACACTATGTATCTTACCTATTTATAAAGAAAGTAATATTAATTAATTATTCCATTTAAACATAATCAAAACATGTCTATGTGTCATTTATTAATGGTATATTCCATGTGATTGGTTATATATACATATATATGAAATGTTTAATTAATTTCTATGAAATATTTGGAACTACATACCGTGTATATCCATAATACATCAACTACCCTGTGATCATTAAAAAAATTGCGTACTATGTAAATTAATATGTTCCAATGTGTTATTTATTAATAGTACACACCATATAATTACATGAAAAAACTTGTATTCTATATCCATATGAGTAGAAAATATACAACCACAATACATTTTGGGTAGTTCTGACAGGTACTCATTGTGTTTCCTCTATGTACATGCTTTATACTTAATTAAATTTTAATAAAATTAATTAATTTATTTTTCTTACAATTACATCGGATGGGAATCTAAAGAAATTTATAGATGGAAATTAAGGTAAAATAATTGATTAAATGATAAAGTTAATTAATTAATTAAAGAAAATTTTATATTAATTAATAATGATGGAAATGAATGCTAGTTTATTAAATGAATATTCATTGAATGAGTGAATGATCATGAGCTGAAACCAATATGTGTATTTGATTGAATTATTTTAATTTATTATTATTAAATTAAAATGATGGCCTACATTTTATCCCCTCATCTATCTTATATAGTACTAATATGTCCACGGTTTCTTTATGTAAATTCACTTAACCAATCCATTGGTTCCCCTTAGCTACATGTGTGTAAAATAATATTTAAAGGAAGGATCTCACAGGAAATAAGAGCTGGTCCAAATCCAAATTTTAGGTGAAACCAACCTAGAAGATACATAAGTGCATAGGTAAAATACTGAAACTCAAACCAGACATGGTTATAGGAGATATTTCCCAAAGGTCACGGTTTGGTTTATCACTCAATATATTAACCTACCATTAGAAAATATCATGATCGTACCACTTTATTATTTTATTTATGTTGATTTACTAGTTAAATATCTGTACATTCTTTATCACTATCACTTAATAAATGAATTTAGAAGCATTCAATATGGAATTAAAATAACTTGGTCTATGTATAAATTTTATCTAGACTTGGTTAATAACTTATATAAAATACATTTAATATTAACAAGCATTTAGTAAGATAAAATGTGAAATTTATGTATAAAGATAAAAAACACCTCAATTAAAATATCAAGATATCATATCCTTAAATTAATTTATTTAGAATGGAGCCACTTGATCATAGTGTTTGATATGGTCCTTGATAGGACACCAAAAATTTAAAATGGAGTTCTAAATAAGGTTTTAGGTTGATCTATAAAAATTAACATCAAGAGAAGTATGAATTTATAGAATCAGTGTAAATATAGAGGAAACTATTATAAAAATCTATGCCTAGGATTTTAGTATTGGGAGACCACTCAACGGATCAAGGAGTTGTAAGTTAATGTAGTTGGAAATACCTACCAACCCAATTACCTTTGAGTAATTAATCATTCCCTTGATTAGGTTATGATAAGGGAAATATAGATATTTTCCACTATCATATTCACATAACTATATATCTAAAAACCAATGCTCATGTATGTTATATTTTAATATAAAATAGAATGGGAATAATTAATTAAATTTTATTATCTAATTTTTAGTCCATATAAAGCACTAAATATCCAATATTATTTATTATATAAATAGAAAAACAAATTATTTAAACACCATTAATGTAGTATATATTAGATAAATATAACCTTCTCATAAGTTTGAATTTCCAAAAATAGTTTAGGTGCTTGTGCATTATACTATTCCATGTGAAGAAATTATATATGTTGGAAACCCTTGTTCCTAAGTATCTTCCCTAATGGGCTAGTGAGAATGAATTTTCTCTCTAAATTAAACACATTGATGATACAATATAGGTCTAGTATTTTATTCTTTTATCCACGTCTAGTGGTATCATGAAGAAACGTTAGGAAATTGATATGTATATCATGTTTTATCACCTTCATGATATCTATTAAGAGAATGAAAGATAAGCGAGATATGATATCAACAAAGAACTATTAACATATATAGAGTGTTTTTGCCTAATGGGACACATACAATCTGTATTATTAGATATATGGAGTACTTGGACATCTTGAGCTTTTATATCACTAATAATATTTGAATGGATATAATTTTATCCCCACTACCTTATAAATTCTCTAGTTTGATCACGAATTATAATATAAGAAACGGTGATAAGTTTCTCTCCGAATTCCTTACCTTGATTTTCCAATTAGATAAGTGGATGAGGTGTAAGAAACCTACCATCATTATGGTGAATAAAAGGAAGAACAAAGAAAGGGGCCTTAAGACTTACTAAAAGACTAAGGCTAATGATAACCATCCTTTCAAGAAGAATAAGATCCAAAGACCAATGAAGGAAAAAGATTCATTCTATTTTTCATGTGGTAAGTTGGGTCACTATAAGAATAACTTAACCTAATTAATTATTTAAGGGTAATATTAAGGTGGATTTTTTATCAAGTGAAATATTTCCATGTATACCAATTATATTTAAGATACAACTTTTGGTACTAATATTTTTATCCAAATTAAGGAACCAATTAGATTCCATATTATTTCCTAAGTATATGTAGAACTTTGAGCATCCAACAGAGTATGAATTTATACCTTGTATATAGGATACTACCAACTTTTATTTCCAATAAGGGTGATATTGGTTTTGAAAGATTTTTATTATGTACCCACTATTAATAAAAACATAATTTCTATATCCCATCTAAATGAAAATGGTTTTATTTTTAAATTTTGAATTAAAATTTGTTTCTTTTATAAAGATAGAATAAGTTATAGTATTACATATTTAAATAATGGTATTTATAAATTATATCATTAAAAACAAGTATTTGAAATTTATAATGAATTTGGTTCACATGACTCATATCACACCCAGTCTTGGCATCACTGACTTGGTCATATAAAAAAGAAGCGGTTGAAATATATCTATCAAGATGGTTATTTATATTCTTTTGAACTAAATTCACTTGATATATGTCTCAATTTTTTATAAGTTAAGATGAGAAATCTACATTATGGTGGACAATGTGAAAGGGTCACATAGCTTCTATAATTGGTTCACATTAATGTGTGTGGAAATTGTCTAGTAGAATATAGATATGGTAATTCTTAGTTCATTACTTTTACTGATGACTTGATTGGATATGAATACATATATTTAATGAGGCGTACATATTAATATTTTTATAAATTAAAACAATATAAGAATAAAGTATTGAATTAACTTGGTAAGAAGATAAAGAAGCTTCAATCTAATCTAGGTGGTAAGTATCTTAACTAAGAGTTAATCAACCATTTATTAGAGTGTGGGATTATATCTCAACTCACCCTTCCTTACAAATCCCAGTGGAATGGTGTCAGTGAATTTTGGAACCATACATTTCTTGAAATGGTATGGTTGATGATGAGTCATACAGATATTCCATTATCCTTTTGGGTATCTGCATTATATACGGTGACATATACACTATACAAGGTGCCACCTAATATGGGAAAAAGAATACTATATGAATTAACATATGGAAGGATATTCGTGTTGTCAAATATATATGTATGGGGATTCAAGGAATTTGTTGAGGCCATCTCTAGAAAAAAAACCAAAACCCTGAGTCATGAAGTGTATATTTATAGGATATTCTAAGTAGATAATGGGATACTACCTATACAACCTTTCTATAAATAAAGTAACCATTACCATTCCATATTTATTGAGAGGAATAAAATACTCAAAAATAATAGTGGGAGTAATATTTATATTGATGAATTTGATGATCAAGATACACAAAAGTTGGTGTAGGAACAGATTCCACAGGTCCCTTTGGAAGAGGTTGTTCATGAGACACAAGTACCACATAAGAGCACTAGAGAGGTTAGAGAACCATAAAGATATGGTTTTCTAGTCACCAAAGATGGTGAATCATTATTGGTTGTCAGTAATGATTTTCTTTAATATAAGGAGTAAGTAGAGAGATCAAAAGTTTTAAGATGACAAGAATCCATGATTCCAAGATACATTCCACGTATCAAAACAATTAATGTGTTCTAGTCGACCACCAAGTTAATGTAAATTTTATTGGGTGAAAATGACTATTCAAGAGAAAACTAGACATTGAAGGTAAAGTGAGTACCTATAAAGCATGTACAGTGGCTAAAGGGATAAAAAACATCAAGGAATTGACTATGAAAATTCCTTTTCTATTGTTTCCATGTTTAAATCCATAAAAATTTTACTTGTCATAAAAACTTTCCATGACTATGAGATTTAAAAGATGGGTTTCCAAACAATTTTCCCTAATGAGAACCTTCAGGATGATATCTATATGACATAATAAGAAGTGTTTTGACTCTAGGTAATTCAAATAAGGTTTGAAATTTATAGAGATCAATTTATGAATTGATGAAAGCATCAAAGTTGTGGAACATTTGATTTGATGAATGCATAAAAGAATTTGGTTTTATAAATAATCAATGTCAACCATGTATTTATATGTGGTTTAGTGGGAGTTTGATTATCATCCTAGTAATTTTTGTCAATGAAATATTAATTATTGGAAATGAAATACCAGTCATACAACCAGTTAAGGAATGGTTAAATAAATACTTCTCCATGAAGGAATTAAGTAAAAAAACCTATATTATAGGGATCAATATCATTCATGATAGATCTAATAGGATTATTAGACCAAGTAAAGGTATATATATTGACTAAATACTAAAAAGATTTAGTATAAAAAAATCCATGAGTATGATCCCATACACATCTTTGAAAGGATTGGTCATATATTCCATACCAGTTTTGATGTTACCTATGACTTAGGTATGGTAGGAATATATCAAGATGATCTAGGTGAAAAATATTCGGTCACTGTCAATTAAGTATCTGATGCATACTAAGGATATGTTCTTGGTATATAGAGGAGATGATGAACTAGTCATCAAAAGATATTCTAATGATAATTTTAAAAAATATTAAAATGATCTAAAATCATATTCAAGATATTTCTTCAGTATCAACAGAGGAGTTGTGAGCTAGAATAGTTCAAGGAATCCAATTTTCACTGATTCCACAATGAAAGATGAGTATATTTTTGTTTCTGATGTTGATAAGGAAGTAGTGTGGATACAAAACAACATCCAAGAGAATGATTTGGTTCACAATAGAAAATAAACTATCACATTATATTATGATAATACTATAGTTGTAGATCTCAAAAAGACTCCAAGGTGACATCAATAGATAAAGCACATACTTTGGAAGTATCACCCCTTGAGAGATTTTTTTAAAATGTGTGAGGTCATGGTGAAAAGAGTTTTCATGAAAGGGAATACTGTGGAACCATTTAATAAAGCCTTATATTAGTATAATCATAAATATTATATGAGAGATAACATACTGTTTGTTGTGTGCAGTTGGCTCTAGTGCATGTTGGTTTCTATTGGAGTCGGTACTATAACAACCCATATTTTCATTAAGTAAAAACTCATTTGTTTTTGGTTTAAATTCCTTTAAATATACCTTATAATGATAACCATTGGACTCATGAGGGTCATGAGGGTGTCTAGGGCTCATTCGGAGTCCAAGAACCCAGATTTTAGAAAAATAACTAGGCCACAAGATTACTAGAAACTATTCATCCCAACCCACACGGTCTTTACTAACTGTGTGGGGGAGAAACAGAGGTGCAGAAGGAGCCTAAATGTTTTTCTAAAACTGTGAGACTCCAGGAACATGGATGTGTGAAGCACCTACAGTTTTTGATAGTGGAATTTTGTATGGTTAGGGAGACTATGCACCTTAACTGTGCATGAATTTTCCTTAAATAGTGGCTTGAGCATGGTTTGTGCACGGTTTGGCCAAACCATGTAGCAAAACCATGCACCCAATAATTGGGGGGGGGGGGGGGTGTGGGTGAGAATTAAATTTTTTCCTTAATGTTTTATTTTACCCCTTTATCGTTCTTCCATATTTAAACTAGAAAATTAATTGGGTTGTTTTCTCATATAGCTTCCAAGAACCTCAACCTAGGCTTTGAGGTAACTCCTGCATCTGAAATCCAAATTGAGATTAGTCGAAAGCATTAGATCTATCACAGTAAGACCTAAAATCCTCTCCCTTTCATATTTTAATTTAACTTAGGACCTGTTGTGCTATTTAGGTCTAATCTGTTTAACCCTATTTTCAGTGTGTTGGACTATTTCTTTAATTTCTATCAACCTACTTCAAATATAAGGCCTACATCGGATGAGGAGTCATCAATGTACCTAAGTTAGCTGGTCTCATCATTTCCAACAATATTTTTAGTGTTTCATAGATTTATCATTATGCCACATGCCGATATTTTCCAAATGTATCCATTTAATTTACTTCTTAATGTTAAATTGTTCTACACACCTTGATATACACCTGTTGATCTTTATTTATTATATTAGGGGATTTTTAACTCTGTTATGGACATTGCTCAGGTGTGGAAACTTGATTTCCCCCTTATAGTTAATTGCCAAAATTCTTGGAACGCCCTCTAAGAATTTATTTTTGGTTTAAAATAGAAATTTACCCTATTATATAATTATTAAATTAATCCAAGGCACCTCCAAAGTTCTTGGACCTAATTAAAATTGGAATTTACCATGTAGGTAATTTCCCTATTTGACTGTGTGAACTTTTTAAATAGATTACGAGCCTTATTGTTTTAATTTCCATATTTATAGAATTAAATGGATTATACAGAATGGATTTTACATTATGGTTGACTTTACTCAAATGAATTAAATGGTTGAAATTAAATGATGTGGCATGGACACACCTATTACTCCATATTTTGTTAAATACTTAATATGAATTGTAACATATTATTGGAATTACACTTGACTATTGAGATACATTAGAGGTAATTCCTAATGTATTATATTATAATTATGATTACTCCTTGATATAAGTTTTGGTATGATGGTAAGGTTTTTCTTGATTATGACGGTATCACTCTCCCTTATATTGGGTGTTGAGAAAGACGTCTCACAACACTAACACTAATTGGATGGTGGACATGAAGCACCACATCCCTTGTTTTGAGTGTTGATAGGATGATACACTCACCATCTCGAGTAATAAGCATGTCATCTCTCACTCATTATGAGATGTAGGGAATTTAACATATTACTTGAGCTTATAAGATCTTTTAGACTGGTTATGGATGAATAAGTTGTAGGTTCCGGGTGCAGTGGAAGCGTGCTTGGGACAAAACCCAAATTTGATTTTTACCATGATCAATGATTATTCCAGGATCAATATGATGATAAAAGACAGTCTCCACAGAATAGAATCAAATATTTAGATAAATAAGTAAGAGTCCCAAAACCTTTAGAGAGGATCTTTCACATCATGTTTATAATTAATTTAATTAATTTCATAAAGAAAAATAATACATGGATCTTTGGTATTTTTCTTCATTGAAAATGTTGATTTTCGGGAATGAACCTTCTAGATTATCTCTTTTCCCTTGTACGAATCCAAACTAGAATCCCTCTAGCGGTGATCCACACATGCTTCGATGGACTCTGATCGACACTTCTCGTTCTACGAGTGTTATCACGACAAAGAGAGTGTCTTGTGTCGGTCATTCATGATCTCTTGTTCTTCGGCCTTGAATAATGTCACTCATTCTTGAGAGGGGTGGGAAGAGGATTTGAGAGAGAAATTGTTTATCTCAACAATTCTCAATTCACCGGGTGTACGATTAGGTGTCGTGTGTTTTCTAGAACAATAGGCATACTTGTCAATTTATATGCATGGAACTTAAGTTACAATATATAATTTCATAAAAACAATTAAATACATTCATGAAATTATAAAAAATCCATTCTCATAATAATAATACCGCGTCATTATTTATGGTGTTCCAACTTTTCCAAAACATAATTACAAATAAAATCCCATGTCACAAAATAATAGCAGTGTCATTATTATTTTAACTTGTGAGAACTAGTTAAATAATTATTTACCATCTTTCAGATAATAATTTTACCACCAGACTGGCCTTGGTCTGCTCAAATTCCACTTCCATTTATTGAACACCTGAATAAATAAATAAATAATTTATTCTCTTAAATAAATGTTTTATTTACAAACTAGTAAATAAATATTTATTAAATGTCAAATAAAACAAATAAATATATTTTATTTAATTAATGCGATCATTTTAATTAGAATAAAATTATTCCACAGTCTTGATAATAATATTTATTTCATTAATTAAATACAAATATAATTTAATTGTGACCACCAAAAACACTTAGTGTGTGACCCTCTAGGATTATTTCTTGTTGGAATTAGGTTAGCTTGCCTAAAGTCCAAGAGTACTATCTATCAATGGGTAAAGTAACCCAAGAGAAAGAATGTAATATCACAAAAAAAAACATCCACATACAAATGGTCATTGTGTAATGTAATCCCTTTGTCGTAATATCTCATCAAACATGTTTCATGATAGCGTCATCAACTTTTATGCTCGATACGACGTTATTTGACTACCTAAAATAAACTCATCATTACACCATGGCCATGAAATTTTTCTCGATGATTATTTCAATAAAAGGGCCAAGATATCAACTTCCATAAATGGAAGGAAAAAATCCTTCCTCGACTTATCCATTAATAACATGCCACTCGTGACGCACCCAACGTACCCTACTTCTCGCCAACTGTTTTCATGAAGGTTTTCATTAGTAAATGAAATTGCGTGAGTTGTGACATGTATTAATGATAATCTTAAAGTCTAAGGATCATTACACATGCTCGCAGATAGAAAAATCTGATAAAAACAAAACATGTGGAATTCCTACTGGCATGTCTGTTATTATAATCTCCTATCTCGGAGATTACCAAGTGCGAACTTCATGAGAGGAAGTATCATCTTTTAATGAGTACTCTCACCTAACAGTCTGCATTCCATGTGTCCCATCATAGTATGTCATCCAACTATATAATTATATTTAAGAATATTGTTGTAGAATTTCAAGGTTTTTATCATAGAGGGGAACTACCATGACCATATCAATGCAAAAAATACTCCAGGAAATTATTACATCATAGTCATGCAGAAAAATGAAAAATATGTAATAATACATTAAATATCCATGTAATCAATGTAAAATTATTTGGTTCTAGGAGAAAAACTCTTACAAACTCCCACTTGGACTAGAACCAACTGCCTACGACTTTCAGTCTGCTAGAACTCACATGG
This sequence comes from Viscum album, assembly GCA_963277665.1. Classification (NCBI taxonomy): domain Eukaryota; kingdom Viridiplantae; phylum Streptophyta; class Magnoliopsida; order Santalales; family Viscaceae; genus Viscum; species Viscum album. Next base: position 802,059,479 of record OY728119.1, on the reverse strand, counting down.
TGATCATGTTTCTGATAAGTCAAGCCTTTAGTCAAGGGGTCTACCATGTTTTCATCTGTAGAAATACTTCTCATTGCAACCTCACCTCTATGAGAAAAATCCCAAAATATATGATACTTTCGAAGTATGTGCTTCATCCGCTGATGTGACATTGTCTCTTTTGTGAGAGCCACCACTGCAGTATTATCACAGTACAATGTGATGGGATCTTTAATGCTAGGTATCACATCGAGCTCCTTGATGAAGCTTCACACCCAAACTTATTCTTTAACTGCCTAAGAAGCTGTGATATACTAAGAATATTCTGTAGAATCTATGAACACACACTGCTTTGAGATCTTACAGCTCACTACACTTCCACTCAAAGTGAATATGTATCCCGTTTGTGACTTCATGTCATCTTGATGAGTCTGTAAACTAGCATGTACATAACCTCTAATGACTAGTTCATCATCTCCTCCATAAACCAGGAACATATCCTTAGTATGCCTCAGATACTTTAGGATAGTCTTGAATGCCATCCAATGGAGGTCACCTGGGTCAGCTTGATATCTTCCTACCGCACTCAATGCGTAGACAATATCTAGCCTAGTACATATCTTAAAATAAATGACTAACCCAATCGCTAATGCATATGGAATACTTTCCATTATCTTTCATTCCTTATGTTCCTGAGGACACATTTTCTCGAAAAGATGAATGCCATGTGATGCTGGGAACAATCCCCTATTGGATTGTTTCATACTGAATCTCTTCAGTATATTATCAATGAATACACTTTGACATAGGCCCATCAATCTCTTAGATCTATCTTGATGGATCTTCATCCCAAGAATATATGTTGCCTCACCCAAGTCCTTCATGGAGAAGAATTGATCCAACAATTCCTTAATAGACTGTAAGACTGGTATCTTGTTTCTAATAAGTAATATGTCATCAATATATACTATTAGTAAAACCACTGCACTCCCACTAAACCATTTGTATACCCAAGGCCCACATTCATTCTTGATAAAACCAAATTCTGTTATAGATTCATCAAAATGAATGTTCCATGACCTAAATGCTTACTTTAATCCATAAATGGATTTCTGCAACTTGAATACCTTATTAAAATCCTTCAGAGTCACAAACCCTTCAGGTTGTGTCATGTAGACATCTTCATGAAGGTTCCCATTAATGAATGCTGTTTTGACATCCATTTTCCAAATCACATAGTCATGGTAATCTGCAATGGAAAGTAGAATTTTGATGCATTTCAACATTACAATTAGTGAAAAGGTTTCATCGTAGTCAATTCCTTGATGCTGTTTAAACCCTTTTGCAACCAGTCATTCCTTATATGTACTAACTTTTCCTTCCATGTCTAATTTCATCTTGAATACACATTTTCAACCAACAGGCTTTACATCAACTGGAGGATCTACCTAAATCCAGACTTGGTTTTGGTACATGGAATCCATTTCAGAATTTATGGCTTCTTGCCACTTGGAAATAACTGTGCCACTTTCTACTTCCTTGTAGGTTAGAGGATCATTATTATGAACTAAAAACGAGTCACCATCCTCAGTAACTAGAAAACCATACCGTTCTGGTTCTCTAACCTATCTTGTACTCCTATGCAACTCTTGTGTCTCTGGAATAGTTCTTTCTTCCATGGGGATTTGTGGAATCTGTTCCTGTACCAACTCTTATGTACCTTGAGCCTCAACTTCATCGAAGTCTATCTATCTCCCACTATCTCTTTTGGATATGTGATCCCTCTCAAGGAATATGGAATGTCTTTCCACTATAACCATTTTATCTGAGGGGTTGTATAGGTAATATTCCCTTGTTTTCTTGGGGTATCCAATAAAGGTACACTTTGTGCCTCAGGGTGAAAGTTTGTTACTTGAAGAGGCATTAACAAACACATCGCTTCCCCACACATGTAAATTTGATAATATGGATTTATTTTCACTCTATAACTCATATGGAATACCATTTATCGATTTAGTTGGTAGTTGGTTTAGTATGTGTGTCGTTGTTTGTAACGCATATCCCCAAAAGGACAATGGAAGACTCACATGACTCATCCTTGATCTCACTATGTCTAACATGGTGCGTTTCCTCTTTTCCCTCACACAATTCCACTAGGGCGTGTATGGAGGAGTGAGCTGTGATAGGATCCCAAACTCCCGCAAGTAATCAATAAATTCTTGATTATGATATTCTCCACCTTGGTCTGAATGGAGTTTTTTAATCTTCTTACCAAGATGATTCTCAACTTCATTACTGTATTCTTTAAACTTATTAAAAGAATCTAACTTAAACCTCATTAAGTAGATTTATCCATATCTACTAAAATCATCAGTAAAAGTATTGAAGTATCAGTAACCTCCCCTTGCTTCAACTAGAAATGGTCCACACACATCAGTATAAACCAATTCAAGAAGTTCTTTAGACCTTTCACCTTTACCAATAAATGATGCTTTGTTCATTTTTCCTTGTAAACATTCATGAAATACAACAAGTTGTTTTATTTTTAAAGAATCTAAATATCCATCTTGATGTAACTTTGTCAAGCATTTCTCATTTACATGACCTAGACGATGATTCCAAAGTTGGGTCTGGTATGAGTCATGTGAAGTATCTTTGTTATCGATTTCCATTACTTGGTTTGTGTAACCCAACACATAAATACTGTTGAATAAATGTGCCCTAACAAAACAAATGCTATCTTTGTAAAAGAAAAAACATTAATTTCCAAACGTGAAAAAAATAAATCTGTATATAATATGGATACATAAATAATGTTTTTAGTAACAGAAGAAACATAATAACAACCCTTTAACACCAAGATCATCCCAGTTGGCAACATGAGGTGGTAGTCCCTGACAGCTACAATAGCAAGTCTGGCTCCGTTGGCTGATCGTAGATCTACCTCTCCTCGGTCAATATTTCTAAATCTACTTGGTTCCTATATTTGGATACATATGTGAGAACTATAAGCTGTATCTAATACCCAATTTGTAGAAACAGATATATTTCATTCGATAACAAATGTACCTGAAGCTTCCCCTTGCTTCTTAGGCTGGGTGCAGTTCTTCTTCCAGTGGCCCTTCTTACCACATGTGAAAAAATAGCCTCTTGTTCTCTTGCCTCCCCTTTGATCTTCCTTTTCATGGAAGGTCATGAAGAAGCTTTGGGCTTAAAGCTCTTCACCTTCCCTTTCCTCTTATTCACCATAAGGAAAGAAGTATTTTAGCGCTTCATATCTTTGTCCACTTGGAGAATGAGGATAAGAAGATCAGATAGATATTTCTCAATGTTGTTCATATTGAAATTGACAAAAAAGTTAGAGAAGCTCTGAGGGAGTGATGCGAGAATGAGATCGATGCCTGGTTCTTTAGGGAGTTTAAACCCTATAACTTCCAGGTGCTCAATTTAACCAATGATCTTGACTTCATGATACCCAACTAGGGCACCTTCTCCAAGATTACTTTGAAAGAGTGCCTTAGAGATCTCAAACCTTTCTTGTCTTACTCTATCCTGGTAAAGACCACGGAGGTGATCGATCATTCTTTAAGAATCCATGTTTTCATGAGACTTCATGAGATCACTAGATATTGATGATATCATCAAACATTGAATGTTGATCACATCATTCATATATTTCTCATAGACCAGGAAATCCTCATCACTTTCCTCTTTGGTAGACATATCATGTATTGATGACTCTAGCACGTAAGACTTCCGTTAATGGTGTAGGATAACCCCAAGGTGTCTAAACGATTCCTAGAAGTTACTACCAGTGAGGATGTTGTCTTTATCCAGAATTGATCGTAGGGATAGTGTTTTTGAAGAGTTTTTCATTTTTATTCTACAATTAAAAGAGCAGATCATTATTACTTTATTGATTACATTTTATAATAAATAATAATTTTTATTAAGTTTCTCACTATTTTATCAAGTCCCAATAGCCCTCACTATTGAACTCAGAATGTCCAGTTTCCATGAAATTCTAGTGTCAAGGATCCATATTCCCCTTTTCATAACCCCAACAAGGGTTGGTCAATCTATTAGAAGGTATTTAGGTAGGTAGGTATTTTCCAACTATGGGCTTGCAGGTCCTTGATCTGTTGAGTGGACTCCCAAATCCGGAAATCATGACTTTGGATTTCCTCAACTCTTTCCTCCAATATGATAGAAAGTCTATCAAAGGATACTCCTATTGATGTAATATGGTTAAGTCAACCTGAAAAATTTCATAAGGGCTTCAATATAAAATTATGTGTCCCAAAAAGGGTTGGTCAAACACATAGTTTTATTGAGTTTTTCCCTTAATCAAGTAACAAAAGGCTTGGTATGACATAATATTTTATTTGAGGTTTTTTTATCTCTTATGCATGAATTTTTTATTATCATTATCACATGGTTGTTAATATTATGTGGAACTTACTTATGTGATTAACCATGTCTTGATAATATTTACGCATAAGTTTGGTTTATTTTAGTTCTATCTTGTATGCTTGTTTAATTCATTAATTATGTGATCTTGATAGCACATCTATAATGATAAACCATAGAATTGACAGAAATAAAATAAAGATAATCATCTTGAGATTTTCTAATGGTTATTTTATCTAGCTGTTGATAAACTAACCCTGACCTAGGGGAGAAACATCTTGAACCTTTTAGGTTCGTGTTTATAGATTTCCACCTATCCACCTCTGTATCTCATGGGATTGGTTTCGTCTCGGATCCATCTTGAACTGACTCCACTAGCTTGGGAGTTCCATCCATTACATATGCCTTTTTTTTAACTCACATGTAGGTGAGGAGTAAAAATGGGTTTTATATAAAAGAAACCTTGGGAACACATGCCCTACATATTAATTTGGAGATATGACTCACATGAAAACAAATTTAATTTAAATAAATAAATTAAAAGAAACCATCCACATACAAAGGTCTTGGTCTAGAACAGGATCATCCATACATGCAATGATATTTATAAATAAGTAAAACTAGAATTCAATTCTTTAATCATTATTGTTTAAGATAAATCACCCTCGAATCAATTAATTGTCATCTTTAATTAATCAATCCTTTTATCTTAAACCCTTTTATGAATTTCCTTGAGATTCTCATCTATCATAATTTTAAACAAATATATTCATTTAAAATTATATTTGTATGTAACTTGTACCTTGGAGGAAACACGATGAATTCATATTCATAACTACCCAATGAGTAGAAATGGACATTACACAAATGTTAAACTAAACACACATATATAAAACACCTATCATGTGTTATGGCTCATCTTTATACCTACACAATGGTACATGTCTCAAGGGTTTGTATAATATAATAATAAATTTTAATAAATATTTGTAATTTGGATGAGTACACAACTTGTAGTTCCAACTACACGGTGTGAACTATTGTTTACCATCCATCCAAAGTACACTCCCAGGGAAACAACATGTGAGTGTACTTCAGGAATATTCGGAGTACACGATGTGTCCAGTGGGCCACATGTCGTGTAGTTCCTCATTAAATGGCCTCTATCCAGAAATCCATGTACGGGGTACACGGTCCAACCCTAACCCGAAGGGACTACACGCTGTGCCCATTGGGCTACATGGCGTGTAATCTGGAAACTGCGTGCCACCTATTACTGGTCAACACATGGAGTCATTAAGACTTATACAAACTCTAATGACACGAATTAGTATGGCGGACAAGACCCTTTGCATTGAACCTTGACTACATGGCATGTACTTCCAAATACACATCGTGTGTTCTAGTGTTGTACGGCTAGGAACCTTTGGCACCTCTAGATGAGATCCTCTATTGTATTTTAATCAAAATTAAAAGAAAATATCATTTCTATAAGGTGAACGAGAAACTAAAGAGGAGGAACATATCTCGAAATTCATATTTTTAGAAAGATTAACATGAATTAAAAAAACTAAATTATTAATTTCATAAATCATCAACGAAATATTTAAATAATTTTAAACTATGATGTAACCGCTTTGATACCACTTGTAGTTTCCGGGCACAACAGAAGAGTGGTTGGGACAAAACCCAAATTTTTCTTCCACGATCAATGATTATTCCGGGATCAATACGATGATGAATGCCAGTCTCCACATAATAGAATCAAAGATTTAGATAAAGAAGTAAGAGCCCCAAAACCTTTAGAGATGATATTTCACATCGTGTTTATAATTAATTTAATTAATTTCATAAAGAAAAATAATACATGGATCTTTGGTATTTTTCTTCGTTGATGATGTTGATCGTCCGGAATGATCGTTCCGAATTATCTCATTGAACTTGAAAGGATCTATACTAGAATCCCTCTAGCGGTGATCCACATATGCTCCGATGGCCTCTGATCGACACTGCTTGTTCTCTGGGTGCTAGCGCAGAGAATAGAGTGTCTTGTGTCAGTCATTCTTGATCGCCTGTTCTTCAGACTTAAATAACGTCTCTCATTCTTGAGAGGGGTGGGAAGAGGATTTGAGAGAGAAATTTTTTAGCTCAACAATTCTCAATTCACTGGGTGTACGATTCATTGTCATGTGTTGTGTGGCACAATAGGCTTACTTGTCTATTTATATACATGGAACTTTAGTTACAATATTTAATTACGTAAAAATAATTAAATACATTCATGAACTTAGAGAAAACGCATTCTTATAATAATAATACCGCGCCATTATTTATGGTGCACCAACTTGCGCAAAATGGAATTATAAATAAAATTGTGCGTCACAAAATAAGAGAAACGTAATTATTATTTTAACTTTTTCCAACTAGTTAAATAATTATTTTCCATCTTAAAAATAATTATTTTACCACCATATCAGCCTTGGTCTGCTCGAACTCCACTTTCATTTATTGAACATCTGAATAAATAAATAATTTATTCTCTTAAATAAATATTTTATTTAAAAACTAGTAAATAAATATTTATTAAATCATCAATAAAATATATAAATATATTTTATTTAATTTATGTGATCATTTTAAATTGAATAAAATTATTCCATGGTCTTGAGAATAATATTTATTTCATTAATTAAATTCAAATATAATTTAACCGAGACCACAAAAAATACGTAGTGTGTGACCCTCTAGGATTCTTTCTCGTTGGAATTAGGCGAGCTTACCTAATGTCCAAGAGTACTATCTAGAAATTGGTCAAGGCACCCAAGAGAAAGAATATAATGTTGCAAAAAATACATCCACATACAAATAATCACAGTGTAATATAATTCCTTTGTCTAAATATCTCATCAAGTAGGATTCATGATAGTGTCATCAACTTTTATGCTTGATACATCATTATTTGACTACCTGAAATAAACTCATCATTACACCATGGACATCGAATTTTTCATGACAGTTATATTTTAATCAAAGGGATGAGATATCAACTTCCATAAATGGAAGGGAATAATCCTTTCTCGAATTATCCATTAATAACATGCCACTCGTGATGCACCCAACGTACCCTAGTTGCCGCCAACTGTCTGCATGACAATTTTCATTAGTAAATCAAAGTGCACAAGTTGTTACATGTATTAATGATAATATTAATGTCTAAGGATCATTACACATGATCGAAGATAGAAATATTTGATGACACCAAAACATGTGAAATTCCTATTGGCTGGTCTATTCTCTTAATCTCCTATCTTAGAGATTACCAAGTGCGAACATCATGAGAGGAAGTCTCATATTCTTACGAGTACTCACACCTAAAAGTATTCATGCTACATCTACCATCATAGCATGTCATACAACTATAGAACTATATTTAAGAATATTGTTATATCATTTCAAGGTTCTCATCATAGCGGGGAACTGCCATGACCTTATCCATGCAACAAATACTCTAGGACATTATTACATCATAGTCATGCAGAACAATGAAAAATATATAGTAATACATTAAATATCCATGTAATCAAAGTAAAAATAGTTGTTTCCAGGACACCAAATCTTACATAAGTTACACCCCGGTCTAGCCAGCACCTAGTATTCTAGGTATATGGCCACTAACATCTACACACCCTTGGTATATATAGGTGGATGAAATATATAATTATAATATATATATATATATATATATATATATTTACAATATATATAGTTACCGATCAAACATTCATTCTATGCATGAGCCGAAGTAGGTAGTAACTCCAGGTGTCCATTAAGAACCAAAGCATGCTATTATTTATTTATTCAGTATTGCCTATTATTTCATTTATACATTCAAACTATTTAGCTATCAACACTTCTTGGATTACTTCTAGAAACCGTTGATAATGGCTTAATAAGATTTTATATCACACCCTAATCAGGATTCCTTTGGTACTTGAGAAGATTACTTTTTATATATTTGAATAAGGGTAAGTTCCCTGCTACTAGTCTTTGACATGTTTTTCTTTAGATGGATCATAAGAGTAGAGGACCAATAATTAATTCAAGATGATAGTGGAGAAGTTTTTTTTCTTTTTATATTTTTTGTATATTCCCATCCCCTGTTCCCTTTTTTATATCAGCATGCCATGCATTCATGTATATGAAACTACCTAATGACTTTTTATATTATTATTCAATTGTTCAATTGTTTATTATTCCATTGCTTATTTATTTATTCTATCTGTTATTATATACATCCACTACTATTGTATGTTTGTTGTTATATTCTTTTTGAAACTCTGATAAGAGGGTATATTCTCCCCACCATACCACCTTTACACCATCATTTCTAGTCTATAACCTCTAACATACAAGGAGGAACGCTTGAGTCCATGTGACTCACTAGATCGGGGAATGAGTTAAGTGGATCCTGGGTTGGAACATTTCAAAGTGGTATCATAGGTTAATTTTTCCTTTATATTACTATTTGGATATTAGAAATGAGACTAGGAGTTAATGATATTTGGAATTGACCATATTCTTGGATGTAACTAACACATGTGTAGGGGAAACCCAAATTTCCTGGGATGGGTAATTTTTATTATTGATAATGCCATTTATAGTTGATATGAATTCACCATTGGGTGATGAACTTGATTTATGGTGTTATTATTGTTGGTATTATTGGAATGATAATTTATTTTATTTAGGCCTGATGAAATGAGGAAATTTCATCACATTCATCATTATAAGCACAATAGGACTAATATGCCATGAATTTTTCCAAGTCACATCTATTTTTCAGCGTGAATTTTCTTGTTTCATATTATTAGTGACTTGATATTCTATAGAATTATGTTGAAATTTATTTTAGGGGATTTGAAAACATAATTGAAATTTAAAGTTCCTGACTTAACCTAAGAATGTTTTCTTGCATAGGCTAAAGAAAACACCTTAAGAAGTCAGTTATGACACATTGATCCATGGACCATTGGTCACATGGGATGGAAAATTTAATGGTATGAGTTAAGTGGAAACTATATTTTGGTTCATGAGGTGTAACGAACCAAACGTTTTTAAATAAAATTTCCCTAGTAGTTTAATTAAATATCATATTATGTAATATGTTTATAAAAAACACATGCACTTATTTGGTTTTATTATATTCTATTATATTTAAAAGACCATTAAGCATCACTAACATTGATAATATAGTTATTGAATAGTGATCAAATTATTATTATAAATATAGGGTTTTAAAAAAATCCAATTGATATAGAAAAAGGAAGTAATGGCCCCAACCAGTAGGATCATACCCTATGAATCCCATTTATTGAAGCTTTTGAGGGAGATAGTATCTCTGGGATTTTTCCTTGACCAATCCTAAGCTTACATCCGACAACTTAAGAATGATAGAATCCTTTTATGAAATAAGTTCAATCTCATTGAGATCAAAACCCAAACCATGTACGCCGAACCACTACATGAAAGTCTCACTATCACACACCTTAATCTTGAGAAGTTTTCAGGTGTATTAAAGGGATATGTATCAAGAAACTAGAAATATTACTATGTACATTTTTTTGTAGAATAATGAATATATTTTATCCTATAGATGTTTTTTTTATTTTGAAGTAAATAATATTTTAATAAAATATTATTATTTAATAATTTTTATTAAACATAAATGATCATATAATTTTTATGAAGTCAAAGGTAATTTTTATAAGGGTTCGAAAACTATTTTTGTCAAAAAACCTAGCATTTATCAATAAATGTAGATTATTATTTTAAAATTAAAAATACACATATTGGGGAAATTATTTAGATAAAATGAATATTATTTTTTTTAATAAGAACTTTAAAAATATTCAATGTATAATTTTTCATAATTTTCTAAGATAGTCACGTTTTTGGGTAAAAACTAAATCCCATATAAATATACGGTGTGTATTGTGACATCATAATGACCCAAAAGTGATATAATAAATACTATAAATGGTATAAAAAACCAAATATATGATTTAATTTTAAAATAATTTGATTTTATGTTTATTTTATTAATTTTATAAAGCCATTATAAATCTTCCAAAACCATTAATATATTGTAAGGTTTTAAAATAGTTTCATTAAGAGTATGACTCACCTCCACATAAGTAAGGAAATTATATTATTAATATATTCCATTTTCATTATAAAATACTTAAAACCACTCCCATTTGGTAGAAACCATGGGCAAAACCATGGTAAGGTTTATGGATTTGGTTATTTTATTATATAGAGTCCAAAACCTAAGTTTAATAAATGATAATTAATTCCACACTCTTTACTTACATAAACCCACACAAGATCCCACTTATATTAACTAAAATACATTGGAGAACTTATTTACTCTGACATCACCTCTATAGATTCCTCCCAAGGTGCCCCCAATCAATCAAGAAGCTCCTCCAAATCATTTGGAGTCATATACTCAAGTAAGAGATCTCTTCCTTTATCATCCTTATTCAAGTATATTATTTACCTTATGTATTTTATCTTAATTTCCTTATGATGGGATTTTTTATTACATATACCCATTACTATACAAATTATTTCCAAATTATGAGATACCCATTTCGATATCATCAACCCATTTTATAAATTTTTATGTAACACTGTTATGCTACCAATATTTCACCGCAATTTTCCACACCAAACAATTGTGCAGTGAATAATATACCCATTTTCTATTAAGGGTATTCAACTTTATACACTTATAAATAATTTAATTGAGACTTATATGTATTTATTACACACTACTTGATCATGTAATAAAATATGATGATGAATGATTACATTTTGTATCATTTATGTGGAACACTTAAGCATGAGAATGAAATGAAAGTGAAGGGTGTGACGGAAATTATACAACACTCTATTGCATTGGGAAATGTTTAGTCTCATGATACATCATGTTGGGATAGGGAGTGAACCTGATTCATTTATGGAACATTTTCTATCATGATTTCTTAGCAATTATCCTTGACCTATGTTTATGATTTATTGTTTTAAGTTTTTTCCACATTTCCCTTGTTTCCTTTATGATTATCATACTATTTCACGTCTCATTGTTCATTTTTATGATTCTCACTCATTTTATTTGACCATTTATATTCATATTGTCTAACATGTATTAACTCATGCCATGTTTATTCCCTTACTAGGCTTCACAGCTAACCCCTTTCTTATGCATGTCCCCAGGTTATCCTGTGTAGTTTTAGAATGCATGGAATATTATGATCACGTTAAGGAAGTTTTCAATAAAGCTGGAGTGTTTACTATTTTAAGTTGTTATGTAATATACCTAATTCCCCAATACACTATACTTACCAATATTTTGGATTATATTATGTGTAATATAATGTAATAAATCATTAATTAATTTGTAATAAAGAGAAGGGTTGTTATAGTTGGTATAAAAGAAAAAGTTTAGTTATTATTTGGATTAGGATTAGAAAACTATATACAAAGCCTTAGGGATAATACTAAGAATAATAAAACATCCATAAATTTTGGTAGGTATAGATTAAGTGGTTTATCAAGAAAATACATATCTATCTGGATACTACAAGTAGATGTGGTTTTGGAACAGATGTACCTAGGGGTAATAAATCTAACAAGGTGCGTCGGGCCTGACATGGCATAACCTGATACATAAAAACAAGCCTTAATGCACACCTAGTTTGACACTAAATGGATCTATGAACCATTATTAAGGGTAAAAATAAATGCCATAATGATATATGTTAGGAATTAGATCATGGATAACATATATTGAAGCCTACAAATTCATAAGTTAAGAAATAAATGTAATTTATATATTATCCCTTTAATGTCATTGTATTACAACTTTATGTGTTTAATAGTTTAAAAATACTCATCCATAATTATACCTTTAATCTAGACAATGACTAAAAATAGAAGGAATTAGTTAAAAGATAAATACAATAGGAAATGTGATGAGTTCCCCAATGAGATTCCCAACCTGATGGGAGTAGGAATCACAAAATTTGAGACGATACTCTCTCAACTGACTCAGGTTATGAATAGAAAACTAGATCAAGTGGAGCACCCAAATCCCCCTAAGAAAGAAAAATATTAAATTTAGAGATTTATGTGAAAAAGGACTATGAATTTCAATGTATCATATGATACCTTAATCATGGAATAATGGATCAACTCCTTTGAGAATATCTTCTCCATAATTCAATATTCTGACCAAGAGAAGATTCTACTGGATGTTTATCATATAGTGGGAGAAACTAACCTATGGTGTACATTGATCAAGAATACAAAGACTAAGGAAGCTATCAAAGCGATGGAGTGGAAGGAATTCTAGAAAATATTTTTCGATAAATATTTTCCCCACACTCTCTATATTAAAATGGAAAGGTATTTCCTTGACCTTAATAAAAAATACGATGAATCTATTGGGGTGTAAAAAGAAAACGTCAAAAGACTTTCATGATACACCTTTGACTTTTTGTTACCCCCAAATGAAATGTTTACCACTTCTTTGGTGGGATAAAACCTATTCTATGAAAATCTCTAGTGTCCTAAGACATTTATAGTTATGAGAAAAATTTACAATGTTCCCTCAAAGTCGAAATGGAGATAGAAGAATCTAAAGGGTATCATATGGATAAAATTTTTAAATTAGAGTGTAATTTTGGAGGTCCTATAGATAAATCTAATGGAATTAAGAAATTTCAACATCCCTCTTATAAAAGGTGAAGAAATAAGCACCCAATAAATTGCCTATGGTGGATGAGGAAATTATCTAGGTTCCGGAAGAAAGGACACCTAGATAGAGATTACTGATAGAAGAAAACCACGAATGTGTAGGAATAGAGGAATAATCTTGTTAAAACTCATTATATTGTTAATTACTATAGCTTCAAGGAACTAGGGTGGTTTGAAAAACAATTCACCAATCCATGGGTTTTCAGAGACAACCAAAAACCTCCAAGGCATCAAGGGTAAGTTTTTTCCATCATAACTTTTGAGGTGGATCCCAATAATGAAGTAGTGATAGGTACACTAGTTGTTAATTAAATAATAGATTTTTTATTCGGGTTCTATGAATTCCTTCATATCATGAATGTTTATTATAACTATTCAAGCACTACCACAAATCATGGAAGTAGAGTTTGTGGTGGAAACAAAAAATAGGGAAATTATTTCATCCCAAGTATATAACTCCTCCCCTGCCAAAATTTGTGGGATAAAATTCCCATTAATCCTTATCAGAATGGCTTTGATGGAATTTAATGAAATTTTGGGTATATATTGACTTTCCCTATATAGAGCCAACATAAATTTCCATGAAAAGGAAATCACTCTCTGTATTGTGAATAAACCCTCGATTATATACAAGTGTAAAGAGGAGGATTAATCTTATTTGGAACCAAAAGTTAATGTATGGATATTATTTCCCTATGAACAAGAATATCTATCTCAAATTATTGAGTATAAGGAAAGAACCATCCTCAAAGACATGCATATTATTAAGGAATATGCTGATGTGTTTCCTGAGAAATTTTATAGTCTTCCTCCTAGATAAGAGATTGAATTTTAAATCAAGATTATACCTGGGGAGTTTCCATTATCTAATATTATGTATATAATAACTATTATGGAACCTGAGGAGATGAAGAAAAGAATATAGGAGAATATGGATAAAGGGTTCATATACCCAAGTGCTTCACCATGGGGTGAACCGGTCCTCTTAGTCAAGAATAAGTATGGGTCAATGCACCTTGGAATTGATTATTATGAGATCAAAAGGATCATGATAAAGAACAAGTATCATCTTCCATGGATTGATAACTTATTTGATCATCTATGTGGAACAAAATACATATCCAAGGTGGATCTGCAGTCGGGATATTACCAAGTTAGGGTGAAGGAGGAGGATATACCCAAGATTTCTTTTTGTACAAGTTTTGAGCACTATGAGTTCATATTAATTCCACTCAGACTCACTAATTCTCTATAAATATTCACGTACTTGATGAATATAGTCTTTATATATTACCTCAATTAATTTGTGATAGTATTTATGAATTATATTATAATATTATCCAAAACCAATGAAGATCATGAGGAGAATCTATGCACTATGATATCGACCTTTCAAAATGATAATCTTTATGAAAAGTATAGTAAACGTGAGTTCTAGTTGAAGGAAGTCTCATTATTCGGGCATATCATCACAAGAAACGGAATATCTATAGACCCTTCAAAGATAGAAGAAATTTAAGGATGTATGAGGCCATCATATATGACAAATATCTGTAGTTTCATTAGTTTAAATGGGTATTATCATAGATTTGTGAGAAATTTCTCCAATTGAAAAAAACGTATAACCAAGATAACTAGAAAGAGAGTCAAGTTTTTTTGGGATAATGAATGTGAAGATAGATTCAAGGATATGAAAATAAGTCTTATCACTACACCTATTCTCACACTATCCATAAGTGGATAACTCTTTGCAGTGTTTAGAAACACTTAAAATAAGTGGTTGGGCTATGAGTTAATGGAGAATGACAAATTCATGGCCTATGCTTCAAGGAAATTTAAAGTTCATGAAAAAAACTATCCAACACATGATCTAGAGTTGGATGTAGTGATATTCTCCTTGAAAATATAGTGGCATTATCTCTTTGGGGAGAAGTGTGAAATATATATGGATCGCAAAAGCATCAAGTATATATTCACACAGAAAGAGATGAATATGTTCCAATGAAGATGGTTAGAGATGATCAAGAACTATGACTACATAATTCACTACCATCCTAGGAAATCAAATTAACTGGAATATTATCTAAGAATAAAGGACCCATCAATTCTATCATTGATGAGAATCTAGAGTGATCTGATCTTTTTATATTTGGAAAGGATGGACATGGGAATCATAAAGAAAGGAACATCATCAATCCTTTAACAAATTATTCCTCAACCATCCATTTTGGAGAAGATAAAGTATTATTAAAGAAATTATGTAAGAATTTATAAGAAAGTGGAAGCTATAAGCAACAAAAAAATCTTAGAGTTCATTGTTAATGAAGAATGATTTGTGAGATTTGGGTCAAGACTATGTGTACCATAAAATCTCGAGTTAAAGAACGAGCTGTTGGATGATGAACATACCACAACCTTCTCCATCCACCCAGGAAGCACAAATATGTATTAAAATATCTAAGAGCACTATTGGTGGGACAATATGAATAAGAATATCACATAATATACATTGAGATGTCTTGTATATAATCCAGTAAAAGAATAAAGACAAAAATCCAAGGGGACGATACAACTATTACCCATAACTACATGGAAATGTGACCACATCACTATGAAATTTTTCACTGGTATTCTAAAGACATCAGGAGGGAATAATGTTATATGGGTTGTGGTGGATTGTCTTACAAATACTGTGCACTTAATTGCGATTTGAGAGGATTTCTCACTGGATAAACTTTTACAGATATACATCATATAAGCAATGAGTCTGCATGAAGTACCACTATCGATTATATCTGATCAATATCTAAGATTCACCTTTATGTTCTGGAAAAGTATTAAAAATTATCTAAACACTGAGATAAACTTAATCACAACTTATTAACCCCAAACTGATGGGAAATCAAAGTGTACTATCTAGATACTTGAGGACATGTTGAGAGCATGCTCAATTCACTTGAAAGGAGGATGGGACCAACATCTTCCTCTGGTCGAGTTATATTACAAAAATAGTTTCCACCCAAGCATCCAAATAGATTCCTATTAGTCCCTTTATGGGAATAGGTGAAAACAACTACATGTTGTGATGAAGTTGGGGAACAAAATATAAATTTCTTGATATGGTTTTGGAAATGGTGGAAAAGGCTAAGACCATTCAGCAACACATCAAGGCTGCTCAGAGTCGAAAAATTATCTATGATGACAATCATCAATGAGAGTTAGAGTTTTATGTTGGATAAATGGTATTCCTCCACATATATCCAAGGAATAAAGTAATGATATTTGATAATAATGGAAAGCATAGTCCAAGATACCTCAGCCCCTTTGAGATCCTTGATCACATCAGATCAGTGGATACAAACTTACACTCCCACAAAACCTATCCCAAGCACATGATGTATTCCATGTATTCATTTTAGAAAATTAAATACCAGAACCATCACATGTAATCTATCCATAGGTGGTTCCACTAGATAATGACCTTTCATATGAGGAGAAACCGATGAAGATATCATATTGTAGAGACAAATTCCTATGGAATAAGAAAATGATCCTGGTCAAAGTGTTGTGAAGAGACCAAAAGTTTGAATAAGAAATGTGGGAACCAGAGGAGGTGATGAAGCGGAGTTACCCTCATATGTTTTAGTGTGGGAAAATAAAATTTAGAGGGATAAATTTCATAAGGGGGGGGGGAGACTGTGACGACTCATAATGTTATAAATAAAATTTCCCCTGTGATTTAATTAAATGTATTATTATGTAATATGGTTATAGAAAACACATGAAATTATTTGGTTTTATTATATTCTACCAGATTTAAAATACCATTAATCATAATTACCAATTATAATATAGATGTTGAATAATTATCATATGATTAGTACAAATGTAGTGTTTTAACAAATCCAATTGACACATAGAAAGGAAGTAATGACCTCAACCAATAAGATCTTACCCTATTAATCCAATTTATCAAATATTATGAGGGTGATAATGTCTTTATGATTTTACCTTGACAAATCCCATGTTTATATCCAACAACTTAAGACTGAGAGAAACCATTTATGGGAGAAGCTCAAGCTCATCGATATCACAACCCAAACCATGTACACCGAACCACCCCATAAAATTCTCAATGTCTCACACCTTACTCTAAGAGAGTTTTTAGGTGTAATAAAGGGATATGTATCAAGACCCTAGCAATATGATTATGTACATTATTTTTTATAGAATGATGAATATATTTTCATTTAATAAATGATTTGTTATTATGTTACAATAAAACATGAATATTATTTTTATGTAATATTAAAATTCAATTAAAGAATTTATTTTTATAAATTATTGGATTTTTAAAATAAATTTTATTTTAATAAAATATTATTATTAAATAATTTTTATTAATCATAAATAATGATATAGTTTTTACAAAGTCAAAGATAATTTTTATAAGGGTTCACAAATTGTTTTTGAAAAAAACCAAGCATTTCTCAATAAATGTAAATTTTTATTTTAAAAGTAAAAATAAAAATATTTATAAAAATATTTAGATTAAATAAATATTATTTTTGGAATTATAATGTCAAAATTATCCAATGGTGAATTTTTCATAATTTTCTGAGAAAATTGATTTTTTTGGTAAAAATTAAACACCGTATAAATATACGGTGTGTATTATGACATCACAATGACCCAAACATGATGTAATAAATACTATAAATGGAAACCAAGACCAAATATATGTTTCCATTTTAAAATATTGTGATTTAATGTTTATTTTATTAATTTTATAAATCCATTATGAATCCTTCAAAAACATTAATATATTTTAATGTTTTAAAATCATTTATATAAGAGTATGTCTCATCTCCACATAAGAAAGGGAATTATTTTATTAATTTCAAACACTAGAATTCGAAAATAATTATAACCAATTATATATTTCAAAAATAATGTGCAAAAATCATGGTAATGTTTTTGGTTTTGGTTATTTTATTATATAGAGTCTAAAACCCAAGTTTGAGAAATGATAAAGAATTCCCCATTATTTTTCTATATAAACCCAACCAAGATCCCACTTATGTTAACTAAAAATAATTAAAGAACATAATTAATCTTCCCTCACATCTCTATAGTCTTTCTATGTAACCCCAAATCTCTCAAGAAGCTCCTTCTAAGCATTTGGAGTCACATACTCAATTAAGGGATCATTTCCTTTCTCCTCTTTTATTCAAGTATCTTCTTTAACTTATGTAATTTATATTTATTTATATATTATGGGATATGTTATTCCATATCCCCTTACTATAAAATTTATGTAGAAATTATTATATAACCCTTTTTCTCTCATCAACCCATTTTAGTAATTTTTACGTGATGCCATTATGCTTCCAAAAATTTACAATGATTTTCCATTCTAAAAAATTGTGTAATTAATACCATACCAATTTACAATCAAGGGTATTCACCTTTATAAATTTATAACTATTTTTCTTGGGAATTAAATGTATATATTATACACTCTTTGATCATGTAATAAAATATTATGATGAATGAATCCATGTTGTATGATCTATATGGAACACTTAAGCACAAGAATGAAATGAAAGTGACAGGTGCACCCAAAATTATATAGAGATCCAAAGAATTGTGTAATATTTAGTCTCATGAGACATCATGTTGGGATATGGAGTTAAACTTTTTCCTTTATGGGAATTTTTCCAACATTATATCTTGGAATTTATCCTTAACCTATGTTTATGATTCAGTGTTTTAAGTTGTTTCCACATTTCCCATGTTACCTTTATGATTATCATGCCATATCATGTCTCATTGTTCATGTTTATGATTCAAACTCCTTTTATTTACCCATTAATATTTCTATTATATAACATGTATTACCTCATTCTATATTTATTCCCTTACTGGGACTTATATCTCACCCCTTTCTTATGTATGTCCCTAGGTTATCCTGTGCAGTTTTAAAATCCATGGAATATTATGATCATGTTAAGGAATTTTTCCATAAAGATGATGTATTTATTATTTTAATTTGTTAGTTAATGTTCCTAATTCACATTGAATCTATAATTATTGATCTTCCAGGTTGTATTAAGTGTAATCTTATGTAATAAATCATAAATTAATGTGTAATAATGAGAATGGTTGTTATATGAGGAGTATGGGCTCTTATGGATTGGAAATGAAGATCCATCTAATTAAATCATTTAAAGAGATTTAAATATTTGATTAAGCACAAATTTAAAATTAATATGAATTTTAGAATGGTAATAACCATCTTATACATGTGATATGAGACCTCTACGTGGACCTAGACTTATTAGTGTGAAGTGGTGTGTCTCTTACATTCTTATGGACTACAATGGCCTTTATCTATTACCCAGTCCTAGATTTAGGAGTAGGCAGAGGGGTATGATATTTCTATAGGAAGGATATGCACCTATCTTATTTATTAATATATGACTTTTTTAATTGTTAATATATCTTCTAAGGTGTGTTTTTGACATTTTTTTGGGACCAAGTTGGATGGATAATGTTTTAGGAAGCTAAAAGATGTTTTGAAAGTGTGTTTTCTTTTTTTCTCCAAGATTTGTCAAAGGAAATAAATCAATTCACGTTGTAAAAGATTTGATAATTGGACTGACCATCATATTCAAGAAACTCAGGATCACAATGATTAAAAAAGTACATAGTATTAAGAAGATGTTTTCTGTAAGAAAAGGCTCATCAGGCTCACCTTGTGTTCGAATTGAAAGGAATATTGTAATGAGAAGCTGCTTTGGAGTCAACCTTGATCAGATAAAATCCTAATAATTCTTTTCTATTTTGTAATTCACAAAATTTATAAGTTGTATAAAAACTTTTTAGGAAAGCCTTATGAAAGAAATGGGTAGTACTACTAATCATATTGAAATTAGTTTGGAAAGAAATATGTATACTAGAAAGGATGGGAAGTTATAATACATCCCAATGAAAGTCAGATAGAAGTAGTCCAACATTGTCTTAGTAGTATTCTAATAGAGAAATATTATCGTATTGAGCAATTAGACTTGGGAATCTAATTGGGAAATCAGACTGAGTATTGTTATGATGTCTAGAATTAGTTCTTTCCTCTTATTGGGTATGGGAGTGAAGAATTGTTTTGAAGAATATATTTTAAAAAAGTTTATTAAGTAGCATCGTAACATGTTTGTTACAAAAATTATCTTATATCATTTCATTATACTTGGAGAAAATGTATTTTTGTATTGATCATAATGCTACATGAGTGTAAGGTCACATCCTACTCATTGTATTTCAAATAAAAAGGATTGTTTTCTAGTAGATTTTGTGGTATTGGATTGTTTCCAAACCATACTAAGGACATAACTACTCTTGTAAGTGGCGAACATTGTAAATTATTGTGTTCTTGTGGATGTTTGATTGTTTTGTTTTCCACAGAGAAAGAAATATTTAACAAGAGGATATTTTTGTTTTAAAATAAAGTAAAATATAAGGAAAAAGATATCATTGATTCACCCCTACCTCTATCATTGATACAACAATCTTGACTGGTCAATTACAAGTGGTATTAGAGCCAAAGGTTCCCTTCATTTATTCTTTGATGTATTTTTGTAGAGAAATTGATGGAGAATCTAAATTGTGCCAATAGTAAAGGTATTATGGTCTTCAATGACAAGAATTATCATATATGCAAAGATTTAATTTTTACTTATCTTATGTCTCTTGGGTATGATATTCTTAAAGATACAACAAATGGTTTTACTTCTATTGATGAAAAAGTTACTCTTACATCTATTGATAAGAAGAATCTTTGGAATGATGAAAGGGATAAAAATTCCTCACTCTCATCACGCTCTGAATGTGAGTTTTTAAGAGTGAATGGTGTTTCCACTGACAAAGTCATTTGGGATAAGTTGAAAAAAATTTAGGAAGGAAAAACAAGTGAAGAAGGAAAAATTGAAAATATGGAGGCTGAAGTATTAAGTTTTTAAAATGGGTGAGTATGAATTTGTTATGGAATTCTTTACCAGGGTAAATTACATTTTCAGCACTATTAGATGTCTTGGTGAAAAGTTTGAGGATTCTATAGTTGTTAAAAAGATCTCAATAATTCTTCTGGAAAAGTTTGATCCTAAAATCTCCCCATTGGGAGATAGATATCCTAAAACTATATCTCTTGATGATCTTCATAGTACTCTCATTACTTATGAAAAGATAAGGGAGAAAGTCATGAAGGGAAAAACAAAAGATTATAGAGAAATTTCTTTCATGGTAGTTAAGAAAGAAAATTCTAAGATGGTTCTTGAGAAAGATGATGTTACTGAATTTAGCTCCAAAAATGAGGCATGTAAAAATATTTTTGAAATTCTATCCTTATTTTCTAAAAATTTGTGAAGAGGTACAAGTAAATACAAAGGAAAAATTCCCTTGAAGTGTTTTGAATGTGGATCTGTTGGGTGCTTTATAGATAATTATCCTTGAATAAAGAAATAATAGGATAGTGATGAATAAGGAAGAATGTTAAGAAGGTCGTGGAGGAAACAAGGTAATAAATATACATATTTTGTAAGAGGAAAATATAGAAAAAATTTTAAATACAAAAAGAGAAGTTTCTTATCTAATGATGAAGAAGAAGAAGATAGTGAAATTAAATCCAAAAAATCTACAGATCATTCTGGTGAGAATACTTTTATTGAAATAGTGAATAATGAAGAGTTTATAATAACAGTTCCGAATAAGAAGAAAACCAATTAAAATATCATCTTAAAGAATAATTGAAACAATGTTTGAGAAATTTTGGTAGTCTTGAAAAAGAAATCAAGAATATGAAAAGTGAAAAAGCTTCAATAAAAAACCTAGAAGTTTTTATTGATGATAAAGTTAACTTGATGAGTGGGATTAATGATTTGATGAAATATATTGAGAAAGAAGAAAACCATAAAGAACATTTGAAAGTTAAATTGAAGGAAAAAGAATAAGATTTGGAACTTTTCCAACAAAAACTTTCTAAAACTGAACAGAGATTACATGTTTTAAAAAAAATATATCTCTAAATGTGGTGAAAGTTATTGTAAGGAAGAACCTAATAAGGATCATCAAAATTTACCTTCAAAGGTTGAAAATAAATCTAAAATTGTTCCTAAGAAGAAAAAAGTTTGGAATGTAATGTATGCATCCAAGAACAATAAAGTTGAGAATTCAGAAGTTTTTAACCATTTTGAGTCTAAAAATGTTTCTACTACTTCTGGTTATGATAAGATTGAAAATTAAAGTGATCTGAAAAAGAAGATTCTAGTTGAGAAAAAAAGGATAGTGGTCAATAAAGTTGTGACAAGAAATATAATAAGGTTACTGAGAAACATGTACACAAATCTAGTCAGTATGGTATTTTCAATGGAAAATATTCATTCTATGGATACTGTTGGTATTGTGTTGGATTTGGAAACATGGAAAATACGTGATTTCTCCATCAAAAAAATTACAACTTTTCCACAAATTTTAGAAGAAAAATGTTGAGGGGGAGTCAATCTCCTCAAATGAAGAATTCTGAGAAGGATGTTCGGAAGAAACATGAGAAGGTTGGTGTGAAAGTTGAGAATAGATTCCAACTTTTGGAAACTATTTATGAATGTTGTGAAAAACCTAGGCATATTTCTAAAGGATGTATTATTTTTTTGGCACAATAAAAGCTTCTTAAAAATTCTTAGAAACCAAAGGTGAAGAAAGAAAAAGGGAAAGAAAAATTACTTGGTATAAAAACTACTTTGAAAGAAAAAAAATGAGAATGACCTTGGATTTTGTATATTAGGTGCTCTTATCACATGAAATGAGATTTAATGTTGTTGAATAATGTGAAATAAATTAAATAAGGGATAATGAAATTTGGAAATGATGAAGATTTGAGGATCAAAGGTGTTAGATCAACCATCATCGGGAAAAAAGTTGAAGTCAAAGAAATATTTTTATATTTATGGGCTGAAACACAACTTGATAAGTGTTTCAAAATTCTATGATAAATTCAAAAAAGTTATTTTTAGAGAATATGGGGTTTTTTTTAAGATTAACGAATATGTAAACATAGTTATAAGAGTATAATGTACAGAAGGAAATTTATTTCAAGTTGGTGAAATGAAAAACTCTTGTTACTTGGGAATTGTTTAATAGAATTGGTATTGGAATAAAATACCAAGACACATTTTTCATAGAAACATGAGAAAGTTATCTAAAATATAAAGTGTCCATGGTATTCCTGATATGTTAAGATGAAGAGATTAGCATTTCACTATTTTTTAGAAAGGAAAGATTACAAATTCAATGCATAGTAATGTTGAAATTTGTTCAAAATGACCCATGGAACTTATCCATTACAATATCTGTGGTACAATGGGAAAAAAATAAGATAATAAAGATAAGTACTTCATCACTATCATTGATGACTTTACTCACATTACTTGTGTTATGTATATGAAACGTAAGTCAGATGATCTAAAAATGTTTAAAAATTTCATGAGGAAAGTTGAGAAGGAATGCGAGTATTCAGTAAAGAAATTGAGAACTGATAGTGGTGGTGAATACAGAAATAAAGAATTTGAAAGTTATCTTGAGGATCATGAAATTTTACATGAGTTCATTTTACCATACACTCTTTAAAAAATGGGTTTGCGGAAAGGAATAACAGAAGTTTGGAGGAAATGGGGAGAACTATGTTAATTGAACATGGTATTTCTCATTACTTTTGGATGCAATCCATGAGTATTGCTGTGTATATCCAAAACAGATGTTTCTATAGACCAAGTTTAGATATGACCCCATATGAAATATTTTATGATAAAACTCCATGTTTTAAAAACATAAGAGTTTTTTGGAGTCCATGAATCATAAATAAGAAAGGTGGAAACCTTGGAAAGTTTGAGTAGAGAAATAAAGATAGAGAAGGGAAAAAATGTGATCAGAAAGAGTGTTGGAAGTTGATTAGAAATTTTTTATATTTCACTGCCTCAAGACTAGGAATTTTTTATGCTGTTACCTTATGCGTAATATTTCAGAGTGATCCTAAAGAATCAAATTTACTTAGTGGAAAAATAATTCTTAGATATATCAAAGGTACATCAAATTTTAGAATCACGTATGAAATTTGAGAAAGTATTTCCTTTTTTGGTTATTAAGATACTGATTGGGTAGATAATATTGATGATAGAAGATCCAAATCTGGTGGAGTTTTCTTTTTGAGGAAACTTTTTGTCAGTTGGGATACAAAGAAACATAATTTAGTAACTATTAGAATAGATAAATCTATGTATGTCGCTACCACTCAATATACTACTCAACTTATGTGGATAAAGAATCAATTGGAAGATTTACTTATTGATGTAAAGTTACCCTTTCTCTTGGGTTGTGATAATCAAAGTGAAATCAACCTTACCAGAAATACAATACAACATTCTCATTCAAAACATATTGATATCAAAAATCATTTCATCAGAGAGCATGTGTAGAAGAATGAGTTTAATCTGGAGTATCTTCCTACATCAGAACACGTTGTTGAAATTTTAAAAAAACCTTTACCAAAAAAATATTTTCACAAAATGAGGTTGAATATGGGTGTTGAACCTCCTTCCTTTCAAGGTTGAGGTATGTGTTTTTACCCTCTCTCATCTTGTCTTTGGATAATGTTATCAAGGCGTATAATTGTTTCATAAATCTATCCATTAAATATGTGTTACACATTTTAAGGAATCATGTATAAAGGGGGAGTTTTGGGTATGTTTTGATCTTAACATGTAAGTATATGAACTATTATAACTGTTATTTGGAGTGGATATAAGAAACCTTTGTTGACAGCAATGTTTAAGAAGTAATGAAAGTCATGAAGAAAAATGAGGAAGTTTTATGATAACTAATTTTAGAAAACATGGTTTTTCTATCAATAATTTTTGTTTCCTAGAATGAGTCATCTCACACAGTCTTAGAATTATTGATAAGTAATTCATTGCTGTAGGTTACAAAGTTTAGTGATTTATGAATCTTGGTTGACAAAAAAATCTTAAGGGGGATATTTTTGGGACCAAGTTGGATAGAGAAGGTTTTCTGAAGCTGAAAGAAGTTTCTCAAGTGTGTTTTATTTTGTTTTCCATGATTTTTCAATGAAAATAAATCAATTCACCTTATAATTTTTTTTAATCAGAATGACCATCGTATTCAGGAAATGGAACTCACAATACTTATGAAAGTCCATCGTATTAAGAAGATGTTTTCTGGAAGAAAAGGATCATCAGACTCACCTCAAGTTTGGAATGAAAGGAATATCGTAATGAGTAGCTTCTTCATAGTCAAATTGGATCCGATGAAAAACTAACGATTCTTTGATGCTTTGTAATTCACAAAAGTTGTAAGCTATATGGAAACTTGTGATACAAGACTTATGAAAGAAAGGGGGAGTATGAACAACTGTATTGAGGTCTGGTTGGAAGAAATATTTGTGATAGGAAGGATGGTAAGGTACAATAATTTCCAATGTAAGTCAAACATAACCAGTTCAGGATTGTCTCAACAGTATTCTGATAGAGTAATATTATTATATTAAGCAATAAAACATGAGAATTATACTGAGAAATAATACTGAGTATCATTACGAAGTCCATAATAAGTTCTTTCATACTATTGGGTAAGGAAGTGAAGAATATTTTTGAATAATATATTTGATAAAAGTTGATCAAGTATCACCCTAACATGTTTTGTTACAAAAAGTATCTTATATCATTTCATGCTACATGAAGCACATGCACTGTTGTATTGATCAAAGTGATACACAAGTTTAAGGGTATATCATAATTATTGTATTCCACACAAAAATTATTGTTTTCTAGTGGATTGTGTTGTATTTGATAATTCCAAACCATACCAAGGAGGTATCTTATTTTGTTGAGTGGTGAACCTTGTAACTTCTTGTATTCTTATGGATATGTGTTTGTTTTGTTTTTAGCAGAGAAATAAATATTTAACATGAGGAAAAGGTTGTTTTAAAATAAAAATATATCACTGATTCACCCCTGCCCCTCTCATTAATAAAACAATCTTGACTGGGAAATTACAATTGCAGCATCATGCCTCCACGACCTCCCCCAATCGTATGTCCTAAAGGCAGTGACGAACCTCCACTTAAGGTGGTGGGCCGTATGCCACCAGCGATTTCTCCTATAGTTCCACCTATGACACCTCTTCCTATTTTAGATATGGGCACCAATTCTTAGTTCTGAGATGGATTTCTACATATGTTTAAATCTATGAAAGGTGTTTCTTGACCTACCCTAATTAGGACATAGTTGACTTGGGTGTCCCTTAGGTTTTCATGGATCACAATTAGTTGAATAAGTACATGGTAAAGAATCGGTATCCAATGTCTCTAATAGATGACCTCTTTAATTATCTACAAGGATTGAGAGTATTTTAAAAGATATATTTGAGTCAATAATATCACAAGGGTCATGTTAGATCATCAAACATACCTCACATAGATTTTAGAATAAGGTATGGTCTATTTGGGTACCTGTTCATGCCTTTCGGTCTCATGAACACTATTGTGGTTTTTATGGCTCTAATGAATCAGGTTCGCCACTCATATCAAGATTTATTCATGTTAGTCTTTTTTGATGGCATGTTAGTGTATTCACACTCTAGAAACGACCATGAAAACTATATTGAGATTGCACTGAATACACTGATAGAGCATTAAATCTATTATAAGATCAGTAAATTCCACTTTTAGATTAACAAAGTGCACTTCCTGGGTCATATCATCTAAGAGTGAGGATTTTCAGTAGACCCGTAGAAAGTGGGAGATATAGTTTCCTAGGATCATCCGTATAAAATATTTGACATACCGAGTTTCTTATGGCTAGAAGAATATTACATATGCTTTATCTAGAATTCCCCATTCCTTGTAGAACCACTGACGATATTGAAAAATAAGTGTATGAAATTTGTATGGTTAGAATATTGTGAAGAAACCTTTCAATATTTTAAGGGAAGGTTGAATTCAGTGCTGATATTGATGCTTCTAGAGATAGAAATGAGCTATATTATATACTGTAACACATCGTGTATCAAGCTTGGAGCTATTCTGACGAAGGATGAGAGAGTCATCACATACATGTCTCATCAGTTGAGTATTAACGAGCGAAATTACCAAACACATCACCTCGAGCTAGATGATGTAGTTCATGATCGACACTATTAGAGACACTATTTACTTGGAGATAATTTTTTGGTGTTCATTGACAAAAAAATCCTCAATTAAATCTTTACACAACAAGATCTAAATCCCAACTAGTGTAGGTGGGATAAATACACATAGTCGTTTGATTTTGAGCTCGCTTACACACCTAGTAAAGGAAATACAGTATCCGATGATCTATGTCTAAAGACTCATATAGAGGTGGTTCATGAGGATAGTGGGGAATGATATCTCATGGTCTTATTCTTAGAGATTTACATTGAGGTTTAAGAGGATCATTGTCAAAATATCCTCACATACTTAGTCACGACTTCTACTCTTATAGAACATGTAAGAATGAAGAAATTATATAATCCCAATGGCCTTTTTATAAGGTAATGTATCTCAAATGAGGATACATATTCAGGTTGGACCTTGGATAGTGATGATAATTTATTATTCCATGGGTGTGTATGGATTCCAACAAAAATCAGAGATGAGATGATGTGGGAATTTCATGCCTCGACTTGGGAAGTTCATCCTAGTGTCACCAAAATGTATTGAGACTTACAGTGCTAGTATTGGTGGCCTGGTATTAAATGTGAGATTATTGGATTCATCACTCAGTGTTTGAACATCGAACAGGTGAATGATAAACATTAGTGATTGGTAGGGATTTTATAGCTGTTGTCTATTCCCATGTAGAAATGGGATGGTGTTTTGATGGATTTTGTGACTGGTTTACTCAGATCACCTCATAGAAACAATGTTGTGTGGGTTATCATTGATCTTTTGATGAAGGTCTCACACTTCTTACTTGTGCGAGAGACCTTATTGGTAGAAAATCTAGATAGAATATACATTATGGAGGTTTTACATCTTCATGTATCTCTTTGATCTATCAATTATAATAGAGATGCTCATTTTACATCATGGTTCTAAAAAGGGTTGTAGAAGGACTTGGGTACATAGGTGCTTCTGAGAAAATCCTATCACCTACAGACCGATGTAAAACAATGTGTACGATTCAGGTTTTAAAGAACATGATCCATGCATGTGTCCTAGAATTTGGGGGTTCCTGGGAGTAACACATTCCCCTCACTGGGTTCTCTTATAATAGTTGCTTTCAGGCTACCATTGAAATTTATCTTTATGAATCCTTATATAGTATTCCTTTACATTCATCTTTGTGCTGGCTAGAGGCTATCGAAGCAGCTATGCTTAGACCACATATCATGCTAGAGACGATAGAGAAGGTCCAGTTGATCAGAAAATGCATGATGATAGATCAGTCCAAACATTAGTTATATGCCAATAGATGCCAGCGACCTCTAAATTTTGAGGTCAGAGATAGGGTTTTCTTGTGAGTCTCACCCAGGTTGGACCATAGTTGTATTCAGAGGCAGGGTAATCTATCACCTTGGTTCGTTGGACCCTTCAAGTTTGTGAAATAGATCATACCAATGTATTACCAGATAAAAATTCCTCAGAGATACTAGTCTACGCATGATTCCTTTCCTGTATCTTAGATTCACCAACATTTTTTAGAAACATATCATTCCTTACATCCTAATAATTTTCAGTTGGATGTGGATGCTTCCTTCGAGGATTATCCAGTTTGTATCATGGATCGGATCATGAAGACACTCCGAGGTAGTTCAATTCCTTTGGTATGGGAGACATGGAAGAACAAATGGGTACAAGATGAGACCTAGGAATGGGAAGTTGATATATGAGCTCAGTGGTCGAAACTATTCACTAATGATGCCTCTTTACCCTTATAAGTCCAAATCAGGGATGTGTTGCTTTAAGGAGGGGAGGTTGTAATGACCTGTATTTTAATGATGGTATGATTCATCTGTTTTTTGTCTAAATTCCTTTAAAAACACCTTATAATGTTACCCATTAGAGTACGAGGGTCATGAGGGTTTCCATGGATCGTTTGGAGTCTGCTACCCTTGATTTTGGAAAAATAACTTCGTCGAATGGTTAGTAGAAACCACGCCACCCATCCCACATTTTATCTACTAACCATGTGGGGAGAAATAGAGGTTCATTTTGAGTTGAATAGTTTTTTTGAAACTGTGCGCCTCTAAGAGAACATTCGTGCGAACCACCCACATTTTTTGATAGAGATATTTTCTTGGTTTTCACATGGTTAGGGAAATCGTACACCTTAACTATGTGGGAATTTTTACTTAAGTTGTGGATTGAGCATGATTTATACAAATTTTTTCCAAACCTTGTGACCCTATTTTGGGGGTGAAAAGTATATTTTTCCCTTAATGATTTATTTTAAACCCTATCTCCTTATTCCTTTTTATATCCAATAGATGAGTTATGTTTTCTTCTCCCGTATCTTCCCAAGAACCTCAACCTAGGATTTGAGATAAATCTCTCATCCAAATTCAAAATCATGATCCATTTAAAGAATCAAATATTTATATATAAGACCTATAATACTATCCATTACTATTTTAATTTAACATCATATCTATTATTCTATTTAGGTGTAAGATCTTTTCCCATATTTTTAGGGTGTTACACCATTTCTTTTATTTCATCGAAAATACTTCAAATATGAGACCTCCATTGGAGAATGGGGTTTCAATGAACCTAAGGTAGGTGGTTTCATCATTTTCCCCAGGATTTTTAGTGTTTCATAGCTTTTCCAGTGTTCCACACATCGATCTTTTCCGCACATCACCATTTAATTGAGTTCTTCATGTTAAATTTATCTACAGTCCTTGATATATGTCTGTTAATCCATTTTTAGTACATTAGAGGATGTTAAACTTGGTTATGGACACCCCTTGGGTGTGCTAACATGATTTTCCCCTTATAGTTACTCACCAAAATTCCTAGAATACCCTATAAGAGTTTAGTTTTGAATTAAAATAGAAATTTACCCTATTATAAAACTATTAAATGAATCCAATGAACCTCCTAAGTTCTTGTCCCTACTTAAAATTGGAATTTCCCATGTAGGTAATTTACCTATTTGACCATGACACTTTTTAAATGAATCATGATACTTATAGTTTGAGTTTCCATGTTTAGAGAATTTAATGGATTATATGTAATGGATATTATATGATAGTTTCCTTTCCTAAAATGAATTAAATGGTTGAAATGAAATGATATGGAATGGCCATGCCTATTGTTTCATCTTTTATTAAATGCTTAATAAGAATTATAACATCTTATTGGAATTGGAATTGACTATTGGGATACAAGTGAGATAATGCCTCATGTGTTATATTATAAATATGATTAATCCTTAATATATGATATAATACGATGGTAAGGGTTTTATTGAGCATGAAATTATCTTGCTCCCTTACATAGGGTGTTGAGAAAGACGTCTCACACTGCTAAGACTAATTAGACGATGGGAATTACGCACTATGTCCCCCATTTTGAGTGTTGACAAGATGAAAAACTCACCATCTTGAGTGATGATCATGGAATCTACCACTCATTAGGAGATTTAGGGAATTTAACCTATTTCTTGATTTTATAGGCTCATTCAAACTAGTTATGGAAGATTGAGATACGACCTAGTCCAACCATCACCTAGTATTATAGGTATATGGACACCTGCGTCCACACACCATTGGTCTATATAGGTAGATGAAATATATAATTATTATATATCTATATATTTAATTTATATATATATTTACTAATCATACATTCATTTCATCCCTGAGACGAAGCAGGTAGTGCCACTATGTGTCCTTTAAGAACCTTAGTAGGCCGTTCTTTATCTATTTAGTGTTGTCTACTATTTAATTTATACCTAAAAACTATTTAGATATGAGCACAAATTGAATTATTTCTAGAAACTATTGGTGGTGGCCTACTGATATTTTATCTCTCACCCTAATTGGGTTGCCTTTGGTACATGAGAATATTACTTATCTACAGGTACAGATAAGGGCAAGAACCATGCTATAGTTCTTTGATATGTTTTTCTTTAGATGGAGAATAGGATTAGAGGACCGAGCATATGATCAAGATGCTAATGGAGCATATTTTGGTACTTATTTAGTTTTTATATGAATATCCCCTATTCCCATTTTGTATATCATCATGTCATGCATCCATGTATATAACACTGCTTAGTGACTTTTGATTTGATTATTTAGTTGTTCAATTGTTTATTTTGTATGTTCTTATATTCTTCCACTATTGTTGTATGTTTATTGTTATATATAATATTCCCCTTTTATAAGAGGGTATAGTATCCCCACTATACCCTCTTTACACCCTTGTTTATAGTTGGAAGCATATCTCATATGAGGAGCCACACTTGTAGCTGTGTGACCCATGGGCTCTGGTCACAAGTTAAGTGGATCCTGGGTTGGGATGTTACAGTTTTCCTATAACCAAATTCTATATAATTTATGATTATTAATTTTCATGGTTTTTTAAAATTAATAAACATCTTATGACATTATTATTGTTCTTATGAATGGCATTGTGTGTGATAATGTCCTAAGGGTACCTGTCACAATGAAAGGTCATTGAAGTTCCTCACTTGGATGAAAACCTAAAAGTGCATTGAGAGTATTATTAAATATATGTTCTATGTATGGATGTATAATTTTATAAAACAAAAATGATATATTCTATTAGGGTTAGGGGTGTCATATTGAATTTATAATTTTCCCCATGATGTTGGTCCTCAATAATATCAAGAAATGAGGTTATGAGAACTTGATCTGCCAGTAGAAAATCCACATTTATATGTGTCATTGGATGTTCCTATATATGAATGTGTGTAATGATACTTAAACATTATTATTATCATTAATTAATATCACAAGTCACATAATTTTATGTATTGGTGAAAAATGTGACAACATATTCTCATGAAGGGGTAGGATATGTTGGGTACATCAAACATGATATTGTATTATTGAATAATGTAAGAAAACATTTATACCTAAAAAATTTAGTGGAAGTTAATATATTAGGCCCTTTATGGGAATTAAACCTCCTGATTAAGTCTATGGATATGGACATTTGTTAGAAATTTTATTTCTATAATGTTAAGTAAAGTGACATCAAGCATATTGGTTGGTTACATCAGTATGCAAACTACTAGATTAAAGATATCATGATATAGGAGTTACATCAGTATGTAACCATCATGATAAAAGTTGGATATTGATGGTGTTCTATTTTTGTTTTAAATCCATTTTGTAGTTACCATGGAGTTTTAATATTAAGGGAGATTTTTTTAAGAGATTGAAGACTATAACATGTTTGATAATGGTATAATTTCCTAGTGTTTTTCAATTTTTTAGGTTTAAAAGTTAAAAGTTTTTTGTGAAAAGTGATATTCTTCATGTAGAACATTATGGAGTTTGTAGAGATTATTTTTCAAAAAATAAAAATATATTACATAACATAGATTATTCATGATGGTCTTATATGGAAGGTGTCATGAAGACCTACATAGTGAAGTCATTTATGAGAGAATGGTGAGTATTTTAGGTAGATCATGAATGATTTAATCATTCAAAAAGGGGAACTATGAAAAGAGATGCCTTATGAGGGAATTATGTTAACCACATAAAACGATACTTATCCAAATGGTAGCATCATTTTTTGTACGAAGATGATGATTTTGAGGGTCCTGTGAAGGAGGGTCATCCGTGAACGATGGTCGTCCATGAAGGAGTTTGTTTGTTGACACTATATGAAGTTATTAGGTGATAAGGGTAATTTTGAAATTTGGTGTTTTATAAGATTATTGGATGTATTTGTATATAAATACCCCACTAATAAATTTTTTAAGTATCAATTTAAAGTTTAAATAATATTTTAGAGTTTAGTAAATGAATCATAGAAGTTAGGATGTCTGTGAAGTGTAGACTAGACTGTATAAAAATTTTAGTTCAAGAATTAAATTGGTTCATGATTAAGATTGGTGTGAGAAGTAGTGTGTTAAAAAAATTAGATCATGAAGAATTTTATAATGAATAATACCATGAATGGGATCTTGTAAATGAGTTATCAAAGCACTTTACTGTATAACACCTAGTCTTTGACATAACATGTAGGGTGACTCACAAAACACAATATATAGTGAACAACATACCATGTATCACTTGAGTGTTAGTATGTTTTAAGAAATAATTTTTTTCAGTCTTATCTAGTGGTTTCTCTGAATATAAAGGATAACTTTAGATCATCATATCTTGACATTCATGATGAAACATTTTCATGAAATTTATGACTATAAGGAAGTGTCCTTCAAGTCATTAAATTAATGAAGACTTCATCCAATACAATGATAAAGGAATAGTCGATAGAGGTGATCTGAGGGAGGTCGTGTGATATACTTGAATTATTTTTAAAAGAATTTCACTTGGTCTAGAGTGACCATGATGAAACAATTTTAATCCAGGAAATGTAGTGAAACTTCGTGGATTCTGGTATGATCAAAAACATTTCTGTATATTCTCCTTGGATTATCCCTTAGAGGAGAACCATGTAGTTCTTATATTAAATTTTATATTTATAAATTTATGTGATTATTGAATGTTAAATTAAATTGGATAGGTTTAACAAATCCATACCAACAGGGGGACAAGATCTACTAACAATTAAAGAAAAATTTGACACTTTGATTCACCCCTCCCCTCTTAGGGAATCCTAAGGTACAACATGTAGTATTAGAGTGAGTTTATATGAATTTAATAATTTTCTCTTAATATTAATAATTTATTTAATTTTAATATAGTTGACCACTTTGATGGAAAAAATATTAGATTCGAAAAATTAGAATGAGATGTATATTTAATTTATTGGAATAAAATTTCCATCACCAACCATTCATAGGATTGAAGTTAGTGATGTGATATGAAAATCTATGAATGAAGCTGATAGAAAAATACTTGATGATGATTACAAAGATCAAAATTCTCTTAACGAGATCCATTTCAAATTAGATATATATGAAAGTGATGAGCTGTATAAGTGCCAAAGAAAGGTGGAAAAATTATCCAACATTTTGAAGGTTATAGTAAAGTGAATGAAGCGAAGATATAAGTGTTAAAAAAATATTTTGGTGATATGAAAATATATCATGATTAATGTTCTGATAGTTTATTCAACCAAATAACTAAATTTATTTGGGTGATTTGAGGACTTGTTAATGAAACTATGGATAACAATATTTTAAATAAACTTTTGTTAGAAATTCCACCTTTATATAATTTGAATGTTTCAACTCTTGATGAAATGGATTTTTCCCAGTTGTCTCTTGAAAATGTTTTAAAAAGATTGGCGTCTTATGAAATATGTGTAAATATACAAGGAATATATAATTACTCAAATAAGGATATGGATTTCAAATCTATAAAAAAACATTAAATTTTTAATGGTGGTGAATATTATGGAGATGTAGATGATGAATTTATATCCCATTGTATAAGAAAGTTCAAGAGGGAAAAATTAATTTTTTATGGTAAGATAACCTTCACATTATTTTGATGTAGTAAATTTGGGCACATTACATCAATGTGTCCAAGAAAATTTAATGATGAAGAAATAAAAGTGGATATTATATAAAATCATCTAATGAGTTTCCCCATAAAATGGAAATTAAAACTAGGAAAATATCCAGGAAATAAATTTTAGAGAAATAAATTTTTTATAAAATAGGAAGATAATAAAGGATAATAGCTAGATAAAGTATAAAGAATATTCAATTCTGATATTGAAGATTCCATGATGGATATAGTTGAAATGGAAGAACCTATAAAGGATAAAGGAAATAAACCAAAAGGTGTAGTTGATATAAAGGTGTAACTTGAGGGATCTTTTTAATAAATTCATATCTAAAGAAACAAAAATTGATTGCTGAAGAATCCTCAGAATATGTGGATTAGCTTGAAGTAGAGACAAATTTACTAACAGAGGAGTTAGATAATCATTTATTCATATATTTAAACTCCAAAGAAGTTATGAATTTCAATCTAAATATTAAATAATAGACTATGGTGTTCAATTTACTTAAAATATGAGTAAAATAGAGAAAAATAATATAAAATATATATAATAAAAGTTTTTTAATATCAGAAAAATATTGGAATAAAAAATTAAATTAATAAATTCTCAAAAGAATCTACATTTTTGGAGGTTCATAGATGGAGAATTTCTTGAATGAGTCAATCAAGGTTCTAAAGGTGTCAATAACATTCTAAATGAATAAAGGCATAATTTTTTTTAAGTAAAAGTGTAATCATTTGTGATACCAAATCATCAAAAGTTGTAATAGTATAAAATTAGTATAAAGAGAATCAGAAGGTTTTAACTACCAATTTAAAATAAAAAGCATCAGTTGTTCAAGAAAGTATAGCTCATATCAAATGAAATTAGAGGGAAGAAAATAATTATCAAACCTTGAGGGATAAATAATAAAAATCACAAAGTTTTACAAAGGTTGGGGACATGTAGAGGAATGAATAATAGAAGATATTACATCTTATGAAATTTTAATTCCATGGATTTCTTGGTCATACCATGTCCAACTATGAATAGGAAAGGAGAAATTTGAATGGAGAAACACCTATAAATCAACAAAAAAGAATAAGGCCATATCCTTCATCATAGATAAAAAATAAATATATGGATATTTTTTTCTTAGTTTTAATTATGAGGATAAATTAATAGATTTTAGGTAGAGAATAAGTTATGGTTACCAGCATGGGAGTCAGAAGTAAGAAAATTCTAGAAAACTAGACAATATTTCTTTGAGTAATAGATTCTATCCATTAGAAAAAGAAAAAGAATATGAATATACTAGAATTTATTAATATAAAGAGGATAGTTAATCTTATGTATCTACTCAACTAGGGATCTTATAGAAGGAGACAAAGAAGAGAGAAAAGTATAACTTGAATGAGGTTGAGCACAAGGCTAAAAAGAAGAATAGTACAGTGATTCTTGATAGTGGGTGATCATCACACAAGATTTGAAATATGAATCTACTGAAAAATTTAAAGGTAAGAGTTAGAAGAACATTTCGTTTCAATAATGATGAGGCTTTAAAGAATAAATTGGTAATACCTATTTCTTACGTGATGATCTAAAGAAGACTGAAGTGATTTTTGTGGATGACATTCCACACAACTTATTGAGCATCAAAAAACTCTGTGACTCAGGACTTGAAGTAAAATTCAACAAAAAGGGGTTCTTGATCAAAATTAAATAAAAAATATATATTTTAAAAGGAATAATAATGAATAATATATAATATGTGTACATTCATGAAAATACATGTCACCACAGAGTGGAAAAAGAGAATAATATGTGGAATTGAAGGATTTTCCACTTCCACTGATAGATCATAGAGAACCTATCCAAATATAAACCTATGGTGGACATCCCAAACCTAAATAGAGATCATAAAATGGAATGAAAAGCTTTTATTCATAGAAATATTGTCTAATATTCCTATTTACCAAAGAATAAGAAGGAATAAAATTTACTTGATCTTGTCTACACTGGAATGTATGGTCAAATGAATTTATCTAGAACATATAAAGTGAGATATTTCATTCTTTTCATTTATTACTACAATACAATGACATGTTCCATGTTCATAAAAATAAAGAGAGAAGTCATAGGGTGTAAGAAGTGATATCTATGAAGATAGGAAAATGAAAATGGCCACATTATCAAGATCTTATTATTAGAGAATAGAATAGAATACATATCCCTTGAATTTGAAAACTAACATGAAAAACATAGAATTAAGCATGAGGTTAACTATATGAGAAATCTATAGTACAATGGATTTTTTGAATGAAGGCATAAACAAGTGAATAATATGGCCATGGAAATTATAAATGAAAGTGATATCTCTCATCACTTTTATAAGGATAGAGTGAAAGTTGTGGTTTATGAAAAAAACCAAATGGTGCGTATCCTAGGAGAATAAATGACACCATACGAAATTTTTAATGGAAATAACCCCACACAAAAACATTTTCGAGTATTTGGAAACAAGTTATACATTTATAATAATGAAGGAAATCATGGAAAAAATGGTGATGCATCTAATAATAGAGTGAATCTAGGATACTAAATAAATAGTAAGGCCTATTAATGCTTCAAAAATATGATAAATAAATTTTTGGAGAGTAATGATGTCAAATTCATAGAGGAGAAATATGTAAATAATTATAGAAACCCAAATTCTGACATTTTCTATGACGATGAAGAATACGAAAATGAAAATATTCCAAATCTGAAAGTTTTGAAAATTTTCACAGTTGAAAATGACTCTAAAGTCAAATTATAAGAGGATATTATTCCTTATTAAATTCATCATACACCTTATAAGAGATATAAAATAACTTAAATTGATACCTCTAACATTGTTGGTAATTGATATACTCTAACTCAAATAAGGATAATGAGTAGTATAGGGCATGTTGTTCTCTTTCCATTGTTGGAGCCAAAAAAATATGGGTCATGGATTAAATAAATAAATAAATAATTAAATAAAATTAACAAAAACAGAACAAGGGATCTTATTGAAAGGATGGATAAATACAATGTGATTGGAAAAAAATGGATATTTAAGAAAAAATAACCAATTAGTACCGAAATGTAATTAGAAACAAGGCTCACCTAGCTTCTAAGGGTTATTCACAAATTGAAGGCATTGAAGTTAAAGAAAGTTTTTCACCAGTAGACTAACAAGAGTCAATAAAACTCATTTTTTTCTATGTAAAATAAAAAATGGTAAAAATTATTTTTTATGGATGTCAAAAAATAATTCTTAAACATAATTCTTGAAGAATAAATTTATATTGAACAATCAGTAGGATTTTTGATTTTAAATGATGAAACAAAAGTTTAAAGATTAATGAAGGATTTATATAGTCTAAAATAGGCCCCAAAAGCATGGTATAATAAATTTTATTCATATTTTAAGAAGCTAAAAATCAAAAGGTGTTGTGTTGACCATAATATCTATGTGAAGGTTTTCAAGGAAGAATATTTTATAGTGAATTAGTATGTAGATGATATCATTTTTGGAAGAAGAAAAAAAGAAACTGTGGAAGAGTATTCCTATCACATTAAATCAGAATTTGAAATGTCTATTATTGGTGAAATCACATAATTTTATTTGTTATTGGAGATAAAAATATGGAATGAATTTTTATCTCCTAGAAAATTATGCAATAGGAATTTTTTAGAAGTTCAATATACATGATCTAAAATCAATTTCAACTCAAACTTCATTAGGAATAAATCTTGGGAAGTATGAGGATAGAAAATATATGGACCCCACCTTATAAAAAAGGATAATTATAAGCATGCTAAATTTGAATACAACACAACTGAATATTTTCTTTGTAACAGGTTTAGTGGATCATTTCTAGATTAATCCAAAGGAAGAGAAACACACATTAGTAAAAAAATCATGTGGTGCATCCAAGAAAATCTCAATTGTATTCTAATATTTTATACATGAAAGTATCTTTATTTTTCAACAATTTATTACACTAATTATGTTTTTGAAGTAGTGGATCAAAAATACATGAGTGGTGGTGCATTCTTTATTTTAAATAAATTTGTGATCTAGGTAAGAAACAAGAAAGAAATTATCTATGTATGAAAAGAGAAGAACATATCTCAGTGACTAAGGCATGCAATTTTATTTTTTGGCTTAAGAAATAGATGGAAGATATTGGTTAAGGGGTGAAATAACCAATAATGATTTTCTATGATAACAAGAGTGTGATTGATATCAAAAAAATCTTGTACAACACTTCTGTACCATGAATATTGATATTGGGTATCACTTCATTAATAAGAAGGTGGAGCAAGGAATGGGCATAGTGGAACATGTTTGAACTACTGATCAATTATAGTATATTATGACTAATCCATTATCCACACCAATATTTGAGAAACATTGGTTTAACCTTGGTGATCAACCACGTCCCTCAATTTAAGGAGGATCAGATAATCCCCCTCTCCCCGTTGTTTATAATTCCTTACATATTTGTTTGGGATTGGAAGGGTATCTTTCTCATTCGGTTTATTATAAAAGGGGGAGAAAATTGTGTGAAATTAAAGTGATCATAATGTAGTTTATATGATGAACTATCTCATTTATGGAGAGTATATGGTGTGTAAATTAGAAGGAGATACGAGGTATAGGGACATGTAGTTTGTGTGGGGAATGAAATTTGAACAATCCTGAAGATAAGTAGAGTTATGGAATGTGGAATGATATGCAGCATGGATTACTCTATTGATATATTTTTCCAACACTGATCAATGCTCATGTGAACTTAGGGTGATTGATGAGTTGTTTTACTTCTTATTAGATGGATTGAGAATCATGTGTAGAACTAAATTTCACTTTGGATTACCAATAAACCCAAAGGGGAGAATGTTAGAACCACGATGATCTAAGATAGATATTGATGGAATGTTCTATTTGTTGTCAATTCATTTTTGGGCTGTCACAATGTTTTATAATTAAGTGAGATTATTTGGAAGATATGTAATTTTAGAACATGTTTGATAATGATGAATTTTCCCAATGTTTTCCAATTTTTTGGGTATAAATATTTAAATGAAGTATTTGAAACAAAGTGATATTTTCTACATAGGAACTTTTGGAGTTTGTAGTGACGATTTCTCACAAAATAAAAAATCACACATAAAGTTATTTTTCAAGATGTTAACCTAGCGATGTTTTAATGTGAAACCACACAGAGAAGTCATTTTAGAGCTGCTGGTGAGGATTTTAGGAAGACTATGAATAATTTAATCCTTTTTTAAGGGGATTTATGCGTAGTGATGCCTTATAAGGGTGATATAATAACCACATGTCATGAGACATATACAAAAGAAGTGTCATTTTTGGTTAGAAGGTAGTGATTCTGAGGTTCCCTTGAAGGATGGTATTTTATGAAGGAGGTCTATGGTTGATTCTACGAGATGTGATTAAGTGCTAAGGGTATTTTTGTAATCTGATTTCCTATAAGATTATTAAATGTATTTGGATATAAATTCCCCAATAATAAATTTTTTAAGTATCAATTAGGAATTTAATTAATATCTAGAGTTTAGTCATATGATCAAAGAAGTCAGGGATCTCATAAAGAAAATGCTAGACCACACAGAGAGTTCAATCTGTGTAGTAGATTGGTTCATGAACTTGGTTGGGTTGTGAAATATTATTTTCTATAAAGTAGTTCATGAAGTGTTATAAAAAATTCATTTTTTGAGAAATGTTCCACGGAGTTCAAAGTTATTCATGTAGTAAATAAGGTGGATCTCAAAGTACAATACATAGTGAACAACATATCATTCAACACTTGTGGTCAAGGTAGTTTTAAGAAAGTAATTTTTCTCAGATTTATCCAGTTGTTTTTCTTAATATTAAGGAGAAATTTTCAGAATCATGTTTTAAAATTCATGATGCAACATTTTCAGAAAATTTATGATGATGAGTAAGTGACCTTCAATTTTTTAAATCAAGGAATACTTCATCCAACACTATGAGTAAGGTGGAGTTGATAGAGGTGATTCGAGGGAGAAAGTGTACTATCCTTAAATTATTTTTAAGGCAGTGAGCCTATCATAGAGTGATCATGTTCGAGATTTTTTAATCAATGAAATATAGTGAAGTTTAGTGTATTCTAGTATCACTTAAAAATCATTTCCATAATCTTCTTAGAATAGACCTTAGTGGAGAGCGAAATAAAAATAATCGTGTTCTATTGTTTATTTCTTCCTTTTTGTGATTTGTGAATGTGGAATTCAACCAGAGTAAAATATCTATTAAAAAATGATACAACTTGATTCACCCCTACCATATCAAGTCATTATGTGGTAAAATAAATTTATATTACACAGTGTACATTCGTATGTGGTTGTATGTTGTGACATTAACTTATATCATTATGGGTTCTTTGGAATGTTGATAGATAATAACCATGGAATTTAGGTAGTTCCACATAATTCCTCTAATAAAGGGGAATAGTTGTCTACACACTAAGTGTGTCCATAATAATAGTTAAATTTCAAATGAATTTAACATATTGAATACTATTATTTCATTATGTGGTCTAATAATTATTCATGGTGGATTGATCACAAATATTTAATAACCAATTATTATAGAGGATAAATATGAGTTGAATATTTAATAAACATTTATTCTCCATTATAGTGTATATAATATTTATATATTTATCAGAGAATAATGTAGTGATATTTACTTATTTACATAATTATCCATTATTCAAGCTTCGATAAATATTGGGGAGGAAGGATAGGTTGACTTAATGGTCTTGTGATAAATGTAATATAAAATATTTTTTTAATAGATGTTAATTTATTTATTTGAGAAATATTATTCATTTTTATGAAATTATAGTAAAATTCAAGTAAATAATAATAATTATTTTATTATTTAATCATAATGTTTTTCGCAGATCAATAGAATGATAAGGGCCCATGTGAAATTATTGTTACTTAACACTAGATCTATGTAAATATGATTATATCATTCTCAAACTTAATCATTGTAGTACAAAATAAAATTATTAAGATAATTCTCCCAAGACCTAAAGATCCATTCCTCAATAATGATCTAAAAAATAAAGAAAAATTATCCTCCACCACTATCTCAACTCTAGAGAGAATATTAAGAATCCATATGACCTTAAAGTGATTCTTGAGGTGATCATAAATTAATGATGTATGAATTATAATCTTCCAAACTAGCACTAAGGTATTTCTATGATGCAGTTCAGAGGTTTTTGGTGTATGTGTGGATCATCGCTAGAGGGATTTCATCCTTTCAGCCTCTCACTACAATGAAAATATACAAAAAAGTGGTCAAACGAATATTTAACGAGGAAATAATTCCAATGTGATTTAATCCTTATTTAAATAAATTAATTATAAATTATATACAATGATATTGTATTATGGATTATAGGACCTCTATTCATCTATTTTTTAGGACAAATCTGAAGAATTTGATGAATTTCTATTATTGAGCATGGGATTGATCACTTTCACTGCACCTCATAACCTTTACATCCCATAATTAGTATCTAAAGTTGTAATTAAAATAACCAATAAATAAAAAACATTATATTTTAAATAAATAGTTTCCATATCCATAGAATCAATATGATTGTATTCCAAACTTTCAGAGAATTTATGGTGGTGAAACTACTATTTTTTTTGAAACATATCTCCTCAGGAAGTTCCTACCCAACCATTGATTTTAGATTTCTATTGACAAGATATACTGCTATGTTAAGTGCCTCAACCAAAATTCCCTTTAGAATTCTGAAGTGAAACCTCAAGATTTGAGCATAAACCATAAATTTCTAATTATTCCTCTCTAACACTCCATTTTCTCTTAGAGTTTTGGGAACCATCTTATCCTGAATTACCCCTTTCTTCTTAAAAAAATTCAAAAATTTATATCAGGTGTACTCACATCCATTTTCAAAATATAGACACTTCATATTTTGAGCACTCCTCATTTACACCATATATTTACATTAAATAACATATTGAAAAAACATAAAACTTATTCTTAAAATACTAAATCAAAACTTTTTTTTTCATCATCAAAAAAAGTTACAAAGTAAATAGAAATATCTTAGGACTGAATAGGGAAATGTATCCATACATAAGTGTGAACTAGTTAAAATTTTTGGGTAATGGGATTATATTTATATAGATTGAAGGAATCCCTCTTTTGATAACCCATTACAGAAGTTTCACTCCTCATTACCATATGATCAAACAGTAGTATACCTTTTTTTATGAGAACCTTTATGTTCTTCTCAATGAGATGAACGTGCCTGAAATTCCAAACATCCTAATTTTTTAGTAATGAAATTATGAAAAATTAATTATGTTTGACACCTAAAAAATAAATATTTTAATATTTAACTCCTTGTGGAACCACCGTGGATCCTTGGGGAATTTTCCATAACCCATTTATAAAGGTGGTTCCAAATCCCACATCATTAAGTTGTCCAATGAAAAAAAATATTTTTACAAAAAATAAGGATGTTTCTTATTTCTTTGAGCTTCAAGAATATTACATTATTTATTTGAATATTGGAATATCCTTCTATAATAACTTCCAAGGATTTATAATCTACTAGTTGAATTTTTCAAAACTTATAGGATATATAATTCACTATGTATCTTTGACCAACAGTTGAATGAAATGATGATATGAATTTAATCAAGCAATATTCAACTGAAGTATTAAAACTACATAAAAAATAATTTCATCCTTAAATTAGAATTTTGAAAATTTAACTACTATAAGTTTAAATACTATTAGTGTTTTCTTTAAAACTCATATAGTTCTTCTTTAAGTGTCAATTTTCTATACTTCTAACAAGTTGGACCATGAGTAGACGATTTTCCCCAACTTTTTTTGAGGCTTATTTTATAATGGATTATTTTAGTATTCTTGGTTTATTTTAGGGGAACATCTTATTAAATTTTCATTAATAGATTTATTGAATGGTTCTTAGATATCCATCTGACAAAGTTCCTTATTGAGGATAATATTCTTGATATCATAAAACACAAGATCTGATTTTATATTGTAATTACCAACTGCATCCACTATCACATCCTTGATCTTTTTAAGTTAATATTATATAAGTATCACCCAAAAATCATCCATTAAATTTACCTTCACAAATTAAATATTCTATCAAATCATTATTAAGTCATTCATATGGTCAACAACTAGTCTTCCTTCTGACAACATTAAGCTAAAAAACCATCACATAATGAAAACATGGGTATGGTCTATTTTATATTCATACATATCCTTTAGTACCTTATGAAAATCCACTATAGTTCTCTTATCCTAGATGTTAAGGCCATCATTACTTTCTAAAGTCATCCTCAACAACACTTTTTCCTTTTCCATCCAACCTTTCCTATTCATCCTTTTCCATATTCTATGGACATTTTCTCGTTAAAGGAATATCTAGGTCTTTTTAGTGATAATTTTTTTAATTATTTATAATCGAAAATCTATTCCATCAAACCTGTTAACATTGATATTTTTGTAATATGATGTCAGATCTTCCG
The DNA here is from genome assembly GCA_963277665.1 of Viscum album. Classification (NCBI taxonomy): domain Eukaryota; kingdom Viridiplantae; phylum Streptophyta; class Magnoliopsida; order Santalales; family Viscaceae; genus Viscum; species Viscum album. The sequence continues at coordinate 802,014,889 of OY728119.1, read as the reverse complement.
AGGATAGGGAACTCCCACTAAAATTGAGATATCATTAATGAAAAAGAGAATATGAGTTTCTTAAACCATGTATATAATACCAAATGTTTAAAAAAAAATATTACCAGACCTTACCCATTATTTTGATAAAAACACTAAAATTGTAAGATCCTACATCCACACGAGTTGAAATTTTCATATGGAATTTGAATTTTCATTTACTAGATAGGTAGAATTTTGAAATGGGAATTGAAATGAAATTCTGAGAGTTAGAATGCCTCAAAGTTTTTTTAAATGTGTAATGAGTCTAGAGAGGTTTATCAGGTCATCATATGAGCTTTAGAGTCTTTGGGATATGTTTTGGGAAGTTTTTGTATTTTTTTGCAAGGTTCATAGTTTGGTGTTCATGCTTTAGAAGAAACCATGTTACATCTTGATGATCAAGGAATTTTCAGTTCATTTTGAAATGAACACGATTAAGTTTCATGGTTAGAGAATGGTTTAGGGTAAACTGTGAAATGAAAATGGAAAACTGTGTGAGGTGGTGGTAGGTTGGGACACAACACATAGTTTCAGAAAAACCATTCACCTTGTTGTAGATGGGTCTTGTGTGGTATAACATGGTTGGTGCATAGTTAGAAAACTATATGGACAAACTATTCAGATGGTGTTGCCTTTAAATAGTTTTGAACACATAGTTGGTGCAAAATTTGTAAAACCATGAGGCCAATCCATGTGGCTACCCAGATTTTCCTTAAAAGTGGGATTTTAGAAAAATCCCCCTCAAGCTATTTAGTTTACCACACCCCTCTTCTTCCCTTATATGTGCAAGGATCAGTGGGTCTCCTCCCCCTTTTCCATCTTCCACCTTCGATTTAAGGAATTTAGGTGAGATTCATTAGTGTTTTGAGGAAATATCTTACCCCTGAAGGCATCCATTCCTCTTCTTCTTCTTCCTCCTATATAAATTTTTAGTTCTTCAGTTTAGTATTTTGATGGAAATTCCACCAAATCACGGTTGAATTTCCCTTTCTCATAGGGATTTTGGATGAATTTCATAGTGGAGATCCTAATATGAATTCCACATGCAGTTTATTGTTTTTTCATCAAGGTATGAGACTATGGTGAATTTTTCTTAGGTTTTCCATCAAATTGGTTTTTTTATTAACTTTGGAAATGATGTCACCTCTTAGTGATTTGGCCCAAAAATACTGTCGAGTTTCTACTACGGGTTGTTGGTTAGGCTTTGTTTGTGGTTCAGGTATTATGAGAATGGCTGGTGAGAATATGGGAATTATGATGAGTTTGGATTTAATTAATTAATTAATTATAAATATTAAAATTAAATAATTAATGTTACCAGGCATGAGGTTAGAGCTTGGATGGTCAATGTGAGCTCTTTTTGGCACTAAAGAGTTTGGATAAGGCTTGTATGGGCCTCGACAAGGTCATGGGGATTTAAAAATGTTATAGAAATATTTGTTAATGAGTTAGGTGGTCTAAGAGATGTACCCATAGTCTTGATAATTTAATTTCATGTGTATGTGGTATGTTACTTAACACCCATGTGTAGTGAGACCACTTCCTTGGTCAAATATAATATCTAATGGACTTAAATTAACACCTTATACCATCCAATAACACTATTAGATGTATTGGTGTTTATGAGACTGAACCTATGACCACCCATGGGGTGTTTCATTTCTTAAAAATGGTAAAATGTGGATTTAAAGGTTAAAATTGGTTGGTTACACTCTTAATCTTGTTAGTATCATTAGTTTTCTTGATATAATTGTTAAATGGATACTTCGCGTAGTTGGGGACAAATGTTTTATGACATGTTAAGAGGTTAAAATGATTTGTTTTTATGAGATAATATTTTTTGGAATTCCTATGATACTTTTGAAAAGTTTGAATCATGTGGATTTGGTTTTGACCCAATTGTTTGTTTCAATGGTTAAAAAATATGTTTTGAAGTGGATTTTTTATAAACGGAAGTGTAAACCTTAAAGTGATTTTAAAATGGGGTTTTGGGTGAATTTCAAATGTTTATTTGAAATGCGTGTGTGGATTACCCTTTAGTGAAAATCCCTCTATGTCCATTTTAAATGGTTTTGATGGAAAATAATGCTTTGGACTTATTTTGAATGTTAAATAGGAAGAACCATATTTTAAGGATGAATTTAAAATGTTTTAAATGAATTGGTGAGATCCATCATTTTTCAAAGAGTGTTGGAAAATGATTTGTTATATGAAAAGGTCTTCGAATTCCAAAACATGTTTTGGTGTTAAATCCCCATTGGGACCTTGGTAAATGATAAAAATTCAAAAGGGTGTGTTTGTGGGTTTTTAATGTTTTGAAAGGTCATGATGTTGAGCCTTGGTATTTGGTAAAAAATGAGATGATTTAGAGTTTAAAATGAGGCTTAGAGAACAAGTAGTATTTTATATATGGTTCTCGATGTTGGACATGATGCTCCACATCCATTTTTTAGAAAGTTAGACACGACACTCTACAGTTAGGGTTCCAAATGTTAGAAATGATGCTCCAAATATGTGGTTTAGAATGTTGGAACTGGTTCTCCACACCCATGGTTTGGGAAGTTGGACATGTCACTTCAGATTGGCACTGATATCATTGTTTATAATTTAGGTTATGGATTGATTATCCAATAAAAAATGATTTTTATACATGGTTTAAGTTCTAGGAAGACACCCTAGGTGCATATGGAATCTTATATTGTTTAAATTATGTATCACCCAATGTTTAGGACTCCGAAAACTGATTTTTTTCAATATAGGTTTGGATGGTGTTGAGTGTCACATTACAACCCAATGACCAATGGGTTAATTAATAAATGGTTATTTTTACCATTTATTTATTCTACTGTTTATCTGTATACACTATTTCTATAACTATTTATTACTTTTGACACAATTGGTGGTGGTATACTGATTTTTACACACACCCAACTCACGCCACCACTTAACATGGTTACCCAAGTTGCTCTCACATGTTTATTAGAGGAAAAAGTTTAGGAAAAGTATTGGGTAGAGTTTTTTATGATTGTTCATGATAGATCTAATGGTGTTATAATAATGTATGAGGATCTACACAGATATGTAGTGGATCCCTTATGAATAGTTTGTTTTATTTTTTTTTATGTTCATGTAACCATCCCAATAAGCAGTCAGTTTTATGTATGACATGATTTTTTGGGTCTTACATCATTTCATTACTTGACCAATCATGTTTATATTTATCTGCTTCTGTTTAAAATTTATTTTGAGATATTGATAATTATTTATTCTTGTGGACTCTAATGCTTATCATTGGTATACGATACTTTGTTATTTAAATATTTATTTTTAACTTTGATCTAGGGGTATAGTCTCCCCATGAAACTAACCTAGACCCCCACTACTAGTTATTAGCCTTTTATGTATGGGTAGGAACACCTGAGGTCATGTGGTGAACTATTCTAGTTACTATTATAGAGTGAACTGATTTGGGATTTTAAAAAGTCGTATCTGAACATTTATTTTTCTATTGTATTACAATTTTTGGATCTAGTAGACTGGATATTTAGGAATGTGTTAGAGCCTATGATAGATATAAATATGGTGCATCGAGAACACCTATTCCAGTATAAATTCCTAATTATCATGGATATGGGATTACTGCTCTTGCTATTTGATGTTACAGTTATATATGATCCTTTCATCGGGAGATGCACATGTGGTTTGGATGTCATGTTTTATGATGGATTTCTGGATTCTAGTCCATTATAAAGAGGCCAATGATTGTATTTTTACACTTGGTTTGTGGAGGCATGAGACATCTCATGCATCATGATTGGCATGTAAAATCCCCATGTAATAGGTTTTCTAATGTGTAGCTTTTCTAATGATAGAGGCTTAATTTTTTAAAGTGTAAATAACTAATCATATAAAATTTTACCATATAAGTACTTGGTGGAATTCTACTCAATTGTACCAAATTGTATACAAATTCCCTTCTCATGATAAGTCATGTGTATATATTGTGAGATACTCAATGAGGTGGATAATTATGTGGTCCTCATTTAGAACAGGTTTAGTGACCATTGTGCATTAATATGGCATATGCACATAATCATTTCACTCCTTATGGGTGGTTATGTTTTAGGTTCAATATATGTGGCTTGACCCTTCATGGAGAATTATGATGTGAAGATGTTTGGAGAGTATGGGTGCCTTAGTTATGGGTGGTTAGTTTGGAATATGACGTCTTTCAAATACGAGACCCAAGAAATGGGTATTTTGGCATGTTGATGTCATGTGAAGTTGGGATGTGAGAATGCATATCCCCCATGAGTTGTGTCCTTATGTGAGTTATCTTAGACCTAGGTGGGTAGACCAAATGACTTAATAGATAATTGATCGATTGGATTAGGTGGGAGAGCCTAGTGACCTTGTTTGATATGACTCCACTTTAAGGAGTGGGTGCTATGTTACTTTTGAGAGTGTCCCGTGAGAGTTCATCTTAGTTATGAGTTCCTTAAGGTGCACAAGGAACAAGTGTATATTTGGTATTTTTATGGATAAATAGGAGGGGTGCTACCTATTATGAGATTTAGGTGTATAGGATGCATGTTGTTGTTAAGGAGTGATTGTTTGCTGGTGCTTCAGCCGTGTGGTTAGTTTGTAGAGGGACTGGCTCATTTGGATGCCTATCCGAGGAAATGGCAATGTAGGTGGGATGTTCCTGGTGATTATGAACTGGATCAAGAACACATAACATGCTTTAGGGTATGTGGATTTTGGTGTGCTTGGTTTATTTAGGTAGCAACCATCACTACAGGAAAAAACCAATTTAGCGACGGTTTTCAAAACCACCACTAAATGTTTTTTAAATATATATTTTTTTCAAAATACAATTTAATTTTTTTAGTGTTGTGTTCTTAAAAAACCACCAGGAAATATCGGCGGGTTTAAAAAAGTCTCCGCTAAATTAAAATATATTTTTTAAAAAATTTATTTAATTATGATTTATGATTTATTATTTACTATTATATATAGTTTATTATCTAAAATTTTAAATAATTATAATGCGTTAATTAATAAATATTTATAATTATTAGTTAATAATTATTTGAAACTTAAAATAAATCTTCAATAAGTTAAAAATCAGACTTCAGCATCAAATGACCATAAATTTTGATCCGAGAGTCCATTTTAGCTCAAAAACCAGGGAAATAAAAGCTTAGGAAATGAACAAAAAGCACAATAGATTTAAATTTTGTAATAATTAAAATAATAAAATTTATTACTGTTTCAATGAAATTTTGAAATCGAACATAAACTTTAAATGACCATAACTTTTGATTAGGGTGTATGTTTGGGATCTACCACAAATCAAATAGAAAAATAAGACAAGATCTATGCCTTGGTGATTAAGGAGAACCCTGGTCACATTTTTTATGGACAAAAGGCCTAAAAGGCCTCAAAAAATGAGTTTTTAGTCTAGGTATCCTGATTTTTTAACATTCGAAGGAATTTCATTCTGTTTTAAGGGGGGTTTATTATGTTTTTTTGGTGGGGAATAAATTTATTCACAAGGATTACATTCACATTGATATTATGGTTTTGGAGTTTTATAATTTTTTACAATTTAGTTTTATTTATAATTAAATATATACACATTTTATTTTATTTACTTATAATAAATCACTTGTATAAGTACATATTTATATAGAAAAGTATTTTTTAACATTTTAACCATATGAAAATAAATATTTTTTATTTCATTTAAAATAAATAATTATTTATTTTATTTACCATATAGAAATGTATTAATTTGTATATATATACCTATACAAGTAATTTTTATATATAAACATGTGTGTGTCAATAAAAAATATATATTCATATGTATATTCTTATATATGTAAATAAATACGTATATTGTTTGTATAAATAACATATAAATATATTTTTATATAAATATATCATTATCATTAAATATAGTATATATGTGAATTTACAGTAAAACTATACAAATAAATAAATATATATACACACACATATGAAAATAATGTTAATATATATATATGTGTGTTTATTAATAAACAGATATATATATATATATAAATATATATATATTCTAATATATGTAAATAAATATTAATATATATTATATTTAAATAAATATATATTCTAATATATGTAAAGAAATAAATAAATATATATATATTATAATAAATATTAATATATGTAATAAATATTAATATATAATATATTCATTTAGAGTGTATTCATATTCTTTATATATCGTTTATGAAATTATTACATTGATTTACATTCCAATTGATTTGAAAATGTTACAATTATTGTTTTCAATCTCTTTTGGTAATTTATTATCAATTATATATATATATATATGTTTATATGAATTTATTAATTTTTCTGTATATTTATATACGTTTATAAATATTTATAAATATTTATGTTTATATATTTTTATATCATATATGTGTAAATATATATGTATATAGATAGATGTTTATAATTACTTGTGTTTATATACATTTGTTATCGGGAACCATTAGGGTTCATGAATAGAGTTTAAGTTTCAACCTCAGTGAATTCAAAGATACATTTGGTCAGGTGCAGATCAAAATTTATGTACTAAATTGGGTGTTGTGGAACTGAATGATACTATTTGAAATCACATCTTCAATTGGAATCCAAAATTCACATGGATATAGACACTGAAAAAGTGAGTTTTGGTCATTTTTCTAGAGTCTTGGTCAAGGTTGATTTAAGTTATTCATTAGTTGAAATGATGGTCTTTTCTACTCCTCAAGTTGAGATTAGTTTAAGAATTGTGTATGGAAAAATGCCACTTTTTTGTGAGGAATGTTGTATATTTAGGCATTCAAGGACCAATTGTAGGAGGAACCTTGTTTGTGCTAGATGTCATCGTAAGGGTAATGAGATGTTATGCTATAAAAATAATAAAGAAAAGAAGGCTATAAAGGATGTTTCTGGTCATGATAGAGACAATATTGTGAATGGAGTTACCTAAGTCCTCCCTCCTGGAATGTTAAGTTATGATCAGATACCTAGTAATGTAGAAGATACAACTATTCAAACACCTTTGCATGGTCTTGAACGTATTAAAAAGAGTATGAGAAGGGAATTCATCCCAATTGCTGTTAGGATTCTTCCTTTTAACCAGGTAAAGGATATGGATCCAATTTCTTAGGCTAATTTGGTAGATGATAATGAATTGTCTCTTATGAAACCCACGTTCAAATATATCTTAATAAAAAATAGTAATAATGTTAAAGATGGAGATAATTCAGATGAATGTTAAGAGGCCAGGGAGAGAACTGAACAGGAAGAGGTGGATGAAATTATTTGACAGGAGCAAATTAAAGTTTCCACAATGTTTCGAAAAGGAAAGGCCAAGCTTGTGGCTGCAACTGCAAGGAAGACTAAGGATAAATGAGTTCACAATTCTACTTTCTTAGAGAATTATAAGTTTCCTCCTAAATATGAAAATGACATCAGGCTCTTAGGATCTCTTATGGAACCTTTGACCAACTCTACCTATCCCATTATCAGGATGGATGAGTCAGTGGATGTAACCCCCCAACAAGTAAAATAATGCCTTCTCATGATCTTGGTATGCCAAAAAGTTCATATACCTTGAAGAAAAATGGAGTTACAATTGGTGTAGGTGTTGATTCTACTATCAATGGCATGAAACCTGTTTTTATCTCCGTGGATTCAGGTGCTCAGTAGATCCTTGATATGATTCTATGAACTGTTAAGAGCAAAGGAAAGCAGGATGATGTCTTTACTCCAAGGGTTGGCACTATTGAGGCCCATTGTGATCAGAATGCTGGCTTGACACACGAACGACATGATGCTACTTTGGTTCCAAGGGTAGACCCTGCTAAAGGAGATGAACCAAATGCCAAGGATGCATCCTGATGCCAAACTATTGGCCTGGACAGTGACCTGAGTTTCCATATTCAAAGAAGGTTATTTCTACTTCTTAGACTGGTCTTAAGTAGATTAATACTGTTGGAACAAGTGAATCTACAGGGAATTCATGTATGGATACACACCCCCTAGTGATTCATCAAATCAAATGCTCTTGACTATAGAACTTGGGCTCCGGGAGAAGGATCCTACCTCATATTCCGGTGACACAAAAAGTCACGGTGGACCAAATGCATCATCAAGGGCTCAAAGAAAGGTTTCACAATCCCCCAATGACAATATGATGATGCGATGCATTGAATCAAGTCTAAAAGAAGGTGTGGTGCTAATTAGAAGCAACACATATTAGATTGGGAAGGTAAAGACTCGCATTTGTATCTATAAATCATTTAACATGCTTGATATTTCAACCAGTGATGATGATGGAAAAAATAATGATGATGTTTCCAGAGTTGAAATTCTAACACATGATGTTGTAGATACACCTTTTGGTGATAGCAATGACCCATGGATGCAAGCCAAGAGTTGGAGGAGGGGAGGAAATCCTCGTGGTAGGAGTGGATGCCTTCCTCACCATAGTATGAGCAGTCACTCCAGAACGAGTTAAAGACCTTTTCTTCTGGGTTTGTACACCTTTGCGGTTTTTTTTGTTCCTCTTATGTTCCTTTTCTTTTTTTTCAATAAAGAGGTCTTTTGATCCTCAACCTTTATAAACAAAATTACATCTATTTATTATTTATTATTTATTATTTATTATTTTTAAATAATTATTTATAAATTATTTGTTATTAATTATTAATTATTAATTATTAATCATTAATCATTAATTATTAATTATTAATCATTAATCATTAATCATTAATCATTAATTATTAATTACTAATTTAGTATTTATTTACTATTGATTAATTATTTATTGATTTATTTGTATTTTTAAATTACTGTCAAATAACTATATAATATTTATTTATTTATTATTTATTATTAATTTATTATTAATTAATTTATTATTTATTTAATATTTATTTCTTATTCATTTATTGTTTATTAAGAAATTGATTATTATTTATTTAGTTTTTATTATTTATTTATTTATTTATTTATTTATGTCTTTATGTATATATATATTATTTATTATTTATTATTTATCTATTATTTATTGATGTATCATTATTATTTTATTATTTTATTATTTTATTATTCATATATTATTTATTCGTTCATTATTTATTTATTTATTTATTATTTATTATTTAGTTATTGTGTATACATTAATTATTAAATTATTTTTAATTTATCATTATTTTCTAATTCATATACTATTATTTTATTATTAATTTATTATTAACATCTTAATTATTATTTATTTAATTATTTTTCATTTTTTATTCTTTATTTATTTATTGTTTATTTATTATTAATAAATTTATTATTTTTTAAAAGTTTATAAATTAATTATTAATTTATTTTTAACTTTTTATTATTTTATTATGAATTTGTATTAATGTATTGTTGATTTTCTATATATTATATATTTATTGTTTATTTATTCATAATTTAACATTTATTATTTATTAACTATTATTTATTAATTTGTTATTTATTTATCATATATCAATTCATTTTTTAGATAATTTATTATTTATACATTACTTATATATTATATATTATATATTATATATTATATATTATATATTACATATTATATATTATATATTATATTTTATATATTATATATTATATATTATATATTATATATTATATATTATATATTATATATTATATATTATATATTATATATATTATATATTATATATTATATATATTATATATTTAATATTTATTATTCATTATTCATGATTCATTTTTCATCATTAATTATTAATTATAAATATTCATTATTACTTATTAATTTATTAGCTTGTCTCTATTTGTTATGTATTATTTTTTTTAGTCAATATATAGATAACTATATTAAATTCTATTTATTCACCACATGAAGATCCTACTAGAGTGGTAAAGTCTTTGAAAAATAAGCAAGAGGTTATTTGTTCAAATCTCACCTAATGTAGAATTCTTATATATGGAATATGTATGCATATCCTTGTGTATCTTCATACGGATCATAATAAATACCAAATAAAACATTAATTGATTATGAGAATTAAAATAATATTAATAATAATAATAAAATAGTAATAAAATAATAATAAAATAATATAAAAATAATAATAAAACAATAAATAATTAATTTTTAGAATAATAAAATAATAAAATAATAAATAAATAATAATAATTAAATAATAATAACAATTATATAATAAATTAATTATGATAATTTTAAAATATTAAAATAATAAAATAATAAAGAAATTAATTACAAAAAATAAAAAAATAATTTTTTTTAAAAAAAAATAAAAAAACTACCACAAAATGATTCAACGGTGGTTTAAGATTCCGCTAAATGAATCCCCTGATTAAAAAAAATGCCCCTAAATTGTTCTATGATGGTTTTGAATAACCACCGCTAAATAAATACTGACACATGATTTAATGGAAATTTTCCAAAACTGTTGAAGCAAGGCCAATTGTCGCCTATCAACAATTCAAAAGTTTGGTGCTTTACTAATGTGTATAACATCACTCAGGTCGAATCCTCGATGATGGTAAAAATTTTAGAGTCAATTTTTTAATTGATTGTCTTTTGATTTGGTGGGTTTGTTTGCAGAGCTTAGAGAAATGATTGATTAATAAAGATTTATTTAACAATTTAATAATTATTATGGCGAGTTCATAATTAGGAAGTTAATCTTGTGATATCCTTAACCTTTTCTTTATATTGCATTAAATTAACACCCACTTCACAAGATGTCTTTTATCAGAATTCCAAAGTGTTAAGGCGTTAATCCAAGACTTAAATTAACCAGGGTTCTAATCTCAATTATTACTTGTTTATGATAGTGTATTTATAGTTCTAATAATCCATGGGATCCATACGTTAAACAAAACATGTCATTAATCCATGAAATTTTAACATTAACATACACAATGTTAACCTAAAGAATACACAATGAGAAAAAGCTCTCAATCACTTAACATCTCCAAATTATTACCCACCCAATTGTATATTTACTCTACCATTTATATTTATAGTAATATAGTTATATATTTTTCATGGTGATTAATTATAGAGATAATGAAAAGAATGGGATAAGAAAAGAGTTGTGTGCCGAACACAGACACGAATAGTGAGGAAACTTAAAATGAAATTTTGATTGAATGAGAAAGAAAAAGGGGAAAAAGATTTTAATTTGATTTAAACTATTTTAATACCATTAATATTACACAATGGAATGTGGATGAGAATAATAGGTGGTGAAGAAGAAACATGCATTAAAATAAAATTACTACACAAACACTTACGAGATTACAAATGAAGAAGAACACAAAAGTAAATAAAAAGAAGCATATAAGAATGGTATCTCAAGTAGTAACATGAGTATGTAATATCATCCCAAGCCTTTGGAAAATCCTTTCTCATGCCAACCTATCCTCAGTTTCTTTGAAATTCCAAATCCTTGCAAGGAGAAGAGGGGGATGTATTTATAGACCAAAGGGTTGGATTGCTTGCATTCCAAATATTCCCCTCCACATGAATCGAAAATTGGACCATATTTATAGCATAATATTTAGATATATCTTTATTACAACTTGTAGATATATATGTTTTCTATCTACTTTGAAAATTTGGAGGCCATTTGACTTAAGGATCCAAAGTTATGGTGGTTTGAATAATCAATTTTAATCTGTCCATTTCTGTCCAGGATTTTTTGAAGGCCAAAATATGAATGGGGTTTTGAATTAGAATATTCCCTTAAATATGAATCCTTTCTTATAAAAATTTGACCATATATATTATGGATTTCACACTGTAAAATCTCATATATAATTTGTTTATATATGAGGAGAAAATTCAATAATGGTGTGAGGGTTCTAAATTCCAGACATTATGGTGGGATGGAATTAAAAGAATATGCTGGGCCCCTTTTTGTTCATGTTGGACCTTAATATTTTTATATATGATTATTTTTGATAATCAAGATCATATTCTAGAGTTTCATCAAATTTTGGCATATAGATTGAGCCCAAAAATTGAATCATCATGGATGGTCTAATTTCATCAAAGAATCTTTGGGTATTCTTGCGTGGACCATATGACCCTTAAAATGGCCAAATTGGCCCAGAAATCCAGTATAATTATTTGTAGGAAATTGAAAAAGAAACTCTAAAAAATAAGAATTATATAATTTGAATAATCAGGGTGATATTTATAATTAAAATAGTAAATTGATTCGATTAGATTAATTCAAATAGTGCTCAAAAATTATATTTAGTATTAAAGCATGGATATTTCACACCAATTATACACTTTTACATAAAAATTACTAAAGGGTGTAGAAAAAAAGTTATGAATAAATGAATAACATCAACTACCCCACACATAGTCTTGTGCATGTCCTCATGAATAACAAATAATAATATTACAAAATCATTTTTACTCACCAAAAAATATTAAAATTTTGTTTTCACCAATTAGGGGAGGTTCAGACTTTTTCACTCATCCATACTGAATTCCACCACAAATTTTTAGAGGAAAAATATTCCAAAAACAATTCATTTTTCAAGATTGAATTTAGAAATAGAAAACATGGGCACTCAGAACTCACTCCTCTCAAGATGATAAAACATTATTTAATGAGGTTCACTCATTTACCAACCAAAAGTGATAATCTTAGAGTTTGAAAGAGATCTTAACTTCCATTCCCTATCATAAATTTTAGAATAATCAAGAGGTCTGTTTTAGGGGGTTTTCTTTTGTTACAGGACGATAATAATTTAATGTCCAAAAGAGTATAAAATAGGGGTAAAACACCAACATGGGTAAACAATACAGATTTAATTTTGAAATGAAACATGGAAGGAAATGGAAACACATATTTACTAGGTAAATGTTGTTTTAAGAAATAACCAAAGGTGTAATAAAATTTAAAGGGGGTGATAAGATTAAATATTTACAAAACACAAAACTTCTCTCAATGAAATATGTTTTTTTTATATTTTTTTATAAATTTGATCTTGAAACAGATCTCACACTAATCAGCCAACCCATGTTTGATGTCCTCATGACACTAACATTAATAGTTATAACAAGATCAAAAGTTGATGAAGATTGATTCGTGAACTTCAAAAGATTTTTTTTTTTTGATTTTTTGTTTTCAAAATTTTAACACTTTTCAATAACATGTAAAAAATTATATAAATTAAAATACATTCCCCAAACTCAATGAATGACAACCTATCCCCCACACTTAAATAGATCCTTTCTCTAAATCATATGATAACCCATTGAAAATCAAGAAATGGATCCCCAAAATGAAATTCATTCCCCCCAAACATAATTTTCAATAAATTATGCAATTCAATTCCATTTAGTTTTTGGGTGGTACATGGTATTGGGCTTGTAATGTAGATATTAAAGAAATGTTTCCATAAGCTCGAAGGGGCTTTCAGTAGGATGATTAATGTAAGGTTAATGGGAGGATATTTGTATATTATGATTCTCATGTGGTTCAAAAAATAAATCTATTATATTAATGTAAACTAAAGTAGGAACTTCAAATCGAAGGTCCATAAACTCAAGACTCATAATCGAGGGTAAAAAGGCCCACATTTTGAAAAGATTTTCACAGGTTACCTTGGAATGAAAGTTAATATTGTTCCTCACAGTTGTAGAAGAATCATTTTACAAATATAAAATTGACCATTCAAAATTTGTTGGTTTTGAAAAAAGATACCCAATAAAAATTTATTATGAAAAGAAAAAACATTTGAGATGAAAACATGTCTTTTTGACTCCCCAAAATGGATGGACAAAATTTTAAAAGTGTATGGTGAGTAATTACAACTCTTTTTTTAATATTATTTTTAGTTTTTCTATTTTTTTATAAAGAAACAACCATATGAAATAGAATGAGTATATAAAAAGTTTTATGAGTAAAGTGGTAAAAAAATTATAAGAATGAGTGAGGAAGAATAGAGAGAGAGAGATAGAGAAAATTAAAGGGAAAGAGGTTCCTGTTGGTTTAGATTTAGAGGGAGGTCATCTCCATCAAGTAGTGGTTCTACCATAGTGGTTTGGGATTTGATAGACGTCGATGTGGTTCCAGAGATGTATTTAATCTCATGGTGTTTTTTTTAAGCAATGTACGTTATACATGAATGTAATTTTGTAATAGGGGTCTTGGACTTATGCTACACCAAATGGGTAAACATTAGTAATAATAAAAAGATCTTCCCAACAAGAATTAATCTTACTTGGGTGAAGCCAAAATATATAATTGAAGAGAATTACCTTTTCAACTTCAAAAAATACCTTTATTAGGATGTTTTTTTCATGGAGAACCTTGGACATTTATTTGTAGGGAATGGAGTTCTCTTAGGAATCAAGTCGAAGCTTCTCCAATTTAGTCAACTATAACAAACTTTCTTCAAAAAAATTTTAAAAATAAAAATTACATTTTTTCACTACCCAAAATGACTTATATTGGATTTAAACTGGTTAATGACAAGATTTACCAAAAACTAGACTAAATAGGGACATCCTAAAGGTTGTTTTTTAGGAAGTTTGACAAGACCAAAGTGCTTAACCATGTCTTTCAGGCCAGTCTTTTTTGGTGGGCTTTACAATTCTCTCAAGCACTCTTTTCACTTCTATATTATAAATTTCACCCATGCCATTTGTTTGGGGGTAATATTAAGTTAATGTTTTATGTAAAACCCCATTATTTTTCAAAATAGATTCCATAGTATGATTACAGAAATGAGTTCCTAAGTCACTTATCAAGGAACATGGATTTCCAAACTGATGGAAGATGTGGGATTTTAGGATCTCACTAACAATATGTGACTCATAATTTCTAGTGGGTTTGTCCTCAAACCACCTAGAAACATAATTGACCATAATAAGAATACATTAGAATCCATTAGAGGGTGGAAATACTCCCATGAAATCAATGCCCCAAACATCAAAGATCTCATAAAATATTAAGGGGTTTTGTGAAATTTCATTTCTTTTTGAAATATGCCAAACTTTTGGAAACTAGGACATGATTTATAGAACTCATACGAGTCCTTAAAGAGTGAAGGCTAGAAGAATCCTGAATCAAGGAACTTTTAAGAGGTCCTTTGTGGTCCAAAGTGGCCACCACCAGACATTGAGTGAAAAAATTCCAAGATGGAGGGATATTCATCTTCATCTACACATCTTATAATTACCATTTTAACCCCAGTTTTGCAAGGTTTATTATCTTCCCAAAAATAGAATTTTGAATCACCTTTCAGATTTAGTTTTTGTTCCTTTTAATTTTTTAGGGAAAACACCAATAACCAATTAGTTTACAATTGGGGAATACCATGGTAACTTTGGAGTTATATACAATAGGTGTTCAATTAGAAATTCAGAATTGATTTTTTGAGAATGATAAGATTTAGAAATTATACTCAGGTGATCAGCCATAATGTTTTATTTTCTAGGTCTAACTTTCATCACAAATTTCAAACTCTTGGAGCATTAAGATCCATCTTATTATCCTCATTTTAGAATCATTTTTCTTAAGTAATAACTTTAAAGCTAAATGGTATGTAAAAATGATGATTTTGTCCCCTAACAGATAGGGCCAGAATTTATCCAATTCAAAAACCACAGCTAAATGTTCCTTTTCAGTCACAATGTAGTGATATTGAGTTTCATCCATTACTTTTGAGATATAATAGATGACATGAGGAATATTTTATCTTATTTTACCAAGAACAAACCCAATGTCCCTATCAGAAGCATCATAGATCAATTCAAAGGTTGAGAACCAATTTTGGGGATGAATTATTTGGGTAGATATATGAACTGATTTGAGTTCAAGAAAGGTTCTCTTCCAAGATTCATCAAATGGAATGGAACAACATTTTGGAGAAGCTGAATGAGTGGGAGGGAAATACTATTAAAGTTATGGATGAATCAATGATAGAAACTGGCATGACCAAGGAATGAATAGATGTGTATAACTATTTTGTGTTTAGGAAGAGAAGAGATCACCTCAATTTTGGTAGGATTGAATTAAATACCATCTTGTAAAATAATGTGACCTAGAACAATCCCAATAGTAACCATGAAGTTAAAATTTTCATAATTCATCACAAGGTTACATTTGACACACTTTTAAATTACTATAGAGAGTGAATGTAAGAAGGATTCAAATGAATCACCAAAAATGGTAAATTTATACATGAATACTACATACAATTCCAAATGAATTTAGAAAAGATACTCATCATACACATCTGGAATGTTTTAGGAGAATTGAAAAGGTCAAAAGGCATTATCCTATAAGTATATATTCCAAAGGGGTAAGTGAATTCAATCTTTTCTTTGTCCTGATGTGCAATTGGGATTTATAAGTAGAAAATGTATCCATCAAGAAATCAATAATGTGACTTTCCAAAAAATATTTATAGCAATTGATCAAGGAATGGAATAGGGTGATGATCTTTTCATGTTTTAAAATTAATTTTCCAATATTTGATGCACACACACTATTTTTTTCACTCGAGTTGTGATCAACTCCCCATGATCATTTGTGAAAACGCTTATCCCACACTTCTTAGGCACTACTTTAATTGGACTAAACCATTCACTATCAAAAATTCGGTAGATAACACTAGCTTGAATAAGATTGGCGATATCTTCTATAACTACTTCAAGGATGAATGGATTGTGTCTTCTTTGTGGTTGTCTAATTAGTTTTGATGAATCCTCAAGATGAATGTGATGCATGCAAAGAGCAGGGTTGATTCCTGGTATGTCATCTAGGTTCCAACCTATGTCCTATTTGTTTTCCTCTAACACCTGAAAAAGTTTGGACTCTTCTGTTTTAATAAGTATAGAAGATACAATGATAGGATAAGAGTGATCATGGAAGAGGAAGACATATTTTAGGTGTGGAGGAAGATGTTTTAGATCAGTACCATCTTTCATTTGTGGGCCAGATGACTCAGGAATAGGGGAGGGTATTTTATTTGGTTCTAGTTAATTTTACTCAATAATTTCAAAGGTAGAACAGTAGATATCAGAGTTGATATGATATTCAAGAGAGTTTTCAAGATCCTCTAGATTGATGGAGTGTATGAATGAAAGGTCAATATCAACTTCCCCATTTACGTCTTGGTTAATCATGGTGAAAATTTCACAAGATCCACTCTCATTAGACCATGATTAACATGATGGAATGGGGTTCAATTGACTCTTAGAAGTGTCCTTAGAAGTATGGATTGAGAAGGTAGAGTGATCCTTAGATGGGTATCATATGGCTTGTAAAATGTTTAACATGACCAGTTGGTCACTGAATTCCATGGATAAGATGCCAACATGGACATCAATATTAGTACTAGCTATCAAGAGAAATGGTATTCCTAGAATTAGGGGAGATCAAGAAGAGGTTGTCTCACCTTCTATGTCAAGGACATAGAAATCTGCTTGGAAGAAAAGATCATTAAAGAAAACAAGGACATCCTCGATTATTCCCTCAGAACTGGAAGTGCTTCGATTGGTTAATTGGATAAAAAAACCCATTAGATATAAGGGACTTAGAACAAGGATAGAGAATATGGATTTAGTCATGACATTGATTGAGGATACTAGGTCTCTGAGTGCATCATCAAAATTTTAACTTCCTATTTGGCATGGAACTATAAAGGTACTAGGATCATTTCACATCATGGGTATGGAATCTCATGTCAAATTTTTTTCAAAGGTCCTAAGTTGCCTCTTATGGCACTACCACAAAAACAACTTTTCCTGGCGCCAACCTTTATTAGCGCTAACGAAAAGGCGCTGATAGGGGGTACATTTATCATTGCTAAAAAAAGCACTGATAAAGGGTACCGTTATCAATTCTCAAACATGAGCTGATAAAAGTACCCCTTTATCAGCGCTGATAAAGGTACCCCCTTTATCAGAACTTTTTTTAGTGCCGATAAAGGGACCCCCTTTATCAGCGCTTTTTTTAGTAGCACTGATAAAGGGGGGCGTTGATCAGCGCTTTTTTTAAAAGTACTGATAAAGGGTCGAATTCAAAAAAAATTAAAAATTAAAAATAATATATAAATATATAAATATAGTTATATTGATATAAATAAAATATATAATTTTTAAATATATTTTAGATAAGTATAAATATACATTTATACATAATATACTTAATATATAAGATATTTAGTGAAAATGGATTATAAAAAAATTAAAATAATATTTTTAATTAATAATATACTAATTATTATGGAGTAATATTCTTTTAACAACAATTTGAAGACTAAAAAAATTAAAAAAATTAAAAAATATCTAAAATATGTTGAAAATGCAACTCGAACATCAAACAACCATAACTTTTGATTCGGGTGTCTGTTTGAGCTCTACCACATATCAAATCGAAGCCTGCGACAGGATCTACAACCTTTTGACTTAGGTAACCACGGTCAAGGTTTTTTCATGGCCAAAATAGGCACAAACGGCCTCCAAAACTGAGTCTTTAGTTGGGGTACCCGGATTGTTTAACATTTTGTGGATTTTCAGCCTCGTTTAAAGGGGAATTATTGGATTTTTTTGGGGGACTGAATGTATTCCCAGGTATTAAATTCATATTGATATTATTACTTTGAAATTTTATCATTTTGTATAATGCAGTTCTGTTGATAATCAAATATATAACAATATATACATATGTTTTATATATACACACATAAAAAATTAATTTTTTAACTAAATAATTAAACATATTTACATATAAAATATATTTCTCAATATATAAGCTTTATATAAATAAAAAATAATAGAAATTTTATTTAAAACACACATATATGAATATTTATATACCTATATATTGTGTGTGTGTGTGTGTATTTGTATGTGTTTGTATTAACAAATAGATTTATATTATCTATATATTCTAACATATGTATATACATATTAATATATAATATTTGTAAATATATATAAATATGTATAATTATACTGACAAATACACATATATAATATGTGTGTGTGTGTGTGTTGTATATATGTATGTATGTATGTATGTATTTATTTATTTTAAACATCCAAAAAAACATATTTTATAAATGTATTTAAAATTGATCTTATAAATATATATTTATATACAAATAAATATACAAATAAAAACATATAACTAAATATATATAAATAAATAGATATAAATATATATTAATATATGAATAAATATATATATTAATATCACTATAAATATATATATTAATATATCAATATATATATATTAATATCACTATAAATATATATATTAATATAACTATATATATTTTAATAAAACTACATATTACTATATGAATATATATAACTAAACATATATATAAATAAATAGATATGTCATTAATTGAACAAGAAATCAATATGGCAGAGTGGTAAAGGCTTTAGGTGCACAAGGGGGAGGTCTCGAGATCAAATCATAGTGAAGGCAAGGGCGCACGCATGGGGGTGGATTTGGGGGCTAGTGCTGATAAAGGGGGTGGGTGTAGCACTGATATAGGGTGGTGAGGGGTGCGTGCGGGTGCTAGAGGGGATGGAAAACACTGTTAAAAGGGGGGCTCAAGCGCTATAAACCCCCCCCCCCGATTTGCAAGATATTTTTAATTTTTTTTATTTTTAATTTTTTTAAATTTGTTTCTTTTATCGGCACTAAAAAAAGTGCTGATAAAAGGGGTATTTTATCAACGCTAAAAAGAAAGCGTTGATAAAGGTCACTTTTATCAGCGCTTCTTTTTAGTGCTGATAAAATACCCCTTCTATCAGTATTTTTTAGCACTGATAAAAGTGGTCTTTATCAGTTCTTTCTGAAGCGCTGATAAAGGGGACCCCCACTTTATCTTTTATGGATTTAACAACACTTTTCTAGCACTATTAAAGGCCATTTTTAGCGCTGACAGAAGGGGTATTTGTAGTAGTGTGGGTGCATAAATCCTTAAGAAACTTGGAATAAATAGTAATTGTTTTGATGGAATCTAATAGGGGAATGTTCACTTCAACATGTCTAAACATGTTGATCATTTTAGGAATAGGTTCAAAGGATTTCCTTGGATTAGAATTGGATTGAGGAATGAGAATTGAGTTCTTTAGAGGAATATAAGGAGGTGAGGGAGCGGATTCTGGTTCCTTTTTTGGTTTCTTTTTATTTTCATTTTCTAGGTCAACATTTAAAGGGAATTTGGAGGACTCATCATGAGGAATATAAATTTCTTTTCCCAATCGAATTTCAAATATATTTACATTACCTTTTGGATTGGGAAATGGTTGAGTTGGGAGTTGGGAAGAATAGGATGGTTGCTGTAGGCTAAGGTGTGATGCAAGTTGACAAATTTGGGTTTCAATATTATTAAGGCTAGAATGAGTGATGGAGGAAAGATCTTCCACAAAACATTCCCATGGTTTCTTAGAAGATGATTCATGTAACACCTTAGTATTACCTTGATTTTGGTTCTTGGGAAAGTGATTATATTAGGTTAGGAATTTGGTAGGCTCATTAGGATAGTGGAATCCAGGAGGAGCAAGAGCAGGATTGACTGTTTGATGCTAAGGAACAAAAGGGTAAGGTTGTTGGTAGTTACCACCAACTTGACCATCTTTGATTTTTTTTTGGACTATGAGGAGGGAACTGAGGGGGATGAGAAATGGGATTACCATACTCAATCTTGGGTTAAAGGTAGAAGAGAATGGATTAGAGTAGGGTAGGTTGATGTTTCTGATGAACTGACCTGATTATTGAGGGTTCGTGTTCTTATGAGAATATACTGCATTGAGCTCCATTGATCCAGAAGAATTAGATCGATCTTCATGAAGTTATGGAAATGTGTTAGTTGGATGAGCTAGTGAGCTATAGATTGCACAATTCTTGAAAGGTCTAGGGAATAGATATTATAGAGAACATGAGGATGGGACTTTTGGCAGTCACTGCTGGTTGTCTCACAAGACATGTAAGTTCACTCATCCACTCAATAATCTTGGTGGGCTCTATGGATTTATTCTCTTGGACTTGTTTGAATTGAGCATGTTATTGATTATGTAATTTTTACGTTTTTTCATCCATGTTTCTTATGAGATCTCATGCAGCTATAGGAGTTTTATCAACAAGAGCACCACCACTTGTGGCATCAATGAGTGTTCACTCCATTGACACTAACCCCTCATATAAGTATTGGATGAAGAGTTGGTTAGGGATTTGGTGACATGGAAAGGTTTCCAAAAGATTTTTGAACCTCTCCAAATACTCATGGAGTGATTCATTTGTGAATTGATGGATACCACTAATTTCCTTTCGAATAATATGAGAAGCATGAAAAACGTTCTCTAAGAAAAGTCACTTCATGTCATTCAATAGGGTTATGGAACCGCAAGGGAGGTAGTAGATCCATGAATTGGTAGAGTTATCTAAGGAGAAAGGGAATTCTTCGAGTTTTATTTGTTCTTTAGAAACCCCTTGAGGCTTCATGGTAGAACACACCACTTGGAACTTTTTGAGATGAAGGTGTGGATCCTCACCGACTAGTCTATGGATATAAGGTTTAAGATGAATCAAACCCAATTTGAGTTTGAAGATAGACTTGATGTATGGATATTTGATACCAAGGGGCTGTTAATTCATCTTAGTATTAGCAAGTTCATTAAGGGTTTGTTCCATAGGATTGGCCATATCCAGTTGAATTGGTTGGATAACGACTAGCTCTTGAGTGACTTGATTATCCCTAATGTTCTTCCTAAGTTGTCAAAGAGTTATCTCTATTTCAAGTTAAAAAACTGAGGGATTTATTGGGAGGATATAGGTCATTCAAATAATTTGGAAGGATAAATAAGGTGATTTTTTCTTTATGGTTTTTTTGTTTATGATTTTTATGAGGAAAACATGTTTTTCATTTTGTTTTTTTTCATATTTTTTTGTTTATTTTGTTTCACTTTTATTGTTTATTTTTATAAAAAACAAAAAACTAATGACTAATTAACACACCATCCATAGAAATGGTTCCATTTAAATCATGACCAATTTTCACCTATCGCCCTTTCAAATCTCCAGTGCCCTGCTAATGTGTATAATGGCACTCGGGTTGAATCCTCGACGATGGTTCAAATTTTAGAGTCGATTGTTTTTACGTGATTGTATTTTTATTGGGGGGGGGGGTTGTTTGCAATGCTTAGATGAAATTATTGATTAATGAATATTGATCTAACAATTTAATAATGATTGGTGTGAGTTAATAATTCATCATTTAAGCTTGTGATATCCTAGATATTTTCTTTATATTGCATTAAATTATCACCCACATCACAAGACGAATTTGATCAAAATTCCCAAGCGTTATGACTTTAATAAAAGCCTTCAATTAAATGAGGTTCAAATCATAATTAATACTTGTTTATGGTAGTTATTTATGGTTCCAATAATCAATGTAATCAATATTTTAAACAAAACATGTCATTAATCTATGACATTTTTATTTTAACATGCACAATATTAACCTAAACAATACTCAATGAGAAAAAGCTCTCAATCACTTGTAATCCAAAAATTATTACTCACCCCAATGGTATATTTACTCATCCATTATGATTTATAGTAAGCTGGTCATATATTTTTCATGGTCATGAATTATAAATAGAACAAAAATAATGGAATAATAAAAGAGTTGTATGCTGAACACACACACGAACAATGAGGAAACATAAAATGAACTTTTGATTAAATGAGAAAGAAAAAGGGGAAAGACATTTTAACTTGATTTAATATATTTTAAGAAAATAAATAATACACAATAGAGGGTGGATGATAATAATAGGTGATGAATAATAAATATGTATTAAAATAAAATTACAATACAAACACTTACGATATTACAAATGAAGAGAATAAAAAATTAAATCAAAAGCAGAATAGAAGAATTGTATCTAAAGTAGGAACTTGAGTATTTAAGATCCTCCCAAAAATTTTAAAAATCCTTGTTCATACCAAACTATACTCCTTTTCTCTAAAATTCCAAATCCTTGTAAGGATAGGAGGGGGATGTATTTATAGCCCAAGGAGTTGGACTGTTTGCATTCCAAATCTGACCATCCACTTGGCTTGATGATTAGACCATCCAAAAAGTAGAATATTGAGATATATTATTCTTAAAACTTGTATATATTGAGGTGTTCTATCTACTATGAAAATTTTGCGACCATTGAACTTAAGTAACCAAAGTTATGGTGGTTTTAATAAACAATTTTAATCTTTCCATTTTTATCTAGGATTTCTAGATGGCCAAAAATGTGAATGGGTTTATGAATAGGAATATGACCTAAAATATGAACTATTTATTATAAATATTCAGCCAACTATATCTTGCATTCCACATTGAAAAATATCATCTCTAATTAATGTCTATATAATTATAAAATTCAATAATGATGTATTGGTTTTAAATTCTGGATAGAATGGTGGTCAAGAATTAAAAGCATATGTTGGGCATCTTTTTTTTAGAGATAGACCCTAATTTTTTTATCCATTATTCTTTTGGGAGTTAATGATCAAATTATATAGTTTCATCAAATTTGTTCATCTATATTGTTCCATGAAATGTATGAATCATGGATGGTCTAGTTTCTTCATAGATTCTTTAGGCCTTCTTGTATAGACCATATAACCCTTAAAATGGGCGAATTAACCCAAACTAAAGGATAATTATTTGTAGGAAATTGAAAAAGGAATCCTAAAAAAATGAATCATACAATTTTAATAATTAGGGTGAGAGTTATAATTAAAATAGTAAACTTACTAGTTTGGATTAATTCAAATAATGCTAAAAAATTATATTAAGTATAAAGCATTGATATTTCACACCAATTATGAATTTTTACACAAAACTAACTAAAGCGAGTAGAAAAAAAATTATGAATATATGAATAACATCAACCACCTAAGAATAATTTAGTGTTAGTTTAAACTGACTCTAAATTAAAAAAACCGCTGCTAAATTCCTATTTTGGCATAGTGCGTATAGGTGAGGTAGACATGGTGTGTTTGTGGAGGAGAGAAAAAGTACTACTAGTGGATAAGGACATCATTAAAGGGGGTTTTCTGTGCGAGGAACATGAATATGGCCAGTTTTCTTGAGATTAAAGGCACTTTGAGTGTTGATCTTTTAGTAGCACATATGGTTTTTGGAGGGAAGGACCGATTGGGTTCCTGGCCTGGTTAGATATATATGCATCCTTAGGAATCTGGTGAGAGCATAAATTAATGTAGTGAAAATTTTGAATGATGCTTGAGTTTTGAGTGGTCATTCCAGTGGTTTTACCTTGGTGAGTTTTTTATGGTTCTGATAAGCACCAAGGGTGCTCTGTGTTGGGTGCAATGGTTATGTGGGAGAGGAATGGATTATTTCCAAGGATCATGAGTTGAGTTTTCATGGGATGTGACTTTCTATAGTTAGATATATGTTTTGTGTTTGGGTTACACAACAATGTGTAAGTATTACACATTAATGTGATATTGGGGAGATGAATGCGTGGTGAAGCATATGTTGTTTGAATTATTTATTGGGCACTATGGAAGCATATTCCTGTTATTATTGAATTAAGAATACAACCATGATTAGGATGAGAACCAATGTGGGTGTGATGAGAGTATTGTGAGCATGGTTGGTTGAGACTCTATGATGAGAATCATGATGTTCCAAAAGTGAGAACGAGAATGTGGAAGGAATGGGTGTGAAATAATGACTTATCTGGGTTGAACCTCATTGAGATTATTATTGGTTAATGTGTTGGGTAAGGAAGCATTGTTTGAGAGGAGAGAAAAACATGTGGTTTCTATGAGACCTATCTAGGATAGTTCACTTGTAATCAGTTAAGGAAAAGTTAGGTGGTGAGAGTACACAATCTATTGTTTAAATGTGTGAACCATGTTTTTGTAAGGTTTTACAATGGGTATCATGAGTGAGTTCTAGTGAGATGTGAGTTAGAGTTGGTTTCCTTTATGGAGAGATGTTCAAGGGTGACTAGTCTTGGACTCATTTGGCCATTATGTTCAGCAGTGGATGGAGCATGAGTTATGGATATGGGAAATGGTTCAGGAATGTAATGAAATGGGTGCTCTTATGGTAGAGAGTGGGATGTTGATCATGGTAATACAAACATTATGCGAGAGAAATCAAAAATGTGTGAGACTGATTGATGGATGATCATTAAAACATTGTGTTAATAGTGAATAGGCAGAGATGCATATATATGGATTCCTTTATGAGTTCTATGTATGGAATCAGAATTGAAAGATGATGGGGTTTGAGTGACGGTCTTGGGTCATGATGATTTTTTTTTGAAATGAGTGTGACTGATTTGATGTTGTATCATTACTCATAGTGTGGTATAATGGTGGAAATTTATGTTTTTTATACCAATCATGGAATTCCATCAGATGTTGGATGCATACTTCGGTGGGTTCTTTTGGGTGATTTCATAATGCCTCTGAGTGTGAAAGAATCATGTTTTGGTAAGTTGGTGATATAATGTCAGTGGGAGTTGAGTGGTTTCATGATGAGTAGGATGAGGTGGGTTTAATTTTATTTTGTGTATGAGGTATATGCAGTATGTTGCAGCCCAAATCCAATTGGTTTTTTTGGAAATAACAAGTTCATTTCTGAAATTTAACCATACTTTTGAGGGAAAAATGGGTTATCCTTAGTTTATACATGGGTAATAGATATGCATCCTTCCTATTTAGTTTTTGATGATGAGATGGGTTCCTAGTTTTGATTTCTATTCTCAAGGATGTTTGGGTATGGAATGTTTCAAGTCATTTTGGGTGAATTGTGGGAGCACGAGTTTGAGTTTCCAATGGTATTTTTTGATGGAGGAGGTGCCAAGCATTACATGTTAGTGGTTGTGAGATGAAGCTTATGAAATGGATGAACATAGTTCTAGAAGGTTTCGGGCAGTGACACAATAATGTTTCAAGTTGGACGGGATTAGGTAAGTACCATATTGGTGCTTTAGTTTTGATAATAGGCATTGGCTTTGGTTTTGGCTGTTTGAGCACTTTGGGTTGGAGGATATGCCTTGGATGTGTATTTGACATTTTGGAATGGTATGAGGCCATTTACCTTTGAATTGGAATGATATAAATTGGGAGACGTAAATGGATGAACACTAATACTTCTTGGGGACAATAATTATTATGGTGGTGAGGTTATAATATCCCATGTCCATATGGGTTGAAAATTTCAAAATGAATTTGAATTTTCAGTTACTGGATGGGTTGAGTTTTGAAACAACACTCAAAACAATATTTTGAGTATTGTAATGCCTCAAATTGTTTTTTTGATGACATATGAGTCTCATGAGATAATTTGGGTTCTCATATGAGATATAGAGGCTTTGTAACGTTTTGGTCTATTTTCCTCAGTTACTTAGTTAAGAGGAAACCATGAGACACGTTAATTCTTAGGGTGTTTTTATATCCATTTGAATTGATGATGGTTAATCTGAATGATTAGAGCATTATTTAGGGTCCACTATGCAAGAAGAAGAAATAAATGTGTGGGGTGGTGGGAATCTAGTACACAGAATATGGACTATAAATGGTTTCAGACAAACAGTGTGCCATTCTATAGAGGGTTCTAATATATTATATCATGGTTGGAATACGATTAGAAAACATTATGGCGGAACCATGCTGTTTCCTATATTTTCATTAAAAGTTTGATTTTACCAAAATTACCCATTGAGATATTTGGTTTCCCCTACCCATATTCATCACTTATGTGTACACGGACTCGGGGGTATCCTCCCCTTTTCTCCATCTTCCCCAAACTATTTAGGGAATTTTTGGTGTGATCATTTAGAGTTTTTAGGTAAGATCTAACCCACATTGAATTCCCTTCCTCTTATTATTCCTCCTATTTAATATTGGGGTTTTTTTGTTTTAGGTTTTTGTTTTAAATTCCATCATATCATGGTGGAATATATCATTTCTTATGGGGATTTTGTTTGGATTTCATAGAGGACATCGTGAGATGACTTCAACATTCAATTTTTTAAAATTTCACTAGGGTATGATACTATAGTGAAATTTTCTTTGGTTTTCCATCAAATTGTTTTTTGATTAACCTTGGAAATGATTAGTCCTCTTAGGGATTTTTCTTGTAATGTGGGCATGTTTATTCTATAGGTTGTTAGTGATTTTATTGTTATAGTTATGTTGTGGAGGGATTGGTTGGATAGAATTAAGGAATTATCAGGATCTTGGATTTAATTAATTAATTAATTATAATTATTGCAATTAATTAATTTATGTTTCTTGGAATGGGGTTAGATATTGGGTGGTTTATATGATCTCATTTAGATGTCTAGTAAGATGAACAAAACTTAGATAAGCCTTGGAAAGGCCGTTGAGCTTTGGAAATGTTATGGAAATCTTCATTAATGAGGTAGGTGGTCTAAGATATTTACCCATTATCTTGATAATTTAATTTCATGTGTATGTGGTATATTCCTTAACACCCATGTGTGGTGCATTTACTTCCTTGGTTTGAGATAATAGCTTTGGAAATTAATTGATACCTTAGACATTATAAAAACCACTTCAGATCTGTTGGTGTTTATGAGACCGAACTTACAGCCACCCATGGAGCGTTTCATTTCATAAAAATGGTGATGCTGGGATTTAAAGGGTAACAAATGTGGGTTACAATCTTAAACTAATTAGGATCATTAGTTGGATTGAATAATCATTATAGGGACACTAATTATAGTTGGAAATAATTGTTTTATGACATGTTAATAGGATAAACTTTATTTTTTATGTGATAAGATTTTTGAAATTCCTATGACGATTTTTAAAGGGTTTTAACCATGCGCATTAGGTATTGAATCAATTTTGGGTTTTAATGGGTGAAAACTATGTTTTGAAATGGATTTTGTTTAAAAGGAGGTGTTAAACTCAAAGTGATTTCAAAATGGGTTTTTGGATGAATTTCAAAGGTTGATTTTAAATGAGTGTGTGGTTTCCCCTTTGGTGAAAATGACATGATGGTTATTTTAGAAGGTGTTAATAGAAAGGAAGGATTTAGAATTGTTTTGGATGTTAAAGATGAATAACCATGTTTTAAGGGTGGATTTGAATTTTTTTAAATGGATGAGTGAGATCCATTATTTTCCAAAGAGTGTTGGAAAGAGTTTTTCTATATGAAAATGATTGAAATTTTAAGCCATGTTTTAGCATTAAAGGGCCATTGAAACCTTGAAAAATGACAAAGGTTTAAAAGGTTTTGTTTGGGGTTTTTGACTATTTTTAAAGGTCAATATGTTGAAAATTTGTATTTAGTAAGTGATGAGAATATTTAGAGGTAAAACTAAGGCTCCAATCAGCAGTGATATTTTATGTATGGTTCTAGATTTCAGACATGATGATCCATATATATGGTTTAGAAAGTTTGATATGACACTCTACATGTATGGTTCTAGATGTTGGACATGAAACTCCATATATGTGGTTTAGAATATTGAGCATGACACACCACACCCATGGATTGGAAAGATGTACATGATTATATTCATTGGAACTAATAAAATTGTGTATAGTTTAGGTATTGGACTATTTATCCATGCATGAATTATTTTGATACATGATTTAGGTTCCATGTAGATGCTCTGAGCCTAGATTCATTGGTCATAAATGGGTATAAATGTATCACCCAGTGATTTATGAATCTAATGATTGGTTTTAATCAATGAATGTTTGGTTAGGCTTGGGTGTTACATTAGAACTTGAAGTAAAATGGTTTAATTAATAAATAGTTGTTTTTGAGTGTACATTCTTTCATGAACACTTTATTTACTATATTATTTATCAATATACATTATTTCTCCAACCAATTATTATCGTATACACCATTTATGGTGATAAAATGATTTTTACTCACACCCTACTTGGGCCACCATTACACATGGGTACCCAAGTAGCTCTCACATGTTTATTGCAAGAACAGTTTTGGCATAGGTTGAGTTTTACATGATTGATTATGATGGATCAGATGGTATTAAGAGACTGGATGAGGCATGATTCAAAGATTTAGTGGATCCCTTGTGATTGGTTTATTTTTGTTGGTCGGAGTAGTTTACTCAAGATGAGAGGGGTGAATTGAGTAACTATAAAAATTTCCGTTACAAAAATATTATTTTAAAAGAAATGGTTTTCCCCAAAAATAGATACAACCCAGTTAATCAAGGTTATACTGTTATAAGAGTTTGACTATTTAAAAAACTTCTTAGAATATTGATTAATTATCAATAATCTTAATATGTATTATTAATATTAATTTTGAAGTTATCCAATAAGACAAATCAGTTATAACTTCTTTCCAAGACTAACTATCAAAGTAAAATTAGAGTTTTCTGGATTATGCAATAAATAAGTAAAAAAGAGAAGAATAAATTTAAATAGCACAGCAGATATGAAACAAGTGGTTCAGTCTCAAGCCGAGACCTAATACACTCCACTTGGTGATCACCTCCCACCAAGCAGTTCATATAAATAAACATCGATCCACACCTTGGATCAGGGTTAATAATAGTACATAGACTGTCCAGGTCACATAGGGACCTCTTCCACAGTTTTGTGGGTAAAAAAAAGTATAAAGAGTTTGGTGTATGGATTTAGAAATCCTTCAGTTTAGCACAAGAGTCAGTGTGTGTATGGAATATATAGAGTACACACACTACTCAAAAGTAAATAAAATAATCACTAAGAGAGAGTAGATATGAGTTTAGAATGCTCTAGTGATTTGAAGTGTAGCTCTGGACTCCTTTGATTAAACAGAAATTCTTCTGAGTTCTTCTATGGGTTTTGTCTTGAAAAACAGACTATCGTAATAAAACTTGTTTTCTTCAAATGCTTTGATAATGTGAAGGTTTTCTCTGGATTCTAGTGTACTTTTTATGTTCTTCGGTAGTGTCGGATTGCATGTATGGGACAATGCTTTCATTGAAAATCTTGCAGTGTGTTATTTGCGGTCGTGCTCACAGGATTTCTTTTCATTCATTATCGCGCGCTGTGGGTGTTGGGAACTCTCAACTCTTTATCTTTGAATGCATGTGTTTTAGACGACAAGTTCCATGTGTTTCGTACCTCGTACCTTGTACTATGTCTACAAATAAATATTAAATATGTCAGTGCATTAAAGGCATAAAATATGACTGTTAAACATTAAATTGAAAGACGAAAAGATAGTTTAAGAAATGGTGTCACAGTATGTTATGAAAACGGTGTCTCCTTCACATAGAGTCTAAGTGTCACGGTCTGAGTGTCACAGTGTCTTGTTCACGGTGTCTGAGTGTCACAGTGTTTGAGTGTCACGGTCTGAGTGTCACGATGTCTTGTTCATGGTGTCTGAGTGTCACGGTGTCTGAGTGTCATGGTCTGAGTGTCACAGTGTCGTGTTCACGGTGTCTGAGTGTCACGGTGTCTGAGTGTCACAGTGTCTTCTTCACGGTGTCTTGATCACGGTTTCAGGATTCACGATGTATGGATTACTGTGTTAGGCTTCACGGTGTCTGGCTTACTGTGTCTGGATTACTGCGTCAGGCTTCACGGTGTCGAGCTTACTATCTCAGGCTTCCAGTGTCTTGCTTACTGTGTTAGGCTTCACGATGTCTTGTACTGAAGAAAATAATAGTATTCAGACTTAAACAGTAATATGCATGAAATGGATTGATCTTAACTATTATAAATCACGAGTGAACTTGAAACATAAGTACACATGATTGGATATAATTTAGTAGTTAACTAGGTTGAATGAGATTTGTGATCTTTGATGAGATTTGTGATCATTAAATCATGATTAATATATGAGTAGTCCAACAATCTCCCCATTTTTGATGATCACAAATCATGCACAGTTAAATTGTAAATTTGATGCAACTAGAGAAAATAACATATAGAAACCTTATGCAGAAACTTCTCTCCCGTTTTAGATTATTAAAAAGTGGAAATAAGAGAGGGTAAATAGTGCACATTACATTAAGAGTAAACAGTTCAGTACAAAATAAAGGAGAAATACAAAAATAATGAAATCCCCATCAAAAAAAGGAGTAATCACTGGTCTTCTTCATGGACTGGCCTTCTATTTGCCTTTATCAGCATGAGAAGAGGAATCCATAGGGTCAGTGGTTGATGTAGAAGAAGACAGAGAGGTGGTAGATAGAGAGGATAAAGGGAGACCTTAAAAGACTGAGGGAGACAAGGTAAGTGTAATAGAAGATCGAGGTATTTGCTGATTAAGAATCACAGGCCTGATCTGACTGAGAGCTTGGCCAACAAACATGGTGGTTGAGGCTGAGGTAGAGTGAATGTAGGATATCTAGGTCTGAGAGGTACAACAACTAGAGCAACAATTGCTGTACTATGGACATGAATATAAGGTCTCAGGAGTTTGATGAGGTCTGCAATAAATTATCCACCATACTACATGGATTTTTCAAAGTCATGTTTGTTTTCGATGAACTTGTCCAACAATCTGGTAAACTCGGTTAACTTATCGACTTGGTTTTTGAAGGCTTGAGTTATAGGAGGAATTCAATGATTCTCTATAAGGTATTTGAAGTGGTTGGTCATATCAGTCTTTGAGAAAACTTGGTTGAAATAGAAATCCACTTTCTTATAAATCTCCTACTGGGAATCATTTTCAATCTTGGAATGGATTTACAGAAGGTCAAGAACTCTATCACTATTCTTGAGAACTTCAGAGAAAGAAGTCACATTGAAGCCACTGAAAGAATTCTGATGTTCTTATTTGACTATAGATTTGATCAAAGTACTATCCAAGGAAGGTGTAGAGGAATCAACATCGGTATTAGAAGCTTTGATATCTTTGGTCAGATAATTGAGTTGATTCAGTACCTTTTGAAGACAACCAATGTACTCATCAGTGAGTTTATTCTTGTTCACCACAAGCTCTCTCATTTCTATCAACAACTGTTTGTGGCTTTCTATAATCTTTTAATCGAAGGATAACAGATAAGGGTGAATCTAAGACACAACATCTCGAGATATTTGAGAAACAGTGGGTTCTAGAGGAGTAGTAGCAGGCTCTGATCTTGAATGTAGCTCTTTCTGCATGTCTTCAACCATGCTTCTCAGGGTTGTGACTTCATTACTGAGCAACTTATTTTCAACCCGTACTTCTTGAATTCCATGGAGCATTTTAAGTTGTATCTGCCAAATGATCTTCCTCCAAAAGCAATGAGGCATCTATCTCACTCAGATTTATCATAGCACGAGGTTGGGAGTGTTGGGAGGAGAAAGAAAGGAATTGATGGCAAGAGGGGGGGTGAATTGCCTTTTAAAAAATAATTAAAAATTTAAAATCAAAGTGAAAGTGCAACGGAAATAAAAGAGGCAAACCACACAACTTGATAACGGAGTTCGGCTTAACCCAAAGCCTACGTCTCCGCTCCCAACTCAACCGTTGAGAGATTTACTACCGCTTGCTTTTTAATGGTTTTAGCAAGAAACCCACTAGACTTTAAGGTTAGTCTAGAACCTATTACAGCTTGCTTTTAATGGTAATGCAATAACCCACTTGCTTTCAATGGTTGAGCAAGAACCCACTAGCCTTATTACAGGTGAAGGCTAGCTCACCTATGTCTCAAGCCTTTTAAAGGAAAGGCTTGACCAACCTCTTCACACCTTGAAGGTGGTGTGAAAACCCAAAAGAGAGGAGGATGAGAGAAATGGGAGTTTGTAGTCACAAACTCAATTTAAAGCTCAAAATGAATAAAGCAATGAAAAACCATAATGGGGAAGTCTTGGGCGCCAATGGATTGAAGGAGTTGATGAAGAGCGCTCCCAAGCTTCTTTAGTGGTGCTCCTTGGATGTGGCAGTGTGTTGGAGCAATTGGAGGTTCCTTGGAGGAATCCGCCGGAGGTTCGCCAAATGATGGAAAAAGTGTCTGTTGGCTTCACAAGTGTTCCAGTGTTGTTCCTTAGGCTTCCGGGGGTTCCTAGTCCTTTATTTATAGAGGGGGAACCCTCAAATGGCCTTTGGGGTGCTTCGGAGCCGTTGGAGAGGGCTTCGGAGCCGTTGGGAGGCAAGTAGACCAGCCTGGTCAAAGGCCCAACGGCTAGTTTGACTGGGTCCACCGGCTGACCGGTGCAGAGCCACCGGTTGGCCGGTGCTTGTAAAATGGAGAGGGCTTCGGGTTCAGGCTCCACCGGCTGGCCGGTGGTGAAGCCACCGGTTGGCCGGTGCTGAGGCAGTAGCAAACACTGTGCTGTCTGGGTGCCACCGGCTGGCCGCTGGTGTGACACCGGTCGGCCGGTGGTCTGGACAGAAGGATGCCTTCTGTCCAGGCTCCATCGGCTGGCCGGTGGTCTTCCACCGGTTGGCCGGTGGACTGAATTTCAGTCCACTTTTGGCTTTTTGCCTTCTTGGCCTTCTTGGCCCAATTCCTTGGCAACCTGAAATTATGCCTATCATCCAAAAACACTTAAAACAAGATTAGTAAAATAAGAGAGTGATTGTGATCATGAAAATTAAACCACGAGGGGTACGAGAGGTACAACAATCTCCCCCTATTTTGATGATCACAATCACCAAAACAATCAATGTAAAAAGATTGAAATGAGAGGCATGCTTTAAAAGATTTTTCCCCCAATCAACCAAGAATTTCTCCCCCTTTGTGATTATCAAAATAGCACGGGGCATAAAACTTGATTGGGGGATACGTTGAAAAACGAGATTTTAAACCAATTGAAATTTTTGAAATTGAATTGAATGTTTTGAATTGAATGTTTTGAATTGATGATTTTTTGAATTTAAAATTTTGAATTGAAAATTGAATCGAAAATTTTGAATTGAAAATTTTGAATCGAAAAAATTTGAATTGAAAGTTTTGAATCGAAAAAAGCTTAAACGATCCTAACTCCCCCTAAATAAAAACAACAAATCACCGGGGAGAGGTTTTTGAAACCGAGACAAATTTTGGCCCGGAGAGACTCGCTAAAAGGGATTTTTCAATCCACACTTGTCTAGTGGCGGGTCTTCTCCTAAAAAATTCATCATTTAAGAAAATAGTTTTAGGCCTTCCATACCGGGCATTTTTGCAATCGCACTCATAAATTAAGTGCCCGGGTTTTTTGAAATAGTTGAAAAATTTGAATTGGGAGCTCCCCCTTACAAAAATAGTTGGAGCATGGGAAGAGGAAGCTTGCTTGGAATAGCCAAGCCCTTCGATGGTTCTAGATATGCGTTGGGAACCAAGGAGTTTGGTCAAAGTTTGTTCACCTTGGGTGAACTTAGCTAAGGATTCCTTTAAATCTTTGATTGTTGATTCCATGGAATCAATATCGGGAAGGTTTTGGATTTTGAGGGACAACTCTTCCTTCTCTTTGAGAAGTTGTTCTTTTTCGGAAGAGAGTTTTTTGAAATTCTTTTTTAAAGCGACAAATTTGGAAGAAAGTTCGTGAAAAC
Organism: Viscum album; assembly: GCA_963277665.1. Taxonomy (NCBI): domain Eukaryota; kingdom Viridiplantae; phylum Streptophyta; class Magnoliopsida; order Santalales; family Viscaceae; genus Viscum; species Viscum album. The sequence goes on along the minus strand of OY728119.1, from coordinate 801,980,281 downwards.
CTTCCTCCAATTGATCTCTCGCATGTTAGAGATCCTCATAAGACATGTGATTGAAAGAATTTGAATTTGAAGAACAAGAGGAAGAGGAGTCGGAAGAGGTTACCTCATGAAATGCCATTAGGCATTTGTTACCGTTGTCGTTTGAGGAGGAGGAGGAGGAGGATGTGGAGCTATCACTCCATGTGGCCTTGAATGCCTTCCTCTTTTCCTTTTTCTTGGCCTTTTTCTTGCGGGATGGGCAATCAGGCTTGTAATGGCCTTTCTCGCCACACCCATAGCATTTTACCTTGGGCTCGGATTTTTCGTTGGGTTGAGCCTTGCGGGATTTCTTCTTCTTGTGCTTCTTCATGAACTTGTGCATTTTGCGGGCAAGATTCTCCATTTCTGAATCGCCGCTTGAAGAGGAAGAAGATGAGGAGGAGGAGCTTTCTTCTTGTTGTACTTTGAAGGCGATGTTCTTTGGAATTTTGATCGGTTTGCCTTCTTTTTCAGCTTGCCTCCTCATGGTAATCTCATAAGTCATGAGGGATCCGATGAGCTCTTCGACCGGCATGTTCTTGATGTCCTTTGCTTCTTGGATTGCCGTCACCTTTGGAGCCCATGAGCTTGGTAGGATCCAAAGGATCTTCTTAACCATCGTCTCTGCAGAAACATCATCACCAAGGGACTTTCTCCCATTGCAAACATCAGTAAAACGTGTAAACATTTCAGAAATAGATTCATGTGGGTGCATAGAAAATGACTCAAAATCTTGACGAAACATGTCCAATCGAGTGTCCTTGACTTTGTTGGTCCCCTCATGGGTAACTTCCAAAAGTTTCTAGATTTCATGTGATGAGGTGCATGTGGAAACTCGATTGAACTCATTACGGTCAAGGCCGCAATGAAGAGCGTTCATGGATTTTCCATCAAGCTTGAAATTTTTAATATTGTCTTGGGTCCACTTGGATTCATCGGAAGTATATAAAGAATAACCATGCATGACAATTTTATAAATGGGATAACCTATACTTCTAAGAAAAGTGGTCATGCGGGTTTTCCAATAGTTATAGTCTGTTCCATCAAAAAATGGAGCACGACCCAAAGAATAGCCTTCGGGGGCGAAAGAGGTTGAAGCCATCACAATGGATCTTGAATTTGAAACTGGTGAAGGTATTACTCAAATTTTCCTTTGATACCAATTGTTGGGCGGAGAAAGAAAGGAAGTGATTGCAAGAGGGGGGGGGGGTGAATTGCCTTTTAAAAAATAATTAACAATTTAAAATCAAAGTGAAAGTGCAACGGAAATAAAAGAGGCAAAACACACAACTTGATAACGGAGTTCGGCTTAACCCAAAGCCTACGTCTCCGCTCCCAACTCAACCGTTGAGAGATTTACTACCACTTGCTTTTTAATGGTTTTAGCATGAAACCCACTAGACATTAAGGTTAGTCTAGAACCTATTACAGCTTGCTTTTAATGGTAATGCAAGAACCCACTTGCTTTCAATGGTTGAGCAAGAACCCACTAGCCTTCTTACAGGTGAAGGCTAGCTCACCTATGTCTCAAGCCTTTTAAAGGAAAGGCTTGACCAACCTCTTCACACCTTGAAGGTGGTGTGAAAACCCAAAAGAGAGGAGGATGAGGGAAATGGGAGTTTGTAGGCACAAACTCAATTTAAAGCTCAAAATGAATAAAGCAATGAAAAACAGTAAAGGGGAAGTCTTGGGTGCCAATGGATTGAAGGAGTTGATGAAGAGCGCTCCCAAGCTTCTTTGGTGGTGCTCCTTGGATGTGGAAGTGTGTTGGAGCAATTGGAGGTTCCTTGGAGGAATCCGCCGGAGGTTCGCCAAATGATGGAAAAAGTGTCTGTTGGCTTCACAAGTGTTCCAGTGTTGTTCTTTAGGCTTTTGGGGGTTCCTAGTTCTTTATTTATAGAGGGGGAACCCTCAAATGGCCTTTGGGGTGCTTCGGAGTCGTTGGAGAGGGCTTCAGAGCCGTTGGGAGGCAAGTAGACCAGCCTGGTCAAAGGCCCAACGGCTAGTTTGACTGGTTCCACCGGCTGACCGGTGCAGAGCCACCGGTTGGCCGGTGCTTGCAAAATGGAGAGGGCTTCGGGTTCAGGCTCCACCGGCTGGCCGGTGGTGAAGCCACCGGTTGGCCGGTGCTGAGGCAGTAGCAAACACTGTGCTGTCTGGGGGCCACCGGCTGGCCGCTGGTGTGACACCGGTTGGCCGGTGGTCTGGACAGAAGGATGCCTTCTGTCCAGGCTCCATCGGCTGGCCGGTGGTCTTCCACCGGTTGGCCGGTGGACTGAATTTCAGTCTACTTTTGGCTTTTTGCCTTCTTGGCCTTCTTGGCCCAATTCCTTGGCAACCTGAAATTATGCCTATCATCCAAAAACACTTAAAACAAGATTAGTAAAATAAGAGAGTGATTGTGATCATGAAAATTAAACCACGAGGGGTATGAGAGGTAAAACAGGGAGTTCATAAGCTTCTCAACTCCATATAAGATGGTATCTCCAAAATCCATCAAATCATCCTTACTGACAAAGGGAAGCTATTTTGGTAAAGGTTCAGGTGCAGGAATTGGTACAGGGGAGGTTCATGTTTTGATTCCTTTTCAGGTGAAAAGTTAGAAAATGACTTCAAATGAAATTGGGAAGAGAGATCAAGCCCATTTGTAGTAACCTGTTGAGACTCACTCACATCATAAAAACTGGGAAATTTGTACTGAGTGTTCACAGGACTGGACTCAGCTGGATGTGAGGCTTCACCAGACTCAATATTTTGGGTTTCCTCCCCCTCAACAGGTGCTTCCTTATCAGGATTGAGAGGATCATGTGCTTGGTCAAAATCCACAGTTTCATCACTAAGTTCCTCATTCATCTCTTGTCTAGCCAGCTGAAAGGCTATCTCCATCCTCTCTTCAGAAGAGGGTATTATTTCAGGAACAGAATGTTCCACAGGGAATTCTTCTAGATTTGATTCTTGCATAACAAGGAGTTCTTCTAGATTTTCTTCTTTTACACTAGGGAGTTCATCTACTACAGGATCTTCCATGGATTTCTACTCATATTCTGGGACCACTAATTCTTTTTTAGCCTCGGGTTGTATTTACAGATTATCATATTCACTAGGGGTAGAAACTTCTTTCTTTGATTTGAAATAGATTTTGTGTTGTTTTCCCATTTGAAAAGGATTACACACTTTGTCATGTGGAAACTCAAGTTTGGGTATGTCTTTAACTAGTCCTTTTCTAGTTATCTTTCTACAGGAGTGAACATTGCAATGTCCTAGTCTCCTATGTTGGAGAAAAGATTCTTTATGAAATACACTTAAGCATGAAACATTTTGAGATGCTAAGGTATCTAAATTAATAGAGTAAATGTTCTCATTCCTTGATGCAGAAAATACTAATTCATATTTAGAATTAAAGACATTACAGGAATAATTTTTGAATTTAACATGATATCCATCATCACATAATTTTCATATACTAAGTAGATTATATTTTAATCCATTGACAAATAGTACCTTAGAAATTCAAATTGAATATGTGTTACCAATCTGGCCTAATCAAATGATCTTCCCTTTGGCATTGTCACAAAATGTGACATGTACTCTATCTACTTTTATTATGTTCTTGAAGCATGAGTATTCTCCTGTCATGTGACTTGAACATCCACTGTCTAAGTATGATAGATTTTTGCAGGATCTCTTTAAGCATCTTTCCTATAACATGATAAAAAAAGACAGATTTTGGTACCAATACTTGTTTGTGTCTAGTAACATTAGTAATAAGTGCTTTAGGAAAACATATTTGTCTCATAGGTTTCCTATAAGCATTATGTAAAGTGTTTGAAAAATAAATTGTATTTTTTCCACAAAAACTTAAAATAGTAGAGTATGTATCATGACTTGAACTAGTTGAGCTGTGTCCAGAACTGGGATAAAACTTATATGTCCTAGATTTTGAAACAAAATTCCTTCTACCAAGGTTTCTTTTACCAGGTTGATAACTAATTCCAGTAATATATTTGGGGGAAATTTTTTTCCAAGCATTTGGGTAAGGGTATTTTTACCATTAGTAAAATTTTTTAAGTCACTTTTTAATTGCTCATTAGACATTTTTAATTAATTTTTTTCTTTGAGTAGTTGAGAATTTTTCTCCTTTTCAGTAGTTAGTTTATATTTGACATTTATAGTGAGAGCATGTTGTTTCTTCAATGATTTATATTTATCTTTTAATTCATTGCATGTCTCTTCAAGCATTTTACAGTATTAAAACATTTCTCCATTAGTCATATTTTCAGAGTCACTTTCCTCTTCAGAATAGTAAAAATTATGTATAGAAGAGTTCAGTGTTACCTCAGACGTGTTTTTCATAAAACACATACTGGATTTGTTAGCATGTTCATCATGTGATGTCTCTGAGTCACTTAAACTATCCTCAGAGGAACTCCAAGTTGCCTTCATTTCCTATTTGTACTTCTTGTCCTTGTCCTCATATTTCTTCTTATACTTGAGCTTTGGACAGTCAGCCTTTATATGTCCTTTTCTCTTACATTCATAGAATAAAATTTCATCAGTTTTTTCACTTCTTTTCCAATCCTTTTTCCAGTTTCCTTTTAGATCATACTTTCCCATGAAGTTAGGCTTTCTGAAAAATTTCTTCTTTTTGTAAAATCATTTGAATATTCTAGCTAGTTGAGAAATCTCCTCATCACTTTCAAGTGATGATTGTTCGGTGGTGGAACTTTCTACAGAAGGTTCCAGTTTACCTTCGTCTTTTTTGCTTCGAGAAGGTGGACTTGAATGCTAAAAATTTCCTCTTTGGTTAATCCTCCTATTATTTGTTGACTTTTAGCTCTTCCTCATAAATCATCAGTTTCCCAATGACTTTTTTTACAGGTATCTTGCTGATGTCATACGATTCTCTAATTGAGACAGAGGTTCCGCTCCATTTGTTTGGTAGACACCTAAGGATTCTCATGATCTGTTCTTTGGCAGTGACTTCTCTTCCAATAGAAATCATTATGTTGACAATATCATTGAACCTCAGATACATCTAAGAAATAGGCTCATCAGGTTTCATTTTAAAATTATCATATTTTATAGTATAAGTATTAAGTCTCATTTACTTTACACTAGATGTGCCTTCATGAGAGACAGAAAAGGTATCCAAAATTCCATGGGCAGTTTTACAAGCATAAATCTTATTAAATTATTCATCTCTTAAGGAATAGTACAGAGCATTCATGGATTTACAATTGTTATTGCTAGCAAGTTTGGTAGGTTCATCCCTTGTAATTCTATCAGTCACATGGAGTTTGTATTCATCTATACTGGATGACCAAATTTCAAAGCTCATACTCTCTAGATGCATTTTCATTTTAATTTTCCATTGAGCATAATTGGTTCTATTAAATAATGGTTGTTGGTTGGTTGCAGCACCATCCAATCAATCATCCATACTAACAAATTACTTGAAAAGAGCTAGAAATTTAGAATTAATAGAAATTTACAGATCTTTAAAATACAACTACAATCACAGTTGATTAAGAGTACACAAAGTCCTAATAAAGAAACATCTGATACCAAATGTTGGTCCGAGTAGTTTACTCAAGAGGGTAGGGGTGAATTGAGTAACTATAAAAATTTATGTTACAAAAATATTGTTTTAAGAGAATTTTTTCCCCAAAAATAGATACAACCCAGTTAATCAAGGTTATACTATTATAAAAGTTTGAATGCTTAAATAACTTCTTCGAAGATTGATTAATTCTTAGTAATAATAATAGATATTATTAATATTACTTTTGAAGTTATCCAACTATGAAAAATCAGTTATAAATTCATTCCAAGACTAACTATAAAAGTAAAATTATAGTTTTCAAGATTATGCAAAAAAGAAGTAAAATAGATAAGACTTAATTTAAATAGCACAGCGGATATGAAACAAGTGGTTCAGTCTCAAGAGGAGACCTAATACACTATACTTCGTGATCACCTACCACCAAGTAGTTGATATAAATAAACCACGATCCACACCCTGGATCAGGGTTAACAACATTACACATATTTTCCAGGTCACACAGGGACCTCTTCCACAGTTTTCTTGGGTAAATAAAAATAATAACCAGGCCACACAGGGACCTCTTCCACAGTTTTCATGGGTAAACAAATGTATAAAGAGTTTGGTGTAAGGATTTATAAATCCTTCAGTTTTGTACAAGAGAGAGTGTGTGTATGGAATATACAGAGTACACACACTGCTCAAAATTAAGTAAAATAATCACTTATAGAGATATGAGTTTAGAATGCTCTATTGATTTGAAGTGCAGCTCTGGACTCCTTTGATTAAATTGAAATGCTTGTAAGTCCTTCTATGGTTTTTTTCTTGAAAAACAGAGTGTCATAATTGTAGAGACGCAATCTTGACATACATGGACATTAAATTACTTTTTCAGAATACTTAATACATAACAAAAACCAACACTCAAGGATCGTAATAGTTTAGTGTCTTTGGAAACTCGGATCATAATCTTTTAATCATGGTGAAAGATCTTAAACATCTCCCATAAAGATCTTCCCCTTTTGTTTTCTTGCCTAAAAACTTTATTTATATCATGGGGAAAAGAAAAAATATAATGGGAGAGCTCAAATTCTCAGTAAGGGTAATCATGGAGAAAATAAAACGAACCATATACATTTTAACTTAAAAAAATGACAATAATGTTTAAACATCAAAATCTTGAGCAATGAAATAAAACATAGCAGTGCATAAGGCATAGATCATAATGTAACATCAATCATGATAAAATGGCATGGGAAAAAACATGCAATTGTGGGAAACCAATAATCACTTGATATTATTTTCATAGTAGCCAAGGCATTATTTCCAAGACCATCTTAGTGGACGAAGTCCCTTACTGAATCAAGTTCACTCCCCGTTCCAGTCCGGTATCACTGAACTGGATTAACATTCCATTCCAGCCATGCCTATCTAATGAGATATCAATCTTTACCCAATGCATTGGAGGGAGATATATGTCCCACCCATCTCATAATGAAATCATTCTTTCGTGTGCCACAAAATAAACATACATCATTCATAATAATCCAATGAATAAAATGGGTTTCATAAACATCATCCCATCATTACATAATCCATATAAAAGAAATGGATATAATTTCATCATAAGACAAAATCAAACCATGTCACACTATACTTGAAACATAATCTTACTAAATAATTTAATCTTAGATAGAAAATAGTTTTGACAAAACACTTGAAAGGAATTATTGAGGAAAATATCCCTTCTTTTTTAAAATAATTTTCTTTTCAGAAAATGCCATCAAATTTTAAAAGAAAAGGATTTTGTTGAAAATAATAATGAAATATTGTAGAGGAATATTCATAAAAATAAGGCTTTATGAAACATTAAAAATCCGTTCACGCTGTATAAGTTAAAAAAAACATTCTCCTCGTACTTTTGTCAGAAAAGTCAAAAAGTTCCTCTTATGGTAAAAAAAGAAAGATTCATTCCATAACACAATGTAAAAGTCAAAGAGGGGTAAACATGACATTAAACATACTTTTAAGAATATTAAACACCTTATTAAATACATTTCTATGGACAAGGATGCAAAATAAAACCCCAGTAAATACTTATGAATAAACAATCTCTGATAAGAACAAGATTGGAATAATTATCCCTTACCTTATGTCTGATATGCTTCATATGTATCCAAACCTCCTGTATAATGATTAAAATAATTTAATTGCCTTATTACAGAATCATATTCATTGTTATGATATCATATATGTTTCACTTATGACTTTATATTACCCGTTTTTTTTGTAAATTCCATGTTAAATCAGCGTTTTGGGTAAAATCGTTTCATTAATCGTACGTGTTTCGACTTGTGGGTCATGATATTATTACTTATATCCTGATTTACTTAATTCCATAATGTAAAAAAATATTTATATATAATATATATTAATCATATAAATATATATGATAGATCGATAAATGTAATGAAATACATCGTTTATGGAGACGGTAGGTCGTACTTACGCATGAACGCTGTTTTCGTTTCCTTATTTAATTGAATGGAATTAAGTAAATGAAATGTATATGTACATAAATACAGTATAATTATTATATAACATCTTTAATTATTATTTATTATATATACATTATAATCATAATTGAATGGTTAATCATGGAAAATGAATCTCATCGCGTTCGTGGAGACGGTAGTCCGTATGTACGCACAAGCGATGATATCGTTCCCATAATTATTCAATAGGATTTGAGTGGATGATATAATATATTAGAATAATTATGATGTTATAATAACCATATATAGTTATTATTTACACCATTATACCCATCCATGTAAGGTGATAGTGGAAAAACTGATTACACCACGACGTGAAGACGATATTCCGTACATACGCACGCGCGGTGATATCATTTTCTGTAGGATGGATAGAAGGTGAAATGGGGTTGTTTCATATTTATAATATCATATCAGTAAATTAGTGATACTTATTGTATTACTTTATAATGAAACAACTACATAAGAGGAAGTTAAAGAAGAAAGAAACTTGAAAGAATCGGTAGTAGAGATTACCTCTTCTTCGACGCACCTCCTTTAAGATTCTTTTTAAGGGACTAGAGATGGTCTTTTGAGAAGACCGAAACCTCTAGAATATTACTAGGGACGTTTATAAGAGTAATGGGTAGGGGTTTGACGAGATTGAAGTCTCAAAGTTGTGTAAAGAGTAGAGGGAGGAGGTGCCCTTTTATAAGGGCGGAGAGGGGCACCTTTGGAAACCTCAAAAATATTAATTTATAATAAATTCAAACCCAACATACAAACTTCCAAAATGACTCAAATATAAAGATAAGATGATATAGGGTTGTAATATCATCAACCAATAAAATTTATACATGTTGGAAATTTATTTTAAACATTATCAACTTGATTTATCCTTATTTAATCTAATTAATTTTATTTGTGGTAATAAGATTCTAAATTTTAAATTGTTATAAATAATAACTTATGTGTTGTGAATTGTCCATATTTCATAATTTAAGAAATTTTAGACCATATAATGTTTAATGTTTAATTTTTAAATATTTTTTTTTGATTTTTAAAAAATTTTATAATATGTTATTTTTATTAAATAACAATAGTGTCAATTTTGACAATATTCATTTATTTGAATTTAAATAACATCATCACAGAAGATATGTTCAAAATAAAAGATTTAATAGATTCATAAAATGTCATATGTATCTATAAAATTATTGGATCACATTAAATAGTTCATATAATATTTATTTTAATATTTCTAAAACCATTTATTTGATATTTGAATCAATAAAATAATTTCAACATCACTATTGTGTCACCTTTAATGATAATTATTTAATCCCTAGAAATTATAAATAAAGTAAAATGATGTATATAATTTTATTATATTTCTGGAGACTATTTATTTTTGATGTATTATGATGTTTATCACTAAATTAAAATTATTATACTTATAAGATTTAAGAGAGTGACATGTTGTCACTTTCTTTGGTTTTAATAATAATTAAATTAATTTTATGGTCAAAAGTCCATAAACTTAATCTATTCCGACCATTTGGTGATATGGGTCTACGTTTAGTCATCCAATAAAATTTTGGAAGGTTTTAGGGTAATTTTATAATATTATTTTTACCCTTAATTACCTAATTTACCTTTAACTGTGGTAAATAAAATTTGACGTAGTTACTATTCATAATGTCCAAAAATATAAAGTAGCCTATTATCATAATTTTTACCTACTGATTCCAAATATGGAATCCATTTTTCCAAATTGAAAATACAGAAGTTTCATTAATTAATTTAAAATTAATCATGTTGTTAAAAAATGATTTTTTTGTTTAAAACATTGCAAAAGATTGAATTGATTTAACCTACGAATTCATTGTAAAATAAATGCTAATGACATACATTATATTAAATGGTAAAAATATATTCTATTTATACTTTAAATAAATTTACTATTATATTTTAACCATATAAATTATCTCGATGAAAAAAGTTCTTTTTAAGTAAAATTTAGCCTGTTTTTACTATTCATCAAAATAAGAATATTGTCAGAAAAATATCAAAACTTTATCCAATGTAAATTTTTATATCATGATTCAAAAGAAAAAGTTTATTTTCTAAAATTGAACTTATAAAATTGTCAAAAATTATATTTAAAATGGGTTCCCCATCAAAAGGCGGCAAAATTGCATTTTTTGAAAAATACTTAATTTACCCGAAAAATTTATTTTGTTCACATACCATGTTCTTGAAAATGTGTAATATGAATAATAATGTTATAAAATTTAAAATTTAGTTAATAATATTCATAACGGCTAGTTCATAATAATATTTTAACCATATATCATTGTTTAGTGAAACCCGATATTGCGTACAACACATGCTATCGAGGAAGGCTGTGATTGCGTGTAATGCAAGACAAGTCAGGGTTGTGAGTAGTGAAAGACTCTTTTGTTGTTACATATAGAATAATATAATTTTGGTGTAGTTTACAACAGAAGATATGAAATAAATTAAAAAGAATATATCTTATAAAATCTCGGGGTGTTACATTCTACCCCCCTCAAAATGAATTTCGCCCTCGAAATTTGTCAGGGTTATAAATGGTTTATTACTTGGGATTTTATTTCATAGAATCCCACATAATAAAAAGGAATACCAAAAATTATCTTTAAAAACTAAATTATGAAACGTAACAGTTACCCAATTTAACTAATCACTGGGTTTCCACAAAGGAGAAAATAGGTGAAAATATGGATATGGAAGAGAAATCTAACCATAAAGTTCTGATGGAGAGTGGTAGAGGACATGGATATGAAAAATACAATATTCACAAAGACATAAATTTGTGATGATCTAAGGTATCATCTGATTCATCAGATATGAGAGCACTAGGACAACATTTTTGGTTTTCAAGATCATTTCACTAATGTTGAAGAATTTTTGAATTAAAAGAAATACTTACTTGATTTTGGTACAGTCTCACTGTTGTTTGTGCCTTGAACAATTTCTACTTCATCTCTTAAATAAATGAAGTTGAATTTGTCTTCCGTGAAGTGTTAGTAGATCATGTGATAGAATGATAGGTCATTCCATCTGTCTCAAACAAAAGATGAGCAAAAGTTATCAAATATACATAAGTCCATCTATGGTGAGGTTAATTGTATATGATTCCAAAAATGGACTTATACTTCATCTATCATACCGATTAATAAAATAAAACTATTTTCTACTAACCGAGGTCTTCCTATAGGTCAGTGGTATGTGATAAAGGCCTATCGCACTTCGGTTGTGGGTTTGATTCCCACAGCCTTGTCCGACGCGACGGGTTGTCGCAATTCTGTAGGTTGTCATTTTTCTAAAACTATACTATTATAACATTCCAGAAATAATATCAAAAAAAAGTTCTATCCTTAAATAATACTATCTAATGTCCAACATAATTCATTCCAATCTTTAGGCTTATCCAAAATACATCTGTCCAACCTCATAGTATAAATAAAATTTTTACTTCAAAGTTCACATAACAAGCACATTAATACCATCATTTATCCCCCATATATCATAATATATATCTTGTTGATCACATTTCTATCATGTAAACACCTTAATCATGTATTATCTTGAAACATGAATTACCATAGAATCATTGTGAAAACATGAATGCTATCAAAAGTCAACTCTTTCCACATACCAAAATCCCAAAATTTCTATATACTCAAACCATGATATCCATTTGTCCTTATATGAGCTCATTAATATTATCAAATATTTCATTATCTATTTATCCTTTCATTATTCACATATCATCTGCTTTCCAAAAATATTTCAATCACTTTTCATGGTTACTAGTACCATACAATTATTGATAACCAATACATAGATATTCCAAAATTCCATGATACTATAAATGAGATTCAATGATACTATTTTGAAATCCCATTACATAAACACTTAATCATTCCACCACATCATTTTCATACTCAAAATCACAAATAGTGATCGCATGTGACTTCCCTTTGTCCTTTGCCTTAAGAGGTTTCTCACGTCGATCATCATTAGCCCTTGGATTAGGGAATTGATTAGCATAATGCCCCATTTCCTTACACTTGAAGCATTGAAGTGTTAGTGGAGAATTTTCTATAGTCTTTTCTCTATTCACATCATTAGATACCTTTTTTCCATTACTTCAACACTCATCTACACGATGACCTTCTTTTTCACAATTGAAACATTTTCTAGTACCTTTTATACAATCTCTACTATGCTTCTTTCAATACTTTGAACATAAAGAAACATTCATCTTCTTTTCACCATTGTTCTGAGATTTCTCCTTGAACTCCAACTTTAGTTTCTTGTAAAAACCATGAGATGGATATGTAACACAAACTTCCATTTCAACCTTGATAGAACAACACACAATTTCTTCATAGCTACTGAATTCAATTATAGCTAATTCCCTTCAAAGACTTGGTTTTAAGCCACTAAAGAATCGATCAACATTAATTTCAGGTTGGATGATAAAACCAGATGCATACCTTGAAAGCCTTGTAAAACTCACTTCGTATATACCAAAAGATTTATCATCCTTTTTCTTAATCTCAAGGAACTCATTTTCCATATTTGTTCGAAGAACACGAGGGAAGTACTTATTGAAATCCATGTTCTTAAAATCATCCCATTCCATTGATTCAATTTCATCTTGAGGACTTGTATTCTTAATTAGATTCCACCACTGGTAAAATTCACCTTCTAAATGGTAAACAGATAGAATGAATTTTTCTTGTTTAGAACAGAGAAGTATGGAAAATATCTTTTCAATCGTACTGATCCATTGTTCAGCAACAAGTGGATCAGAAGACCCACTGAAAGAAGGTGGACGTTTCCTCATGAAGAACTCAATAAAATATTGTTCCCTTATCTGCTCATTTGGAATTCCAGAATGATTCATAGATTGTGTATGTATTGAAATAATATTTCTCACTCCATATCCCATAAAATTTGTTTTTTCTGGAGCACAATCATTGCATCATTCATTACATTGATCAACACAGTTCCTTCGGGTTCCAGACATATTCTAAAACCCAAAAAGAATAGTGTGAGAGGCAAAAATCATGCTAGGGAAAACAAAATAATAAAGGGGGAGTACCTTCAATATCTAACATCTTAGGTGTAATTCTAATTTCATTACCATAGTTCTAGGACTATAACCTACACTTATACGTAACCTTAGGGACATCCCTAGACATACCTTAGAAATATCTTTGAGGGATCTCACTAAATTTTTCACATCCTAGTTTCCAAAGGTTAACTAAACCTTTCCTATAATACCAACTGTAGAGACCCAAGATTGACGTACATGGACATTATATTACTTTTGCGGAATACTTAATACATAACAAAAACCAACACTCACGGATCGTAATAGTTAAGTGTGTTTGGAAACTCGGAACACAATCGTCTAATCATGGTGAAAGATCTTCAACGTCTCCCATAAAGATCTTCCCCTTTTTTTCTTACCTAAAACATTTCATTATATCCTGGGGAAAAGAAATCTTATAAAGGGTGATCTCAAAAGCTCAGTAAGGGTATGCATGGAGAAAATAAAACAAACCATATACATTTTAACATAAAAAAACGACAATAATGTTTAAACATCTAAATCATGAGAAATGACATAAAAAAGGGCAGTACATAAGGAATAGATCATAATGGAACATCAATCATGATAAAATGGCATGGGAATAAATCATTTAATTGTGGAAAAACAATAAGCACTTGATATGATTTCCATAGTATCCAAGTCATTATTTCCAAGACCATCTTAGTGGACAAAGTCCCTTACTGAATCGAGTTCACTCCTCGTTCAAGTCCTATATCATTGAACCATATTAACTTGCCATTCCATCCATGTCTATCTCATGAGATATAAATCTTTACCCAATGAATTTGTGGGAGATATAGGTCCCACCCATATCATAATGAAATCATTCTTTCATGTGCCACAAAATAAACATACATCATTCATAATAACCCAACGAATAAAATTTGTTTCATAAACATCATCCCATCATAACATAATCCATATAAAAGAAATGGATATCATTTCATGATAAGAAAAAATATTACCATGTAAATAATAGATACATTATACTTGAAACATAATCTTACTAAATAATGTCATCTTAGATGGAAAATAGTTTTGACCAGACACTTAAAATGAATTCTTGAGGAAAATATCCATTCTTCTTCAAAATAATTTTCTTTTCACAATATTCCATCCAAATTTTAAAGAAAAGGTTTTTGTTGAAAATGATCATGAAATATTGTGTAGTAAGATTCATGGAAATAAGGTTTTATGAAACCATAAAAATCCGTTCATGCCATATGAGTTTAAAAAACATTCTCCTCATACTTTTGCAAGAAATGTCAAAAAGTTCCTCTTATGGGAAACAAAAGAAACATTCCTTCCATAAAAAAATGTAAAAGTAAAATAGGGGTAAAAACGACTTTAAAAATACATGGAAGAATATTAAAAACCTCATTAAAAACATTTTTATGGACAAGGATGCAAAATAAAACCCTAGTAGATACTTAGGAATAAACAATCTCGAATAAGAACAAAATTGGAATAATTATCCCTTACCTTATGGCCGATATGATTCATATGTATCCACAAATCCTGTATAATGATTTAAATAATGTCATTGACTTATTAAATAATCATATTTATTGTTATTATATCATATATGGTTCACTTATGACTTTATATCACCCGTTTTTTTTTTGTAAATTCCATGTTAAAGAAGCGTTTTGGGTAAATTCGTTTCATTTATCGTATGTGTTTTGAATTTTTGTTCTTGATATTATTACTTATATCTTTATTTACTTAATTCCAGAATGTAAAAAATTATTTATATATAATATATATTCTGCACATAAATATGTATGATAGATCGATAAATGTAATGAAATACACCGTTCATGGAGACGATATGCCGTACGTACGCATGAATGCTGTTTTCGTTTCCTTATTGAATTAAATGGAATGATGTAAATGAAACATATATGTACATAAATCCAGTATCATTATTACTTAATATCTTTCATTATTATTTATTATATATACTTTATAATCATACTTGAATGGTTAATCATGGAAAATGAATCTCATCGCGTTTTTTGGAGACGGTAGTCCGTACGTACGCACGAGCGATGATATCATTACCATAATTATTAAATAGGATTGGAGTGGATGATATAACAACTCATAATTAGTATGATGGTATAATAACCATATATAGTTATTCTTTACACCATTATACCTATCCAAGTATGGTGATAGGGGAAAAACGGATTATAGCACGACGTGGAGATGGTATTTCATACGTATGCACACACGGTAATTTCATTTTCCGTAGGATGGATAGAAGGTGAAATGGGGTTGTTTCATATTTATAATATCATATAAATATATTAGTGATACTGATTTTATTACTTTATAATGAAACAACTAAAGAAGAGGAAGTTAAAGAAGAAAGAAACTTGAACGAATCGGTAGAAGAGATTACCTCTTCTTCGACGCACCTCCTTTAAGATTCTTCTTAAGGGACAAGAGTTGGTCTTTTGAGAAGACCCAAACCTCCAGAATATTACTAGGGAAATCTAGAAGAGTATTGGAAAGGGTTTGGACAAGCTTTAAGGCTCAAAGTTGTGTAAAGAGGATAGGGAGGAGGTGACCGTTTATAAGGTAGGAGTGGGGAACCTTTAGAAACCTCAAAAATATTAATCTATAATAAATTAAAACCCAATATAAAAACTTCAAAAATAACTCAAATATAAATCTTAGATGATATATGGTTTTAATCTCCTCAACCAATAAAATTTATACTTGTTGGGAATTTATTTTAAACATTATCAACTTGATTTATCTTTATTTAATCTATTTAATTTTATGTGTGGTAATAAGATTCTAAATTTTAAATTGTTATAAATAATTAATTATGTGTTGTGAATTTTCCATAATTGGATAATTTATGACATTTTACAACATATAAAGTATAATTTATAATTTTTAAATATATTTGTGATTTTAAAACAATTTTATATTATGTTATGTTTATAAAATAACAATAGTGTCAATTTTGACAATATTAATTTATTTGAATTTAAATAAAATCCTCAGAAAAGATATGTTCGAACTAAAATCTTTAATAGATTCATAACATGTTATATGTATCTATAAAATTAGTGGATGACATTAAATAGTTCATATAATATTTATTTTAATATTTTTACAACCATTTATTTGATATTTCAATCAATAAAATAATTTCAACGTCACAATTGTGTCACCTTTAATGATAATTATTTAATCGCTAAAAATTATAAATAAATGGAAATAACGTATATAATTTTATTATATTTATGTAGACTATTCATTTTTTAAGTTTAATGAAGTTTATCACTAAATAAAAATTATTATACTTATATGATTTAAGAGAGTGACATGTTGTCACTTTCTTTGGTTTTAATAATAATTAAATTTTTTTCATGGTCAAAAGTCCCTAAAATTAATATATTCGGACCCTTAGGTGACATGGATCTAATATTCGTCATCCAATAGAATTTTTTCTGGTTTTATGTTAATTTTATAATATTATTTTTACCCTTAATTACCTAATTTACCTTTAACTTTGGTAAATAAAATTTACCGTAGTTACTATTCATAATGCCAAAAAATAAAAGGAATCATATTTAAAAAATTTGTACCTACTGATTCCAAATATGGAATACATTTTTACAAATTCAAAACATGGAATTTTTAGTAATTAATTTAAAATTAATCCTATTGTAAAACAAATAGGTTTTTGTTTAAAACTTTGCAAAAGATTGAATTGATTTAACCTACGAATTCAATGTAAAATCAATGATAATGACATAAATTATTTTAAATGGTAATTATATATTATATTTATTCTTTAAAACAATTTACTATTATATTTTATCCATATAAATTATCTTGATGAAAAAAGTTGTTTTTAAGTAAACTTTATCGTGTTTTTACTATTCATAAAAATAAAAATGTTGTTAGAAAAATATCAAAACATTATCCAATGTAAATTATTATATCATGATTCAAAATAAGAAGTTTATTTTGTAAAATTGAACTTATAAACTTGTCAGAAATTATAAATAAAATGGGCACGCCATCAAAAGGCGGCAAAACTGCATTTTTTCAAAAAATACTTATTTTACCCGAAAAATTTATTTTGTTCTTATACCATATTCTAGAAAATGTTTAATATGATTAATAATGTTATAAAATTTTAAATTTATTTAATACTATTCATAACAGCTAGTTCATAATAATATTATAACCATATGTCGTTTTTTAGTGAAACCCGGTATTGCGTACAACACATGCTATCGAGGAAGGTTGTGATTGCCTGTAATGCAAGCCAAGTCAGGGTTGTGTGTAGTGAAAGAATATTTTGTTGTTGCATATAGCACAAGATAATTTTGGTGTAGCATACAACAGAAGATATGAAAGAAATTAAAAAGAATATATCTTATAAAATTTCGGGGTGTTACAGTAATACAATTTGTTTTCTTCACAAGCTTTGATAATGTGAAGGTGTTCTATGGATTCCAATGTACTTTGTATTTTATTCAGTAGTGTTAGATTGTATTTATGGGACACTGATTTCTTTGAAAATCTTACAGTGTGTTCTTCGTGGTCGTGCTAACATTCTTGTTTTTTGTTCAGTATCACACATTGTGGGTGTTGGGAACTCTCCACTCTTTATCTTTGAATGCATGTGTTTTACCCAACAGGTTCCATGTGTTTCGTACCTCGTACCTCGTACTATGTATACAAAGAAACATTAATTATGCCAGTTCATTAAAGGCATAAAATATGACCGTTAAAAATTAAATTGAAAGGAGAAAAAATAGTTTAAAAATGGTGTCACAGTATGTTATGCAAACGGTGTCTCCTTCACATGGTGTCTGAGTGTCACGGTATGAGTGTCGCAATGTCTTGTTCACAGTGTCTGAGTGTCACAGTGTCTAAGTGTCACGGTCTGTGTGTCGCGGTGTCTTGTTAACGGTGTCTGGGTGTCACGGTGTCTGAGTGTCACGGTATGAGTGTCAGAGTGTCTTGTTCACGCTGTCTGAGTGTCACTGTGTCTGAGTGTCATGGTTTCTTCTTCACGGTGTCTTGCTCACGGTGTCTTTCTTACTGTGTCAGGCTTCACGGTGTCTGGATTACTATGTCAGGATTCACGGTGTCTAGATTACTATGTCAGGCTTCACGGTGTCTGGCTTACTATGTCAGGCTTCACGGTGGTTGACCTACTATGTTAGGCTTCACGGCGTCTGGCTTACTGTGTCAGGCTTCTGGTGTCTTGCTTACTTTGTCAGGCTTCACGGTGTCTTGTACATAGAAAAATAACAGTATTCAGACTTGAATAGAAATATGCATGAAATGGATTGGGCTTAAAAATTATAAAGCATGAGTGGACTTGAAACTTAAATACACACGATTGGATATAATTCATGAGTTAATTAGGTGGAATGAGATTTGTGATCATTGATGATATTTGTGCTCATTAAAACATGATTAATACACGAAGAGTCCAACAATTTTATTTTATTATGTTTATATAACAAGCCCAGTGGGTATTAAATTGTATATATGACATGGTTATCTGGGTATTACTATATTTCATTAGTTGTTCAATCATGTTTATATTTATTTTCTACTATTTATAGTTTATCATGAGATGTTGAGATTTATTTATTCCTACAGACTCTGATTCTTATCATTGGTATATAATAATTTTTTATTTGATTCATTCTTTCACACTCTTATCAGGGGGTATAATCACCCCACATTACTACACTATACCCCCTATACTAGTCAAAATCTTAAAGAATATGGAAGGTGTGCCTATGGTCATGTGGAGAACTGACTCGATTACTATTACAGAGTGAAATGGGGTGGGATGTTATAGGAAGGAGGATCCTCATTCCCTTGAATATCACATGCTAGATACACTATAGAACTGAAAACCAGTCACTAGAAGTTATCTTCCCCTAATTGAGTGTACCAGAAGTTGGTAGAATTCAAACCCTACTCATCCAATTAATCCTTCGACCAACCAAGGAAACTCAAAATAATTTAAGACAAATGAAAATAAATTTAATGTAAATATAAAAAGAAATAAATGACAAAATATATTAAATGTTCTTTAGATAATTAATCTTATGTTCATGAGAGAAAATCACTTCTGATTTATTTTATTACAACCGGAATATACATGTGATTTCAAATTGATTACAAAGGACATGTAATCCACACAATATTCACAAATCCACAATTAATTCCTTGATTCAACTCACTTTTAATTGAAATATCAATCAATTATATACTAATTTCCATTTGATAAATAGGTAAAACCCAGTCCCCTATAATTATGGACAACTAAACATGACTGCTTCAGCTTGGCTACCAAACTAGTGACCCATCAACTTTATCAAACCTCCAAAATTTTAGATCTCCATAATAAATAAATAAATATATGAAAACTTATAATAGTCTTTTTGACTCATATATTATACCCACTATTTCTATATTCAAATATTTTTTAGCCATCATCTATTGCATAAAATTCCGGTGAATGTTATTCTGACAGACGAACATCCAGTGAACTGAAAATAGACTTCATCTCCCAAAAGATTTATGGGAAGAGATATCACCTACCAATGGATCTAGATCACAAGGAATATAGGGAATTATGGGAGATGAATCTAGATATGAATAAATATTAAAAATAATGAAAACAAAATTTGTAGAAGTTAGATAAAATTACAGGATAAGCTGATGAAAATGAAATAATTTATAAATAAAGAACAAGAGTGGCCCATGAAAAGTTAATTTAACAATATAAATTCTATATAAGGGATTAATGACTTCTTTATAATTATATACTGAAGATGATAAATGGTATGCTTCATTTCAGCTGGGAAAGAACATTTATAGTCACCCATTCTTATCATTTTGGGGCTGTGTATGTTGTGAAAAAGGAGAAAAAAACCAATTTACTATTAATGAGAACATGATGAAGAAATTATATGGAAATATACCCTAAGAAATTATAGAGGATATCACACTCCTCTAACCTATCTATCAATAAGAAACATTTGGTTTCCCCCCCTCATTGAAAATTAATTGATTGATGTGATTCCATTGATTTTTTTCAATGATAAATCTATTTGAATGCATAGAGGATAATGAAGCATTTAATTATGGTGGAGGGAACATTTTTAAGTTTAGTATTTTCAAAATTTATTTTTTATATTTTTAATTTTTGTGTCTTTTTCAAAATTTTGTGTCTGTTTATTTTTCAATTTTAGTGTTTTATGATGTTGAACTCAATTTGAATTCCTATGAAAATTTTGAAACCATGTCAATTTTTTAAAACTAATTAGACCCATTTACTCACCTTAGATGAATGATGAAATTATTAGTTTTTAAATTATAAGTGATTGAAATTCATGAAAATATAATTAATTTTTTAATATCATTCCATGAAATATGTTCCTATATTTTAATCACTTACTTAAGAGGATTCTAAACCAAATTTGACATTTTATTAAAATTCTATCCTTTTTTGATATAACAAAGACATTCCATAATAATCAAAAGTTTTTAACTAATTTAGTCAAAATTAAGGATTATTATGGAATTTGTTCTATAAATGATTGAGGTATTATTTTTAAGAAAATTTCTTTTAAAAAGAACCTATATTACAATATATCATGAAATTTAACCCTTGTATCCCATAAAAACATGAATGAACTTGTTATAAAAAAATATTACAAGAAACAAATTCTGCCTACCTCAGACAAGAAGTTGATGCATGATCTAGGTTGATGTAAAGTGTGGGAGAGGAAAAAGGTGAGTACAAAAAGCAGTATTTAAGAGTCTAAATGAGAGGAAGTAAAGAGGTACTTCATCATCTATGCTATTATTTTTTTAAGTAAAATCATGCAGGGAATATTGGGAATATGTCCTAGATATAATTCAAATTCATTAGTGAAATTCTACCATTATTTTTATGTGAAAGATCCCTCCCTTCTCTCAAAATATGCACATAATTCTCGATATTAAAAAATAGATAGAACATTTCTAAAGGAGATAAGAGTGATTTTTTTTTTGATATTTTATAATTTTTATAACAGTGTACTTCATAAACTGAATTGGATTTTTGAAGAAAAATTACATTGCATGAGAGATAAATTATGCTATACACGTTCTATTTTGGAGGAGTTGTGTGAAAAAATTGCTACATATTCTTAAATAAAGGACCTTAGAAAGAATTAAAATATATGAAAATTTCTCTTAGTCAAGATCTAGGTAGATCACAGACGTACTTAGGAATCAAAAATTCTCTATCTACCTTCATGATAAGAACAAACGTAATTTTTTTTGAATCCAGCTAAAGAAAACAAAGTGAAGATTTTATACTTTTACATGAATTCCAAAGGTGTCGAATTTTATTTAAAAATTCAATGTGGTGGATCTAAATTAAGGGAATAGAGTGATAATGAGGCTTCCATTCCTAACGGAAATTTAAAATCATGTATTTTTCTTCAACATAGATCCAAACCCTCTATTATACCTTCGAATTTTCTTAATAGAACACAATAAACTTCATTATAAAAAAAACATGGGAAATTCCTCATGATATAGATAAATACTTGACTCAATGGGTAGATATGAATAAATTCATCCAGCATATGGTTACCCTTTCATGTGCATGGAATGAGACATGTTTTTCATTAAATTCATACTTGAGTGTTGGGGGAAATATTTCCAGAAAAGTATATATAAATGAGCATTAGAAGATAAGAGAAGCATAAAAACATTGAATAGGATTAATGAATAAAATAGAATTGATAACATTAAGGATGCATCTTAAGTGTGTGAATCATAGTTTTAAGAAGAAATCACATTGGATATTGTTTGAATTTATCCTAGGTAATATTTTTTAAGTTCACTTGACTGGAGTCTATGGATATAGTTTGGGGGAATTAATATAAATTTTTTTTCATTTATTTCACCTAATACTTTAATCATTTTAAAACCATTATTTTATCAATTTTGAGGTAATTGTCACATTTCATAGTTTTTGGAATATTCTTAAAATTATATATTAAGTGGATTAAATATATTATTTTAGAGTCATTTTTCATTTTGTAATTAATTGGTAAAGCTATGAATTTATTTTAAATTTTTGAATTACCTCATTAATAATTTTTTGAAACTGATTATCAAAGTTTAAATTCAAATATAAAATAATTGGGAAAAATCCTATATTATGTTTGATTTTCATGGTTTATGGTTTAAAAAAACAGTAAAGTATTGCAATTTTTTTATGACTTTCTTTAGGCCATTTTAATTTAACTTTTCGACACTCCAAGACTTTGGAGAGTAATTGAATATGACATCAGTGGTTGGGAGGTTGCAAAATGTTAAAGTCATGGTCTTATATGACTTTTAATTTACTGAACCATAAGACTTTATAATTATAGATTCTATATGCCTTATAAGTCTCTTAATACTTTAAGTGTGCAAATATTCTTTCTCTAAGAAATATAATAAGTTTTATTTGGGGAATATATTAATTAATCTAGTGATTTTTATGATTTATCGCTGTGCATATGACTTTAAATAGTGATTTGTACGAATTCCCCACATTCGTATGACTTCAAGAATTTTCTAAAACTAGAAGAAAATATTAAGAAATATCTACACTAAAACCTAAAAATTTATATTTCCACATCAACATTC
The DNA here is from genome assembly GCA_963277665.1 of Viscum album. Taxonomy (NCBI): domain Eukaryota; kingdom Viridiplantae; phylum Streptophyta; class Magnoliopsida; order Santalales; family Viscaceae; genus Viscum; species Viscum album. The sequence goes on along the minus strand of OY728119.1, from coordinate 801,957,318 downwards.
ATGTTTCCAGATAAATTTGGCCACATGGATTATAATATGAATAATATTTCAATCAAGAATAAGAGGTAAATATATAGATTTTTTGGGAGGGATAGATCACAACTAAGGAAATATACCATGAAAAAATGATTGATAATTTTGGGAGGAGAAAGGATATTAGAGGCTTGACCACATGTCAAAGAAGTATTAAACCAAGGATCTACAAGAAGAAAATGAGGTCTAAGGAAGAAGGAGTTCACAATAGGGAGTTTGACACACACCACTACAACTATTTCTAGTTTTCCATTGTTTTATTTTATACTTTACTTAGTCCTATAAGGCCTTGTATCTTATCTTACATATATGTTATCATTCACATGGATGGGTAATAAATTGATTTATTTGAGAAGGGAAGGAATTCCATCTATAATTATTGAGATTCTAAATTTTGATGAATAAAACTCATTATTTTATTAATTGGTTTCATTATTCAAAGATAACTTATAATATCAAAATATATTACATTTGATTTTTTATTTATATTTATTACCTTGGTTGAGGATCATTATTATCCCTCCATTTAGATCAATATATATAAAAGAATAGATAAGTATTATTGGTGAAGAGCTTGGAGATTGTTGGATCATTTCGGAAATAAGTGGAACATTCTTAGGTGTCTTAGAAAACACAAAGCCTGATTGGGTCTTTCCAAAGAATACTATGAGTGGATTTTGGTATAAATTTTCACAAAAGGATATTGGGTATACTAGACCATGATTTCCATTATGTTTATTCTCACCAATTCATCAAACCAAAAGTGAAATGTAAATCAATTTAGGAGCCTTACATTCTCATATTAATTGAGAGGATAATAATATATTTGATGTCTATGATAACATTACATGTTGTTGACCATCCCTGGACAAATCAATTTTAATCATCTTCCATTCAACTACATGATCTTATTTAGTTTACATTTTTTTCAAAATAAGAAAATAAAAGCACCATTTTTCTTAAGTGAAAATTAGTTTTTGAGAACCCCTCTATAGAGAAAACCATAGGTTTCCATTAATACTATAGTATAACATAGGAAAATAAATAGATTTTCCACACCCTACGACAAGGTGATATCAATCACCCTCACACACTATCTCAAGAATTAGAGATCCAAAAATAATCATTCAAGACTGAAATAATTCTCATTATGACTTACACAAGACGTAAGAAATTTGGTGTCTCTATACTAGCACCCAGATGTTACATGATGTGTTGATGGAATACAAACCATGTAACTTATAAATTTCTATAGTGATTCACATGTTGATTCCTTAGGCATATATCATGGATAGATGATATGTGGAATTCACAATGTGTATCTAGTTTGTACATTCCCTGTATCTCTTACCTATTTACATGGAAAAGAAAAATTAATTAATTACATAATTAAACATAACCAACATATATTTAAGTTTCATTAATTTAAAGTACATGATGTGTGGTAGGTTTTATATAAGTTCACGTACTTAATCAAATTCAATATAAAATTCAAAAATATATGCTATGTATGGTCCATACACACTATATACTCAATGAGTATTTAAAAATTTACACTCTATGTAATAATGATCATGTTAGTGTATCATTTATTGATAGTAAATTCCATGAAATTACATGTACTTATATGTACTATACATGAATTGTAAGTATAAAATACATGATAAAGACCATGTTCAGTAGTTTGGATGGGTTTATCAAATGTTTTATCAAAGTACGCCCTGTTTAATTAATTAATTTTTAATAAATATAATAAATTTTATTTACTTAAAATTATATTGGATGTGATATCATGGACTATTTGGATAGGTATTAAGATAAATGAATGAATTAATTAATAAGATAATTAATTGATTTAGGTAATTTATTATAATAAATAATGATTGTAATGAAAACTTGTTTATTAACTGTGTATTCATTGCATGTATGTGATTGAACATGATATTGATCAAACAATATATGTGTTGGATTTATTTTAATTTAATTTCATCGGTTTTATTATTATTAAATTAAAATTATGGATTTCATGTCATATCCTCCCCTTTATTATATAGGATATGTGTATCCGGGGTTTCTTTTATTTAAATCCTGTAACCATTGCATTGGTTCGCCTCACATACGTTCGAGTATAGCCATTTGTAAAGGATGAAGATCTATGGAGAGGAGGTGGTTCATGACCTAAGTTGAGGTGAAATCAACCGATAAGATACAAAGGTCAATGATGGAATATTGTACCATGAGACAAGAGAATCTTAAGAAGTTTATTTCTGAAGGGTTATAGGTAGATTTATTTTCCACTCAATAAATCAACCATTAGAAAGCTCATTATCATGTCGTTTTATTTATTTTATTTCTCTCAGTTTCATGGTTAATTTTTTTGGATGTTTTATAGTAATCACATAAATGAATAAATTAACAAATCATGCAAGATAGAATTAATATAAATAGATTATGCCAAAATATTATATTGACACATGGTTAATATTTTATATAAAATCTATATAATATTAACAATTCATATAGAAGGATAAAATAATAATGTTTTTTCATAATTTAAAAAATCACTTAATAAAATATTATTTTAGAATATTCCTTTCATTACATGAATAAGAATAGAACCATAAATCCAATTGTTGGTCTAGACATAATCATGACACTTAATTTTATCATAGAGTTATTATAAAGGTTTTGGGTTTAATTAAACAATTTTACATTAATAGAAGTATCCGTTGATTGACTTGATGTATCATAGAGGTAGGTTTTGAGGAAATATGAGTCAGGGTTTCAGGATCAAGGAGCCTACCGAAAGGATCTTAGAGCTATAAGCCCAAAGTTGTTAAAACTACCTACCTAACTTCCTTCATGTTATTTATGATACCCTCTCTTGGGTTATGATAATAGAAATATGGATCCTAGACACTATAATATTCACATGAAAATACATTCCATGTTCTGTGGTGAGGATATTGAGACTTTATAAAATTGTGGGACATTAATATGAAAATTAAATTATTTCATCTCACATTTTTTTTTGTAATCAAATAAAGGAGAGGTAATCAAATTTTATATTATTATAGTAAAATATAAAATTTATAATTTTTTTATTGAAATAAATACTAGAGAAAGAAAATATTCTTACAAGAATTAACTTTTAGGAATGGTATAGACCCTTGTGCATTATATTACACCATGAATAGAAGCTTAACATGACAGAGTCCCCAGTTTCCGATCTGCCTACTAAGGAGGTAAGTGAGGGAAATATCACTATTTATTAAAAATACTTGTATGATGTTCAAAATATACAGTGTTTGATGCCATAATACATGAATGATAAAATCCAAAAGTCTCATAAGAACATCAATTCCTATAACATGGTCAAGTATCATTGTGATATATATAATGAGAAAGATAGACAAGAGGAATTTGAGATCTGTAAGGCACTATCCACATGAAATATTAGAGAGAGTGTGCCGTTTGGACCTTATTTACTAAAGATGATTGGATAAATTGAGTGTCTAAATATTATAGGGTTTAAAATTCCAAATGAATTGTACATTGATCTCATTCTTTCCTTATCCCCTCATAGCTTCTCCATATTTTTTGTGAATTTAAATGTGAACAAAATTTAATAGTCTCTTTTATATATCCTTACTCTACTTCTATAGGTATATTATGTAATGAATCATGAAAATCTGTTTGTTATTATGGTGATCAAGAGGAATTGAAAATAAAAAATCCCCAAGAATAACACTAATTCTAAGGATTATTTAAAATTACACCCCAAGATATATAATATCAAGATACAAGAAAGGAAACAATATGTTATCGATTTTTCATCTAGAAAGAAGGGCCACTAGAAGAAGAATTGAATCATTTCAATGAAGTAAGGGGATCTTTAGGTATGTTCTTTATAAAGTTTAATCAATCTATTTCTAAAAATTTAGTATTAGATATAGTTTTTGGTACTCAAATTCACATCTAATTACATGAACTATGTATATTTAGAAGAGTTTCATGAGTTGGAGTTGATATACGAGCCCCCAGTGCAGCTAGAATCACTACAGGAACTACTATAGATTATCGCCTCACATTTTTGACTGGAATGATATTAGTTTATTAGAGTTTTTATTATGTTACATGTATTAAAAAAATAATTATTTATATATATACATGATAATAATGATATTATTTTCAAATTTGGATGTAAAATTTGCATCTTATCACAAACCATCCTAGGTCTCCCCTGACCAGGTCATCTACGCCAACCCGTGACATACCTGAGAGGTGTTCCCAATCCTCTTAGGTTGCTGAAAAGCACCATGGGATTCCAAATAGTACCAATGTGAATGATTTCATATGAATAATAAATATAAAATAACGAATTTCTACCTAGAATATAGGTGTGACCATTCTAGATACTGGACGACCAAGTCACCAAATATGTAGTTACAAAATAATTATAAAAAAAATGAAATAATAAAAGGATATAAACATATCACATAAAAATAATAAATTTTAATAAATATAAAAAACAAAATCCAATATCCAAATATTAATATTGAATAAATAAAATAAAACCACGTTTATAGTGAAAAGTGGAATATAGGAAAGGATGATATATTAATGATACCAAAATAAATAAAGGAAAAATAAAAGAGAACACATCAATAATATCCATGTGGAAGAAGAGAATATACACTCTCCATAATCACTTTACCAAAAAAATAACCTAATACCAACCATGTGTTGGATATCAAACTACCGTTTCCAAGAAAAACTGGCTAACCTATAATGATGATTGGCATGAGCTATATAACCTAATGGGAAACCTCCCACAAGTTCATTCACAACTTTTAATAATAAATTTATTTCATGCTAGTTTGAATATAGATATAAATATATAAATTATATTTTTCCTTTAAATGGTAAAAAGTAATGAATTACTCTTTTAAAATAAAAAATTTAAGAAAATAAAATGACTTATGGAAAAAAATATTTCTTTCTATATAAATAAATTAAGAATATATATATTTTTTACTTTAAAAAGATACATTTAAATTTCCAATATTGAAATCATTCAATATAAATAGTTTGAAATTGTCACATCATGGGTACCTAAGATCTACTGGGAGAATCGTAGACAAGTCCAAACAATTAATAAATAATACCAGTTACAGATAACAAGATTCCCTAACACCCATTATTTCCCTCATTAGCCTAACCGAGGGTCACATCCTATAATAAGAATAAGATCTATCTTAAGTCCAATAGTTAGATCATGATTCTAAAATAGTGCATCATGTGTACTTAGAAATCCCCCTATACACCCCTGGTTTCCCATGAATAAAAAATGTAGTCTAGTTTAACAATTATAACATAACTATATATAATAAAATTCACAATAATGTCACACGATCACCTCTAACACCTCCCAATAAACAACCCAAATTTCATAAGAGCATATATAAAAGTTACAAAATCCCCACCATTAGGACCCATCACATAAATATCACAATTTATATCAATTTTATAAACATTAAATTCATATTTCAAATGGTCTTTTATATTTATATGAATCATTTGAAAATTGTTAAGTGGGACTAATTAGTATTACTTGTTTAACCAATCCCTAAAAAAAACTATAAATCCAAGATACCATTCATAATACAACCAAGAAATTTTAAAGCTACAACCTGTTATTTATACAAACACCGAGTAAGATGGGATTTAAAAAATAAGATTTATACTTTGAAAAAACAATCCCATGGAAATTTGATGAAAACTCAAGAGGAAAAACATCTCTTTAACAAAATCCACTAATTATATTCACTAATATTTTTGGAACTTTTAAAAAATGATTTTTTAAAAAAATTATATCATCGTTATAATATTAAAAACCTATTAAAAGGACTACCTACCTTGAATCTCATTGATTTTACAACTGATGGTGATAACTCATCTCAACGTGACCCAAGAAGGTCTAGAAGACCAAGAGGAACCTTAAAAAACTCTAAAACCACAAAATTAATGAATTATAATCAATCTAGGACTAACCCTAGATCATCTAGAAATATCAAGGAGAAAAAGGAAATAAGAAAATAAGGGGAAGAATGAAGGGGAGAGGTTAGAAGTTATTTACCTTGATGAATCACACATAAAACCTGATTTTTTCACATGAAATATCCAAGGGATAGATGGTACAATTATGTTAGGATCCCCCAGTGTGCATGAAGTTTAATGAGATAATTATGGGTGTGATTTTAGGTAAAATCTAAGTGGGGGAAAAGTGGTAAAATACAGTTTTTGATGAGATAGAACTTGTGCAAGGTTTGGACACATGATTGAAAAAAACATGTGCCAAAAATGTTCCTCCTACTAGAGGTACTAGAGTACACCTCATGGATAGGAAACATGGTTAGAAATAAGATACACCATCCATGTGATTGGATCTCCTAAAAACTCTATATCTTCTTCATATTTTTCAAACAGTTTGTACTAAACATGTGAAAACCATGAAACAAGCATTTAATGCCAAAAAATTTCAATATTTAATATAAAACAATTTACCAGAAGAGGGATAAACAAAGGAGACTCAAGAATAAATGAAAATAATGGAGGAAAGTGATGTTTGGGGGTAAAAATTATCCCCTCCATAATTATTTCTTCCCCCAAAAATCTCTAAAAGAGTTTGTTGATCAAGACAAGGAATTAAGGTTCATATTTCACTAACAATGGTACAGTTCAAAAATTAAATCCACAATACTAAAGAAATCATCCCAGAAAAACTAGATTAATATCTAAAAGAAAATTTGAGTATCCCAAGTATGCATAATACTAACATAAAATCCACCCTAGAAGACAAAATATTTACACATAGAAGGGTCACCATTAACAGAGCAATATCTAATGAAGAATAAAGGATATCCCTTTCAAAAGAGATTCCAAAAAACGTGGTTTACCCTGAACTAATCATGAAAATACAAATTGATAAGTCATATCATGAACCAATATCCATGATCATCAACAGTACATACTATATCCTATAGATATACAAATGGATATAGATAGGGTTAATTCAGGTGGAGATCAAAGGGACAACCCCCAATACTATAAATTATAACTGAAAAAGGGAAGCAAGGATAAACACTCACCTAGTTTGGAAAGATATTCTCCCATGGTGGTCTCCCAACTATATTGAAATATCACTGCACCATAACCTTTGAAATTTAAACAAAAACTAAATTCTCAACAAAACCCAAGAACACAAGGTAGAATATGTACAACACAATATTCACTACACATCACTTCCAAAATCTAGAAATAACCATTAACAAAATTTAGGATTCTCTATAATAAATTTACATCATGAAAAGTTTCCCAAAGATTCACAAATATCACCATTTCAAAACATTACATAAATAAGAATACTTTCATGATAAAATGGAAGGCAATAAAAATACCTCAAATAGATATTGTGTTAGAACTAGGTTCAGTAGGATTAACCTATTGATTTTCTAAATAATTATATTTGGATCTAAATATTTTATGAGTAACTCCTCAACAAAACCATTATTTGTGACCTAGAAGGACACCATTACAATAGATATTAGGCACTTTTACACTCGAAGGATTTTTATTACCTACATTACCATACATAAAACATACCCAAGACTTACTTCCATAGGAGTCTGGTGATAAGAAACTAGATGGAAACTTAATGAAAATGCCAGAATTCCAAAATATGGGTTTATTCTCCTTTCATTTATGGAGTGTCATCTCCTGCTCTCAGGGACAATTGAAACATGACCTACTTTTTTAATTCCTTCCATTCAGTATTTTTCCCTTACAAAAAACTTTAAAACATATCCGTAGGTGCTAAGTCGAAGGAGAGGAACCTCTGACAGAAGATATGGTTGAATACTCTTATCAAAATATCTAGCCTTCAAGAATTCATACATGAATGATTTGGGAAGTTATATAACCAAATAAATGAATCAAAGGGAATATTCCAACACTGGTTTATCACCTTCCTAGAGGTAATAAAATCACATGACCTTAAATATTTTCATGGATTTGGGATAAATTGTTGGATAAACCATTCCTTTCAGATTTACAAAGAAAAAACCCAAAGTGGGTTCACTTGAATAGTGGAATTACACCACTCCCAACTTGACCCCTCAATCATAAAGTTATCAAACATTATTTTAATAGATTTTGGATGCTCTATATAGATGAATATACCCTTAATACTTTGAAACTATTCCTATCACTCTTGGGAATCTAGTTTCCCAAGGAAGTGAAGAGGATTTCAATCTTGGAACTCTCTAACAAAATCTGAGAGTTAGGTTAAAAGAGGACCACTATTCTCCATTGATATGATAGATGGAGGGAATGACTTGAACAAATCTAGTTGAACTATTGGATTTACTTACGGTTAAAACCCACAATTTCTTCCTATGAATCCATTAAAACATGATTGGGGTATATTATACAAGCCTGAAATACAATGCATGATAAAAACACACCCTAAGTTTAAACTACATGAATTTTGATATAGATTAATATGTTAATATCAAAATACCATTTTAATGACTCTAAAATCCCATAATAACTCAAAACTAAATATAATAAGAGTCTAAATACCGAAACATAAAAATAAACCTAAAATTAGCACCCTTTATCAAAACATAAAAACATATGAAAATAAAAAAAAAAGTTCATAAATGATGAATTTAAAATTAAATACTTTCTCATAACACTTACAATTCCAAAACCTTTCCACTTTTAAAACATTTCTAATTCAAACACATTTCCAAATTAATTTTTTTAAATCACAGGGAAGTAATTTCCTAAAATATTCCAGAAGACACTCATAAAATATATTAACTTATTTAAAAAAAATTTATTTGTCAAATTAAAACATTTATAAACCCCCATTTCACATTAAAATAAAAAAACTTTTATCAAAATCTTCTGACTTATATAAATTACTTTTCAATTTCCAAAACTACCCATGGTTTTTATTTTTGAGAATCAAATTTAAATAAACCAAATATCATTTATAATTCATAATAAACATACAAAATAATACTAAAATAATAGTAAAAATAAATTAAATCAACTCAAACCATAAATAATTACAATTATGAAAATTTATATGAATTAACAACTATATATGGTTTAGCCGCATGGTTTTGAAGACTGTGCACCATTCATAAAAAGCTCCCTAGAAGCCATCCTGAGGCATCTACACCATCTATGTATAATTTTCTAAATCATTCATAATAACCTTGGAGACCCTAATTTCCTACAAAATTCCACTCCAATGCTTGTATCTTCTAAAAATAACCCATGAAGTACAATAACAAAAAGAATTTCTCAAATGAAGGAAAACAATCTCAAAAACATTGGAGAACCGAGCTTGGATTTGAGACATATACACCACAAGCCACCCTAGTAACTCAAATGTAATCCCAAAAAGGTGGTGATCAAGCACCTACCTATGAACTTATACTTGAAATATGATGGTCCTACCTCCAATATACTAGACATACCATAGAATCAAGGGTGACTCAAGAATATTGGCCTTCATAAGAACCAATGCTTTGATTCCACTTTTCAAAAACTAGTTTAGGTCACCCTAGAACCGGGAACCCAGCCTAACCTATGACATACATAAGAGTAATTCTAAATCATCTCAAGATGGAAATAGGTTCCAGGGGAATCCAAATAATACCAATGAAAAAAAATTCTCGATGAATAAATATAAAATAAAGGATCTCCACTTGGAAACCTGGCGTGACTATTCTAGAGGTTGAATGTTTATATAACTGAATTATCAGTTACAAAATAATTAAAAACAATTAAAAAATACAAGTGAAATAATAATGGATTTAAATATATCACATAACAATAAAAAAATTCCAATAAATGTATACAACATAATCCAACATCCAAAAAACAATACCGACTGACTAAAATAAAACTAGGCTCATAGTGAAAAGTGGAAAACTGGAAAGGTTGATACATCAATAACACAAAAAATAAAAAAATAAAACTAAAATAAAACACACTAGACATATCTATGTTGAAGAAGATCATCTCCACTAGCCACCATCACCATTTTGAACCAAAAACCTAATACCAACTATGAATTAGGTATCAAACTACCACATCCAAGAAAAACCAAATAACTAGTAATGATGATAGGCATGAGCTATAAGATCAAGTTTTCTACCACCCACTAGTCTATAAAAACCCATGATAATAAATCTATTTCTTGTTATTTTGAACAAAATATATTAATTTATAATGTTGTGTTTTTTATTTAAAAAAGGAATAAGTAATGAATTACACTTTTAAAACCAAACATTTTAGAAAAGAAAATGATTTGGGGACACAAGAGTTTTTACATAAATAAATAATGAATTTAGAGTTTTATAATTTAAAAAGAAACCTGAAAATTTACACAATTGAAATAATTTAATATAAATAGTTTGAAAAAATAATATCAGGGTAACCTAGTAACTATTAGAAAAATCTAGGACAAGGATATATAACTATTAAATAAGACCGATGATGAATAACAATGACCTTCCCTAACACTCAGTATTTCCCTCATTGTCTTAAACTAGGGAAACATCCAAGAAGAAGAATAAGATCCATATTAGGGACACTAGTCAGATCATAATTCTAAAATAGTCCAACATGTGCACCTATAATCCCCACATAGACCTCTATGGTTACCTATGAATCAAAAAATAGAGGAAGGGATAACAATTATTACATAAATATATATAAAGGACCCTAACTCACCTTCAAAACCCTCATAATCAATAGTCCTAATTTCATAAGAACATATATAAAAATTACCCAATCCCATTCATTGGGAACCTTCACATTTGTAAAACAATTAGACATCAATTTTCTAAACATTATGGGAATTTTTCAACGGGGTTTTATCTGTAGAAAAATCATTTCAAAAGTGATAAGATAGATGTATGAGTATTCTTTAAAAAACCAATCCTTATACCCATTTCCAAAACTGATATGTCTTTTATAATCCAACTAAAAATTTTAATTACACAATTGAGAATTTATGTAAATACTTAGTAAGCATGGATTTCCAAAATAAGCTTTATACTTTGAAAAAATGAAATCACATGAACATTTGATGAAACCAAAGAGGAACAACATCTATTTAATAAAAAAACTATTTATAATTACTATCATTTTTGGAACACATAAAAATGAATTTAAAATAAAATGCAATCATAGTTATAATATTAAAGAGCTATGAAAAGGATCAGCTACCTTTATTCTCACTGCTTTTACAACTTATGATGATAACTAATATAAAAAAGAACCAAGAAGGTCTAGAGGATTAAGAAGAACATTAAAAGACCCTAAAACCATAAAATCCCCATATTATCAAGCATAGAATAACCCTAGTTCACTAAGACCTAGATAGTTGAAGAAGAGAAGAATAAAAAATGGTAAGAAGGGAAGAGTTTAGAAGTGATTTACATTGAATAATCACAGCTAACACATGATGTCTCTACATAAAATTTATAAGGGAGAGAGTGTAAAATAAGGAAGGATCCCCTCGAGATCATGAGGTTGAGTGGGATAAGAATGTGAGTGATTTGGGGTAAAAAATAAGTGGGGAAAAGTTTGTAAATAAATTTTTTAATGAGTTGTACCCTGTATATAGTTCAACTACACATTTGGATAAACAATGAACCAACCATGAATATCCTACAAGAGGGATAATATAACCCTGCATGGGTCAGATGTATGGTTAGAAAAGACTATGCATAAACCATGATATTCGATATGCTAAAAACTAAAATATTTCCACATAGTTGTGATATATTTTTTACTAACCAAGAAAAAAACCATGAAGCATGGTCTGTATGCCCAAAAAAATAAAAAATTCAAAGAAACAATTGGCTGAGAATAGGGATAAATAAAGCATACTTGAAAATAGATAAAATAATAAAGGAAAGAGTGGTTAGGGTATGAAAAATCATTAACAAAGACAATATATTTCATGGTAATACACATTTAAATAGTGTTTTTTATTTTTTATGTTACATGACTAAATTAATAACAATCGATAAAAAAGTTGGTTCACATGACTCGTATGACACCCAAATATAACATCAATGGCTAAGTCATGTAATCAAAAATAATTTACATAAATTATAACAAAATATATTTTTAGATTCTTTTAAAGTAAAATGAATTAGAATATGTCGTGCTTGTATTCAAGGAAAAACGAATAAATATTCATTTAGTGGAATGGGTGAAAGGGCTACAAAGCCTCTTGAGTTGGTTCATACAGATGTGTGTAGACCATTTTACATTTAAGTAAGGGGTGGATACTCATACTTTATTACTTTTACTGATGAATTTAGTAGATATGGAAATGTATAACTAATGAGGTAAAAGTAAAATCCCTTTGATAAATTCAAGGAATAAAAGAGTTAAGTTGAGAAACAACTTGGTAAGAAGATAAAGAAACTTACCTCATGACATGTAAGAGAATATATTAACAAAGAGTTCATTGAATATATATATGAGTTTGGGATTTTATCTCAACACACTCCTCCTGATACACCATAATGGAATGGTGTATGTGACATGAGTAACCACACCTTGTTAGGCATGGTGAGATCAATGATGTGTCATGAAAGTCTTATATTATCATTTTAGGGATACAAAATACCAACAATATAATATATAATAAACCATGTTCCATCTAATATGGTGGATGGTAATCCATATAAACTTTGGTGTGGATGAAAATATGTGTTATCTAACTTATGTGCATGGGGATGTGAATCATTTGTTAAGGCTTATTTAGGTAACAAGATTTCCCCCCAAGGCACAAAGTGTATATTTATAATATATCTAAAGGAAACAAGGGGTTATTAAATATATGACCCCTCAGATAAAAAGTAATTAGTTGAAATATACACCAATTTTCTTGAGAGGGAGAACATATTTAAAAAATATAATGAGATAGAGACAGACTTCGATGGAGTAATGGATTAGGATACATAGAAGTTGGAAAATGAAAAAAATACATAAATACCCATAGAAGAGGATATTTTAGAGACACAGATACTGCATAGAAATAAAAGAGAAGTTATATAAATTAAATATATGTTTTTATACTCATCAAGGATAGAAAATCATTATTAGTTGATAATAATGAACCTTTAATCTCTAAGGAAGTAGTAAGTGAAACATAAGCTAACAAGTGGAAAGAAAACATGAATTTTGAGATGAATTCAATGTAACAAAATCACATATGGACTTTGGTGGATCCTCTAGTATATGTAAAGCCTATTGGTTGAAAATGGGTATTCAAGAACAAACTAGACATGAACGTGCAAGTCAATACCTACATGACATGACTGGTCCCAAAATGGCTTAAATAACATGAAGTAATAGACTATGAAAAAACATTTAACCAGTTTGTATGCTAAAATATATCATAATTATAATTTCCATAATATATTACCTTGACTATGAGATTTTAAAAATGAATTTCAAAACAGATTTCCTTAATGAGAACCATTAAGAAGATGTCTATATGACATAATGAGAATGGTTTGTGACTCCAAAGGAATCCAATATGGTATATAAATTGATAAGATCCATCTATGGATTATAAAAATCATCTGGTTCATGTAAAATTTACTTTGATGAATCCATAACATAATTTGGATTCATAAATAATAAATATAAAACTTTTGTCTGCAAGTGGTTTAAGGGGAGTGCGTTAATTTTTATAATTGTCTATGTTGATGATATATTATTATTAAAAACAAGGTACCAATATTATAATATGTTAATACATGGTTAAACACATGGTTCTCTATGAAGGAATTAGGTTTAAAATCATACATTCTTGGGATTAATATCCACCATGATATATCCAAGAGGATGCTTATAATATGTCAATGTATGTATATTGACAAGATACTGAAGAGATTCAACAGAAAATAATCCAAGAAGGGATTTTTGTTGATGTCACATGGTATATATATTTCCTATAAAATGTTCCCTCAAACTTATGTAGAGAGATAGAGGATGGAAAGGTTCACATATGCATCATAAATAGGGTTAGTCATGTATGTGATGTTGTGTATTGGTCTTAATGTTTTCTACACCTTCAACACGGTATACAACTATCAAGTTAAACTAGAAGACCTCAATTAGATGGTAGATAAAAGTATTCTAAAGTATCTTAAGAATAATAAATATATATTCTTGGTTTATAGATGGGATGAAGAGATATCAATTAGGGGATATATAGATGAATATTTTCAAATTGACCAAGAACATTTTAAATCAAAATCATGATATATATTCATTCATAATGGAGGTATTATGATATGGGAGAGCTTTAAAAAAGTTATGGACACTGATTCTACAAGATATTCTGAGTATATTGTGGATTATAACACTGATAAAGAAGTGTTTTGGATATGAAACTTCATATAATATATTTATGTGATGCCTAGTAGTAAATATCTTATCACATTGTACTATGGTAATACTACAGTGGTGAATCATTACAAAGAGTGAAGGACACATCAGTAGATAAAGAATATAATTTGTAGGTGTCATCTCTTAAGGGTTTTTTCTTAGAGAGTTGAGGCTATAGTGAGAATATTTTCTACTAAATATAATTTATTATACCAGTTGATTAAATCCCTCTCTCGACAGAGGTGAAAATATCACGTGAGAGCTAGTGGACTCAAAACCGTTATCAGTTGGCCCTAGTCTAAGTTGGAGTCTATTAGATTTAGTTCCCATGAACTTACTAGTTTTTAAATTTAGATTTATTATATATCAAAAGACAAGAATATTATTAAATTAATTATCATTTATACATTATTATTCTATGTTCCATTAATGTGATAATTCCTTAGAGTATCTATCACATTAAAAGTTCATAATAGTTTCCTACTATTATGAGAATCTTGAAGTGTTATGATGATATTTTTAAACATAATTATTATGGTCATATGATTTCTTCTTATAGTAAAAAAATTATACATACAATATAGTGTTGGATACTCATAATAGGATGAGGATTTATTTCATGATTTTCACACTTAGTAATATCCAAGATGAGATATTTTGTGGATTGAACCACCAGTAGGAATTCCACATGTTTATATGTCATTAGAAATTAATTTTTTATGAATGAATGTAATGATAATGATAATTTAATATTATTATTGATATATATCAAGACTAAAGTACTTAGATGTATTAGTCAAATCTTTGATACCATATGATTGCAGAAATTAGGGTATGTTAGATCCATCACAGATGTTATGCTATTTATGAATAAGCCAAGGAAGGATTTTTCCATTCATATTTGTAAAAGTTGACATCTCAAACCTTTTTTGGAATGAAACCTTTAAAATAAATTCCATGACCATGGTGCGTTGATGAGTTCATTTAAGATAGTCAAAGAAAGTCTTATAAAACATATAAGTTGATGAAATGAGTGTGAAACCGACTTGTTGAGATATCAAGACAAATATATTATAAAACACAATGACCATTATTATGTGGTTATCATAATTGTGTCATTAACTTATTCATCTATGGGTTCCTTGTTGTGTTACTTGACAAAAATATTAGACTTTAGGAAATATTGCACAATTCCATTGAGGAAGAGGTATAGAGGATCAAACACTTAATGTTTCTATTGATATTAGTTAGATATTACTAGTATTTAATAGTTTGAAGAAATATTATTATAAAGACAAAGAAATAATACTTATTCAATATTTACTAATAAAAAATATTCAATCACATTATTTATATGATTTTAATATTAAAAAAATAAATATTTATTTACCAGATCATCAAATAATATATATTTATCCCTTAATTTATTCACATGGTAATAACTAATATTTACTATTAAATAAATATTTATTTAGTTATTTGAATATTAAAATAAATATTCATTTTTAAGACCATGAGCATAATATTTATTTATTTATCGAATTAATAATATATTTATTATTCAAGGATTGGTAAATACAGAGGAAGGTGTACACGTCATGTTTAGATCCAAGTAACATAAATGATATACTAAATATCATATAAATAATTATTAATTAATTTATCTATCTTTATATTATTCATGAGACATGCATGCGTCAAAGAAACAATAAAAATAATATTTAGATTTTGGGTTCTCTATGGATTATGATATTGGTTAAGGGCCTAAGTATAATTAGTAATTCTCAAACCTAGATGTATATATACCGGACTATATCATTTCCACGACACCCTGGTTGTGATAATCAATCATTGTAAACAAAATATTATCTACTTATAGCTCTATCAAATGAATAATTCTCTAGGGGTTCCTCCCTCAAGATCAAGATACTCTTCCACCACCTCCTCACACTAAAGTTTGAGAAATCAAGAACAAGAATTAGCCCTAAAAAATATTTTTTGGGTTGTGATCAAAGGTGAGAAGCGCAATATAATTAGTACCAAGACACTAGTATCTAGAGTACCATCAATGAAACTCTCATATCAAAGAGAATGTGTGGATTAATAGTAGAGGTATTCTACTTTATATCCTCTTGATAAAATGATGGTGTAGCCTAGACAAGGTTCAATTGATCAACATTTACTTAGAATAAAGAACCAAGATCGAGGTAATTTCTTTCTATTAAATTAATTATAAATTTAATGTGAAAAAATATTATCTCATGATTTCCTTCATCTTATTTCTTCATATATAATCACAATAAATGTAAATATTCATCATATTATTAAAGTATATATATAGTATTCTAACAAAAAACCATCACTGGCCATAGAACCGACTAGATTACAGTATGACTAGAACCTTCAAAAGTGGTATTAAAGGGATAATATACTAATCTATAATTATTTATTATTTTATAATCACATTTTTATTTTGTTAGTAAGAATATATATATATATATTTTCATTATTTAATATTAAATTTGAGAAACAAACTGATATGTGAGTTAATATTAAATTTGAGATAATGTGATTGTTCAATTTCATATGACCATGGAAATGCCATAAACTGATGAAGAATGTATGAGGATCCCATATGGAGGTGCCAAAGACTTTAGTTACATGACCTGATACTCTATATGTAATGGAAAAGTACATGTTATGCACCCATAGTCAACTACACATGGATGAGCCTTGAAAATATTAGAATGTCATGTGTGGGTTCAATACACATAATCATTGCATGTCATGCATAATCCACTAGTAATAATGTGACATGGTAGGTGGTACATGATGTATTGTTGGCATACATGCAGTGTAATCCCACATGGTTTGACCTCATATGAATCATGGACGCTGTCTAGTCAAAGTACACTCCATGTATTTAATACATGTTGTGTATTGACTACCAGATGAGTTATATGGAATTATATTAAGTACACAACATACAACAGGATGTACATGTTGTGTAACAAATAAAAACCCATATAAGATACACACCGAGTCCCTAAGCATGCAGTTTAGGTGGCAAGTAAAGAATTATATGTCATATAGCTAGTTATACGCACCATGTAACTTAGGAAAACTCAGGAAAGGTACATGATGAGATAGACATGTCATGTGAGTCGAAAACACAAAAATAAAAATTAATTAAATAAAAACCAAACCCCATTGTGTGTACCTGGTTGTACATGCTTTGTAATAGGGTTTCCACATGAATTACATACTGAGTGGTTTTTAGTGAGTCAGGAGGAATTAAATGATTAATTAATTGTTTTTCACATTAATTTTGAAATTACATGATTTATATAGTTTTCATACACAATATATAATTATAGGGAATCACCAGAAGTACATGTCATGTATATTTTGGCTTTTCTTGTAGTCAAACATACCGTGGAGACTGCACAGACTGGCCCATGGAACAAAACACCACGTGGTATCATGACATGACGTGTAAGAATACACACCATCTAAGTACACATTGCATGATAAGAAAATTTTACAACATTAGTCACATGCCGTGTCATGTGACAGTACACATTGTGTAACAATTAAAATACAAAAATGGGTTTAAGAAGACGCAAGAGTGTATATTTCAAGTTGCCTCCAACACACGTTGTGCAGTTAATTTATTTTTAAATTAAAATTAATTAATTAATTTATTTAAAATTATAGAGGATGAGAATCTAAAGTACTGTTTGGATGGTAATTTAAGATAAATAATTAATTAATTAATTAATAAGATAATTAATTTATTAATTTGAGAAATTTATCTTAATAAAGAATGAATAAAAATGAATGATTGTCGTAATTGTTGCATGTTATGGATTATCGTGATCCTAACCGACCTATGTATTTTTTGGATTTATATTTAATTTCATTTTTAAATATTTGGGTTTTCTGAAAAATTTATTATTAATTTTAATACGATGATCAATGTATGATGCCTTCCCACTTATTATATATAGTTATACATGCCTAAATTTTACTTATATAACCCTAAACCTTTAGTTACCCTCACCTATGTATGAGTAATAATATATAACGAAACGAGATCATGGTGCAAGGAGATAGTTCAATACCAAAGTGAGGTAAAACCAGCCAATGAGATAATAAGTTAAAGGTGGAATGTTATAAGTCAAGCCATATATTGACTTAAGGACTAGTTTTCCTATGATAAATGGTTGGTTTTTTATTTACTTGATAAAATAAACAAAAGTTAAAAGATCTTGGTCACATCACATGTTTATTTTATTTTGTTCAGTGCATGGTTTTTTATGTATTAATGTGACTAATTCTTTATTTAATGTTTAAAAGTAATTTAAAAAATTAAACAAACTAAGAAGCATGTTAAGATAAAATAAAATAAATGCACTATGATTTAATTATTTTATCAAAAATGTTTAATTGATTATATAAAATCCTTATAATATTAATAAGAATGTTAAGTATAAAATAAAGACTATTTATGAATAAGATGAAAAAATCTCTCAAGAAAATACTAAGTCACACATCTCCTTCATTAACTCGATTTAGAGTGAAACCATAGATCACAATATTGGTATAGACCTTGTTAGGATACTTCTATTTATAGGGGGTGTTATATTGAATGTTATTGGTTGGACTAAACAATTTAGCATCAAGAGTAGTATCCCCTATATGACTTAATATAAATTTGATGTAATTGTCGAGGAAATATGTGTTTAGGATTTAAGGATTGGAGAGTCCACTCAATAGGTTAAGGAATTACGAGTTAATATAGTTTTCCTCTCCACCTACATAAATACCTTTGAGTAATTTTACCAGGACCTTATATAGGTTATAAGAATGGTAATATGGATCTTTTCCACTAGAGTATCCATGAGATAGATATTTTGAGTCCAATGGCAAGGGCTATTACGATTTGATAAAATTGTGGGAGACTAAAAAATTAAAATTAATTATGTCACACTTTGTAATCGAGATAAAGTATTAAAAATATTTTTTTTGTATAAAATGGAAACTAATTTGACCTAAAAATTATTCTTATGATCAATATTGTATAAATACAATATCTTAACTGACATGATCTTCCAAGAGTGGTACATGTTCTTGGGTATCTTATTACACAAAGAGAGGAAGTTTTATATGTCAGAATCCCCAGTTACTATAGAGTCTTATATGAAGAATAGTGGAGATTATAATTCTATATTATATAAAAACATGGATATCCTAGTGGATATATAATTCCTCATTTCATCATATATGACTGGTATGCTCTAAAATCATTATAATGACATGGATGCATAAACTATATTGTATCATCTCTGTGATATTTATAAAGTTAAGGAAAGAAAATATATGTATGGTATTTACAAGGAAATAATTACATAAATTCTTGGATAAGTTTCACTATATAGACCTCATATAGCCAATATTATTGGCTACATTGATCATTTTGGGATTCTAGGTTTTAATTTTATAGTTCCCCAAACATGTACACCTAAATCCGATACTAAAAATCATACTCTTTAAATATTGGATTTGATACCAACTGAATAAACACAAATTTTAACATCCATAATTATAATTTCTAGGATCTTTTTAGTTTATATTTTTAGATAATTAGGGGAAATCATACAATTACATAAGGAACACCATTACCCATAGTGCATTTTTCCGTAAAATAAGGTTCTTATGTTCGCACCTTATTTTTATTCATGAAACTTTTACTTTGTTAAGGAAATTATATCATTGATATGTCTATAATACCTACACTTACTTAGGACCTATTAAAATTTTTTAAAACATTGGGTGAGAAAAATATAGCTCATTTAGGGATGAAAAAAATAAATTAAAACCATTAGTCCTTTGAAAAACGTGAAAAACCATATGAAAGTTTTTATTTTCTTATAATAAACTTTGAAATCAAAATAAAAACTTACTTAATTTTGAAATAAAATTATTTTCCCAAGGTTTTTAATAAATCTTTTCATATATAAACACAATGGAAAAATTATAAATCATAAGTGTTTCTTGAAAAACATGAAAACTCTTTGTTAAAAACAAAATTTTCACCATTAGAAGATCATAAAAAATATTTTAAATCATAAACTCATTTTATTATCTTATTAATTCAAAATATTTTCATAAAAAAACATTAAAAACTTGAGAATTAAATATAATCAAGTATAATATTGAAAATAATCACATGATAACTAATTTCATAATAATGGAATGCATAATCCTGGACACCATGATCTTTCCATCAAGGAATCATGTTAAGAAATCAAGAACCTTACCATAAAGGAATTATTAAAATAAATTTTAAATACCATAAATTCCCTGTACCAAGGAATTTTTTCATACCATTAAGGCCTTGTGTGAAGGAAATTTCATTGTATAGGCTGACATACACTAAGAAGTACCCATTCTATTGTGTCTCATGAGACCTGTCAATGAAAAAAGGGATATATATAATGGGGACCCACCCATAAATTATATATTTACAATGAATTAATTATATATTGAATCAATAATATAAAACAAAATCAATATTTATTTATAATAAACATTAATATGGGAAAACTAGCATATTAAATGTTAATGTTTTCTTAAATAAATAAATAGAAAAATATGATTATAATCCATTTAGAGAAATAAGGTTTATGGAATCATTAGATAATATTCCCAAAGAGGCATAAAATAATTTAAAGTGTATTAACATAGATAAATAATAACATTATAAAATCATTATAAATATTCTTTAAAAAATATGAGACAACATACTTTTCATTTGGTATATTTAAAAAAATAAAATTCCTAGAAAAATGGGAAAAGAATATTCTTTAAAAAAACATAGAAAATTGTAAAGAAATATTGATAATTAATAATATCTATGATGTTGGGAAAACACAGTCGTGCAATAAACATTAAAAAACATCATTTTTTTACTTTTTTAAAAAGTCAAAATAACCCATACAGAAAACATTAAAAAATTTCATTTTTAAAAAAACTGTAAAAACATTCAAAAAGTAGTTTAAAATTACCTTTAATAATATTTTAAACATAAATAATATCATTCTTTAAACATTTAAAATAATATAAAAATGGAGTAAAAATGTTTAAAATATTTTAAACATTTTTTAAAGAAAAATCCCTTACATCAAGTCCCAAATAATTTTTTATGTTATATAACCGCTAAATAATAAAATTATATTAATAATTCAATTTATTAAGAAACTTTTTTTAAATTTATTTTTATTAATTTTAATTCAATCAAGATCATATTTCATTTTTGTCTAAATTAGTAAAGTTTACATCAGACATTTTAATGTCGTTTGGTCCTTAACCTTTAAAATAACTTTGGGGCATTAAAATTGGTCAAATGGGTAATGTTTTAATCATATAAAAATATTAAAAATATTATCATTATTGTAAATTTAATTTACTTTTATAACCATCCATGTAAGAAAATCATCAAAAATGAAGCACATGGTTTCACGGAGACCGTAGTTTGTATGTACGCATGAACTGAGTTTTCATTTTTACAAAGATGAAATATAAATAAATTTTATAAAGTAAACATTTTATAGAATCATAATAATATTATAAATATCATATAAATTCATTAAATTTATCCTTATTACCATCCATTTATGATAAAAATGAAAAATGAATCACATTGCTTAATGGAGGTGTTAGTCCACACATACACATGAGTGATATTATCATTTTCCAAAAAAGGATGGGTAAAAAGGTGGATAATATTTTATATTTAAGTAATAATATTTATTTCAAAAACATAATATGTATACAATAAATCCATATTTATAACCATATTTTTGATGTGTTTATGAAAAAAAAATATTTCTTCATGGAGACAGTAATCCGTACGTATAAATGAACGAAAATTTCATTTTACATTAGATAGAACGAATATAGAAAATGTTTTTACCATTAACTTAAAAATATATTATTATATTAAATATACTGATTTTATTATTATAATATGGTTATTGAAGATTTTGGGGAGTTGGAATAAGAAATAAACATGAAATAGATTGGTAAAGACAATTACCACATGTATGGGTATCCTCATTTCTATTGAACATAAGGTATTTGGAGGAGAGGTTTATGGTAAAACTAGGGACTTTATAATGTGGAATGAGAAATTTATATAAGTATTTTATTAGATATATGTGATAAAACCAAACTTCTATGTGACTTTTAAAGGGTTAGATTAAGTCCCTTTTCATAGGCAATAATCAATGTTGTTTTAAACAATACTTAGTCTTTAAGGGTAAAAAATATAATTTTAAATATTCCAAGTGGCACATAAATGAAACATGAATGATAATATCAACAATTTATTATATAATCTTGAGTCAATTTAGGTTTTTTTAATATTTTATAATGATTTAAAATTAAAATTTAAACATTAAATATCATTTAATGTCATTTTCATGACTATTCAATTATTTTGACATTAAAAAAATAAATATAACACTAAAACTAGAATATAAATACTTTCAACATAAATAATAATTTATAACTATCCATTATATTCTTTTAACCCCCTAATTGATCTAACAAATATTACTTTTAATGATTTTAATATAATTTACTTGATTTTTATATGACTCGCACAAGCGTTGTGTCAGTGTTGCGTAAACAATCAAGGTAATTATAAAATCCATGAAAATTGAAAATAAATTTCTATCATAGAAAAAATTTATGAATATTAAAATCACCATTTATAAATGACAATAAATTCTTTTTATCGATATAAAAACTTACTAGGGATATTAAAATAATGAGAGAGACATTTTGTACTTATTCATTACATAAAATAATATAAAGGTTATTATCGAAGGAAAATGATATAAAATTTCAATATTTTTAAATATAATATGATTAAAATCATGATAAATTCATAAAATAAAATAAATTCAAGTTTTTAAAAGATTTTGAGACCTTATCCCATAGTTTTAACCACATTTAACCCATTTTCCTCATTATCGTGGTGATAGATTTTTACAATGGTTATTATTCATTACGATAAATTTTTTTTAAAATATGATGAATCAAAATATAGAATAATTTTTCAAAAAATAATTTTCTTGATGTTTTTAAAATTAATTTTTATATAATTTTACAAAACACAATGAAAAATTATATTTATAAAAATGATTATTTTAATAATAAAAATGATTTTATACCAAATTAAAGTATAATATTGATTAAAATTAAATTAATTGGATTATTTTTAATAAAATTATACATATTTTACTTTAAAACCAATTTAAAACCTAAATTTTCCTTGTGAAAACTTGACTAAAGAAGAATATCCCAAAATAATTTTTATTTGAATAAAAGAATTACTCAGATTTTCAAAATATCCAAAATATATTTCTAAGTTATACATTATACTTCTAAATGAATTATATTACTTATTAAATAATTTTTTTCATGGGAAATAGTTTCAAAAACTTTTAATTAATATTAACTTTATTATAATGACATAAAAGTGACTGTATTTGTAAAAGCATCATTTTTCAATATCCACCCAAAAATCAACCATTTATGAAAAATCCCAAAAAATAAAACTTAAGATGATGTTGAGGTGATGGATAGAAAAAGGAAATACTTTTATAAAATTTAATTTCTATTTTTTTTTAATTTTATCTTTTAAATATAAATAAAAAATATATAACAAAACTACTTTTATAGAAAAATGACTACTTTAAATTTTAATTATTCTTAACCTTATATGGTTACATTATTATCATTCAAAATTTAGTTTTTATTTCCTATGTACTAATTAGTAAATTTTTATTAGAATAAATTTTAAACATATATTTTATAATATAGTTACTCTTATTCGTACCCGTCAATCTAACTTCTAGGTTAAAACAATCATATTTTAATAATAATATCTATATAGTATAAAATGGTTTTTTTAAGATCGATGTTTCATGTTTTATAAGATATTGAAAATAATATTAATTTAAAGAATAATTATATATTGAAATATTGAGGTGTTACAAATCTACCGAAGAAATTATGCATGGACCTCTTACTTGCCTCACTTCCTTAGAGATTCTTCAATTTTATTGTGAATTTTAACATAACAAATATTGAGAAGATGATTCCAAATATATTCACTTTGATTCTCTAGTAAGATAAGGAAATGAAGAATAAAAAACATCTAGTTCTTATGGTGAATATTATCAAGGGAGAGTAAAAAAGACTTCTGACTAAAACTGAGTCTAAATCACCTTGTCACTGCCCGACCAAGAGGTGGCAGATCAAGGGACATGCTAAGGAGTAGGATGTAATATGTTTGGAATGTGAAAACAAGGGCCATTGGAAGAAGAATTGTGCCCCAATAAATAAATAAGGGTAAGATTTAAATTGATTTTTTATCAAAGTTAATATATTTATTTCTTTAAATTGGGAATTATATAATCTTTTTGGTACTCATATTTGTATTCAAATACAATAACAATATAGATTCCAGAATATTTCCAAAGCTCAAGTGGATATTCGTGATACAAGAAATGAAATACTAAACACACTTTATTTTAGAGACCACCATCTTACATTGGTGAAAATATTTATTATATTTTTAAATAATTTTTTTTATGTTACTAGTAAAAAAAAACATAATATATGTGACCATTTTAGATATGAGTGGATTTATTTTCATGTTTGTAAATAATATTTTCTACTTTTATAAAGATAGCATATTTTATGGTATTAAGAATTTCAATAATGGTCTTTACATACTAGAATATGAAAATAAAGTGTTTTAGAGTGATAATGAATCAATTTCACATGATTCATATCACACATAGTTGTGGAATCACTGACTTGGTGATGTTAAAAAGAGGAATTTAGCATAGCTAAATCATGGAAGGAATTTAAATTGTTTTTAACTAAATCCATTAGGTATATTTTATACTTCTTTTTATGGTAAAATGAATAAATATCCATTTAGTGGAAAGGTTTAAAGGGATATAGGGATATAAGAATTAATTTATAAAAATGTGTGTTGAACATTTCCTATTGTAGCCAAAGCTTGATACTCTTATTTTATAACTTTTAATGATGAATTTAGTAGATATATAATTTTCAAATTAATGAGTTATAAGTATGATTACTTTAATAAATTTATGGAATTATATAATAAAGTATATCATTATGTTTTAATGATGATAAATAAACACTTCTCATACCATGGTACATAATATCTTAACCAAGAGTTCAACAATTATATGAAGGAGTTTTGGATACTATCTTAAATAAATTATCTTTATAAAAAATGGAATTATAACTGTGAAAGTAGAAACCCCACCATTTTGGACATGTTGAGATTGATGATGAGTCATACAAGTCTTTAATTATCGTTTTGGGGATATACATTATAGATTGAAACACACATACTAAACCAAATTCCAACTAAAGTGGTAAGAAAAATCCCATGCAAGTTATGGTGTTGGTGTAAATATGTGTTTTAAAATTTATAAGTGTGGGGATGAGAAGAGTTTTTTAAGGATATCTTTTGAAAAAAAATTACACCTTGAGGACCTAAATATAACTTTATAGGATATCCTGAGGAAATAATGGGATATTACCTATACAACCCCTTAGAGGTAATTATGTCTAGACGTTCCATGTTCCTCATTTGGGATCAGCTTGCTCAAATATATAGTGCGAGAAATCTAAACTTTTATGAATTTTAGGATTAAGATAAAATGTAGATGGAATAGGAAAAATTTCACAAAGCTCATGAAATATTTTGTTCCAGAGAAACATGTACTATGTAGGTGCACTAAATAGGTTAGAGAACTTGAGAGATATGGTTTTTTAGTTACAAAGGATATTGACTCATTTTCAGTTGATAATGATGAACCCCTATCTTCAAGAAATTAGTAGAAAACATATAAGTTGAAAAATAGTGATAAGCCATGATTTTTGAAATATATTCCATGTACCATAACCAAGTGTGGGTTTTGGTATATCCTCTAGTGGATGAAAATATTATTGGGTGAAAATGGTTATTCAATAAGAAACTATAAAAGGATGTTAATTTTAGTATATATAAGGAATTATTGGTCACTTAATGTTTTAAACAACATCAAATCATAAAACACGATGAAAGCTTTTCACCAGTCACTATGGTAAAATCTGTCAGAATTTTACATGACATAATATATTACCATGATTATGAGATTTGAAAAATAGATGTCAAACCAAACTTCCTTAATGAAAACCCTGTAAAATATGTCTATATAACACAACCATAAGGATTAGTGACTCTAAATAATAAAGATAAGGTATAGAAGTTTCATATATCCATTTATGGGTTGAATCAATAATCTTGGTCATGGAGCATTCATTTTGATGAATTAATAAGATAAGTTGGTTTCATAAAGAACAAAAGTGATATATATATACAAAAGGTTTAATGGGAGTAGATTCATTTCCCAGTATCATATATTAATTATATATTACTAATGGGAAATGATATACCAATATTATAGTTAGTTAATATGTGGACAAAAAAACTTATCTATGAAATACTTAGGTGAGTATCCTATATTCTTGGGATCAAGATCATGTATGATAAATCTATGATTTTTCATGGAATAAGTTAGGGTATATACATTGAAAAGGTATTGAAGAGGTTTAGTATAGAACAATACAAGAAGGGATTATCAATTATACCATATGGTATACATATATCCATGAAAATGTATCCCTAGAAACTAGAGTAAAAAGAGATAATGAGAAAGATTCCTTGTGTATATATGATAGTATATTTTATATATTCTATGTTATGTACCAAAATTGATGTTACCTATGACTTGATCATGGTAGGAAGATATCAAGTAGACTTATTTAAGCTACATTGGATGGTTGTAAATACTATCCTAATGTTTCTAAGGTGTACTATGGATATATTCTTGGTTTATGGAGTAAATGACATGAAATCATAATAAAGACATTTGTTATACCTTAATAGATTAGTTATGAGTTGGAAGATCTCAAAGCAACCATTGGATGTGATTCTATAGTAGAGTTCAAGTATTTTATGGATTTTGGGGAACTTAAAGAAGTAGTTCCAATACAAAACACTGTCTAATACAATGACATGGTTTCTAATAATAAAGATGCTATTACACTATACTGTGATAATACTACCATGATAGTTTTATCTAAGAAACCAAGGTCAAACTAATGGATGAAGTATATACTTTATAAGTATCACCTCTTAAGGTATTTTTCTAAGAGGGGTGAGGTTCTAGTAAGAAGTGTTTTAAAGGAAGAGAACATGGAAAACCAAATTAATAAATCCTTATCTTTGTATAATTGTGAATATTATGTGAGATATAGTAGACTAAATATTGTTAGTAGTTGGATCTAGTGTAAATAGGTGTTTGTTAGAGTTAGTTCCCCATAAACAAATTAATTTTGTATTTTTGTTTACATATATATTAAAAGACATAGATATTAATAAATATATTGTAAAATAATGATTTTCATTCTATATAACATTAATGTGATAATATATTTAGATTATTTCTCACATCAAAATGTTATATTAATTCCATGTTATAATGATAACCTTTATGTTCAATGAAAATACTGTTAAACATATATCTTGTGGTCTATATGACATCTATCTAATGGGTCATAGACTATGTTTTTGTTATTAGGTGATGGATACTCATAAGAATATGGGGATTATACTAAAAAATTTCCACATTCAGTAATACTAAAGAGAGGAGGTTATGAGGATAGACCCTCTTATAATAATTCCAAATGTCATGTGTATCATTAGATATTCCTATGATCAGATCTGTGTATTGGTACTTATAATTGATATTATTATTAATTTATATCATGGATTAGGTACTTTGATTTATTTTTTAAATAAAACTAACATATGATCATTTTGAAGTAGGCTATGTTGGGTGGGACATAAGTGAGATTATATTGATTGAATAATTCAAGAAAGTATTTTTCCCTTCTAAGTTAATGGAAGATGATATCTCAGGTCCTTTGATTGATATGGAACTATATGATTAAGTCCATGGTCATGGTGGTTCATCAATGATTTTATTTCAAGTAGTAAAAGAAATATACATCAAGAATATATGTTGAGGAAATAGGTATTCAACCCACTTGATAAAATATAAAGACAAACATATTATTTTTCATAGTAAACATTCACATGGGGTTCTTGTTGTTGTGATATTAACTTATTTCTGTATGGGTTCCGTGATGCATTAATATATGATAATCTAGGACTTTAGGAAGGATCTCTTAATGATAGTAAGAAATAATCCTGAGGGGTCACACAGTATGTGTATCTAGAATCTATGTTAAGTTCTATTTGAATTTAATATTAATAATAAATATTATTCTCAAGATCGATGAATAACAATTATTTAGGTTATGTTGATCGTATAAAGACATTCAATAATTATTACAGTTTTGAATATATGTGAATTTAATGTCAAATAAATATTAATTCACTAGTGAGAGGATGTAATATTAATTTATTTATTTATTGAATAAATATTATAATGATATATATTTATTTAAATATATATTTTTTATTCAATGTTCAACAAATTACCAGTAGAACTGATGGGCCAAGTTAAGGGCCTGTATGAAATGATATATTTCATTTAATATAATTTAAAAAATATTGATTTATTAATTTAATAAATGATTTTCAAATAACCAAGAGTTAGTGCATGTAATGGAATATAAAAATAATAATAATATTATTATTTAAAATGAGGTTTATTTAGAGTTAAAAATTAGATAAGGGCCTCTAAAGAATTATTAATTGTTTAAACCTAAGTATATTAACCCGATTATACCATTCTATTGAAGATTGACAAGTTTTGTATAAAAATATATCCTCCTAAGATAATTCTCTTGAATCCCATGAGAGAAAATATTAATATTTCTCTCAGTAACAAGAGACAGATCCTCTTCCACCCTCTCAATAATGAGAGAACCATAAAGAATATTTCAATATTGAAAGGTTTTTTGTTTTAATCAATGTAGAATGATGAAATACATTTGGTATCTTTGTGCTGGAGCCTAGAGTTCTAATGAATATGTTCTTAGATTCATAGAGCATGTGTAGACACTGCTAAGGGAATTCTACCATGGATTCTTAACAATTACAACAATACAATAATAAAATTAACTGAGTTCATCAACAAAGAAAGAATTATTTGGATGATGTAATTATTATTTTAAATTAATTATATATTACATGTGAAAATATCCTATCTATGAATTTTATAGGACTAATTTCATCTAGTTATTATATTTTTATTTCATGAAACTGATGAAAAACATTATTGGGAACACGATTTATCATTTCTACGACACCCTAGAAACTTCAAAACCCTATTGTAGAACGAAATATTTTATATAGATTAATAATTCCTATCTGATGAGTAGACTATTGTGAGGACCTAATTTTTTTAATCCAAATGAATATAGTAATAGTGGACTCAAGTTTTCTCTAATAGAGTACAATGTTATGGGTGTGTTTCTCTTTTTTAATGGGTTTGATTTATAAAAATAGTGAATGATATTGATTGGGTTTTTTAATTAATTCATTTTTAAAATCTATGTAATGAAAGTGTCCCATCCTTGGATATCCTCATAAATTTACTATAAAATCATAATTCTAATTGAATTCACCTAGTCTCTCTCAAAACATATGAAACCTCATCGATCACCCTCTTCTAGTCATTTAGGCTCAATCAGAGTGTTACAATAATCTTTAAAATATCTAAAATCACCTATACTAGTGATCATAGACATTTAATAATCCTTAGATCAACCAATTTTTTATAATCAAAAGTAGTGGATAGAGTCAAATTAGATTGGCTGTGGAATCCAATGAAGGTGGGAAGATAAAATCAAATTCTATTGAATCAAGTGAAACCCCTAATTTCTAAATATTTCAAATTAATTAAAAGAGGGATTAGTAGAGGAGAAAAATAATTGATGACTGGATTCCATTTTTAGGGGGTAATGGGAATATTCATGGATTATTAATGAATGATTTAGTGTGCCATCATCATGGAATTGTAGTTAATGAAAATGAAAAAGAAACCATCAAAGAAGATTCTGTAGTAGATCTAGTTTAATGATCACAGAAGGCTCCACATTCAAGTGAAAAATTCATATTTTATAGAGGAATGATTGGATTTATTTGGTTCACTTTAAAATTCACCATGTGACAAGAATAAGTTTCTTCAACTCATTCGAGTGACTTCGATAATGTTCCTTGTTTTTAGTGCTGATCTCAGTTTTTCATTCATCAAATTTACTCCACGTGCAAAAATCACATGTAAACATTTCTCCATTATCAGTATACTTGAATACTTTATATTAAAAAGTTATCCTACCATAATTTCACTCTATAATCCTTCACAAAGGATCAAATAGAAATTATTTAATACTATGTGGAATCACTAGACACCAAAGTTTTCTCGGGGGAAAGAGATGATGTATGTGCTGAGCTAGGGAATTGGTATTTTTGTGTAATTGAAATCTTCTGATATACCGGGCTTAAGGGAGGCCATTATTAGTCTTGGGTATTATAACTAGACTTTTATATGCCTTGTATTCAATGTCATCTTCGATTCAATCATGGTCTATTTTTCAATCTTATCTTCGACTAACAAACCTACAACAACATTTAATTCCATTCAATGTTTTACATGGGTGTGTTTTTCCTCATCAGCACAGATGGTAGATTAGAAAAAATGGAGGTCCCATTTATCTTTAATTTGGAACCTATAATCAGAAACAAGAACAACTCTATATTGAAACTTATTATGTAGCTTCTCTGTCATTTAAAATTGATTCCTCATTTGCAATCTTAGGTGCATCAAATGATTACTTCAACTGTATTCACTCTTTGATTCTTTAATTTGATTTTTGAATACTAGATCTAGTATTTTATCCTATAATCTAGTTTTAATGATTCTATCTATTTTCATCATGAAACAATATATCTCTCAAAATTTTCCTTGAACATTGTTCAATTTTAAATAATCTTCTTTATTATGTCACACCCCAAGTTAATTCTCGATGCATTGGCTTCCAAGTTGGTCATAACTTCTTAGGGACATATTAGTGAGCACATGGGGTGTGATTTTCGTCCAACTAGTATCTATAGCCTTGGGAGTAATTGATGTACTGCCTACATTATTCAACACTTGAACAAGGGACAAACAAAATTGAAAAATTGAGTGTATGATTAATCTTCAATAGGATCCTTATATGGGGTTAGTCTGGCTTGTTGATCTCATCTATAATGGAAATATAAATCTTGGATTCCTATGATCATGTCTCCACTATTCTTTTGTGATTAAAATGTCACTGAAGAAAAATGTTAAACACATGATGTAAAATACACTAAATTTACCAAGATGAAACAATAAAGGATCAAATCCATCATTGTTTTTATGATACATTCATGCAAACTGAACAAAAAATGAAACTTCCATTATGCACACTTCTCAAGAGACTCAGATCATCCTTAAGAATAAGCCACAATCTTGGTTCTTGGAATTTATAACTTCCAACATTGATTTTCATTCCATGACTCATAATGTGAATTATAATTCTTTAGAAAGCATTGGTGAGTGCCTCCTCACAAACTATTCACGAATTCGGTTGGATTTAATTAAGATTCCACAATCTCTCTTAATTTAAATTTAATTCATATGAATCTGATTATGACAATAATATCTTCTTCCCAAATTGGTTCGGTTTTAGATATCTATTCAAACTCAGGATCAAATCCCCTAGTTTGATCTAAAAATAAGTTCTAATAGATATCATAAGCTCATCCTAGCCTCTTCCAATAATGAATATATGGTCATAAATTGATCATGTGGGAAGTTCATATTGAATAATTTAAAATTCTCATTGTTGGATTTGAAATTGGTTGGTTCAGCTTTCCATCAGCCGATGAACCATTATATCCCCAATCAGTTTCAGCAGCACATATTCGAGACTCTTGTTTTGATCAATCTAAAGCTATGTGACTATCCATATTCATTAATTAGTTTACATATATTGGCTCATCCAATTCCTTCATTTTTTAGTGGATTCTTATGATATTAAGTTAAATCGGGATGAGAGGAGTTGGTTTGTATGGTTGTATCGAGAATGATCAATTACTCTTTAGGCGATTCATCGTTGATGGAGATAATAAGGCATTTTCACTCAATGATGTAAGAAATATGGTCATTTGAGGTATATCTTCTGGTGGTTGATTAAATTCTTATTCATAGTTGATTTCTTTTTTGGTGCATGGTCACTTAATCCTTTTGTGAGATTTGTAGTGGTGCATGCATGTGGTTGAATGAAAATATTTATATAATCAACAAAAAACTTTTCCAATTGGGAAAGTGTTACCATAGTTGAATGTGGAGATTGTTGGGTCGGAAGAACACCCCAAGGAGGGAATGATGGAAAGAGGGGGGGTGAATTGCCTTTTAAAAAAATTGATTAACAAATTAAAAACAAATTGAATCAAAGTAAAGATGCAGCGGAAAATAAAGAGGCAAGACACACAAAATTGATAACGGAGTTCGGCCTAAAACCCGGCCTACGTCTCCGCTCCCAACTCAACCGTTGAGAGATTCTACCACTTGCTTTTCAATGGTTTTAGCAAGAAACCCACTAGGCTTTGAGGTAGCACTAGGACCTATTACAGCTTGCTTTTAGTGGTTAAGCAAGAACCCAATGCTTTTAATGGTTAAGCAATAACCCACTAGCCTTTTTACGGGTGAAGGCTAGCTCACCGATCTCAAGCCTTTTACAAGGTAAGGCTTGTGAACCTCTTCACACCTTAGTGGTGGTGTGAGAACCCAAAGAAAAGGAGATGAGGAAAGAGTTTGGGGTTTGTAGGCACAAACCCAAATTTAAAGCTCAAAAAGAAATAAACAATAAAACCCGTATTGGAGGAAGACTTGGGCGCCAATTGGATTGGTGGAGCTGATGTAGCGTGCTTCTCCCAAGCTTCTTGATGTGCTCCTTGGATGTGGAAGTTGTTGGAGCACTTGAGGTTCCGTTGAGGAAGTCCACCGGAGGTTGGCCAATTGATGGAAAATGAGTATAGTGGCTTTGAAAGTGTTCCGGGTAGTGTCCGGGGCTTCCTCAGCCTTTATTTATAGGCTAGGAACTCATTGGGGGCCTTCGGAGCCGTTGGAGAGGCTTAGAGAGCCGTTGGGAGCCAAGTGGACAGGCTGGTCAAAAGCCCAACGGCTAGTTTGACTGGCTCCACCGGCTGGCCGGTACAACTCCACCGGTTGGCCGGTGTTTGCAAAAAGACATTGGATTCCTGTCCAGGGGCCACCGGCTGACCGGTACATCTCCACCGGCTGGCCGGTGCCTTGGTAGAGAGGAAGAGTCTTGATCCAGGCTCTACCGGTCGACCGGTGAGGAGCCACCGGCTGGCCGGTGGCAAGACAGTAGCAAATACTATTTGAGCTGGGTGCCACAGGTCGACCGGTGGCAGAGCCACCGGTCGACCGGTGGGAAGGCAGTAGCTTCCACTGTTTGGTCTGGATGCCACCGGCTGGCCGGTGGTGAAGCCACCGGTCGGCCGGTGGACTGAATTTCAGTCCATTTCTGCCTCTTCCTTGGTCAACTTCTTGGCAATCAAATGCCTATCAACACAAACACTTAAAACACAATGTTAGATAAAAATGAAAGTGATTGTGATCATGAAAATCAAACAACGAGAGGTTCTAGATGTACAACAATCTCCCCCTATTTTGATGATCACAATCACCAAAACAATTAAAGTAAAAAAAAACTGAAATTGAAAGGAAATGCTAAACAAGATGAAAAGGATTCTCCCCCAATCAATCAAGAAATTTCTCCCCCTTTGTGATTATCAAAATAGCGTGGGGCATAAAACTTGATTGAGGGAAAAATTGAAAATCAAGATTTTAAACCAATTGAAAATAATACCAATTGTTGAAAATTTTGAAATGAAAATTGAATAACAGTTTGAATTGAAAGTTTTGGATCAAAAATTGAATAGAAAATTTTGAATTGAAAATTTTGAAACCAAGAGTTGAAATTGAAAGTTTTGACAAAAAACAAACCTAACTCCCCCTAAATAAAAACAAAAGGTCACCGGGGAGAGGGATTTTGAAAAGAAATGATTTTAGGCCCGGAGAGACTCGCTAAGAGGTATTTTTCAATCCATACTTGCCTCAAGGCGGGTCTTCTCCTATAAAACTCATCGGAATAGAAAATACTTTTCGGTTGACCATACCGGGCATTTTTACAATTACATTCATAAATAAGGTGCCCGGGCTTTTTGCAATAATTACAAAATTTAAAGCTAGAGCTCCCCCTTACAAAAACAGTGGGAGCATGGGAGGAGGAAGCTTGCTTGGAATAGCCAAGCCCTTGGGAGGTTCTAGAAATGCGTTGGGAACCTAGCAAATTGTTCAAATTTTGTTCCCCTTGGGTGAACTTAGCTAGGGTCTCCCTAAGGTCTTTTATGGTTGATTCCATAGAATCAACATTTGGAAAATTTTGGATTTTAAGGGAGAGTTCCTCCTTCTCTTTGAGAAGTTGTTCTTTTTCGGAGGAAAGCTTTTTGAAAGACTTTTTCAAAGCGACAAATTTTGAAGAAAGTTCATGAAAACCATTTTCAAGTTGGTCCCTAACATGTTGGAGTTCTTCATAAGACAAATGATTGAAAGAATTTGAAGAACTAGAGGAGGAAGAGGAGGAAGAGGAGGAAGATACCTCATGTTTTGCCATTAGGCATTTTTTACCTTGGTCGCTCGAGGAGAAGGAGGAGAATGAAGAGGTGGAGCTATCACTCCAAGATGCCTTTGAAGCCTTCTTCTTCTCCTTTTTCTTGGCCCTTTTCTTGTGGAGTGGGCAAGCGGGCACGGATTTTTCGTCGAGTTCTTGCTCTTGAGCGGGTTCTTGCTTTGGAGCCTTGCTAGTACCTTCATGGGTTAGTTCTAACAATTTCCAAAGATCATAAGAAGTAGTGCAAGAAGAAATACAATTAAATACATTTCGGTCTAGCCCACAATGTAGAGGATTCATGGCTTTGCCATCAAGCTCGAAATTCTTAATATCTATGGTGGTCCACTTAGACTCATCGGGAGAAGAGAGCGTAAAACCATGCATAACAATTTTAAAAATTGGATAGCCAATGCTTTTAAGAAATGTTGACATGCGGGTTTTCCAAAAAGTATAATCGGCTCCATCAAAGAATGGAGCACGATCCAAAGAATGTCCTTCGGGGGAAAAAGAGGTTGAAGCGGTAGAAGCCATAAAAAAAAAAGTATCTTTAATTTGAAACCGGGTAAGGAATTATTCAAATACTCCCTTTGATACCAAATGTTGGGTCGGAAGAACACCCCAAGGAGGGAATGATGGAAAGAGGGGGGGTGAATTGCCTTTTAAAAAAATTGATTAACAAATTAAAAACAAATTGAATCAAAGTAAAGATGCAGCGGAAAATAAAGAGGCAAGACACACAAAATTGATAACGGAGTTCGGCCTAAAACCCGGCCTACGTCTCCGCTCCCAACTCAACCGTTGAGAGATTCTACCACTTGCTTTTCAATGGTTTTAGCAAGAAACCCACTAGGCTTTGAGGTAGCACTAGGACCTATTACAGCTTGCTTTTAGTGGTTAAGCAAGAACCCAATGCTTTTAATGGTTAAGCAATAACCCACTAGCCTTTTTACGGGTGAAGGCTAGCTCACCGATCTCAAGCCTTTTACAAGGTAAGGCTTGTGAACCTCTTCACACCTTAGTGGTGGTGTGAGAACCCAAAGAAAAGGAGATGAGGAAAGAGTTTGGGGTTTGTAGGCACAAACCCAAATTTAAAGCTCAAAAAGAAATAAACAATAAAACCCGTATTGGAGGAAGACTTGGGCGCCAATTGGATTGGTGGAGCTGATGTAGCGTGCTTCTCCCAAGCTTCTTGATGTGCTCCTTGGATGTGGAAGTTGTTGGAGCACTTGAGGTTCCGTTGAGGAAGTCCACCGGAGGTTGGCCAATTGATGGAAAATGAGTATAGTGGCTTTGAAAGTGTTCCGGGTAGTGTCCGGGGCTTCCTCAGCCTTTATTTATAGGCTAGGAACTCATTGGGGGCCTTCGGAGCCGTTGGAGAGGCTTAGAGAGCCGTTGGGAGCCAAGTGGACAGGCTGGTCAAAAGCCCAACGGCTAGTTTGACTGGCTCCACCGGCTGGCCGGTACAACTCCACCGGTTGGCCGGTGTTTGCAAAAAGACATTGGATTCCTGTCCAGGGGCCACCGGCTGACCGGTACATCTCCACCGGCTGGCCGGTGCCTTGGTAGAGAGGAAGAGTCTTGATCCAGGCTCTACCGGTCGACCGGTGAGGAGCCACCGGCTGGCCGGTGGCAAGACAGTAGCAAATACTATTTGAGCTGGGTGCCACAGGTCGACCGGTGGCAGAGCCACCGGTCGACCGGTGGGAAGGCAGTAGCTTCCACTGTTTGGTCTGGATGCCACCGGCTGGCCGGTGGTGAAGCCACCGGTCGGCCGGTGGACTGAATTTCAGTCCATTTCTGCCTCTTCCTTGGTCAACTTCTTGGCAATCAAATGCCTATCAACACAAACACTTAAAACACAATGTTAGATAAAAATGAAAGTGATTGTGATCATGAAAATCAAACAACGAGAGGTTCGAGATGTACAACAGAGATGAATGGAATTGTATCTTCAAGTGATTTCCAAATTTCCTCACATGGTTACTAGGCACAACATCTGGTTCATTTTTTTATTTGCAAAAACTTCTAACAGGAAGTTTAAAATTGGCCTCATGGTCTCTTTATGATATTTTCAATCATATCCTCAACTATTCAAACCATTTTTTTAAAATTTAGGGTTTTTTACAATGAATTTAAAAAATAATGAAAATAATGTGAATAATTTTAAAATTAGACAAAACATAATAATTTTCATTTTCAAATTAATATTTGATTTAGAAAATGAAAAAACAATCAAAATTCAAAGTTTTCCAATTAAAAATTGATTCAATTTTCACCCATAAAAAATAAAAACCTAATTTAATATGAATTTCAAAACATTAAATTTAAAATAAAATTCATCATAATTTGTGTTTACTTCAAGTATTGATTTCAATGAATAAGTAAAACCATTATGATTCAAAATTAAATCCTTTTAAAAATTAATTAAATATTTGAAATTCAAAATTAATAGTGACATATAAAATTAATTTTTTTTATAGATTATCATTAATTAAATGTTAATAAATTAATATAAAATATATATTTGATCCATTTAACAATTTAATTTCCAAATTAACTCAAAATTGAATAAAACAACTATATTTTAAAAATCAAAAAAATATTTTTCCAGGTTGATTCAAAATTTATCAAAAATATTTTCATAAAAATTTGATACCATTTAAACAATGAAATTTCAATTATCCAAAAAAATGTATGGATTTTTTTAAAACTAAAAATTGAATATTCTAATAAAAATAATATTTAATCCAATTTTCAATGAAATATAGAATCTCTAGAAGTCACAAAATCATATCAATTTCTATGGCTTTTATTTAAAATTGGGGTTTAAATTATATGAAAAAAGTTAAAAATTATGAAATTTTAGGCTCTCATCACTCCATCTCAATTAAACTATTATAGTCCTAGAAAATATGTTGAATTCCAAAAAAATTATTATCATACCCATACCTAAATTTAGAATCCATAGAAGGAGAAATTCATAGGTTCCACCATTGTTTGAATTATCATGTATCTTATATGATTTAAATTCACCATATCACTTCAATTTTAATTTTAGTTCAAGGTAAACAGGTGAAGTAAATTATTTTTAAGTGTAATCTAAGTTTTAACACGAAGCACTCCCATTTATTCCTTTTTCCTAGGTTTCTTAAACCAAAGATTATTTTTATACATTATTGATATAACTCAAATAAATTTGTTATAAGTTAGTTTACCCTTATTCACCTAGGTTCAATATTCCCCTCACATAAATTAATTCATTTTTTACTATTAGGAAATTTATTGATTGTTTTTTATATTTTTTGAATTTTTCATAGCTATGTATGTGAAAATAACTACGTAGAAGCACTTATTAGAATTTATTACTCATGAAACTAGAGTCTAATGACTTATAGATTCACCAGGGGATATTACTTTCCCATTTTACTCAAGTTTAAAAGGACTTATATCAATTTATTTGGATTTTTCTACCTATAGTTTTTTTTTTACATAAGAAAAGTTACCTTAGAATAATGGTAAATTACATTGAACTCATGTTATGATTCTGATTCCATTTTTTTTCATCCACACCCCATTTCTTTGTTCAAAAAACGAATCTATATATAAAGTAAATGGAAAATTTCACTGGAAATTCCTTTAACTCCTACAATTTAAAACCAGTAAAATTATTCCACCATAGCATGGTATTCAAATTAGACTAGACATCAATTGTCTCAATAAAAGTTTGAAAAAATATCATCACAAAAGTGCACTATATAGTATCTACAAAAAAATTAGTTGATTTTATTATTTTTTATTTTCCTATTTCTTATATTATGTTAGAGAATAAACGTAAAAAAAAGGGTATTTACACCCTAAACAAATTTTCCTTCTCTACTACACACTTAGTTTATAAATAGTTCAAATAAATTTCAAGCATGATTTTTTAATGAACTTATATTAAAAATTTTAAGTATCAAAAATAGTTTGAAAAAAAGATACGAACTGGGGTTCCTTATTCCATTGTAGTAGGGAGGAGTTTAGACTCCCCTATTACTTCTTTCCATAAATCATTTTGGCGATGCTTCAATTTCTATCCATTTACTTCAATGGGTCTTTATAATTCAGCTTCCTTAATCTCAACAACACCAAATATAATGGTGTTAGTCACTATATATGGTCTCATCCATTTGGAATGAAGTTTACCTAGAATTATATTTATCAATGAAGAGAATAAAAAAATTTATATCCAATTTTAAAATATATTTTCCAAATGAGTTTTTCATGGATATATTTGTAAATATCCTAATACAGAAGGGATTTATCATAGGTTTTTTTATTAACTCCATAATATCAATCATCTACAACTCCCTCTATTCTCTAGCATTCCCGAACTCAAAGTTTACTCTCTTAATATCCCATTAGGATTTGTGTTGCAAGTGAATAAACAGGTGAATTTTTTTCCCATATAAGATTATGTAAATATACATACCCAAGGGAGTTTTTTATAAAACCAGGTATGTCCACAGTGTATCTTCAATATTTTTAATCAATCCATTCTTGTTGGGATACACTATATTCTCTATAATCATTTTTATATTTATATTAGAAACCCTGGACATCCCATTAGTTTATAATTGCTTGTTAGTGAAATTTATGTAGTGTAATACATATTTATTCATTAGGGATTCCCTATTTATTATTGAAAAAATTTATACCTTGGTCACTTATTATTTATTGAGGAACTTAAAACCTATAAAAACTATTTTATTTTAGAAAATCAATCATAGTTTTGGAATCATCAGTTTATGTGTGTTTTTATTCAGTCTACTTTGATACATAATACACTACTAATAAAATATAGAAAAAACCAAGTGAAATAAGAAATGAGACCATGAAATCTAATACCCATACATCAAATATTTTATATAAAATAATTTTTTTAGGCATATCATGTATTTTAGAAATTGAACTAGTAAATTGATAATTTGAGGATTTTATTTTAAAAAATCTTATGAGTATTTTAAATTTCACATCCAAAATAATCCAGCTTCTAAAACTTTCATAAAAGTAATTTAAGGTTGAAAATGGCCTCCACATGAAATTGTGTGATACAATTTAAGAACAAGAATAATTTCTTCTTCAGTGATACACATACTTATTACCGAATCACTAAATATTTTCAACAAATATGGATCTTCCTAAACATGAAATTTTGATTCAGATTTTAATTTATGTTCTTAATATTTGTAAAATAAGGGTGATGCCCTTGATGTGACTATAAAATTCACCAAATAAGAATTCAAAGGGACTTGAGTAGATTAATATATATTCTTACTAAAAAAAGAGTCATCCAAGTTTGTTTTTGAAGGTGTTTCTACCTCAACAACATGGTGTAGTCTACTTATATGGTTTACAAAAAAATTATCACATCCCTTCTTATCCTTAATATTTATGTTTAATTCTTGTAGTAGAAAAATCCATTTAACTATCCTTACCTTTATATTATCATTCTTGATCAATTACCTAAGTGGTACATGATTATAATAGATAAATATATTAATCCATAGTAGTTAAGATCAAAATTTATCTAAAGTAATAAAAATTGACAATAACTCCTGTTCTATTGCTTTATAATAGATATGAGCTATGTATAGGGTCTATGAAGCATTGGTTATCACTTGTGAGTGTCCATCAATCTTCTGGTAAATCTTAAACCATAAATATCTTTTCAAAGTATCAGATAATTACTCAAAGGGGTGTTCCCATCTTGGTGGGAAGATTATGGAGGAAGTGGCCATGATTTCTTTTAGCTTATCAAAAGTTATCCTTCATGAATCATGAAAAAGAAACCCAATTTCATTCTTGAGTAGGTTATTCAGGGTTAGATAAATCTTACTAAAGTACCAAATAAAACTTCTGTATAA
Source organism: Viscum album (assembly GCA_963277665.1). NCBI lineage: Eukaryota > Viridiplantae > Streptophyta > Magnoliopsida > Santalales > Viscaceae > Viscum > Viscum album. Next base: position 801,916,012 of record OY728119.1, on the reverse strand, counting down.
TCAAGCATGGCCTAAAAAATATTCCATGTGTCTCACAATAGTAGAGTAATGAAGTGTAAAATAATATCTATTTTGGACTTATGAACTTCAATACTATATTTGAAAAATACTTGGACTAAAATATTTCTTTTTTCTACCAGGAAATGAATTTTTTTAAAATTTAATACTATGTTTTTCTCAATACATATCTTTAAAACTCTTTATAAAATTTCTATAAAACTTTGAAAGCAAGTTCCATATACAATAAATTCATCAAGTAATACCTCTAATAATCTCTCAACTAGGCCAGTGAGGATTCTTACCATGTAGTAATGAATGGTACCTAAGGAATTGAAAAGACTGAAATTTATCCTTCAGTAAAAAAAGTACCAAAGTGACATGTGAATGTGGTTTTTATTGGTCCTCTAGAGAAATTGGAACACAAATTTACCCTTAAAATCCATCAATAAAATGATAATGACACTTTTAAATGCAATGTCATGGGCACTTTCAAATGATGTTCGGTTTCGGGTTACTTAGGTGCAATAGAGTGGCTGACCAAGGTCGTCTCTCAAAGGAAGAAGAAAATTATAACAAATTCTTAAAGGTATTATAAAAATAAAATAAAATAGAATAAAAACACTACTTATAAGTATGGGGGATGTTTATCATTTATAAAACTAGAATAATTTTACTGGAAGAAGATTTCATTTTTTTTGTTTTTATTTTTGAAATGATGTTCGATTAAAAATACACAACAAGAAGATGTTTTTTAGACAATATTTAAATGGAATAATCAATCTAACTAAACCTATTCACTTAGTTATTTATCATTATCATTTAAATTAACATTAACTTAATTATTATCCCCTAATTTGTTAAATCCAAAACCTTACGAGAATTAACTTTACCACAAAGTTGAAGTGAATTTACCCTATGATAACTTCAGAACAAGAAATCGCAACACCATTTTTTGATTGATGTTCTAAGGTTAGCTTATGGTCAGTGGTAAATTAAGGAACATTTAAATTCGGGAGAATGAGGATGAATTGTAATTTGGGAATATATCTGAACTCTACAAACTTATCCTGTGTGGTCTTGTATTACCGATTAAGTTTGCGCTCTCACAATTTAAACAAAACCTCGACCTCGCGTGTTTTTGTGTTAATTGTTCAATTGATTTCTTAGTTTCTTATAATTTAAGAACAAAATTCATGGATCATATTCTATGAATTACAGTAGCTCAATTATTCAAAATAATTAAATGAATAGGGTGGAAGATAGATCGATCACTAGACAACTACTCTTTCATGGGCGGTGTGGTCATCGTGGAGACGTTTTGCATGAGCAAATGATTGAAAGGGTAGAACGAAATATCATCTCCACTCTTGATTCCAACCCAATTATAAAGATTAAGATAAGAATAAATTTTAACAAAAAAGAAGAAACTATTATAAATAAAAGAATAGAAAATAAGTTTATTACACAAATGAAAACATTGCAACATGATGAAGGGAAGAAGGCTTCGATGAGGCGATCCTTGCTTCAAGAGATACCCATCTTAAAATGGTTGGAGAATTTGGTTGAAAACAATTATTATCTACCTCCAATCTCCTAATTCACGTCCCAAACCCTCAAAATGATAAAAACGCTAATTTATATAGTGGAGGGGAAGCTAGGTTACAAGTGGTTTCAAGTGTGAATGGGGAAATTCAGACTAATATTTTAATCCAACTTGAACTGCCCATTTGACCACCAAAACGCATGAATCAGCACTCCTTTCAGCAGGATTATTTGTGGGAAATTTAATCCTAGATCTCCTCTAAAAATTTGGGCCTAATCCAAGCATGGATGTAGAGGTACGATCCAAATACAGAACCCATGTCCATTTTGGCGAGTCCATCCCACCATTGACTTAATAGCACATTTACACCATCCAAATGAACTCTTTAGCTATAGTGTCTTGAATAAAAGTTGTAAAACCTTATGTTAGAAACACTTGTACAAAATTATAAGTTCAAATAAGTTATATTAAAATATTTATGTGCGAAATACTACATTGCATTTTAAAAGGGTAAAACTGGAATTTTAATCAAATTTTCAAATGAATGATCTAATCCCAAATATTTCATAAATGAATATATTTAGCATAATTTGAGGAAATTATGTCATTTATTATTAATAAAATATTCAACAAAATAGTTTTTTACCAACTCCTCCACACTTACCCTTTTGCACTCCTGGGAAAAACCTCATATCAAGTAAACATCAATATCAAATCAAAACAAAATTTAAAACACATATCCTTGATATCCAACAATTCCACACCAAGAAAAAAAGATATGATGACTAAAAAAACCATTATTTAAAGTTCTCCATTTATATTATTCAATATATTTCCACTTCATTTATCCTCCCATGCACAAAACACTTACCTCACTTGAATTTTCTCTTATCACACAAATGTCAAAAAAATTTAGCAATGTCTTTCTCATCCAAACTCATACAAGGCTCACCATATGCTTGATAAATTCATACATCACCACCCGATGTGAGTCAAGGAAATATGTCTATCATGAAGACTTTTTAGGGTTGTTCTGTTGATTTCAGTTGGTAGGATTATGATGTGAAAAATTCTGAGGCTGAATGAGGGGGCTTAACTCCTTTTGAAGCAAAATTGATTTAATATATTTTTCAGTCAAGTATGGTCTCCTCCTCACACCTATTAATATCAATGTATCTTCATAATCATAAATAATCAAGGAATTTTTATACCATTCATCATTTCAGCATAAAAACTGTCAATCCTTTCAAACATAGTTTTTCATGAAAGCTCCAGATAGGCATAACATTCTTTCAACATCAGAAGCTCCAGAAAGGCACAACTTCTTTTATCATGAAAGCTCCAGAAAGGCACATATTTTAACAAAATGATTTTTTTAGTAGAAAACATGTCTCTTTTGAATATTATTTTCCACCCAAATTATCACATAATGTGGTAGCACAACAAAATATAACTTCCCCCAATCTTTAGTTCAACTAGATTATGCAATTTCACTTCAAGAGTTGGTTGGATAGGGAAAATTGGCTTGTAATGTGGCTAACCTAACAGGATGTTAATGGATTATAATGGATACTAGGATTAAATTTTCAAGGTATTCCATTATAAAAAAGGATTTTTTGAAATAAGGGTTTTAAAATGAAACAAATTCCTCAATCATTTAAAACATAAGTACCTCAAACCCTCAAGTTTTACAGGAATAAATCAAATTCTGGTTAAATCAAGCATGGTTTTGTTCTATCAAGAAGTGTGGTTAATGTGAAGAATATTAAAATAATGGTTAAAAAGCCTCATATAAAAGTGATTTCAAATATAAAGACAGTGAGATGAGGCATGGGATTCAAAATTCAGAGTAATTTCCTGAAATTACTAAATATTTAAACATAAAACAAAGTTATTTTCAACATTCATTTGAGCTTGGTTTCAAGGGATAAATTGTTTCAATTATTTTTATGGATTTCAAAATGGTTATAAGAATCATTTCTGATCAAAAGTTTCAAAAACACATAAAAAACATAAAAATTATCACACAAAATTTGAAAAAAACAATTTCTTTTTGAAAATCATTGAAAAACTGGAAAACAATTAAAATTACTAAACTAAAAGGTTCCCTCCCCCACACATAAAATATTTCATTTTCCTCAATTTGAACCGATTAGATGATATATGAACATGAAATGTATAATTTTAAATAGTATAAAGAATAAAAAAGTGAAAGGGTTAGGAACAGCCTGATATGCTCAAGGGATGATGGGGTCATGCAGTGTGATGAAATCCACTGCATCAGTAGGAAGTCCCTCAATGTATCTATTCAAATGTTCCCATTGACTGTAAAGATCCTTTAAGTGTCCTCTTTAATGATCTCTACTACACCATAAGGAAAAACATTAGTCACAACTTAAGGACCTAACCATTTGGAACGCAACTTACCAGGCATCAACTTCAGTCTTGAACTACAGAGAAAGACTTTATCTCCAACTAAAAACTCTCTTTTCCAAATCATTTTGTCATGAGATACTTTTGATCTTTCCTTATAGAGCCTTGAGTTCTGATATGAAGACAATCGAATATCCTCATGATCTTGAATTTTTATCTTCCTTTGGATTCCATCTTGGACCAAATCCATGTTACATTTCTTTATAGCCCAATAAGCCCGATGCTCAACATCCATGGGGTGATGACAAACTTTTCCAAAAAAAATACTAAATGGGGACATACCAATGGGTTTATTATATGTAGTCCTATAAGCCCACAATTCATCATCCAAGTTCTTGCTCTAATCCTTCCAATTTGGCTTCATGGTTTTCACCAAAATTTGTTTCAACTCATGATTTGAAACCTCATCCTGTCCATTTGATGGGGGGGGGTATGGTGTTGATATTTTGTGTGTCACCACATACTTCTGAAGAAGGAAAGAAAGATTATGATTGTAGAAGTGTGTCCCTTGGTCACTGATGATGGCCTTTGGTACTCCAAACCTGCAAAAAATCTACGCTTTGTCAAAGTCCAGAACAACATGAGAATCATCAGTACTAGTGGCCTTAACCTCCACCCATTTACTCACATAATCAATAGAAACCAAAATATACAAAAACCAAAATGAACTAGGAAAGTACCAATAAAATAAATTCCCCACACATCAAAAATCTCACAGAATAATATGGGTTGTTGATGCATCTCATGTCTCCTAGAATTGTTTCCCATTTGTTGGAAACGTGAGCACGACTTACAATACACATGAGAATCATGGAATAATCTTGGATAATATAATTCGAAGTCTAAAACTTTCCTAGCTATCTATTGGGGTCCAAAGTTTCCACCACAAGAAATTGTATGAAAAAATTTCAGAACAGACTCTAACTCATGATCAGGAACACACCTCCTAATAACATGGTCACTACACATTCTCCATATGTATGGATCATCCCAAACATAAAATATTGAATCACTCTTTAATTTTTAGACTTGATGTTTCTTTAAATTTGCAGATACTTAAGAGGCAACAAGGTAGTTAACTAAATCTACATACCAAGGATGCGTACCTGAGATGGAATAATGATTCTCATCAGGGAAAGTGTCCCGAAGTGGTACCTGGTCCATAGTGTCATCCTCTAGTGTGTGAGTAAGCCTACTCATGTGGTATGAAACCATGTTTTCCGACCCCTTCTTTTCCTTTATCTCAATATAAAATTCATGAAGAAGGAGTATCCATCAGATTAGCATGGGCTTTGCATCTGGCTTCTTCAAGAGGTACCTCAGAGATGCATGGTCCGCAAAAACAACTACTTTAGAGCCCAATAAAGATGAATATAATTTATTTAAATAAAACATGACTACAAGAAACTCCTTTTCTATGGTTGTGTAGTTTTATTGGGCTGAATATAGTGTCCGCGATGCATAGGAAATCACATGTGAAAGTCCCTCCACCCTCTATGATAAGAAAAATCCAACTACGAAGTTGGAGGCATCACACATAAGCTCAACAGGAATCACCCACCATGGGGGCTGTATGATTGGTGGAGTGGTTAGATACATCTTTAGATTATCAAAGGAAGTCCTACAAGAATCATCAAACACAAAATCAGAATCTTTTTGAAGTAATCGTGACATAATAAGTGCAATCTTACTAAAATGTTTGATGAAGCACTGATAAAATCATGCATGCCCTAGGAATGATCTAACATCACAGAGACATGAAGGATATGGTAAGGATGAAAAAATTTCTATCCTAGATGTATCAACCTCTATCTCATGTTTTGACACTACATTCCCTAATACAATGCCATGCTCTACCATGAAATAACACTTTTCAAAGTTCAAGACCAGATTCTTCTCAATATAAAAATTCAACACCTTTCCCAAACTAGAGATACAATCATCAAATGAAGACCCATAAACTATAAAATCATCAATAAATACCTCCAAAAAGGTCTCAATAAAATCCGAAAAAATACTCACCATGCATCTTCGGAAGGTACCTGGGGCGTTGAAAAGTCCAAATGGAATCCTTTAGTAGGAAAACATACCAAATGGACAAGTGAATGCTGTCTTCTCTTGATCCTCCAGAGCAATAGGAACCTGAAAATATCCAGAAAATCCATAAAAGAAATAATAGTGTGTTTTCCCAACTACTGTCTCAAGCATCTGATCGATAAATGGGAGGGGGAAATGGTCTTTGCGAGTGGACTGATTTAGTTTCCTATAGTCTATACACACACGCCAACTATTTTGCACCCTCATTGGAACTAACTCATCTTTCTCATTTTTAACAACTGTAACACCACTTTTCTTAGGAAAAACCTGAATAGAACTCACCCAATGTGAATCTGAAATGGGATATATTATACCTACCTACAACAATTTTTTAACCTCTTTTTTAACAACTTCCAGAAGGGTTGGATTGAGTCTCCTTTGTGGTTGCCTCACTGGTTTAGCCCCATCCTCCAAAATAATCCTATGCATGAAAATGGAGGGGCTAATACATGATATGTTAGCTAAGGTCCACCCGATTGACTTAATGTTCTCCGTCAAAAGATTCAAAAGTTTTTCTTCATGTTCAAAATGACTATTATTAGAAATTATAATAGGTAATATCTCTCCACTCAACAAGTATGAGTATTTGAGATTTGGTGGCAGTGGATTCAGCTCCAATGAACGGGGGGGGGGGGGGGTGGTGTATGGATGGAGAAATTGAAGGAACTGAAATATGGGCACAAAGAGTATCAGTATCAGAATAGAAATCATCACAATCAGAGAATAAAGAATAAAATCTATCAGCATACTCAATAACCATGTCCTAATCATAGTTCAAATGATTAGAATATAATTTAATTTCAAAATCAAATCTAAGAGAGTCTTGTGCATTAGAAATAGGTGTGGAAGTAATATTAGACATCAGACTAGAACCAATAATCATAATCTCCCTAAGCATAGGACAATCAAATTCCATGGGGTTTTTATTTGGTGGATCACAATGAGAGATACAAAATGAAAAATAGTCCTCTGAGGGGTACTTCATGTAATCCATAACATTAAATATCAAAAATTCATCCCTAAATTCAATGGAAAGTGTAACCTCGTTAACATTTACGATTGTTTTTTCGGTTTTGAGGAAGGGTCTACCTAAGATAATGGGGGCATGAGAACTTACCTGATCATCCTCCTTGTTAAGCACATAGAAATCTGCTGGAAAGATCATGACTCTTACCTGGACAAGTACATCGTCAAGGACACTCGTTGGATATGTTGTATCTATATTTTCCAACCACACCACTACTCTCATAAGTTTCAGCTCACCAAACTACAAAGAAGAGAATATAGAGTGAGACATCACATATATGGAATCTCCCAAATCACAAAGAGGATCAGACAATTGCTACTCCCCTATGGTGCATGGTATGATGAATTTCCCTAGATCCTTAAACATTGTTGGCATTGAAATAGTTGGTGTAATGAGTGCTGAAACATTCTTTCCAAGATTGATCCTCTCATTTCCCTTGATCCCTCTTCGATTGGTACAATTTTCTTTTAAGAATTTTTCATACCTTTGGATTTTCTTGATGGCTTCATGTATATGAATGTTGATCTCCACATGCTTGATTGTGTCCAAAAACTCATTTTTCATTTCTTCTTCATCCATATTTTTGGTTTGCACAACTCTGTTTTTAAATGGAATGGGTTTAGGAGGAACATCATCAATATTTTTCTTACCTTTGCCTTTCTCATTGGATTTCTCATCAGTTGGTGTAGAATGAGGCTTTTCTGGAGTTTAGGTGAATCCCGATGGAATTATAGGTGCAGATGTACTAGTTTTTTACTTCCCACTTCTCAATGTGATGGCACTAACATTCCCCTTGGGATGTGGAGTAGGTTAGGAAGGTAGATTTCCATAATTCTTACATACCAGTTCATGGAGGGCAGTAGCAATCTAGCTCATTTGAGTCTTCAAATCCCTCAGCTCCGAACCTTGAATCTTCAACTCATTCTATTTATTAAGAACAATTTGCTTCAAAAGATCACCAGTGTTAGAATCTACATTGGGTGGGGGATTCCCTTGTTACTGGATTGTCGATTCTTGGGATTCAAATCTCCTTTGGGGTTGTTGGAAACCTTGCTGGTAAGGTAGAGGCTGCTGAATGTTTTGTTGAAAAGGGGGCCTTTGTTGTTTTCTAGAGCTATACCTCATGTCTGATTGATCTTTACACCCTTGGTTGTATTATGGTGAAAAGGAATCAATCTTCTTTTGGGGATATGGTTTTTTTTGTTGATATGGTCTCCCTGGGAATACTGCTGCACAATCCTCAATATCTTGTAGTTGTGAGAAATAGTTAGTTGGGCGGCTTGACTTAGTGAAAATGAAACAAGGCATTGAAGGAGGGGGTTGGGATGTATTTTTATCCAAATAAATCTATCTCACCATAGTTTTCAATTCTTCCAAATTGGTATCAATCAAATTACTTTCAAGAGAATATGGACTTATCTGATGTACTCCACTGACATGCAGGGTACCTCGATCGCCAAATTGTTGAGAGTTTTGGGCCATCTTGTCGATCAACGCAAATGAAACTACTGGTGTCTTGTACACCAATGATCCTCCAGCTACAACATCCATCATTCTTCTCTCTATAGGTGTGATTCCTTCGTATAAGTACTGAATGAGGAGTTGCTCACTGATTTGGTCACGCGGACATCTTGCACAAAACTTCTTGAATCACTCCAAGTACTCATACATTGAATCCCCTTGGGATTGTTGGGTCGGAAGAACACCCCAAGGGAAGATGGCAAGAGGGGGGTGAATTGCCTTTAAAAAAAAGATTAACAAATTAAAATCAAAGTTAAAAGTGCAGCGGAAATAAAGAGGCAAGACACACAAAATTGATAACGGAGTTCGGCCAAAACCCGGCCTACGTCTCCGCTCCCAACTCAACCGTTGAGAGATTCCTACCGCTTGCTTTTCAATGGTTTTAGCAAGAAACCCACTAGGCTTTGAGGTAGCACTAGGACCTATTACAGCTTGCTTTTAGTGGTTGAGCAAGAACCCAATGCTTTTAATGGTTAAGCAATAACCCACTAGCCTTTTTAACGGGTGAAGGCTAGCTCACCGTGTCTCAAGCTTTTTAAAGGAAAAGCTTGTGAACCTCTTCACACCTTAGTGGTGGTGTGAAACCCAAAAGAAGGGGGGAAGAGAAAAGGGTTGGGGTTTGTAGGCACAAACCCAATTTTAAGCTCAAAATAAATAAATGCAATAAAACCCGTAATTGGGAAGACTCGGGCGCCAATGGATGATGGAGTTGATGGGCGTGCTCTCCCAAGCTTCTTGAGTGGAGCTCCTTGGATGTGGAAGTTGTTGGAGCTCTTGGGGTTCCTTTGAAGGAAGTCGCCGGAGGTTGGCCAATTGATCCAAAATATGTCCGTTGGCTTCACAAGTGTTCCGGTTAGTGTCCGGGGCTTCCTCAGCCTTTATTTATAGGCTAGGAACCCTTGGGGAGGCTTTGGAGCCGTTGGAGAGGTCTTCGGAGCCGTTGGAGGCCAAAAGATGGTTGACTGGTCAAACCCAACGGCTAGTTTGACTGGCCTACCGGCGGGCCGGTGCAGGGCCACCGGCTGGCCGGTGCCTTGACAGAGGCTGAGTCTTCTTTTCCAGGCACCACCGGTCGACCGGTGCTAGAGCCACCGGCTGGCCGGTGGTGAGGCAGTAGCCTTCACTGTTTGATCCAGGATGCCACCGGCTGGCCGGTGCTTGGCCACCGGTTGGCCGGTGAGATGGCAGTGGCTCAGCATCCTTCCCAGGGTCCACCGGCCGACCGGTGGTGAAGCCACCGGTTGGCCGGTGGACTGATTTTCAGTCCACTTGTTGTCCATTCTTGGGAAATCTTCTTGGCAACCTTGTGCCTATCATTCACAAACACTAAAAACAATATTAGACAAAGATGAGAGTGATTGTGATCATGAAAATTAAACCTTGAGGGGTTCGAGAGGTACAACAATCTCCCCCTATTTTGATGATCACAATCACCGAAACAAACAAAGTAAAATACTGAAATTAAAGACATTCTTAAAGGATAATTTGAAAATAAATCAAAGCATGATAGAGAAGACTCTCCCCCAATCAATCAAGGAATTTCTCCCCCTTTGTGATTATCAAAATAGAGTGGGGCATAAAACTTGATTGAGGGAAATCTAGAGAGTTTAAAACAATTGAAAATGATACTAATTGTTGAAAAAATTTGAAATGAAAAATTGAATTGAAAAGTTTGAATAACAGTTTGAATTGAAAGTTTTGAAACAAAAACTAATTGAAATTCGAAATTTGAAACCAAATGAAATTTTTGAAATTGAGAGTTTTGAATCAAAAAATCGATACCAACTGTTGGATATTTAAAAATGAAAATTTAATAGAAAATAGAGAATTTCGAAGCCAAGTGTTGAGTTTGAAAGGAAAAATTTTGAATACACAAAAAAGCTTAAAAGATCCTAACTCCCCCTAAATAAAAACAATCAATCACCGGGGAGAGGGATTTTGAAAAGAGATGATTTTCGGCCCGGAGAGACTCGCAAGAAGGGATTTTTCAATCCAAACTTGTCTCATTGCGGGTCTTCTCCTATAAAATTCGTCCGAAAAGTAAAAAGACTTGGGTTGGCCATAACGGGCATTTTTACAATTACATTCATATATAAGGTGCCCGGTTTTCTTACAATAATTGCAAAATTTAAAGCTAGAGCTCCCCCTTACAAAAACAGTTGGAGCATGGGAGGAGGAAGCTTGGTTGGTGTAGCCAAGTCCATTGGTGGTTCTAGAAACACGTTGAGAACCAAGGAGATTGTTCAAATTTTGTTCACCTTGGGTGAACTTGGCTAGGGTTTCTCTAAGGTCTTTGATGGTTGATTCCATGGAATCAACATTTGGAAAATTGTGGATTTTAAGGGACATCTCCTCCTTCTCTTTGAGAAGTTGGTCTTTTTCGGAGGAGAGTTTTTTGAAAGACTTTTTCAAAGCAACAAATTTTGACGATAAAGTATGAAAACCTTTTTCTAGTTGGTCTCTAGCGTGTGAGAGTTCTTCATAAGATAAATGATTAAAAGAATTTGAAGAACTAGAGGAAGAGGAAGAAGAGTCGGAAGATGATACCTCATGTTTTGCCATTAGGCATTTTTTACCTTGGTCGCTCGAGGAGAAGGAGGAGAAGGAGGAGCTATCACTCCAAGATGCCTTTGAAGCCTTCTTCTTTCCCTTCTTTTTCTTGGCCCTTTTCTTGTGAAGTGGGCAAGCGGGCTTGATCTTTTCGTCGAGTTCTTGCTCTTGAGCGGGTTCTTGCTTTGGAGCCTTGCTAGTACCTTCATGGGTTAGTTCTAAAAGCTTCCAAATATCATGAGAAGATGTGCAAGAAGAAATACAATTAAATACATTTCTATCTAACCCGCAATGAAGAGCATTCATGGCTTTGCCATCAAGCTCGAAATTTGCAATGTCGGCGGGGGTCTATTTAGATTCATCTAGACTAGAGAGAGTAAAACCATGCATAACAATTTTAAAAATTGGATAACCAATGCTTTTAAGAAAAGTTGACATGCGGGTTTTCCAAAAAGTATAATCGGCTCCATCAAAGAATGGAGCACGATCCAAAGAATGTCCTTCGGGGGATTGAGAGGAAGAAGCGGTAGAAGCCATCAAAAAAATAGGATCTTTAATTTGAAACCGTTTTAGGGAATTATTCAAATACGCCCTCTGATACCAAATGTTGGGTCGGAAGAACACCCCAAGGGAAGATGGCAAGAGGGGGGTGAATTGCCTTTAAAAAAAAGATTAACAAATTAAAATCAAAGTTAAAAGTGCAGCGGAAATAAAGAGGCAAGACACACAAAATTGATAACGGAGTTCGGCCAAAACCCGGCCTACGTCTCCGCTCCCAACTCAACCGTTGAGAGATTCCTACCGCTTTCTTTTCAATGGTTTTAGCAAGAAACCCACTAGGCTTTGAGGTAGCACTAGGACCTATTACAGCTTGCTTTTAGTGGTTGAGCAAGAACCCAATGCTTTTAATGGTTAAGCAATAACCCACTAGCCTTTTTAACAGGTGAAGGCTAGCTCACCGTGTCTCAAGCTTTTTAAAGGAAAAGCTTGTGAACCTCTTCACACCTTAGTGGTGGTGTGAAACCCAAAAGAAGGGGGGAAGAGAAAAGGGTTGGGGTTTGTAGGCACAAACCCAATTTTAAGCTCAAAATAAATAAATGCAATAAAACCCGTAATTGGGAAGACTCGGGCGCCAATGGATGATGAAGTTGATGGGCGTGCTCTCCCAAGCTTCTTGAGTGGAGCTCCTTGGATGTGGAAGTTGTTGGAGCTCTTGGGGTTCCTTTGAAGGAAGTCGCCGGAGGTTGGCCAATTGATCCAAAATATGTCCGTTGGCTTCACAAGTGTTCCGGTTAGTGTCCGGGGCTTCCTCAGCCTTTATTTATAGGCTAGGAACCCTTGGGGAGGCTTTGGAGCCGTTGGAGAGGTCTTCGGAGCCGTTGGAGGCCAAAAGATGGTTGACTGGTCAAACCCAACGGCTAGTTTGACTGGCCTACCGGCTGGCCGGTGCAGGGCCACCGGCTGGCCGGTGCCTTGACAGAGGCTGAGTCTTCTTTTCCAGGCACCACCGGTCGACCGGTGCTAGAGCCACCGGCTGGCCGGTGGTGAGGCAGTAGCCTTCACTGTTTGATCCAGGATGCCACCGGCTGGCCGGTGCTTGGCCACCGGTTGGCCGGTGAGATGGCAGTGGCTCAGCATCCTTCCCAGGGTCCACCGGCCGACCGATGGTGAAGCCACCGGTTGGCCGGTGGACTGATTTTCAGTCCACTTGTTGTCCATTCTTGGGAAATCTTCTTGGCAACCTTGTGCCTATCATTCACAAACACTAAAAACAATATTAGACAAAGATGAGAGTGATTGTGATCATGAAAATTAAACCTTGAGGGGTTCGAGAGGTACAACAGGGATTTCTTTATCCCAGAGATCTTCTTACGAATGGAAGTGGTCCTTGATTCTGGAAAAAATCTCTACAAGAAAAGATGGTTCAAATTGTTGCAACAAGTTACATCTTTGGGTTGTAAATAATACATCCAGTCTTTCGCAACTCCATAAAGTGAAAATGGGAATGCTCTTAGTTTGATTTGGTCTTTTGATACATTTCATGGTTTTAGGGTTGTGCAAACCACATTAAATTCTTTAAGGTGTTTATTGGGTTCCTCACCAGAGATGCCATGAAATTTTGGAAGCAGGTGAATTAATCCAGATTTCAATTCAAAGTCCGATTTGAGATTTGGGTATGCAATGAAATTTGGTTGATAATTAATATCGAGTGAAGTGAATTGTTGAATGGTTCTATTAAGTTAATTTCCATTATTTTCAGCCATTGGTTATTTTTTTATGGTTGAATTTTAATTTCTTTCAATTTCAATGTTCTGAGTGTGGAGTAATTCTCTAACTTATTGAATGTTGAAACTTCCCGCAGACTGAGAATGTCTGATTCGAGCCCGAAGACTACATTCAATGTTAGGGTCAAGATCTAAAAGATCATCAGGATTAGTTTGTGTCCTAAATATATGACAAGTAAAAAAGGAAATGAAGAAAATTGGAGCATAATAAAAATAAAATAAGTTTGAGTTTGTCTGATAAAAATAAAAGAAGAGAGTAAGAGAAAAAAAACTTGAGAAAGGGGAAAGAAGAAAGAAAGAGGAGAAGAAAAGAATTAAATGAAAAATAAAAAAATACCTCTAATTGGTTGAAATAATTTCTTTATTCTCCGGCAACGTCTCTAATTTTAAAGGTGCTGTCGTTGGAACTTTCAAATGATGTTCAGTTTTGGGTTATTTAGGTGCAGCAGAGTGGCTGACCAATGTCATCTCTCAAAGGAGGGAGGAAATTATAACAACTTCTTAAAGGTAGTATAAAAATAAAATAAAAGAGAATACAAAACTACTTGTAATGATGGGGTTTTTTTATCATTTATAAAACTAGAATAAGTTTGTTGGAAGAATATTGCATTTTTTTGTTTTTATTTTTGAAATGAAGTTTTATTAAAAATACACAACAAGAAGATGTCTTTTTAGAAAATATTTAAAAGGAATAATCGATCAAATTCTACCTATTAACTCAATTATTTATCATTATAATTTAAATTAACATTCACTTAATTATTATCCATTAAGTTTTTTAATCCTGAACCCTACGAGAATTAACTTACCACAAAGATGAAGTGAATTTAACACTAGGCTAACTTCATAACAAACAATCACAGAACCCTGCTTTGATTGATGTTATAAGGTTAGATTATGGTCAGTGGTAAATTAAGGAACATTTACATTCTGGAGAATGAAGATTTATTGTTTTGATGGAATATATTTGAACTCTACAAACTTATCCCATGTGGTCTTGTATTACCGATTAAGTTTGCGCACTCACAATTTAAAGACAATCTCGACCTCACATGTTTTTGTGTTAATTTTTTAATTGATTTATTGGTTTCTTATAATTTAAGAACACAATTAATGGATCATATTATCTGAATTATATTAGATAAATTATTCAAAATAATTAAATTAATAGGGTAGAATATAGATCTATCACTTGAAAACTACTCTTCCATTGGTGGTGTGTCATCGAAGAGACGTTTTTCATGAGCAAATGATTGAAAGGGTCGAACTAAATATCATCTAAAATATTGATTCCAAAGAAATTAGGAAGATTAAGATAATAATAAATATGAACAAAACATAAGAAAAGAGAATAAAGAAAAGAATAAACAATAATTTTATTACACAAATGAAAACATTACAACATGATGAAGAGTAAAAGGCTTCGATGAGGGGATCCTTGCTTCAAGAGCTACCCCTCTTAAAATGGATAGATAATTTGGGTGAAACAAATTCTAATATACCTAAAATCTCCTAATACACGTCCCAACCTCTAAAAAGTAGAAAAAATCTAATTTATAGAGTGGATGGGAGGCTATGTTAGAAGTGGTTTCAAGTGTGAATTGGGAAATTCAACCAAATATTTTATTCCAACCTTTACCACCCCTTATTCCACCAAAACTCATGAATAATCTCTCATTTTAGAAATATTATTTGTGAGAAATTGAATCCTATAGCTCCTCTTTAAATTTGGGCCTAATCAAAGCTTGTATGAAGATGTTATGGCCCAAATACAGAACCCATGTCCATTCTGGAGAGTCCAGCCCACCATTGACTTAATGTCCCATTTACTCCATTCAAATGTACTCTTTAGCTCTATTGTCATGAATAAATGTTGTATTAAATTAATTTATAAAAAAATTAACAAAAATTTAAGTTCAACTAAGTCATATTAAAATATTTATGAGTGAAATACTACAGTGCGTTTTAAAATGGTAAAACTTGAATTTTCATCAAATTTTCAAATGAATGATATAATCCCAAATATTTCATAAATGAATATATTTACTACAATGTGAGGAAATCATGTCATTTATTATCAATAAAATATTCAAAAAAATATTGTTTTATAACCCATATATGACAACTTCCCTAACATTCGGTCTACAAAGGGAATGCAGAAGTGGTTTTTGTGGGACATAAGGTTTAATCTCTTATAGTAAATTAAAACTCTCAAGATATTCTAAATTATTATGTGAACTAGTTCATTGTTTTAATTTTTTACAATTTTGTGTCTAATGTTTTAGGGAGAATTTGAATAGGACTCAGCATTGGGATTCTAATATGGGATAAATTATTCCATATTCTAATAGTCCTTCTACTTCTTTTCAATTACATTTTTTAAAAGGTTATTCCTTGGCCCAAAATTACCAAAGAAAAATTATTATTTAAGTAAATATTACAAGAGTCTAAAATATGGTATCATATTAAAATATTTTTCATGAAGGGAAATAAGATAAGCGAGATAATACTTTACATATAGGTGGTAGGGATAATATATGGAATGAATCCTAATGTACATCCTATTTCCTAACATTTTGTTTAAAAATATATATAATTTTATATTAATGTTTAGTATTAAATTATTTGAAATAATTATTGGTAGTTTTTATTTTTCTCTTAAATAAGAATAGTTCGCATTTTATGGAAATAAATTGAGCTCCAGTTTAGGGGGGTTTTTATAAAGTTTATTTTAGTTCATATATCCCCATGTTGGAAAATTTCACATTTAAGATAGAAATATTAGCATTAGATTTGAGTAACTCATAAAAAATAAATTTCATTGATTCCTTAAAAATTTTCTAGACTCAAAACCATTTCCATATTAAGACCATTAAAAAAATAATTTTAAAACAGGTTCTGTGTCTCTAAATATTATTATAAAATGATTATGTAATTAGATATTTCAACTTCTTTATTATATGAACAAGTTAATACAAAATGTTTTAATGTCAAAATAGAATTCATTACATGTGGGTATTTATTTAAGTCAAATATGTTGAAATTCACAATTTTCTCACCGAAATTCATGGAAAGAGTTACTTAATTTATATTTATAATGGTATAAGTGATCTTGAGGAATAGAATACCTTGAATTATTGGGGAATGATTCTTACCTTTTTTCCCTTCATGTTTAGGATATATAAATAAGTAGTGAACAAAAATCCTTATACAATTACCAGAACATCTTCAAGAAAACCAACTGGGTAAGCAGTGGATTTATTAATGAGCTTCAAAAAAACATAGGTATGTTTGAGATATTCTATCTATAGAGAAGAATATATTTAATAATTCACTACATTAATTTATACACTAAAATCAAATAAAGCATTTGAAAAAGTAATCTCTCCAATGGTACAAGGGATAACTAAAGTACCTACATCTTTATATTTATTTGGAATTTTTGAGGTAAATAGAGATGAATTTTTTACATAATATTACCTCTTAATTACCTTGAAATATTCTCATACTAGTGTATATTTCTTTGATGAATTTCAAAAACCATGGATTTTGGAAGATGACATCCAGCAAAGGGATATTGATATCAAATTTCATGAATATTTCCTGAATCTCCAATTTTAGTGTTTATTCACTAGTTCCCTTGTCTGGTTTATCCCTCATAGGTAAGGGTGGTTGGGGTTTATTTGAATACACTATTTTTTCATTCCATTTTACTTTCTATATATGGGGTGTTTCCATAGGGGCTTCAGCTTCTTTTTCATGGGTAGATTCGTTACGTAAAATGGAATATTCACTTCCATATCCCTCTTGATATTTTTATTATTCACTAATTACTTGATCCTTGATAATCCTTAACTATATAGAACATACATTAACCTTGGGTTTAGGAATTTATTGAGAAGGAATCTTACTCGAGCCTTGATTCTTCAATTCATTAATGACAGTCACAATCTAGTTATACTATCCTTATAGATCCTTAATTTATGATCCTTGAGAGTTAAGAGTCTTTTTTTATATGATTAGAGATTCCACAAGTTGTTTCAAAAATTTATTCATAGTGATATTTTTAATTTTATCCTTTTTTTATCGTGTAGTAGGCTAATAACTTCCCATTTGTATAGGTATAGGTTGGAAGGACGGTTGAAAACATTACTGAAAGGGTGTTCTTTATTATTATTGGTTCCAAGATCTAAACTGATTATTAAAATATTCTATAAATCATTGGTTTCCACTTGGTTTATTTTGGAACTACCTTTGCTACATGGAATCATATATTTAACTCCCTTAAACTTAAGGACATCTATCAGTGAAGTGATCTTGAGAATAAAAAAGCTGACAGTCCTGAGAAGGTGTAGTGGGTGATGTCTCCTGCACCTTTCTCGGATCTAGGTATCTCACAAGATATGTTTTATCTTTAATTATATTTTCCATTAAAGGGGAGTTATAAATTTTTACTTCATGTACCCTTATTTCTATGGATATTTTATCAAATTTTGGAGAGTTTTAGGACATCTTCTCAATTAGCACTCTGAATTCAGTGGGGGATTTTTCTATCAATTCTACTCCAGAGGAAACACCTAGAAAATTTCTATCATTGTTCATCAACCCTTGGTAAAATAATAACATGGAACATTGATCATTGAAATGCTGATGTGGGAAAGAGTTTTTTAATGCTTAAATATCTACTAAAACTCATAGAGAGTTTCTATAATTTCTTATTTGATCCCATATATATCATTCCTTATCAGAGTGATCATTGAGGTATGCAAGTAGTTTTAATGGAATAAATTCTATATACCATCCAATGTAGTGAATTAACTAGACTAGAGGTTGTATATCCATCTATTAGATTCTATTTTATGAGATAAAGGAAAAAATTTCCAGCTAATTGGATCTTTAGATACACCTATGGGCTTGAAATTTCTGAAAAATTTAGCAAAATCTCTCAGATACCGATTAAATTCCTCTTCAGCTATGATATAAAACTTTCGCAGGAGTTTGATAATATTAGTTTTTAGTTCAAATTATTTTTTATTATTAAGTTCTTAAAGATGATTATCATTATTATAATTTTGTGCATAAAGTTCTCTCAAATTACTATTCAATGTTTTTTTAATTTTATATGTTTTTAACCCCTAAAGTCACTATGGTGAAAGAAGTTTATGAAGGGGAATGTTTCAATAGAACCTTGAAAAATTACGTCTCCTCTTGTTCAATTATTTTTAAGGTTTATAGTCTTTCCAAAATAGTTCATTTACCCTATGGATCAAAATAAATGAGGTGAGATGAAATATATTTAGTCATTTGTTAAAATCATTATAAAATAGAATGAAAAGAAACACCATGCTCCCCATTAATGGATCCAAGTTTGATGAGAAGCCTATTATAGGTCAATCAAAAAAACATTTTCTGAACCCAAATTATTGTAGTAATAATGGACTTGGGTTATCTCTTTGAGAGAACAATTTTATGGTTGTGTTTATATTTTTAATGGGTTTGATTTATAAAAATAGTGAATGATATTGATTGGTTTTTTAATTAAATTGGTTTTAGAATATATTTAAATAATATGATCAATCCTCAAATATCCTATTAACATTCTTATAAAATCATATTTCTATTGAATTCCTTTTTTTATTTCAGATTAGATGAATCTTCATTGATCACCCACACCTCGTCATTTTATCTCAATTAGAATGATTCAATAATCTTTATAACATATAACCTCACTTATCCAAATGATCATAGATCTACAATCATACTTTAATAAACTAATTTTTTATGATCACAAGAAGTGGATAGAGTCTAAGTGGCTTGGGTGTGGAATCCAGTGATTGAGGAAAGATAAACTCAAAATGCATAGAATAAGTGAATCTCTTAATATCGAAATAGTTTAATAAATCTATATAGATATTAGTATAAGAGAAAAATCATTGGTAATCTCAATTCATTTATATGGGGTAAGGGGAATCTTCGTGACTCAACCACTAATGTATTAATATTCCATTATTAGAGAACTGTAGCTAATGAATATTATAGAAAATAAGAAAAGAATATGAAACAACATCTTTGGTTTTATGATCATGAAAGCTACCCCCTTCAATTTAATAGTTTTTATTTTATATAGGAATGCTTAGAGTTATTTGGTATTCTTTGAAATGAAACATGAAAACAGAAAGAGTTTATTTAACTCCCTTGGGTGACTTCGTGAATGTCTCTTGGTTTAAATGTCGAGCTCAATTTATCGATCTTCAGATTACTTCCAAGTACATAACTCGACTGTTGAAATTTCTCTATAATATCATACTCAAATATTTTCTATTAAAAGTTTATCCTCCCACAATCAAGATCCATTCTACTTCATGAAGGATTTAAGAGAAATGATTTGTTTCTATGTGACTTCAATGGATGTCAAAATATTATTAGGGTAAATAGATATGTAAATGTTGGGCTATAGATTTGAATTTTTAGTAGAATTGGATTGGTCATACAACTAGGATTATATGAGGCCCGACATGAGTATGAGATGTAAATGGGAGTTAAAAATGATCTTGAGTCTGATTTGGATTCAATTTCATCTTTGATTTCAGTAGGATATATTTTTTATATCGTATTTGAATAAAAAACATAGTCATCATCCAATTCATTCAATATTCCACTTGGTTTTTTGTTCCTCATAAATATGGCTAATGAATTTGAAAAAATGGTGGTCCTATCAATATTTAATTTGGAAACTGTAACAAAAAATGACAACCAAATATTGACATTTATTTTACACCTTCACTATCATTTAAATTTGATTACTCATTAATGATCTCGGGTTCATAAAATGATTTCATCAACCCTATTTGTGTTATTTTTATTTAAATAATTTGAGTATCCAAAATCAAAAACTTTATCCTATAATATAGTATCAATTTTTTTTGTAAATTTTAATAGAAAAATAATTGAACTCCCAAAATTGGCCTCTAACGTTTTCACTTTTAAATCGTCCTATTCAGTGTGTGAAACCCTAGACCTGTGATCATTACATTGTATCCCAGGTTGGTCTCAAATTATTTGTTACATATTATCAACCACATTGAGCAAACTTTTCATCTAACTAGTATCCTTAGAAATGGGAGTAACTGAGGTCCTCTCCACTTTGGTCGGTACCTACATAGGGTAAAAACAACATCCAAAAATTGAGTGTATGCTTAACATTCAATAAGATTCCTATGTGTGGTCGATTTAGATTATTGATCTCTTCCATAATGGAACCCTCAATCTCAAATTACTATGATCACATTACCAATCTTATTTAGTCTTTAGAATCTTATTGTATAAAAATTTGAAACAGTTTATGTGAACCACACTGAATTTCACAAGCCACAACAGTGATGGATCAAATCTCCCAGCTTCATCATGGTATAGTCATGAAAACTAAATGATAAACAAAAAAAATGATCTTTGGAATTTTAAAGATACTCATATCATTATAATGAACAAGACTCAGTATTGGTGTATAGAATCAATGACATTCAACTCTAATTTTCATTCCATGACTCCTAATGTGAATCAATTTTATTTGGAATGTTTCGGTTAGTGCCTCCTCACTAACAAGTCCCAACATTGATTGGATTCAATTAAAATTCCCCAATATCACTCAGATAAACTTGTATTCATATGAAATCTGTGATGATAACAATATATTATTCAAAAATTTGTTCAGTTTTAGAAACCTATTCCAACTCAAGATCAACTCCCTTGTTTGACCTCAAAAGAACTTCTAATGGAGATCCTTAGCTCATCCCAACATCATCCAATGATGGATCTAGAATTTGAAATTGATCTTGTGAAATGTTCGTGTTGAAGAACTCTAATGTATCACTTATAGATTCAAATTTAGTTAGTTTTAATTTCCTTCATCCAGTTAAGCATGGTCTTCTCATTTAGTTACAGTGGCTCACCTTTGAGCTTCTTGGTTTGATCGAGCTCAAGCGTTGCGAATTTTCATTTTCAATCATGAGTTTACATATATTGGTTCATCCCATTCCTTGAATTCATTTGGTGTATACATATGATATCTTGTGAGATCAGGATGGGAGGAGATGATTCATATGGTTGCATTGAACATGGTTGATTACACCTGAGGTGCTCCATGGCCAATGGAGATAATAAGGCATGATCACTCAATGATGGAAGGATTATAATTGATCAAGATGGAACATATCTTGATTGATTAAATTTGAAAGCATAATCGATTATTTTCGTGGTGAATAGTATATTCATCCCTTTTTGGGATTTATAGTAACATGGCCATGAGGTCAATTAAAAATAGGAATGTGGTCAATACATTCCTTTTCAAATTGGGGAAGTGATTCCACGATTGATCGTGGTGATGTAGGGAGTGGTGTCTTCGAGTGTTTTTTAAATCTCCTCACATTTTTACTAGACACAAAAACATTCCCCTCTTTTTTCTTTTAAAAAACTTCTAGTAGTAGGTTAAAAATTAGCCTTACAATCATTCCATAAGATTTTTCATCGTAGACATGACCATACAAATCAAAAAACGTTTTATTTAAAATACATACATTTATCAAAATAATTTCTAAAATAATGAAAATAATGAAAATAATGTCAAAATTATCTAGAACAAAATAAATTTTGTTTTTAAATTAATGTTTTAATTATAAAATGAATAAAATATTAAAATTCATAATTTTATAATTCGTAATTGATTCTATATTTTCTCACCAAATATCAAAAAAAAGTATAATCCAAATTGCACCACATTAAATTTAAAATTATAGTCATCATAATCTGAGTTCACATCCACTATAGATTTCAAATAATGAGTAAAACCATTAAAATTAAAAATTAAATCAAGTTATAAATTAGTTCCAAATTTGAAATTCAAAATTATCCATGACCTTCCAAATTTATAAACAAATCATTTTTTGGATTATTATTAATTAAAAGATAATAAAGAAACAAAAAAATAAAAATTCAATCCATTAAATAGTTTAATTTCGAAATTAACTATAAAATTAAATAAAACAATTATACTTCAAAAATAAAAGAATGAATTTTTTCGTGTTGATTCAAAATTAAACACAATTATTTTTAAAGAAAATTGATGGCCTTTAAATAATGAAATTTCAAGTATAAAATGTTAATTTATAGATTTTATGAAAACTCAAAATTGAATAATATATTAAAACCCAAGATTTAATTCTACTTTTAATAAAATATAGAATCTCTAAAAGTAAAAAAATCTCATCAATTTCCATGTTTCAAATTAATATGTGGGGTTAAATTCAATGAAAATTTGTTAAAAATTCTAAAATATTTGGCTCTCATCACTATAATATAACACTCAATCATATATCTATCCCGTATTGTACCCACTATTTAATTTATGTGTTTGTTAGATTATGATTTATCTGATATATGGTCTAGGTCATACTCATTAGGTAAAGTTGATTAAACAATTAAACATACCTGTTTGGGCATGGAACTGAACCAGTATAACCTGCCAATCCATTGAAAAAAGGCACTCTAAGTACCTCAAACTGACATGTGAAAACTGCACCATCAAAGTACTACATTACAGGATTGTGCAAGAGCGCACATTAATGGAAGATGAAATACACCACCCCCATATTATTTTTTCTTTCACACTTAATCATTTTAAATAATGATAATATATTCCTTCTATAAAGGAGACCACACTCCAACCCAACTTATAATGGAGTCTTTATAAAGTATTCCACTTTTAAGAAACAAGGATAAAAATAAAATTTAATGATTTTTGTAAACATAAAAATTAGACAATTCCACAACGTTTTTATAATACATAAAAACACCTTTTTAAAATCAATAACCATAATCTCTTGGAACATTCTTTCATAAATAAAGTTATCTATTGATTTTAAAATTTATATAATAGAGAAAAATAACATATAAATAGATAAATGGATTGACTTTTCTGTAACATGTGACTTTTATTATCATTCAGATTTATTCTATATTAGTTCTTTAAAATTAAATAGTTATTCATCTACTCTTATACACTATTATGGACATGTTTCACTTATCATTTCAAGAATGTTTGAGAGAGAAATTTATTATATCCTAGGAGTATCCTCACTCCAACATTTACATAGGTAAACTAAAAAGTGTTCTCATGTTTCAAAGCATATTTATTTTATTTGTTCATTAAAAATTTTAAACTAAACTTCCTTTTATCATGTGCCCCAAGCACCATTTTCATAGGATATAATTTAACTTTTTTCATTTCCTTCACATATATGATAATATTACCTATATTGAACTTAGACACCTAATGTTATCACATGTTATTTTGTACTCCCATCATTGATTAATATTTGAAAATGAATTTAAATTTATCCCTAAATAAGTATTGCACACTATGTCCCTTGAAATTCCCTTTGTTTTTGGATCCACTAAATTTGGGATGGATCTAAAAAATTCCATAGTTATTAGTCTATCTTCTATCAACTACCACACATAGTTATGTCTGAGACCAATTCATAGAGATTTTCCATTATAATTATTTATATATAACCTTTATAATATTTATTGAATACCATAATGTATATAAACATGTGAAATTGACATATTACACAATATTAAATTCTAAAAAATAGATCTAAGCCATTCTGCTTCTTTTATATTAGCTGTTAAAGCTAAAAACACACAATACATTTTGGATTTCATTATATAAGTTTTTTTATTTGATACCAAAGAGATCACTCCACATAAAAGTGTAAAAACTCAACTAATCATATAAGATAGATCCTCCATATTTTTTTATTATAGCTTTCATTAATAAATATTTCCAACACCCTTGGGGTTTTACTATAACATATACAATAATATAAGTACCCTTAAGATATTTTGGAACTCTTTTAACTAGATCCCATTTTGTATAACCCCCCAAAAAATCATACCTACTCAAATATTCAATAAAACATGTAATTCCATTTCTTGTGTAACACCTCAATAATTTAATATAAGACCAATTTTAAATAATACAATGGGTTTGATAACTTACTCCACCTGAAAGACATAACTAAAATGAAACGATGATATATTTTAATAAAATATAAATATTAAGTATGACTATCATAACATAGCTAATGAATTAATAGTAAAGAATAAAAATAATATATTTATGATGTATTTATAGAAATAAAACAATGACTACTTTTAATATGGATGAAATTTAATTAGTTTTCCTAAAATTACTAATAAGATCATTTATTGTTTAGAGAAGTATTTTTCTAAAAAATTTCCTTTTCTGAAATATGTATTTTTATTCCAAGAAACAAATGATTAATTATAAATAATTTTTTATATTAAAAATTTTTAATACCAATTTAGTTTATAAATGATATGAAATAAGAATAATAATAGTTAATATTTGAAAATTTTATCTTATAATAAAAACAATTTTTCATTATATTTAATGATTTTATTTAAAAAATGAATTTACAAATTTATAAATTTTAAGTTAATAAAAAATAACTTTATTTTTTAATTCCTCATAAAAAAATTTAATTATTATGAAATTTATATCTTTATTCTAAAAGTTTGGTTTTTAGTTGAAAAATATGGTTTTCAAAAAAATTGTAATTTTTATGACTTTCTAATTATATAGGAATGATCTATAACATTGAATAACATTTTAGGTGATAAAATATGAGTATATGGTACAAAATTATGCATTTTAGAATATTCATTGATCTTATAAATCTTATTTCCAACATTTTTTGAACTAATTAAAATGTTACTTTAATAAACCAAATAGTTTTTTGTATTTTCTTTGAATATAGTATTTTCAAGGGATATTATATTTTTTATTTAATTGAAAGCCTAATACCCTTTTATTTTTTGTACAAAATAAATTTATTTTTTTAAAATAAATTTCTTGGTTAAATGTTTCTTCTCTGTAATTTTAAATTTTAAAAATATTAATTTTCTAAAATTTATTTTCACGTGATTAAGTGTGTTTATTTTAAAATTGACATTTCAAACCTATTTAATTTTTATTTGATAAAATGATATTAAAATTTTAAATCAAAATTATAAAATTAATTAAAAGTTTTAATTAAATATTTTTCATTAAAACCAATTACTAAGTTTATAAATTTATTACTAAGGAAAAAGTAAATTAGGGTAAAAGTTAAAAGTTATAAAAAAAAACATAAGACACTCAAAGGTTTCTAAGGAGTGGTTGATGTGATTTTCACCCCATAATAAATATCCCCACCTATTTTCTCCATTTTGGATCCATTGAAGTTGTAATAGTAACATCACATTATTGAAAATGTTAAAGGTTATCCCCAAACTACCCTTCCCTTCCCATATAAAAGGGTATCCATTCCTAAACGTAAATATATACCATTATTACAAATTTATACTTGAAAAAATAAAATTTAGATCCTAATATAACCCTATCCAACGTTCAAAAGAATATGGTCACCATTGGTTAGCATAAAGGATTCATTTTTATGGAGACTTCCAAAGAAAATTCAATTCCCTAACATGAGTATTATCAATTAGTTAACATAAACTCTTAATTATATTCATTAAAATTTATTCTATGAACAATAATAAGATTATATTAGTATCATTTATATAATTTAATTTTACTATATTAAGGGAGTTTTCATTAATTTTTAATATTCTACATCTATTAAGAAAAATAAAAATGACGTTCATGCATTGTGCAAACTACCACCTCCACGATGTAACATGTTTCCTTTTCCTTTAATTAATTATAAGGATGTATATAAGGATATTATTAAAGGGTAAATATGATTTTTATGATATCATTAAGGTTATATTTTTAAAAATTTAGGATCCTATTAATGATATGATCAAAAAATGATTATCGTTAATCTAATCATTTAAAATAAACGTACTAAGAGAATAATCTTTTTTTTCAAATTGTGTAATTTTTTCATATCCATTAGTTGTTATTATACTTAATTAAAATTATGTTATATCATAATAATAAACACTAGATAATATCATTATGATTTTGGTATAAATTTATTTTAACAAAACCACCTCATAATCATTCATTAACTCACGGTATGTTTATGTTTGGGTTGGTTTAGACACCTAATTGAACAGTAATAAGAATATAATTAATGACTATAGGAACATAGTTATTGGTATAATATGATATAAAAGTGTAAATAATGAGTTAGTTTTGATTATTTAGATGTTATATCAATATTTAATTCATTAATTAAGAAAACACACTTTGATAATTAAGAATCACCAAAAATATAATTGTTATCGATTTCATCATAAATGATAAAGACTAAAACACACATGAAATAAGATTTAAAAAAAAATTAATTATAAATCATCCATAATATTAACTTTAATTTTATAGCAATGATTAAAAATTTAAGAATAATGAATACAAACATTTCTATTACGAAACTAGTACAAATGATCAAAACTATAAACACCCGATTTGAAAATTTTATAGAATTCATATAGAAACTGACTATTTAAGAATAATATAAATTAAAATGTATATGATTCATGTTTTTAATTAAATTATTAATATATTTTTATATATTATATTTTGATATGAGTGGTTAAAATATGTTTTTGGAATTCATGACAAGAGGTAAGGGTTTTTGTCTCAAATTCCTCACTCTGAGAGATATTTGGTATTAACAGTTTGAATGATTGAATGAATTTTTCATCCAATGTGATTGTATGATTTTAAAGGGTGAAGTAGTGAATTGGTGATGTGGTGAAGTCATGTATGGTTTCTAAATTTTTCTTTAAAAATGTTTGCGTAATAATAAAAAACAATTTTCAGTCAGAGCGATTTGGTATTGTGCACATAATTTCATTTATGTGGTGTATATACTGCCTATTTGAGATTAAATATCATGAAATATCTTTTAATAATGGTATTTTATGTTCAATTTCATGAACACTCTTTCAAGGGTCTTTTATTAAATTGTTACTCAAGATAAAAGGGGTTTTCTTGGTCTTAATTCCGATTCTGTGAGGCATAATAAATTTTGTGAACCATCGTACCATTGTATGGTGTATTCACTACCCATGGAAATATTTTTATCATACTTATTATATTTCATGAGATTTACTAGAAAAATTATGTTCCCCTATTCAATAGGTTAATTCTTTAGTTGTTTCCCCAGTAGTGAGGATTTTCAGTAACTCAATATTCATTTGTTATGTTTTGATCATTATTTGAACTTATTTTTTATAAGATGGGTCAATTATGCCCTAGGATTTTATCATATGTTATATTTTAATTTTTATAGAGATATAAATTCCTACCACATAAAGAATTTGGTGAATATTTATCACTTCTTTGGTTATTTCATTTTACAACCATCCACCTTCTTTCACTGGATGCCTTATGATCTTATTATTCCATTATTGACTTAGACATATACCCATTGATCTATACTATGTGAAAATAACATTTTATATATTGGATTATTTTAACCTATAAATAATGATCCTATTGACATGGGAAAAATTATTGGCACTTCATATGTTGTTATTCCAAAAATGATGATTACTGACAAGTTGGGTATGTATTGTTTGAAAATTCACATTCTTTCTTTCGAAGAGTTATGACCTTATTAACACTTTTATTTATGTGGGAAAAATAATGAAATTTTTTATATTTAATGATTTCCAACATAGGTTGATCATGAATTGATATTTGGTATTCCTCGTTATAAATATATCTAGGTTTTAATTCAGTAAGAGGTACCTTAGTAAATGTTATAAAAATATTATTGATTATTCTAGTTAATGTATTGATCTTAATCATGTAGTGATCATATATTACTAATATATAGCCCATAGATTCAATATATAGGTATCATGAGACAAAACAGGTTGGGTTTTGGTGTATGAATATTCCTATAATAGGATAATGTCTTGCTACAAATCTTTAACATCATGTTTTTGATGTCTGGAATTATGTATTCCATTAGTATCAGATTATTTTCATTGATATCCATGTTTTCATTTATTATCATATATATATATATATATATATCATGATCCCAGTTTCAAGTTGATTATGGATTCATGTTGTTTAACTATTCATACCATAATATTTTTGACATGTTTATGTTATTATTGCATTAGTTGTATGTTTTACCTTATTGATCATTTAAGAACACCAATTTTTATGTTTATATTTTCACAGGTTATAAAGAATACTAGTACACCTGACATGTTTATAAGGATAGAACACGTGGGAGAATTTGTGTGAGATATTGAACACTTATCGTGAATTTAGTAATTTCTTATATATATAGTGGAAAAAACTCCATTAGTTGAGTAAAATATGGGGTTTATTTATTTTGATGCATCATAATTATTTAAATCTCTAAACCTGAAAAGATACTTGGGATGTGAATTATGCATTAATAATTAATCAATTTGTAATTAAGTATAGTTATATCTAAGATTTTACAATTATTAGCATGTAATGTATGTGTGTATGAGAACTAGATCTGGGAGCACATGTCTGGGGTGTCACAATTTGTATCAAAGGAAAGGTTACGATAACTTTGGAGATTAGGATTATTATTTAAGTTAATTTAATAGTTGATAATTTAAGGTTTATAATATTATAAAGGTTATATATAACCCTTTATTTTAGTGAGGTAATATCTAATATTTTGAGCATTAAGATAAGCTCACTTTTGTAAAAATTCTAGGAGTAATTCAATATATAAGATGGAATCCTTGAGTTTTGGAAATGTCTTGAGTGCATGTTTTTCCTAGTAATTATATCCTTTTATGGATACTAAAATTGGACATATTTTTTGAAATATATGTACCTAGGTGTAATAAATAAGAAAATGGTGGATTGGGTATTAACTGAATCATCACTTGGTGCATGAAAAAGAGGCCTCACTGTACACCTTATTTGACACTCCAAAGGGATATGATTTAGTTAATTAAAATTCTCTTTATAAACCATTTTGATGGATTTTAATATGTTTAGGTTATTTTACCTAGTAGTAAAACGACCATGGATAAAAATGGAATAAACAAAGATATTAATGGTTTGATATACAAGTATCATATGTTGAGAAAAAAGTGTCATAAGGGAATAAATAAAAATATTGAAGTTATCATATTCATATTTTGGATATTATCATAACTATTTTTGTTTTAGTATTTGTTTACAAAATGATCACAAAAATGAAGATGAGAAAGGTTTTTATCTGAAAACCAATATGTATTGTAAATGAATAAGGGAGAATCCTTAAATGGTTATGAATTTTAGAATATTCCTATTATGATGGAAAATTTTAGTTTCATAGTTTTAACTACGGTAGTGAGTTCTCTATCAAAACATTAATTAATTCCTGAAACTCTTAGATATTTTAATTTGTGATGTGATATTTGTTGATGAAATTTTGGTATATTCTAAGTTTTATTGGGTATTATGTGAAAAATATAAAAATTGTTCTTTATTAGTTTTATTTTAAAATTTTGTTAACATATATTAAATTGTATCGATGAAATATAAATGTAATTTTATGTAAATGTTATATATTTGGGTATAATTATTGAATAAATCATGATTTTGGGATGAATAAATCTTAGGTTTAATATATTCTTACTATTGAGATAATAAATGGGGGTTTGATTTTGAAGATTTAAGTTAGACAACATTAGTAGCCTTTATATT
Organism: Viscum album; assembly: GCA_963277665.1. NCBI lineage: Eukaryota > Viridiplantae > Streptophyta > Magnoliopsida > Santalales > Viscaceae > Viscum > Viscum album. The sequence goes on along the minus strand of OY728119.1, from coordinate 801,885,824 downwards.
GATAATTTATTCATGATATTTCTGGTGAATTTCATCACAATTTTAGGAATATGATATATATTTACCTGTGTATGACCTTATAAACTAGTGGTTATAATGGTTAAATATAAAGTTAATTTTTGAAGAAATATATGATATTTGTGTGGTTTAATATTTTGAAGATTCAAACTGTTTTGGGAAAGGTATCTAATTGATAATATATGATAACAAATTATACATACTTGGGTATATGATTATATTAATAGAAATTGTTTTCTAAATAGATATTGGTAACATGATATATCCTAAGAGAGTATTTTAGATGTCATATTAGAGGTTATATGCTGAATGATGAATATGTTATGAATACACTGACCAATTTTCTTCAATGAGTGATAATTAAAATTTCAAGGATACAAATTTTTTTAATGGTGGATAATTTAACTCCTGGATATTTTTATATACGAACAACTTTAAATAAGTCAATGTGTTTGATAGCTTTCTCCACACACAACCCCAAAATAAAAAAAAACGTGATATATTTTAATAATATATAAATATTAAGTCTAAACATTAAAACCTATACATTTAATTAATAGGAATTAATAAAATTAATAACTTAATGAAATATTTATAGAACATAAATAACTAGTATATTTAATATGAATAAAACTCAATAAGATTGCTTAAAATGACTAATAAGATAGTTAATTGTTTAGAAAATCATTTTTATTGAAAAATAACTTTAATGTGATACACATATTATTTATAATAAATTATTTTTTACATTAATAATTGGTTAACACCAATTTTTTTGTTAAATGATATGAAATAAAAATATTAACAATTTATATTTGAGAATTTCATTTTCCAATTTTTTTTTATATTTTATGATTTTATTGAAAAAATGAATTTATAATTTTTTAATTTTAATTTAATAAAAATTAAATTCATTTTCAATTCATCATACCAAAACTTACTTAGTAAAAATTTGTGAGATTTTTATAAAAAGGGTGGCTTTAGTTAAAAAAGAGGGTTTTCAAAAAACATAAAATGTTTACTGCTTTATTATTATATAAGAATGATATATAAGGTTAAAAACATTTTAGGTTATAAAATATGAATATATTGAATAAAATTATACATGTCAAAATATTTTTTGAGATTATAAGTACAATTTCTATGTTTTTTATAACTAATTAAAATGTTACTTTAATAAAAAATTGTTTCTTGTCTTTTTTTTGAATCAAGTATTTTCAAGGGAGATTAAGTTTTAGATTACCTTTAAATCCTCATACCATTTATTTTTGTTATAATAAATAATTTTTTTATTAAAATAAATATCTAAGAAAAATTCATTTTATAGGTAAATTTAAATCCTAAAAACACTATTTTTCTAAAAACTATTTTTATATGATAGTTGTTCTTATTTTAAAATTAACATTTAAAACCATTATAAATTTTATTTGATAAAATTATTTTCAAACTTTAAATCATAAGTATTAAATTTGGTAAAAGGGTAAATAATAATATTAGTCATTAAAATTTATTACTAAGGGTAGAAATTAATTACCATGGTAAAAGTAAATTATGGAAAAATTAAAAGTTAAAACAAATAGAACTAAAACACTAAAATATGTAATAAATATTTTATGTTATTTTTTTCCCAAAATCAGTATTCTAACTTATTATTTTCATTTTGTATCCATTTAAATTGGAATAGTAACATCACATTATTGAAAACGTTAATAGTGCTCCCAAAACTACCCTTCCCTTCACTTATAAAAGGGTAAAAGCTCCTTTAAATTTGGATACAAATTTCCTTAAAATTTTTCCAAGAAAATATTAAAATTTTCTCCAAATAGAACCCTATCCCATGTTAAAAAGATTATGGTCATTAATGGTTATCATAAAGCCTTTATTTCCATGGAGACTTCCAAAGAAAATTCAGGTCATCGAAGTGATTATGATCGAGTACTTAGAATTTACTATTAATTATATTCATTCATATTTATTCTGGGAAAAAAATTTAATGATATTATTATCATTTATATTCTATAATGTTACTATATTATGGTTATTATCATTTTTTATTCATATACCCCATCCATTAATAAAAAAACCACCGTTCGTGCGTTGTGCAGACTACCGTGTCCATGACATAACATGTTTTGTTTTTCTTGACCACCAAAAAAGTATGGATATAAGGATGATATTAAAGGGTAAATATAATTTTTTTTATATCATAACGATTTTGGTATGAGAAATTTAATAACCTATTAATTATATGATCAAAAAATGGTCATTATTAATTTAATCATTTAAAATATGCATACTATGAGGATAATGTTTTATTTAAATTGTGTATTGTTTTCATATACCTTAATTATTATTATAATTATTTAAAATTAATTTATATTATACAAATCAACTCTATATAATATCATTATGCTTCTGGTATAAATATATTACAATAAAACCACCCGATAATCATTCATTATATCAGGGTATGCCCATGTTTGGGTTCGTTTAACCACCCAATTGAACAATACAATTAATTTATATAATGAATAACTATAGTAACATAATTAAGGTAATAATACTATATAAATTTTTAAATAATTATTATTTTTGTTTCTGGAGATGTTATAATAGTATTTTATTCATTAATAATGAAAACATGCTCCATTCATCAAGAATCACTGAAATATGCTTCTTATCGATTTCGTAATTAAGGATAAGGACTAAAAAACTCATGAAAAGTGTTAAAACGATCATAAATAATTAAAAATTATACCTAATAGTAAATTTAATTATCTAATATTGATAAAATTTGTAATAATACTAAATTCAAACACCAGTATTTTGAAACTAGTAAAAATGATCAAAACTATAAACACCCATTGTGAAAAATTAGAAGAATTATTATAGAGAATGAATATTTATAAGGATTAGAAATGAAAATGTATATGAGTAAGGTTCTAAATTAATTTATTAAGATAATTTTTTTTTGAAATATGATTTTAAAGTTAGTTCATGGAAGTCAGGATAAGATGTAAGGGGTTTCAGCTCAAATTCTTCTCTTTGAGAAATGTTGGGTATTAAACAACTAATTTTATTTATGTGGTGTATATAATTACTATCTAATAAAAATTATCAAAAATTATATTTTAATTTTTTTTTATTTTAGGTTCAATCAATATCCATCTTTTTAAAGGAGATTTTATTAAAGTGTTACTCAACCCATAAGTGTTTTTTATCTCAATTCTGACTCTTTGAGACATAATACATTTTGTGAAGTACATTTCCTTTTTAGGGTGTATTTAATACCCATGGAAATATTTTTATCATAATCTTTATATTTCATGGGATTTACTATCAAAATAAATTTCCCTTATTCAAGTGTAAAATGATTTAGTTTTTTTACAATAGTGAGGATTTTTGGTAACTCAAATTTTATTCATTGTGTTATGATCATTCTTTGAACTTATTTCATATAATATGGGTGCATTATTATAGTTTATTATATTATGATTTATTCTATCATTGTTTTATATGGATATAAATTCTTAAAACATAAACCCTTTAATGAATATTTCTCACTTCTTGAGTTATGTACTTTTATATCCATCCACATTATTTATTTGGATGTATTATGATATTGTTATTCCAGTATTGAATTATTAATATACCCATTGATCTATAGGATTTGAAAATAAAATTTATTATATTTTATGATTTCCATATAGAAATAATTTTATTTTGTTGACATGGGGAAAATATTGGAACTTTGTGTATTATTTTTCCAATATGGGTGATTATTAACAAGTTGACAATGTATTGTTTGACTATCCAAATTCTTTCTATGAATGATTCATGATCATGTTACCTCTTTTAGTGATATGGAGAAAAGTATTGATATTATTTATTATTAATTAATGACATCATAGGTTTATTATGTATTGATATTTTTTATTCCTCATTATATGGATAACCATATTTTAATTTAGTAAGAGGTTCCTTACGAAATGTTATAAAATGTCTTATTGACTCTTATGGTGAATAAATTGGACTTAATCAGGTTATAGGTGGGTCTAGTAATTATATATCACCTCTATGCATCAATAGGTATCACGATACTAACCATTTTGAGTTTTGGGGTATGCCTCTTCCCATAACTGGATAGTGTCTTAGCACAAGGCCTTGACAATGGTTTTTTTATGTTTGGAATTATGCATTCCATTAGTATGAGAACATTATTATTGATATCAATGATTTAATTTATTTTCATGGATATATAATTCTATTAGTTTTAATTTGATTATGGATTCATGTTGGTTACCTATTCCATCTATAATCATTGTTCCATGTTTATTCCATTATTTTTTCATTTATATGTTTTACCTTACCGAGTGTTTGAGCTCACCCCTTATTATGTTTCCATTCTCCTAAGTTATGATGAATATTAATACATGTGAAATGTTTTTAAGGATAGAATGTGTGGGAGAATTTATGTTATATTTTGAAAACATATAATGAATTAATTATTTTCTTAAATATATTAGTGGAAAACAAGTCTATTTATTGACAAAAAACGGTCTTTATTAGTTTTTCTATGTCCTAGTTCTCTAAATATATAAACTTGAGAATATCCTTAGGATTTAGTGACATATGAATATTTATTGATTTTTTAATTAAGGATGGTTATATCCATGATTTTACAGTTGGAATCAAAGCGTGTATGTAAAGTATATGTTTATGAAGCAGGTTCCAAGAGCCAGGGTCCAGGGTATCACATAATGTTCCAGAATTATCATACTTGAGGAATCTAATTAATCTTGTATGTTCTAATTTAGGAACTACCCTAACAAGATTTGGTAGCATCTTAGTCTCATAATAATATGTGGTATAAATTACTAAACAATCAATTTATCCTAACCACTTTAATTATTTTTTAATATAATTATATTGAGAAATAAATATAAAAATCATATTACTATTAATTTTTGATTCACAAAATGATATTTTATTCACCTAAGTCTTTCATATCAAAGTGTAAAAATGAAATATACCTATCCTCATTTACTTTATTCATATATATTATAAAAGTTAGCATGTCATCAATATATAAACAAATAATAACTCCATGATTATTATAGAATTTACTATAAAGAAATTTATTATCTTGGTTAACTAAAGATCAATTTGAGAAAATTACTTCTTTAAATTTCTCATTCCATTTTTAGAGCTTATTTTAAACCATATAAGGAATCTACGAATTTTCAAACCTTATTTTATTTTCTTGGTTCTATGAATCCTTCCAGTATATATATATATATATATATTTCTTCATATAATTCATCATATAAGAATGCTATTTGAATCTCCATTTTCTAAATTTAAAAATTATATATATAAGCTAATGTGAGAAGTATTATAAAAGAAGAATTCATAAAAACAAGAGAATATATATTGAAATAAATAATTTATTATCTTGAGTAAAACCATTTTCCACTAATTTGGATTTATATTTATCGATTATACTATCGACTTTTCATTTCCCTCTAAATATGCACTTATAACCTATCATTTTTGATATATAAGAAATATCAACTAATATACAATTTTTATCATGGTTATAGAGTTCATTTATTCGTTTATATCTTCTTTATAAATAGATTATTCATAAGATAGAATAAATTCATCGAAATTTTATGGAGTAAACACTATATTAAGAAAAAATATTATTTGTGTAACAATACACACACTAGTTCTATATAAAAAGTATATATAGAAATAAGATCCATATGTATTTTGTATTGAAGGTTATTTACTTCTATAAAATACCTTAACTATATATTTTGTTAATAAACTTTTATTTGAGAAATATTCCTCTATTTAGACTTCATTAGGTAAAGAGGTGAACTTAAATTCATCAAATATTACATCTACTGATTCAATAACCATGTTAACAAAAACTACATCATTTGATTCTATAAAAATGAATGTATACACTTTTTAATGCTTCACATATCCAGGAAATATTATATCAATACCTATTTTACCTAGTTTTTACCTTTTAGGTTCAATTAATCATAAAATTGCATGAAAATACCAAAACATTAAATAATTTAGGTTTGGTTTTTATGTTTACATAGTTAATAAAGAGTCATATCTTTCCCTTTTGTGGGGACTCTATTTATTATGTGACATGTGATTAAGAATGCCTCTCCCCAAAATCCTCTAGAGATACCCTATATAGACATCATAAAGAAAACCAATTATATAATTATTTTATTCTTCCTCTCAACCAAACTATTATATTTATGTGTATATGGAGCTCCTACTTTATATATAATCCATAGGGATTCAAAAAATAAAGGACTATAATATTCTACTTCCCTATAGGATATGAGGCTTTTAATTATAATCACACATTTGTTTTAAACATCATTTTTATACTAAATTTATCAATAACTTCATCTTTATCATGTAAAATATATACCGGTAAAAATATAGAACAATCATCAATAGAATTTAAAAATTATTTTTTTATTTTGTATGATGGGTGTTGCATTCAAATCACATACATCACTATGTATTAATTATAAAAAAATAATATTCCTTTATATATATGTTACTAGTTTTCTAATTATTTTAGTATATATCCAAGTCACATATTTATGATATTTTTATCCATTCTAGGTAATAATTCCATTTTTATGTGATTCATTTTCTTATATTTAATGTGTCCTAAAAAATTATTTAATAAATCCAATAACTCTAGAATATAAGAAGACATGAAATTTATATTCAATTTGAATAATCCATCATATATTTTAACCTTTCCAAAAAATATCCCACCATTGGATAGGAAAATGTTATTTTTCCTGGACACAAGATTAAATCCATGTTTATTTAACAAGATCACCAAAATAGAGTCCCTATAAACTTCAGCCACATATAAGACATAATTTAAAGTACAAATCATTATTAAAGAAAAATCAATATTATCCAGACCCTTCCCTTGTATGTTTATTCTTAAAGAGTTCCCCATGTATAGATATGACCCACCATTTATTACATGGATCCTGTTAAAGGGAGTTTTTTTATTTCACACATGCCATGTTGCTCTAAAATCGATCCACCGAGATGTTCTATCCTCAAACATATCCTATTTTAAGATTACATACACAAACATATAATTTGGAATTTTTTTCCATATTTATTCTTATGAAGAATATATCCCCTCATGAAGTGTCCTAGATTATTGTAGAAGTATCATTCCCATTTCTTCTTTAAGAAATACACCCTTCCGTTAGAGGGATAGTTGGACATTTTTCCCTTTTAAGGACTAGATGTACCAACTCCCTCTACGTCAAGGAGATTAGATTTATAATCCTTAGGATCATTTTACACCTCATTATTTTTTAGATTCCTCCTCAATTTTTAGGTAGTTGAGTAACTCATTGAGGTAAATATCTTCATTCTTATGTTTTAGAGAATTTTTAACATTCTTCTAAGAAGGTAGGAGTTTATGGACGATGGCTGTGACAATAATGGAATAATCTATGTTCATTTTGTTTTTATTTATATGATTTAGAATAAATTTTATTATATTTAAATTATCTATGATAAATCTACTATCATCCATTTTTAATGAAATGAACTTTCTTACTAGGAATTTCTTGATTATCACATCCTAGATGATGTAATATTTCTCATAAGATTCCATGATTTCCTCTAATATTTAAAGGTTTTGATATGTGTAAAAGATATCACCAGTTAAGGAATTGAGTATGTGTCCTTGACACATGAGATTATCATTTTTCAATTTTTTCCAGATGCAAGAAACATGAAGTGTATCATATTCCAACATAGGGGTACATTGGAGTTAGGAGCACATAACCTATTTTTATAGTCTCAAGTAGTATGTGTATTCTATTCTTACACCTATTGAATTTATTTCCTTCAAATGACTCAAACTTCTTCATATTTTTTTATAATTTCTATATCTATTTTATCAGATAGCTACTCTTAATATTGTTGGGTATATAAGTGGTTTATGGTATAGAGTTTTCCTATATGGTTGTAGATGGATCTCACTGAGTAACACAATAATGTTTCTCTTCTTAAGAGTATATTCTCCCCACCAAATCAATAGTACATTGGGTTGTAAGAGAATCCTATTTTGAATACAATAGTGGATTATTAATCTATAATTATACATATCAGATAATATCCTTTGAGGAGGCTTCATAATTAATAGAGTAATAAAAGGTATTTTTTACACAAAAAAAACCATTTTATTTTTATAGAATAATTGAAGGTAATATCAATATTTTAGAGAGAATGGATTGCTTGAAAATTTATCGAATTGACTAAATTTTATATCCCATAGATCTTCCTTTTATATACATTTGAGTACCCCTTTGGATAAGACTTGTAACGCCCTGACCCCAGTTACCCAGAGTCAGTGCATTATTACATATCATTGACATGATCACAAAAGATCAAGTCTTAAAAGATCAATTAGTTCCGTAGCCTTTGAAGTACTAGCTACATTAATAAGGTTAACATTACATCATAAAATGGAAAACTACCACAACATTGTTTCTATAGACAACACTAAGATCTCATAGACTACCTCTGCAGGTCAGTCATAATATACTTATTCACATCCTTGGAAAAGTAAAACATAGAAAGGGGTGAGCTTAGATGCTCAGTAAGGATAACAATATAGTGGAAACTTTCATAAATAAGGATAAATTTTTAAGGGAATGTATAAAACTAAAACAAAATACTTTTAAACTTGAACTTCAGCATAATATGGAAAAGATAAAATAAAAATTATTCCATTTACTTACTCACATAGATATTCTACTAGTCTAATAATCACATGAAATATCAATATCCACTTTCCTAATGATGGAATGCATAATTCCAGACTTTCATAACCACATAGTCAAACCCTTGTTCCAAGAAAACAAATAATATTTTGTCAAGGCCTTGTCCCAGGACACTAGTTTGTCTCATGAGACCTACCGATGCATCGTGGAGCTATAACGAGTTCCACCCGTCACTTAGTAAGTCCAATGAATTCTTCATATGAAAAGGTTTAAACATAACATAAACATTCATATTAAAACTGGCATAGGAAATTCCAATACATTATCCATAAACCATGAATGGTATGAAATAACACAACCATTGTAAAACATATCACAAAACCTTCAACACAATATGGATGTTTTGTATCATAAAAAATCAACTTCAAAGAAACTTAAAATCCATCAAAGGATGTTGACATAGATGAAATCAAAACCTTTTTAGATAAATATCTCTTCCTATTTTTAAATAAATTAAAAGTCACGTAATTATAAAATAAAATATTTATATTTGAAAATATTATTTAAGATTGTAAGGGAAGCTTCGTCGATGTTATAATGGAGGAAAATAGTTTCACCTGCCATATATGTTAAAAAAACATTCTTACCTTAATTTTTTCAAAAAGGTCATAAAGTACCTTGTTTGGAAAATGATGAAAATATTCCTTTATAAAAATCTTATAAATGTAAAAAAAGGTTTTAAATAACTTTATCCCATAGTATATAAAATATTAATAATGTTTTGAAATATATTTTTAAGAAACATGGATGTGGATGATAAAGAGGTCCCAGTAGATAATTACATATAAACAACATCGGATAATGAAGTGATTGTAAAACTAACCCTTGAATTGTACATTTACATGGTCAAGGGTATGTTAAACTCCTGTATAATGTGGAAATAATTGTTACTAAATTATAAAATAGTCATATACATTAATATGATATCATATATGATCTTTTAACATTTCTTTGTTAATAATATCTTAGTACTATCATCGTTTTGGGTGTTAACTGATTCATTTTCCATTATATTATTTGTTACATAAGTAATTTTTTTTATGAATAGCATGTATATTATTCATATTCATAATTATATTAATTCTTTAAACATTATTTTTAATCATCCAATGAAAATTAGTCTTGAATGGATACGACGGAGAATGAATCTCATCGCATTCGTGGAGATGATAATACGTACGTACGCACGAGAGAAAATATCATTATTTTGATATTAAAATAATATATGATTGGATGGTATATCATATATACAGAATAATTATCATGTTATATTTATTATTTACATCAATTAAAAATCATTATTATACCCATCCGAATAATAATGTATTGAATAACAATTACACCACGACGTGGAGACGGTAAGCCGTACGTACGTACGTACGTATGGTGACATGTAATTCAAAGGATGCATAGAATAATGAATATGATTGTACCATATTTATAATAACATCACAGTATATAGAAGATACTAGAGTTATAATTTTATAATGGATAGAATGGGGAAAGATGAAGTGGAAGAAGAAAAAACATGAAAGAGGTGGTGAGATATTTACCTCTTCTTCGGGTTCTTCCTTCTGATTTGATCAAAAGGGCTCCATATGTTTTCTTTATGACTAAAGTAAGTCCTATAGGATTAAGGGAGGACAGTTGAGAGGGTATTTGGGTAGGGTTTGGCCGAGCCAAATGGATTTGTAGCTGTGAATTAGAGAGAAGGAAGAGCGCCCTTTTATAAGAGGGGTGAGGGGCACCTTAGGAAAAGCTAGAAATATTATTATATAATTAAATAATTTTCGGTTTCTAATGGCTCAAAAATAAATTATTTAAGGATAAGGTGAGGATGGGTCTAAAAACACTAAACCAATAGGTTTTATATAGGTTTGTGTCACTATTTTAACTTTATCTTTTATATTTTACTCTTAGTTAAATAGTTTGACATTTACCACGTCTCTTTGTATGTTTTTATTATATGGTTAATAAAATTACTATATACCTCCAAGAGAAACCCAAGTGGTTAATTAATGATATAAATATCATTATATAAGTCTTTTTTCTGAAATTTTGGTTTTTAGGAATAGAATATCAATTAATAATATAATATTTTTTTAAAAACTATTTTATGTCAATTTTGACATTATCTGGTATTTTGTTTTCTCTAAATTCACAGTAGAATTATTACATCAAAAAAATTCATCTAACCAACCATAATAAGTCATATTAACCAATAAAATTAGGGGAATTCATAAAAAGTCTCAAATTACATTTATTTGGATATTTATAATATCAATTATTTTAGTATTTTGTTAATTAGGTAATTACTGCATCATCATTTTGTCATAAATAAATTAAATTTTTTAATGTATAAAAAATATAAATAAAATACAATTATATAGGAAATATTTTTATCTTTATAATGAATATTTATAGTCGAATTTATCTTATGTGTAACCCAATATTAAAAATGGTTTAGTTATTAAACTTTGAATTTAACACTTTCAACTCTTCTTTGAATTAAATAATAATAAATGTCCTAATCTAATCCAAGTGGACCTAAAGGATCATATTTTATTCCTACGGTTGTTTTTAGTCTAATTAAACTTATCCAATAGTGTTAGAACATGTGTTAGGGTAATAATAATATCATTTTACCTTTAATTACCCTATTTACTTTTAACAGTGGTAAATAAAAGTAAATTTTACCATTCAGGAAAAATTATTTTCATCTTATTGAACCACATTTTACTTACTGATATCAACTGTATCTCTCAATGTTTTGTAATTCAACTCATAAAATTGGTAAAATTATGTTTTATGTAAATTTGCAAATGCTCCTAGGAGGTGGGTAAAAGACGGTAAAAAGTTCAATAAATTTTTTATATATCTAAAATTATTATAAAATGACTCTAAAGAATTACATTGAACATATATATGTATTATGTATCTATTTTGACCTAAAATAAATTTAAATAAAATAAATGATTATTTAAATAAAAATTTGGTTTTAAACTATAACTCAGTGTTTTCACTATTCATCAAAAATTGAAAGTTTTCAGAAAAATACCAAAAAAATTCACCCTAAGCTAATTTCGATATTATAAATCCTAAAATGAAGTCCATTTTGAAAGATAAAATTTATGAAATTTCAAAAAGTGGGTATTACTATTCATAACGGCTAGTTTGATTTATTGTGGTGTGTTAGAACTCGAAGTTGCGTACAACACATGCTATTGTGTTATTCAAAGAGAGGAGTACTATGGAAGCTTGGGGTGTAACATTCTACTCTCCTTAAAATAATTTTTCCTCAAAATTTCTAGAATATTACTGCGTAAAAAGACTTGGGTGGTTATTCATCATAAGTTCCTCGGGTTCCCACACTGCCTCTTCCATCTTATGGTTTCTCCATAGAACTTTTACCAGACGAGTCATCCAATTTCTTAGAACTTGTTCTCTTGTATCAAGAATCTTGGAAGACTCTTCACAATAAGACAGATCAGGTTCCAGTTCTAATTACTCATAGGTTAGTACATGCGTTGGGTCAGGCATGTATTTTCTCAACAGCGATATGTGGAATACATCATGAACTTTGGAGAGACATGGAAACATTGTCGAACGGTAAGGTACAACCCCAATTTGTTCTTGAATTTCAAAAGTTCCGATGTACCTGAGACATAATTTTCACTTCTTACCAAAATGTATAACACCCTTCCATAGAGATACCTTCAAGAAAACATAATCTCCTACCTGAAATTCCAAATCCTTCCTTCGGTTATCGACATAACTCTTCTGCCTACTTTGAGTTTCTTTGATTTTGTTTTGGATTACCTTCACCTTTTCCATCGTTTCCGCCACAAGTTCTGGGCCTACGGGTTTTATTTCACCAACATCATCCCAACAGATTGGTGTGCGACATCACTTTCTGTATAATGCTTCATATGGTGCATCTGAATACTAGAATGTAATCTATTGTTATAGGAAAATTCTACTAGAGGTAAATATTGATCCCACATACCTTTAAAGTCAAGTGAGCATGATCTCAACATGTCTTTTAAGGTTTCAATAGTCCGTTCTGATTTTCCATCAGTTTGGGGGTGGGAGGTAGTGCTCAAATGAAGTTCAGTATCAAGGGATTTTTGAAGACTTTTTCAAAATCTTCATGTAAAATGTGGATCACGGTCTGAAACAATCGATAGGGGTACTCCATGAAGTCTCACAAATTCATTAATATATATTCATTCTAGACGTTCAAGTGGTAAATCTTCTCTTATAGCATGAAAATGTGCTGACTTGGTAAGATGGTCAACAATGACCCATAGTGCATCATTCCTTCTAGGATTATTTGGTAGCCCCATGAAAATGTCCATCGTGATATTATCCCATTTCCAATCAGGTATGGGAAGAGGATACATGACTCCTCTAGGCTATTGCCTTCTAGCTTTCACTTATTGACAAACCATACATCTTGACACAAAACCAGAAATCTCCCTCTTCATGTTGTCCCACCAAAAATGTTCCTTCAAATCTTTATACATCTTAGTGCTACCATGGTGTATAGAGAAATTGGAACTATGAGCATCATCCAACAATTACCTTTTTAGATCAGGTATATCGAGAACACAAAGTCTCTTCCCAAATTTTAAAATTTTGTCTTCATACACAAAGTCACTCAATCTCCCATCATTCAAAACATTAATCTTTTTTTGAAACTCTTCTTCATTAGCTTGAGAATTTTTTATCCTTTCTATTAAAGATGGTGTGGAAACCATTTGAAAAAGAATTGATGTTTTAGCTTCTATGGTTATTCCCATATCCATCTTTACTAGATCCATGAAAATAAGACCCCTTTAAACTCTCATCTTATTCAAAACTCCATGATGTTTTCTTCTCAAAGAATATGCCACATTATTTTCCTTCCCCGGGTGGTAGTATATCTTGAAATCATAATCCTTGGGTAGTTCAAGCCATCTCCATTGCCTCATGTTGAGTTCTTTCTGTGATAAAATCTACTTCAAACTCTTTTGATCAATATAAATCTCACAATTTTCACCATAGTGATAATGTCTCCATATCTTCAACGAAATTATTACAGCTGCTAACTCAAGATCATCAGCATGATAGTTTTTCTCATGAATTTTTAGTTATCATTATGCGTAGCCAATAACCCTATCATTATGCATAATGACACAACCATGTACTTTCTCTGAAGCATCCTTATAAATAACAAAACCATCATTCCTCGATGGTAGAGTCAATATAGGAGCATTGAATAATCTTCTGTTCAGTTCTTCAAAACATTTTTCACACTCTTTTGTCCAAACAAATTTAACCCCTTTCCATGTGAGCTTTTTTAATGGGTTAGCCAACCGGGAAAAATTCTGGATGAAACGTCGATAATAACCTACTAAACCAATAAAACCATGTACCTTAGTTATACTCGTCGGTGCTGGCCATTCTTGTATTGCTATTGTCTTAGAAGGATCAACAAAGATTCTATCCTTAGAGACAATATGGCCAAGAAAATAAATCTTCTGAATCCAAAATTCACACTTGCTAAACTACCCATATAATTCATGTCTTATAAGAGTCTTTAGGTTAATGTGCAAGTGATTTTTTTGATCTTCGTAGATTTTGGAGTATACAAAGATATCATCAATAAATAACACTACAAAGTCCTCAATATATTCCTTGAAAACTCTATTTATTAGATCCATGAAGATAGAGGGTGCATTAGTCAATCCAAAAGGCATTACTGTAAACTCATAATTCTAGTACCCAGTTCAAAATGATGTTTTTGGAATTTCTTCATTCTTCACACACAACTGATGATATCCAGATCGATGGTCAATATTTGAAAAGAATTGAGCTCCATGAAGTTGGTCAAATAAATCATCAATGCGAGGTAGGGGATACATGTTCTTTACTGTTATAGCATTGATCTCCCTGTAGTCAATGCACAACCTCATTGATCCATCGTTCTTATTAACAAAAATAACAGGGGTTCCCCATGGAGAAACACTAGGGTAGATAAATCCCTTATTACACAATTCCTCTAGTTGTTTCTTTAGTTCCACTAATTCCTCAGTGGACATTCTATAAGGGGTCTTCGATATGGGAATTGATCCATGAATTAAATGAATGGGAAAATAAATTTCTCATTCTAGAGGACGTCTAGGTAAATCTTTTAGAAACACATCCACATATTCTTTTACAATAGGTATATCCTCTATTTGAACATTCTTCTCCTCACCCAAAGTTATTTCATTCTCTTCCTCCCCAATAATTGAATTTAGTTGAGCTACTGGGGGTGGATCTAGATAAGAATTAGGTGGTGATGTTTCTTCTCTAAAGATAAGGTACTACTTATCATCACAAACAATTGTAACCTAATTCTTCTTAAAATAAATTATCACATCATGATCCGAAAGCCAATCCATACTGAGGATTATATCAAATTCAATCACAGGTTCAATGATGAGATCAGCAGATAAATAACGTTTATATGCCTTAATGGGAACTGATTCACAATTTTTTTTTGCGATGATACTTCCCTTAGGAGTTTTGACTGACAACTACCTTGTTAAATCAAATTGGAAATATCAAATTTTCTTAGAAAACTCGGAAGATATGAAACAATGAGATGATCCAAAATCAAATAAAGAATTGGCTAAAATTGAGGAAACCATTAAATTACCTTCCACTACGTCTTTCGAAGCTTCAACCTCTGTAGTAGTGATAGCATTAGCTTGGCCTTGATCCCTTGGCCTTTTCTGAGGCAAGTTCCCCTAATTCTTAGGAAAATCATTCAAATAATTACCCATTTCTCTACAATTTTAGCATTCAACATCCACAAACTCTTTCTTCCCCTTGCAATCACGAGCTTTGTGGCATTTTTCACCACACTTGTAATAGACTCCCATTCCCTTTAGGCAAGTACAAGGGTGTTTCTTTCCACATTTACTACAGGATGGATATTCAACTTTTCCCTTCTTCCCCTTATTTCCATTTCCATAGTGTTCAGTAGATATCTTCTTCTCTTTCTTTTCTTCAAAGTTGTAAGACTTAGAGAATTATTTTTCTCTCTTGATAGCACAAGAGACAATGTCTTCATATGAAGATAAGGATTGTAAGACAAATTCTTGACGGAGAAATAGTTTTAAACCATTAAAGAAACGATCAATATTACTTCTTGGGTTACGTATATAATTTGCAGCATGCCTCACTAACCTTTTAATGTTAGCTTCATTCTTTGTGACAATCTAATCATCTTTTTTCCTCAGACTCGGAAATTGTCTTTCTATATCTGCTCAATGTTCATGAGGAAATTATTTTTGTAATAAAATCTCTTTAAACTCATTACATTCTATATTTGATACTTCATCATCTTCCTTTGTGTGTTGAATCAATGACCACCATTGATCGGCATCTCCAGTGGGGAAGTAGACTACCATGACAACTTTTTCCCTTTCGCTACTCCCCAAGGAATGAAATATATTGTCTAAGGAATTTATCCATTGCTCAACTACTAGTGGATTTGTACCCCCATTTAATTTTCTTGGTTTTTTCCATATGAATCAATCTAATATTGATCCTCCACGCTACGGATTAGGGTGCTCCATATGGGTAAGGTTATTATTCATAACCTGAGTGAGTTGTCCCAATATAGTGATAAGTTGATCAGTACCCATTGTATCACCAGTTCCACTACAATTATTTTGAGTAGGATGGAAATCCTTACATGGAGTACGTGCATTGATATAGTTTCCATTCCTTCCACTTGGCGCCATTTCTAAACAATGGCATAAACTATACTAGTTTATGAATTGAAATCCATAATTTCAAACTTGTAAAACACATAACATAAATTGAAAAGTTTATGGATATAATCCATAATCATAAAAAATGTTTTCTTTGAGGAAGTATATACTAATAAACCCTTCATAATGTTTTGTAAAGAAAATGGTAATTATCCTAAGTATATCCCCTGGCAGTGTCGTAACCAAGAGTGTAGGAAGACCCGTTGTTGTGCACCAGTTCCCGTTCGAGTCTAGCTCAAAGCAGTGTTTTTGGGTTTTACCCCTAGGTACATCTATGCCAGATCCACCTCTACCTGCTCGTATCCAGAAAGAGATGTATTGCTTGGAAAACTCACAAAATCTCTACAATACCAAAATTATAGGATATTCTTATATACTAATCCTCAAATTCTATCTTACGGCTATGTGCTCTAATCATAGTTTATCAAAATCTAGTTTCCATGGTTTTTACTAACTTCCTCTGATACCAACCATAATTCCCCAACCCTAGTTACCCAGAGTCGGTGCATTATTACATATCATTAGCATGATCACAAAAGATCATGTCTTGAAAGATTGATTAGTTTAGTAGCCTTGGAAGTACTAGATACATTCCTATGGTTTACATTACATCGTAAAATGGAAAACTACAATAACATTGTTTCCATAGACAATAATGATATCCCATAGACTATCCCGGTAGGTTAGTCATAATATACTTCATCACATCCTGGGGAAAATAAAACATAGAAAGGGCTGAGCTCAGATTCTCATTGAGGATAACAATATAGCATAAAATTTTATAAATAAGCATAAATATTTAAGGAAATGTATAAGACTAAAACAAAATACTTTTAAACTTTAACTTCATCATGATGTGGAGAAAATAAAATCAAAATAATGCCATTTACTTACTCACATGGATATTCTACTAGTCGAATAATCATATGCAATATCAATAGCCACTTTCATAATGATGGAATGCATAATACCATACTTTCATAACCACATAGTCAAGTCCTTGTGCCAAGACTACAAATAAGATTTTGTCAAGGCATTATTCCAAGACACTAGTCTGTCTTATGAGACCTACCGAAGCATCGATGAGCTATAGCGGGCTCCACCCATCACTTACTAAGTCCAATGCATTCCTCATATGAAAAGTTTAAACATTACATAAACATTCATATTAAAACTGGAATATGAAATGTCAATAATTTATCCATAAACCATTAATGGTATGAAATAAAACATCCACATTCAAAAATATCACAAAACCTCCAATACAATATGGATGTTTTGTATCCTAATAAATCAACTTCAAACAAACTTAAAATCCATCAGAGGATGTTGACATGGATGAAATCAAAACCTTTTTAGAGAAATATTTCTTTCTATTTGGAAATCATTTAAAAGTCATGTAATTATAAAAGAAAACATTTATATTTAAAAATATTCTTATAAGATTGTAATGGAAGCTTCGACGATGTTATAACGGAGGAAAATGGCCACACCCGCCGTATAAGTTAAAAAAACATTCTTACCTTGATTTTGTCAAAAAGGTCATAAAGTACCTTGTTTGGAAAACAATAGAAAGATTCATTTATAAACATCTTATAGAAGTCAAACATGGTTATAAATGACTTTAACCAATAGTCTATAAAATGGTAAGATTTTTTTGAAATACATTTTTAAGAAACATGGATGTGGATGATAAAGAGGTCCCAGTATATAATTATATATAAACAACCTCAGATAATGAAGAGATTGTGAAATTATCCCTTACCTTGTAATTTTCCTTGTTCAATTTAGGTTAACCTCTCATATAATTGTGAAATAATTGTTATTAAATTATAAAATAATCATTTATATTAATATTATATCATATATGATATTTTTACATTACTTTGTTAATAATATCTTAGTATTATCGTCGTTTTGTGTGTTAACTGATTCATTATACTTTATATGAATTGTTATTTAAGTAATGTTTTTTATGGATAGGATGTATCATATTCATATTCAGAATGATATTACGTCTTTAAACATTATTTTTAATCAGCTAATGTAAATTATTCTTGAATGGATACGATGGGGAATGAATCTCATCGCGTTCGTGGAGACGGTAATCCGCACGTACGCATGAGCGACAATATCATTCATTTGATATTAAAATAATATATAATTGGATTTTATATCATATATACAGAATAATTATCGTGTTATATTTATTATTTACATCAATTTCACATTATTATTATACCCATCCAAATAATAATGTATTTAATAACAATTAGACCATGACATGGAGATGGTAAGCCGTACATATGTACGTATGGTGACATATCATTCAAATGATGGATATAATAATGAATATGGTTATACACTATTTATAATAACATCATAGTATATAAAATATATTGGAGTTATTATTTGATAATGGAAACAACAGGGAAATAAGAAGTGGAAGAATAAAAAACATCAAAGAGGTGGGGAGATATTTACCTCTTCTTTAGGTTATTCCTTTTGATTTGATCAAAAGGGATCCTTAGGTTGGATTTCTAACTAAAAGAAGGAATTAAGGATTAAGTTAGGACTGTTGATAGGGTATTTGGGTAGGGATTGGCTGATAAAAATGGATTTGAATGTTTGAATTAGAGAGAAGGGGGAGTGCCCTTTTATAAGAGGGGTGAGGGGCACCTTAGGAAAAGCTAGAAATATTATTTTATAATAAAATTATTTTCGGTTTATAATGGCTCAAAAATGAATTATAAAAAGGATAATGTGGGTATGGGTCTAAAATCACTCAAAAAATAGGTTTTGGATAGGTCTGGGTCACTATATTAACTTTATCTTTTAGATTTAACTCTTAGTTAAATAGTTTGACATTTACCACGTCTCTTTGTATTTTTATATTATATGGTTAATAAAATTACTATATATTTCCAAGAGAACCCCAAGTGGTCTATTAATGATACAACTATAATTATTTAAGTCTTTGGGATGACCTTATATTTTTTGGAATATAATATCAATTAATAATATAATATTTATTTTTAAAACTCTTTTATGTCAATTTTGACAATATTTGGTATTTTGTTTTTTCTAAATTCATAACAGAATTATTACTTAAAAAAAATTCATCTAGCCAACACTAACAAGTAATATTAACCTATAAAATTAGTGGAATTCATAAAAAGTATCAAATTACATTTATTAGGATATTTATAATATCAATTATTTTAATATTTCATTAATTAGGTAATTACTGTATCATCATTGTGTCATAAATAAATTAACTTTTTTAATGTATAAAAAATATAAATAAAATACCATTATGTAGGAAATATTTTTATATTTATAATGAATATTTATAGTCTAAGTTATCTTATGTGTAACCCTATATTAAAAATGGTTTAGTTATTAAACATTGAATTTAACACTTTTAACTCTTCTTTGAATTAAATAGTAATAAACGTCCTAATCTAATCCAAGTGGGCCTAAAGGGTCATATTTTATTCCTAAGGTTGTTTTTGGTCGAATTACACAGATCCAATATAATTAGGACATGAGTCAGGGTAATAATAATATCATTTGTACCCTTAATTAGCCTATTTACTTTTAACCATGGTAAATAAAAGTAAAAAGTTAATATTTACCAAAAATTATTTTTATTTATTAAACCACATTTTACCTAATGATTTCAATATTTCCTTTTTGATTTTTCAAATTCAACTCACAGAAGTAGTAAAATTATGTTTTATGTAATTTTTCAAATCTTACTAGGAGGTGGGTAAAAGACGGTAAAAATTTAAATAAAATTTTTATATATCTAATATTATTATAAACTGACTGCAATTAATTACATTGAACTTATATAGGAATTATTTATCTATTTTGACCTAAAATAAATTTAAATAAAATAAATAATTATTTAAATAAAAATATGGTTTTAAACTATAACTTAGTGTTTTCACTATTCATCAAAGATTGAAAGTTTTTAGAAAAATACCAAAAATTCACCCTTCGATGATTTTGATATTACGAATCCAAAAATGAAGTCCATTTTGAAAGATTAAACTTATAAAATTTCAAAAAGTGGGTATTAATATTCATAACGGTTTGTTTGATTGGTTGTGGTGTGTCAGAACTCTAAGTTGCGTACTACACATGCTATTGTATTATTCAAAGAAAGGCATATCGTGGAAGCTTTTGGTGTTACAAGACATCCCACCCCATAGAATTTGGGAGAAACATATTCTGGAAAGACATAATTAATTTGTATTAATCATTTTCATCATACCACACTTGATCGAATATGTGTCCTGAATTGCACCTGCTAGCGAACATATGTGTTAGTTAGATTATGCTTGATCTGATCAACAGTCTAGGCCATACCTGTTTGGTGAATTTAACCAACCAACCAAACCCACCAATTTGGTATGGGCTCAAACTCGTACAACCTACCAATTCATCAGGAAAATAAAAGGCACCTAAAATCACCTTACACTGATAGAGATTTTAAAGTTAAAATTGTACCATCAAAGTGACATATTACATGGTCACACATATGTGCATCCATTGATGGTGAAATGAACCATCCTCACATGATTTATCCTCCCTAATTCATCATTTTAAATAATTATAAAAGTATCTCTTTAATAAAAAAGTCCTCACTCTAACCTAGTTTCTAATGTGGGATTATAAAAATATCCCGTTTTAAAAAATAAAGTTAAAGAATTTTTTTAATATCTATTTTAAAATAAAAATAAAAAAATACCCAACTATTTTAAAATATTTAAAATATCATTTTTAAAACTTTGAATCAAACTTTCTTTGAAATATCATTCACAAATAAATGTATCTCTCAATTTGAACCTTTATCTAGTAGATTAAAATAAAAGTTGAATATAAAAACCTATGGACACTACTGTGAACATATAACTCTTTGTGGTTATTGTTATAATAATCTTAAGCCTTTAAGAGATGACCTAAGGCTAGAAAATATGATTTTATGAAGTAAATTGTTGGTAAAATATGATAATGATTAAATACAATGTCGAAATTATGCAACCATAAATGTAATAAATAAAGGTTGAATAAATAAGGGCTATAATTTTTGTTTTAATGAGAAAAATGGCATGTTAATTTTAAATCATGGATATATAAATTCATCTGAAGAGTTTTTAAATTTTATCATGTTTTTTTGGATGAGGTTAATAAATTTATGTGTATTTAATGAAAATGTTTACTACTATAAAAAGTTCATTTTCTTATAAAAACAATTTATTTAATGGGGGAACACACTAAATTAATTACGTGAGTTAATGATGTGTTTGGATGATGTTTTTAATGAGATTGATATTCTTTTATATAGTGTATTATTACATTATTTTTTTATTAAATGGAAAAATGTGATGACAAGGAAAAGTAAAATGGTGTTTAATTATGGTTATTCCAAAAATTGTGCTAGTAGGGATAAAGTTGGGTATTTCGATGTGAAATTACTTACAGAATTTTGTGTGTTTAGAGATCAATGTGAACTTGGTAATCTTTAGTATTTTCATATGAATTTAAAAATGGTTTAACTACTAATGAAACCATACATGGGATGAAAATTTATATTATGTGTTGGGATTAATGTTATGATTGAATTGCTTATAACTAACCAATTTTTGAGTTGTAAAAGTACCATGAAGTTGGAAAATCATATAAATATTGTGTGGGATAATATATGGTCATCCCCGAGGGGTCCCTAGAATGTGATATGCCATGTGATGGAAATGTTTCCCTCAAGGGGACAAGATAGATTTGATTCTATGGGAATGACATGCCCTTGAGGGGCCCATATGTGATTATGATTTTATGCATGGCTAGCCTTGGGCGAGGCTCAGGAATATGGGATAATTCATGAGCTTGGTTTATTTCATTATAGGTACTAAAAATCAACGAAGAATGTGTGGGATCCTCAGGTTACATGTATACACCTAATATCTTTTTGCATTGTTGTAAGGTTTACACTATTTGTGTATGTTCACATATCGACTCCTTGAGTTGGCAGTACTTGTATTGGTATCTATTAAGTATTATATTTCCAATTATTTTATGTACACACAAGTTGCGAATAATAATTCTATGTATGACATTTTAGGTTAAGAAAATATTCCTATATAGTTAGTAGATGGTTTTAGGAGACTCTTTGGAGTGAAGTTCATGTGTTTCTAGAGTAATTAGAGTGAGATCTATATATTTAAAGTAGTGGTTTATTTCAGTTATAATGTTTAAGTTATGGTTATTGTGTTTTAATATTGAGTAAATTTTTGTTGTAATAAAAATATGGGAATATTGAAATATTATTTTTAGTTTATTGAGTTTATATTGTTTGGTTTTCACTGTTTATAATTATTGGGTTATTTTTTCTTAGTTTATTGATTCTATGAAACATTTGAGGGTAAATCACTCCAAAAATAATTTCATTTGACCCTCAATAGTAGTTTTTATCCTCTAGTGAAAAGATAGTGAATTTTCAGCCATTTTTCATTTCACTTAGGTGGAACTATCGTACTATAGTGGGATATTAAAAAATGTTACCAAAGTGGTTTATTTTTAGAGTCTTGATATTTGATAAGTTATTAGGTTTTATATTTGAATTCAAAACATGGTATGGAGACTATGTTTTTTTCTTGTCCCAGACAACCATGGAGGTAGTCCAACAAACCTAAGAAGAATGAGATTGTATTTTTGAGATTTACAAGTATGATTTTGGGGTATGATACTCAATTAAGGGAGAGTAATGGGATATTAATGAACCATATTAGCATGAATATACATGAAATATAAATTAGTGAACATGTGTTTATGCATGATTAATTAATTTATTGAGTGAATGATTTTTGTTAAATAATTCATTTGTTAATAAACTAATTAGTTTTTTTATGAATAAGTTAGTAGTTACTTAAATAAAATAAAAAGGATGTGTTTGATGATGATGTGTAATTTTTATTTGATTATTGATTGTTTACACTAATGTGATATGAATAAATTATTAAAAATAAAATTTAGGAGTTAAATTAGATAAAATGATAATGAGATTAAATAATTATTGGATGAAGTAGCTAGAGGTAAAATTTATAGATTTATATTTATGTTTTTATTTTCTATGAACATAAGGGAAATGTGATTATGGAATAATGGAAATGGAATGTAATGATTAACAGAATATGGAAGACCTATTACAAGTATATAATTTTAATATAAAATGGGGTGATGTTTTAAAATTAGGTACTTGATTGATTGTTTGTATAATGCTATAGTTTATTTTAAAAGTGTTTTAAATGGGAAAGGGTATGGTAATAGTTTATGGATTGGAAAATGTGAAAGGTTATAATTAATGAATATTGACGTGTATATTTTGAATTGAATGATTTTTTACATTCATTTTTTGTTTTATAAATATTGGAATATTGAATAATGTTTTTTAATAGTGAAATGATTATTAAATGTTTTAGACATTCATTAAATGGAATTGATATAAATTGAATGAATTTTATCAGATCAAAAATTTGTGTTGATTAGTTCATAAGTTTAGATAAAAATTTAAAGCATGGTGATATGAGATGTGTGATTTAGTTAAATATGTTTATAGATATAATTTTTTTAAATGGGTTTTTAAATATAGAAATCGGAATTAATATGAGATCAACAGAATACAATAGTTTTTATTATAAGTGTAGCTTCTATTATTAAAATTTTTATTTTTATTTTGGGAACAATGATAAATGGTAAAGTACTTATCATTATAAGATTATGAGGTAGAATTTTATGTTTTATTGGATTAAAGAATGAAAATGTTTAACTAGTATGTGCACATGTTGATTTATATAGTCTAACACATATTTGTTTGAGGCCATTTTTCTTGTCAAAGAAAAGGTTTAAGAAAATTATTTCATTTGAAATTTAATAATATATTTAATATTCTTTAATTATTGTAAATTGCATGACATTATTACATTTTATTGAGTTATATTACCATGTATTTAGGTTTTATTTATTCATTATGAGAATGTTGGATTAATTGAAATGTATATTTGATGAGCATGTTGATTGTTATGACTTGTTGTGATTATTTTGAAAACGAGATTATGAATGTATGATTATTGAATCATGATAAATGAGATAAAGGGATGATAATTCTTAGTTTATAAACATAAAGTTTGGACGATGTTTGATTCCAAAATTATAAACAAGATAATAAATGTGTAAAAATTATTTATTAAGACATTTTTTATGAAATATCTGTGTGTTACATTGAATGTTATTTGATTTTGTAAGGGGGAAATTATTTTAGTTGCCGATATAAAAGTTTTTAATTTAAAGGTGTGTTTTTTATAACTTTATTTATCTTTATAATATTTTTGTTTATTGAAGTGGTGGTTGGGTGTTTCATGGGTTAAATAAGTAAATTTAAATAGGTTTTAAGTTATTTTTTTGAGATCTCTATGTGAAAAAAGTTATTGTCATTGTGTTATTGAGAAGTATATTGAAATGAGATGTTGTGTGTGGATTGAAAAATTAATTTGGAATACTATTCACCTTTGGGATGAGTGTGCCAAAGGTAATATTCCCTAAATCAATGTGACAACATGTTATATGGTAAAAAATTTAACAGATTATGATATACACATGACATAAGGCTTATTCTAAGCATTTACAGAATATCATATTTTATGATATAAGGATATTTTATACAAACTTCTAGAGATAGTTGTATTATATGGTATGGTGAATCACAATGAAATAAATCACATTGTATAACTCTTTGGTAATTTTTTAATTTACTAAAGGAATTAGAGTGTTCATGAGTTAAAACTTTCATCTTTTACATCTAATCTATCATTGATTATTTGTTTCATGTCATGAAAAGGATTAGTGGGTTTTCATATCCGAGGGTTATAACCAGTGCTTGTATTAACTCATAATGTATGACTTAATGGTTATTCATATATAATTATAAGGGAAGTTATAAAGGATAATTCACTATTGGATAATGATTATGTAAGATTGTTCATTCCTTGGATGAATCTCTCCTTCCAATAACACTCTTCTCCAACCTCTTTTACACAATGAGGCACTAGTATTCTATGGAGGGTGGAATAATCAAACTAATACAATGAATGATTCAAAATAACCCATAGATAAATTATAGATAGGGGAGACTTATGGATTAAATTTAGTGATAAATATCAATAAAATTCATAAAAATTTCATTCCAACAACACTATAGTTTATGTTAACACATTCAACATTTTTTACTTCATTTATAGGTATGATTTCGATATATTTCATGGTTGATCATGGATTTTTGATTCTATTTTTAATACACTATATTTAATGATTATCTTTAGATCCTTTGAAGAACTATAGTGGCATAATATCACTATAAAGTTTTTGAATAATGAAATAATATATAAAATGAAGTTTTGGAGGTCGTAATGCTTGTCGTATTCTATATCATTAAATATAATTAAGAATTTTGTTATGATTGATTGAGTAACAACTTACAATATGGGATATCATAGCCAGTAACTCAGTAAAAACCCCCAATTTTTATATAATTAATAGAATATCCCAACATGAAATCATATTCAATGATAGTGTTGTGCCTCAGGTTCAAAATAGTTCATCATATCACCTTAGATATATCGATTTGAATATTAAGAAATTATTGATATGTATGTTTTTTTCATTCATATATATAGGTTTTCCCCTAATACAGATGATTATTACCTTTTCTATGTATGTTTAAAAA
This sequence comes from Viscum album, assembly GCA_963277665.1. Lineage (NCBI taxonomy): Eukaryota > Viridiplantae > Streptophyta > Magnoliopsida > Santalales > Viscaceae > Viscum > Viscum album. Next base: position 801,859,341 of record OY728119.1, on the reverse strand, counting down.
CTATATACACATTACTTATTATAAATGGTGATAGGAATATCAATAAAAAAAATTATTTAGAGTGTTTAAAATATTTAAGCATCACATTCCAATATATCACATTCTATGATTCCACCTGTATCATTTAATGTGATATAAAGAAAAAAGTTTTTTTTCGTAAAATTCAATTTTGAATTGAGTTATATAATATATAATTTTTATAGAAATTATATTGAAATGTATTTATTATTTTATAAATCTATTTATAAATTAATTAATTAAAAAGTTGATATAATTAATTAATTTATTGATTTTGAAATATTCATTAATAAAAATTCCACAAAAATAAATGTTAAAATTAATATACCTTTTAAATTATATTAAATTACTTATAATTTTTATATATAATTTTTAAATAGAAATTATACTGGTAATTTATAAAGTGTATATAAATTATAAAAAAATGTAAAAATGTTAAATAACTTCTATTTATGTTATGAATTGTTCATATTACTTAATTTGAATGTTTCTAATTAAATTAATTATTTGAGATACTATTTGAACCACATCAAAAAGAGTTTTGATGATTGATTTGATGATGATTTATATAATATTAGGTATGAAATATTTAGATTTTGTAAATAGTTTACATAAGAGAAATTGAAATATAAAATGTTTATATTTTTTACCATATATTTAAAGTGAAACACCATATAATGAATAATATGAAAGAGTTCATATTTTTCAATGAATATAGAGGGGTTTATATTTATGATTATGGAATATCTATAATATATAACTACATTATAAAATGATTATATTTAGATTAATTTATGAATTGTTCATAAATGTTTTTCTCATGTTTAAATATGAGGTCAGTTAATTTATTTAAAATTTATTCCTTTCTTTATTATTAGTTATATTATTTATCTTATGAGTTCTTTTGTCTGCTTTTGTTTAAATTGTTTTACTACTTCATGCGATTTTCATAATTTCATATAAGGAACTACATGCTAGTTATGATAAGGGATTTAATTTTCATCTACCTTGACCTCGATTTGTGATTAATTTTATTATATTTAATTTAGTTGTTGAATATAGTTTATATATATAATGGGCATTATAGTTATAAAGGATTGAAATATATCCTGAGTAAAGTGTCCTTGGGTAGAGGGACTTAGGGTCAAACTTCCCAATGGTGTGGAGGCTTATACCAAATTATATAAATGTGGGGGTAATCTATTTGTGTCTCCAGTATTAATCATGTGGGTATTTTTAATTTCATATAATTTTAAACCATTACATGAATTGTTTATGTTCCTTAAAAATATGATTCATTTGGATATGTGTAAATATGTTTGGATACTTTTTGGATGATTAACATAAAATGTGTGTTGTTTAAAGAGTTACTAATCAATATGGATTGAACATATTTATTGGACCCCTCATGTATTAATCATGTTTTAATGATCACAAATCCTATTCAGTCTATAAAACTTGTTAACTCTATGAAATCTATCTCACATCAAATGCACAATTGTTTAGTAAAAGGTATCCAAAGCTCTCAAGTGCTATACAATCAGTTTGACTACTATATAGTGTCTGTTGATCTACTTTATAATGTCTTCTTTAACAAATGATTGAGTTTAATACATTCCATAAATATCACTAATTAAGCCAGAATATAGATATTTTCCTAAGTCGAGACATCGTGAACAAGCACACACCATGACCATGAGACACCGTGACAACCAGACATCGTGACAACCAGAAACTGTGAAGTTGACACCGTGACAACCAGACACTGTGAAGCAGACACCATGACAACCAGACACCGTGAAGCAGACACTGTGACAACCAGACACCATGAAGCAGACTCTGTGACAACCAGACACCGTGAACCAGACACCATGACAAGAAGACACCATGAACAAGACACCATGAACCAGATACCATGAACAAGAAATCGTTTCCATGACATACTGTGACACCGTTTCTTAATATGCTTTTTCATATTTCAATTTAATCTCTAATAGTCATATTTGAAGATTTTAAATTCACCGACATAATTAATATTTCTTTGTATACATATCATCTGATAGTACGTGGTACGAGGTGCAGAATACATTTAACCTATCAGATCAAACACATTCACTCCAAGATAAAATAGTATTGTGGACTAGAAAAAAATAGACACAAAAAAGATAAAAAAGGAAAAAACAAGTGGGTGGGCGTGAGCACGACAACGAAGAATACACTTAGATAATTTTTTTTAAGAAAATTGTCTCGTGCAAGTAAACGCTGCTGGAGAACACATGAAGCTCATTTGAATCCCAGAATCGAGAACAGCTTCGCACTATAAAACATCACGAAGAACACATGCCAGATCAATCTAACTTGTGACACTCTGTTTTCCATATGAGGACATGATTTATGCATCTACTTAATCTCAGAGGTCTAGAGCGACAAAGACTAACATTCAGAGCCTTTCTAAACCTATCTCAAAATTTCTGCTCTATTTTGCATCATTTTACTAGTTTTTGAGCATTGTGTATATGTGTATAACAACACAATCTGTCTCCTGCATTAAACTGAAGGATACAAGATATCCTTACTCAAGCATATCTTTACAATTTTGTATACCCACAGATAAGTGTGGAAGAGGACCATGTGTGGCCTGGTTGTTTGTACCCATAAATAACTATGCAAGAGGTCCTTGTGTGACCTGGACAGTCCGGTGTACTATTGTTTAACCCCGATCCAGGGTTTGGATCATGTTTATTTATATAATCTTTTTGGTGGAAGGTGATCACTAAGTGGAGTGGATTAAGTATTGGATTGAGACTGAACCACTTGTTTCATATCCACTATGCTGCTTAATTTAGTCTTCTATATTTTACTGTTTTACCATATAATTCATAAATCACTAAATTCAATTTGATAGTTAATCTTGGATAGAAGTTATAATTTTCTTGTCTTAGTAGAATAACTTAAAAAGTAATATTAATAACTGACATTAAGATTATTGAGAATTAATTAATCTCTAAGAAGTTATTTAAATAGTCAAACCTTCATAGCGGTATTAATTTGATTAACTGGGATGTATTTAAACTTATTAGGAACACTATTTAAGAATACTTTTTAAACAAAATTTTTTATAGAGACTATATTCACCCCCCTCTTAAGCCATCCACTCCAACCAACATTTGGTATCAGATGTTGTTTATCTTTGTTTAACCTTATGCAACTGTGATTGTAGTTGTACTTTGAAGATCTGTAAATTTCTATTAATTATATATTTCTGGATCTTTTAAAGTATTTATGTATTATGGATAATATATTGGAAGGTTATGCAACCAACATACCACCATTATTTAATGGAACAATCTCTTCTCAATGGAGAATTAAAATGAAAATGCATTTCGAAAGTATGGGTTTTGAAATTCGGTCTTCCAATATAGATGAATACCAGATTACTACTACTGATAGAATCACATGGGATGAACCTATCAAAACTACCTACAATAACAATTTCAAAGCTATGAATGCTTTATACTCATCCTTAGGATATGAAGAATTCAATATAATCTATACTTTTAAAACTGACCATGAAATTTGGGATACCCAGTCTGTCTCACATGAAGGAACATCTAGTGTAAAATAAATGAGAATTAATACTTATACTATTAAAGATGATAACTTTAAAATGAAACCTGATGAACCTATCTCTGACATATATCTTATGTTCAATGATATTGTCAACACAATGATTTCTCTTAGAAGAGAAGTCATTTCCAAAGAACAGATCATGAGAATTCCCAGATGTCTACCTGATAGATAGAGAGGAAGCTCTATCTCTATTAATGAATCATGCGACATCAGCGAGATACCTATAAAGGAACTCATTGGGAAACTAATGATTCATTAATAAGAGCTAAAAGTCAACAAGGAAGAGGAGGATGAACCAAAAAGGAAATATGTTTCATTCAAGACCACCTCCTCTAAGCACAATGACAAAGGGAAATTGGAAGATTTTGTAGAAAGTTCTAGTAGTGAAAAATCATCACCTGAAAGTGATGAAGAGATGGATCAATTAGCCAGAATATTCAATAGATTTTACAAGAAGAATAACTTTTTCTGAAATCCTAAATTGAAGGGAAAATATGACCAAAATGGAAGTTGGAAGAAGGATTGGAAAATAAGTGATAAGATTGATGAGATTGTCTGCTATAAATGTAAGTACAATGGGCATATCAAGGCTGACTATCCAAAGCTGAAGTACAAAAAGAGATACGAGGAAAAGGACATGAAGTATAAAAAGGCCATGAAAGAAACCTAGAGTGCTTCCGAGGACAATTCAAGTGACTTAGAAACATCACATGATGAACAAGATAACAAATAAAATATTGTGTTTTATGACAAACACATCTGAGGTAACACTGGACTCTCCTGAACATAATTCATACAATTCTGTAGATAAGAGTCACTTTGAAAATATGAATAATGAAGAAATGTTTGAATATTGTAACATCCTTGAAGAAGCATTCAATGAACTAAAAGAAAAATATAAATCATTGAAGAAACAATATTCTCTTACTGTGACTATTAAATCTGAACTCACAACTAAAATAGGGAAAAATGATCAACTGCTCAAAGAGATAAACGAATTAAAAATGTCTAATGAGAAATTGAAGAATAACCTTGATAACATAACCAATGGGAAAAATACCCTTACTCACATGCTAGGGAAAAAAATTTCCCCTAAATATAACAGTGGCGTTGGTTATCAACCTGGAAAAAGAAACATTGGTAGAACAAATTTTGTTTCTAAATCTAGGACATATAGTTTTACTCCTAGTTTTGGACACAAATCAACTACTTCAATTTATGATACGCGTTCTACTGTTTCATGTTTTTTTGGACCAAATAGAGTTTATTTTTCTAATACTTTACATAATGCTTATAGGAAACCTATGAGGAAAATATGGGTTCCTAAATCACTTATTAATAATACTAATGGACCCAAACAAGTATGGGTACCAAAATCTATTTTTTCTTAATCATTTTGTTGGAAAACTGAAAAAAGAGTTCCTGTAAAGGTTTATGGTACTGGGACAGTGTATGTTCAAGACACATGAAAGGATACTACTCATGCTTCAAGAACCTAATAAAAATAGATGGAGGACATGTCACATTTGGTGACAATGCCAAAGGAAAGATTATTGGCCTCGACCAAATCGGTAACTCTAACTTAGTTTTAATTTCTAAAGTAATGTTTGTTGATGGATTAAAATATAATCTACTTAGTATCTCACAATTATGTGAAGATGGATTACTTGTTGGATTTGAAAATTATGCTAGTAATGTCTTTAGTTCAAAATAATAATTAGTGTTTTTTGCATTAAGAAATGAAAATGTTTACTCTGTTAACATAGATTCCTTAGCTTCTCAAATTGCTTCATGCATAAGTGTATTTTATAAAGAGTATTGGATCTGGAATAGGAGACTAGGACACTGTAACAATCACCCCCTTAGACAGCTAACTAGAAAATACTTAGTTAAAGACTTACCCTAACTTGAGTTTCCAAATGAAAAAGTGTGTAATACCTATCAAAAAGGAAAACATCACAAAATTTCCTTAAATCCAAAGATAGAATTGTCAACTTCTCAGCCTCTCGAACTAGTACACATGGATTTGTTTGGACCATCTAGAGTTTCTAGTTTAAATTGGAATCACTATGTTTCTGTTCTTATAGATGACATTTCTAGGTATACTTGGACCTTGTTTCTGGCTCACAAAAGTGGAGCCTGCTCTTTTTTACTAAATATTCCAAGTCTATGAAAACTCTTAGTGGAATTAGAATTAAATCCTTAAGAATTGATCATGGCCATGAGTTTGAAAATCAAGAGCATGGATCCTTTTTCTCAAAAAATTGTTATAGTCCCAATTTCTCTACCCCTAGAACACCTCAACAAAATAGAGTTGTAGAAAGAAGAAATAGAACCCTGCAAGAGATTTCCAGAACAATGCTTAGTGAATATGACCTACCTATTTATTATTGGGATGAAGCTGTCAATACAACATGCTACATAATTAATAGAGTGTTGATCATACCTATTCTTAAAAGGACTCCTTACGAGTTATGGAACAATTGAAAACCCAAGGTTAACTATTTCAAAGTTTTTGGTTGCAAAGTATATATCATTAATACTAAGGAAAATCTTGACAAATTTTCATCCAAGAGCGATTAAGGTATATTTTTAGGATATTCCATGTCTAGTAAATCCTATAGAGTGATCAATAAAATAACGAAATGTGTAGAAGAATCTATCCATGTCAAATTTGATGAAACAGATCCACATGATCCTAAAACCATTATAGAGAACCTGGAGGATGATATATCAAATCTGAACATTAATAAAAAAATCCTCAAACCATTCTGTGAAAGAATATATGAAAACTTCTAGTTGTTGAAATTCCTTAGACTCAAGTCACAATGAACCTGAACCTATTGATGAACCTGAAATGACTAGTCCCTCCTTCTCTAGAGGTGTTAGAACTCTTAAGAACCATCCCTTAGATGATGTTGTTGGAGACCTAGAAAAAGGAACTCAAATAGAGCTTCTCTTAGAAATCAGGTTGAACATCAAGTCTTCTTTAAACAAATTTAACAGAAAAACATTAATGATGCTATCAATGATGAATTTTGGGTGATGGACATGCAAGAATAACTTAATCAGTTTGAAAGTAACATAGTTTGGAAACTTGTTGAAAGACCCAAGGACACAATCACCATAAGAACTAAATTGGTTTTTAGAAATAAGGTAAATGAAGCTGCTAACATAGTTAGAAACAAGGATCGATTGGTTGCAGAAGGCTATAATCAAGAAGAAGGAATTGACTATGAGGAGACCTTTGCACCAGTAGCTAGACTTGAATTCATCAGAATCCTACTTTCTTATAATGCCCATATGAATTTCAAACAATATCAAATGGATGTTAAGAGTGCATTATTAAATGGGTATATAGTTGAGGATGTCATTGTTGAATGACACCTTGGATTTATAAACCCCCATTTTCCAAATAATATTTTTAAATTATCAAAAGCTTTATATGGTTTATAACAACCACCAAGAGCCTGGTATGATAGGTTGAGTACTTTTCTTATTTCCAATGGTTTTACAAAAGGAATAGCTGATCCTACACTTTTTATAAAATGAATTTCTAATGATTTTGTAGTTCAAATCAATGTAGATGACATTATCTTTAGATCTTCAAGAAATTATTTATGTGTTGATTTTTAAAAAATGATGGAAAATGAATTTGAAATGAGTTTAATGGGTGAACTAAAATCATTTCTCAGATTTGAAATCTTTCAAAATAATGATGGTATTATTTTAACTAAAATTAAATATACTAGGGATCTTCTAAAACATTTTGGATTAGATAGAAATAAATGTAATGACACTCCCATGAGTACCACTTGTAAGTTGGATTTTGATGAAGATGAAAAATCTGTTGATCAAACCACTTATATAGGAATTATTGGAAGTTTACTCTACTTAACTGCCAGTCGACCTGACATCATGTTCAGTGTGTGTATGTGTTCTCGTTTTCAAGAAAATCCTATGGAATCTCATTAAATGTTGTAAAGAGAATTTTTAAATACCTCAAGCATACACCCAATCTAGGACTGTACTATCGTAGAAGTCAATCATTTAAATTAGTTAGTTATTCTTGATTCTGACTTCGGTGGCTGTAAGTTAGATTGAAAAAGAACCTTTGGAATATTCCACTTTTTAGGAAAGTCACTAGTATCATGGTGTAGTAAGAAACAAAACTTTGTTTCATTATCTACCACATAAGCTGAATATATAGCTTCTAGTAGTTGTTGTCCACAAATCTTGTGGATGGAACATACATTACTAGATTATGGATATCAATTCAGGCATGTACCTATAAATTGTGACAACACAAGTGCTATTAAAATCTCGAAAAATACTATTTCACATTCTAGGAAAAAGAATATTGATATAAGACATCACTTTTGGAGAGATAATTATAAAAAAAGGTGATATCACTTTGGAATTCATTGGTACTGAATATCAGCTTTCTGATATATTTACCAAACCATTAAATTCTGAAAGAATAGACTACATCATACATGAACTTGGCATGATAAATCTTAAGTAAATGTCTTACTGTCTTACTGTCTTATGTTTATGATCTCATAGTTAGTATTTCATGATTACTATATGATAGTCACTGTCTCCTCATAAGGATCAATCACTGTCTCAGCATAAGGATCAATCACTGTCTCACCGTAAGGATCAATCACTGTCTCATTGTAAGGATCGATAACTGTCTCGCTGTAAAATTAATTAACTGTCTCACCATAAAGGCCTGATATGGTCTTACCATAAAGATTCATTATGATTTTTATTTACAAATTAAAAACCATATCATGGTAATTATTCATTTCATCTTTTTTATTTTCCCGCGCTTATACTTTTGCGACGTTTAGTATTCATAAATTATAAAATAAAGGATGCGTCACTTGTCCATCACTTCAGCTTTCATTTATTCACTCAATTTGTAACCCTTATTCAACCCTTCAACCCTTCTCACTCTCAAAACTTCGATGAATGCCCAGGATGGAACACCCTTCATCGTCGACTCCTGATAAACGTAGCTCAAAGAAGACGAATATTTCTCCTAAGATGGCACTACAGGGTCCTCTAAATCCAAATATAGTGAACCAAGTAGTGGTACCTGAGAAAGAGATATTCCCTAAGTGTCTTCTGTCGAGTAAGTCTCTGGTTGTGAATGTTTTAAAAGATTAAGGATGGTTAGAATGGTTTTCGAAGAAAGATAGACCTATCTACCCTATGCTAGTGGCTCCATTTTATCAGTATGTTCAGTTCTCCTTTGATTCTGAAGATGGTTATGCCATGAGAAGCTGGATAAATAGACAGAAATGCACATTCTTTTCGAGGTTATGGGCTGCATGCCTTAGGATACCTCATGAAGGCATCTATGAGGCCTATAATATGGGACCTCCAACTTCTAGTGAATTCTATGTTTTCAAAGATGCTTTGAAAAGCTTAAATTGAAATAGCCCTAAGAGAGGAGCCATTTCTTCTAAACTGGATGGGTAATCTATAATTCTATTTAAGTTTATATAGAACATTATTATCCCTAGAAAAGGTTATTTTTCAATATTAAAATATCAGGATGTGTTTCTGATTTATCTTTTGTAAAAATGGGCATAAGATCAACCTTTGTAAGTATGTCATACACCATATGTGTGAGATGATCTAAACCACATCCAATTCAACCTCCCTATTTTATTCTCGGATTATCTCAGCCATGCTTCATGCCAAAGGTATGGTTGGATCTAATGAAGAAGCTATCAAGGATTGTGAGTTCTGTATTTCAAAAGTCATTATCAAGAGGATGAAAATCAATTGGAATCCTTGGAAAAAGGAATGGGTGGAAGAAAATGATAGGATTTATGAAAATTTTAATCTATTTGAACATCCCTCAAGACCAAAATATATTTCTGATCCTAGTTTGGAACCAGTTGAAGTTATTGAATATCTTGAAGAAGAAAAAGAAGAGGCTGCTATGCCTCCAAGGGAAACTGTTTCTGATAAAGAAGATAGTACTCATGTCCCTCATGTAGTAAGTGAAAAGGAAGTCCATACTTCTAAAGATGTTGGTAATCTGGAAGATAAACATGAAGTGGAAATAGAATCTATTGTCAAAGAAACTGAAAAGAATTCTATAGAAGATCTTATAGAGGAATAATTACATATTATGTAGGAAGCTGACCATGAGGTACTCCCAATGGAACAATCTGTTCCTGAAGTTATTCCTTCGACTGAGGAAAGGCTAGAGATAGATTTTTAGTTGGATAGACAGGAAATGGGTGAGGAACTAAGAGATGAATTCGTGGAAATAGATCAATACCCTATGTTTCTCAGTCCTGAGAAGGAATCAATTGTTGAGGGGGAGAAACCCCCAAATATGGAATCTATTGAAGTACCAAACCCAATTGATCAATGCCCTGTAGACACTCAGTATAAGTTCCCTAATTTTTATGATATGAATGATCCTCATAAACTCTTGGTAAAAGGACTTGAAATTTCTACTATGTTCCAATTGAAATCTGTCTCTAATTTTTCCCATGAAAAATAACATAAGCTCATATTAGTCCCTATCTCTGAACCTTCACCAGAACAACCATCCTTGGTGAGTAAATATGATCTGAAAGAATTTGGAGCTACCCTTTTGTCTGGAGTTGAAAAACTCCTAAATACCCAACAAGATCCATTAACAAATCTAAGTGAGATATATGCCTCACTACTGTTGGAAAATGTTAGTTGGTAGATTCAACCCAAAATGCTTCATGAGATTCTGGAAGTCAGAGTTGAAAACAGATTGCTTAGTGATGAAGTGGAGACTCTAAGAGGTATGCTTGAAGACATACAGAAATTGATGAATTCGAGATCAGAGCTTTCACCTCATCCTATGGATACTGTTGTTCCTAAAACCCCACATAATATTGCCTATCTGATTCAACCTCATTTAGCTTCCTTAGCTAAAAAGTTCGTAGAAAGAAACAAATAGATTGTGAAATAACTGTGAGATCTTTTTTTTAATCTTAACAATCTCACTAATGAGTATACGATGTTCCTTAAAAAAGTGCTAAATCAACTAAAATCTCCCACCTCACCTATCACTTCTTCTAAGGAATCAGGAAAATCATCTCAACCTTCCTTAGATAGTGACCTGCTTAGAATAGTGGTCAAATAAGAACTTTAGACTGTGCTTAGTGTTTTCAATAAATATTATCTATCTAAAGTTATCTATAGTAGTGAAAAATTTCTTGATCTTGTCCAAATCTATTGTAAAATATCTAATGATGATCAATATGAAATTTCAATGAAAGTGTATTTCTACTTCAACCAAATATTCTCAAAGACTGACATGACCAATCATTTCAAATATATTGTAAAAAATATGATGATTCCCCCTCTTACTCAAGATTTCAAGACTCAAGTCCAAAATCTCACATAGTTCACTCATCTATTGGATAAGTTTATAGAAAAAAGGATGACTTTAAAAAAGTTATGCAGTATGGTGGAGATATCATTTATGATTTTATCAAGATTCTGAGGCCCTATCTTCATGTAAAGAGTACAACCATTGTTGCTTCAGCGGCTGCACCTATGAGATCTGGTTTTCCTTCTTTCACCTCTACCCTAGCCTCCAATTCTATGTATGTCGGTCAAGAACTGAGTCAGATCAGGCCTGTGATCCTTGATCAAAAACTCCCTCGGTCTTATACTACACCTACTCTGGCTCCCTATGTCTTTGAAGGTCTTCCTTTACCTTCTCTCTCAACCAGCTCACTCCCTTCTTCTACCTCTACCTCTACTCTGATGGCTTCCTCTTCTGTTTCTACTAATAAGGGAAAAGAGAAGAGCAGCTAATGAAGAAGGAAATTGTTTACTCTCTTTTTATAGGAATCTTGTTACATTTGTTTTACTCTTTGCAATGCCCCTTTTTTTGTCTAATACATTATGCCCTTTTCTTGTCTCTTTTTTCTTTCTTTTTCTTGCTACTTTTTGATAATCCCAAAAGTTGGAGAACACTCTCTATAGGAAAATATATATAGGAGATCACTCACTCTATATATGTTATATTCACATTCGAACTATGTTGTTAGAACAAATATACACTCTAAATATATATGATTTTTGATCATAAAAAAGGAATATATTTTTGGACTCCTCATGTATTAATCATATTTTAATGATCACAAATCCTATTTAATCTGTTAACCTTTTTAAATCTATATAATCTATCTCATATCAATTGTAAGGTTATTTAGTAAAATATATCCAAAGATCTTAAGTGCTATACAATCAGTTTGATTACTATATACTATCTGGTGACCTACTTTATAATGTCTTCTCTAACAGGTGATTGATTTTAATCCATTCCATAAATATCACTGCTTAAGTCTGAATAGAGATATTTGCCTAAGTCGAGACACCGTGAACAAGCACACACTGTTACCATAAGACACCGTGAAGCAGACACTGTGACAACCAGACACCATGATAACCGGACACCCTGAAGCAGACATCGTGACAACTAGACACCTAGAAGCAGACACCATGAAAACGATACACCGTGAACCAGACAATGTGAAGCAGGCACCGTGACAACCAGACACCGTCAAACAGACACCTTGACAACTATACATCATGAACTAAACATCGTGACAAGAAGAGACCATGAACCAGACACCATGAACTAGACACCATGATCGAGACACCGTTTCCATGACATACTGTGACACCGTTTCTTAATATGTTTTGTTGTCTTTCAATTTAATCTCTAACAATCCTATTTGATGATTTTAAATGCACTGACATAATTAATATTCCATTGTAGACATGTCATCTGACAGTACAAGGTACGACGTGTAGAATACATGCAACTTATCAGATCAAACACATGCACTCCAAGATAAAATATTAGCGCAGCATAGAAACAAATAGACATAAAAAATGATACAAAAAGGGTGAAACAAGCGGGTGGGCATGAGCATGATAATGAAGAATACACTTATAGATTTTTTGAAGAAATAATTGTCTCATTAAACTCAATGCTGCTCGAGAACACACAAAGATCATTTGAATCCTAGAATCAAGAACATATTCACACTGTTAAACATCATGAAGAACACAAGCCAGATCTGTCTGACTTTCGACTATCTGTTTTCCAAACAAGGACTTGATTTTTACATCTGCTTCATCTTAGAAGTCCAGAATAACAAAGACTAACATTTAGAGAATTTCTAAACCTATCTAAATATTTCTGCTCTGTTGTGTATCATTTTTCTAGATTTTGAGTAGTGTGTGTATTTTTATAATAACACACTCTGTCTCCTATATAAACTAAAAGATATAAGATATTATTACTCAAGTATCTATTTACACTTTTGTATACCCACATATAAGTGTGGAAGAGGTCCCTGTGTATCCTGGTTGTTTATACCTATGAATAATAGTAGAATAGGTCCCTCTGTGACCTGGACAGTCCTGTGTACTGTTGTTTAACCCCGATCCATGGTGTGGATCAATTTTTTTTATATAAACTTCTTGGTGTCATGTGATCACCAAGTGGAGTGGATTAGGTCTTGGATTACGACTAAAATACTTGTTTCATATCCGCAAAGCTGCTTAATTTAGTCTTCTCTATTTTACTTCTTTACTGTATAATTTAGAAATCACTAAATTCACTTTGATACTTAATCATGGATAGAAGTTATAATTGTCTTATCTTAGTAGAATAACTTCAAAATTAATATTAATAACTGAAATTAAGATTATTGAGAATTAATCAATCTTCTAAGAAGTTATTTAAACTGTCAAACCTTCATAACCGTATTACTTTTATTAACTAGGATGTATTTAAACTTATTAGGAACATTATTTAATAATACGTTTTAACCAAATTTTTTTATATAGACTCAATTAACCCCCTCTTGAGTCATCTAATCTGACCAAAAATATTGATCAGATGTAAGGTATATGATTCAAAACTAAATCAATAGAAGCATACATATCTAAATGGAATAAGACGAGTCAATATGGTGAGATTAAAACCCCTCCAAAATAATAAGTGCTAGATTTCTTCCAAAGTGGTACTTTTCAAGATCTCAGTTATTAAGTATGGGTGACTCTAAATGTTAGTTTCCCATGGATTATCATGTCTAAAAAAGAACATAATGATGTAAAACTAATCGTTAGGTGCCTTATAGAGGTTTTTTACATAGTGGAAGTACCTACTTTAGATTTTACGAACATAGATTTCATCGTAATCAATGTATAATCTAGGATGAATGGTAAAAAATATTCTTGACTAATAAATTATTACAAATATTAATTAATATAGGTTCTAGAGCCAATATTAGAGGATCATTGAATATGAAATTTATAATTAATTTAATATAGTAATTACCTTATTCTTGGGAATTAATTATGTAATAAAGATGTTGATCGTTCAAACCTCTATTTGATTATACCATCATTGTGTTGAGAGGACCCAAAGAAGATCCCCTCTATAGGTGATCCTCACGCGATCCTATGATCTTTAAGTTCCACCGATGATACTCAGAGTACTAGCACGGTGGTACCAATTTTATTACATATCACCCTTTGATCGCTAAACAATCCTTCATAGTTGTCGGATTAATTCTAGTTATCGTGTTCATGAGAGGAAGAGGAAGGTAGAATCACTCCATTCTGGAGATATTTATATATAATTTTATCTTTAGTGTTTAAAAAATATCTTGAGAGGATGTGTTGTGTGCAATAACATCATTACCTAGGTAATGATATAACTTGGTATTTATGAACCTAGGTTAGAGAATAATTAATTGTATATAGTCCCTTTGTTATTATTTTAATTTGTATAAAACCCCATGCCTAAATTTTAATAATATTAATAGAATATATATATCATGCGATGAACTCCAAAATAAAAAATATCATTTCTTTGAATAAATAAATAATTATTAATCTAAATGATATTTAATATATCTTTCTTATCGAATATGATAGATCAATATGTATTTACTCTACATTAACTGAACATCATGTAATAAATATTATTTATTCAGTGAATAAATAAATATTTATAATATTCATGATCATGTGAATAAATATTTATTTTAATATTAAAATCACACAAAAATATAGTGATTGGATATTTTGATTAACATATCTACAATAAATATTATTCCATAGTAAGGATAATAATATTTATTCAATTAGAATTTATTTGAGATAAATAGAAACTCTAAGTGTATGACCCTCTAGGATTACTCCTTAGTGTAATTAGGTGGGCTCACCTAAAGCCCAATATCAACATCTAGAAACACATAAATGCACTCTTGAGGAAGAAGATAATTTTATTACAACAACAAACACACAAAAAAAATCACTGTGTAATATAATTCCTCTATCTCTATATCTCATCAAGTAGGTTTAAACTCATTTTATAAACCTATATACACGATATGTCTTTATTTAACTATCTGAAATGAACCCATCAATAAATCATTGACATGGAATTTAGTTTTAAAGTCCTATTCCAATCAAAATGTTGTGATATAAACTGATATAATGATGGAAGAGATAAACCCTTCCTCAACATATTCATTAATAACATATCATTAATAAAATTGAAAATATATCGCATTTCATCATGAATATATGAAATAATTATTTTCTTCAGTACATCAAATTACATAAGTCATGATATATATAAATAATAATATTAAATTCTAAAGATCAATACACATGCTCGTAGATAGGAATATCTAATGAAATGTAAACATGTATATTTTATATTAATAGGTCAATTCTCATAGCCACCTCCAATGGATATTACCTAGTGTGAACTTCATGAGATGAAGTCTCATCCTCTTTTGAGTAATCACACCTAAAATTTAATATAATTTGACTCCAATCATAGAATGTTATCTAACCAAAGAATAATATTTCAAAATATCATCAAAGTATCTTAAGGTTCTCATCATAGAAATAAACTACCATTACCTTTTCAATGGAGTAGATACTTGATGGAATTATAACATTAAATTAATGTAAAAGAAAAACCAATATGAGATAATGTATTTATCAATATTAAAATCCATTTATATATAGGTAACATAACGTAAAAAAGTAGTTAGTTTCAAGGAACCAAATCCAATAGACTCCCACCCACACTAGTAAAAAACACTAATTAATTTTAATCCACTAGATTAAATATGATATACATGATTTTTCTGAATATAGATAAAACTAACAGGCCCACCACATCAATCTATGGATAATTTTGGTTTTTCCATAGGCCTCTGTTGTCAATCGGTTTACTAAGACTTTACTCCCTTTAGAAAATCCATCAAGTAGTGACATCACTGAGTATCCACCTCTTGTTTCCTTATTAGAACCCCTATATCTTGACTATTTTCATATTCAAATATTATAATAATAATGAAATTACTCTTACTATTTTCATAACAAAAAAATTAGAATAGGGAATTGCTAAAATACATTTCAAGATGAATTAGAGGGAACAACACACTCAAATATTGTAGATATAACAACCAATGGTTGTAATAAGTTTATTTTTCATACTAACTTATACCCACTATGATACTACATCAAACAAATCTAAATGAAGGATATTATTAAAATTTCTTGATCACATGTATCCTGACTTATACATACACCGGGAACTCATCCAGTTATACTTTTTCGAGTACTGTTATGTAGTTATAACTTAAAGTTAGTATAGTTATCCTAGTTCAGTTTTATATTCACCTATGATAGAACATTCATTAGAAATATCAAACACCAATACATATAATGGAATATGATATAGATTTATAGTACTTAAGATTTAAAAATTCAATTTATCTTGATATTCTTATGACCATGCATGTTATACACTAAATATTACATTCCAACCAAAATCCGGTCTTTAATTGTTCTATATTGTAATTTAAACACTTTGAAAATATTTTTTCTAGGAATATACTTATAATACCCATGGATCTATCTATATAGATCTTGTTCCTTACAACATGGTTTCTAATTAAGTAACTCATTGAGAAATTCATTCCTTATTCTTAAAAAATTAGAAAAACATAACATATGTGAACTATATTCAATCAATATATATGAATTGTAAAAATATAGCACTCCAACTAACCACTTACAGAAACATGGAACTATATTGTTTCAAATTAATATTCTATGATAAATATGCATGTTTTTATACAAAAATGGATATATCTTTCCTGAATATATTATTATCATTTATTGATATCAACAAAACCATATATTTATGATATATAGACATGTTCCATAGGGTATCCTTTTGGTCACTTCATATAGACATCTTCTTTAAGTTTATTCCAAGGGATGTGGCCTAGAAAATAAAAAACCATATATTATGATCATAAAAAAATTATTTGACAAGTATAATTTAAATTATTTTAGTATGAAGATTGGTGTATATTTATTTTTCCATTGATTATATATAATAATTATTTAAACTTATGAAAGATCAATTATAATTTATCGGTACCATCTTGTATCATCCATGTATAAATTCTATTGAATACTGGCCAGTAGTATCAAGTATAGAAACATCCAAAACATGAAGTCCTAAATTATTGGGGAAAAGAATCTATTATTGAATTAAAATATACTTACCATTTTTTGTATATTTCCATTTACTATTTCCTTATAGTAATAATAATTCTGAAATAATAATACATATGAATAACCCACTATAGTGAATTTAAACCACCTATTTGGATTTTAATTTCTATAATGTATGTGTCTCTGGAACAACTCCACCCACTGATCTTAGTGTATTCCAGTGTTTCTATTCCAAATCATATACATCCATATCTTTAACCACATAGGAACTAATTCTCCTCCCACTATATTAAAAGATATGTGTTTACCTCCAAGAAATTTAGCCTGATTTGAATAACACCTTTCTATATTGGGGATGTGAATATCCTAAATATTTATAAGATAAATCATTGAGATGAACATTATGATTATTTTGATATGTGTTTATATAAAAAACATTTCCCATAAAACACCTGAGGATTTTGACATAATAGATTGTCATCACATGACAAATGATATGATATCCATTAGTCAATATAGATATAATATAGTTAGTTGTTTTTCTAAAACTTGTAAAACATGTCTTAAAATAAAACATGGTAGACATTCAATATATATAAGAAATATCATTTATATTCCTTTTAATACCATTAATATATTGATGTAAATAAGGAAATGTGATTTTAGGAATACCTTTACTATAGATGTATATGAGCAATTATTACTTTGTTAGTATATTCTCAAACAATCCATCCTAGATGATCCAATATCTTTTACAAGTGAACCCATTTATTCAAAAAGAATTAATGAAATATCCTAAAGGAATATTATTAATTTTACAAACATACCTATAAATTCTTATTAGAATAGTTCACATGGCCTTGATGAACTAACTCTAAAAGCATTATGGTGTTCCTTTATTTCTAAATGTTTCTTTCCCTAAAACATGATGAGTAGTTTGTTAGTATACCTTGTATCTTAGCTCAATATAGAATAAAATATTAATCTAGATAAAAAATTAAACTACTACATGTTTTTATTAATAAATAATTATCATTCCACAATTTTTTAATTGAATCATTTATTTTATACATCATTCTTCTTGGTTAAATATTTATGATTCTAAAATTATTGATCCACTAGTTAAGTATTAAATACCATAAAACCTGAATTTTAAATATGAAATAATGTATCATTATATCTAAAAAATAAATTGAGATAAATTTTTTCCTAATACATAATTAAAAACAATATTTTAATATAAATCATTACACTATTCAAACCAAAATTTGTGTGCTTCTCTTGATTGATCTTGGAATCACCTTTCTTCAACTACTTTGAGAATGTACATTAATTATTGTAATATTCTTATACTTGGTTCCTATATTTTAAATACATATATGGGAAACCACATACCCAATAATTATATTAGAAAAATTATATGTAATGATGAATATACCTGAAGTAGAATTTTATAATCTATTCTTCTTTAATTCATTTCAATTATTATTCAATGACCTTTCATTCCACACAAAAAGTGAATAGCCACATATTCATTACTTTCCTGTTATATCTTTCATCTCTTCAAAGGATTTAATAAAAGAACCATTGAATCTAAAAAAATAATGACATTTTTAACCTTTTCTTTTCTTTATTTTTTATTATAATTAACATTCCAACAAAACCTTATATATTTTGTGGAGCATATTGAGTTGATTCCTAAATTATTTATCTATAATTTTCATCCATAAATTCTAGAAGACTGTAAAAACCCTAGGTGGTAATTATAATGATATGATATTAATGGATAATTTATTTTCCAAACAGAATCCCAATTTTTTAAGACTATAGATGTACTATAACATTTCAAAGACATGATTCATAGATGAATGAACTTATTCATGTTTACAAAAATATAGTGCAGTGAAAATCTGAATAATCTCTCACATTTATTTCTCGATATTTAGTGATAAGAGATAATATATCATGGTATAGGCATCCATGTACTTATGTAAAATCATCACATCTATGTACATAGCTTATATCATGACACAAAATACATAATATGAATCATTTATATATATTTGATAGGTATTCTTATCACATTCACTTACTTACCCTGGATGCTGATCAGGAATAGGGGATCCCAACACATAATAATAAATTTTTGAAGTAGATTTGTGTATAAACATCTATGCCGCACTAGGAAATTCTTGTATGTGTGTACATTCCCTGAGTCAAGTAATGATCACTATGATTTCATGGTTTCACATTTTATTTTTCTATAATAATTAAAACTGATCACTAGTACGTTTTTCTATTTTTCAAAATGTGTTAGATGAAATAAATTTAATTATTTTATTATTCAACCACTATTTTATCAAGTTTCAAGGTCCTCACCACTGAAATTAGAATATTCTATAATATAGATATTATACAGGTAGGGATCCATATTTCTCTTCTCATAAACCATAATTTTGCCTGAAAATTTATCGGATAATATTTAGATAGGAAGTCACAACTTATTGATCCCTTTAGTAGACTCACCAATAATTAAATTATTATTTTTATTTCCTCAAAACTTAACTTTGAGTGACACAATGTACTACTTGGGTAGTTAACATTGGGTTATAATTAGTTATTTCATCCAAAACGTTTATGAGGAACTCCCTGAAAATTGAAAGTACCCTCACTTTGGCCAAATAAGTACTTTGAACTATGGTTCTATTAATAAGTTAAGTAATTAAAGGCTTATTATGAATTAATATTTTATTGAGGTATTTTTTTATTATATGTAAATTTCCTTATTTTAGCCATTTCCTTGTCTTGATAATATTATTTTAATTTTACTTAAGTGAATAACCATTACATGGGAAAATATTTTCACATAATGCTTTTATTTTATTCTATCTGAGAATGGTTGTTATTTAATTTATTAATTTATGTAATCATGAAAAATCACCCAAAAAATAAATAACCATACATTAGATGAATAACAAAATTGGCATGATCATTATCTTTATCTACTAGATTTTTAATGAGCGGATAATAAGAATACAATTAGCCCTAGGGGGAAACATCTTGAGTTGATCTTGGATCATGTTAAATCATTCCACTTATGTTTTTTGTAGTACCTATGCTTATTTTACCAAAGTACCATATAAATTTACCTCCAATAACCTAGGATATCCATCCTTACATATACTTTAATGACACATAGGTGAGGGGAACCACTGTAATATTGTAGGTTTTACATAAAAGAAACCTGTGACACTTAGGTATTTACATAATAAGAGGAGGGGATGACACATATGCCATAATTTTTAATTTAATAATAATTATTGAAAAAACCATAAAATAATTAAATTAAAAGTTTACAAACACATACACAGGTTGGTCAAGATCATGATTATCCTTGCGTAATACTATTAAACATTTAATAAACTATTATTCATTTCAATCATTATTAATTAATATAAAACATGCTCAAATTAATTGATTATTTTTATTAAATAATAAATTCATTTATCTTAATATATAAAACTTTTTTTGGATATTCTCATCAAATGTAATTTTAAAAAAATAATATATAAAATCATCAATTTAAATTAATTATGTATAAGGAATATACCAGAAGAAAACATTACATGTACCCATTCAAACTGCCTGAAATGTATCATGGTTATGTACCATGCACTCATGTATTGTTAATAGATAACATACAAACATGTGTATATTTATACAGTGTGTAATTATTTTAATGTATTAAGAGTACTCAACTTATTATGAATATACATGATATTTAGTTCCAAATTTTACATGAAAATTAATTAAGTATTTAATAGTTTATAAGACCTATCACATAGAGTGTGCTATCGATTAATTACACATGAAAACATTTTTATTAGGTTTAATGTAGTAATTAGTTAATTTTATTTTCCATGTAAATTGGTACAAGATACATGGAATGTACAAGCCATATACAAGCCATGTGTATCACTCACCGTATGTGAACAATACACACCTATGGAGTTGGTGTGTATTTCATCTGGGAAATTTATATAGTACATGGTGTGTACATCCCATTTACATGTTGTGTTCCTTTGTGTTGAACAACATCTAGTCCTATGTTCCATGAAATAAATGTAAAACAGATATTTTAACATGCTCTTTCCACTAAAAAAATCATTGACTACATAATGTGTACACTATCTACAAACTATGTAATCAGGTAATTTATGTGACAAATTGGATTAGTTGATTGACGGTGTTTAATGATACAAAATGTTTTTTATTATATAATGTGTCAGAATAAATTCATCACTTGTACTGGTTCCATTAATATAGATACATGTTGTGAACAATTGAGACTCACACCGTATAATCCCATCAAATCTAACTAGAATCCATGACACCTCTAGTTAGGTTTTTAGATGTTATTCATGTATTATTAACCTATTTTTGGTTAAGTGTACAAGAACAAAGAAAAATAGGATATCTTCTAATTATTATTAATCAAAAAATAATAAGAAATGAATAAAAAATAACTGATACATATAATGGTAAAGAAATTAAATAATTATAACTAACTATTATGATAACATTTAAATGTTTTAGGCATTGAAAAATCACATATTTGGGTCATCCCAAACTCAAATTTTGTTGTAATCCATGAATAATCCAAGATGTAAATGGATAAATATCATCATGACCAATGAATTATACCAAATATTAATTTATATAGATTTTGGAACCAAAAAGAGAGGATCTTTTCAGATTAAATTTATTATAAATTTAAAATAATAATAACGTCATTTTTGGGAAATATATCTTCAAATATGGAATTTTTCATTAAATCCTCCATTCGATTATACCATCATTATATTGAGAGTACCTGTAGAAGAACCCCTTTAGCGGTGATCCATACATAATCCTATGATCTCAAATCATCCCTGATGGTACTATAAGTTCCAGTGTGGTGGTATAAGTCATCTTTCATTGATACATTGGATCTCCACAAAATCCATTAATGTTGAATTCTTGATTCAATTTATCTCATTATTGAGAGGATAAGGAAGGTGAAATATCTTAGTTCTTGAGATATTTCTTATGAATATTCTCCCAATGGCTGAGAGAATCTCTAGAGGGGATGTGTTTTTTATAACATATTCACCTAAAAAACGATATAACTAGGTATTTATAGAGCTATGGTAAGGAATAATTAATTTCACACATTCCCTTTATTTGTCCCTTAGTCTCTAGAAAACCCAATGTCAAAATCATTATTATAATAATATTATTTCTTGACATGTTATGAACACATAAATAAAATAAATTTTATTTCATTAAATAAATTAATAAATATTTATTTAAATGATGTTTAATATATCATTTATATAATACCTGATAACCTAGTATGAAATTCCTCTGAATGTATTAAATATACAATAATAAATATCATTATTTCAATAAATAAATAAATAATTATAATATTCCTGGTCCTGTGAATAAATATTTATCTTAATATTCAACACACACATACATATGGTGACAGAATATTTGAAATCAATGTATTTAGAATAAATATTATTTATTTGTCTAGAGAATAATATTTATTAAAATAATTTAATTCAAATAGAATTTAATTGAGATCAATTGAAATACTAAGTGAGTGAATTTCTATGATTATTCCACATTAGCATTAGTTAGGTTCACCTGAAGTCAATCATCAACATATAACAATAGATAAAGGAACCCAAGAGAAAGTATTTAATGTCTCAATGATGAAAACCACATATGTACACTCATTTTTAAATATAACCCCATTTTCTTGATATCTCATCAAGAAGGTTTAACCCTAGTCTCATCAACATATATGACCATTACATTTTTCTTTTAAAATATATAATAAACCTGTTAGTACACCAAAAACATGAAATTTAGTTTAATAATTTATTATAATCAAAGCTATGAGATATCAACTTCCATACAGAGAGAAGGTAAAAAAACATTATTGACTTATTCATTAATAACATACCACTAGTGATACACCCAATACATCCTACTTTACCATGAACATATGATTTCATGTTTTTCTAAAATACATAAAATTAAATGAGTCATAATATATAAAAATAATAATCATAAAGTATAAGGTTCATTACACACTCATGTAGATATGAATAATATATAATGCATAAACATGTGGATTTCCTATTGAAGATTATATTCTTAGAGCATCCTCTCTTAGATATTACAAATTGTGAACATCATGAGATGAATTCTGATTTTTATATGAGTAGATGAACCAAAAATTCAACATACTATATGTCACATCATAGAATATTATATAACTATAGAATAATATTAAAGAATATCATCATATCCTTTCAAGGTTATCATAATATTGGGGAACTTCTATGACCTTTTTGATGAAATAGATTATATAGGACATTATGACATTATATACATATAGAATAACAATCAATATGTGATAAGGTATTTTACAATATTCAAATCGATAAATATATAGGTAACATAATTTACAATCTAGGTGGTTTTAGGGAACCAACTCCAACACCTTATTCTTGTTGTTTTATTTAGATTATACTTATCTATGAACCCATAACTGTTAGGACAATAGAGGAATCAAGTTGATTTAATCCATATGATTGATTTGGAAAAATATTTATCCACTCAATTATATATGAGTCATATATTATATTAACTATAATTATTTTCTTTTAGATATTATCATGGATTATTTATATGATACCTGATGCAAGTCATGATGAAATATGGATCTTGTCTCATTAATGGTTAGGATGAGTTCAAAAGGTGACATCATTTTAGTGGGAGCACATTTAATAAATGTTCTTAATAAATATAACATGATTCTCAAATGATAAAATATTTTATTATATATAATAAAATCATCATCATAAAACTTGACTTTGAAATTAATATTATAGATTTAAAAAGAATATTGTGGGTAACTTCTTAGATTGTTATACAAAATTAAGAAACATTCTTAAGTTTGGAAAAATTATATGTGTTAGACAAACAACTTCCTAATTAACTAATCTACTCATGTTTTTTCACACTTAGAATATAGATTCTTATGAGTAGAATGGAAGGATTCACTTGATGTTTAAAAGGTATTGTATGAAAAAGGGCCTAAATAATTTTAGTATCCACTCATATATTCAAGATGATTGGGTATGTCAATGACTCTGTGAGATCATATATTTTCATAAGGATTATTACTATTAAGGAATTAATTTTATGATCATATATGGAAATGTTTCATCAATGTGAAAAGGTCCAAGAAAGGTTTACTAGATAATATAAATGTTTTGAGGATAGTTGAAATAGTTTTGTGATGTATGGCTTCCTATATTGTGTTAATAGAATGAGTGGTAAAAATTTAGAAATAGAAAAAGAAGATTTATATGTAAAGTCCAATAATATTTGTTCAAGTAGATAATATTGAAACCTAAAGGTAAAATTATGAAGAGTGGACCAATGATTACATATTATAGAATTTCCTAATATAACAGATTGGGTTTGTAAAAATCCATAACATTTACATATTAGGTATTAGTGTTATATAAATCAATTCTTATATTTTGAAGGGTATGTGATACAAATTGTATTTTATACAAGTATTATAAAAACACATAAGTTCAAAATCAAGGGGAGAATTGATATAACATGTAGTTATCACTCAAGATATTAAAAAGAGACTTAATATATCAAATATTTGAATGTAAAGCAGTTTAATAAGCTTATATGGATCGAATTAAATAATTTTTAGAGTTATCGAATTTCTATTATATGATAATAAGAGTTATTTGTTAGTAAAGGGATGTTATGGACAATATGAGGAAATGAATACACATGGATTATGATTCATTAGTTTCTATAACATATTCTGAGAAGACTATAAGGACAAAAATGTTTTTTACAGTATAAAGGGATTTATCCTGATATATGTCAAAATATGGGGGACACGATCCCAGTACCCATCAGTATAATATTTGAAGGAATAATATTACATTCAATAAATTTATCAAAATACAATTACTTCCATATATGATATGGAAACAATGGTTTGGTTGTTAAATATTTAAACTATTATAAAATTAGAGTTATTTATAGAATAAAAATTAGTTTTTGTACCTTAACATGATATTCTGGAGATAATATAGTGTCTAAAAGGGTAGTTGGAGTATGTTTGAACTTTGAGAGGTTCAATGTTAAAAAATAAAATATTATTCTTGTAAAAATTAAATGTTAATTTTACTTAATATCCTATAAGAGTTTATTTTATAGTGTTAATGATAAATATAAAGTGGTACATTTAGTTACTAAAACTAATTGAATTCCACTTTATTATGAAAAAGTTTAGGATGTGTTGATAAGTGATGATATAAATAGTTACATTAGATAAAAAATATTTCATGGGAAAATTTTGATTGAAAGGATTCCAAGAATGATGATGATTAAAGTAGAAAGATTTATATATATAACAACAAAATTTAGTTTCATAACATTTAATATTGTGAAAATAAGGATTTTGAATATGTTGAAGGGGGTGAATGTTAGGAATTTTATTCCTAAGTCTCGCCATTATTATAAATGAATCACATCATGGATGTTACACACTAATTATTTTAGAGGGAGGCTTTTACCAAATAGTAACATAATGATGTGGTGGAAATTACATATATATATTTAATCGGTTAAAAACCCATGAAAGTGTAGCAAAGATAAGGATGATCTAATAGTATATAATATATGATATGCTAGATAAGCACTTATACATGTTTTTCTATGTATTCATAAAGGAGTTTAAAAATATATAGTGTATATTATTGTACAAAAAAATTTATCTCCACTTTTTCATTCTTTCATGTTGGTTATATATATACACCCACATTTTATGAAGTAAAATGTTAATTAACCGGTCAATGTAAGAATTTGAGTTACCCCTAAACCAAGCTTGTCACAGAGTATTATAAGTCATGATGAAATTTTAAGTTTGGCATGAGTATGAATATTCTATTGAGATATAAAATCTGCTGATGAGGTACAAAATGGATTATGTTCACTTTATGGCCAAAACTGTTTACCACACAGAGTTTCATACATCATATTTGGTATACTAGAAGTGCATGTATGATATTCTTTGTCCCCACCACTCAAGGTTGGTGGGATACCTAGCATGTGAACCTTCATAATTTGATACATTTATTATTAAATCCTTTAGTAAAATGAAATCCGGGGGTAGTTGGGTATGTTGTCGATCATGTCATTGGTTTGAGTTTAACCAAGATGTGATTTTTCCTATCATATAACAAGTATGACATCTGGGCCTTCAACTGAGATAGATTGAGTAAGTGTGAAACATAAATTATATAATGTATATGATGTGATTATCAATTTGGGTGAGGGACATATGATGTGATCATACATAGAGGTGAATGACATGTGATATTCTCACCAACCTGGTCAGTCTATACTCAGATAATAGAGAACATATGAGTTAGATATATGGGATTTACATACTCTATCTCCCAGGGTCACTTTTTGACATGGACAAGGGGATCATATGAGAAATCAATCACGTATATTTTGTAGCTGTGGGACACATTTATAGAGATACATGTGTTTGATGGAGTTCTTGAAAAATATCTTGGTATCTTGAGTAGTACTAATTATTTTCTAGAGACTTATCTATGATTACATTTATATATTAAGGTAAGTCATATTTTTTTATTAATACTAAAAAGGCTTGTGTTGTCACAGTTTGTGGTTGAATGTATATGGATTTATTTTTTACTTAGAAATATTTTCAAATAGCGTTTTAGAGTTTATCAAATATAGTTTTGGATGAGTATTCAATAGATATTTCATATTATGTGATACTTTTTTAATTTGATGATAGCCTTAAAAATGTTTTTTAAGATATACAAAAAGAAATTTTAATATTATGTTACAAGATATAATTTATGATACAATATAAAATGAAATAATGCATAAGGATTTTAGGATTTAGTACAAGTGGGTAAGTGAATGGAATATGTATTTAAATGTTGGAGTTGTCTCCCTAAAACCAACTACTTTTTTACTTTATATTTTATATTTATTCATGGATTTGCATATTAATAAACATATTATCCCATACTGATTGTTCTTATGCAAAAAATTAATATGATAATGTCCTAGAGTATCTATTTTCTACAAAAGGTCATAGATTTTCTCCATTATGAAGAGAACCTTTAAGTGCAATGGAGATAATATTTTACACAAGTCCAATAATCATAAGACATCATCTAATAGGAGATATAAGATAATGATTATTAGTTGTTGGATACTTTTAATAGGATGCAAATTTATATCATGATGCCTTGACTGATTAATCCCTATGATGAGTGATTTTAATAAAAAACCCACCTATAATAATTCCACATGTTTATATTTCATTAAAAATTTGTATCTGAGTGTGTGTGTAATAATCCCTAGGCTTTAATATTATTATCAATACATTTAAGGACCCATTTAATTTGATTATTAAACAAAATTGTGACATCATATGTTCTTAGTAAATAAGGTATGTAGGGTGAATTATGAGAGATATGTTATTAATGAATAAGAAAAGAAAAATATTCTTCCTTTCCATATTTATAGAAGTTGATATCTTATACATTTTTTTTGGGAATGAAACCATTAAACAAAATTCCATGGACATGGTGTATTAATGGCTTCATGTTAGATAGTCAAAGAAATATGTATTAAGAATATAGGTTGATGACATGAGTACGAAAACTATTTGAATAGATATTGATAAAAAGGGATTATATTACAAATTTATCATTCATAAGTGGGTTTTAGAGTTTTCACAATAAAATATTCTTAGTGGGTTCCTGTTGACTCCTACCAAATGAGAATTGAAAAATAAATAAGGGAAGAAATAACCAAAACATATGTATTATTTTCTAAATAAAACAATGGAAGAGAAGGAAGATGAATCACATAGATTGTGTAACCTTTATAATGACACAAAATCACATGGAATTCATAAGGTCATGTAATGGGATCATGTATAGTACATTATTGATTGTTGATCACACATACACCCTTTTACAATCCTCCATATTCATGTGAAGGCATCCTTAAAATAATTGGTTATTATGTGGAGGATACTTGATAAGTTCCACTGAACCACATTACCCATAAACTAACAGAAGCCATACAATAACCCAGAAACCATTTGAAAAATAAAGGTCAAAAAGGGGAAAGCCAGTTGCATCATGTTCATGTGATCCGTAATACCTCATGAATCCCCTGGTGGCATGTGAAAATTTTTGTGAAAAAGTATGTTGGCTTGCCACCTCCATTATGTAAAGGGCTTCTACATCTTCATTCGATTATATGATACCATTTATCACCAAGATAATTAGAAGTATTATACGTGACAATTCTAGAACAAAATCACAAGACCTACCTTTAATCATGTGGCACAACACATACAAGGAGAATAGTGGTCCTCGAAAAACTTGCACAAATTCATGAGATCTCTTACCCTTGTAGAAAAAAAAATAAATAAAAATGGAAAAGTAAGAAGACTCTTTCAAGGTGGAGATTCACTAATCCTCACATAAATGGGGTTATACACCCCGTGATATCACCATTGATCCCATGAGCCCCCCTCAATAAGCCATTATAATCTCATGAGGGCCCTTAGACAAGTCCTCTTGATCCCGTGGAGGCCCAACTTGACAAGACACATTAATTATGTGAATGAACATAAAAAAATCATCTTCAATCACATGAGAGTTTTTCTAGACTTTCTATTGGGGTCCTTTTGAAATCTATTTTAAATGTAGACATGGTTATACTAAATCCCTTTGATCAACCGAGTTCTAATAAATATTGTAATGGTTGAACATTATTGCAGTCACTGTCATCAAGCGACACCATGGATAACCCATGATAGAATCATCCAAAGCACAGGATACCAAAATCCCTCCACTGACTGTATCTCATATTCGTGAGATATGTTCCAAACAAGGAAAAACAAAATTGGGGCATGGAGGCCTATAAATCCTCATCAGCACAAAAACAAAACTCATAGATAAAAGATGAGAGGCCATGGGTGACATCTACACAGGAGCATAAGAGTGGACTTCTCAGAGTGGCCAATAACATGATCCAAAATTAATTTCTCTAGGTAAAATTCACGGAACGAGAAAAGGTATCTCATGACATGAGTATGTACTTTGAATTATATCTTTATAGATCACACATATGAATTCTGGTATGTTAGTAGGATTATGTGAAGGAGGTCCCATATGTCTACCGGGTCATGTAAAACCTAAAATAATCTAAAAATAGACATAAAATGAGGAACATATGCAATAAAAGATAAAAATACTAAAAATGGTGAAAGGATTATGTGAATTCATATATAAAATCTTCATGCACTTTTCATGACCTACCTAGATCATACGACAACAATAGGTCATGTCATCCAAGTCAAACAATACTCTCTCGACATGTCATTTGGATTGCAAGATGTCCCACGGAGATTTCAATAAGGACATGAAACACCCTTCAAGTATACCACCGAGGTATTTTGAAGTATTCTAGACTTGAATCGATAAATCATGAAATGTCCTCTAGACATGTCACAAAAGTTACATGGTGACACCAAGACATGCCATCCTTGATCATGTGATGTCATCTAGATCTTGCGACACCCTCTAGATATGTCATCCTTGATCATGAAGTTTCCTCCAAAAAAGTCATCCAGATCATGTGAAACCCTCTATACATGATAGCCTTGATCATGTAGTGTCCTCATGATAAGTCAACCAAGTCATGTGGCACCCTCTAAAAATGTGATACTTGATCATGTGATGTCCTACAAACATTCCATTTATATTTTGATACATACATAATACAAGTCAAATGGATCATACAATTGTCTTTGGAAATTTTTTCTAGGGAACCAGGACGTGTCCAAATATCCTCAGACATGTCAGGAAGATAATCAGGACATGTGAGACAGATAATCAGGACACGACAAGCATACACCTTGAGGCATGATAACATTTTCCAATGGATAAATTTGGGAATAAACACAACTGAACTATGAGAACTCATATTCTTGTCATACATAGGATACATTGGAAACCTTCATAAGGACTGATCTCAAATGGTAATCTAATTCTGCGTCAGTCCCTCCATGTCTCTGACATTCCAACCATCAAGACCCAATCTCTCCCATAGTCTTATCATTCCCCCTCATCCACTAGTGGATTGAGAAGGAAGCTAAAGTTTTGTGAATGTGATTTTTTACATAACTAGATATGTAAGATTCCTTCCTAAGGATCAATGTAAATATCAAATATCCAAAGAGATTCCCTAGAGTGTAAGTCTCACATCCATATGTGATGATAATGATCACTTATTATCCCTTCCTTCTCACATAGAGCATGGATCACACGATCTTAGGAAATTACAATGGTCATATCATTCACATCATAAATGTTCTCCATCAAAGGAAATATCAAAGTATAATCCCCATTTAGTAGAATGATGTGATTACCCCCATGAAAGAGCATACACCTCAGGTCACTTCTAGAGGGTAAGATTGAACTATGATGAATCTGATTCTTGTCATAATCAGGATGCATATGAAACCTCCCTGACAATCATGCTCAAAACACATTGCCTAAGATCCCTCACATATGTACTTTCCTCAGGATGTTAAACTGTGTGGGTTTAATAAACTATATGGGTTTTTATTCTGGTTATAAATAGGATACATCGGATGCATCATAAATGTTCAATCCAATCCTCAAAATTTTAATCACCTCTCTAGACGGTAGGGAACTCTAAAGTTACTGTATATATGCATTGAAAATATAATTAGATTACCATTAATAGGAAATAGATGATGAAATATGGATACATATATATAGAATAATTAATATACCTCTATTAACACCTGGAAGGATTCAAAACTTGATCATCTTTGTTAGGGTAACCGATTTTTTATTGGGATCAGGAAGAGACTAAATAAATATCTTAAATCTATAGGAAATTCATAGAGTGGGAAAAAGTTCACCCTAAAATGGTTTGATGATCTCAACCTACCATACTCTTAACCAATGTGAGTTTTTATGTTTCTTTGGGTCTGAAACCCCAATTGACTACCTACCATTAGAAAGAAGTCATGTACTTAGTTATGGACGTCGGAACCATTTTGAGTTTCTGATAAGAAAAATAATGTTTTACTTCATGTTAATTATTTTACAAGTCACTGAACCACTCACAATCAACCATTGGGTGAAAATGTATGTTATACTATTCCCTAAAAAAATAGTGAACCTAATGTGAATCTACCAAATAATTAATATGATCGATTGACCATGCATTGAGATATTTCAATTTACAAATCCTACACAAATAAAAATTACACTCCCGGTGTGAGATCCCATGTAATCAGGGTTCTCATAAAATATTTCTATCCTCACCATGAAAATCCCACACAATCAGAATGACTAGAATAGGAATAATAAAGGAAATTTTTTTACCTGTTCATATCTAATTGAAAACGTATCATGCCTCTGAATGAGCATTAATGGAGGTTGGGGAGAAAAGGATAGGGGTTTGGTGAAGCCCATTGGTGATCCTAGGTAAGAGGAGGGAGGAGAAACATGAAATAAGGTTAAAAGATACGAGGGGAAAAAGGAAAATTAATATTTTTAATGACTGGGATGATTTCATAGTTTGGCTGTATGGTTTTCCAAACTATACGCCAACAGTGCACACCCTAATATCCAAGGGATACACCCCGCGTAGTTTTTCAGCACAGTCTCCAAACCTTGCTCCAACTATTCCATATGAATCTTTTCAATACCAAACCGATCCACATGGTTTTCTAAACCATGTGCAGTCCATGTACTAAAACTCTATCCCCAAAATCAAATTTCACATTTACCTGGGTTTCGTCGTACAATTACACCTAACTATGGTCAAACCATGTACAGGACAAAAAGCCCCCAAAACATACTCCTCCAAATTCCATTTTTTTTTGTATTTTCTAAAAGACACTTTTAAAGGCTATGTGTGAACCATAAAAATTACATCAAAATAAAAACCATTAAAGAAGTCATCCCAACCTAAGACAAGAGAACCTGCTCACCAAATCTTTCAAAAACATAAAATTTTAAACTTGTACTCAACCCGAACCTCAAACCAAGGATCATGATCAAGAAAAGAAAAAGATAAATGTATTTCCAATGTCAGTACGTGACAAGTAGTTTGAGATCTTATATGAAAACATTCCTCTTTATACATAAAAATTTAATAGTGTAAGTGAAAGGAGGAACCACACTTTTTTGGATATGGTGAGAACAATGATGAGTCATGAATGTCTTTAATTATCCTTTTGGGGATGAAAATTATAGATAGTGGTCTACAAAATAAACCAAGTGAAAAATAAAGAAACAAATGGTATTCTATATGACCTATGGTTTAGAAGGAAATACAAATTGTCTAACTTAAATTCATATAGATATAAAGTGTTTTTAATTCATCTTTAGGTAAATAACAATCACTTTGAGGAAAAAAATGAATATTTTTAGGATACCCCAAGTAAAAAGGGGGATATTACCTATATGACCTCTTAAATATAAAGTTAATAGTAAGAAGCCACACCATATGCTTTGAGAAAGATTAAGTATCAATAAGAGACAGTGGGAGTGATGAAAACTTCTAATAAGTCATGGATCAAGATACATAAGAGTTGGTAGAGGAACATATTCCTCAAAACCCCATTAAAAAGGATATTACTAAGATGCAAGTACTATTTTTGAGTACAATAGAGGTTAGAGAACATGAAAGATATGTTTTATAGTAACCAAGGATGGCGAATCATTATTAGTTGATAATAATGAACCCATAAGCTATAAGAAACTAGTATGTATTGTAGAAGCTTCCAAGAGGAAAGAGGCCATGAATTCTAAGATGGATTCCATGTGCAAAAACAATATATGGATTTTGAAAGATCATCTATTAGAATTAAATCTAGTTGGTTACAAATAGATATTCAATAAGAAACTAAAAATGAATCAAAAAATTAGTGCCTATGAAACATGATTGGTAGTAAAAGAGTTTAAACATCATTATGGAATTTACTGTACTGAAACCTTCTTAACAGTTTCTATACTTGAGTCTATTAGAATTATACTTTCCATAGAATCTACCATAAATATTATATTTGTATAATAGGTTTCAAAACATATTCTTATAATGGGAACCATCAAGAAGATATCTATATGACATGTCCATATGGTTTAGTTTCTCTAATGATGCCAAAAATGTATGAAAATTGTATAGATCTATTTTTGGATTAATGAAAGACCGTAGGTCATAGAAAATTCACTTTAATGAATCCATAATATAATTATTATTCATAAATAAGGAATTTAAGTCTTGTGTCTATAACTAGTTTAGTTGTAACACCAAAATATTTAAAAAGAACACAATGCTCAATAGCTTACGTTGCACAGAACATTGAGCTTAAAAATACTCCAAAATATCATTATTTTAGAATGACCATTATAAAATAGCCATAAAATTGGTGGTTGTGAATATTATTAACTATATTAAAAAATATATATTTAGTTCATACTTAATAAAAAGTAAATTATTCTTATTAAATAAAAACATAATTTTTAGTAAAGTCATTTTATTCTTTAAATAAATGTTTTATTTAAAAATCAATTTTTATTAATTTTTATGAGAAAATAAATATAATTAAATATTTAAACTTTTATAAATAGAATATGAAAAAATAAAATTAATTTTGGACTTATAAGATCAAAATTATCATAGGGTAAATTATTGGGAATTTTCTAAAAAAGTTTATTCTTTGGTTAAAAAAATAAAAATACTATTTTTATGAATTTCTATAACTCTTATGAAATAATTATTATATGATAATGAAATAAACATTATTAAAGATAATTCATGATCAAATTTTATTAATGTAATGACATAATATATAAGGTGTTAAATTTAGATACACATGCTTAACAATTTTGAAAACTATGATTATATTGTAAAACAAACTGTTTTTATGAGTTATACACATAACATATTTAGAATTGTTTTTTTGGTAAATTTTATAAATTTAATCCAGTAAAATGGATTCAATATATATAATTCGGGGGTAAAAAATAGGTTATAAGGTAATTTTTTTTAATCATAAAAAAAGTTACGGTGGTAAAAAAAGATTTACCGTAGTGTAGGTAAAATAATATAGTGGGTTAAAGTTAAAAGGAAAAAGAATAAAATATGTAAAAAAATAACATTAAATGGGTGATTGACATGTTTATAAAACCTAAAAAAGGAATTAAAACATTAATTATCAACCAAATTATTTGGAATTAATGCCTACCAAATGTGGTTGGTTTTAAATATAAAATATTCATTATTTAATCACTTAAAACCACCGCTCCTCAAGTATAAATACCACTTATCACCACCCAATTTCTCCTAAAAACTATTGAATATCTTAAAATATTTTCCCAAGAATATCCTCCCAATTACCCACATTTATATGTTCTTATGGGATCACCTATATACCAATTACATATTCTATAATGGGTGTTTCAAGCATGTGATATTCAAGAGGTAACTTTCTCAAACAACCTATCTAAATTTATTATATTCTTCTACCTTCTATTCACCTACTTAATAAATCGAAGAAAAAAACGATAGTATAATTTACATACTATAATTTTATATTTATATTTGAATATATTATACCAACACCTTTTCCTATATCCTCTTATTCGAAGAAACAATACCATTGTCCAAATTATGGCGGTTAACCATCTCTGTGAATAAGAATTTTTTTTTGTTTTCCAATACCACATTAATGGATGGTCATAAAAATATTATTATGGTTAAATTTTATTTTAATAGGTATATAATAACATATTTAGTGTTCTTTAGCTATTATATATACATAATATTATGTAAAACGAAACTAGTTTGTGATGGTTGGAAAGAAACCAAAATAAACTAAACATTTATCTTTAACTTTTTATCAAATGAATCATCCAAATGTTAGAAATAAAAATAATATATAAGATTATTTAAACTTAATTATTTGAATTAATACCATTTCATATATCATTTTTAGTTGTATTTACATTTTAAAAGAAAAACCATAACTATAAAAAAGTGAACCGATCAAGAAACCATGAAACGTACCCACCAGGAACAATGAAAATAATTAAATATTATTAATGAACATGTGGTAATATAGTATAAAAGGATAATATAAGGAATTATAAATATTAATATTTCTATTTAATAAACTAATAACACACTTTAAATCATTATGAATTGTGTTTATGTACAAAAACTAAAGGGAAGAATTAGGTAAGGGGTATCTTAACTCAATTTCCATTCATTGATTCAAAATACCATTTCATTGATTATTTCGTGCTAAGATTACATGTTAAATGAATTTTGATTATTTTTTTGTATTTATAATTATTTCATGGATATTTATAGTTGATAGACATAATTTATTCATTTTATTAACCCTCACTTCTGTGATATGGTATTTTGAAGCGACATTCTTTTAAACATTTTTTTAAATTTTACCTAAAAATATGTTTTCTTCCATGTATATGTTTTCTATAATTGTTTCAAAATATGTTTTTATTATTTTACTATTATTTATTGAATCCATTTTTACTCATGTACAAATTTTTAAAAAATGATTTAAAATGTATATTTTTTTCATTTTCCAAACTATGTTCCTTAAGACTTTTCTTACAAAAATACAGAAGGAATGTTTTTTAAGACATGAGCAGATTTTACCACCTTAATGATTACATAATTATTTGAATCTTCATTTATGTTTATACATAGTTATCTTTAAATAATATATTTTCTTTTATAATTTAAAAATGTTTTAAAAATAAGTTATTTCCAAGTGAAAGTGGGTATTTTCCTCAAGCATTTTCAATGAGCACAGTTAAAGAATTTTTATCTACATCGACAACATTTATGGAATATTATGATTCATTATGGTTTATATATTATGATATTATATAACATATTCTATTTAATGGTCTATGATCAGTTTTTTTGGGAAAGTAATATTTAGATACCATTCACCATATTACATTTGATATTTTTTTGATTATGTTTACTTATTGGGGAATGTAATTTAAATTTTGTATGATAGTTTTAATAAATATAAAACTTGTTTATTATGTTTAACCCCTTTAATATGAGGAATGAATTGGACTTATTAAGTTATTTAAGTGGCCCTATATAGCCCCTCAACTCATTGGTAGGTCTCATGAGACAAATTAGTTAGAGTATTGGATGATGTCTTACCCATTTGTGTATGATGCATTGGTTTAAGACTTGAAGATATATTTATGATGTACGAAATTATGAATTCCATAATTATGAGATTATTTATTCATTTCCACGTGATTACTCAATTAGTATAATATAGATGGTTATTTTTTCTAGATCATGTTATTATTTATATGGAATTATTTTATTATCTTTTATTATGGATATATTATACTCAAGTTATTGATTAAAAGGCAGATGTTTCAGTTATTTACCTCTCCATAATTACTTATACATAATTATGCTGGCTTCCATTGTACGTAAACCTTACTAAGAATCTGATATAAGATATTTGTTATGTTTTATTCTTCCCTAATATGACAATAAGTTTATTAGGATTGATATTTAGGATTAAGATAGAATAATAATGGTGTTTTAAAATGATTCACTATGATATATTTTATAATTTAGACATTCTATAAAGCATAGATTATAAAACATAACCAAACTAATTTAAGAGGCCCTATAAGTTTAAGTATATGATAATATCGTATAAATTTTATAATGAACATGTATAACATAGTTCAAACCTAAGGATTAATAGATTGATAGGGTTTCATGATTTAGACATTCTATAAACGATTCTTCATGATTATGAGATTTACCACTACGCTAGTTTTTCTCAAACTGTGCTTGTTGGTTTTAGTCAATGGATGGAACCAAAAAGAACTAGGTTAATGATAAATGTGATATAAAATGTGTTTTTAATCAAATAAATGGGTTAATTACTAGATTAAAGAATATTTTTATTATGCCAAACCAATTAACATAATTTTTTATTAACAACATACACCTTAACCAACTATTAAATCCACCAAAGTAGAGAAGGATAGAGTTAACTAAGGGATATCGTAGTGGAGACCATAGAGAAAAAAATATTTAGTTATCTATATGTAAAGAATATGAGAAGAAGAACCTATATGAACATTTTAGAGGAATAAGAAAATGTTTTGCGAGTGGAAAAGGACAAAGAGAAATTAATTTCCATGAAAAAAATTATGAAGTGTTTGGTTGATTAAATATATTAGAATAATAGAAACCCTATGGAATTTTAAAATTTTAATGTTTTAAATGTGGAAATTATGGTCATTATGAAAATCAATGTCCTAGGGTGAAATTTTTTCAAGGTTTTATGAGTAATGGTTATATTACTAATTATTAAGAGACTACAAATGATCTATTCAAAGTAAGAAATATTAAGGAATAAGAAGACAAGTCTTATATAATGGTTTAAATGGTAGTTGGATCCAAGTAATATAATTTAAAAACTATTTTATTGATGTTATTTGGGAAATGTTTAAGGATTTTACTGCAGTACT
Source organism: Viscum album (assembly GCA_963277665.1). Lineage (NCBI taxonomy): Eukaryota > Viridiplantae > Streptophyta > Magnoliopsida > Santalales > Viscaceae > Viscum > Viscum album. The sequence goes on along the minus strand of OY728119.1, from coordinate 801,821,344 downwards.
ATATCTTAAAATATTTTAAGGCATGTGTCAAATAGTATCAATAAAAATGGTTCAGTGGAAGGTAGACTTCATTGAAAACACATGATTGAAGGAAAGTTGACCCTTAATATGTCCTAGATGTTGAGATAATAATAAAGACATGATTATAAGAATACATTTTTGACCATTAATTTTGTTATTGATTTAGTGGTTTATGTTATATTTTCTAGAGTTTAGTATATTTTTGGATTTAAATAGTATATCTACAAATCTGTGTTTTATTTAAGGAATAAGGAATCATTCATTCTTTTCTTAATTTTTATGATGATTAAAGTTATTATAATGATTTTATAAAATATTTGATCAAGTTATTTACATGTGACATTAATGTATAATTTATGGGGGATTAATGATAAGTTGATTTAGTAACCTTATTTATAATTTTTTTTGTAATTTTGAATATTGTAGATAATATTTTGGTGGAGACTTAATATTGAAAACTTATAGAATGTATTAAATTGAACAATTGATATTATTATTTGTGGTTAAAGTATTTTTTATGATACTGGATAACATGTCGTAACCATTTTTGTTTTAGTAAATATTTAAAGGCTAAATGAATGACGTGGGGATATTATGTTTCATTAAAAGTGATTTAGGTAGAAAAAATTCTTCTTGAATATCCATCTCGTTGTGTAAGAAAGGAAGTGGGGATATATCAAAGCACAAAAAAAGGATGAGATTATTCTTTTGAAATGGAATGAAATCAAGGAATTTTATTTTAGTGAGTGATTTATCTTGATAGTGGAAATATTACTCCACTCTAGGAAAATGATTTTGGGGAATAGAGTTATTTGTTTTCTTTTCCAACTGAAAGAACGATAGACATTTAATTGAACATTGACTTATGGATTTGTGATGGTTAACTATTTCATAATCATGTTTTATATTAATCTCCATCATAAATTGATTGTTATATTTATCTTCCATGTCCATATTTTCACTTCCCACTAATAATCACTTATTCAGAATCTTAGTTTTGTGGTTATCTATGCATTTTCCTTTCCCTCATTTTTATAGGAAGTTTTATTAACCATTTTTATGATGTGGGTTTCCCACAATTGAATTTTAAAATAAAAACCTTTATTTTTATAAGATAAATTTCAAATTGAGAGGACATAATTTATTGAATGAGGGGAGAATGTAACTTAGAGATTTTAAAATAACACTATGTTTGATAGCTTACATTGTATAGAAAACTGAGCTTAAACGAACTCTAAAATATCATCATTTTTACACAACTATTATAAACATGCCAGTAAACTAGATGTTTTTAATTGGATTAAATATATTATGAAATAAATATTTATTTAATATTCAATAAAAATTAATTATTATTTTTAAATTAAAATATCATTTTTAGTAAAGTGGTTTTAATTTTAAAATAAATATTTTCTTCAAAAATCGATTTTTTTTTGTTTCTATGAGAAAATGAATATAATTAATTTTATAAAATTATAGAAAATTTATTTTTAAAAATAAAATTTATTTTTTGACTTATAAAATCAAAATTATATTAGGTTAATTTTAATTATGATTTTTTTAAAAGTTGGTTTTTCAGTTAAAAATTAAAAATACTATTATTATAAAATACCATAACTATAATGAAATAATTATTACATAATCATGAATTAAATTTTCTTAACACTTATTATTGATAAAAATATATTTAAGTAATTACATAATACACAAGGTTTTATATTTAGAAACAAATGCATTGTAATTTTGAAAACCACGATTGTATCCTTAAAAAACTATTTTTATGAGTTGTACACGTAACATATTTAGAATTTATTTTTGTCAAATTTTTTAATTGAATAAATTAAAATATATTCCATAATTTTAATAATTATTTCCAAATTATGGCATAACATAATTTTAATTTCTAGGCATAAAAAAGTTATCATGGTAATATTTACAATAGTATTGGTAAAATAATGTAGTGGGTTAAAGCGAAAGTAAAAAGATTAAAATACAGAACAACTAAAAAATTATATGGGTGGTTGATGCGTTGATCAAAATTAACCATCCTTTACAAAATTAATTAAGAATTTTTTTTTGGAATTAATTCCACCCAAATGTGGATGGTTTTAAATATAATATTCATTATTTAATTACTTAAAACCACCCCTCGTCAGGCATAAATACCACTCATCACCACCCCATTTCTTCTCAAAAGCATTGAATATATTAAAATATAAAACAAATATCTTCTTACCACTATACCCATGTCCATGTTATACTGTTATAACCCATATTCCAATTTCAAGTTCCTTAATGGTTCCTTCAAGGAGGTGATATTTAAGTGGTATCTTTCTCAAACAACCTCTTTTAATTTCTTTTCTTCTTCTACCTTCTGTTCACCTCCTACATTCGTACTATAAAAATAAATCAAGTATAGTATATATATATATAATGTAATTTTATTTTAATAATTAAATATATTATACCAATTTTTTTTCTATTCTCCTCTTATTCAAATAAATAAAACTATTTTCTAGATTATAGTAGTTTACTGTCTCCATGAATAATGATTTTTGTTTGTTTTGCATTACTTCCTTCAAGGATGGTCATATAAGTACTATTATAATTAAATAATATTTTAATAGGAATATTATAACCTATCTAATTTCATAGAAATAATATATATCATTATATTAAATAAAACAAAACTAGTTCATGATGGTTGGAAAAACCTCCAAAATAAACAAAACATTTATCATCAACTTTTTATCAAATGAATAATCCTCATGTCCGAAATAAAAGTGATATATTATTCCATTTAAAATAATATATTTTAATTAATATAATTTTATCTCACTTCAAGAGTTATATATATATTTTAAAGGAACATCCATAATTATACACAAGTGAACCGAAGATGAAAACCTGAAATGAAAGCACCCAAAACAATGAAAATAATGAAATATTATAAATTAAAGGTTGGTAATATGATATAAAAGGATAATAAAAGGTATTAAAAATATTAATATAGTTATTTAATAAATTAATAACATTATTTAAACCATTAAACAATAGGTAAATGTACTCAAAATTAAATAGACACGTGAAGTAAGGGATTTCTTAACTCAATTTCCATTCATTAGGTTAAAGTTCTAATTGATTAATTTTTTCCTGAAAAGATTATGTTTGAAATTAATTTTAATTAACCTATGATTTATTTAAAATTGTTTTATATGGATTTATAGGTAATACACATAATTTATTCATTTGATTAACACTCACTTCAACTATATGATATATTTAAGATACTTTCTTTCAATTTTTTATATATTTTTTAATATGTACGTTAAAAATATATTTTTCTTCCATGTCCATGTTTTCTATAATTTTTTAAAAAAATGTTTTTAATATTATCCTATGATTTTTAACTCATTTTTACTCGTTTTTTAATTTTTACAAAACATATTTAAAGCTATATTTTGTTATTTTCTAAACAAGGTTCTTTGAGACTTCTTCAACAAAAATATGGAAGGAATTATTTTTTAACTTATACCACATAAGAATATTTTACCACCATAATGATGCATTAATTCTATAAAAATTACTTTAATAATTTACATTGTTATTTTTAAATATATTTTGTTTCTTTTATAAATGCACATCATTAAAAAAATAAGTTGTTTTAAAAGTGAGAAAGGGTATTTTCCTTAAGAACTTTTCAATGATATTATTTAATGTATTTTTATCAACTTCATCATCATTTTTTGAATCTTAAGTTTCCTTGAGTTTGAAATATTATGAAATCATATAACTGATTTTATTTAATTATTTATGTTCATTTTGGTTATGAATGTAATATTTAGATACCATTCACTATATTGCTCTCAATGGATTGTGATTACGTTTACTATTTGGGGAAATTTATTCACATTTCATATGCTAGTTTCAATATAAATGCATATGTTGATCATGTTTCAACCCTTTCATATGATGAATTCATTGTAACTAGTATGTGATGGGTGGGGTAGGCTATAGCCCCTCGATTCCTCGATAGGTCACATGATACAAATTAGTTTGGGTATTGGATGATGTCTTACCCATTTATGTATGGTATCTTGGCCAATGAATTGACGATATATTTATGATGTCCAAAACTATAAATTTCCTAATAATGAGATTAGTTATTTATTTCCATGTGATTATTCGATTAGTATAATATCCATGGTTATGTTTTCTAGTTCATGTGACTAGTTATATGGAACTATCTGATAATCTTTTATTCTGGCCATATTATGCTAAAGTTATTGATTAAATGGAATTTGTTTGATTTATTTACCTTTCCATAATTTTTTATGCTTAATTATGATGGATTCCACTTTAATTATCCCTTACTGAGAATCTACACTCAGTCTTTTCTTATGTTTTATTTTTCCCAAGGATACCAAGAATTTTATTATGATTGATATATAGGGTTAATCTAGAAGAATAATGGTGTTCTTAAAGGATCTTATATGTTTTATTTTTTATTTTCAATAGTAATGTAGTCTTTATCCATGTATTTAGTTTTAAAAAACTACTAACATATTCGGTTCATGGGGATGTGATTCCATTTATATTATTCTTATTTAATAAAGCAAGTCACTAAATCTGGAAATTGGGACTGGGGTATTTACATTAGTGGGAGTGAGATCATTTTATCAATAGTGCATGTTTATGACATTTTACTTATTATAGATGAAATACCAGTCTTACAGTTTGTTAAAACATGGTAAAAAATGTGCTTCTCTATGAAGAAATTAGGTGAATAAACATACATTCTTGGGATCAAAATCCATCATGTTAAATATAAGAGGATTATTGGTCTAAGTCACGATATATACATTGACAAGATATTAAGAAAATTCAACATGGAAAAATCTAATAGGATATTTCCACCAATGGAACATTATATAAATTTATCAAAGAAAATGTATCATCAAACACATGATGAGAGAAATATGATGAAAAATATCTCATACACATCTATGGTAGAGTTAGTCATTTAGGATAGGTTGTGTACAAGGATAGATGTATCCCACACTATGAGTAAAGTAGGGAGATATCATGTTAACCCAAGATACTTCCATTGGATGAAAATCAAGATTATACTAAAGTACCTCATCCATACTAAGGATATGTCTATAGTTTTGGGAGGACATGAGGAGCTAGTCACCATGGGATATACACATTCTAGTTTTCATATAGATCAATATGATCTAAAATCAAAATCAAGATATATATTCACTTTTAATTGATGTGATGTTATCTTGAAAATATTATAAAAATCCATGGTCGTAGATTCTATAATAAGTTATTTGTATATTATAACTTTCGATGCATCCAAAAAAGTGTTTTAAATATGAATCTCTATCTAATAAAGTGATCTGGTTCTTAATAGTAATGATTCTATCACATTGTAGTTTAATAATAATATATCAATTTCTTATACTAAGGAACAAATATCATATATGTAAATAAATAACATAATTCCGAAGTATCATATCTTGAGGAATCTTTCTTAGAGAGGAGATTTCATAGTAAGAAGAGTTTCCACTGAAGAAAATGCGACATATATATAGACTAAATCCCCTTCCTAGTATAATAATGAACTTTATTTGAGTGATAAAAGAGTCAATGTCTTTATCAATTAGATCTATTCTTAGTGAGAGTCTATTCGAATTGGTTCTCCATAACCAACTAATTTATACTTTATATTTTCTATGTATTAATTTATTTGAATATTAACAAATATCTTATAACATATTGATTATTCTTCTCAAAAATATTAATATGATAATATTCTAGAGTATATGTACATTAAAAACGTCATATTTTTTCCTATATGATATGAACCATGATGTGCTATGATATTATTCTTAAACATAAGTTCTATGGTAAAATAGAATCACCAGATGGGACAGAGATGATATAGACTATCAGATGGTGGATACTCAAAAGAGGATGATACTTAATATCATGAATTTCACACATGATAATATGAAAAATATGAGATTATAAGGATATACTCTCAAATAAGAATTCCATATGTTTATATATCATTGTATATTAATATATATAGGTGAGTGTAATGTTAATTACACTTTATTATTATTATTAATAAATTTCATCGCATGTTTACTTTGATTTACATAATAAAATCGTGATTCCATATATTCATGGGAAGTAGTGTATGTTGGGGGAATCACAAATGATATGTTATTAATAAATAACCTGAGAAAGGATGTTCCCCTTAAATATTTATAAAAGTGTATATCCTCATACATTTATTAGATTAAAACTATCAAATTAAATTCAAAATCCATGGTGAATTTACATGTCCATTTATGATAGGAAAATAAATATATATTAAGTATATAGGTTCATGACATGAGTATGAAACCTTTTTTTAACTAAGGAATAATCCTAGAGGGTCACACACTTAGTGTTTCTATTGATGTCAATTAAATTCTATTGGAATTTAATTATTTGAATAAATATTAATCTTTAGAACATAGATTAAGATTTATTTTTGATTTATTGATTGAATATATTCAATCATCATATTTATGGGTAATTTAAATATTAAATAAATATTTATTAGAAATATCATGAATATTATAAATATTTATTTATTTATTTAGTGACTAATATTAATTATTTGAGGTTTGGTAAGTGTATAAGAAGTGTGAATTGAGCTATCAGGTTTGGTAGAAATGATATATTAAATATCATTTAAATAAATATTAATTTATTTTTTTATTTACAGAAATGATATTTATTTTATCTATGTGTTTAGTGCATATAAAGTAAGTAATAATAATTATATTATTATTTAGATATGGAAATTTATAGAGATTATGAGAAGAAATAATGTCCTATGTACAATTAATTCTTCAATAACCTTTCTCTATAAATACATGATTATTTAATTTTATAGGTTTAGTTGTTTTTTCACACAATATATCTTATATAGTTATAATCTCAAATCTAGAATGAAAATACTCTAGAACTCTTTTAATAACTATCTGTTTCCACCTTCCTCCTTTTCTTTATAAAGTGTGAACAAGAATCAATCCTTAAGATTTGATGCAATATGTGGTGATCCAAGGGAGTCACACAAGATGATTTATAGAGACAAAATAGAACCAAGAGTACCATAAATGATGATTTGATATCATAGGATAACATGTAGATCACCACTATTGGGATTCATAATTAGATCATATCAAAACAAAGACAGTACAATCAAATAAATGTTTGAATGATCAACATCTTCATCCAAGAAATAAACAATGAAAATTTATTATTCTTATATTAAATTATTTATAAATTTAACATGATAAGAGCCTATCTTCTTGGTGTGGAAATTTATTTCAATTATTCTGCAGTTTACTTCATTTTTCAGGATGATTCATCATCATGTATATCTCAAATTGTTCATTCATTACAATAAAAATCCAACTTTGATATGTACTAATAGGTTCTTTTCATTTATTATCAATCTTCATTAAATTCATGAAATATCATAGAGTATAATACGGTATGTCATAGAGTAAAAAATAAAGATGTTATAAGTCTTATTTTAATTATTTATGGTATATCCTATTTTATGATACAAGGATACCATATACACACTACCCAAGATAGTTTTATTATATTATAGGGTGAATAATTATACTATGAATCAAATGGTATTATTAATTTTTCACTAATATTATTCATCAAATGTAGTGTCCTGTTAAAAAGTTGTGACTAAAATATTATACAGGTAAGCTATCATTTATTTGCTATCTCATGAGATGAAATAGACGAGAGAGTTAGAACAAATGAGGGTTATAACTGATGCATGAAAAAATTTAACATATATGAGTTAATTCATATTCTCTCAAGGAGTATCCTCAAGGGATTTATGAAGAAACTTTCACCATGATATAGTGATTATAAAAGTTTTCCCATGCCTTGTCTAAATACATCCTTCCCATATATTTCTTTTCCTATCTTCTTTACACAACGATTCACTAAAATCTTCTAGAGGGTGGAATAATCCTGCTCATATGATGAGTGATTTATACAAAACCATGGATACATCATATAGAGGGGAGTTTGATGGAATCCCATTCAGTGATATTTATTAGTCGAAAATCACATTAATAGAGCTATGGTCTATGGTAAACATTTATATGTTTGTTCATTTATAGTACACATGATTTTGGTTTCTTGAATCTTCATTATTAGATTTGGGTTTTTATTTTACTTCCACTATATTTAATTAGTGTAATTGGATACTTTGAAACCTAAAATGTTATTTGTTTATTGATGTAATGTTCTAGGATAAAAGAGTTATTTTTGTAGTTAGATAAGTGGCAGAAACATTTTTTAAATAAAGTATGTCAAATGAAATAAATTTTATAAATTTTGTGCTTTGAAACACGGATTAATTTCATAACGATAAATGATGCATGATTTTGAAGTGTATATTTAAAATATATTAGGGTTTCTAGTTAAAAAATATTAGTGTTGTCTATTTTGATTACGTAAACAATTGTGTGTTAAAGAATGAATATATTGAATGGGTTTTTATATTCATAATATTTGGTAAATTAATTTGGTCAAAGTGGTTCATTATTGATTAAGGGTATGTTTGGTTGGTAAGAAAAAATTAATTAAATGATTATTTTGAACATCGTGGTTCACCTTTTATGGTTTATGAAAATAGTAAATGTTATTTATTCTTGTTTTAGATAAATAGCGTTTGAAATTTATTTTAGAAGTGTAAAGCCTTTTTTGGATGAACATTTATGTGGGTTTTAATATTTTTCTAGAATTTTAATTACTATGTCTTTAAAATTATATAAAAAAATTTCAAAAAAGTTTGATTATTTTTTGATAACATGTAAAATTTTATGGGATAATTATGATTTAAAATTAAATTTTTATTATAAAACACTTTTTAGGAAAAAGAGAGAAATCACGCAAGTACAATCAATGCTGATGGATAGTTAACATAAAAATAAATTACAAAGTTGTTGAAAACAAGACTAGGATTATTAGAATCACTTACCTAGTATAGGAACCATTATAGTGTTTCAATATTCAAGTTCGGTTCCTTCCAGATTATGTCTTTAAAGTTGGTGGCTAGATTGTCCCAAGTCTGGATGTACTCTTCTATGTTGATCTTTCTTGCATTGAAACCTCATGCCAAAATCATATGTTTTTGGTTAATGGTGAAGAATTAAAAATGATATTAGTAAATTTCAGTTCTTAATTGAAAATTGGTTCAAATATAATTGGAAATAATGAATTTTACATGTGATTATAAATGTGATATGGGTTGTTTAACATTTTTTAATTTCTAAATTCTGTGTTGTATGGAAAATTTCACAATAGAGAGTAGCATGGGTAGTATTTAGTTTACTAATATGGGTTAAGACATTTTGAATGTTGAAAATTCATTATTTCGAGTGTGAAAAATTATTTTTATAACCCAATATTCTTCCCAAGGATTAGAAGCATTACAGTGGAAAGTTCCCAACATACCATGTTTGGGAATTATTATTTTTTGGATTTATGAATTTTTCTTAATCGTAAAATGAGGCCAAGTTAAATTTTAAATAATATTATGGGATTTTATAAATTGATAAACGAAATTTTTTAGGGTTTGAATAGTTTTTTCATGGATAATAATAAAGAAATTGTTATTATATTTGCTACTAAAAAATGGAGGCATATGAATAATAATATTGTAAAGGTTTTTTGTAAAGTTAAATAATAAAATTTATAAAATTATTTATTATTGAATTATGTTTATGTTTTGAAACACAACAATTTATTGGAAAAATAAGAAATACATGTTTTCAAAAAATAAATAAAATAAATTGTTTAAAAAACTGGGGAGGGGGATGTGTAAGTCTATGTACAGAAGAGAGGGAAGAAAACATTAGAAAAATATATAACTGACCAATTATCTATACCTATTTAAAAATGGGAAGCACAAACGACATTAAAATAGTGAAACATGTATCTTCTTAGAAGAGGGGGAATATAAAACTAATTTAATAAAAAATAAATAAAATTATATGGTTTAAAAAAAGGAGAGTTTGGTTTTTAGGGGAAAAAGGTAATTAAACACCTATTCATATCTATATCTCACCAATTTTCTACTCCACTCCCTAAATTTTATTCTATATTATATATTATATATTTATTTCATTATTGATCTAAACGAAAGTGGTCAGTAGTGTTAGACTCATCTTGAAAAGTAGAATTTAAGATATATGTTTATTTTTCAAGGTTTCTATGTTACATTTCAAAATTTATTTTAATTTATATTTCGTAGATATAGTTTATAATAGATAGTATTTTTGTGATTTAAAATTGGTTTTATATCACCTATTTGTATGGAATTAGCACCTATATTTTAATAGGAACCATCATTCTTTCCTTGTTATTAATTTTTGTTTTTATCACTAACCTATTTACATTTTGTAAAATTTCTATGAAGTTCGCCACTTGTAGGAAGCCTGAGTGGGAAAATGTATTATTATCCCTAAGGGTCTTGGGAACATGATATCCAATGTGATTTAATGTTAGTCCTAAAAAAGATTATATATATATATGACTCCATGGGAATGAAATAGCCTTGAGGGTCCGAGATGTGATTATTATTTTGTGCATGGTAGGCCTTCTATGCGTCCCATGAATATATAATAATCCATGAACTTTTTTCCTTGAATTTAAATTACTAGTAATGTATAAATAAGGTATGGTTTCCTTAGATGAAATGTATTCAACTAATATCTTGTTGCATTATTGAAGGTGATAGTTGTTAAACCATTTTTGATTTAAACTATATGTATATATTCACATTATAACTCCTTGAGTTGGAAGTGGTTATAGTGGTCAATACTAAAAATAATATTATCAATTACCATACGTACTATCCCAATGTGAGTATAGGTTATATGTTTTACATTTGATGTAAAATAAATAGTACTCTATTATAGATAGATAAGGTCAGAAGAAACATTGGAGTAGTGTTCATGTGTTTTTGGTGTCATATGCTGTATGCTATTTGTCTTTCATTTATTGGTATATTTCATTTGTAATGTTTAAATTATGCTATTTGAGGAACACTATTGCTTCATGTTTTATTGTATGATATTTTTAGTAATGTTGGAATATAATTATGAGTTTATAATGTTTAAATAGTTTATATTTCATTTATTATCTTTATTGAGATGTTTATTTTTTAGTTTAATGATTTGATAGACCAATTAAGGGTAAGGCACTCGATAAAAATTGTTTGTGGACCCTCGATACTATCCACCATCCTCTAGTGATTGGGGAGTGCACATGAATCCTTAATAAGTTTCAACTGGGTGGAATAGTCCTATCAGGATAGGATGTTATATGGATGATATTATAAGGCACACACTATCGGATTGAAAAACTCTATAGAATAAAGATTTGGATATTTAAATCCAAATATTAATATTTTGAGATGTATGATAATGAGACATATTAACAAATTTATTGAATGTGATGAGTGGTTTAACAGAAACCATTGATAAATAATTATTAGTGGAATGTATTATAAGATATATTTTTAAGAAGTGGCATGATAAGAAGGTTGAAATCAATGAATGAAATAATTTAAAGAAATAGTTAATGGATGAACACATTGGTTTATTATTATATTATGAACTTGAATTGAAGAGGGTTTTAAAATATATGCATAATATTAAAAGGGAGTATCTATTAAAATTACTATGTTTTTATCTATTAATTATTTTAATGTGTAATTATAAATGAGTGGTTATGACCTAGAATAAAATGATAAATATATAAATGGATTATTTTTCCAAAAATGGGATGTTTCTAAAAAATCATACGGGCTACCACCTAAGTTGGCTCTAGATTCCACCTAAACTGACACCTAACACATATCTCCACTTACTTGGGGGTTATCCCCAATCCCATTGGGTTCATGAATGTATCATAGGTATCATAAGAAATCATTGAGGATGGTTCACCCTCAAAATAAAAGTATAAAAAATAATATATTTCTATAAAAAATACAATATGACCTATCCATAAGTGAGAAATACCCAAAACAAATATTCATAAAAATCAACATAAACTGTTTAAATAGATATTTAATGGAGAATATGCAAAAATAATCCCTCATATCACACATAAAAACATACTACAGATTCATACCCTCATATTCATCACATGATCTCTACATATATAGAAAGTCACAAATAACCATAACCCAAAGAGGGAAAGTCTTGTTAGGCCAATATGATAAAGTAATATATATAAAATAATGAAATAACTAACCTATAGAATATATCAAGGGACCAACCAAGCAAAAACAATCAATTCTAGATTAGCGGTCAAGAGTTAAACCAAAATCCTGAAACTGAAATGTAATATAGGCATGAGCATAAAAATTCCCATTAAGTTACCACCCACATTACCAAATACCTAAATTTTAATTTAAGATTCATTTTAATCTATTTTTATATATAAATATAATGTTGTTTTTTCAAATATAAGTACATGAAAAAAATACCAAGTACATAGAATTTTTATAAACTTTCCCTTTATATTTTCCTTGAATGAAAAAATCACTATAAATAATTTCTTTAAAAATCACATAATCCATTTAAAATAAAAACTTTTCCCTATTTTTGTATTACTTTATAAAAATTTACTTAGGAAATTTATAAAACCAATATATAGTACGTGAATATTAGGATCAATCAATGTCACTGCATCATCAAATAAAACAATGTCATGAAATAGAAGAAATAAACTAAGGGTGCCACATAAGTCAATAAAATAAGGGATACTATAGTAATTCAAAGAAATCCACTACATCAAACCAACAAAAAATAAATATACGTTATGGGATGTACTATATAGTTACTTAGGATATGTCACTGAGACATAAGTCACTCAATAGGGTTGTTCCCTCATTTATGGGAAAGTACCTAGTAACACATCATTGGATTATGGAGATAAAACATACATTACTAGAAAATATTGTCGAAAGGAAGCGTATACAATATATGTTTACACACCCTAGCACTTGGGTTCCCATTAATAAAACAAATTATGGGTGAAAAAACAATCAAAGCATTAAAAATATGAAAAAAACTATAATCTCACCCTCTCCGAAGACTCCCTCTTAAGAAAAATCCTTGATCAGATATCAATAATATTATGAAAATATAATGAATGTCCCATGATCCATAATCCATATCAATCAAAACCAAATTGGTATCAAGAGTTCCACACACACATATAATTATGGAACCTCTTAAAATTTCCATACTAACATTTTTGAAAACTAAATTGGGATGCTAATTCTACTTTATAATAATTTAAATCCATTTAGAAACATACCATTAAGATATTTAATTAGAAATTGGCCTTTAAAAAAATTCAAGGAATCAAATAAACTATTTATAAAAAATATTAAAATATTAAAACATTTCTCCAAATTTCATCACATTATCCTAATAGGTTCCTGAAATTTTTCAAACCCAAGTTTTATATAAAAAAAACTAAATCATTTTTTTATAGTACATGGAATTAAAATTATAAATTGAAATTCTTAGTAAGAATTTTGAACCATTTTTATAATTTAATTTAAATAATCAAAACTCCTTTTAAAATATAATAATTTATTCATAAAATATTTCTAGGTAATTTAAAAAACATATTGTGTATATAGTTTTGTAAAATAAATTTTTAAACCAGTATTTAAAATAGGTAAACTCATAGCTTTCTATAGGTACCAATGTAAAACCTATTTCTTTCATTAGAAATTAAATAAACATAATTATTACTATCATTAAACAATTAAAACAAGAATTTATGAGGAAATCCTCTAACAGTTATAAAACTAAAATTTTGGGCATGGAGAAAACCTACCTTGAATCAGTGATGAATGGTCCAGAATGCCAAATTTTGGATTATGGGTCATTAATAAGACACAAAATGCCTCATACATAAGAAAATCACAAAAATCAAGTCAAATCATTTCCCCAGGGTTCACCCAATAAGGGTAAAACAATGGGGAGTGAAAAAAAGGAAAGATAGAAGGTATAGAAGATGAGATCCTACATTGGAATCCTATTCTTTAATTTATCAGGAATAATGTGGAAAATTGATAGAAGAAGGGAGATTATAGGTTGATAGGAAAACAAGAAATGGGTCATGTGTAGAGACCTCAGTTTCATGTAAGTATCCCCTTATTGATTCTTTTTATGTATGTAAATTATATGAGTGAAGTTCAGGAGATTTTGGAGAAACTTTAGAGTTCATTGGGGATTCTATAAGGGTACACAGTTTGTTCACATTCTATGGAAACCATGTGACACCTACAGAAAACCTTTCATAATGAGGCAGGGGCTAAAGGGAAGGCGCACGGGAAACCACATCGTGGGTCCAAACCATGAAGAAGCCTAGGAAAAACTATGCTATGTTAAAAAATTTGATTTTTGATTGTTGGTACACAGTTTTATAACCATGTGATCCAACCATGTGAGGTTAATTGTTGAGGTAGTGGCTAGTTCACGGTTAGAAAACTATTTTCCTAAACATTCTTGGTTTAAATATTAGAACAACAAATTATGGATCTCACACCTTTTAACCTCTAAGGACCTAGTTTTTCCTACTATGGGTCTCCATGGCCTTTGGGTCATCAAAGGACTTCGGACCATAGGGCCTTCGGGTAACGTAGACCATGGAGTAGCCCAGTTCACACAGAACATGCCCCAGAAGAGGATCAGAGCAACAGGAGTAGCATCCACCAGATGCAGAGCTAACCAGATTAGAAGAATGAGAGGGTATGGTAGCCGCCATCGGGACCAAGCACTGTGCAGCTTTGTACAGGGCAATTCTAGACGATCAGCAATGCAAGGTGGGGAGCTAAGGATATCAATGATTCAAGACTCTGGGGAGGGGCATTTCTAGTGGGTTTGGCCTATGGGTCAAGTAATGGGCATGGAATGCCTCTGGGCCTTCGTGCCATGTATTACGGGTCATGTCGGGCCTTGGGCATTGGGCCTACGGGTCATGTAAGGGTTCCCCTTCAACCCTTAAAAGGGGGATTATCTACAATTAAATAAAAAATAAGGCCTTCGGGCCATTCGGGCTATATCCTATATGGATATATCTAAGGTGTTTTATTACAAATATGATTATATTTTACCTTTTTAGGGATATGGGAAGATATATAAGGTAGGTTTTGGGAGATTCAACCCGGTTTTATTGGCGTTGTAATGTCTTTCTTCATTTATATCATAAATCCTAAGGTTGGTGGCTTCAATCTTGAGTAATCTCACTATAATTGATTGAAATAGTTTCAAATTGATTAAATTTATTGAAATTTATTGTGAAATTGGAGTGAAAATCACGGTAGAAACCTTCTTTAGTGATGGTTTATGGATTTATCTAAAATTGTGGAATTGTTGTGAAAAGTGCATTGATAAATGATTTTAAAATGTTTATTAAAAAATCATTTCTTAGTTTGATTTATGGAAATAGGTTTTTAATAAAAATTTTGATTTAGTGAATTTTTTTGGCATTGAAATGGATTGGGAACTAGAATGTTTTTGGAATGAGCATATTGGCATGGTTTTTAGGCATACTTGGTGGTGTCTATTCATATTATATTATGAGGCTGGGTTGAAATATGAACTTATTCTTGGTGCCAAAGGTACAGTGTCACATGGGATTTAATTATCTTATAATGACATGGTAGATCAATGGGAAACCACTGATGAAGTATGTAACTATCATAATGTATCATGCATGGGTGGATGTAAGGGATTGTGGACCAGAATGGGTTATGCCAAATGGAATTCATGAAATTGTTTAATAATATTTTTTGATTTATTTCCTTGGTACATGTTACTATTTAGAGAAATCTATTTTACTATGAAACATGTTTATATTTGGATATATACTATTTTGAGATTATTTTTATATAATACATTTTATATAAATGTGATAACATGTTCTATCCTAGTAGCATGAATAGGGAAGTCATTTAGGGAAAACCTATTGAGTTTAATTACTCATCCCTTCTTTGTAACTTTAGTGATTTCGTAGATATTTTTTATCGATATACAGTAAAAGGAAAATTAACACAAATCTTTAGTAGTACTTTGTGATACTTGGGCTATTTTGTGGAGTTGGAGCATGGATCATGTTTAGAGTTTTGAGTTTTCGATGGAGTCTTGAGTTTTTTCTACCACTCTGTACTCGATATTTATAGTCATATGCTATGGTACTTTGTTATGGTTTGGTTTTTGATATTAATGGAAATAATTTGAGTTAGTTTACATTATGATCATGCATCATGTCGAAGTTTTTATTTATTTATTTATTCTTGGTTGTTTTATTTCTTAAGGGAAAATAATCCCCTTTACGTTAATTAAGCCTTTGACATTTATTTCTAGCATTTAGCACCTTAGGGATGTCAACAACGGATAATTAATATCCTACCAACATCTTAAGCCAATAAGGAGGGGTGGGATGTTACAAGTGGCATCGACTTGGTCCTTAAAAATATATTTGTGGAACAAGTGGTAGTAGTCTAGGTCAGTACATAACATGGTATTGGTTCTTGGTCTTAGATTTAAAATTAATTCTAGTAGTTTCAATTATTTGGAATGCTAGAAAGGAGTAGGATTATCAGTACATTAAGTGTAGCGTATAAAAGTACGTACCTAAAATCTTTATACTGAACTTCAGGTTACCAGGTAGTTGGGTACATAAGTGTTTCAGGAGACACTTATAGGCTGTGGAATCTTAATTTCATGGGTTTAGCCAATTAGATGAGCATGGAATGCATTATAGAAATGACTTCCCACTAGGAGTTCATTTTCAATTTTCATGAATGATTTATGATTTTGGATGCAAAGATGTTGTTTTTTAGAAAATGTTGAAATTGTTTACAAATTAGAGAATTTGAAAAGAGCATGATTGTGTTATTTTGAAAATGGATCGTTTTTGAAAAGAAAGTGAGATTTTTAAAAAAATGGTTGAATGTGGAAAATGTTGAATTTTGGAAAGCCTGGTTGTAATTTTAGGACGTGGTAGATTTTAAAATTTGATAAGACTTTTTTTTCTAGAGAGTGAGACTTATGATATTTTTTGTATTTTTAGAAAATGGAACCTGATAGACATTGTAGAAACATACCAGAAGAATCTTCTAAGAATTTGGTTGCACCTGAACCACACGTGAACCAAAAACTAGTTCATATTATTGTCCAAGAGGTTTAGGCTACGGACAATGGGAACAAGAGAGATGCAACATGGAATGTGGATCATTCCATCCAATTAGAGAAGAAGAATCCACCCATATTTTGTGGTGATTCTGAACCAGAAAAGGAAGAGGTGTGGTTGAACAAGATGAATCATAGCATCAATTTAATTATCACACACGTAGATCTGAAGGTCAAGATGGTAATGTATATTATGGAAGATCTTGCACACTATTCTTGTGATTTAGATGTTCAGTCTAAATTAGACCACAACCTTTTAAGGGAGTTTTTTGGGATTCGTTCAAGAACAAATCCTATCCTCATACATTTAGAATTCAAAGAATAATTGACTTCTTCATATTTAAGTAAAAAAATATCTCTATCATGGAGCATGTACCTAAATTCATGAATTTAGTTCACTTTTCACTTGAGGTTACTTCTAGTGCATCCTTAAAGGAACACATCATTGAATTGGGGATAAGGGAGGAGACTCACTAGAGGATTTTTCTGCTCTGCATTATTGATTTTACATAGATACTCAATAGAGAAATGATAGCACACAGAGACATATTAGGAGCTATGGGTGGAGGAACTATGTTAATACCTGTGGGAAACAATGGTAACTCTAATTCAAATATAATTTAGAAGAGGTATACCTATATACAAGTTGGGATTATGGATCAAAATGAAATAGCTAGATTAGTGAATCTTCCTTAAAAACCTAAGATCCAACCTAGATGTTTTCAATGTGGGTCATTAAACCACATAAAGTGATGCTGTATAGAACCACCTAGATAATGACACAATTTAAAAAAAATTGGACATCTTCAGTGCTATTGTTGCAGTGCTATGAGGTTGGGTGTTTGAGACACTTCTCAGGTATCACATGTTTCATAAACTTAGACGGTAAGTGGAAGAAAGAACAATCCTCATCAACAAAAAAGAGATTTCTATGGTTATTCTAGGAATACCATGAATCCATAGAACCGAAAATATCAACAAACCAATAGAGAAAAAGTGTAGTGATGAAACAATTATATAGAGATGAACATGCTATTTGGGATGATTAGTCTAGACCATCAACTGTAAAAGTTGTGATTATTTTGAAATCTGCCCTTATGCGAGCATTGGTTGATATGGTTTCTTTCAATTCCTTTATTTTTTCTAGTACTTTTGAATATCTATGTTCAAAATTTGAGATGATACCCTATATCATAAAACTTCAAATCATATAGGTCAATAACAGTGGTAATAATTTCAAATTAGACCATGTTCTATAACTATTGAAGGAGCTATGATAATATGGAATTTATATGTTCCTGACATTAATTCCTTTGATGTAATCCTAGGTATGTATTGGTTGAAAATGTTCAAGGATCGCATCGATTTTTATAGCATAATGGTTAGTTTCGCGACTAAGGATGGTGCCAAGAATCTCTTTAAAGGGGAAAGGAATGTAAATATAAGTGAAATAGTCATGTTGGAACTAGAAGTTTAAAAGATATCATACCAGTTGGCAGTGTTCTCTTCAGCATTGATAGATGAGATCGAAAATAAAAAATTTCTAGTAGCGGTGAATCAATTTCTAGATGTGTTTCCCGAATATTTCTTAGATTTTCCACCTATCATAGATGTTGAGTTTATGAATGATCTAATTCAGGGGACCAATCATATTTCCCTTATATATTAATGGATATAACCAACATAATTAATGGAGTTAAAAGTTTAGTTATATGAGTTGGAAGGGAAATGGTTCATTTTTCCTAGAACCTCTCTATATAAATTTCCAATTCTGTTTGGGAAAAAGGTAGATGGAACACTATGGATGTGTATGAATTGTCATAAGCTTAGCCATGTTACGATAAAAAATTAGTATACACTTAGATACATTTATGATCTATTTGATCAATTCAAGGGAGTTCAATGCTTCTCAAAAAATCGACTTTCAATCAGGATATCACCAATTTTGAGTTTGGAAGGATGATATTATGAAGAAAACATTTAGAAGAATATATAGAAATTATGAATATGAGGTGATTGATTTCAGTATTACGAATGCACTAATGATATTTATGGAATTGATGAATCCTATATTTTATAGATATATGTATTCTTTCATGGTGGTGTTTGTGGATGACATATTAGTGTATTTTAGGGCAAGTGGTGAGCATGATAAATACTTGGAGACAGTGTGGGGAATATTGAGAGATAAACATTTTTATGAAACATTATCTACGTATGATTTTTGGATACAAGAGGTATGATTTAATGGACATGTAATATCTGAAATAGGTGTTTCTATGGATCCAGAGATTGAAAAATCATTTATCACATAGAAACCTCAAAATAATATCTTTGAGATATAGAGTTCCCTTGGTCTATCTGCTTATTATCGACGCTTTGTTCATGATTTTTCATGGATATCTTCCCCAATTAAATCATTGAAAAAGAATAATGTTCCCTTATAATAGAGTAAGGAATTTCAGAATTAGTTTCAAGAGCTCAAAGGTTCTCCTCATATCAACACCAATCTTGATTTCTCTAGAATCAGGATAAGGGTACGTGGTGAGTTAGGATGATATGGGATCAAGGTTGGGATATTTTATCATATAGGGAGATCATGTTGCTTCTTATAGATCAAGGAAGTTTCATTTTCATGAGAAGAATGACCCAACACATTATTTTTAGTTAGATACTATAGTCCATTCTTTTAATACATAGCAGCATTATCTTTTTTGTGGGAAATTTTCAATTTTTATGGATCATAAGAGCTTGAATCATATAATTTCACAACGGTATTTGAATTTGGAATATAAAAAGTGGATGAAGTATATATAAATGTATGAATTTGACTTGATGTATACACCAGTAAAGGAAACTTAAGTGGCATATGCATTAAGTAGAAATTCCTATGTTCGGTTGGAAAAAGAGGATTCAGATAAGTGTTAGTTAATGTCACTGACAGTATAAATGAATTTGGAATGCGAAGAAAAAGATGAAGTTTCTATTTTCATTCCAATTTATTTGTTTCCTGATTTAGTAAATATGTTTGAGGAGGCATAGACATCAGATGTTGAATGTGGGGGGATGAGGGAAAAACTCAATGGTCGGGAGACCATTGATGGTTGGATGATGGATAATAGTTTAGTGTTGTGGTTTACAATCATATGGACATGCTTATGGATTCTCATGAAAAAATTATTCATGCATAACCCTGTTCTAGATGGTATATTAATCTAGGAATAAATAATTTGTATTAGGCATTGAAAGCATATTTTTGGTGGGTCAACCAGAAAAAAAGGTGGTTGAGTTCATTTCGAGATGCTTAAATTATTATCAAGTTATTTCAGAATATAATAGACTAGAAGGAATGTTTCAATATTTACATATTTAATTTGGAAATGGGAGAAAATAACTATATATTTTATAACATGTATCCCTAGAATGGATTGGAATCATGATTCCATATGGGTGATAGTTGATCCTCTCTTAAAGTCAGTTCATTTCATTATAATTCATGAATCTCATCCAGTGAAGGACTTATCAAATATCTATATCTGAGAAGTGGCAAAGAGTTCTGATATACTATTCTTTATAGTATCATACATAGATCCAAGGTTTAAATATCATTTCTACATATCCTTATATAAATCCCTTGGGACTCATTTGACTATGAATATGACGTATCATCCTTAGATGGATCAACAATCCAAATTAATGTTACAAACATTGAAAGAAATTTTGGGGCCTTATGTAATTGATTTTGGTGTCTCATGGGAAGATCACATAATTTTAATGGAGTTCTCATATAGAAACAGTTATCAGGCCTTGAAAAAATGGCTCTATTTAAATCATTATAAGTTAATCATTTTTATTCTCCACTTTTTTGGGTGTAAACAGGTGATACTTCACTAGTTGGGATGATCCTTGTTTAAAATATAATAGAGATGATTCCTTTGATCAGGAAAAGGATATAGATAGCTCATATTCTTTAGAAATCATATACGAATCATCATCGAGGGTTGTTGTCATTTGTAGTGATTAATCATGTGTTCTTGAGGATCTATCCAAGGCTTGGACATTGCCATTTTTTAAATCAGGTAAAGTTATCTCCTATATACATAGGACCTTTCGAGATACATGAATGGGTTGGTGAGGTGAAATATCAGTTGACATTGTCACCATGGTTCAATTTTGTGCATAATGTGTTCCATGCATCTTAGTTGAAAAATTATCATCCTGATTCTAACCATGTGATTCAATGGGCTCATGTTGAACTATATCAAAATTCATTATTTGTATATATCCTAGTTCACTTTTAGGATAAGCAAGAAAAACTATTTCATGGAAAAAGCATCGGTCTAGTGCGGGTTTTGTAGAAACATGGCCAGATTCAAGAAGAGACATGGGAATAGGATATTGAAATGAAATATCTATGGCTAGAAATCTTTCAATAAAATGATGGTTTTCTAATTTATAAGGATGGAAAGGCCAATGGTGGGGAGAATTTATCACCCTATGTTTCTGGTATGTTACCCATTCTTGATGTTTTTTAAGTATGTAAAGTTTATACGTGAATTTTGGGAGAGTATAGAGAAATTTTGGAGTGTTTTTGGGTATTTTATAAGGGTTTAGGGTTGTTTCACGGTTTGTGGAGACCATAAAAAATC
Organism: Viscum album; assembly: GCA_963277665.1. NCBI lineage: Eukaryota > Viridiplantae > Streptophyta > Magnoliopsida > Santalales > Viscaceae > Viscum > Viscum album. The sequence goes on along the minus strand of OY728119.1, from coordinate 801,799,347 downwards.
CACTGGAAACCAATAGCATTGAGGCAGGGGATAAATGGAAGGTTCATGGGAAGGCACACAGTTTGTCAAAACTGTAAGGAATCCTAGGAGAAACTATAATATGTTGGACAATGGTTTTTAGAACAATTAGTGCATAGTTTTCTAACCATGAATGAAAACCATTAAAGGTTCATACTTTAGTAGGTGGATGGAATATGGTTAGCACATGTTTTTCCTAACCATGTGATTAACCATGCACAAGTTAGATATTAGATCCTAAAATTGTAGATATCACATGTTTTGACCCCTATGGACCTCATTTTTTCTCTTAAATGGCCCCAAATCAAGATTATATCTTCTTAAAAGCTAAGGAATATTCTCCCAATGATCCAGGGCTGACATGAAGTCTTCTATGGGTGTTTTGAAGCTAGACTCTAGTGGAAAGTCATCGTTATTGGTAGTTCTTGGTGGGTTTTCTTATATCTACCTTTCTATCTCCTTCAGTTTCTTAGATATATATCTAAAGTGGATATATATATGTTTTATGATTAAAATTATGAATATATTTGGATTTTTTTATGATAGGGGATGAAATCTAAGGTGTGTTTTTTTATTTTCAACCCAGTTTCATTAGCATTTGAGCGACATTCCTCGTTTTCATCATAAAACCTGTGGTAGGTGGCTTCATTGTTGACTCCTCTTTCTAGATCTAATTGGATTAGTTTTAAATTGATTAAATTTATTGAAATTTATTATGAAATTTATGTTCAATGAATGTTAGAAACATCTTTTAGTGATGGTTTTTGGATTTGTGTAAAATTGTGGAATTTTTGTGCAAAGTGTTTTGATAAATGATTTTAAAAGGTTGATTTTGAAATATTTTACTGGTTTTATTTATATTAGAATGTTATGAAAAATTTTGTTTTATTGAAATGGTTTTATCATTTAAATGGATTTTTTTATTGGAATGGTATTTTATGATATAATTGGCATGGTTTTTGGGTATACCTTGGGGTGTGTGTTCATATTGTATCATGAGTATTGGTTGAAATATGACCTTGCGATTAGTGCCAAATGTGTAATGAAAATTTTGATATAATTACCTTTTGACGAAATAGTAGATAAAAAAGAAACTTCTCATGAGTATGGAACTTCTATTATGTATCATGCATCGTATTGTGTATTAGAATGGGTTATGCCAAATAATTTTTTTGAAATGGGTTTAGAATATTGTTTGGTTGCTTTCATTAGAACATGTTATTGTTATGAGAAAACTATTTTACTATGGAAATTTTTTAAATTTAGATATAAACTATTTTGAGAAATTGTTTTATATAAAATATTTTTATAAACATGATAACATGTTATACCCTAGTGTCATGAGTTAGGAATTCATTTTGAGGAAAATCTACTGAGTTTTATTACTCACCCCTACTTTAGCACTTTGGCGATTTTTCAAATGTTGTTTATCGAGACATGGGAAAAGGATAATTATCATAGATCATTAAAAGTAATTTTTGATACATGGGATGCTTTTTGGAGTTGAATCATAGATTATTTTTAGATATTAGAGTTATTTTTGGGTTCTTGAGTTTTTTCTTCTACTGTGTATTCGATATTTATTGTCTTCTACTGTGGTACTTTATTATGATTTGTGTTTTTATAAAAAATTTACTAATTTTACTTTGTTTAATTTTTTATCATGTATCATGTAGTGGTATTGGTTATGGTTTGTTTTGTTATATTTTTTTTATTTCATAATGGAAAATTTTCCCCATTTTTTAATGAATCTCTTGGTATTTATTGGAAAACATTGTTAGCTAGGGGATGTATCTTAAGGCCAAATAATGTCCACCCATCTTCTGATGAAAATTAGAAGGGATAGGATGTTACATCACGAGGGGGGGGGGGCTGTATGAGCTAGGTGAGAGGAGAATAGGGAAATAATTTTTCATTTGAGGAGGGGAAAAAGAAAAAATTCTAAAATTTGAAAAATTTGGATACCCACAAGTTTTTCCACACTATTTAGTAAATCGTGTAATAACTATGTGAAGGATACCGGAACATAAAAAACATACCACATGATTTCCTCTTATAACTTTCATAGTTTACTATAAGTGCATTGACAATGCTAAATTTCATTGTCTTGTTAATGTTCCAAAATAATGGTTTCCATATAGTTACTCCTAACTATGTGGGTAAACTATGAGACACCCAAAAAGTAATCAAGAATATAAATTCTAAGACCAAAATTTACTAAAAAATAAAAATATTACAACTAATATAAAATAACACAATATATTATACAATTAATGACCACAAGTTCACGTGGGTGTGAAAATTCTCACAATCATAACACTTTCCACCCCTAGAAATTTTCTGTTCAAAGTAGAATGCATTGAAATAATAAATAACATTCAACTTTAACTCAGTAGGTGGGAAGGAAAGGGGGAAATCAAAGAGACATTTAATCAATATAGAAACCCTAGACATGATCCATAAGTGAAAACATCCACATAGAATCTCTAAATAACCAAGCTGATCTCCAATAAACATGATACCTATCCAATGAAAACACAACTTAACCCATATACCATGAACCTTAGGGTGATTCTTGGAGGAACAAATACATAACACCGGTCTCCCCAATATTTTAGAATTATTATAAAATTGAAAAAACCAAAAAAATCATATACATTAATATGGAACACCACTAAGATCCTTAATTACACCAAAAGCCCAAGAATCCTCAATCCATCACAGAACTCAACATCCAACATGGAATCAAAATAGGGATATCAAAAGGAAACTCAACCCACAATAAAACATTATCCAAACTAACATTGGACCTAGACTTGGGTCACCATGCTTCCTATTAAAAATCATGTCTTTAACCACATGGGTGTATTCCCACTTAAATTCATAAAAGAATCATCAAATTTAGGTTCTCAATTAATAAAAATTGGTCCTAACCACATGATCATGTAACCTAAAGTCATCCCATATTTAAACCACCAATAAACTATCCTCAACAAATATATCTGATAAAAATATATCATAAAAACCCTATGAAATCAAAAACACACCCAACCTTGATAATTTTAAACCACAAGAACAAAGAACCCCCAAGTGGAAGCAGATTAAATCCAAAATCCACAAACACAAAAAACCTACCATAACTACCAGCATAGAATCATCAAATTCACAACATGACCAAGGACACCTCAAAACCTCTAACTGACTCCCAATCCCTTGATGAGGAAATCACCAAATCAAAAAACCACCCTAATAAAAAAACATCCATATATTTCCATGACACACAACTAGATCCTTCACATGAACATATGAAGAACCTAGGACACATCAAAATGAGTGAGTCTATAGATTTAAGAAAATTTAAATTTGTTGAAATAGAAAAAAATATTCAAGCCTCACAACTCGATTATGAGTCTAGGTATGGTTACCAGCTATAGGTACTTCACCTAAATGATTGAGAGGATTAACATAAGGGTCATTCCTTAATACATAAGATCCATAATTTTTCATGACCTTCCTAGGAGGTTTAATTTAAATAACATCATACATGAACTCAACTAGTTCATCTCCCACACATCAACCAAACTGTCCCACCAAAACCAAGGATCAAATCCAAAATAATCAAATCAACATAAAAAAACAAAATTCATCATTGAAACTTTATAAAACAAATTTTATTAAAAATATCCAAATTTCAATAAATAGTTATAAAATACCATATTTTATTCTAAAAAATAGAAACAATTAAAAAAATTTATTACCATTTGAATTCATTTTTAAAAGAAATTTGTTCACTTTAAAGAATTTCCAAAACAAATCACTTTCATTCCAAACCATTTTTCCAAAACCCATAATTTAATCAACCACTTTAGAGGAAATCTTTTATAGAACATGTAACCCATTTTAAAATAACCTAATAAATCCATTTTTTAAGAGCAAGATTTCTTAGAAAAAAACCTTCATATTCACCTAAAACAAACATTTATAATTTTTAGTCAAAACCAGTCATAAAATAAAACATCACATTAAATTAATTTTCGAAAGACAAAAAATTTCCAAAAACCTATTTACTTCGCCTCTAACAAGTGAGAATTCACATTAGAAGTGATATAGAAATTACAAGAGGTCAAAAAAAAGTATGAAATGAAATATGAAACTACTTGAGGGTTTAACAGAGTCATAAAAACTATCTAAATAGACCACACATGGATGGACATACCATGGGGGATAGTTAGGTTTATCTAGATATTTTTCCACCATCACAACATACTCAAGTGAAAAAAATAACTTGAAACTCATTGGTAATTAAAAAATCATTTTCATATAAAAAACATAATACCGATCAAGAATAACATCAAAATCTAAGACTCAATCCAAGACTACCCCTGATAACTCATGGCTCAAAAAAAAATATCATGTGACACTCTCTCCCATGAGTACCTATTGAGTTTTTATTAAAAAGATCCATACTACCAATACTGCCCAAAATAAAAAGGGATCTTTGAATCCTAAGACCCTATAAGAACCTAGTATATTATACCATTTGTCACAAATTATCCTAGACTACCACAAAAAATAAAACTAGACCTAGAACGTTGCTGACCGAATGGGTATCCATAATCCCCTTGGGATGATGGAAGGTGTTCTAAGAATCATAATAACTCATTGGTAATGATTTAACCTTCAAATAATAATATAAGAAACAACATATTTCTAAAAGAAATATAGAATGACCCATCAGTAAGTCATACATCCACATGAAAGAAAATAAGATGAAAAACTGGGTTAAAATTTTTCAGAAATAATAAATTAATCATATGAAAATATAATCCCATAACTCACACTCTAATTATTTACAAATAAAGAAACATTAAGATCCATAACCCAGTCTCTACATATATAGTGGTCCACCAATAACCATACCTAAATGTAGTAATGGAATACTTTTTTAATGAGATAAAGTAAAATAAACCAAATAAAATAAAAAATAACATCCCTATGATCCCAAGGGATCAACAAAGACCAAAACAATCAACTCTCTATGAGAGGAGAAGAGTTGAACTAAAATATTGAAACTAAAATTCAATAGAGGCACGAGCTTAATTTTTTTTATTCGATCATGTCACACCTTACCACCTTCATAACTATTAATTAAAGATCCATTTTATGTTAATTTTAAATATAATTATAAAGTTTGTTTTTAAATATAATTTCATCAAAATCCGATATCAATTCCATATAATTTTTGAAATCATTTTTTTATATTACTTAAATAAATATAATCACTTAAAAATCATTTCGAAATCACATATTCTATATTAAATGACCATACTAACATTTTTAAATGTTATTTTAAAAATGTTTCCCAAAATATTTTTGAAACCCAACACACACAATAGGAATAAAATTATCAAATAATGTAATCACATCAGTAAATGGAATAATGAAAAAAATAGAATAAATCAATGAAGGTTCCCATAAAAGTCAGTAAAATAGGGGATACAATAAAAAGTTAAAGACATTCTTTTAAATAAAAGCAGTAAAAGGTATAATGGGATCTATCCAATGGTTACTAATGTCACATCTCCAACCCATAATCCACTAAACTGATGCCCAAACCTAGGCAGCCACATGACCTCAAGCATGCCTCCCCATACACCAAAGGTTTGTGACTAGGATGAAGGGTCTAATAGATCATGTGGGGAGAATATAACCTTTTTACCACATTAATACACAACATATAAGATATTAAATAAGAAAATAATAATTAATAACCTAGAAAAATGTATTACCAACAACTTTTCAAACAGGGTACGAGGCACAACCAAATGATAAATATGTCATGTCTTGAAAAATTTCCAAAAGTGAAGCAAACCCAACATAAAGACCAACATTCGAATCCCAAAAATGGGTCTTAAATCAATTTCTGGGTCCTCATACATGCACATCCCAAGCCCAACTCAACTCCCAAAAATAGTTCCTTTTCCCTTGTCCTAACCTAAAACCATGAAATCTACTTGGGTACAAAATGGTGGCTTGAGTAGGGTGTGAGTACAACTCAGTAGGCCACTATAAATGGTGCCAAAAAAATATCCAATCTAAATAACCAGTGCATGGAAGTACTAAATAAATGACAAGATAAACAAAATACATCGTATGTGACATTAGTTAACAATATTTATTTTGTACATTTACACCATTCATTTCATTATCATCACATAATCCATTATCCACACTAAATCCATGAGTCAGAAATTTACATCACTTTCTCTACGGTCTATTCCAATCAATTTCTATGAATAAAGGAATAAGTCAAGTTCCCTATCTCACTGGTCATAATCATTTCTTAAAAAAACACATCACACTTACATTGGAGCCTTAGTCCATACAGTCTCATCAAATGCAACAGTTAGGGAAATAAAGATTCAGTCCCCTTTTCTATCTCATGTATTATGGGGTGGGGTTTAGAGCCTTAGTATAACCTGACTAGTGGGCATAGATCCTCAAGTCTAACACCCCAATACTACCAAGCCATGTGAACATGATTCTTTATCCATTTACAACATATAACATATCACAAACACTACACAAATTAATACACATACTATTTACACATTAAAATTATTCAACATGATATTTTACATCAAACCTCAACTCATTATAACATTTAAAAATTACATTTCATATCTCATTTAACCTATTTCTATTTCTCATGCCTTAAAAAATTAACATATTAAAAAATTTACATACTTTATCCCATTTAAAATATTCATCAATTTCCCATAAATTAACCCATTTAACCTAATTTTCAATTCCCTCATTTACAGATTTTATATGTTCATCATTTTTACATGAATTAACTCACTTATGTATTTCAAGTACAATTCATCTGTCATTTAGAACTATCAATTTATTTCACCCACCCATTTCAAATTAATCCAAACAATCCCTTATGCCATTATCAAGGTCTATAAACCACTATCAATATTCAATTTTCAACATGACTATCTTATCAACATGTTCATCATGGTTTCTACTTTATTACATGTCAATTGCAAACTCAAACATAACATTTTCCATTTTTCGGAATGATGGAACACCCCATGGGTAGCCCTAAATCAACCTGGAAAACCTCAATGCATCCCAAGGGTATTATGAAGGGTTCAATTAATTATTTATCCAACCATTTAACCAAATCAATTTAATATAACCACTTTCACATTAAGTGAGAACCATTAACACAATCATACATTCACAAATAAACGTTTAGACCAATGGATGTAACTTATAGGGCACCTACCTCAAATCCAAAGATGAACAAACCCACAACCTTAGTCTTAGATCTATATTAACGAACACTATGAATCCCCAAAATAAGATCCACTAGAAAAAGGAGGGTTTTTGGGCTTGAAAAGAATAATAATGAAACCAAAAGACGTAATCAAGAAAAGAGAAGCAAGAGGATAATTAGACTTACCAAGAGCTTTCATTCATAACCAAGGGTGATCCAAACGGCTTAGAATCAAAGGATATTGATCCTTGTGAATATTGGGGGAGTTTGGTTCATCACTAGGGATAGAGGTGGAAGAATGAGGAAGAAAATTGTGTGTGGAACTTAAAATCGTGGGGAGGAAAATTGCAATTTCTCACTTTTTAATGGGGCACATGGTTTGGCCACATGTTTTGACAAAGTATGCGCAAACTATGCACCAACCTCTGTCCAAGAGAGGTTAAGTCACATGATTACCTTTGGGGGCCCATATGATTTGAAAAACTGTGAACCAACCATATATAATGCCTCTATCCAAGGTCACATGGTTTGGCCTTCCCCTTTGCATGATTTACTCTAACAGTGCCTAAATTGTGAAACATGAACATGATGGAATGGTTTCCCTTCCTTTCTTGTCATAAACCCCTAGAACACCCCCATTTTTACTCACAAACCTAGTAAACATTTAGTTATCCATATTTAAGTAATTTAAACAAAAATTTAAACAAAAAATACCTCCATGAACTCTGGGATCTTACAACCTACCCAACATACAATAGCATGTCCTCAAGCTGCACTTTCAAGCATCACCAAGCTTACAAAGAAAAGATATTCGTCCACTGAGACCACATATATGGATTGTTATCACATGTTTTTTTCTGAAATTTACTATGCTACCAAAAACCTGAAACCAAAGGCAATGCCTTTCTCTAGAAGAGTTTGTCACTATGATCCATAACACGAACCAGATTCTCCTCAAAGGACGCATCAGTCTCAAGCTCAGTATACTCACCATAAATCTTGTGAGATGGGTTAGGGTGATATTTCCGAATTCATGACACATGAAAAAAATAATCCATACCACTATAACACTTCATAATATCCAATCAATACACCATCGGTTCAATCCTATCTACAATCTCAAACAACCCCATATACATTGGTTCCAACATCCCCTATGTCTGAATCTGATGGTGACCAAACCTTGGAGATACCCAAAGAAACACACGATCAACCAATATAAAATCAAGAGGTCTACAACAGCAGTTCCTATATGAATTTTGGATACTATGAGCCATTTCCATACATTTTTGATTCAACTGAACCTATTTTTATGTATCCTGCACAAGACTCTACTCCAAAAACTATGATTCCTAAGCTTCCATCCAACATAATGGAGATCAAAAAAGTGTACCATAGAGTGTATCAAACAGAGCCGTATGAATTGAATCCTAGTAACTATATTTGTAGGAAAAATGAACCACCATTAAATTCTTTTCCCACAATCCACCAAAGGCTATGACACATTCCCTAAACATGTCATATAACACCTGAATTGTAGGCTCCAATTGCCCTTCCGTCTATGGGTGAAAATCAATACTAAAAAACAACTGGATATAAAATTAGTTATGTAATACCTACCCGAAGAGCGATGTAAATCATAGATCATGATCTAAAATTATAGTTTGTGTTACCCCATGAAACTTCACTACTTCCTAAACATATAACTCACACAGCTGATCCATAGTGAAGGTCTCTCTAATTGGAATTAAATGAGTCACCTTAGTCAACCAATCCACAAATACTCAAATAAAATTGTCCTTCTGGGGAATCCTCATGAAACTTACAATAAAATCCATTATCACATCAACCCATTTCCATTCTGGAATGGGAAATGGATGAAACAACCCACCCAGTCACTGATGATTTTCCTTCACATACATGAAGGTAAGGAATCTCATCACGAAACGTGTAACCTCTTTCTTCACCCCTAGACACAAATACTTCCTATGAAGATCACAATAAATTTGGTAAATCTTGGATGCACTTATCAATTTTAGTCACGAAACTCGTGTTTAAAATCTTCTCACATACATGTTGGCACAACCATATTTCCAAGAACATAAATGATCCTATCATCTTCAATGATCCAACTAGAAGTAAACTCCAAGCCTTTAAGAATTTATATTAATGCTGAAAATTTTAAATCCTCATGCTACTTCTCCTTGATCCAGATCAAAAGCGTGGAAACAACTACCAAGGATGCAAGGGTCATCTACCCTCAGTGATTCTGCATCTCCAGATTCATCTCAACAAACAACTCTATTATCCTTTACTCAGAATTAGATTCATAATTTGCCCGATTTTGAGTCTTTCGACTCAAAGAATCAACAAAACTATTTCTATTTCCCAATGTGTAAACTAGGTTAAAGTCAAAAGACTACATCTAATCAATGCACCTTCACTGTCAAAGATTCAAATCACATTGGGAGAAGATGTACCTAAGGATTTTATGACTAGTGTACACCATAAAATACTCTCCCAGTAGGTAATGAAAACTATAATTTAAAGCATAAACCACCACAGCCAAATCAAGGTCATGAATAAGGAAATTTATTTCATGAGGCCTCAACTTTTGGGATGCATATGAAACTAGATGATCATTTTGGATCAACACCATCCAAAGACCAAAATTGGATGCATCACAAAAACAAGGAATACCCTTCACCTGGATTAGGTAAAATCAGAATTGATGTGGTAGTCAACAATATCTTATACTCTTAAAATGAATTCTCACATTCCCCAGAACCTCAAACAAGATGCATTTATTGGTTAATCCTGAAAGTGGTTTTATGTTATGACCAACCATCTCCTAAATGGGGGATGAAACAACAAACTGCCATATCCTTCCTTCACTAGATTGAAGGAGAGATAATGACCCATGATTCCCGCCTTCAATAGGACCTAGAGTGGTGACTAGAACCAAGGGTATAGAATCTCATGTAATATGGAATTAATTTCCCTTTTTATAGAACACGATTAGTAGATAAGATGGTAAATCCCAACCAACACCAAATACCAAAAGTAAAAGTAAATCCCAAAACCGTTTCCCACATGCAAGTTTAAAAGTAAATTTGATACAAGGTACCCAAAAAACACCAAGGTAAATTAACATAATAAAAGAGACTAACTAGCAACAACAACTAATCCTGACACACAAGCTAGTAAATTCCATCATAGTCCCTAAATTCCTCCTGGAAACCTGAAAACAATATTATATTCTTAGGGTGAGTATACAAGTATACCTAGTAGTAAAATCTAAAACCACTCACGCACAAGTGAGGGAATATAATAATGTTCCTCTGAGAAAATAGTATAACCTCAAAGCACCAACAAAGGAATACTAATCATCCTATCCTAGCCAAGACACACTCTCCAAATAATGCAATTAAGGTAATGTAATAGTATAAGCATATCGATATTTGGGTACCCCACACCTCTTTCCCACAGGTTAACTGCTCATCCCTAATGGCTAACATCTTGATGCTAAAAATATTCCCATAAAACATCCCACTTCCACAACCCACCAGCACACACCTGGGCCTCAAACCATACACAATCATTCTTATAAACAGTTGGTCCACAACAACTGTGTCTCTCAACTGAAGACACCTGGGCCTCATCCTGAAGACACTTGGGAAAACATTCCAGGGCTGCAAACACCTAGGCCTCTAATACACAAAAAACTCTTGCCTGAAGGATCTTGGGTGATGGTAAGGATCAATCCATTACAACCTGCCTAGATACGCTCGAGCGGTAAGAACTCGAAAGAGGGTGTAAGGAATAAAGTTAGTAACCATACATCCATCCTCCCACAAGGATGTCGGGAATGGAACCCTCCCCATGAAATGGAGGTGTTCGAAACATAGTGATCATCAAGGGTGGGGTTCATATAAAAATCACAAGGAACTATAATTTTTATATATATAGGTAAGTAGAGACTCATCCTATTCTATGGGTTTTTGAACAAATAACCAACCCACTCAAAACCAATTTCACTACCACCCCTATATGCATAACCACACAACATCCAATACCAAAGCATAACCCCAACCACTTTTCATTTAACCACATACCATTTATTAATTAAGGGGTTCACATTAATTTGTTTCAGAACTACTGGGAAACAATCAACCACAACCACACCAAAACAATAAGAAAAACAAAACTGCAGTCCCAATGCACAAACCCCCAATCATTCTAGACACATGTTCAACAATTGATAGCAACCAATGTTAAAAGTTTTACCATTACATCCTTCCCCCACAACCCAGATCCATAACCCCACTACCCAAAAATTCACAGATGTAGTGCCACTGCATATAAGTTCATAACCACACCAAAGTATCACTGCATGTAAGTTAATAACCACACCGCAGTCCCACTGCCAAATGTCACTCCAGGACTACAACATAACAAAGGCAGTCCAGCTGCCCACAAGTTCATCCATTCCCGAATCAATCAATCTATCAGACTGGGATACCAACACACCCCCTATAGTTCCCCACACCCCCTATACTGCCACACACCCCTCCAAGGTTTACTTTATTATAAATGGTATAATCCCACAATAGGATTTATCTTGGTGGAGTCTATTTATTTAACAAGTGTACGTGATTAAGAAGATTTAATGTTATAGTCATTTATTCAAGAAACTCAACAAAATAGAACATTATTTGTGTGTAAGAAAATACCACCAATGACCATGATTTTCAGAAAGCATATTTCCATAGAAACTACAATAGAATCAAATATCAAAAATAAAATAGGCAATCAACATTAAATCACTCTCTACCCATTATTTTATTTACCTATGTTATCTTTTGATCAAATTCAGTTCTTATCAATTTATTATTTTTAAGAAGAGTATTCAGTTTTTCCTCACAAGGATTCATTTTTATACCCACCTCACATGATGCACAATTAAAGGGAATCAGAATAAATCCCTACCAGATGATCAAAGGGTCGAAGTTCCTCCTTGCACTAAGAATAGGGAATCACGTGAGTAGCAGGGAAATCCAAAAAAACTAAGTTGAAGAGATCTAAAATAGGAACACGACATAACTAGGGTGGAAGGATCTAGGTATAATATAGAAAATGAAAAGGAATAAGGAAAGAATTGTTCTAGATTTATGAAAGGGAGAGATCCTAAAAATAAGGGATATGATTTCAATGTTCTTGAAAATCGGATCTTGTTTTGACAATGAGGATTGGAGGTTACATGACTGTTGAAACATTAAAAGATATGAGGAATTTAATAATTCCCCTTGAAAATTGTGGAGATATCCCAATGCACTACTATGATTTGATAGGTTACCATTTCACACAGAGAAACACATAACATGGGAGAAACTAGAAAAACATGGAAAAACTGAAAATGAATCACCGATGGGTGAGTCACTCATGGGTGAGTCAACAATGCTGAACCGCCGAAGGGTGAGCTACCGAAAAAACCTACCAAGTCTGATCCAATGATGTTGTGCAACCCATTCTATAGACTACCGACGCAACGACCTAATGAAACCTCGACCTACCGATTACCTATCATGCCAATGCCTTGACATTCCGACACTGATGCCCCCGACTCACCGATGCTGACACCCTCAACTCACCGATGCTGACACACTTGAATCATTGATGCTAACACCCCTGACTCACCGATTCACTGACTTTCCAACACACTAACAAGCTGATGCACTAACATGATGAAAAAATGGAAATTTGGAAATCTCCTAAAATGAGCCACAGTTTCCTCCCAAAACAACATAAACACTAGATTTTCACAATGTAAGGGCCTGGGGAAATCCAGGTTATTAAATCAGATACCTCTCAAACTATTCTTATCCCCATGAATTTCAAAACTATCCCAGAAGAAAGGAGGTCTGAAAACCCATCCCCTAAGATACCTCCCAGGAGTAAACCACCTTGTCATCTATCTCCTGAACTACTGTAGAAACACTACGACTCTACTTCCCTAAAAAACCACACAAACAAAAAAGGTCTCACCATCCAAACACAAGGATTAGGGATCTTCTTTCCACTATGTTGAGAAACTATCTACATTGGGTGGCACTGTCTCGCATGCATGAGTTTAATCACATAAAAATTTATGTGTTTTGATTAGGGACTCAGTCCTCACCTACCCATAGTCAGGATTTTCACACAAAATTAGAGAATATGGAAACTAATTATCATATAGCAAGCAAGGTCAAATTTTACATCAAGAGAAATGTACAAGGAAAAATAGAAGAGAAAACTAAAAATAGCTCCAGGTACTAGGAACACATCTTTGCCTCCCATTCCCAAGTACTCTCCTTAAGGCCACCATGCCTCCATGAAACATGAACCAAAGGAATGGTCCATTCATGCAAAACCTTTTCCTCATGATCCCTGATCCTTACTGGTCACTCCACTAACAATGCGTCGTCTTCAATATCCAACTCTACCTAATCTAGGATGTTGGAGTCATCATGCAGATACCGATGGAGTTGAGAGACATGAAAGACATTATGGATCCTCTCCTATAGAAGAGGAAATGCCAGCTGATATGCGACCCCGCTAAATCATCCTAACCCCTCTAAAGATCTGATGAACCTGGGAGAAATCTTCCTTCCTATACCAAACCTCTACTTTCCACATTGAGGGGAGACCTTTATGAACACTTGGTTCCCAATATCGAACTCCAAAGGCCTCCTCCTATGATCATCATATGATTTTTTCCAGTCCTGAGATGCCTTCATCCTCTCACGCACAATATGGACCTTCTCCATTATGCCATTCACTACCATTGGTCCAAGAAGGGCTACTTCCCCTACCTCTATCTAGCTCACGGGTGAGTGACATAGTCATATGTAAAAGGTTTCAAAAGGTTCCATGCCAATGGTAGAGTGACAACTATTTTTATTATAAGAAAACTATAAAAAAGGAATGTTTCATACCCATGACCCTCTATAGTCCAGGGCACATGCCTTCAATATATCCTCTAACATCTAGATGGTCCTCTCAGTCTGTCCATCTGTTTGATGGTAGAAAGAAGTGCTGAGGTGTAACTAGTTTCTAAAGGCATGCATCAATCCCCTCTGGACTCATGACATAAAACATGTATCTCTATCTGAGAGAATGAATATTTGAACAACATGGAGTCTCAAAACTTCTCATACGTATCTCTTTGCTAACGAATCCACTGTGTTCGACTCCTTGATCACCAAGAAGCGAGCCAACATCATCAACTGGTCCACTATGAACCAAATGAAATCATATCCTACCTGAGATATGGGTAAAAATATTATGAAATACATCATGATTTCATCCAAATTCCACTTTGGAACATCCAAGGGTTGAAACAAACCACCGGGAACATGATGCTCAACCTTCACCTACTGACACACTAGGCATCTTGCCTCAAACTTCACCACTTGCTACTTCACCCTGGACCACCAAAACTGTTTCCTTAGGCCTAGATACATCTTATAGACTCTTGGATGCACCAAAAAGGGTTAGATATGGAACTCACAAAGAAATACCTTATACATTTCCACTAGGAAAAACAACTTCCCACAGAACAACATCTGATTCTGGCTATCATCCAACCACCCCTTCGGAGCATCACCCTGGACAATGCGATCACGCATCACTTCATCCTCTAAGTCTCCCCACCAAGTCTCCTATACTTGCCTCACCAATGAATTCTGCATTTTCATTAGAAACAGGTATACTCTACCAATTTCCTCCCCACCATCCATGTACAAAGAGGCCAACTACTCTATTGCCTTCTAGGAATCCTTAGATTCCCGGAATTCATCCTTTTTTGACTTTATTCTCAAGGAATTGGACACAACGTTCCCCTTTCCTAGAGATTAATAGATTTATTAGTTTTAATCCTGGAGTAACTCTATCCACCTTCACTACCGAAAGTTCAAGTCTCACTGGGAAGAGATATACCTCAATCTCTTATGATCCTTGAAGACCAAAAAGTGATCCCCAATGAGGTAATGCCACCAAAACTTCAGTGCGAACATAACCACTTATAAGATCTAGATCATGGGTGGTATAATTATGTTCATGAAAATGTAATTTACTAGACCCATAATAGATTACTCCATGCTGCTGCATCAGCACACATCCCAAGCCTATGATGGAAGCGTCACAGGAAACTTCGTGCATCACCCCTTCCACTTACAACCTAAGCACTATGGAACTGACTAGATTTCCCTTCAGATAGATGAAAGCTACCTAAAATTTCTCAATCCACATTAATTTCTAGTATTTTCTGTTCAAATTTGTTAATGGAGCTGAAAATTGAGAGAATTTGGGTATGAACCTCTGGTAATAGCCTTTTAGACCTGGGAAACTATGATCATCTATCACATTCTTGGGTATTTCCTAAGAAACAACTGCTTCAACCTTTGATGGGTCCACCACTATCCCTTGTTGAGACACCACGTGTCCGAGTAAGTTTACCTCTCGTGTTCAGAACTCTCACTTGGAAAACATTCTGTAGATCAAGTGGTGTCAGAGGACCTCCAAGATAGTCCTCAAATTCCCGATGTTCTCCCCCTCTAACCTTGAGTATATCAGGATTTATTTGATGAACATGATGATTAAATGGTCCATGTACTCATAGAAAATAGATTTCATGAGCCCTGTGAACACAACTAGTTCATTCGGGACACTAAAGGGCTTGACCACGAACTCGAAGTGCCCATACCTGCACTTGAAAGCAGTCTTCGGGATGTCACCCTACTTTACCCTTAATTGGTGATATCCAAACTGAAGTTCGGTCTTTGAGAACCAACCTATCCCCTTTAACTGGTCAAAAAGTACTTTGATCCTTGGAAGGGGGTAATGGTTCTTTACCATCGTATGATTCAGCTCCAGGTAGTCTATGCATAGTCTTAGACCACCGTCCACCTTCTTCGAGAACAAGACTGGAGCACCCCATGGTGAAACACTTGGCTAGATAAAAGCCTTCTTCATCAGGTCATCAACCAGAATCCACAAATCCCAAAACTCAGAAGGCACTATTTGATAGAGAGGCCTTGAAATCAGATGAGGACCGGGTTGCAAGTCTATCCTGAACTCAATGTCACAACGAGGGGGTAGAGTCACATCCTCTTCATGGAAGACATCCAGGAATTCACTAACAACCCCCAGAACTTCTACCATCTCTGTATCTTCTAGTTCCACTGATATCTTGGATTACAAAGAAAGAAGAGGCTTCACATGTTGGCTTCCATCCTAATAACTCCACTCTTTAAAGAAATCTATGTGGTGGCCGCCCATATATCATAACACGACTCTTATATAAAATAAGTCTATAACAATGTGTATAGAAAACTACCATATGATGCTTAGGATGACATCATATGGATGCATCTATAGAATAAGAAGATCTCTACTGGATTGTTGAGGCCTCAACATTAGCCTATTTCCTATACAAACATCAAACATAGTGGTCTGACCTAAAACAAATGTACTCAACACCAGGGGAATGGAAAGTCCCTCTATGTCTAGTCCAAGAGAAAGGCATAGAATAGGAGCAACAAATGAGTGTAAGGATCCTAAATCAAACAAGTTATACACAAGGGTACTAAGCAGACTGATCATTCCCCAAACAACCTCTGACCCTACTGGAACTACTACCTCTGCGGTGTGAAACTACCCATGACTAGATCCTCTACCTATATATTATCATCTACCTTCCCAAAAAATCCCTAGTTGAGGTCCCTAATGTGAACAATAAGGTTGGACTCCCCCAGCATTGTCTACCCTCGGTGGAGCGGGAACTCGCTGCCCCTACTGCTGGAAGGGCATGACCAAAAACTACAACTGCTGATCCTTTCCACCCCCACTGTATGGTTCTCAAATAGGGAAATGGTTCTGGACAAGTCCATGAAATCCACACAAAATGCACCTTAGTCCTGATCCCATGGGGAGAAGGTTAGGACTAGGAGATTGAAACTAGAACTACTGAAGTCTACTCCCCACTGGACGAATACTGGAAGGCCCTAACACCAGAGACCTACTATTAACAGCTTTCCAATTTGAAAAACTTGGATGGATCCTCTATCGTATCACACCTCCTAGCATGTGAATCAATTACACTACCTTGGCCTTTTTCTGAACCTCTAAGTACATCAGTAGAGTGAAAGGAGTGAAAACATACTAGAGAGAAGGTCAGAGTGCCTTCTCTAAACATCTCTCTTGTGAATCCTCATCCGGGAAGAGATATGGTGCAAAGTGTAGGAGATAATTAAACTCGATCCACAATTCACTTATCGACATACTCCCATGCTTGAGGGAGAGTATCTACTTCGTTTTCTCATCCTTTATTATGTAATAAAGGAATTACACATATAACTCCCTCTCAAAGTCAGCCCACAAAATCTCAGTTTCCATCCTATCCCCAAGGTATAGGTTCCACCACTGATGCACTTATCCTTATTTCTATCTCACTACTTGATGAACCCATTACTTTTTCGAATCCCAGATCATGCTAAAAGTGATCACTAGCTCCTTGAGAAAACTCTCCATCACGATGTCTGAGATGCTACCCTCGTACTTCCCTAGAGTTTTTCACTAGAAGGTATAAAGTGTCTTCTTCCACCAGTCATCCTACTTCTCTCAATCGGACCTCCGTTGATCAACTGGTTCAACCTATTAGGACTCAACTTCTCATACCACATGGGGTAGACACTCAGGTTCCATAGTTGAAAAAGGAAGAAATGAACTCCTAAGCCCGAGTAGTGTGGGTTTTTTAATTTCGTTTTAACCCTTCATTTATTTTAAATTACCAAAACCCCCAAGACACACAAGAAATAAATTCATTATAAACCATGTACCTTTTCTAGGGTCACTACCCTACAATTAGTGTAGCCCCACATGGTCATTCAGTAGGTCCAAATTCCTTGCATCGGATCACAAGGGGACCTAAAATTCTATGTCCCAACCAGTCTTCCCTGTCCTATCTTACACATTGAGATTGACTAACATTGTTTCCCTACCATCCCATGGAATCCTCCTTGTTCCTAACTTCGAACAACATCCTATCTCTCAAACTACAAAAAACCTACCTTTGATACCATTTTGTCATGAACCACCTTCTCCATGATGAGGGAAGCAACAAAAAACTACCAGAACCATCCTTCTTCAAGTTGAAGGAGAGATCATGACCCCCCAAGTCCCACCTTCAATAGGCCCTTGAGTGGCGACCTGCACTAATGGTATATAATCTCATGTAATATGGAAGAAATTACCATTTTATAGAATAAGATCTAGAGATAAGATGGTAAATACCAAGAAACTCAAAATAACAAAAGTAAGAGTAAAGAAAAAAAACTTTTCCCACATGCATGTTCACAAGTAAAGCTGATACAGGGTACAAAAAAATTCCAAAGTAAAGTACCAGAAGAAAAGAGACTAAGTAGCAACAACAACTAATCCTAACACTCAAGCTAGTAATGTTTAACATGGTCCTCAATATCCTTTTGGAAATATGAAAATAGTTTTATATACGTAGGGTGAGTATACAGGTATACCCAGTAGGAAAATCTAATGACACCCCTACACAAGTGATGGAATATAATAATGTCCCTGTGAGAAAACAGTTGAACCTCAAAGAACCTACCCTGGAATACTAACTAGCCCAACCTCACCAAGGCAGACTTTCCAAATAACACAAGTAAAGTAAAGTAATAGTATAAGCACATCGATATTTGGGTACCTCACACCTCTTTCCCATAGGTTAATTGATCATCCCTAATGGATAACTTCTTGGGGACACCACTCTGCCCATACACATTCCCACTACCACAACCTACCCACACAAACCTGGGCCTCAAATCAAACAAAATCAAACTCACGAAAATTTGGGCCACATCAACCATGTCTCTCACCCGAAGACACTTGGTCCTCATCCCAAAGCCTCTTTGGAAAAAAATCCTCACCCAAAAAAACCTAGGACTCCCATCAACAAAAACCCCTTTCTCGAAGGATCTAGGGTGATGGTAAGCATCAAGCCATTATAGCCTACCTGGATATGCTCGAGCGGTAAGAACCAGAAAGAGGGTGAGTGGAAGAATGTAAATAACCATCCATCTATCCTCCCACCAGGATGTTGGGAAAGACACCCTACCCATGAAATAGTGGTGTTTGGAACATAGTGCTCAACAAGGGTGGGGTGCGTATAGAAATTACAAGGAACTAATATATATATATATATATGTAAGAAGACACTCATACCAACCAATGAGTTTTGGAACAAACAACCAACACACTCAAAACCACTTTCATTTCAACCCCTATATGCATAACTAAACAGCAACTGCTGCAAAAGCATAACCCCAACACCTTTTCATTTAACCACTTTCCATTTTTTTAATTAAGGATCTCACTTTAATTTGTTCCAGAACTACCAAGAAACTATCAACCACAACCACACCAAAATAATAAGAAAAACCAAAATGCAGTCCCACTATACAAACCCCCAATCTTTCTAGACACCTGTTCAGCCTTTTTCATCTACCAATCTTCAAAAGTTTACAAACTATGATTCTCTTACAACCTAGCTCCACAAACCCATTGACCAAAAATTCCAAAAAAACTAGTCCCACTACATATAAGTTCATAAACACACCATTGTGCCACTACATATAAGTTCATAACCACACCGCAGTCCCACTGCCCAACATCGCTCCACGACCACAACAAAAAAACGACTGTTCAGCTGCATATAAGTTCATCCATTCCACCATCAATCAATCTCGTGGTCTGGGATACCAACACCACCTATACTACCCCCCACAAAAACCCATAGAAACTACTATAAACCCACAAAATCATTGTACACACACACCACACGCTTCTCCTAGGACCAACTCCGTTGTCCAACCCTATACCCACAACCGTGATCCCAATAGTAGTAGCACACAACTCACACAAAGATACAAAACTCAACAGAATACATCACTCAGCCGCAACTATCTACAAGATGTGAATATATTTAGATTTATCCAGTAGAGGTTCTTTAGTTCCACTTAATTATAACTAGGCTGATCACACAACATGCTTGATCTTGGGGGAGTTCATTTATTTAACCAATGTATGTGAGTATTCAAATTTAATGTTACAATCATTTGTTAAAGAATCCCCAAAAAACCAAATATTATCTTTGCGAAAGAAAAGACCACCATTGGACAAGATTTTTAGAAGGAATATGGCCATGGAAACCACGAGAGAATTAAATATAACAAATAAAACAGGCAATCAACACCAAACCACTCTCTTCCCATTATTTTATTTACCTATGCCATCTTTTGGTCAAATTCAGTTCTATTCTATTTCTTATTTTTAAGAGGAGTATTCAGTCATTTCTTACATGGATTCCTATGTATACGTACCCCGCAAGATGAAAAATTAAAATGATGAAAAATAAATACCTAATGGAATATTGAAGTACCGATATTCCTCCTTGCGCCAAGAACATGTAATAGAACGAGCATTAGGATACTCCAAAAAAAATGAGTTAGAAATCTCTATCACATGGTAACGACTCATCTATGGAGGAAGGCTCTAGAAACACCATAATAAATGAAAAGGCAGAAGTAAATAAGAGATATCAGTTTATGAAGGGGATAAATCCTAAAAATTGGGGTGATGATTTCAAATTTCTTGAAAATCAGATCATGTTTTGACCATGTGGCTTGTCAGTTACATGGCTAGTAGAATGTTACGAGATATAAAGAATTTAATAATTCCCCTCAGAAATGGAGGACATAGCCCAGTTCCCCACTGTGAGTTAATAGTCTACCATTTCACACAAAGAAACATGTAACATGGGTGATACTAGAAAAAATAGAAATGAGTCACCAATGGGTGAGTCACCGATGCTGATCCACTGAAGGGTGAACTACCAAGGTGACCTATGGATGCTGAGAAACTAACACCACATTATACCGAAATAATTACCTACCGACTCCTTGACCTACCGATGCCCAGAACAACTTATGTCCTGATCTACTGGCACCGATGCAATCGACTCACTAATGCGGACACCCTAGGCTAATCGATGCCCACACCCTCGACTCACCGATGACGACACCCCTGCATCATTGATGCACTATAATGACAACACACTTCCATGCTGATTCACTAACACACAGAAGGAAAAATTAAAATTTTGGAAAACTCCTAAAATGAGCCATCATTGTCTCCCATAACACCCTAAAAACTAGATTTTCAAAAAGGGCCTAAGGAAATCAGG
The DNA here is from genome assembly GCA_963277665.1 of Viscum album. NCBI lineage: Eukaryota > Viridiplantae > Streptophyta > Magnoliopsida > Santalales > Viscaceae > Viscum > Viscum album. The sequence goes on along the minus strand of OY728119.1, from coordinate 801,777,742 downwards.
GTTATTACAAACTACTAAACAAGAAAATTCTTTGATGAACCTTTTGTAATAGCCTGCAAATCCAAGAAAGAATCAAATATCAAAAAAATTATTAGGATACTCTCAAGACACAATTTCTTGCACATTCTTCGGGTCTACTAAAACACCTTCCTCATAGATGATATGACCCAGGAAATTCAACCTATCAATCAAAAAATGAGATTTTAAAAGATTGGTGTATGGAATATACAATCTTAGTGAAACCAAGATGATGTAAAGATGTTTATCATGATCACCATAAGTTTTAGAGTACACTAAGTTGTCATCAACAAAATCTACTATAAAAAGATCCAACTATGGGTGAAATATTTGGTTCATTAGGGACATAAACACTACTGGTGCATTGGTCAACCTGATCTACATCACAAAAAACTCATACGACACATACCTTCTTTTGAATGAATTCCATTGTATATCAGAAGGTCTCACCCTTATCTAATGATACCATGATCTCATATCAATTTTAGAAATAACTAAAGCAATATCGTATGGCCAAAAAGATAATCGATTTGAGGAAGATGGAATCAGATATTAACTATCATCTCATTCAAATTCCTATAATTAACACATAACCACAAGGATACATCATTATTTTTGGAAAACATCTTTGGTGATCCACAATGTGACTTACTTGGATGAATAAAACCTTCATTATCTAATTTCCCTAACATATTTTTATGTTCTTGGAGCTCTGCTGGTTCCATTATATATGGAACAATGGAAAGTGGTTCTATTCCCAGAAGTATCTCAATCATGAATTCAATATCTATATCAGGTGGAATCCCCAAAAAGAACTTACAAAACAAATCCTATAAATGATCCACCATATGAGGAAAGACAATTTATTCTAATCTCTCATAATCAATCATGTGGCAAGCCACTTGAGCTATGAGTTCACCCAACAGCTGAGAAACTAACCCTTTATGGCATGCTCAGACATCCCATTCACCCCCAATGGACATACATATCTCCCTCCAGAGACATGAAAATTACCCTATAATGGTAACCGTAAATATAGGGTTGGTATAATACTAGCAAGTCCATACCCAAAATCAGATCCAAACCCGACATCCCAGGCACAAACACGTCCCAAAGGAAATGATACCCACCAACATGAAGAGAATTACCCTTACATTACATAACTTTTTCTACTCAGAAATCTTATGATGTATCAATCAACATGAACCCACAAATAAATTCCACCACTAGACACATCGTAACCACAAGTTGATCAAATATAAAAGAATTCATGACACTTGTATCAAATAAAGAACTAACTAGCATGGAATCTATAAGGATTGTACCTCAAAACATCGATGGTCTAGCTTCCCCAGCTCTAGTTGTATAATGAACTTCATGGAGCTAATTTAACCCTCTTTATTGTGCCCCAAAATGAATCCATGGTGCTATATTTACCTTCTAGTATGGATGTGCTCGCCCTAAAGTACCTCCCTCTCCACCTCAATTGGTCTGTCTAGTAGAGCTCCAACTACCGGCTTTATATGAGGTAACCGAACCCTCCTGCACTTTTCACTGACCTTGATCCAGAATCCATGACCCACTATTGAGGGTTCCTATAGAACCTCAACACATACCCCAATTTTCGGCATTCTTGGCACTCAATCGATGGTCAGGGGCACTGGATGCACATGTGTCCCAACCTACCAAACTGACAGAGAAAAACCTGGTCACCACCCTGAGAGGCTGATCCTCTTTTATGACTAGCATTCACACCTCCTCCCTAGTGACTATTTTCAAAATGAACCTTCCCTCTCTCGAATGTTTCCCCACTAGTCTATCCAACCAGAACTACAAACCCACTACCTGTAGCCTCCTTCAATCTCCCTTCTGAAATAATGCCCCGATCCACAACTTCTGAAAAAAAAAATCATCAAATTTAATATGTTCAACTGAGATTTAATATCGTGTCTAATCCCATCCGATAAACATATCCCCATAGTAACATCATCCCCTTCTAACATAGGCACAAAGAGTTTCATGTCCATAAAGTGGCCCGCATAATCCATGATGGACATAGTTCCCTATTTTAACCTCATAAACTCTACAGCTCTCTCCTGTCTCAATGTCTTTGGATATAAATTTTCTAAATAATTTTCTTGGATTTCCTTCTATAAAACACCATTGTACTACTATTTTTAAACCAATATAACCCACTAGGGATTCTCCATTCCCCACAAAATATATGATTTCAACTTGACTCCTTTCTCTACAAGAGTCTCCAAGTGATCCAAAATCATTTGAATGAACTCTATCTAAAACTCTATAGCCTTGAGTACACCGTCTCTAGAAAACGTTAGAGGATTTTTCAACTGAAAATCAATTTTTAGATCAGACATACTATGCATGACCCCCTATTTCCCAATCCATCATCTTCAAAAAATGAAAAAATTTCTCCCAGAACTACTCCTCTCCAATGTTACCTTTGATCAATGGGTTCCCTTGATCCATTTATGGAAGATAATTCTTGATGACATTCTATTTTCACCCAACCTTCAAATATTGTTGTGGTGGTATTTATCTATAATGCCAAACATGATTCTTATAACACATAACCCAAAGATTCTATAATTTATATAAAATAAAGATCTTAACTAGACTTAGTCGAAACATTTTCACATACACCATCCCAACAGACATCATCACATCTTGAACACTACCCTCTTTCATCCTTACAATGATTCATGGATAACATGGGGTAAACCAACATAAACAGTCACAAATATTTCATTAGAAACCTTTTGAAATCAATTTCCTTACTCACAACATAAATCTTTCCTCTTAGGCACATTTCACATTTCAAAACTTGTCACAACCAACATTTTAAGTCATTTATAACCCTTAATTAAGAATAATTATTAAACAATTATTTAACATTATTTACATTTTACCTTTTTCATCATCTTTATTAGAGACCATTTTCTACAAATTTTTAAGAAAGTAAATTATATCCTAACCTTGATTTCACACACACCTATTCCATGTGTACCTATCCTGAAGTATTCCACTTATATCCCGAGATGTATATAATGATTCAGGAATGAAAAATCACATTACTTTATAACCACAAAACAATATCATAAAATAGTCACATCATACAACAAGGGCATCATCCAATGGTGAAATATCATTTAACCATAACACCAGACACTAAGAACAAAAATTCCCACCTTGGGTACTTGGGGTTTCCCTCATAATGGGTTAGATTCTACGAGTCAAAAGCTTATTTCCAAGACTTGACATATCCTAATATCCAATTTAGCATGCCTAAATATAAATTTAGTGAAATTTTTTTTTGATGACACTTTGTAACATACCTGACCCGCAATCCACTAAATAGGTGCCCTGATATGGGTCCCCCCATGACCTCAAGCACCCCTCACCTATTCTAGGGGTTGTAAAATAGTAGTGAGGGTATAATAGATCATGTGTGGAGACTATAATCTCTTTATAAGAGCAAGGTAAGTCCAATAACATATATAATAAGGAAACAATAAGAAATAACCCATAATCATACATTACCAACCATTTTCTAAATGTGGTACAAGACACAACAAAATGATAAATATGTCATGTCATGCTAACAATTCCAAAAGTAAAGAAAAAAAATAAAAACAAACATCGTAATAAAAAAAATTGAGATGAATCTAAGTCTGGACCCTTATCAATGCACATCTGAATCCAAACTAAACTCCCAAGAATAGATCCTTTTCCCTTATCCTAACATGAAATCATGAAATCCGCTCGGGTACCCAATGGAGGCCTAAGTAAGGTGTGAGTACAAATCAGTAGTCAACCACCAATGGTGTCTAAAAAATATCCAGTATAAATAGATAGTTCATGAAACTAAAAAAATAAATTAGAAGATAAAAAATACAACTTGGGTTCCATTAGTTAAAAATATTCATTTTTTTCATTTACATCATTCATTCCATTATCATCACTAATTTTGTTTTTATCACTAAATCCATGTGTTAGGAATTTATATAATTTTCCCTATTGTCTATGCCATTAAGTTTCTCTCCATAAGAGAATAATTCAATTTCCCTATCGCACTAGGGATACACATTTATTATACTGATGCATCAAACTTACCTTGGAACCTTGGCCTAGGTAGTCTCATTAAATGAAACTGTTAGGAACATAGAGCCTCAATCCCCTTCCCAAACCCATGCATTATGTGCTGGGTTTTAGAGCCTTTGTCTAACCCTACCCATGGGCACAGATCCTCATTTACAATACCGAATAACTACCAATCCATGTGAACATGATTCTTTATTCATTTACCACATACACCATATCATGAACCATATAAAAAACAATACACATTCCATTTTCACCACATAATTATTCATCATGAGAGTAAACATCAAACCTAAACACATTATCACATTTACCAATTATATTAGATAGCACATTTAACCCATTTCATTTTCTCATTACTTAACCTATTCACATAATAAACAATTTACAAACTTCATCCCATTTAACAGATTCTTCAAGTTCCCATACATTAACCCATTTAACAAAATTATAAATTCAAAAGAATTTACCCATTTAAAATGTTCATAATTTTCACATTCATTAACTAACTTATTCATTTCCAGCTCAATTCATATGTCATTTAGCACAATCACTTTATTCCACCTCACCCATTTTATATTAAGCCGAACAATCCCTTATGCCATTATCATGGTCTAGAAACCACTATAAATATTCACTTTAAAACAAAACTAACATAACAAAATGTTCCTCTTGGGTATAAATTATTAAATTTCAATTCTATACTTAACATTATTATTTTCCTTGTTCGAGAATGTGGGAACACCCCATGGGTTTCCATACATCATTCTAGATAACCTCAATGCATCCTAGGGGGATTATGAGTGGTTCAATTAATCATTTATATAAACATTTTACCAAATACATTTAAAGTCACCAAATTCACAATAATAGAGAACCATTAATACAACCATATATTCAAAAATCATCTTCGAGACCAAGGTATATAACTCGTAGACTACATCTCTAAAATAAAAAAATGATCACACCAGCCACCTTATAATTATATTCAGATTCAAGAACCCATCAAACTTGAAACTTAATATATTCTAGAAAAAGAGGGTTTTAGGGATTTTGATGAAGAATAATGAAACAATAATACCTAATCTAGAATATATAAGAAATAGTAGTGTTATACTTACCCGACTATTTTATTCGCAACCCACAATGCTCTAAATGGATTAGAGTTGAAGGATATTAATCCTTGGGAAGCTTGGGGGAGTTTGGTTAATCACTAGGGATATAGGAGGATTAATTAGGAAGAAAATTAGGTGTGGAACATAAAATACTAAGGGTAAAAATTGGTAATTTCTTAATTTTTAATGGGGTGAACGGTTTGGCCACATGGTTTTCCAAAATTTTTGCAAACAATGTGTCTACGTCTATCCAAGAGGGGTTAAGTCGTATGGTTTCCTAGGGAGGACCATATGTTTTGAAAAACCATACACCAAACATGTGAAATTCCTCTATCAAAGGTCACACGATTTGGCCTTCTCCCTCACATGGTTTACTCTAATAGTGCAAAAACCATGCAACGTGTAGATGTTTGACATATTTCCCTTCCTTTCATGTCATAAATCCCCAAAACACCAGAGAGCTTCCCCAAATACCTGATAATAATTTAATTATCCAGATTTAAGTAATTTAAACCAAAATTTAAACAATAACATAACTCCATGAAATATAGTATCATACAACTAAGGCTATGCTTCCAAAATATATGAAAATAAGTGGGGTCATGGAATTAGTTAGGGTAAAGTACATAATAACATATAACTGGAAAATGGATATATAACATACATCATTGGACTAACTTGTGAAATGGAATCCTATCCTATCTATGTTAACCTACTATAGAACCATGGTTCCCATGACCAAATAAAAATTAGGGTGAGAAATCAAGCAATTTAGAACCAATAATAAGTATAAAAAATAATCTCACTCTTTCCTCTAGACCCATCTCAAGAAATAACCTAGATGATAAATCCATTAAATCATGATAATTTAATGAATGCTCAATGGGACCCATTATATATCAATGATAACCAAATAGCGGTCAAGATGGTCTCACACACACTTTTGGAACGAATTAAAATTTCTAAATGAGATGTCTAGATAGTTGATTTAGGATGCTGAGTCATTTTTATAATTATTTAAATAAATCTATAATCATCCCATTAAAATATTTAATTGTAAATCACCCTTGAAATCCATTTATGTGTTCAACTCTCCCTTTTATTAAAACACTAAAAGTTTTAAAAAAATTTATCCTAAATTCATCACATTACCAAAATAGTGGAAAGACATTTTGAAACCCGATGCTTTATTTAAAACCAATTTTGAAATATTTTTCAAAATATTTATCATTTAAAGTATCACTTGAAATGAAAAGTAATTTTTTTGAGTCAAATTGATAATTCAATTTGAAGACCCAAAACCATTTTTAAAATAATATAATTTATTAACAAAGGCCATTCATGAAATTTAATGTTAAGGCATGGGGTATACCTACATCAAATCAATGAAGAATAGTCCACCACATTAAATATAGGCTGAACAGGTCATGAAGAAGAAATTAAACATGATAGAAACAACATAATCCAAAAAATTAGAAATAAAAATTTCCCCAGGATTTGAATAATAATGGAATAATTATTTCAATAATAGAAAACTATAGGAAAGGGAGAAGAGAGGAAAGATGATACCTTACCCAATAGTTTTTTCCATGAATCAAGAAGAAACCATATGGAATCACCATAGAAGATGGAAGAAAAGATGATGAGAGGAATGAAAGAAAGGGGATCATGGATGGGGGGGTTTCACATGAGTTAGGGGATAGATGAATAGGGGTTTAGTGATTTTTGATTCTTGGAGGGTAGAATGTAGAAATTTGAAAAAATTAAGAAGTGGGTGACCCATATGGATTAGTAAACTATGAAATAACTACATCAAGGATATTAGAACCTAAATAATGTGTTGGAAAGTTTCATATAGGACCATGTATAATTTAATAAACATGAAATGATCATACCAAACAACACAGTCAAGTTATGTTCTCATAATCATGAGTAGATCTGTAGGCCAGGCTACGACTAAGGGGGGGGGGGGGTAAATGATTAGACTTATTTTGGGAATTATATCTATTTTTAATTAAACTAATTGAATATATGATACTTATATATCCAATAAATATTATCTATCAGTCTAAATATTTATATATTAACAATAAAAATAAAAGATAATAAGATATTTAAAAGGTTTGACATAAAATCCCACTCCCTTACATGTTGGATATACACCCCATCATGGTTTCTCAACTAAATATTCAATTGTGTACAATAAAAACTAGTTATACACCCCAATAATACAATATAAATAGTTAGGTATTCACCCCTAAATTAAATCATCCAGAAACATGTTATACACCCCAGTCACAAACTCTTTCATTTTTTATCCAATGATATAAATACTTAGATATTATTTTTGTTACTTATAAAACAATATTAAATTGATATTACTCCGTAATTAGGTAGGATTGGGTGGTCTGATCTGGTAAAATACTTAAAAAAATTAGAAAACTACTATTATTGAAACTATTCACTAGATCTTGAGTACTCTAGGTTCTCCACTTACTACAATCTCCTTGATAATGATGTTGCATAAGCTCACAAAATTATCTTAAAGTTCTTAGTGAGTTATCTCAAAATTATTCTCATGGGATGAACACATTTATTTCATTTATTTAATGTAATATATAATAAAACTATATATACTTCTATAAAAATCTTCAAAAATAGTAATAAAATAGATATAATGATTTTAATTTAAATCCCAGATGATTCATATACAGTCTCACATGATAGCTTCTTCATAACTGCATATAACTGAAAGTAGTTATTATTGTTTTAACTGGGTTAATGGATCTCGAATTATAACTCTGAATTTAAAATCATTTAAATACCTAAGGGATTCAGTCTTCTTCTATTTCTTCACAAAACTTATAAATAATCACATATTCTTATTAAATTTTGACCTTAGATCCTTGTAATTTTGTCCCCTGATTTCTATATTAACTTTGAAGCATTAAACATTTTTCATGCATAATATTATATGAAACAATGGACATGAATTATACTTTTTCATGAATAAAAAACTCATTTTATACTCATATTTCCTCCTTTCATATAATACAAATCCATGAACATTAAATTATATGAATATATATATAATGATCTCATGCATCAATTTTCAATAGAATCTTCAACCCTGATGAATGAAATTCCTATTAACATGGTTCCTCTATTTTTAATACATGCATGTGCGAGATTATCATATCATTGAATGACCATATTAATAATATTATTTTAAGAAACTCATTCTTATCTTTCATGAATGAAAGTTTAATAGTGGTTGGTCATAACCCTTGTAGTATATTCTGGTCTTCATGGAATTGATCAGAAATATGCAAGAAATTGATCAAAAATTCATTGCACAATTTATTAGAAAAATCATGGTAGGCCTTTGATTATTCATTTGGTATGTTGGATAATTTATTCTTGTGTTCGATCTTCACCTACTTGTGGTCGATTCATCGACCAGACAGAAACCTGATGTGAAAAACTATCAAAGGCTAAAGTTCAAATATAAGACACACAATGCTAAATTATTCAGCCTATTTTATGTTCTTGTCTCACTAAAGAGGAGGAATAAAAGATTATATGGGATATATCCCATATATAAATTCCTCATAGTGCAGAAATGATAAATAAATTATCAATATTTAAATGATGCTAAATCAAGTCACACTAGTCTCAATGGTTTCCTAAAGCCTCTCATGCCTACCTATGCATGGGAGGCTAACAATAACACCCTCCTCTTATACATCACCCATGTGCTCCATGCACCCATTCCCACCCATGTGCATGATTTTACTCAACCATGACCCACCATGCTACCTTGAATAGATAGGTGTCATTGAATTGGATAATTCTTGTAGTGATTTGGTTTCTAGGGATGGACATGGTTATCCAATGTTTCGGCTAACACATAGTAAATTTTCTAAGTGAAATACAATAGGAAGAAATCTCAAACCTTATATTTTTTTATCATCAATTTTATTTAAAGACAATTATCATGAAATATTATTTAGGAAAAAATAATATATTTTCTCATGGACTTATCATGAAATTTCTCTTAATTAATACAAACATGGTGATTGTTCACTCACACACTTCATAAGATGTTTTATTCATGTTGTAAACATAGTTCCATCTCCAAATACAATTAACACATGTTTTAGAATTTAAGAACATTTCAAAAATAATCCCATATAAAATAGAGAATTCCATTATCAAGAATAAAATATAATTCAAACACATGAATCTATAACATTCCTCCAAGAATAATCAAATCATTCCTTCATTAAAAACATATTTAGATATTGAAAACAAATTAATTTATTACTTGGGAATTGTTATATACACCCTTTAAAATTTATTTCAATACCATAAATAATCAATGTAAATACGTGTTCTTAAATAGATTAATTATTCTCTCCCTAATTAATAATAAATTAAAATACTAATGATGATATTTCTAAGATCATTCATTTTCCTTTTTTAATTTTCAAAAAACTTTCTTATATCTTTAAATATCATTTCTTTAAGCATTTTGAGAGATGGATGATATCACATGTTTACTTAGAAAAATACCATTAGTTAGTGTACTCAAAGTATATGCGAGAAAATACAATGTAGAAAATAATAAATATATAACCAAGGTGGTAAATGATATCCATAAAATTTCAAACATGTGACACCATGTTTATAATCTCAACATAGGTGATTCTTAAATCATATTTATCTAAAAATGTATAATCCCTCACACACTTAAACAAAAGAATAAAAAATATTTCATGTGAATGTCATAAAATCCCGATTTTCCCATTATTTAATCAACCAAAACCCCATATGAATTTTTTTTGAAGTAATAAATAATATAGATCATGCATGTGATTATAATACATCAATCCTCTAGTTTTAAAATTTGTTCAGAATTTCCAGATTAAATAGATTTCAACATAATGACATATTCTTCATATGTATGCTCCTCTTAAGTGATGAAATTTTTATTTTTAATATCATGGTGGTCCATAGAATCCATACAGTATGAAGTAATCATGTTATACAATAATATAAACCTCAAACAAATCCTCTAATGTTCTTTAAATTGTTATAGATAAATAAAAATAATTGGGAATAAGAAAGTACCTCTATGATTCTTTACAAGTAACACTTAAGGTTTGAGTTTTCTATTAATCTAGGCTACACACTATTCCAAAATCAACATTTCTTTTTCTTTCAATGGTATTAACAAATTGAGAACTTATTTTCTCTCCATGATCCTTCATCATTTGAAGGATAATATTGTTTTCCTTAGAAATTAAAGCATCCTCATCTCCTTTTGTTTTTAATGAAAATTTCATAAATTACCTTTTGGTTGGAAGAATAGTCATGAAAATATTTATATCATGTCTAGTCCATTCACATATTTCATATATCATATTTTGGATTTCAAGTCACCACCTAGTGATGAATTCTCAAGATATTCAACCTTTTCTTCTACCACCACCTAATTTCCTAGAGAATCGAGACAGTCTTGGTCTTCCTCCAACTATTTGGACTCTTCCAATTAGTCTATCCAAAAAATCAAGAATTATTTCTAAACGTTCTCATTTTTATTATGCTTCTTATTTGAATTATTAATAAACTAAGCATGACTTTATTGAACTTCATTTATTTTCAGATTATTTTCCCCAATCAAACCATGATAAACTTATCTAGATATCCTAGTCGGTTAAACCTATCCTTGGTGACCATCAAGTCCATACCATCCATACACCCATTATAAAGATTCACATCTGTTTTGGGTGAAATGATTTTGTGTATATTTGTAAGATTGTGTCATTTGAGTTTTGGGTCTTATAGTAACACTAAAATTCCCACATAGATCTTTCTTCATTCCTAGAAGAGACATTTTATACCAAACCAAATAGTATTTGTATCCATACCTTCCACAACACCAACAATAACAATTTAATTGTGATTTTCCACCTTTATGGTATATCTATACAAATTTGTTTAATGTTATATTTCTTTAGTTTGAAGCTTCATTTTATTATGAATCCATGGTTTTCTTAATTTCCTTTTTCACTTTTTGGGGAATGAATATATTCCAACATACATCTTATTCCAAAAATTAATAGGTTTCTTTTTTATCCCTATATTGTTAGTTATAGAAGACATGTCTTAATATTCATAAGAACCATATTTTACATAATTATTAGAATAATTCATCCCACCACAAAAAGAAGGTTATCTATTAACTTCTATTATTTTTAAGTCTTCTATATATTTTCATTACTCATTTTGAACCGTGTAAAATATTCCTTGTGTATTGAATAACTCCTCTTCCTTTAAAGTAAAATTTTCATTAAGAGTGAAAAAAATATTTTCTTACTCATATACCTTCATCTTGTAATTTTTAATATCATCAATATAGTATTCTTATTAATTTATTATTTCTTACATTTATTTAAAATACTTATTTTTCTCCATTTGTAAATTTTTATGTTATTTCTATATCATTTTAATCACATCAATACATACTTCCAATGAAACCTTTAGTTTACATTCTATTTCTATCATTTATTCCCCACCATCAAGCATCTTGTTGAATAAATCCTTTTTTAAAATTTATATAATAAATAAACCTCATAATTTGAAGAGATGCATGAATATGAATACATTTTTTCATGATTTATCATTAAATTCACATTCTTACTGCTGGAATTCTTTTTCTTCTTCTTATCCTTTTTCTATTTTCTAGTTTCTAAGCTTCCCCATCAGATTCATATTCCATTGTATTTTTTTAAGAAATAATAGTAAAAGTGTCGAATTATATCACAATTAAAATATTTTAGTATTTTATTCCTTTTTCTTTCCACTTTATCTTTTTTAAACCATCTATATATAAGAGAAATAATCACATTAACCCCATAATCACCCTCAATATATGAATCATTTTTTATTAACCTCTAATTATTTATATTTTCCTTTTTTCTCAAATGACATATCATCATTTTCTTAATTATTGAAGGCTATTGAATTCCTCATCTCATAATTTATTAGTATTTTATGTAACTCATCTAGTCTCAAATACTATTTCTCTCTAGGGTAATACATCTTAATAAAACCAATGTCGAAAATTCCTCACTAATTTTTTAACAATGATTTAATCCTTTAGTTTCTCGATAAGATCCCATATGTTTATCATGATCATGTTAACCCTTGTAATTATTCATTTATATTGTCATCATCAACTATTTTCATTATTTTAATCGGAACATCTGAACTTATAGCCTGGATTCTTTTTATTTGATATTACCTCCATAAATTATTTTTTTGATTTTCTATAAATTTCATTTAAAATATTAAGAGTCATGACCTTGATATATAAATTTTCTTATAGAGTTATTTATGATGGAATTTAGATCCTTTTATCAAACACCATATTTTCACCGTTATCTTGATTCATAAAAACACCTCAAAAATTGGGTGGAAACCCAAATGTCACTACTTATCCGACCTCCAAGACAAGTGATTAGGAGATAAGGTTGAACTATATTCCTCCATTTGTGATAATTTTTCCCATATGAAGTGGTAACACCATAATTATTGAATGAGTTAAGATTTTACAACTCATAATTCTTCTTGGATATTTATAGGGATCCCTTTTTCTGGTACCACTTACAGAAACCTAGTCCATGGTGGCCACTACGGGGGGGGGGGGGTGAATCTATTGTTTTATTTTGAAAATTATTTTCCTTTTGAATCAAACATCTTAAAAAAATTTAGAGATATTGATCCACTAAATAATAAGAGAGAAAACAATACAAAATATTTTCATAGTTTTGTATAAAATAATACTCTTTTCCATGATAGATATACACCCCAACATAGTTTCACTTTTAAATCCTCAAGTGGATATAATAGGAATTTGTTATAAAAACTAATACCAAAACAAAAGTATTTGGTTATACACCCAAAATACAATCCTTCTCAACTGGTTATACACCCTAGTCATAAAATCCGTTAATTTGTTTTCAATGATTGAAAGAACTTGATATGATTTAGGTTTATTATGTATAAATTGTGACTTTATATTATCCTAAAAGATGTATGAATTAAAATGACTTCTTTTTTGTAATTTTCATGAACATCTACAACACTTATGATGTTGAATGTCATCACCAAATCTTGAGTACTATGGTTTCTCTAATGCCTTCACTATCCTCAATACTGATGTTGTATCGACTATCATAATTTTCAAAAAGTGATTGGAGAGTTATCTAAAAATTATTTTCAAGTCTCAAACATATTTATTTAATTTTATATAAGTAATGTATAAGTCACACATATATGAAGTTATCCACATATTTGAAAACTATAATAAAATAGTTATAAATTTTTTAATTTAAACCCTAGTAAATTCAGATAAAGTATCCCATGATTTCTTATTTTTAATTTCATATAACTATAAGAAATTATTTTTCTTTTAATTTGGTAAATGGATCCCAAATTATAACTCCTCATTTATTTTCATTTTAAAATCCCAAAACCTCAGGTCTTCTTCTATTTATTATCATTTTTTATAAATAACCATGAATTCTCATTTAATTTCTAGGTGAACTCCTCATTATTTCATTTATTGAATTCTTTGTTATTTTCAAACAATTAATCACATAACATGCATGGTATTATTCAATAAAAAATATATGTGGGTCAAGATTATAGAAAACATATAAAATAATTTCATATAAAACATTCTCTTCCTCAGCTGATCCACATGAATGAACATGAAACTATATGCATGTATCTATATTTTGATCTCATGCATTGATATTCAAAAACAACTTCATCCCTCATTCATGAACTTACCTATTAACTCAGTTCTTATATTTATCATGCATGTTTTGAAATATTATCCTATTAGTGAATTGTAAGTTTAATAATATTATTTCAAGAAACTTAGTATCATTTTACTTAGATGAAGGCGAAACTTCATGCATGACATATAATCTTGAACCAATATCATTTGTGGCTTTGTCTACTCCAACACATGAATCATGAACATGAGAACACTATATAATTCACAAGAAATAATTAGTATTCTAATTTATATTTTATATAACACAAAATAGGTCAAGGTGTTGTGAAGAATTATGGCCGATTAACTATTCCTTATATAGTCTATCTATCAATTGTGCAGATATTTTGGGTTGGTTTCGATACTTCAGATTGATTTTGGGCATCATGTAGTTGATCGTAGATATGCATGCAGTTGATCAAAAATTTGTCACATGGTTAATTCAAATTCACACAGTAGGCCCCCGATGATCCATGTAGTAGAATAGAGGATTGATTCTTATGGCCGATCTTCACTTACATGTGGTAAGTTCATGATTGTGCAGAAACCTGATGTGCACAACTCTCAAAATCCAAATGTATAAGACGAGACACACGGCTCCAAATCATTCTATCTGGATTATTTATATATCTCATTAAGGTAGAGTAAAATTACCCTAAGTGGGATCCATTCCACATCCAACTTCTTTAAAGGTATGTCTATTCTTAAAAATTGACTATACTTCATATGAAAATCAATACTTTCCCACTAGAAACGATGATATCCTATATCCTCTCATGCCTCCCTGTATATGGGATGCTAACCATTACACACTCCTCTTGTGTGCCACATGAATGCTCCAAATGTCCGTTCCACCCTATGGGAAGGCTCTTATTCAACAATAGCCCACTATGCCAGCATGGCTGGCTAGGTGTGGTTGAACTACCTAGTGATTACAGTGAGATAATTCCCATTACTAGACAATTATTTTTCTAACAATTAGTAAAATTACTATGTCGAATTCACTAGGCATCCTTCCAAAATATTATATTCTTTTAATATTAAATTTTCTTTCAATGTATTTCCTATAAATTATTCTTCATTAAAAATACTGTATTTTTGCATTCACTTCTCTTCGCATTTCTCACAATTCATCCAAAAATGATGATTCTACATTTAAACATATCATATAAATGTTTATTCATGTTGTAAACATATCACCATCTACAAATACAATTATAAAAGTCTTGGGAAATTAATAATACTTCAACAATCATCACATATCAGTGGGAAAATTCCATTATCATGCATGAAATCTAATCCAACTCAAGAATATATAAATATTCTCCATGAATCATTACATCATTCCTTCCCTAAGTACATAATGATATATTGAAAACAAATTCAATTATTTCTTGGGAACTTTAACAATGTGGTTGCATGATTACTCCTAACTGTGTCTGCTAACTTTGTGTCACCCAAAAGTGCCCAAAATTGAAATTCTAAGAGAAAAATCTATTAAAATATAAAACAATAAAATTAATATAAAATAACACAACGTAATATAAAATAAAATATTATAGTCCCATGTGGTTGTAAATTATTCAAAGAGATATTCTTAATAGGTGACATGAAATGAATGTTGAAATGAATTAATAAAATAATTTCAAGTAATACTTAATGGATATGATCATTTGATTTTTGTTTCATTATGTGCATGAATTGAACAAAATTTTAGAATAAGAGAAAAAATAATAAAAGGGATTATTTTTTAAGACTACTCATATATTATCTATTAATTCTTTCGATACTGAAGTACAAATAGGTGATGAAGAGTTAACCTAAACTGATTTATATATAAATGTATTTTTTTAACAAAAAGGGAGGGTTTAAAAAAATATTTAAATAAAATAAAATAGGAATGATGATGGAACAAAGGAGATAAAAGGAAATTATTTATAAAAAAAATTCAATAATATAAATGTTATTATTATATGTTTATGAGTAAATGACATATTAATATTAACTATCCCAACCTCAAGAATGATAACAATGATAATGATTAAAAAGTATAGAAGAAAAATCATTTAAAACCTTATGTATTTTTTTAAATAATTTATCTCTTGGTTTATAATTTGAAAAGGATAATTAATCAAAAACTAGTATTTGATGGAAGGAATTGAACAAGTTTGTTCCTCAAATTTTTAAATTTATTTTAGATTTCCCGATGTTAAAAAATTTTATGAAATATGTGAAAAAATAAAGATAAATTTGAACACATAATAGGTTTATATAATATCTTAATAGAGATATAAGAGAATGTGGTAGATAATAATAAGGGTTTAATTTATAAAGGTGAAAAGAATACTAACTTCTCTTATATAATAATATCTTTTGAATCATGTGAGATAGAAAACATTAATGTTGAAACTAAATGGCCAAATGAGGACCTAACCAAATTCACCAATAGAAGAGAAAAATTGGATAAATTGATTTCATAATAAAGAATAACTAATAAGAAGAATAGAAATGGTTATATGTTTTAATATTCTAAGATATGTATAGATTTATTTCTTAATAGAATTGGTACAAGTGTACCTTATATCATATATTTTAATTATGGAATGAGATTAAATTATTTTAGTGAATTTTCACTAAGTAATACTTATTCTTTTCTCCATATGAAATAATATATAATTTTAAATAATTTTTAAAAATACCCATTATAATAATAACATTAAATCAATTTTTTAAAATTAAGGCTTGATTACTATTCTGGTTGGACCCAAAGTTCCAAGGGTAAAAAAATTCTATAATTTAATTATTACATGAAAAATTCATTGGATGTATCAAGAATGAAATTTGGTACATGTTCAATGGATTTTCTTAACACATGATAGGAAAATAATCAAATTTAAAAATGTTTAACAAATGTCATAGATAAAATGTTACATTTTGAGAAAATTACAAATGAAAAATAGAAGGATTTTGTGAAGTGGGATTATCTAATTATACAATCATTAGTAACCTTAATTATGTTGACGTTTTGAAAAGTAATATTTTTAAAATTTCTTAGTTATGTGATGATATTTTATTTTTCAAATTCAGGAATGCTAAATGTATTATTTTCATGTATGAATCACCTTTTAACTATATTTAAGGCCCTGAACTTTATAATTAATTAATCTTGAATTAAGTAAATAATTTTACTTTACTTCATATTGAGGATATTTTCATGTTTATATACTTAGAGAATTAAGACACAACTCATAAAGAATAAATCAAATATTACAAAGTGGACACATCTACTCACTATCCATTTTTTCTATAAAACAAGAAATTTTAAAAACAAACATGGTTTCATTTCATGTTTAAACATCATAGCTTTTCCTTGATCCCACACTTAACTCTATTTTTACTTAAAACATGTTATTTTTTTCAAAAACATGATATGAGCATAAAAATCAGAGTAAGGTATACAAAAATAAGAAAAACTATTAGTCTTAAAAAAAAATAAAAACTATGAATAATTTATCAAAATTAATACTTTTCACCTTTAAGAAGTTGTAAATACTCTTCACTAATTATAAGATCATTTCTTACCTTATTTTTATCCAAAACATTACCATAAAACCTATAAAAAATCATATAACATATAAAGGTAACTTGGGTCTTAAACATACTTAAATGTAATAACCATATGGTTGAATTCCACACATATCACTAAATGGAATATCCATACAACCAACTTCCATACCCCATGCATTCGACACTATACTATTACCACCCATCTGTGGTTTAACACAGAACCAACCATATTTGGTTTGTCATGTAACCACCCATATTTGGTTTATCACGTAACCACCTGTGAAATTTACAAGTACCATTATATAAACACAACATATAAAACATTTCAATTATTAACATATTACTTATAAAATTTCATTTGAAATTCCAATAAATCATTTCATGATATTGAAATATTCAATACAGTATCAAAATACATTTCAATACCAAAATACCAAAAACATCAAATAAGGGATTTATTTTTATTATAAAAACATTTTTCCTTGTATTGGAAGACAAATACTAAATAATGGGCATAGAGGAGGAGAATTAGTTTTCATTTCATATGTCAAAAACAATCCATTTTCAAAATCCAATTTAAAGCATTTATAAAATTATTTTTTGAATCAAAGTGTCACATAAAACTTAGAAATATTTAAATGAAATGATAAAATTAACATTTTAAAACATTTTTGTCCATATAAATAAATCTATAAAACCATTTTTAAAACATGTACATTAATGATAAAGATTTAGAATAATAAATCATCAAAACATTTAAAATGATGTTTCAATTAAAGAGTCCCTTACCACTTGAGAAACACTTGAATACAAATCATTAAATAATAACATTATAAAAACATAAAATAACATTATAATATATTAATTCAAGATATGACATGTCAAAAGGGTCGTATATACACCTTAATGGATAATAAAGGTGCACAGTATTAAGATATGCCTCAATGAAAGGAGATTGAGACGAAGTCCCTTACAAAGACTTTATCATTAAATTAAGGATAAATTAATGAAATAAATATGTGTGAAAAATATAAATATGCCTAGTATAAGTGGATATTCAATGTAAAAAAATCCTATGGAATCCACACATATTCTTGAAAAAACAAAACCAACGACATGGATATTTAACTCATTGAATAAAAATTGAGTTAAAATTTCCCTTAAATTGAGTTTGACTTGTCTTGTATGTTTTTTTTCCTGAATAATAAAAATACATTAATTTATAATTTATTTAGATCCTTTTTAAAGTTTATTATTCCTTTTATATCACTTATTACTATTTTATAAACATTACATAACTGTTTAAGTTCATATCGGATGTTTTGTCGATATTCTGTACTTGAGTAAACAATGAACCTGTTTTCATGTAAATTTTATATGGGGTAAATATTACATTATCTCCAGAATATTGTTCATGATTTAAATATCATATATATTAAGTATACATGTATTTATAATATCCATAATATATGGAGATAATAAATGAAATTCACCTTTTATGGAGACGGTAGACCATACATATGCATGAACGCTACTTTCATTTATTTTTCATATTAAAGGAATAATAATTAAATGATATAATTGTATATTATAATACCATTATTAAATTAATTTCATATTTTTATCATAGTTTTAATAAAACTATCCATTCTACGTTCTGTATATAGAGGGAATGAGTCATATCGCTTTGAGGGGGCAATAGTCCACACTTCCTGAAACGAAATTATCATATTTACACAACATGGAAGGATAATGGTATGTTATAAATAAAAATTAAAGAATCATAGATACAATATAAATATAATATATATAAAATTTGAAATTAATTTCTATTATAATGTCCACCAAGTTGGGGTGGTAGGTGAAAATTTAATAATCATTGTATCGTGAGGCAGTAGTTCACCATACATAGAAACATTATGTTCGTTACCTATTAAATGGAGGTCTATGTAAGTGGAGATTGAAAAAATCTTCTAAAAACATCATAGTATATTTATTATATTGGAGTTGTTATGTAATCATATAATAATAAGAGTTTAGTGAGTGGATAATGGAAATGAAACTAAACAGCATGAGAGAAGGCATTACCTCTTAATCATGTAACTTCCCATCATTTATACCAAAAGGAATACTTGAGAGGATTTCTACCCTAAGATAGGATTCTAGGATGAAGGGAGTAATTCGTAGAAGATTTTTGGTCAGATCTTGGCTGAAACAAAGGGTTATTTAAGTGTTAGTATTATAGAAGAGAGGGTACCTTTTTATAGGAGAGGGAAGGGCCCCCTTGGAAACTCTTAATATTACATGAATATAAATTAATTATTTTATTAAATAGGATAAAAAGTTTGATATGATAAAGATAATATGAGGATATATCGAAATAATCTCATCCAATAATTTTTAGACATGTATTGGTTTTATTTCAAAACATATATTTTCGGTTTACCCTTAATTATTCTCTTTTAATTTTAATTGTGGTAACAACATTTTAATTATTAAAAGGATATTAATTATAAATATATGGGTTAAATTTACAATAATTGGACACTTAATTAAATTTTAGACCTTACCATATTCAATTATTATTTTAAGATATTTTTAGTATTTTTAAATAATTTAATAAATTCTTTTTTTGTAATACATCAATTATATCAATTTTTACACTATTTATTTTATTGAATTTAAATAAAATCCAAACAAAGAGATAAAATCAAGAAAAAGAATTTAACTGTATTATAAAATATAATATTATACTATAAGAATCGTGGATGACATAAATTATGTCGAATAATATTTATTTTAATATTTATAATATCATTTATCTGATTGCATCATTAAAAAAGCAATCACTGCATCATCAATGTGTCATAATGAAATTTAATTATATAATTTCTAAAAAATAAAATAAAATAAAAATATCTATGAAATATTTTTATATTTATAATTAATATATATTGTAGAATATATCACTTATATAAATCATATTAAATTTTTTAGTAAGAAGATAAATGTATATAACATATTTTCATTTACTATAAATTAAAATTTATAAGTGTCATAATCACACATGTGGGCTCCAAAGGCCAACATTTAACCCCAAGGGTCTTCTTGTTTGTACATATCTCATACAATATGATTAGTACATGTTTTAGGGGAGTTTTATATTACTATAATATTATTTTTACCATTATTTACATGATTTACCCTTTAAGTGAGGTAAACAAAAATAATTACTAAATTTACTATTTATATTCTCCCAAAATAAAAGGGACCTATTTGAATAATTTAGAAATTTTGATTAAAAATATGAAATCCATTTTTCTTAATTTAAAAAAAATAATTTTCTATTAATTAATTTTATATTAATCCCCATTGTCGAAATGAGAAAACATGTTTAAAAGTAAAACCCATCAAAATATTGACCTGAGTTTATATCTAATTTTATTTTAAATTACATTAAATGATAAAAATTGTATTAAATGATAAAATATTAGTCCAATTAAACTTGAAAATCAATTAAAATGATAACCTTAAAATATAAAAAATAGATG
Organism: Viscum album; assembly: GCA_963277665.1. Taxonomy (NCBI): domain Eukaryota; kingdom Viridiplantae; phylum Streptophyta; class Magnoliopsida; order Santalales; family Viscaceae; genus Viscum; species Viscum album. Next base: position 801,756,518 of record OY728119.1, on the reverse strand, counting down.
AAAAGGTAGTTTTGAATTAAATGCAGTATTTTTCACTATTCAATAAAAATAAATTTTATGAGAAAAATTCCAAAATTACAACGAAAGTAAATTTATATGTCCTTATTCCAAATAATAAGTTTATTTTTTCAAATAGAACTTATAAAAGTGTGAAAAACTAGATTTAAAATGGTTTCTCCATCAAAATGTGGTAAAAATGACTTTTTTGAAAAATACTTATTTTATGCTAAAAGTTGATTTTGTTCTTATATATTTTCTAGAAAACATATAATATTAATTTTAAACATCACAGTGAGTTTATATTTCTTTAATATAACCCAAAAAAGTGATATTATTTGATGAACCCAATTATTATCATTTAAATAGGTTTTCATAAAAACACATCCTTTATATTCAATTTGTTTTTATATCCATTTCTAAAAAATTTGGTATCAAATGAATCATTATATAAACATGTGTAAAACATATTTTCATAATTTAGTTAATACTATTCATTCCTACAATTCCAATGGATCAGTTATAATGGTAACATTTAAATAATATTTAGTTGTTCATTTAATATTTATGTAGCTTTTCATGGATGTTATTAAACATATTGTTTATTTCATAAAACTCGAGATTTTACATCCTCCCACCATTTAATAAATTGTATCCTCATAATTTAAAAATTTGTCTTGGCAACTCTATTTAAATCCAACACTGGAAAAAGAATCAATAAAACCTCCACTTTAAAAGAAATAGAGAGAAGTATAAAGGTCATCTGAGAGAACAAATACTGGGAATCTATATAGGAAAACATGGATATAGAATAAAAACCATGTTTTAAGTTCTCATGTAGAGTTATAGAAAATATGATTAGGAGAAAGTTAACAATTATAAAATCATAAACTGGTGATGGGTTAAATGGTCTTCGATGTCACAGTAGGAAATGTTAACTGTAACAAGCTGATATATTATGATAAGTATTATTTTTAATTTATTTGATGTCATGTGTTTTATCCTACAGAAAGATTATCTTGTGCTATATGCCACACTGTATTAGCTTGAAGTATACGCAACAATATTCTTAGATTGTGTTACAAACAATTTCAAGTTCGTTTTATAATAGTCATTCTACGCAACATTGAGTGTGTGTGTATATATATATATATATATTCAATGTATAAATAAAATATGTTTGGATTCAATTATATGAAACAACGATGTATTCTTGCACAACACGCAACCCTGACTTGGCTTGCATTGCACACAATCACGACTTTCCTCGATTGCGTGTGTTGTACGCAATATCAGGTTTCACTAAACAATGATATATGGTTATAATATTATTATGAAATAGCCATTATGAATAGTATTAACTAAATTTTGATTTTTATAACATTATTATTTCATCTTACACATTTTCTAGAGCATGGTATGTGAAAAAAATAATTTTTTTTCGGGTAAAATAAGTATTTTTCAAAAAATGCAATTTTGCCGCCTTTTAATCGTGCACCCACATTAAATCTAGTTTTTGACATGTTTATAAGTTCAATTTTACAAAATAAACATCTTATTTTGAATCAGGATATAAAAATGTACATTGTATAAAGTTTGGATATTTTTCTGATAACTTTCATATTTTAATGAATAGTAAAAACACGCTATATTTTAATTAAAAACAACTTTTTTTCATCATAATAATTTATATGGTTAAATTATAATATTTAATGGTTTTAAAGTATAAATATAATATACTTTTACAATTAAATATAATGTATGTCATTATCATTGATTTTACCTTGAATTCGTAGGTTAAATCAATTCAATCTTTTGCAATGTTTTAAACACAAACCCGTTTTCTTTCGACAAGGGGATTAATTTTAATTTAATTTCTGCAAATTTTTTGTATTGAATTTTAAAAAATAGATTCTATATTTGGAATCAGTGGGTCCAAATTATGTTAATAATCTACTTTTTATTTTGTGGTCATTATGAATATTAACTACAGTAAATTTTATTTACCATAGTTAAAGGTAAATCGGGTAATTAAGGGTAAATATAAGATTATAAAATTACCCTAACACCCAAAAAAAACCTATTGGATGACTAAAAGTCGACCCATATCACCTAAGGGTCTGATTAGATTCATTTAATGGACGTTTTTCCATGAATATAATTTAATTACTATTAAATCCAAAGAAAGTGACAACATGTCACTTTCTTAAATCTTATAAGTATAATAATTTTAGTTTAGTGATAAAATTCATGAAACTTCGGATATAAATATTCTCCTGAACTATAATATAATTATATATATCATATTAATTTTTTTATAATTTTTAGGGATTAAATAATTATCATTAAAGGTGACATAATAGTGATGTTTAATTTATTTTATTAAGATAAATATCAAATAAATGGTTTTAAAAATATTAAAATAAATGTTATATGAACTATTTAATGTGATCCACTAATTTTCTAGAAAAATATGACATGTTATTAATCTATTAAATCTTTTATTTCGAACATATCTTCTGAATATTTTATATTTAAATTCAAATAAATGAACAATGTCAAAATTGACACTATTGTTATTTTATAAAAATAAGATATTATAAAATTGTTTAAAAATCAAAAAAAAAATTTAAAAATTATAAATTAATATTTATATTGTCTAAAATGTCATAAAGTGTCAAATTATGGAAAAATCACAATGCATATGTAATTATTTATAATAATTTAAAATTTAGAATATTATTACCACAAATACAATTAAATTTATAAATAAGGATAAATAAAGTTGATAATGTTTAAAATAGATTCCTAACATGTCTAAATTTTATTGGTTGATGAGATTACAACCCTATCTTATCTAATCATATTATATGAGTCATTTTTGATGTTTTTATGTGGGGTTGGGATTTAATATAAACTAATATATCTTATATTTCCAAAGGTGCCCCTCTCCTCCCTTATAAGAGGCCATCTCCTCCCTCTCTTCCTCACACAATTTTCAGCCTTCCAGCTCGGCCAACCCCTGCCAATTTCTCTTCTCCACTTCCCTATAAACATCCAAGATGATCTGGTCTTCTTAAAAGACCATATTTAGTGCCCAAAGAGGAGGTTAAGAAGAGGCGCTTCAAAGAAGAGGTAATGTCCGTTACCGATTTATTCATCTTTATTTCTTCTTCTACTTCTTCTTATTTAGTTGTTTCATTATAAAGTAATTACATCAGTATCACTAATATACTGATATGTTATTATAAATATGAAACAACTCTATTTCACCTTCTATCCATCCTACGGAAAATGAAATCACTGTGCGTGCGTACGTACAGAATACCGTCTCCACGCCGTGGTGTAATCTGTTTTTCCAACACCACCTTACTTGGATGGGTATAATGGTGTAAAGAATAAATATAAATAGTTATTATAAAATCATACTGATTCTTATATATCGTATCATCCACTACAATTCAATTCAATAATTATGGGATTGATATCATCGCTCGTGCGTTCGTACGGACTACCGTCTCCACGATGCGATGAGATTCATTCTGCATGTTAACCATTCATGAATGATTATAAAGTATATATAATGAATAATTATGAAATATATGACATAATAATTATACTGGATTTATGTATATATATATATATATATATGTATGTATTTCATCTTCTTAATTCCATTCAATTCAATAAGGAAATGAAAACAGCGTTCATGTGTACGTACGGCCTACCGTCTCCATGAACGGTGTATTTTATTCCATTTATCGATCTATCATATATATATGTATATGATGAATATATATTATATATAAATCATGTTTTATATTCTGTAATTAAGTAATCATGATCTATGTAATGATATGAATAATTACAAGTCAAAACACGGACAACACATGAAATGATTTTACCCAAAACGCTTTTTAACATGGAATTTACAAAAGAACAGGTAATATAAAGTCATAAGTGAACCATATATGATATCATAACAATGAAATTAATAATTTAATAAGTCAATGAAATTATTTAAAACATTATACAGGAGGTTCGGATACATACGAAGCATATGAGACATAAAGTAAGGGATAAACTTTCCAATCTCGTTCTTATCCGAGATTGTTTTTTCATAAGTATTTGTTGGGGTTATTGTTATCATCCAAGTCCATGTTTTCTAAAAGTGTTTTTATTTATTTTTATTTTCCTTTTTACCCATTTTGACTTTTACTACATTTTATGCAAGGAATCTTTGTTTTTTTTACGTTATGAGGTACTTTTTGACTTTTCCGACAAAAGTACGTGGAGAATGTTTTTTTGACTTATACGGCGTGGACATATTTTTACGGTTTCATAACGCCTCATTTTCATGAAGCTTACTCGACAAGATTTTATGACTATTTTCAACAAAACAATTTTCATTTATAATTTCATGGAATTTTGTCAAAAGAAAATGATTTTGAAGAAGAAAGGATATTTTCCTCAAGAATTCATTTTAAGTGTTTTATCAAAACCATTTTCCATCTAAGATGAAATTATTTTCATATTTGTATGTTTCAAGTATAATGTCTCTATAAATTACATGGTTTCACTTTTCTTATGATGAAATGATTTCCATTTTCTTTTATATGGATAATGTTATGATGGGATGATGTTTATGAAACCCATTTTTATTCTTTGGGTTATGATGAATGATTTATGTTTATGTTGTGGCACAAGTAAGAATGATTTCATTATGAGATGGGTGGGACCTATATCTACCTCCAATGCATTGGGTAATGATTTATATCTCATGAGATAGACATGGATGGAACTGTAAGTTAATCCGGTTCAGTGATACAGGACTGGAACGAGGAGTGATCTCGATTCAGAAAGGGACTTTGTCCACTAAGATGGTCTTGGCGGAAATTCCTTGGCTACTATGGAAATCATAACAAGTGCTGAATGGTTTCCACAATTACATGATTGATTACCATGATATTTTATCATTATTGATGTTCTATTATGATACATTCCTTACGTAATTCCAAGATTTATGTCTTTTTCAAGATTTTGATGTTTACACATTATGTTCAAGTTTTTAAGTTCAAATGTATATGGTTTGTTTTATTTTCTCTATGACTACCTTTACTGAGCATTTGAGCTCACCCATTATATGTTTTCTTTTCCCCAGGATTTCAAGAAAGGTTTTAGGTAAGAAAACCAAAATGGGAAGATCATTATGAGAGATGTTGAAGATCTTTCACCATGATTAGAAGATTACGTTCCATGTTTCTGAAGACACTAAACTATTACGGTCCTTTGGTGTCTGTTTTTTATGTATTAAGTATTACGAAAAATTAATGTAATGTCCATGTACATCAAGAATTGGGTCTCTAAAGTTGGTATCAAAGGAAAGGTTTAGTTATCCTTTGGAAACTAGGATTTGAAAACTTTAGTGAGATCCCTAGAGATATTTCTAAGGTATGTCTAGGGATGTCCCTAAGGATAAGTATAAGTATAGGTTATAGTCCTATAACTACGGTAACGATCTTAGAATTTATCCTAATATGTTAGATATTGACGGTACTCCCCATTTATTATGTTGTTTTCCCTATTATGATTTTTGCCTCTCACAGTATTCCTTTTGGGTTTTAGAAAATTGCTGGAAACAGGAAGATACATGATAATGGAGGATATGATGGACAATGTAATGATATTCTTCATGAGAAACCAAATGAAAAGGGATTTGGAAGTCCAAACATCATTATTATGCCTAATCAGCAATCTCATAATATGATCAATAATATCAACTTTGGTAAGCTACCCGACTCAGATAATAAGAGAAAGATGGAGTTTCATGATGATCATAGAGGAAAGAAAGTTCAATTTCCCTCATGTAAATCATGTGAGAAGAGAAATCAAGGATATTGTTTCAATGGAACCGGAAGATTCTTTGGGTGTGGAAAATATGGACACAAATCCAGTAAGTGCAAATGAAAAGGTTCAGTTAATAGCATGGACAAGGACAATGGTATTGCTACGACATCAACAATGATTAAATGTTTTAAATGTGGAATGTATGGGCATTATGCAAACCAATTCCCTAAGGGAAAATCTCATGAAGAGAATCATCATGGTCATATGGGTAGTATTTATGTGGATGATTATGAAGAGATTACAAATGAAATATGAGATGAAAGAAATGATGAAGCTCACCTAGTGGTTTAAGAAGTTAGTGGAATGATTTTATGTTTATCAAGAATAATGTATGGTACTATGGAATAAAGAATCATCTAATGATTGTTACACTATTGTTTTTTCCTAAAGTATTTGAAAGTATATATTGAATGGTACTGGTAACCATGAAAGGTTATTCAGATATTTTTGGAAAAAAGATAATATGCGCATAATGATGGTATAATGAGAAAATAATATGTTTGATAGTATTCATGAGCTCATGGATATAAAAGGGCAAAGTGATATCATGATTTGAGTATATAGATTTTATTTGGGATTTTTTTTATGTGGAAAGAGTTAACTTTTGACAGAATTCATGTTTTCGCTAAGGTTCTATGGTAATTCATGTTTCAAAAAAATACATGATTAAGGTATTCACATATTTGGAATGTGACCAAAAAGATATATCTTATGATATATGGGGGAAAAATGAAGGAATTCACATGCTCCGTAGATGAAATTTCTAATAATCAGACAGAAGTATTTTTGATAAGCCTAATGGTTGGAATGGACATAATATAGTATTGGTTAAGGATATAACTTTTTATTTCTGAAGTGTTATAATAGTATAGTTTTAGAAAAAGGATAACCTGCAGGATGGACGACAACCCATCGCGTCGGACAAGGCTGTGGGAATCGAACCCACAACCGAAGTGAGACTGTCCTTTATCACCTACCACTGGCCTACAGGATGTCCCTGGTTAGTAGAAACTATTTTTATTTTATTAAGCGGTATGATATATGAAGTATAAGTTCATTTTTGGAATCGTATATTATTAACCTCACCATAGATGTACTTATTTATATTTGATAACTTTTGCTAACCTTTTGTTTGAAATAGATGGAATGACCCATCATTCTATCACATGACCTGTTAACACTTAAAGAATAAAAAATTAAACTTAATTTCTTTACGAGATGAAGTAGAAATTGTTCAAAGCATGAACAATAGTGAGATTGTACCAAAATCAAGCAAGTATTTCTTCTAATTCAAAATTTTCAACATTAGGTAAATGATATTGAAAACAAAAAATGATGTCCTAGTGCTCTTATATCCGATGAATCAGATGGTACCTTAGATCATCACAAATTTATGGCTTTGTGATTGTTTTCTTTTTCATAGCCATGTCCTCTATCACTCTCCATCAGAACTGATGGTTAGATTTTTCTTCCATATCTATATTTTCACCTATGTTCTCCTATGTGGAAACCCAGTGATTAGTTAATTTGGGTAACCATTATGTTTCATACTTTAGTTTTTAAAGTTATGTTTTGGTATTTCTTTTTACGATGTGTGTTGCTATTAAAGAAACTTTCAAGTAGAAAACCATGTATAACCCTGACAAATTTTGAGGGAGAAATTCATTTTAAGGGGGGTAGAATATAAAAACCCGATATTTTATGATAAGTATTATTTTTAATTTATTTGAGGTCATGTGTTTTGTTCTACAATAATATTATCTTGTGCTATACGCCACACTGCATTAGCTTGAAATATACGCAACACTATTCTTAGATTGTGTTACACATAATTTCAAGTTCATTTTATAATAGTCATTCTACGCAACATTGAGTGTGTATATATATATATTCAATTTATAAATGAAATATGGTTGTAATCTATTATACGAAACAATTAAGGATTCTTGCACAACACACAACCCTAACTTGGCTTGCATTACACGCAATCACAACTTTCTTCGATAGAGTGTGTTGTACGCAATATCAGGTTTAACTAAAAAATGATATATGGTTATAATATTATTATGAACTATCCTTTATGAATATTATTAACTAAATTTTGAATGTTATAACATTATTAGTTTATCTTACACATTTTCTAGATCATGGTATGTGAACAAAATAAATTTTTCAGGTAAAATAAGTATTTTTAAAAAAATGCGGTTTTGCCGCCTTTTAATGGCGCAACCACATTAAATATAGTTTTTTACATGTTTATAAGTTAAATTTTACAAAATAAACTTATTATTTGGAATCAGTATATAAAAAATTACATTGGATAAAGTTTTGATATTTTTCTGATAACTTTTATATTTTAATGAATAGTAAAAACACGCTATATTTTAATTAAAAACAAATTTTTTTCATCATAATAATTTATGTGGTTAAATTATAATATTGAATGGTTTTAATGTATAAATAGAATATATTTTTACCATTGAATATAATTTATCTCATTATCATTGATTTTACCTTGAATTCGTAGGTTAAATCAATTCAATCTTTTGCAATGTTTTAAACAAAAACCCATTTTCTTTCAACAACGAGATTAATTTTAATTTAATTTCTGAAACTTGTGTGTAATGAATTTAAAAAATGGATTCCATATTTGGAATCAGTGGGTGAAAATTATGTTAATAAGCTACTTTTTCGTTTTTGAGCATTATGAATAGTAACTACAGTAAATTTTATTTACCATAGTTAAAGGTAAATCGTGTAATTAAGGGTAAATATAAGATTATAAAATTATCTTAACACCTGAGAAAATCCTATTGGATGACTAAAGGTCGATCCATATCACATATGGGTCATATTAGATTCATTTAATGGAATTTTTTCCACGAAAATAATTTAATTATTATTAAAACCAAAGAAAGTGACAACATGTCACTTTCTGAAATCTTATAAGTATAATAATTTTAGTTTAGTGATAAACTTCATGAAACTTCGGATATAAATAGTCTCTAGAATTATAATAAAATTATCTACATCATATTAATTTATTTTTAAATTTCAGGGATTACATAATTATTATTAAAGGTGTTATAATAGTGATGTTGAAATTATTTTATTAAGAGAAATATCAAATAAATGGTTTTAAAAATATTAAAATAAATATTATATGAACTATTTAATGTGTTCCACTAATTTTCTAGACACATATTACATGTTATTAATATATTAAATCTTTTATATTGAACATATCTTCTGTATATTGTTTATTTAAATTCAAATAAATGAATAGTTTCAAAATTGACACATTTTTATTTTATAAACATAACGTATTATAAAATTGTTTAAAAATCACAAAAATATTTAAAATTTTTAAATTTAAATTTATATGGTCGAAAATGTAATAAAGTGTAAAATTATGGATAATTCACAACACATGTGTAATTATTTATAATAATTTAAAATTTAGAATATTATTACCATAAATAAAATAAAATTGATAAATAAGGATAAATCAAGTTGATAATGCTTAAAATAGATTACTAACATGCCTAAATTTTATTGTTTGATGATATTACAACCCTATATCATCTAATATTTTTATATGAGTCATTTTGGAAGTTTTTATGTGGGGTTGGGATTTAATATAAACTAATATTTCTTATATTTACAAAGGTGCCCCTCTCCTCCCTTATAAAAGGGCATCTCCTCCCTCTCTTCCTCACACCATTTTGAGCCTTCATGCTCGGCCAAACCCTGAAAATTTATCTTCTCCAATTCCCTAAAAACATCCTAGAGGTTCTGGTCTTCTTGAAAGACCATATTTAGTTCCCAAAGAGGAGGTTAAGAAGAGGCGCTTCAAAGAAGAGGTAATGTCTGCTACCGATTATTTCAACTTCATTTCTTCTTCTACTTATTATTATTTAGTTGTTTCATTCTTAAGTAATAACATCAGTATCTCTAATATACTGATATGTTATTATAAATATTAAACAACTCTATTTAAACTTCTATCCATCCTACGGAAAACGAAATCACCGTGCATGCGTACGTATGGAATACCGTCTCTACGCCGTGGTGTAATCCGTTTTTTCAACACCACCTTACTTGGATAGGTATAATGGTGTTAAGAATAACTATACATAGTTATTTTAACATCATAATAATTCTGATATATTGTATCATCCAATCCAATTCAATTCAATAATTATGGGACTGATATCATCACTCGTGCGTACGTACGGACTACCGTCTCGAAGACGTGATGAGATTCATTCTCCATGTTAACCATTAAATTATGATTATAAAGTATATATAATGACTAATTATGAAATATATGACATAATAATGATACTGGATTTATTTATATATATATATGTATGTCATCTACTTAATTCCATTCAATTCAATAAGGAAACAAAAACAGCTTTCATGTGTACGTACGGCCTACGTCTCCATGAACGGTGTATTTTATTCCATTTATAGATCTATCATATATATATGTATATGATGAATATATATTATATATAAATCATGTTTTATTTTTCAGAATTAAGTAATCATGATCTAAGTAATGATATGAATAATTACAAGTCAAAACACGGATGACACATGAAATGATTTTACCCAAAACGCACTTTAACATGGAATTTACAAAAGAACGGGTAATATAAAGTCATAAGTTAACCATATATGATATCATAACAATGAATATGATTCTGTAATAAGTCAATGACATTATTTAAATCATTATACAGGAGGTTTGGATACATACGAAGCATATCAGACATAAGTTCAGGGATAACCTTTCCAATCTCGTTCTTATTCGAGATTGTTTTTTCGTAAGTATTTGTTGGGGTTATTGTTATCATCCAAGTCCATGTTTTATAAAAGTTTTTTATGTATGTTTAATGTCCTTTTTACCCATTTTGTATTTTACTACATGGTATGTAAGTAATATTTCTTTTTTTATGTAACGAGGTACTTTTTTACTTTTTCGACAAAAGTACGTGGAGAAAGTTTTTTTAACATATACGGTGTGAAATGATTTTTACGGTTTCATAATGCCTCATTTTCATGAAGCTTACTCGAAAATATTTTATGACTATTTTCAACAAAACACTTTTCATATAAAATTACATGGAATTTTTTGAAAAGAAAATGATTTTTAAGAAGAAAGGATATTTTCCTCAAGAATTCATTTCAAGTGTTTTATAAAAACCATTTTCCATCTAAGATGAAATTATTTTCATATGTGTATGTTTCAAGTATAATGTCCCTATGATTTACATGGTTTCACTTTTATTATGATGAAATTATATCCATTTTCTTTTATATGGATTATGTTATGATGGGATGATGTTTATGAAACCCATTTTTATTATTTGGGTTATGATGAATGATTTATGTTTATGTTGTGGCACAAGTAAGAATGATTTCATTATGAGATGGGTGGGACCTATATCTCCCTCCAATGCATTGGGTAAGGATTTATATCTAATGAGATAGACATGGCTGGAATGGTAAGTTATTCCAGTTCAGTGATACATGACTAGAACGAGGAGTGAACTCGATTCAGAAAGGGACATTGTCCACTAAGATGGTCTTGGCAGCAATTACTTGGCTACTATGGAAATCATAACAAGTGCTGAATGGTTTCCACAATTACATGATTTATTCCCATGCTATTTTATCAAGATTTATGTTCCATTATGATACATGCCTTACATACTTCCATGATTTATGTATTTTCTCAAGATTTTGATGTTTAAACATTAAGTTCATGTTTTTAAGTTCAAATATATATGGTTTGATTTATTTTCTCTATACTTACCCTTACTGAGAATTTGAGCACACCCTTTATAAGTTTTCTTCTCCCTAGGATTTCAAGAAAGGTTTTAGGGAAGAAAACCAATATTGGAAGATCTTTATGGGATATTTTGAAAATCTTTCACCACGATTAGAAGATTACATTACAAGTTTCCAAAGACACTAAACTATTACGGTCCCATAGTGTCTGTTATTTTTATGTATTAAGTATTCCGAAAAAGTAATGTAATGTCCATGTATGTCAATCTTTGGGTCTCTACATTAACAAAATAAGTTTTTGTTTTAAGACCCTTTTCATAAAGTTGAGTAATTTATTTACATGATTTACAAAGAACATAAGGAAACATACTTACTTTTCAAGTATAGTTTCATACAATACTAAATTTCAAAAAAAATCCTTTCTACAGAGGATGAGTATTCAAGATGACTTGGTCAGACCTAAATCACTAGAATCAACTTCAATAGAATCACATAATCCAAAAAATATTAACTATCTATTCATAATGTCTTGAAATATAGAACAAAACCAAAATGTTTAGGCTAGAATTAGATAATTCCCCTCAAATAATAAACCGTTGTATGAAGGAAAACTACTTTTAATCACCAAAATTCAACAGTAATATCCAAAGTTAAAGAAAGATCATTTGATAAATAATTGTTCTAAAAATTACTAAAAAACCCAAACTAAGATTAATACCAAAAAATGAGAAGGATTTGATATGATAGTATTCCATGATAAATTTTAACATTTATCACTAAATAACATCAAACACTATTAATGTCTAATACCAAAATGTAATTAATAAAATCGCATTTTCACCAAGATAGGTTCATCAATTCCTAAAATAAGTAAAATCTCCATAAGTCCTCTATAAAAACATAGATTCTTCCATTGTAAAATTGAAAAATTACTCCTCAAATAAAATCCGATTGTATTGTATTTTACTTAGGAATATAGGGTTCTTAAAATAGTGAAAGTCATCCAAAATAACATGTATCACTCAATCACCATATGATTTTCCAATACCACAGTTATCCATTTGGTAAAATTTAAGTTACAAAAATCACCTTCATATTATTCCATAAACTAGTTTAACTAAAAAAATAATTCTTACCAACTAGAGACTTCAAGTAGGCCAGTGGTAGGTGATAAAGCCCAGTCACAATTTAGTTGTGGGTTCTATTCCCACATCCTTGTCCGACACGATGGGTCTTCACATAGTTTGTATTCTATACTTTGAAAAAACTATATAATTATTATTAAATTAAAAAAATGATATAAAATAACCATAACATATTTTAACCTCAAAGGATATTTCATACCACTCATTTTTTAACCCAAAATAATAACCCATAATTACCGCAATGGTGAATATCTCAAAAAGTACTATTAATAACCTTAAAATGTCAGAACATGAATCCTAAAAAGGGGGTTTTAAGACATTGAACTTATGGACAAAACTAAAATTATAAACTCATGATGATATCCCTAACTCTTAAGAAAACACCATACTCTACAAAGTTTTCTAAACCTCCCTTCGATACCAACTATAAGGCCCAAACCTTTAACATTACCTAATATTGAGTTAATTCAATAATTTGACCTTATTTCACAATGCGGATATTTTCATGTTTATAAATTTAGATAATTCTACCACAACTCATATATAACAACTCAAATATTAAATAGGAGAAAATTCTACTCATTATCCATTTTTTTTATAAAATAAGAACTTTTAATAAGAAACATGGTTTCTTTGCATGTTTAACATTATAGTTTTTCCTTTATCCCATCCTTGACTATATTATTCGTTAAAACCTATGAAAAAAATTTCAAAACCATTGGATGAGAATAAAAAGTTTATTAATGGACACACAAAGAAGAATAATTGTAATCCTCACAAAAACACGAAAATAATGAATACTTTTTCATAAAGTAATACTTTTCACTTTATGAAGTAGTAAATACTCTTCACAAAATATAAGCTTATTTCTGACCCATTTTATAATCAAAATAATAAAATAAACCTATATAAATCATCATATAACATATAAAGGTAGCTTGTAAAATAAACATACTTAATGGAATAACATTACCATCAACTTCCAAACATATCACTAAATTTAATAACCATACAACCGACTTCCATACCCAATGCATTGGATGTTATAATGTATCCACCCATACTTGTTTTTTAAATGAACCACCCATATTTGGATTATCGCATAACCAACCATCATTGGTTTATCACATAACCACCCATCAAATATCTATGCACCGTTATATAATCAAAACTCATAAAATATTGCAATTCTCAACATTTCACTCATAAAAATTCATTTTCAATCACAATAAATCATTTCAAATCAAAACCATTTTAATACCAAAATACCCAAAAAAGGGATTAAAAGATTTATTTTTCTTTTAGAAACATGTTTGGATTGTATAGGAAACCAAATAATAAATAATTCTCATGGCGGGAGAGAAGTCATTGTCACCACATATGTTAAAAAAACTATAAATTTTAAAAACCAATTTAGAGCATTTATAAAAGTTATTTTTGAATCAAAGTGTAACATAAAACATCAAAAAAATTTAAAAAAATTATAGAATTAACATTTTGAAACATTTATGTCAATATAAACAAATCAATAAAACCATTTTGAAAAAATGGACATTAAGGAGAATGATTTAGAAGAATAAATCTTTAAAACATTTAAAATGATGTTTTAGTTAAAAAATCTCTTACCACTTGAGAAACACTTGAATAAAAATAATTAATGAATACAATTAAATTAAAATATCATGATAATATAGTAATTAAATATATAACATGTCAAAAGGGTCATATATACACCTTCATGTATAATAAAGGTGAACAACATCAAGATACGCCTCGATGAAAGAATATTGAGTTGAAGTCCCTTACAAAAATCGGATTGTTAGATTAAGGATAAATCAACGAAATAAATTTGATTGAAAATATATAAACAGATCCAATATAATTTTATATTCAGTTTAAAACAATCATAAGTAATTCACAGATATTCTTGGAAAAAAAAACCGATAACATGGATATTTATCTCAATTAATAGAAATTGAGTCAAAATTTCTCATACCTTGAGTCGGATTTGTATCATAAATTCTTTATTTTCATGAATCATAAACTTAGGTTGATTTATAATTTATTTATAAACTTTTTCAAGTTTATTAATCCTTTTATATCACTTATTACCATGTTATAAAAATTTCATAACCATTTATGTTCATATCAGACGTTTTGTCGATATTCGGTAATTGAGTCAAAAATGAACTTGTGTTTATGTAAATTGTACATCTGGTAAAAAGTTCATTATATCCCAAATATTATTCATGATTCAAATATCATATATATAAAATATATATTTATTAATAATATCAATAATATTTGGAGATAAGTAATGAAATGCACCGTTCATGGAGATGGTAGGTCGTACTTATGCTTGAACGCTACTTTCATTTCATTGTCATATTAAAAGAATAATAATTAAATGATATAAATGTATATTATAACACTAGTATTATATTAATTTATTATATGTCTTATTTTTTTAATAAAACCATATTTTATACATTCCATGTATCGTGGGAATGTGTCATATCGCTTTGAGGGAGCAGTAGTCCACAGTTCCTCAAACGAAATTATCATATTTACAAAACTTGAAAAGTATAAAGGTATGTTATAAAAAAAATATTACATAAGCATATAGAAAATATAAATATAATATATATCATTTTTAAAAATTGTGTAAATTATAATGGCCTCTTTGATAGGTGGTAGGGGAAAATTGAACAATCATCGTTTCGTGAGGCAGTAGTTCACCGTACACAGAAACAATATGTTCGTTACCCATTAAATGGAGGTGTGTGTAAGTGTAGATCTAAAATATAACATTAAAAATCCTAGTATATTTGTGATTCTTGGTTTTTTATTTAATAAATTTATAATAAGTGTTTATGGTGTGGAGAATGAAAATGAAACAAATAAGTATGAGAGAAGACAATACCTCTTAATTGGGTTACTTCCTTTAGTTTATACCAAAAGGCATACTTAGGAGGATTTATTCCCTAAGGGAGGATTATATGAGATGGGATAGATTTTATGTAGATTTTTGGGTAGGTATTGGCCGAATCGAATGGTTCTTGGAGTGCGAGTATTAGAGAAGAGATGGTAAATTTTATTGGAGATGGAAGGGGAACCCTTGGAAACTCTTAAAATATTAAATTAATATAAATTAATTTTTTTATTCAAAATGGAAAAACATGAGATATTTAGAATATAAGATTAGGATAGGCCTAAATACTCTCATCCAATAATTTTTAGACATGCATTGGTTTTATTTTAAACCTTATCTTTTCAGTTTACCCTTAATTATTATCTTTTAATTTTAATTGTGGTAACACCATTTTAATTATTAAGAGGATATTAGTTTTACATATGTGGTATAAATTTACCATTATTGGAAACTTAATTATCTTTTATACCTCATCACAGTCACTTTTTTATTTTAAAATATTTTTATGAATTTTAAATAATTTAATAAATTTCTATTTTTATAAAACAACAATTATATCTATTTTTAGACTATTCATTTTATTGAATTTAAATAAAATAATAAAAGAGGGATAACTTCAAAACAAAATTGAATAATCTTATCACATGTCATATTCACCTATAAAAATCACATATGACATAAATTATGTCAAATAATATTTATTTTAATATTTATAATATCTTTTATTTGATTCCTTCATTAAAAATAATATCACTCTATCATCATTGTGTCCTAATTAAATTTTAATTATTTAATGCCTAAAAATTATAAATAAAATACCATGACGTAGTAAAAAAATTTATATTTATAATTACAATATATATTTGAATATATCACTTATATAAACCCATATTAAAATTATTTTATTAATAAGATATATGTTTATAACATATTTTCATTTACTTTAAATTAAAAGTTATAAACGTCATAATCACACCCAAGTGGATTAAAAAGACAAAGTATTGTAAAAAGGGTTTTATTGTTTGGAAATATCTTATAAAATATGATTATGACACTTTTTAGGGTAGTTTTATATTACTATAATATTATATTTACCCTTATTTACCTGATATACCCTTTAACCCTGGTAAATAAAAATAATTACTAAAGTTACAATTCATAATTATTGAAAATAAAAGGGACCTATTAAAATCATTTGGAAATTATTATTCTAAATATGGAATCAATTTTATAAAATTTAAAGCACATAAATTGTAGTAATTAATTTAAAACTAATCCCTATTGTCAAAATGAGAAAACCTATTTTTAAAAGTAAAACCATCAAAAGATTGACATGTGTTTATACCTAGTTTTAATTTGAAATTACATAAAATGAACAAAATTGGATTAAATGATAAATAATTAGTCTAATTAAACATTAAAATCCATTAAAACGATAACTTAACTTAAAAACAATTAGATGAAAAGGGAATTTGGAATTAAAATGCAGTAATTTTCGCAATTAATTTATAAATGAATTTTGTCAAAAAAATACCAAAATTTCAACCAAAGAAAATTTTGATGTACCACTTTCTAATAAGAATATTTTTTTTCAAATATAACTTATAAAGATCCAAAAACTATATTTAAAATGGGTTCCCCATCAAAAGGCTGTAAAAATGCCTTTTTGACAAATACTTATTTATACTTAAAATTGATTTTATTTTTACAACTTGTATAGAAAACATATAATATGAATTTTAAACATACAATTAAGTTTATATTTCCATGTTAAAATCCAAAAAAGTTATATGATTTTATAAACACAATTATTTTCATTTAAATAGGTTTTCATAAAAACATATCTTTTATATTCAATTGGTTTTTATTTTCATTTCTAATAAATTTGGTAAACAATGAATCATTATATAAACATGTGTAAACTATATTTTTATATTTTTGTTAGTACTGTTCATTCCCACCATTCCAATGGCTAGGTTATAATGGTAACATTTAAATAATAATAATAATTAGTTGTTTGTTTAAGCTCTATGTTGCATTTCATGTACGCTATTTAACATAATATTGCTTTCTTAAAACCCAAGATGTTACAACCTACCCCTTTAACAAATTTATTCCTCAAAATTTGAAAACTGGGCTCTGTAACTTTATTGAAATCCCACATCAAAAAAATAATCAATAAAACATATACTTTAAAAGAAATAAAGATAAGTAAAAGGCCACCTGATATAAAACATAACCGGATTCCATGTAGGAAAACATAGATATGGAAGAAAAAATTAGTGTATAGTTATGATGAAATGTGATATAAAATATGATTAGGAGAAAGTTAAAAATTATAAAACCCCAAACTTGTGATAGCTTAAACGTCCTCTGAATTCACAGTAGGAAAAGTAAACGGAAAACCATTTTGTTTTAGGATCATTTTCATAATGTTGATGAATTTATTAATGATATTTACTAATAACATAAGGAAACATACTTAATTTTCATGTATAGTTTCATCCTTTAAAATTTATTTACCAAAAAATAATATTTTATCAGAACTATGAGTATTCAATATGACCTTATCACACCTAATGAAGTATAATAAACTTCTAGAGAATCACATAATCTAAAAGATATTAACTATCTATTCATCCTATCTAGAAATATTAACCAAAACAAAAAAGTTTAGGATAAAATCAGATAATTTCTCCAAAATAATAAACCATTTTATAAAAGAAAACTATTTTTAACCTCAAAAAATCAACAGTAATATCAAAAGTTTAAAAAAGAATATTTGATAAATTATTTTCCTTAAAATTACTCAAAATAATATAAACTGATATTGATACCCAAAAATAAGTAGGATTTGATAACATATTATTCCAAGATAAATTTTAACATTTATCTCCAAATAACATTACACACTCTAAATATCTCAAACCAAAAAGTAATTAACCTAATCCCATTTTCTACAAGATAGTTTAGTCAATTCCATAAATAACTAAAATTTATATAAGTCCTCTATAAAAACATAAGTTATTCCAAAGTAAATTTCAACCATTACTCATCAAATAAAATCCCATAGTATTCTATTTATCTTAGGAATATACGGTTACCAAAATAAATAATGTCTTCCTAAATAACAAGTATCACTCAATCCCCATATCATTTTCTAATTCCAAGGAAATCAATTTGATAAAATGTAAGTTCTAAAAATTAACTTCATCTCATTCCATAAACTAGTTTAACTAAAAATAGAAATTCTTACTATGGAATTCACATAGGCTTGTAGTAGGAAATAAATCCCAATTACACTTCGGTTGTGCGTTCGATTCCCACAGCCTTGTCCAACGTGATGGGTTGTCTCACATTCCGCGTGTTGCCTCTTTTTAAAAATTGTATAATTCTTATTACTTATAAAAAATGAAATAAAATAACTATAACATATTTTAACCTCAATTTTTATTTAATAACTCTCATTTTTCATCCCAAAAAAACCCTTAATTACCTCAATGGTGAATGTCTCCAAAAATAACATTAATCACCGAAAAAGTTCATAACATAAAGCCTAAAAAGGGGTTTCTAGAAAAGTAAACTTACGATAAACCTTATAATTATAAACTCATGATTAAATCTCTTTCTCATATGACAACATCCTAATCTCTATAGTTGTCTAAACCTCCAGTTGATAAAAACTATAATGCCCGACCTTAAAAATTACTTAATCTTGAGTTAAGTCAATAATTTGACTTTATTTTTTTATTGAATATCTTTTCATGTTTAGAGCATTAGATAATTAAGACATGTCTCATATATAAAAACTCAAATATTAAAAAGTAGAAACTTCTACTCACTATCCATTTTTTTCATAAAACAAGAACTTTTAAAAATAAACATGGTTTCGTTTCATGTTTTAACATCATAGATTTTCCTTGATCCCATCCTTGACTCTATTATTCATTACAACATATGAAAAACATTTCAAAAACATAGAATCAGCATAAAAATATCATCAAGGGATACACAAATAAGGAAAACTATTATACTTGAAAAAAATGAAAACCATGAATACTTTATCATAATGTAATATTTTTTACCTTTATGAAGTAGTAAATACTCTTCACTGAATACAAGATCATTGATTACACTTTTTTGAAACCAAAATATTACCATAAACCCATATAAGGAAACATATAATACATAAAGGTAAATTGGGACATAAACATACTTAAATGGAATAACTATATGGTCAACTTCCACACATATTACTAAATGGAATAACCATATGGTATACTTCCATATCCAATACATTGGAGGTTATAACGTAACCACTCATCAATGTTTTATCACCAAACCATCCATATTTGGTTTATCACATAACCACATTTCTTTGGTTTATGATGAAACCACCCATTAAATTTCCAAGTTCCATTTTATAATCATAACACATAAAACATTTCAATTATCAACATTTCACTCATAAAATTTCATTTTCAATCACAATAAATCATTTTAAGATATCGAAATGGTCAATCAACTGTCAAAACCATTTTCAATACCAAAATACCCAAAAAATGTAATAAGGGATTTATTTTTCTTTTAAAAAACTTTTTTCTTGTAGAGGAAGCCAAATAATAAATAATTATCCTAACAGCATAGAATTTGTTGTCACCACATACGTTAAAAAAAATCTATTTTCAAAAACAAATTTATAGCATTTATAAAACTGAATTTTGAATCAAAGTGTCCCATACCACTTTGAGACATTAAAAAAATAAATATTTGAAATTTTTAAACATTTATGTCCATATTAATAAATATATCAATAATTTTTAAAACATGTTCCTTAAGGAGAAATATTTCAAAGAACAAATCTTTAAAACATTTCAAATGATGTTTTAGTTAGAGTCCCTTACCACTTGAGAAACACTTGAATAAAAATAATTAAATAATAACATGAAATAAATCTTTAAATATCATGATAATATAGTAATTAATGATATAACATGTAAAAATGTTTGTGTATACCCTTAATGGACAATAAAGGTGCACAACATCAAAAGATACCTCAATGAATGGATATTGAGACGAAGTCCCTTACAAAGATAGTATCATTAGATTAAAGATAAATAAATTACATAAATATGTGTGAAAAATATAAATACACCCAATATAATTAGATATCTAGTGTGAAAAAATATTATTTCATTCATAAATATTCTTGCAAAAAACCACTGACATGGATATTTAACTCAATGAATGAAAATTGAGTTAAAATTTCCCATACCTTGACTCTAAATTGTATCATATGTTCTTTATTTTCATGAATAATAAACTTATGTTAATTTATACTTTCTTGAGGACCTTTTTAGATTTTATTATCCCTTTTATATCACTTATTACCATGTTATAAAAATTAAATACTATTTAAGTTCATATTGAATGTTTTTTTGACGTTTGGTACTTGAGTCAAAAATGAACTTGTGTTGATGTAAATTGTCCATGTGGTCAAAAGTCCATTATCTCTATAATATTATTGATTTTTAAATATAATATATTTCTTGTATATATATTTTTATAATATCCATAATATTTGGAGGTAATAAATGAAATTCACAATTCATGGAGACGGTAGGTCGTACGTACGCATGAACACTACTTTAAATTATTTTTCTTATTAAAATAATAATAAATAAATGATATAAATGTATATTATAAGAACTATACTATAAAATATTAATATATATCTTATAGGATAAATAAAACCATCATTTATACATTCCATATATAGTGGGAACGAGTCATATCGTTTTGAGGGGGTGGTAGTTCACACTTCCTCAAACAAAATTATCATATTACACAACATGTAAAGCTTGAAGGTATGTTCTAAATAAAAATTAAAGAAGAATAAAGATAATATAAATATAAAATATATCATATTTATAAATAATTTCTATTATAATGGACACTATGATATGCGGTTGGAGAAAATTGAACAATCATCATTTCGTGAGCCACTAGTTCACCGTACACAGAAACATTATGTTTTTTACCCATTAAATATAGGTGTGTGTAAGTATAGATATAAAAAATGTCATAAAAAATACTAGTATATTTATTATAGTTCTTTTTTATTTAATCATAGAATAATAAGGGTTTAGTGAGTGCTAAATGGAAATGAAACTAAAAAGCATGAGAGAAGGTGTTACCTCTTAATCAAGTAACTTCCTTTTGTTTGTACCAAAATGCATACTTTAGAGGCTTTATTCCCTAAGGTAGGTCACTAGGATGAGGGGAGAGATTCTAGGAAGATATAATCTCCACCTATAAAAATCTAGGATGACATAAATTATGTAAAATAATATTTATTTTAATATTTATAATATCATTTATTTGATTCCTTTAATAAAAAAGCAATCATTGCATCATCATTGTCTCATACTTAAATTTTAATATTTAATTTCTAAAAATTATAAATAAAAAACCATGACATTGAAAATATTTTAATATTTATAATTACCATATATATTTGAATATATCACTAATATAAATGCATAATAAAATTGTTTTTCTAAGAAGATATATGTTTATAACATATTCTCTTTTACTTTAAATTAAAATTTACAGGCATCATAATCACACCCAAGTGGCTTCCGAAGGAAAAAGAATCATCCCAAGGTTTTTTTGTTAATAAATATCTCATAAAATAGGATTAGGACATGTTTTATGGTATTTTTATATTATTATAATATTATTTTTACCCTTACTTACCTGATTTACCCTTTAACTGTGGTAATTATTTTTTTTACTAAAGTTACTATTTATAATGTACGAAAAAAGGGACATATTTATATAATTTGAACCTACTGATTCCTAATATGAAATAAAAATTTAAAAATTTAAAAGACATAAGTTTCAGTAATTAATTTAAAACTAATCCCCATTTTCAAAAAGAGAAAATGTTTTTTTAAAAGTAAAAACCATCAAAAGATTGACACAGATTTATATATAATTTTAATTTGAAATTAATTAGAAATAAAAAATTTGATTAAAAGATAAAAACTTAGATCAATTAGAATTTAAAATCAATTAAATTGATAACCTAAATATATAAAAAAATTAGACAAAATGACAGTTTTGAATTAAAATGCAGTATTTTTCACTATTCATTAAAAAATGAAATTTTTCAGAAAAATACCAAAAATTTAATAAAAAGTACATTTCTATGTCCCAATTATAAATAATAAGTTTATTTTTTCATATAAAACATATAATGTGTCCAAAAATATATTTAAAATGGGTTCTCTATCAAAAGGCGGTATAAATGCCTTTTAAAAAAAATACTTCTTTGATGCTTAAAATTGATTTTGTTCTTATATCTTGTCTAGAAATCATATAATATTAATTTTAAACATCACATTGAGTTTATATTTCATTAATATAATCCAAAAAAAGTGATATGATTTTATAAACACAATTATTCTCATTTAAATAGGTTTTCATAAAAACACATCCTTTATATTCAAGTGGGTTTTATTTCAATTTATAATAAATTTGGTAACCAATGAATCATTATATAAACATGTGTAGACCATATTTTTATAATTTAGTTCATAATATTCATTCTCATTATTCCAAATTCTAGGTTATAATGGTAACATTTAAATAATAATATTTTTTTGGTCTTTATGTTCGATGTAGCGTTTCATGTATGCTATTAAACATATTATTTATTTATTAAAACATGGAATTATAAATTATATATATATAAAGTATATTATTAATAATTTTAATCTTGATGATATAATCTTGTAAAATGTTATGTTTTTTATTTATTTGTAGTCTAAATTTTATTTGTGGAATAGAAATTTATGGAATTATAATTCCATTTTTTTGTCTATGTTTGTTAAGAATAGGAATCTTTTATAAATTCCTAAGTTAAAATTTGAAAAAAAAACTTGTTACATGATTCATGCATGAAAGGAAAGGAGAAATAATAATAATTTAATCTTATTAATGAAGTAAACCCTAGTAAACCCTTGCATATTGAGCACTTGGATTTATTTATACATACTCATTTTTTCAGTTTAGGGGGAATGTGGAATACTTTTTTATGGATGAATAGACTAGGTTCACATAGATGTAATTTTTGGTACCTAAAAGTTTCACATGGTCGTAGTATTAAACTTACAATAATTTGGTATAAAAATAAGAAAGGTTTCATGATTATTTCAATTAGATGTTACCATAGAGTAGAGTTAGAAAATAAATAATATGAGGTGTTTTGTATTTTCAATGTATATTATCAATATATCACATCTCCAAGGACTATAAAATAAAATAGAGTAGATGAATAAAGGAAATTGACTATTCAAGAGATGTTAATGACGATTCTTATTATGCAATACTGAAAAATGTACTTTTGGGTATAAGAAGATAAATCTACTTTCTATTTGATAAATTGATTCCTATAAAGTCATATAATTAAGAATTTAGAATAAGAATTTTAGAAATTGGAAAAGATTATGGTTAATTACTTTTTAGTATTTATTTACAATGTATTTATCTATAAAACTAAATATAATCAAGACAATTTTTATTTAAATCCTAATAATGGTGTGTTTTGGGGAAATTAAAACAACAAAAACAAATATTATAATGTTTACAATAGAAGGAATTTGGTTTTTTAAGAATCTCTGAATAAATAATTTTATAATTAGAATCTATTGGATATGAATAAAATTTTGGAAAAAATTAATGAACACATGAGGGAACTAAATTTGGATGAATCTCAACCTACTAGAAGGATGCTTGATAAAGGTTATACATTAATTGAGAGGGATCCTAATACATTAAAACCTTGAGTATGGAATAATATTAAATATAACCCTACAAATAAATTAGTAAAAGATGTGTATTCTCATATACAAACCCGAAATTTAGTGCTAAATTTTTGTGAACAATTAGATTTTATTTCTTAGACAGTAAATAATGATGTTTATTAATCACTAAAAGATCCTAGTTTGGTTCTTTAAAAAAAATATTAATTGAATTAGTTACTAAAAAGTAAATCTTTTTAATTATTGAGTCCTATAGAGGGTTAAATTTTTTATCGCTAGATGAATTTTGAAGAAAAATATGAATTATTCTAGATAGATTTTTAAAAACATGGAAACACTTATCTTTTAAGAAAAAATTCATGATGATAAAATTGATTTTGGTGATACCTTTCCTCATATATATATTTTATGAAATTCTAATTCAATTATATTTTCTTGTTCACATGTGATAATGTATATATGAGAAAAAAATCCTTTATTTGAGCATGAAAATGAGCCTAATTATGTGTTTAATCTGACAAAGGAGTTATGTATAATTATGAAATCACCTCAATATTTATAGAATATACATTATTTGTTTCTATTATAGAATAAATTTTCAAATGTTATGTTTAAACATACTTAATTCATTAATACATATTAAATGTATATTTTTTTGTGCATATTTATATTGATGAATTTTTTTTTGGAACTTCACATCAATCCCTTGCGAAATGATTTATCAAAATTGTTGGCTAGTGAATTTGAGATGATCTATATGGGAGAACTCAATTTTTGGGGTTTTTTAGATATTTTTAATGGGATGAAGGAATAATGTTGAATCAATATTAATATTAAAAAGATATTTATAAAGTATTTCGTTTATAAAAAATAAAATCATGAAAACTCTTATGATTATATAATTAATTATGGATAATTATGTGGTAGGAAATTCTATTGTCAAAAGACTTATTGAAGAATTATATGATGCCTTGTCTATCCGATTGAAAGAAGAACTACAAAATATTATGTGTGTTCATGAGTTCTTGATTTAAAGTTAACCTAAGGAAGTTATAAAAGACTATAATTAATATAATTATTAAATATTTCAAAGGTATAATAAACATTAAATTATTCTATCACTACAAAACGCAATTTCAGCATTTAGGTTACATTAAACTATAATTTAGAGGATTTAACAGTGAAAAGTTTTTCACTTTGCAATGTATCACTTTCTGCGAAATTATTTTATTTTATGGAGTATAAGGAAGCAAAACTTTTTTTCATTGTCTAAAATAGAGGTTGAATATATTATTGTTTTATTCTTTTCTACACAAAATTCATGTATTAGATAAATTTAGAGTTATTTTTGGATAATATATGATATGATTAAAATTATTTTTAACAATTGATATATAATTTCTATTTCAATTAATTAGTTACAAAAATCAAGGAAAATTCACATTGACGTTATACATCACTTTATCATAGATCATTTTCAGAAGTAAGGCATTACATTAGAGTTCATTTCAATAGATAATCGGTTATGGGATTCCTTTATAAATCCCATATTCCTACGAAATTTTAATATCATTAAATTGAATTTTAAAATTATGGATACTTGATATGAATTCAATTCATATCTAAAATGGTCGTTTTTTTAATTTAAACGAAAGTAATGTTTTGTAAAATTATTTGGCATCAAATGACAACGTTTTATGAATTTTATCCCTTAAAGTTGAAATTGATAAAATTTTGTACACATTAGACTTAAATATAGTTAAATATCTCAAAAAATATATGTGATGGTACTTAGAGAGGAATTAATTAGGAATATTTCTTTTGTCATGTTTTAAAATAGGAATATCAATGAAATATGTGAGTATTAGATTATAAAAAACAAAATTATTACCTATTTTATTTGTGTTATATTTTTGTGTGCATAATATCTTCTATTAATATCGTTATTGAATAAAAAACATGTTCTGAAGAAGCTAATATACTTACTCATCATAAGGAAATAATAGAACATTTAACTTGGATAAGTAAAGGTCATAGATAACATTAAATCGATAAAACTTGATTGAGTAGGGATGGATAATATATCATCATCAAAAAATTTATATATATAATAGTTTTATAGAGTTAATATTTTCATTGTTATTAAAATGTTTTTAAATGATTTTATCCCTCCCAATTATTCAATTTTAATATATATGCATAATTTAAGTGTTTTTGGTGTATTTTGGGATTAAATGTGAAAATGGGGTAATTATGTAAAATTGAATGTTTTATATAACTTCTATTTTTTTGGAATAGATTTTACATTATTGATAAAAATGCAGTGAATAATTTATTTAGGCTTTATATGCTCGTGGGATTCAATTTTTTCTTCTATAATAATACTCAATTTGAAAACCAATGGTAGAGAAAAATCAATCAAATGGAGAAATCAGTCTGGCTGGCAGAATGGACCCCACTGCATTAAATATTTAATATCTCATTCAACCAACAATAAAATGAGCTTATTCTAACTGGTTTAGATAGATAAATTTTAGGGGGAGGTTCATTAAATCACAGAAAATAATAAGCTTATCAAGTAATCTTTTGGGCACTTCAAAGTTTAGTGGGTGAAACAATGTTTATCGTCCAGAAGAAGTTAAACTAAAACATCAAGCCATATTTTCCTTTAAACCTCTCAAAGGGATTTGATATTTTGTGGATTAATAGAAAAATAATTTTTCTAAATCATATATGAAGGGATATTTTCTTGTATCGAATTTTATGTGGGCATACCAGAGGAAAAATTCTAGAGGACAAATTCTGGAGGATCAAAATTTCTGTACTTTTTTTTATTTCTTTTGTTTTTCTTAGATTTGTAATGATTTATTCACCCACCTTCAAATTTATTACCCTTAATATGGTGGGGTAGACCTTATAAGTGATTGGGGAGGGGTATGTTTACCCTTTTGTAATTCCTGAGTTCTTTCACTTAATGTTTTAATATCCTGTTTTCTCTTTTGAGAATCAGTTTTAATTCCTTATATCAGTTTTTATTATCATGTATGATTGTATTTGATTTTAGATTCTATTGATTATTTTTATTTGTTAATTGATCAATATCTCCCTCCACTAGTTAATAGTTTATATATGATTTAATATACCATGACATAGTGGTGAAGTACTCGATGATCACCGGTACGTCTATGAGAAGTAGTGAATGTTCTAGATTGTTTGGGATAAACAAGACAGGATTGGGAATTACCTAAGATAATTGGGGGTATTCACTACAACTCTATTACATATTGGAAGGATAGTAGACCAATATGAGGTTTTATTAAGGTTTATTCTCACATTATTATTTGACCAATGTAGTGAGATGAAACGATTGGGGATTCTTAATCTTAATGACTTAACAGAAGAGAATTGGGTAAGTTGAACTATGATAGAATTAAAATTGAGAAAATGACCCTAACCTGATCACCATTTCATATAACTGATTTAAATCAAATCATTTTTCAATTATTTTAAAAATTTTCACATAATTTCTTTACTTTATTTAGTTTCATTCTTGTATTTTTAAAATCAAACAATTCCAAAAACAATATCACTTCTTCATTTCATTTTAAGTGACAAATACAATTGTTGAGCACTCCTCTCTAGATAAAACCTTTGTAACCCACTATAATACATTTTATCTTAGGTTATATTTTTTCCCACTCCCTATGATAGGAACATGTCAAAACATGGCGCCGTTTCTGGGGAGGTAGCGCCAACATTTTTCTTTTCTGTTCTTTCCTTTCTCTTTTCATATTTTCTCTTCAAACATGCATGAATAGAACCTCAAAATTTGAACCTTTACCCATAGATCTAGAAATTGAAAGAATCTTATTTAATAGACTTAAAAACATTAATTTTCTATCCTAATTTTTAGAAATTCCCCTTGTAGACTCAAGTGAAACTTCAAGTGTTAACTATGAGCATGCCATGATGGATGAAAATAAAAGCCCAACTCTTAGAGACCTTTGTGCACCACAATTATTGAACGAAAAAATAAACATTCCATGCCAGTGTTGCCAAATTATTTTTAAATAAAACCTAAAATGATTCCTTTACTTCCAAAGTTTCATGGTTTGGTAGGTGAGGATCCAAACAAATACATTAAAGTGTTCACACATGTTTTCTCAAATTTTAGACCCCGTGGAGTTGTTGAGGAGCAGGTAAAGTGGAAGGCATTTTCATTTTCATTGGATGAGGATGGAAAGGAATGGTTTTACAACCTAAAACCAGGATACATGCATGATTGGAATGACCTGGTAACATGTTTTATGAAAATATTCATCCCACCTCTAGAAGCACAACCATTCAGAAGGATTTCTACACCACACGAAAATCATCTAGAGAAACCCTTTATGAGTACTAGGAGAGATTTAAGAAGCTATGTTCCAGATGCCCACATCAATCCATTAAGGAAAATCACTTTCTTCTCTTCTTCTATCAAGGACTAATGTATAATGACAAAAAACTTTCTTGATGCATCATCTTGAGGTGCATTTATTGACAAGTCACCAGAAAAAGCCAGGGGCTTGATTTAGAAGATTTCCCATAACTTGCAACAGTTTGGAACATGAGGTATTAGAACAAGAGTTATTGATGAGGTACACAATTATCATCCATAACCCTCAATAGACATTATGATTGAACAGATAACTACTTTGGTGTGGTATATGGCCTTGGATCAAGTTTCTGACCAACAAGCGCCAACTAAGGTATGTGGTTTATGCTCATCACCTGATCATTTCATGTACTAATGTTCTAAAATACATGGAATAAAAAAATGTGTGTAAGAGTTTCATCCAAGATAGTTCCAAAAAAATCAAGTATAGAGAGATCCTATCCAAGTCAAATATGGGTTTGGAAATCAGTAGAATCAAGGTAGACCCCCGTACCAATACCAGTTTCAAAACCAACCACCATTCCAAAATCAATTCCAACACCCACCACCATTTCAACAAAATCAGTGTTATAAACAGCCTTGTTACAAAAAACCAACCACTTTCCAAAGACCCTATGAGCATCCATCCACCAATTCACAACCTCCAATTCAAAACCAACAACAAAAATCTGATTTTGAGCGGTTAAAGGACACTATTAAAGATTTTTCCAACAAGTTTGAAATTCTCATGGACTTTCTGACAAAAAATCTAGGTAAAAACCCTTCCCAAACAATACCAAAATAAAAAGAAAAATATAGTATTATAACTAAAAGAAATGGAAAAGAAATACCCCCACCATCCACCTTTGATCCTAAAACAAGACCACATGGGATAAAGGAGAATGAAGTTATAAATGATGAAAATTCTATGAAAATGCATTAGGAAGAAGATAATAAAGTGGAAAAGGAGAAGGATTGGACTAGGAAGAAGAAATTAGAAACACAATTTCAATGGGAAAAAGGAGAATAAAGACATACCCCCACAATTTCCATCAAATATGATTGAATCAAAGAGGTTTCAAGAGTAAGCATTGCAAAAAGAATTTCTAGACACCTTCTAGAAAGTGGAAATCAACATAACTCTACTTGAATGACTCAAACAAATTAAAAAGTATGCTAAAATTTTGAAGGATCTTTACAACAAGAAGAGGATACGTCAAGGGAATGAGAGGATCAATTTTTGAAGAAGTGTCTCAAACCTTACCACACCACAATTACCAATCAAATTTCATGATCCAGGGACGTTTTCTACTCTATGAACCATTGGTTTATTAAATTTATCTAATTATTTGTGTGATTTTGGGGCATCAATTAATGTATTTCCTCAATAAATATATAATTATTTATAGATGGGATAATTTAATCCCACAGGAGTGGTGGTACAGCTTGCAAATGGATCCCCAGTTTTCCCAGAAGGTATTTTAGAGGATGCCATGGTAAAAGTCAAATATCTTTTATTCCCTGCTAACTTCTATGTGTTGAATATGGAAGATGATAGGATCCCATAACACTCACCAATAATTTTGGGGAGACCTTTCTTGAATACCACCAAAACTATCATCAATTTCTATGAAGGGAAACTTACCAGGGAGTTTGGAGACAACACATTCCACTTCAATATTTTGGAATCCATGAGGCTTCCATCTGATGATCATTCACTATTCTCACTCTCCCATGAAGATGGTACAAAACCAATGGAATAATCAGGTTTGTTTCATGAATTATTATCATTATGAAAAAAAATTTCCATTAAAAATGTCATTGAACATATGGATGCCCAAACGTCTGGAGATTCTTATTTCCTATTGGAAGAAGAGGTAAGATATGATTTCTTTGATAATTTGATAAATGATGAAGAAAATGATATAATTTATTATGTGAAGTATGTAAAACCTTTGGAAGTGGGGAACCTCAATTTAGTTTTATCCCTTGAGCATCCTCTTGATCTAGAATTAAAACCACTCCCCAGCAGATTTAAGATATGTTTTCCTTCTAGAGGGAGATAAATTTCCAGTAATAATTGCTAATAATCTATCTAAAACTAAATAAAAATAATTTATTGATATTTTGAGAGAGAATGTACAAGTAATAGGATGGATAATAGATGATATCAATGGAATAAACCCAAAAATGTTCTCACATATAATTTTTCTTGAGGGATATTCCAAACCTGTTAGACAACCCCAAAGGAGGCTGAACGCCACCCAGATGGAGGTTGTGAAAAAAGAGATTGAGAAGCTATTAGAAGCTAGGATCATCTATCCCATATAAAATTCACAATCGGTTATCCCTATCCATGTAGTCCCCAAAGAAAACTGTCATAAACATTTTGAGGAATAAAATGAATGAATTAATCCCTGTGAGAATTCCGAATAGCTGGAGAGTGTGCATAGATTTTAGGAAGTTGAACCAGGTCACTCAAAAAGACCATTTCCCTATCCATTTCATTGACCATATTCTAGAGAGATTGGCAGGGATAACTCATTATTTCTTTTGTTATGGATTTTAGGTTATTTTTAGGTACCCATTGCTCCCTAGGATCAAGAGAAGACTATATTTACTTATCCTTTGGGTACTTTTTCATAGAAAAGGATTCCATTTGGAATATTTAATGCTCCAGGTACATTTAAAAGGTGTATGATAAGTATATTTTTTTGATCACATTGATTATTTCTTTGAGGTTTTCTTGGATTATTTCACAATTTTTGGAAATTCTTTTGACCATTGTTTGAAAAATCTAGAAAAAGTTTTGAAAACTTTCATTGAAAAGAACCTTGTTTTGAATTTTGAAAAGTGTAATTTTATGGTTGAGAGAGGAATTTTACTTGGTCATTTCATTTCACAGAAAGGCATTGATGTTGATAAATCAAAAATTGAAGTGATAAATTCTTTTCCTTACCCAACTTGTGTCAAACATGTTTGATCATTTTTAGGACATCTTGGATTCTATAAGAGGATTTATCAATGATTTTAGTAAGATTTGTCTACATATCTCTAGATTAATTTTGAAAGATTTTGATTTTTATTTAAATGGTTCATGTAATGAAGTCTTTGATGAGTTGAAAAGGATATTGATTACATATCCAGTAATGCAACCACAAAATTGCAAAGAACCATTCGAGCTACGTTGTGATTCTACAAACCAAGAAATTGAATCAGTCCTTTCTCAGAGAATTTATGGTAGGCCACAAGTCATTGAATATGCATAAAAAACGTTATATGTGGCCCAATTAAACTACAAAATAATAGAAAAAGAGTTTTTAGAAGTTTTTATTGCTTTAGAAATATTTAGATCATATCTGCATGGTACTATAGTCGTTGTGTTATATGATCATGAAGGTCTTGGGTACTTGATAAACAAGGATGAAGAAAAACCAAAGCTTCTGAGATATATGCTATTACTATAGGAGTTAAACATAGAAATAAATGATAATAAGGGATCTGAGAATCAAGTGGCTGATTACTTAAGTAGACTACCTAACACTACTGAAGTTGAAATTCCAGACACTGACCAACTAATTGATCACCTTCGAGGTGAGCAGTTTTACTTAATTAAAGGAGAAGTACCTTGGTATACTAACATGGTCAATAATCTGGTAACATCTCAGGTACCATCTCATTTATATTCTCACCAAATTTAAAAATTGAAAGAAAAATCTAGATATTACATCTAGGATGATCCATTTGTTTAGAAGATTTTCAATGACCAAATGATCAGAATATGTTTTCCTAAAAATGAAATTAAATAATTCTTTAAGTTTTTTCAAACATTATCTTATAGAGGCCACTTTGGACCTCAAAGGACCACAAGTATGGTTTTTGAATCTAGACTTTATTGTCCAACACTTTTCAAATATTCCCATGAATTTCTCAAACAGTTTGAAAAATGTCAGTTTATAGGAAATATTTCAAAGAAACAAGAAATGCCCTAGAAGGCACTAAATTTTTGTGAATTTTTTATATATGAGGGATAAATTTTATTGGACCTTTCCCAATGTCATTTGGAAATTCTTATATTATGGTTTCTGTTGATTATGATTCCAAATGGGTGGATGAAAAATCCACTAGGACTGATGATTCTAATGTTGTTTGTGATTTTTTCAGGTCTAACATATTTTATAGGTTTGGAGTTCCTAAATTCATCAGTAGTGATCAAGGGACTCACTTTTGCAATAGGATATTTGAGGCTTTGTTGAAAAAGTATCGGGTGCTTCATAAAACATCAACTCTATATCATCCACAGACTAATGGGAAAGCTGAATTGTCCAATAGGTAATTCAAAGGAATTTTGGAAAATACTATTAATCCATATAGGATGGATTGGAACCAAATATTAGAAGACACATTATGGAATTATAGAAAAACCTAAAAAATTACAATTGGAATGAGTCTATATAGGCTGATTTATTGGAAAAGTTGTCACTTACCTGTGGAATTGGAACACAAGGAATACTGGCCTGTAAGGAAGATAAATCTGGATCTTGAAAGTGCTGGGAAAGAGAGAAGATTGAAATTATTGGATCTAGAAGAAATTATAAGGGATGCATTTAAAAATTTCAGAATTTACTAAGAGGGAACATGAGTGGATCATGAAAAACTGATGCAACAAAAATACTTCCATACTGGCGAAAAAGTATTGTTATTCAATTCAAGACTCAAGATGAGGCCAGGAAAACTTCATTCTAGATGGGAAGGTAGATTTATCATTACTCTTGTATATCCATTTGTTTCTGTGTAGTTTTTGATGGATGGAGAGAAGGATCCATTCACTGTCAATGAGCATAGGATGATGAAATTCATTAGGACCATGCCATCAGATCCAATGGAGGAGATCACACTCCTCCAAACTATTTATTAATAAACTCCATTAGGTCGTACCTCTCCTTTTTGTTTTATTGATTGTTATGATTAAATTTGAAATACTATTACATGTTAAATTAATTTGAATTCATTATGGACACGGCATCATTTAGGTGTGGGGGAGGGATCCTTTTTAGTTTAGGTTTTTTTTATTTGTTAAAATGAGTGTGTTTCAAATTTTGTGTGTTTATTTATTTATTTTTTGTTTATGAAACTTTTGAGACTTTTGAGATGAAATGATTATCTTTGACATTTTTTAGACACATTTCCTTGGGAGAAATAGTTTATTCCATGAAAATGATCTTAATTAAATTCTAAAAATGACTTTGTTTCAAGTTCATTACTTTGGGAATTTCATGAAAAGTAATCTGATTTTTGAATCCCATTCCACATATAACTATCTTATATTTGAAATCACATTCATGTGAGTCTTCTGAACCTATTGTTTTCATATTCTTTACATTCACCATACTTTTTGGGAGAACCAATCATACTTAATTTAACTAGAATTTTATTTATTCTTGTGAAAACCTGATGGTTTGAGGTACATATGTTTTAAATTATTAAGGAATATCTTTGGTTTTAATTCCCCCTTTTCAATAAAAACCATTTTATAATGTCCTACCTTGAACATTTAATCCTTTTATCTTTTAGAAGCTATGAAAAGCCTACTAGGATAGCCACATTACTGGAAAATTTTCCCTATCCAACCTCCTCTTGAAGTAAAATTTCAGGATCTAGTTGAACATAAGTATGGGGGAGGATGTCTTGTATTATTCTACCTTATTTGGGGATACATTGGATGAAAATAAAATGTTGGAAAGATGTTATCGCTGCTGAAAAAATAATTCTATAGAAAGATGTACCTTTTCTAGAGCTTTCAAGAAATATTATGTTTGAGAAGATTGAAATGTTTTCTGCTGAAATGATGAAATGTGTGATACTTTTTTTATATTTCATGATGAAGGAGATGATTTTCTATAATAGGGAGTTAAGATGATACCATACTTGTGTGAAAATTAGAGTAATGCAATTTTTCTTCAAAAAGAGCCAAGCCCTCTTCATTCAGCC
This sequence comes from Viscum album, assembly GCA_963277665.1. NCBI lineage: Eukaryota > Viridiplantae > Streptophyta > Magnoliopsida > Santalales > Viscaceae > Viscum > Viscum album. The sequence goes on along the minus strand of OY728119.1, from coordinate 801,721,502 downwards.
TCATAATTTTCACATCTAAATCCTACCAACATAAAGACACATAACAACCTTGACAAGTACTCATGATAAACACATGTCTTTGACTCACATCATGTTGATATATAGGAATTTATCAAGCATATGGTGACCCTTGTATGAGTTTGTATGAGAAGGACATTGCTAAAACATTTAAATTTGTGTGATGAGAGATAGTAAAAGTTAGGTATTTGTTTTGTGTTCATGGTTGGAGAAATGATGAGTAAATATATTGAATAATATTAAATTAATAACATGAAATAATTTTTTTTGAGGATTCATGATATATTTTGTTTCTTGTTGTCAAATCGGTGGATCTCATGGATATGTGTTTTGAATTTTCTTTGATTTTATTTTTGATTCTGACTTGTCTAAGAGTCTGAGTGATAAGTGTGGGGGAATTGATAGAGTTAATATTTTCATTATTATTAATATGTTTTTCAATGATTTAATCCCTCCCAATTATTCAATTTGAGTATAATTTCATCATTTAAGTGGTTTTGGTGTATTTTGGGCATAAATGTGAAAATGGGATAATTCTGTAAAATTGACAGTTTAATATAGCATCTATTTTTCCGGAATAGATTTTACATTATTTATCCAATTTATGTGAATGATGTTTTTATTCTTAATATTCTTGTAGAATTAAATTTTTTATTATATACCATGACTCAATTCGAAACCCAATGGTACTCAAAAATCAATCAAATGGAGAAATCAATCTGGCTTGCAGAATGGACCCCACTGCATTAAATATGAAATATCTCATTCAACTAACCCTAAAAGGAGATTATTATTTCTTTTTTAAATATATAAATTTCATGGGATGGTTCACATTAAATCCCAGAAAATAATAATCTTATCAATTCATATTTTGGGTTCTTCCAATTGAAGTGGGTAAAATAGTGTTGGGTAGCCATAAGAAGTTAAACTCAGTAATGAAGCCATATATTCCTTTAAACCTATCCAAAGGCTTTGATTTTTTTATTATCGTCATAAAACTAAATTTCCCACATCTCATAAGAAGGGAGCATGGCTTGGTTCAGATAGATAGTGGGCATAATATAGGCAAATGTCTGGGGGACAGATTCTAGAGAATAAAAATTTTGTTCTTGTTTTTCTTTCTTTTATTATTCTTAGCATTTCATTGACTTCTTCTCCCCCCTTAAACCCAGTTACCCTTACCATTGTGGGGTAAATATTCTGATTTATTGGGGATGGGTTGGTTTACCCTTTTTTAATTCTTGAGTTCATTCACTTAATGTTTTAATATCCTCTTTTCGATTCTTTGAATCAGTTTCAATTCCTTATATAACAGTTTTTATTATCATGTAAGATTGTATCTAATTTTAGATTCTATTTTCTATTTTTATTTAATCAATGATAAATATCTCCCTTAACTAGGTACTGGTTTATATTTGATAGAATAGTCCAAGAATTAGTGGTGAAGTACATGGTGATCATCGGGACGTGTGTGAGAAGTAGTGAATGTTCTTGATTGCTTGGGATAAACAAGACCCGATTGAGAATTCCCTAAGATAATTAGTGGTATTCACTACAACTTTATTACACATTGGAAGGATAGTAGAATAATCAGAGGATTTAGTAAGGTTTATTTTCACATTATTATTTGACTAAGGGGGTGAGAAGAAATGATTGTGGATTCTCACTCTAAATGACTTAGCAGAAGAGAAATGGGTAAGTTGAACTATTATAGAATTATAATGGGAAAACTGACCCTAACCTGATTACCATTTCATATAACTGATGTAAATAAAATCATTTGTCAATTAGTTTTAAAACATTCACTTATTCTCTTTACTTTATTTAGTTTCTTTCTTGTATTTTCAAAATCAAACAATTTAAAAAACAACATCACTTCTTCCTTTAATATTAAGTGAAAAACACTATTGTTGAGCACTCCTCTTATGAGACAACCTAGGTAGCCCAATATAATACATTTTAACTTAGGTTATATTTATTTTTTCCACACCCCACGATAGGAACATGTCATAGTTCATAAGGAATTATTTTTACTTCACTATCTATAAAACCTATCATATTAGAACATGTGGATATCTCAATAAAATTACAGCATTGATAAAAATTTTAATCATTTAATGTCAAGAAACATTTTGGATTAACCATTTTAAACTGTTGTAATAATTTTCTTTTAGTACATTCTTCTTTCCTATCAATTCATGAGTCATTGCTTCCATTTTCTCATGATCTATTATAAATTAAAATGAAATTTAAAGTTATATTGTAGAAAAATATTTTGTTTTCAATTAAATTTATTTTTTTATTATTCTTTTTATGTTGGAATATAAAAAAAATTAAGTTATAGTGTTTTATTACCCTATATATAATGTCAATAGAGATTATCTATGGACCCTAATGTGAAAAAAGATGAAAATACAGAGAATACTTCTTTTAAGAAATTGATATCAGCAAGAAATCAATCTTCCACCCCTTCAAAATCATTTAACATTTATATTTTTAGATATTAATATGATGAGAATAGGGATAAAATGGGAATTATGTTTGATATAATTTAATACATAGAATATTTAAGTTAATAAAAAATTAACCTTTATCTAATGGAGAAGATTGAGAATTTTAAAAAAATTATGATGAATGATAAAAGATGTCATGATATTATGAATTAATGAGTCTCTTGAGTGAAATCAAACCAGATTCAATCAATATTTTGAATATAATCAATATATAATATAAAAGATTTTAAGGAGTTAATTGAAATGTGTGTTTTTATGAAAATAAATATGTTATTGATGTATTTAATTTTTTTAATCATAATTTATTTATATGGTAGATTCATATTTTTTTCAATTCAATTATAAGAAAAAATTCATTGAAAAGTTAATTTAATAAAAATTTATAACAATTCTATGATATTGTGAGACTATCTAAATATATAATGTTTATTTTCTACATTCTATTTTTTTAATAAGTCTTTCAATTTGATCAGAATGATTCTTATACTGATCAATTCCCTTGATTATAAAATGGTAATAGAAAACTATGTTTTTATATATAATAGGTTTATATATAAAGTCTTACACATGTTAGAAATCCTAGTTGATAGGGAATATAGGAAGAAAATTAAAGAATAAAATTGTATAGGATCCACGGATAGGGGACTATATTGATGACCAACTTAGTTTTTCTATGAGATATATTTTTTTTTATGTTTGGGAAATTTATAATAAGTATTTCCATAGAAAACTTGTGAAACCATATGTAGATAGTTCACCAACCCCAAGGAACGTCAAGAATAAGGATGTTATGGATTCGAAATGGGTTTTTAGTGGAAGTGGTGTAGTTAGAGTGAAAACTAATTTTGGGTGATAAACGATACATTATATTAAAAATATACTATATAAGATTAATATAATTGGATATATAAGATGAATCTGATTCAGAGGATGAATTTGGAAGTTGGAACAAGTATAGAAGCATAAGGATTTGTTTTGGAATCTATCACTGATCTGATAAATGTTAGAAGAAAATTCTAGAGTGTTGACCATTTACTATAAGTTATAAGTTTATCCAATTTGAAAATAGTGCAACTAGAAGCTTTCATGACAAGGTATAGAGATTCTAATGAGGATTAAATGGAAGCAACACCATAGTAAAATACTATATCTTTGGTTTTACTTATATAAATATAGGTTTAATTAACTTTTTAGAGTATACAATAGAATATGAATGAGAATCGTGCGGCATTAGTTTGTATTGGGGAACATCCACATGAATGAATGTGTGAACTAAATGAGTCACAAAATCATTTCCTAAGTCTTATAATATATTTAATAAGGGTGAAAAGATAAGTACCTTGTGACATGGAAGGTATAGTTTGGGTATAAAAAGATAGTACCCTTGTAGCACAAGTGTTACTCTTCGTAACGTATAGTGGTGTAATGTTTCCCCATAGAGAAGGATTAAGTTATAAATAACATAATTCATGTATTATGATTTATTAATTTATATTTCAAATGATTTATAATTTCCTATTAATTTGGTGTAGAGTAAGATATTTCTAAAGACCAAAATTATTAAAACCAATGATGGTGGACTAGTGCGGGGATTAGGGTGAAATATTTTCCTAGTTCCCAAAATTTAGACTTTAGTGTTCAATATTATTTAGAACTTTTTGATGGAATTATTCTATAACTAATGATTTGAATTTGATTCTCTTAATTATAATTTGTGGACCTAGTGAGGGATTTGGATGTAGTGAAAAATTACTATTGATCCATGGTATCAATGATTTTGTCTATGAACCAGTGGGAAGTTTACTAAGTTTTAAAAGAGTCATTATCCAATAGTTTGGATCTTAGTTGGGGACAATTTGGTTCTTTGGGTGAGTGACTTATTTAGTTTTTAAAGAACTATGTCCAAGTGGTGTTCATTTTTACTAAGGATTGATTGATACTTATGGATATTCATCTTGGTCCCTTTATACTTTTTAGATTCAGTGGAAGTTCATTATTTTTGATGGACGATATTGAAGGAGGGTAAAATCCAGTGTAACTTTCAATAGTAGGAGGATTTAAATTTTAGATAATAATAGTTGTTATAATCTTGTAGAATTCATTGATTCTATTGATGATATCCATCTAAAAGTGATGGTGTTGGAAGAATAATGAAGCATCAATAGTAAATAACTAGAATTGTTTTAGATTGTGCTGGCCGTAATGGTTTTCATATGGAAAGAAAGTAAGAATTTTATGGTGGAGTTGAACTCATGAATTGGAGACTTATTAAAGTAGACTATGTTGATTTGATTCAGATGATCTTGATTCTGCATATAGTATAACATAAAAGGGGATATTTTTGGGAGACTACTACGAATGAATGATTATTATATAATATATAATTTTTTAGGAGTTGCATTTAAAAACCACATTATAAAATTTCTAAATAACTAAATTTTGAATGTCACCTGTTTACTTGATTCATGGGAATTTGACTCTAGAACCTGAAACACTATTTTTAAATAGAGAGGATTCATGATAATTATGTTTGAGAATTTTTTCATTAGGTGATGACCTTCCATATGTTGATTCTCTCGATAATGTGGAAGAGTTATGTTTTCAGTCGGTTGATGGAATATATTCTTGTTGAGTCTAAAATGGATGATGTATATACCATGAACTGAAAAGATTCAAATATCAATATAACAATAGTACATTTTAGGTTTCTGTACTAATGTTTTTTGATTACATATGGAAAAACCATGTGCATTTTCTTGTTTTTTGAAAAGTAAGAGATGAAGAATTGTGTCATAATATTGTTTTAGAGGGAGAAATGAAAACTAAATAGTAAACCCTAGGAATAGAGATATTTCAAATTAGTGTAGAAAATGAAGTGAGAAGGGGATAAATATCCAAGTTGATCGATGATGAAACTCAGATTCATGTAGTACCAATCATGTATGGGTGTATATATAGAAAAAATAAAAGCATCCATTCACATTTGGGAGACGAAGGAAGAAAACGTCAAAATTTTCCTAGTTCAGAATCTAGAGATTTCATTATACCCTTTGTGCCTTCATCAATGATTAAACATAATGAAGTGTGAGTTATTTTGTTATCATGAACAAGATATGTGGTATTTTCAAAAATATTTGATGGATGAAGAATTATAGTGGAAATAATATCATTATTATAATTTTGATGGTATATTAGTCAGGAGTTCCTAAATACTGGGAGTTTCAGAGGACCTATTAGTGAAAATGATTATTGTTTGAGGATATCATACTAATAACAGTAGATATTTGTTTCATTGAGAGGATGTTTGAAAATTACATGAAAATATTGAATGAATGTGAAGGATCAATGAATATTTCAAATGTAGAAATTAATCATGATATTTGGATTCAGGTTTCATTCCTTAGAAATGATAGATCATGATGTTTTGGGTCTAGTTAAACATCTAAAACATTTTTTTGTTCTAAGATCATTGTATTTCATTTGATTCTATATATTTAAAAAATATTGTATTATGAAATTTATGGTTTGAATATTCAGTAAAATGAACAGTTTTCTAAATTTTTCATCAAAAAACACATAGTTGTCAAGAAGGGGGTACCCTAAAGTCTCAAATGGTTTTATTTGTTAAGGTGTATAAATGGATTATTTTTATTCTAACTCTATAATATTAACATATGGAATTTATTTAGAGTTCAATAACGATATTTTTAAAGCGGAGGGATCCAGAAAAGGATTGGAATCCTATAAGGTATTGGAACCCTATGGAGGATGCAGTTGAGAACCAAGGAAAAAAGATCTAAAAGGTTTACCTAGGTTCATGTTATGGAGGAAGTTTAGTATTTTATAGGGATTTAATTAGTAAAATAATACTAGAATTTCTATATTTAGTTTCAAATGATGCATGATTTTATTCATAAAATTGAAACTAGATGTTATGGAAGGAAAAAAGATTATATAATCTTGATACCAAGATTTGAAATATTTAATCTGGAAGTAAAATAACCATTGAAATGATATATGGTTTCACATATTCATGGAAGAGTAATGAAATTTAAATAGTAATCTAGGTGATTTATTGTGAAGAATATTCTTGGAAAAATAAAATGAGTATCAAGGAAACAGAATAGGTGGTCAAAGTATAAGGAATTAATTTATAAATAATATTCGGTCAAGGATGGTTATAAGTATTGTGGATTAACATGATGAAAATTTATATAATGATAATTGAATAAGATTAGGAAGTTTTGGAATGAATTTTTGGAATTCTTGATAATGGCCTTCATGGGGGAGATTATTTGGCAAAAGTTATGAAAATATTTCTAACCTATGATATTTTCGGGTTTGGGAATGATCACTATTTTCTAGTAAAATTTAATAACTTATAGAGTATGGATTATAGAAAGAAACTTTTAGAATAATATGGATACGATTCTATAGAACCAAGGAACTACTATAATCATCCTAAAAAATCATCCACTTTTAGTATAAGTTTTGTTGGGGAAATTTCTAGGTGTGACCTGAGTTTCTGAAGGAAGTAATTGAGTCCACTTGGAATCTAATTTTGGATGATGAAGGATATGAAAGATTAAATACACCATAAATGAGATTAATATAAAATACTCTATAAGATTAATCAAATTGAAAGGAGGAATGTAGACGATAGTATAAGTGATAACTCTAGAAAACGTGTTCTCAAAGATTTCATTTACATGGTAAAAGTGAGAGGTTAAGTTTAAAGCTTGGATTGTTCAATGGAAGTAATAATTTGAGGTGGTTCCATAGTAGTGCATATATAAGTTTCAATGATAAAGTGGAGTGATGATCAAAAATATTAGATGGATGTGACATTATAGGGATCATGTAGCTTTTGTGGAGGTTGATCAATAAATAGAGGGTGTTGGTTACTTGTCCAGGTATCCAATAGAAAAGGTTGAGTATCATGCTGTGTTGGTTCGGAATGGGAAATTTCCCCACTAAAGTGTTTGTGAATTGAATTATATGTGTAAGAATTACTAGATCCATATTCTCTATTCTGATAGGGTTTTGGAGTTGCTCCCTTGTAACTTAGAAATTTTTCATAGGGTACTATAAGATAACTACCTTGTAACTCAAGTGTTTCTCTCATTAATATATAATGATGTAGTGTTTACATATGGAGTAGGATTAAGTTACAAACCATATAATTTCTGTTTTGTTCATATTCTATTTCATTTTAATAATCTTTGTTTTTTATGTTATTTGAGATAGAGGATGATCTTATATAATTACCAAATTCACTAAACCCAAGATAATGGACTAATATGGTGATTAGGGTGTGATGTATTCCTAGTTTTAGAAATCGAGTGTGCATGGTTTCATTGTTTTCTTACCTTATGGATAAGATTATTCCATATTTGAGGATCTTAAGGTAAAAATATGAATTGTTGGTTCTATTCCTAGTGAGGGATTTAGATGCAGGGTGGTGTAACTGCCAACATTACCTACCTGGTTTATTCATCGAGAAGAATCCAAAGGATCACCCAACTCTACCTAAAAGTGAGATAATTTTTTAATTTTATGTTTTCTAGGGTTAAATGGTCGGTATAATTTCATCATTAACATTTAATAAATAAGGATTGATAAAGATTAAAATGAAGGAACCAAAAGTTATGGAAGGAATCATTTCTGAGGTATATTTTCATAAGAATTTTAATGAAGTGAAAACTACACATAAGGTATAATTGGATTAGTTTATGAATGAAGTGAATATATCTTTTACAAATTTTAAAAACATCATGATTTATACAAGGAAAAATATTTATAACACTTATAATAAAATTAAAATCAATATGAAGGAAAAATTTAAATAGTTTTATTAAATGAATTTGGATGTGACATGAATTGTGAATTTCATATATTTCCAACATAAAACTAGATAAAGAAGTGGTTTTTTAACCATTCAATAGATTTGAGATAATATTTATACTCTTCAATTCTCCTACGACAAATGAAGATACGAAATTCCAGAAAATATATACCAATTATCAAATAACTAATGAGAAATAATCTGTAGAATCATAACCTAAAAATTCATAAGTGGTTAAAATTATTAAAAAGTTAATACTATAGATTATATGTTGAAATTGATAAGAGAAAAAGAAGAAAAATGGACAGTAAATTGTAAAAGGTGACTAATAAATAAGATACCTCTAACTTTGAGATAATTATAACCAGGAAAAGAAGATAAACTGTGATGGAATTACCTACCCGGAAAAAAAATTCATATAGTGTCTATTGTCGATGACAATGAAAATGAGACTTTGTATGAAAAACACAATATAGAGTGTAATTTAAAGCTTAATATGTTTTTATTACTAGAAGATATTATTTCTTCCAAAGAAACAATCAGTACACTAAAACCATATACTAAATAAGTTCGATATAAAATACATATTATAGAAGTTTCACCTTTATTAAATGAAATATTTTATAAATTTATTAAATAAGTTCAAATTTTTTTTTGAAGAACTAGGTAAATTTTATGAATAAAAAAACATGTAATAGTGAATAAAAATTTAGTTAAGAAACAAAATCCAATTGTATTGATATAGAATTAAAATATATAAAAATTCTTGTATTCTATTGAAAAATGAAAAATAGATGAAAAATAGAAAATAATTTATTGATCATTCTAATATTATTTAGTTTGTCTAATTTGTTCTTCTTATTAACAAAATACATGCTAGAAGAAATTTTTATATCTATGTAAAATTACACATATTTTATCAAATATAAAACTCTAATCTTTATTTTTTAGGAGTATAAAGGGTGATATATGTTTTAATTTAAAGACTTGAATCTTATGTAGGGGAATTTCATTGAATGTCATATTACATTTTTTTAATTAGTTTTGAAAAATTTTGTATTTTTTTTGTTTAGACACTTTTAATTATGATTTAATTTATTTTCCTTATAAAAATGAGAGATTATTGTATTTGTGATTTTTTTTATGATTAGTAGAAATATCTTTATTAAAGTGTTGTTTATATTTGGTTTTCTTCAAGTTGAATTTTGGTTAATTCCTGCACCACGTTTGTAAAGTACTATGTTTTATATGTCAATATATTAACCTTGTTAATGGAAATTACATAAATAATCAAGGTATCATTATAACAATTCATCTTAAATGCAATGGTACACTATTTTGTTTCTTCAGGGATTGACTTTCCCTTAATTAATTTATCACTATTCTAACCATTATTAAAGGCATGTATTATTGTTTTTAATTCTTTATTGTATTTTTAATAAAGAGACAACATTGGAAAACCTATTGGTTACATTATAGTTGTAATTAAATTGGTATGATGAAAATTTTATCTAAATTACAGTTACATACTAATGTTATTTTTAGAATTAAGTAATGGAGGAATTAACAGAATACATCATGTGTTTCATTATTTCCCCTTGTTTATTTGTTTTATGTAAAGGAATTGTTATAGACATAATCGAGAATTATGATGAAATGTTCAAAGTGGAATAAATATCAGTATACGATCTAGTTAATATTGAAAATGACTATGTGAAAAATATTTATTCATATTCAAACCTAAGAAATTTTAGAATGATAACGCACTATAGAGAATCATTTAAAGACAATTCTGATAAGTTAATTCTAAGTTAACTTCAATTATATAGAAAATTATATAATAAAAAATATTTAAATCAATCCAATGTAGGTACTATTAATGGAATAAAAATTCATTTTATTTGAAAACTCATAACAAACATCACTAATGAAATATTATGATGTTCCTTGAAGCAAAACTAGGTATTCCACTATTTATACATCATAAACATGGAAAATAACTCTAATAAAATGATTCATTTAAGAATTATTTTTATATAAAAAATAAGGATTATAACATTAAAGATCATATGGATGTATTGAATTATTTAAATCAATAAATGAAACTATTGAATGTTATTTTTTTATAAAATAATAAGAATAAATATTAGAGAATATATTGATCATTTGACAAACTATTGAATGAACATAATACAATGGGTGACTAAAATTATCTAATTCTTTTATGATGTTTAATTTTCAACTCTTTTTGAATATAAATTTTATTAATTATCGGTTTAAATATATTTTATTTATTTCTTTGTTATTCTATTATTCTTAAATGATAATTATTAGTTTATGTTTTCCCTTAAAAATTATGTTTATTATATGTAGTTATACCTCCATAAAAGGGATGTTTATAATCTATTTATCTAAATTAATAAAAAAATAGGAATACCTATTTGTGACTATATTATAAATTTAAATGAGTAAATGTAATACCCTGATACATTAAAATAACACTTTGTTAGATTGTGTATTTATCACACAAAATTGAGGTTAAACGAACCACAATATAGTATTAGTATGTCATTATATAAACATGAATGATTAAACGAATCTATTAAATTGTAGTGTATGAATAGTATTAACTAATTTATGATATATACATAAAAATAATATACAAATTTATTTATAGATGTTTATTAAGAACTCAAAACTTAATAATGATATTTTATTCTATAAAAAATATGTTTCCTTCAAAAATTAATTTTCATTATTTTTATGAGAAAATATTTTAAATAACTTATGTAAATTTTAAAAAATTTATATTATGAGATGAAAATAATTCTTGAAACCATCATATAAATTTTTTTAGGATGAAATATTTAGTTTTTTAATAAAAAGTTAATTTTTTTTAGTGAATAGGGAAAAATGCTATTTTTTGGGAAACTATTATTCGTTTTTTAGAAATTAAATAATTTAAAAGTATAATTATTATTTTAATTTGATTTCAAATTAACATAAGTATTATTTATTTTTTTTATTTGAAATTAATTACATTCAAATCAGCTTTATATGATTTTTATATGTTTATTCTTAGGCTTAAAAACTCAATTTTCTTAAAAATGTTTTAAAGTTCATAATTTTTCTCCATTTAATTTAATTATAATAAAAATAATGAATAATGATTTAAATATAAAATTTATATTTTAAATATAATTTTTTTAATTTAATTTCATATAATTAATATTACTTGGAATAGAGTTAATGTAAAATAATAATTTTCTTGAAGAAATGCATTTTTTGAAAAACTAAATTTTCATCTCTCTTATGTATTTTATTTTAAATAAAAATTTTACACTTCTATGAATTTAATTTGATAAAATAGATTACATATTTTTAATCATATTAATTTATTTTATATAATAGGTTCAACTAAATTTTTTTTTCATAATGAATAGTAAAAATAGTAAAAAATCTAGTTGCTATGTTAAAAAAATTAAAATGGTAAAAATTAATAAACTTAGTGGCAAAGAGGATAAAATGTTTATTTTTTTGTAGGAGTGGATAATCCTTTTTAGTATTTAAATCCTTTATTTTTAAAATTTTCAGTTACTTTTCATGAGAGTTAATTCCCACCATTGAATATTTTTTATATTTACCAAAGTTCAACTTATCCTCAATTAAAGAAGGGTACAAGATCCCAAAAAATATCCACACATGTCAATCCATTTGGCTTGACCAACCACTAAACAAATAAATCCAAAAAATAATAATCCACATTATAAAACTTTTTGAATTCAAAAAAGTTAGACCATAAGGTCCATAAAAAGAGATCTAAAGGAGGTTCTTCTAAGAGAAGGTGACAGTATTCACTAAGCTCCTTCTCTTTTACTTCGTATTTTCCCACATTTAATTATGTCTTCAAAATTACAATAGTAAAACTTCATAATCTCCTATATAATGACATGTTATTATTTTTATGGAATAATATTTATCCATCTCCTCTACCATCAAATGGGAAATGAAACAATCGTTTATGTGTACGTTGGACTACCGCCTCACAAAATGATAAAATTAATTACCATCATCAATTATAGAATATATTTATGATTATGGATTTAATGTTTATATATTATATTAATGAAATATTAATCATTATTTAAAATTATTATATCATATAATTTCTTATCTATCCATCCATAGAAAAATGATAACATCATTCGTGTGTACAACAGACTACCGCCTCAAGAAGCGATACGATCCGTTTATTATTACTACATAACGTGTATTGTATAAGTAAATTTATATAAATAAATAAAATTATAATTATGATATTATTACCATTATTTAATTTTAAAATAAAATTTACCTTCATTACATCACGATTTTTGAAAAATAGAAATGTTACACATGTGAAAGTATGGAGTGCCATATCTATGATTTAACTTAGTTAATTTTTCATAAACATAATTCATGGTTATTTTTAAATGTATAATTTAAATATATAAATGATATATAGGGGATTATTATTATTCTTTATATTATGTAACAATTACCCCTTTGACCATAATCAACACAGTAATTCAATTTTGAAATTTATGAACTGTGAATCCTCAAAACACCTGACATGGGAATAACTAATTAAATAATAAATTATGTTATCAAAATAATTGAAGTAAATGGTATATCTATAAATGATTAAACCTGGAAAAGTTTATTAATTAAAATAATAATTTATATAATTTTATTATATAGGAGATAATGGATATACTTGATAAGGTTGGACTTGGGGAAATGGTTTCTTCTAAAAAACCTCATTATTTGAGACACATGTTCTTTTATACACCTATTTTATTTTAAATACTGTATATAATACATTTTTACCTATTATATAATGAATCCTTCATACTACATGATATTTTTTTGTTACAATTCATGTACATCATTCATGATAGTTATGTTTCAAGAATCCTTAATGGTTTATGTTTCAATCTCATTTTAATCGGGATTTTTCATGATTGAATTTACGTTATAGGTAATTATTTGATAATTGTATACTAAAATCATTTAATTTTATTCCCATATGGTTATTCAAGAAATTTTCAATTAATAGTACCATTTATTTCTCTTTGTTACTTAAAATAATTTATAAAACATTTTTACGAAAAGATGAATTCATTTCACTCTTGGAATATAATTAGTTTTTTCTTATTATCCATGTTTTCTAAATAATATTTTCAATAATATTTTTAACATTATCTAAATTATTTATTAAATTATTTTTTACCAATATTTTATTTTATTGTAAAATGTTTTGAAAGGAATATTCTTTTTTGTTCTCTAAACTAGGTATTTTTTTAACATTTTTTAAAATTTGGTGAAAGGAATGTGTTTTAACTCATACGACACGTATGTAATTACCTACCATCATGACCAAAAAATTAATTGAATCTGAATTTATATGTTTTCATAGTTATTTTTAAATAATTGTTTTCTAAAATATTTTTGTTTTTTAAGAAGTTTATTCAATGTTAGAACGTTATTTTTTTAAGAAATATTCCATTTAATATTTTAATGAAGTTTACCAAACAAAAAAACCATTTATATTATGGATTAATTATGAATTATGTATATATGTATCTCATATATATACCTATCTTATTATCCATTAAATTTAATGTGTAATAAATGTCTTATGTTCATCACTCAAATGCTTTCATTATGAGATTTCCTTTTATTTTTATATGAATTATGCAACCCATTTTCTTTTAATGTGTAATTATTATATTTATGACTTATGATTGATTACTTTATAGGGAATACATAATCTTGAACATGATATGAATGTGATGTGTGGGCCTTAAATTATATAACCCTATAATTATTTAGGTTATTTTTTATTCTCATGAGATTTCATGTATTGGATTAGGGTGTGAATCCAACCCATTATGAGAATTTATCCACCATGTGATGTTGTCTTAGCCATTTGCCTTAGCTTTTGATTATGTCACGTTTTATGTTTCTGCCGCATTTCCTATGATTCCATGATCTTATGATTCCATGCTCATTATGTTATTATGACATGTGATTACTCTAGTGACTTAACTTTTATGAAAACATGGTATGACTTTGACTATAAAGTTATGATTACTTATCATATTCATTCCCTTACTAGGATTTTTAGTTCACCCCTTATTTTATGTATTTATCGAGTTTATCCTATACAATTTTTAGAGAAAAAATGAATTTAGTATCTCAATAATGAGAATAAAAATATAATGATGTTATGTTATAGTTTGTTTTATCTTTTATATACCCAGTCTTCTAAGGACACTAGGCCTCATGATCATTAGGTTGTAATTATTGGATGTTTATGTTAAAAATAATGCAATAATATGTGTAATTATATTGTGTCACTATAGTTGTTATCATAGAAAAGGTTTAGATAAACTTTCAAATCTAGTATGTTAAATATTTATTGATAACTCTAGTGATAAGTCTAAAGATAATTTTATGTATCAGAAAATATCCTAGAATTCTGGTGAAGGATAGAGTGAGTGGTTTCTAAGTAATTACATCCCTCTATGGATACTAAAATTTGATGTGTCTCTAGTATAGTTATACCATAGGGTAATAACATCGAAATGGGAACATTGATATGGAATTGATTGTCACTTGGTCCCTGATAATAGGCCTTGCTGCACCCGTGGTTTGACACTATTAAGGAATATTATTTAGAGATTCACAACAAAATTTAAGAACCATGATGACAGACTTGAAAAAATTATTAGGTTAGAAAACCTAAGAGGAAATGTTACTATGGATAACCTAGGTTAAAACCTAGATACATGTAATTATAGATATACTTATCATTTATATGTTATTCTTTACAAATTTATAATTTTCCTTTTCTATGTTAATAAATTCTCATCTTGTTTATTTTATTGTTTATATTTAATGGAGGAAAATAGGAGCAATATTGTAATAAATAATGTCATGGGAAGTATAATGATTACCCTAATGAGATACCTAACCCAATAATAATTTAATTTATACATATTTTGATCATAAAACATAAGATATCATGAATTATGATTAACAAATGGAATATAGTTTAATTTACAAACACATAGAATAAGAGAAGGAAGGCATCTCATGGAAGTTTATATGTTAAATATGATAGAGAAAACAAGATTAAATACCCTACTGATAAAAAAACATGGGAAGAGACACCATGGTAAACTCCTTCAAGTAATTAGATGATTCATTATATATGAGAATATAGGCCACATATAAGATAATGTTAAAATAAAAAAATAGTTTTCCTAACAGGATATAGGGAAATTAAGTTCAACCTAAGGCACCACTATGATTTTAATATCCTCAATGTGGGGAAATTCAAAATTATTTGAGTTAATTCCCCATTTAAAGGATTAATTCATAAGTTCCTATGTTATAGGAATCATTGAAGTAGAAAAATTCAAGTGATTATGTGTTTAATATAGACAATAATGTTGTTAAAGTATTTTTATCAATGATATTATGGCTATATAAATCATGAAAATTATATGGACTGTTTGGAACTAGTTTAGCTTTAAGAGTTTCAAAAATACCAGGAATGGTAATAATGGACTAGTAAGGATATTTAATGGTAAGGTTATATTTTCTGTAAATACACATGATTGAGGAAAATATAATCTTTGACATGTACTGGATGTTGAGGTTATTATAGTAAATTAAGATTATTTTATTTTGTTAAATACAATAAGTTGTATAAATGAATTTTGTGGTTAAAAAATTCATTTTATGATTAATGTAATTTATTTTATGTTCATAATAATTTTGGTAACATTATAGGAATTCCATAAATATTATTTTAGAAAAAGTACAACCATCATGTGGGGTGACAACCCACCACATCAGGCAAGGCCACATGACTTGAACCCACAACTGAAGGGAAAAGTTTTGTAG
Organism: Viscum album; assembly: GCA_963277665.1. Classification (NCBI taxonomy): domain Eukaryota; kingdom Viridiplantae; phylum Streptophyta; class Magnoliopsida; order Santalales; family Viscaceae; genus Viscum; species Viscum album. The sequence continues at coordinate 801,705,170 of OY728119.1, read as the reverse complement.
TTCCTACCACTGGCATACGTGATTTCCTAGTGTGTATGATATTGTTTATTTATAATCATTTTGGTGGATAATATTAAGTAGATTTTTTGAAACATATCATAGGACAAAATATTTTTTATTTTTTAGTATTTTTAGGTTATCAATAATATTTTTGGAAGAATTTTATTAGGTTAATATATATATATATATATATATATTATAACCTTTATGTCTAACAAAAAGGATTACTTTTGAAGAATGTTGTTATGTTTTTGGATATGTAATTTGAATAGTATGAGATAAAATTTGAGATTAAAACCTTCTTTCCTGTTGATTTTATTGAAGATATTTGGGATATAGTGCTATTTATTTAAGTAATGATCTATGGTAAACCATTGGGTTTATTGTTGAATTTTGGAGATTAATATATTCATAATAATTATGGGTATTATCCTACATTGTGCTAATAATTTTGGTTTTAATAAAGATAAGACTAATAGATTATTACTCATTAATAGATCTTATAATATATTAAAAGTAAATTTTAGTTCTTCTGGCATAAAAAAACTTTTATTGGATATTCATTCTGTAGAGTAAGAGGTGATGTGTAAATTGATTGAAACATAAAGAAAAGATGAAATTTTATTTATGAAATAGAAAAATATGAATTATATATATTTTTTGATGTTTTATATCTTGTTAGTAAAGAATACCTCAACACTATAAAAAGGATCTTGAAAACAAAATGTTATACATTTACCCTCGTATCTAATGAATTAATGGTCTTTAAATTCATTACAAATTTATGATTTTGTGGTTGTTAACTTTCTCTTCATCATTAAATTTATTATGATCAATGACCTCTATCATTATAAATAACTATTTAAAGATTTCTTCTATATCGATATTTTCACTTCTCACCGATGTTCTACTAATTAAAAACCAAGTAATTTGTTATTCCAAATGACCATTATATTTCCGTCTACATCTTTTAAGAGGATGGTTTATTAACACTTTTTATGATGTGGGTAATCCATAAAGGGAATTTTGAAATGTTAAACCATCTATTACTAATAAAAAGTTAAAATTGAGAGGAAAACAATTTATTTAATCTGACATAATGTAACCCCCCAATATTTTATAAGAACACTATGTTAGATATCTTATTCAACACATAAAACTGTCTTTAAAAGTACCATAATATAATATAAAAAATGTTATTATATAAACATGAATGATTTAAACTAACCATTAAATTTGTGGGAATGAATAGTATTGACTTATTTTTGTGATATACCTAAAATTACTATATAAATTTGTTGATAAATTATTTATAAGAAATTAAATTTTAATAAATATATTTAATTCTACAAAAATACGATTCCTTAAAGATTGATTTTTAATGATTTTTTTAGAAAATATTATAATTAATTTATAGTAACTGTATAAATTTTATTTTATATAATTAATAGAATCTTTGAAATCAATATATCAAAATTTACTTAGGGGTAAGATTTTTTATTTTTAAGAAAATATTGATTTTTCAATGAATAGTAAAAACTATATATTATTGTAAAACTATAATTTATTTTTAAAACAAATTGTTATTTAAAACTAAAATTATTCTTTCAAATTGATTTCAAGGATAAATAAGTATTATCTAGTTATATTTAATCTAATTAATTACATTTCAATCATCATTATATCTTACTTTTGTATAAATCTATTCTTATGCTTAAAGATGAATTTTTGAAAAAATTGTTTCAAAGTGCATAATGTTTCCATATTTGAATTAATTTAAATAAAACCTAATAAAGAATGAATTAAATAAAAATTATAAATTATAAATCTCAATTTCCAAATTTAAATTCATATAATGAATATTAATAATCATAGAAATAATGTAAAATCATATTTTCTTGGGAAAATGCATTTTTTATAATACTATTTCTCATCATGATTGCGGGTTTTATTTAAATTAAATTCTAGAACTTCTAAAAAATTGAATTCAATAAAATGGATTAAATATTTTCAATCAAAATAATTTATATTATATAATAATTTCAACTTAATCGTTCTTTATAATGAATAGTAAAAACAATAAAAAGAACTAGTTATCGTGGTAAACAAATTAAAATGGTAAAACTGAGTAACCTTTAAGGTAAATGGGATAATGTTTTTGAAACATAATTATTTTTAGTTTCTAATGTATGGTTAGTAATTATCTATCCTTGACTTTTTTTAAAAAAAAATTGGATGCACTTTTCTTCAGGTTGACTTCCCATTATTGAATAGATTGGGGTATTTTCAAAAATATCACCCCCTCTCAATTATAAATGGGAACCCCATGTTCTCTAGTATTTGCACCTATAAATCCATTTATATCAATAACAAACTACCCAAATCTATACCATACATCCTCATACACATTCTAAATCCACTTTTATTCTAAAAATACCAACCTTGGGGCCCTTAATAGGGCATTTAAAGGAGTTTCCTCTAACCGATTGTGATCGCCTCCACTAGGCTCCTTTTTTTAATTCTTATTTTTACGCCATAATTTATTTATAAAAATTTAAAATATAATAAAAATAATATATAATATATAATTAGATGTTATTATGTTGATAAAATAATATTTATTTATGTCCTCTTCCATCAAATGGGAAACAAAACCATCGTTCTTGTGTACGACAAACTACTATCATGTGAACTGATGAAATCCTTTTTCCAGCATCAACTCTCATGGATATTTATAATGATGGATTTAATATTTATATATGATATGAAATAAATATTTATAACTATGTAAAATAAATATATCATGTACTTTATTACATTACCATCTATAGAAAAATGATAACAAAACTCGTGTGTATGGTGGACTACTGCCTCATAAAGTGATGTGACTCATTTTTTATTACCACAACACAATGAAAATATATGGAAGTGTATTTAAAAAATTAATATTATATTTATGATTTTATTATAATTTTTAAAATATGAAGTAACACTTACCTTATTTAAAAAAAATCATTGAAAAATTTAATGATAGACATGCGTACATACGATCTACCTTCTCCATGATTGTAACATATGTTGTTTTTCATAACCATAATTAAAAGTTATTTTTAAAAGTAAAACTTATGTATTAAAATTTTAAATATTTCATAATTATTATTCTATATAGAATGGAATAATGAACCCTTTCACTATGGTCAACACAACGATTCTATTTTGTAATTTATATACTAAGCATCCTCAAAACAGCTGACTTGGACATAACTGATTATGCAATTAAAATTGTCATTGAAATAAAAACTAAATTCTTTAATTACAATAAATTTTACCTAGAAAATTTTCTAAAGTAAAAAATAATTGATATAAGTTTATTTATTGGAGATAAAGGACATACATGATAAGTCTGGACTCGGGTAACATTTTCATCATAAAACTTCCTTTTTTGGGAAACATGTTATTTAATGAACCTAATTTATTTCAAATGTAGTATATAATTCCCCATTAAATATTATATTCATAATCCTTCATAATTCAAAATATTTTGTGTTACAATTAATTTAGTTCATTTATTGGAGTTATTATTTAGAAAGTAGTATGGGTTTATGTTTCAATATCATTTTAATCGTGATTTTTCATAATAGGATTTCCATTATAGGGAATTATTTGACAATTAATTAATAAAAAAATTCATTTAATTATTATATGTTCATTCATCAAATTTTAAAATAATAGTACAATTATATTATATTTGGCACTTAAAATTATTGAGAAAACATTTTTATGAAAAGATGACTTCATTTCTCTCTTCGGTTGGAAATTATTTTTCATACATATCCATGTTTTCTAAAAAATATTATTAGGAATATTTTTAATATTTTCCAAATTATTTATTGAATAAAATTTTACCTAAATTTGAATCTTTTAATTTTTTTTGAAATGAATCTTCTTATATTTTATTAAATGATGGAATAATTAACCTTTTAAAATAATGTGAATGGAATGATTTTTAACTTATATGAAATTTTTGACCTCATCTGTTTTGATAATCCCAATTATGCTTTAATATGATTTGATAATCCAAATTAATTTTTATCTATATAAAAATTATTTCAATCCATTAAATCTTACTATTAAGTTGATAAAAATATCAAAATAATCATTATAATATGTTAATCAATGTTTATATATGGTTATACATACTTTGAAATAATTATAACTCAATCTGAATATATTCTGCATAGAACATATAAGTGTTAAGTCCACCGGTATTCACATAGCTACTGATATATACAAACAGATACACAACAACTGATAAAGCTAAGTACACCTCTACAAATGTCTACTGATATGGATAAGGTCACCGATTTGCATAACAGCTACCAATAGAAGAAGAGATACTGATAGAATTAGTCAACCGGTATGAAAAAGTTGACTGGTACATAGTCTACTAATATAGTAAGTTCACTGATATGCATAAGACCACTGGTATGCATAATATTCACCGACACAGAAGATAGATACCGATACAAACAGATAGACAGACAACTACGGTTATGAAGTCCACCGATATAGACAGATACCGACAGACAGTTACTGATACAAGTCTACTGATACAGACAGATGGCTATCTTTACATAGTCTACCGATATAATTAGAAAGTCCACTGATACTGAAAGACGAAGTCTAGCGATACAAGTCAGCTGATATAGATAGACAACTACTGATAGGAAGTTCACTAATATAAAGAAAAAGTCTACAGATACAAGTTTGATAATACAGACAGAAAACCACCGTTACAAGGAAGCTACCGATACCAGAAGCTACTAATAAGAGGAGCTACCGATAGAAGGATAAACATATTCAATATAGCTACTGTAATAAGGAGTAACAACTACGGATGGAAACCAGTCATTGTTTCTCTAAACTCTATTTATACTTGTTTATTAAGAAATGTTCATATTTAATGTTTTTAATGAATTTACTATTAATTAATGATAGTGGTTGGTATTTCAAGAACTGTACCTCGTACTTGTAAAAAGGTAATCATTCCCATTGCCGGAGCTGAAAGATATAAATGGAATGACAAAATCCGGGAATAATAAGTGCTAAAAATAAGTGAAAAAGATGCTGGGTGTGGTGATATACGAAGATACTCATCTGATAAAAAAATAACACATGCTCCAAAGCATAAAGAGAAGAATAACTTTTGTAGGAAGCTGAGGGAAATTGCAGTGATAAAAAACCTATTGAAACCTCGATCCAGACTTGAATACACTGGAAGTGAAGAAACAAAAACGACACTCTGTTTTCAAGGAAAAACCCAGAGAAGGACTCTGAAGAATTTTGGTTTAATCAACGGAGACCAGAGGTGCACTTCAAATCACTAGATCATTCTAAACTCATATCTACTCTCTCTTAGTGATTCTTTTACTTACTTTTTGAGAAGTGTGTATACTCTGTATATTCCATACACACAATAACTCATGTGCTGAATTGGAGGATTTAATCCTCACTCATTCATTCCCTATACTCTTACATCCCACTGTAGATAGTGGTAGAGGTCAAGTGTGACCTGAATAGCCTGTGTGATATTTTTTTGTTTTCCCACGTAGAACTATGGTAGATGTCTTAGTACCTGGATAGTCTGAGTACTGTTGTTTACCCCGATCCAGGTTGTGGATCAAAATTTACATAAATCGTTTGAGAGGACTAAGTCTCGGCTTGAGACTCAACCTCTTGTTTTAGAACTACTGTGCTTATTTATTTTATTTTAAACTATATTAAATATTCTAATGCTTAGTACATTAAATAAAAATCTATTTTAAAGTAACTAGGATAGTTAAACTAGCAAGTGTTTATAACTTTTGTTAGCCTGTAAGTTAGTTTCAAAAGTTAATTAGTCTTCAGATTAAGTAAACTGAGAAATAATCAATCTTTGAGAAACTAATTGAAAGCTGTCAAGATTTATAAATTCACAATAGATTAGCTTATTATTCAATTTGGGGGATTTTTAATAAGAATATTTTTAACAGAAATTTTGATTGGAACCCAATTCACCCCCCTCTTGAGTATCCACTCTGACCAACATTTGGTATCAGAGGTTTTTTGTTATTCTTAATAGATTTCCAAATACTCTGTTTTTCAACTGTGATTTTAGTTATATTTTAAAGATCTTAAATTTCTGTTAGTTCTAAATTTTATTTCTTTAAATATACTTTCTAAAATCTAATTATGGATAATAGACTTCAAGGTGTTGCTACCAACATGCCACCTTTCTTTAATGGTGTTAATTATGCCCATTGGAAACAAAAAATGAAAATTCATTTAAATTGTAGGTGTTTTGATATCTGGACTGCTATAGAGACTCAGTATAAGATTCTAGAATTTGAATGAACTACTTGGGATAAACCTACGAAAACAGCTTACAATAATAATTGTAAAGCAATGAATGCTTTTTTACTATGCTTTAGGAGATGAAGAATTTAATCGAATATCTCCTTGTAAAATTGTTTACAAAATTTGGGATACCATGGGTGTTTTTCATGGGGGAACAACCAATGTTAAATAAATGAGACTAAACACTTACACTATTAGGTATGATAATTTTAAAATGAAGCCTGATGAACCTATTTCTGACATTTTTATCCGGTTCAAAAAAATTGTAAATACAATGAGCTCACTTGGAAAAGTTGTTCCTACAAAAGAGAAAATCATGAGGATACTAAGATGTCTTCCATAGAGATGGAGAGGCACATTAGTGTCAACATGAGAACCATGTGACATAAGTTCACTTCCTGTTAAAGAGCTGATTGGTAATTTGATGATGTATGAAGAAGAGCCAAAGGTAAACAAAGAATAAGATGATTAACCAATGAGGAAGTCAGTGGCATTTAAGACAACTGCCACAAAGAGAAAGGACAAAGAAAAATTTCACATACCTACTGAAAGCATGACAAGTGGAAGTTCATATTATGATAGTGATAAAGAGATAGATTAAATAGCCAGACGATTTATGAAATTCTATAGGAAGAAGAAATTTTCTAGAAAACCAAACTATAAGGGTAAGTTTGACAATAATGGTAAGTGGAAGAATTAATGGGAGAAAGCTAATAAGGATGATTATATAGTGTGTTATGAAAGAAAAATGAAAGGAAACATTAAGGTTGACTGTCCAAAATTGATGTTCAATATGAAATATGATTAAAAGGACAGAAAATATAAGAAATCCATGAATGAAACTAGAAGTGCTTCAAAAGATAGAACAAGTGAATTTGAGACTTCTGATTCTGAAAAGAATCTTGCAAACATGTGTTTCATGAAAAACACATCTGAGGTGACATTGGATACTCCTACATTAAATACATATTATTCTGGAGTTGATTCTGATTCTGAATCTAAAAATATGTCTAGTGAATAATTGTTTGAATACTGTAATATGCTAGAAGATACTTGCAATGAGTTGAAAGATAAGTACAAGTCATTAAAGAAAGAACATGCTTTAACCAGCACTATAGAATCTGCATTTTAAGTAGAAAAGGAAAAGAATTATCAACTGTTAAAGGAGAATACTAAAATTAAATTATCCAATTAGAAACATAGTACAGATTTAGAAAAATTCACAAATGGAAAGAATACTCTAACTCAAATTCTTGGAAAACAAGTGGCACCAAAATATACCACTGGAATATGCAATCAACCTAGACAGAGACAGATTACTAAAAATATATTTATTCCTAAATCTGGACAGTATGCTGATAGTTCTAACTTTGGAAATTCCTATTCTTCAACTAGTTATTCACATAGTTATAGATTAAATTAAGTTTATCATTCAAAATATTTTTAATCTATTGATTATATGAAACCCATGAGACAAATCTGGGTACCAAAAGTTTTTCTTTCTAACCTATCCGGACCCAAGAAGATCTGGGTACCAAAATCATTTTCAGTTGAAACCTATTTTGTAGGAGACCTGCATAAAGAGTTTCTATAAGAAGATATGGTACTTTTACAGTAGATGCTCAAGGAATATGATTGGAGATTACTCATCTTTCAAGAGTTTAATCAATGTTGATAGAGGACATGTCACCTTTGGTGATAATTCAAAAGGAAACAATAATTGGCTTAGGCCAGATTGGTAACTATGATTCATTTTTAATTTATAATGTTTCATTTGTTGATGGATTAAACTACAATCTGTTAATAATTTCTCAGTTGTGTGATGATGGTTTCAATGTTAAATATGAAAATGATGCTTATAATGTTTTCAATTCTAAAAATGTTTAAGTATTATCTGCCTTAAGAAATGAAAATGTTTATGCTATAGATTTAAATTCTTTATCCAAACAAAATGATACCATTTTAAATGTTTTTAATAAATAATCCCTGCTATGACACAAAATATTAGGACATTGAAATATTCATTCACTTAGAAAACTGACATGGAAGAATTTAGTTAGAGACTTACCTCAACTAAAATTCCCATCAGACAAAGTTTGTACTTCCTTTCAAAAGGGAAAACAACAGGAAGTTTCATTCACATTAAATAAATAATTTTCAACTTCTCAACCTCTCGAGTAGGTTCACATGGACTTGTTTGGACCTTCTAGAGTTTCTAGTTTAAATGGGAAGCACTATGTCTACGTCTTAGTAGAAGATTTTTCTAGATACACTTGGGTATACTTTGTAGCTCACAAAAGTGAAGCTTGTTCTTATTTTATTAAATACTCCAAGTCTATAGAGAACCTTAGTGACTTAAGATTAAGACCTTGAGAATTGATCATGGCCGTGATTTTGAAAATCGTGAGTTTTAATCTTACTGCTCAAACAATGGATATAGTCACAACTTTTTTCCCCTAGGACACCTCAACAGAATGGTGTTGTAGAAAGAATAAATAGAACCCTTCAGGAAATTGCAAGAACTATGCTCAATGAATGTGATTTACCTGTTTATTTTTGGGCTGAATCTGGGAATACATCTTGTTATATTATAAATAGTGTCTTGATTGGACTTGTTCTTAAGAAGACCCCTTATGAACTTTGGAATAATAGGAAACCTAAAGTGAGTTATTTCAGATTTTTTGGTTGCAATGTCTTTATTATCAATACTAAGGATAATCTTGACAAGTTTCCTTCTAAAAGTGATGAGGGAATCTTTTTAGGTTACTCTATAACCAGTAAGTCTTATAGAGTCTTTAACAAAAGAACCAATTGTGTGGAAGAATCTGTTCACATCAATTTTGATGAAACTGATCCACATGAACCTAAATCATCTCTTGAAAATCATGAAGAAGATCTGTCTGTTCTGGACCTTAATGATAAAATCAATGAAACTGTTGTAAAGACAACCAGTTCTGGACATATTCTTGAATCTTCTCCTGGTGAACCCGAATATAGAGAAGAACCTTAAATTTCAAGTCCCACCTATACTAGATCAACTAGGATTCTAAAGAATCATCTTTTAGATGTTGTTGTTGGTAATCGTGATAGGGGGACACAGACTAGTGCTTCTCTAAGAAACCAGGTTGAACATCAATCCATTCTTTCATAGTTAGAACCTAAAAATACCAATGATGAAATAAATGATGAATTTTGGGAAATTTCTATGCAAGAATAATTAAATCAATTTTAAAGAAACAAAGTCTGGGAATTAGTTGACAGACCTAAAGACATTTTGACCACAGGCACTAAATGGGATTTTAGAAATAAAGTTGATGAATCTAGAAACATTGTTAGAAACAAAGAAAGTATAGCTTCACAAGGATATATTGAAGAAGAAGGAATAGACTATGAGGAATCCTTTTCACCTATAGCTAGATTATAATCTATTAGGATTCTACTTGCCTATGCTGCTCATCTGAATTTCATGTTATATCAAATGGATGTTAAAAGTTATTTTCTAAATGGTTTTATAATTGAAGATGTTTTTGTTGAACAACCACCTGGATTTACTAATCCTCATTTTCCAAATCATGTTTTTAAGCTCTCTAAAGCTTTATATGGTTTGAAACAAGCCCCACGAGCTTGGTATGATAGACTTAGTAGTTATCTTATTTGAAAAAAAAAATTAAAGGAATTTCTGATCCAACTCTCTTTATTAAAATAATTTCTAAAAATGTTTTTATAGTACAAATCTATGTTGATGATATTATTTTTGGATCTTCTAAAAATACTTTGTGTATTGATTTTTCAAAGTGCATGAAAAATGAATTTGAAATGAGTTTAATGGGAGAAGTCAAATATTTTATTTGATTTCAAATATTTGAAAATGAAAATGGTATTTTTTAAATCAAAATAAATATACAAAGGATCTTTTAAAACGCTTTGGTTTAGATAGTATTAAGGAAATTGATACACCTATGAGTACCACCTGTAAGTTGGATGATGATGAAACTGTGAAACCAGTTGATCAAACCAACTACAGAGGTATGATTGGGAGCCTACATTACCTTAATACTTGTTGACAAGATATTATGGTTAGTTTATGCATGTGTGAAAGATTTCAATCTAATCCAAAAGGCGCACACTTTCTTGCTGCTAAATGAATTTTCAAATATCTTAAACATACTTCTAACCTAGTTTTATTTTATCCAAAAGGAAAATCGTTCGATTTAATAAGTTATTCAGATGCTGACTTTGCTGGTTGAAAGTTAGATAGAAATAGAACTTCTGGTACATTTCACATTCTAGGTAAGTCCTTGGTTTCATGGTGTAGTAAATAGTATAATTCTGTTGCATTGTCTACTGCTGAAGTAGAGTACATTGCTGCAGGTAGTTTTTGTGCACAAAATTCATGGATGAAAAATACATTATTGGACTATGGATATCAGTTTAGACATTTATCAATAAACTATAATAAAACTAGTTCAATTAACATCTCTAAGAATCCCATGTCTCACTCTAGGATGAAATACATTGATGTAAGGACCCACTTTTTGAGAGATCATTACCAAAAGGGTGATATTACTCTTTAATTTATAGGTACTGAACATCAATTAGATGACATTTTCACCAAGACTTTAAGTTAGGATAGGTTAAGTTACATTAGAAATGAGTTACGGATGATAGAATTTGTAAGTTAGAAAGTTCACTGTTAGAAACCTCACTATTAGAAACCTCACTGTTAGATACCTCACCGGTAGAAACATCACTGTTATACCTCTCTGGTATGAACATCAATGTTATACCTCAACGGTATGAGCACCACTGTTATACCTCACCAGTATAAACATCACTATTATACCTCACCGGTATAAACATCATTGTTATACCTCACCGGTATGAACCTCACTACTATACCTCACTGGTATGGACCTCACCGATAAAAATACCTCACTGTTAGGAATCCACACCAGTATGTATTACCGTTAGGTTGCGTTGTTTTTAAACTTATGTATCTTTAACCGACAAAATCTGTATCATTCATACTATACTTATTATGTTTTATTTATTTATTTTGTGATTCCTAAATAATAAACCATAAGTCTTGACCTCATCTCGATCCACCTCAAACCCTTTAACTTCAAGCCTTAGCTCCAAAACCTTTTCATATCTTGAACCCTAGGCCTCGTGATCCGCAAAATGGAAAGAGTGAAGAGACCATCAGTCATCAAAAAGGATGAGCCAAATGGTAAGAGACTCAAAGGAGAGTCTAGTGGTGGATGTGATGTGAAGAAACCTACAAATCTGCATCTCGTTCAATGGGAAATAGTAGTTGAGAAAGAGCTGTGTGTGGAATAGTTGATGCCCATTAAGTATTTAGTTTTGTAAGTACTGGATGATCAAAAATCGGTAGAATGATTCTCAAGTAACAATGGTCACTATTATCCGATGCCTGTAAAAGAGTTCTATGTGTCTGTATTCTTTGAGAAATCTGAAGAAGAGAATATAATGGTCTCAGTTGTGAATGGAAAAGAAATAGCTTTTTCCTTTTCTTAATAAGTTTAATTCCTGAGAGTTCTACAAAAAGGAGAGTTTGGATATTTCTCAAAATCAGTACCTCCTACCAGTTAAATCTTTGAGTATGAAGCTACTTTGCAAGAATTTACAGGAGATGGAACGCAAAGAAAGGTAGTTTTTGCAGAAATGGATGGAGAGAACCAGTTACTATTCAAGTTTATTCATCATGTTCTAAGTCCAAGGAGAGGGGACTTTGGAAATATGAAATACCAAGATATTTATTTGCTGCATCTGATAAGACATGGTGTTAAAGTGAACCTGTGTTGACTGCTGATGATTTAGATTGAAGATATGACCAGGCCATAATCAAAAACCAATGCTTTATTCTTTGCAAATTTAATTTCAGTTATGATCAAAGGGAAGGGAGTGGATGAGTATCAGGATGAGATAGTAGTGGTAAGGAAATTTTTTTGCATCACAAGCACTGTTTGTAAATACATAAAGATCAATTGAAATCCGTGTTGAAAAGAATGGGTGAATGATGATGAGAAACTATATGATAAGTTTAATCATGTGGATCATCCTTCTAGGCCTAAGGATGTGAGGGGTCTGGGTTTAGGACCTAATGAAGAAAAACCTCAGTATAGTGATGATACTGATGAAGAGGATACCTTTGTGGCTGATAGAAGGGATCCAGACTTGCATCCATGTCCTGTTGCCAATGTTGTGTCATCTGGAAATAAAATAGCCTTGAAAGAAAGCAATTAATAAGCTACTATTGATGTGGAAGACCAGCATGCCCCAGATATTGAAGAAGAAGAAGGATCTGAAACTGAGGCATCTGCTTCTGTCACCTTGAGTTTGAGTCCATTGATTGGAAGTACTATTGTGCCAGAAGCTATTCTTGTTAATGTAGATAGACCTTCACCTATTCCTGAGGAACCTCCTGCTATTGGATAAATGGAGATGGTTGTGGAAGATTCTTTTGAGGAAGACCAAGTGGCTGAGGTTGCCATTTCCTTACATATACAGAAGAATGCACCAGTTGAGGGGGAGCATCCAATCATACTTGGAAATGTTTCTGTAGCAGATGGAATTGAAGACTGGGCAGAAGACCCAGGTTTTGTAGTTTCTAGGTTGGACTATCCTGATTCTGAAGATGGGACACCCATGAATAGACCACAAGTTAACAATAATACATCTTCTGAGTTTCTACTTGAGGATGTGGTAAGAAGAGCTGATCTAGACAAGTTGAAGTCTAATATTAAGACCTATTTTGCCGAAGAAATTAGAAGAATGGAAACCTCTTTAATATCATCCATTAAATCTGTTATGAATGACTCTGTGGCTAGTATTGGGATAGAAAGAGCACCTGTAGTTATTCCTGACAATCTGGTTACCAAGGCTGATCTAGAGTCTTTTATGGATGAGTTGAAGGAAACTTGGACTGCATCTATTGCAGATTTAATGATTTTATTTGTTTAAGAGATGAACAATATGAAAAAATCTTTAGAACTCTCTCTTGGGTGTATGGTGTCAGGTCCATTGACATAGATGATGAATGGGATAAGAGGATGTCATTATATGATTGAGAGCTGGATAGGAACTGTTGTTGCCTTGAAGCAGTATGTTGCTTCTCCAACTACCTTGAGTAGTTCTCCAACTCAAATGAGTACTGATATCATCTTCATTAAAGGTGTAGTAAGGCAATTCGTGGATGTTTTTGAGGGATTCAAGAAATCCATGGAGAAGCATGTCAGCACCCAAGAATCTCTTGTGAAAAATCTAATAATTGGGCTGAATAAATCTTTTAAAGAAACAATTGTTTTTACTATTTCACCTCTAAGTTCAACCAAGGCTTCTTTGGACATTGATCAGCTTCAAGCTATGATGAGAGAAGATATTGGACAGTCTTCTACCGGTGGCTCTGTAGACTCTGGTGCCCTAACCCAAGCGGTGACTACCACTAGGGATATATGGAAAATTGTTCAAAATTTTATGATAGAGGATACTTCTTCTTTGAAAGAGGTCAAAGATAGAGTGGATTACTTCTTGCAAAGGGTTTATACCAAGAATCATCTCAACAACCATTTCAAGATTATGTTAGAAAACATAAAGCTACCCCCTGTCACTCAAGCTTTCAAAGAACAATTAAGAAAGCTCAAGGAGTTGAATCATGCTTTAGATAAATTCATGGAGAACATGGATGACTTCATTTCTGCTATGGAGAGAGGAGGAGGATTCATATTGGTCTTTAGAAATATTTTTCTACCATTTTTTCATGTGGAAAGTACTCCAATCATTTCACCTCGAGCTCTACCTGCCTCTGCTCAGTCTGCCTCCATTCCTCAGATACCTCCAGTCTAAACTATTCAGAGCCTCACTCCTATTATCACATATAGAGCTACCCACTACATGCTAGGAACGGTCTTTGTTTCTCAACCTCCATTAGTGCTTTCTAGGATTCCCAAGCCTTATTCTAAAACAACCCAGTTTGAGTCTACCTCTGCCCCCAAATCCAAATCCAAATTGGACATTCAGTAGGTGGATTGATTAGTGGCTAGGACCTTTGAGGGGGATCACTTGTATTCTTTTTTTTCAACTATGAATTTCTCTATATATTTTTTCCCCAAGGAATATATATGTTCTTACTTTCTTTTACATTCTTTTACTTATCTTTTCCTGTATTTCCATTCTGTCCCACTTTTTTCTGATCACAAAGGGGGAGAAATAATATCTAAGGGGGAGAAATAAGGGAGAAATAATATAACAGGGGAGAAATAATACAAAGAGGGTAAGCTGATATGAAGAATCATTATATTTTATGAGCATAATACATTTACCTCTGATACATTTGTTATATATCTCTGATATAGTTGTTTCATAACTCTGATACATTTTTTATAGATCTCTGATACAGTTGTTTCATGCCTCTGATACATTTTAATCTCATAATCTATTCTCTGATACATTGGTTTTGTAACTCTATTAAATCGTTTTTATTATTACCTCTGATACTTTTAAAATCTCACATTTGAAAATTTCATTACTCACACTGAGAACTAAGTCCCACTGTATTTTATACTGATACATTACTGATTATGTTGGATTATAATATCATAATTTTTTATTATCAAAAAAGGGGGAGATTATTGACCTCACCTGTTTTGGTAATCCCAATTATGCTTTAATATGATTGGATAATCCCAATTAATGTTTTTCTATATACTAATTCTTTCAATCTATGACATCCTACTATTAAGTTGATAAAAATATCAAAAATAATAATTGGAATATGTTAATATATGTTTATCTATGTTTATACATACTTTGAAATAATTCTAACTCAATCTGGATATGTTTTTCATAGAACAGATAAGTGTTAATTCCACCGGTATGCACATACTACTGATACAGACAAACAGATACACAGCTACGGATAAAGCTATGTACACCAGTACAGAAGTCTACTAAAATGGATAAGGTCACCGATATTCATAACGACTACCGATAGAAGAAGAGATACCGATAGAATAAGTCTACCGGTATGCACAAGTCGACTGATACATAGTCTACCGATAGAGTAAGTTCACTAATATGCATTAGACCACCAGTATGCATAATAGTCACCGACATAGAAGACAACTACCAATAAAAACAGACAGACAGAAAACTACAGTTATGAATTCCATCGATATAGACAGATACCGAAAGATAGTTACCGATACAAGTATGTTGATATAGACAGATGGTTAACACTACATAGTCTATCGATATAATTACAAAGTACACTGATACTGAAATACAAAGTCTACCGATACAAGTCTGCTGATACATAGAGACATCTACCGATAGGAATTTCACCGATATAAATACAGAGTCTACCGATACAAGTCTGCTGATACAAACAAACAAACACCATTACAATGAAGCTAATGATACCAGATGCTACTGATAAGATGAGATACCGATAGAAGGAGAAACTGATTCAAGAAAGCTACTGTTACAAGGAGTAACAGCTACTGTTAGAAACCATTCATTGTTTCTCTAAACACTATTTCTCTTTGTTTATTAAGGAATGGTCATATTTTATGTTTTTAATGCACGTAATATTAATTAATGATAGTGGTTGGTATTTCTGGAACTATACCTTGTACCTGTAAAAAGGTCATCATTCCCATTTCTAGATTTGAATGCTATAAAAGGAAATACAAAAGATGGGCATAATGAGGGCTAAAAAGAAGTGAAAAAGCTAATGGGTGTGGTGATATACTAAGATAATCATCTAATACAAAAAGAACACATGCACGGGAGCTTAAAGAGGATATGAACGTTTGCTGGAAGCTGAGGGACATTGCTTTGCTGCAAAGCCTATTGAAACATTGATCAAGACTTGAATACACTGGAAGTGAAGAAACAAGAATGACCTTCTGTTTTCAAGACAAAAACCATAGGACTCTGAAGAATTTCTGTTTAATCAAAGGAGACCAGATCTGTACTTCAAATCACTAGAGAATTCTAAACTCATATATACTCTCTCTCAGGGATAATTTTACTTACATTTTCAGTAGTGTCTGTACTCTGTATATTTCATACACACAATGACTCTTGTGCTAAACTAGAGGATTTAATCCTCACTCACTCTTTCTGTATACTCTTATTTTCTACTGTGGATAGTGGTATAGGTCAAGTGTGACCTGGATAGCCTATGTGCCATTGTTCTGTTTTCCCACATAGAACTATGGTAGAGGGCTTAGTACCAAGATAGTCTATGTACTGTTGTTTACCCTAATCCAGGGTGTGGAACAAAATTTATATAAATTGATTGAGAGGACTAAGTCTCATCTTGAGACTGAACCTCTTGTTTTAAAACTACTATGCTTATTTATTTTATGTAAACTATATTTAATATTCCACTACTAAGTACTTTAAATACAAATCTATTTTAAAGTAACTCTGATAGTTAAAATAACAAGTGTATATAACTTTTGTTACCCAGTAAGTTAGTTTCAAAAGTTAATTAATCTTCAGATTAAGTTAACTGAGAAATAATCAATCTTTGAGAAACTAATTGAAAGCTGTTAAACTTTATCAATTCACTACAGTTTAGCTTATTATTTAATATGGGGGATTTTTAATAAGAATCGTTTTAACAGAAATTTTTATTGGAACTCAATTCACCCCCCTCTTGAGTATCCACTCTGACAAACAGACATGTATAGAATTTACAACCATTATGACCACACAATTATTTGAACCTTAATTTATATGTTTCAATGGTTCCTTTTAAATATTGTTTTCTATAATATTTTGGAAATTTTAGATTTTGAAGAAGTGTTTTCATATTTAAAAGGGAATTTTTCTCAAGAAATATTCCATTTAATATTTTTCAAAAATTTTGATCTATGATGAGAAAATTTTATGCTATGTATTACATTTAAATTATGCATATATGTATCTCACATATATACCTAGATATTTATCCCTTAATTTTATGGGGTAATACATACCCTATATTCATCTCTCAAATTCATTTATTATGAAATATCCTTTGATTATTATATGAGAAAATCTTTTGCAACCAATTTTGTTTCCAAAGGAAATTATTATGTTTATACCTTATGATTGAATTCTTTATGAGTCACACATATTGATGTACATGATATGAATGTGATGGGTGTACCTAGAATTATATATCCATCTATTTAATTGGGTAATATTTTAGTTTCATGAGACTTTATGTATGGGATTATGCAGTAAACCTAATCCATTATGGGTCTATTTCCAATATGTGATATTGTCCCGACGAGTCACCTTAACTTATGTTTATGTCATATTTTATGTTTATACCACATTTTCTATTATTAAATAATCTTATGAAACCATTTTTAATATGTTTTTATCCCATTTTTTTATCTTGATTCTTATCTTTTAGGATATCATAATATAAATTTTACTAACAAGTTATGATTACATATAATGTTTATTCCCTTATTTGTCATTTTAGTTCACTCTTTCCTTTTTTTATTTCCCTCAGTTATCAAATGGAGTTTCACGAGCTCAAATAGATTTAAGAGATTAATAAGGATAATGAAAAAAATTAAAGATGTTATATTTTTGTTTTTTTAAAATTTTATATACAATCTTATAAAGATACTAGGCCTCATGATAATTGGGTTGTAATTATTGGATGTTTATGTTAAAATCTTGTAATAATATGTGTAAAAGGATTGGGGTTCTATAGTAAAGAGTTTTGAGTCCCCATAGAAATTCCGTATCTCTTATTATAGTCCACTATAATCAATGATTAAGAAGAGATGTAATGAGTGGTTTAGGTATTTTCCCATTAGAAGAGGAGAAATGGAGCAATGGAGAGCGCACCCTCAAAAATACAATAAAGAAAAACTAAAAAAAATCTCAATCATTCATAGAATTTTTTAATAGCTGTAATGATTCAAAAGCTCTAGTATTCACTGACTTGAAAATAAATCAATACAAGAGTTTCTTAGTGATTTATTTTTCAAAGGAAGTGGTACAATTACTTTCTTTTAATATGAGATTTGTTCTTGTTTGAAAATTTTCCATGAAAATACCCTCACTCTCTTTTCTACAATGGGTGATTAAATCTATTGTTTTTTCTAGAATTAAAATTAGTTAATTGAACTCTTCACATGTGGTTTTTTGATTCTCTTCAGAAAATTAATATTATAATATATGGAAATGAGGATCATGGTCCTTCAGTAGTTTCACCTTTAATGTTCTGAAATGGTCCCAAGATTTTAGCATTGATTCTAAGACTCCCATTTCCAAATATTTTTTGGGATTATATGTATTTACACATAATTTATTAAAACAATATTTCACATTTTTTATTTATAGTTTAATTGGACAACCCTTGAAATTATAATCTTCTACTAAGATCTTATCTAGGACTTTTGTTTCTAAAATTGGTGTTGAATTAGACATATCTTAACATTTTACATCATATATATAGATTTTAAATAATTAATATAGTTTTCTGAAAGAGTTTTTCTTCAATGGAATCCAATTGGATTGTATTAAGTGTTTTAAAATTGGACACGCCTCTAGGGGATGTAGAAATAGTCTTATTTTTTCATTCCCACTAACTCCAAATAACTCAATTTGGGTTTAAAAATAATATAATAAGGGGAAAACTACTACTTATTCTATACCTACTAAATATCTTATTGATAATAATATTAATATGAATCTAAAACGTCCCTCTAAGACTCATCTATATCATGAATATTACTCTGAATTTCCAAATGATGTTCCTAATGTTATGTCTATCAATAAAGGTAAGTAATTTATTAACACGAATAATTCATCTAAACTTGAGATAATATTAGTTGTTCAGTCCAAAAAATAGGTGACCTAGGATATTCGCTCTGATTTTAATGAATCACCATATTATTCTTACGACCATCCTTTCTAGATTGAAGATACATTCTTGAAGTCAAACATTAGGAAAGGTAAAAAGACAATGGTGGGTTTAGATGGATTCATCAATACAAACACCAAGAAGATCCAAAAATTTGGATATTGTTCTAGCGTCAAGATAACAATTGTTACTTGATATTTAGAGGCCTCTAGGATTGAAAAAATGGATACTACCCATCAACCGGTGATTCAAACCTCCAGAGAAGATGCATCAAAAGGTTTAATTTTTTTTATTAAGATGTTGATCTCACACTAAATGGTGCATATATGATCTAGGAGTAACTAGGGAATGAAATATTCATTTCTTGGTTAGAGGATAATGGTGATATTGTATTATAAAAATACAAAGATGATGACATTTTTAGGGAAAACTAACTTCAAATAAGAGAACATGTTCTTGCTAAAATGGTGGAATAATACAAATAAAATCTAGAATTTAATTACAATAAAATACCATGGAAATGACTCATGTGATTTCTTTATTATGTATTTTATTTCCATGATAATCCTATGATTTTAAAAACACTTTTGGCATATTTTTTTGGTTCATAATTTACTGAAGGATGAAATTCATGTTGTCTTTATATAGTACTTTTTTCCCTTTGAATCACATGGAAGAGTATTATTAGAAGTTTTCCAGACGTGTTTCTTGACTAGAAAACTGTAATTTCAGAGATTTTAGAGACTTTTATCTTCAAAAAGATTTTATGATGACTAGAACTACAAGATCATAGTAGTGATAAATTTTTGGGATCAGTCCATACTCTCCAGGACTATTATGATGGATTCTTTAGATCTATCATTCAACTCTCTACATCAGATGCATCAGAATAGAAATTAAGGATGAACAATATCACTCATAGTTTGAGTCCACTTGTATTGGGTTATTTAAATTTTTTTAAATTTGTTTAATTTCTCAATTATTCATTTTTTTTACAATACAGACTGTAGGAAAAAGTAAATTTTTTTTTGAGATGTTTTGGGAAGCATATTTTGGTTGAGGATATTTTTTGAGATGATGGATTCAGACCTGAAGAATTTGGCATATCTTCTCTTTGGTTTCCATAGGCTATGTCCACATGGATTCTCCTATGTTTTTTCTGATCATTGGGGAGTTATATGCATTTTTTCTGGGGGATCTGGTGGATAATTTTTGGATATTTTTTGAGAGACTCTATATTGAAGTGATCACGATTAAGGATGTATTATTGCACTATCTTTTATGAGTTTTCATTAGTCAAGGATGAATTATATAACTTACATCAAACAATTAATGAATTTCGGAATCATATGAGTGTTGGTGGGAAAGAAGTAGAGAGTTCTACTCATGTTGAAGAGATTATTTTATCACTTGATAAGAAGGATTCTTGTATTAAAGAGATGTGAAGGTGGGTGAGGCCACGTGAAAGTTGAAATAGATGGATATGGATTTATAATATACAATGACATGTGAAAAAAAATGAAGAATCTAAGTTTATATTGGTCAAAGAGATGGAAGAAGCATCACAATGGAAATTTTGGTGAGAATAATGTCTGTCAGCTTCATTTTTCTTTGATAGATCTTCTTTGGGTTAGTCTTCATAGTATATTTTTCACATCAAGTAAATTATTAGTTGGTGCAAGCTCATTTAACATCATCTAACAATTGTGTTATTTTATTTTTTAATAAACTCTTGAGAAGTGTAGGTCAGGTTTCCAACTCACAGTTCAATCTATTTCCAAAAAAGAGTAGTTTTGAAACTTGTTTATGGACTTATATAATATTGTGTGTGCCATAAATTTTTATCTCTATTTTCATTGAATTTTATATTTTTTAATCTACCCTCAGGGATTTATACATTAATATATATTGAAAAATGATGGCTATAAAAACCATCCATCCCTAAAATGTTTCATAGTAATAATATAATCCTTTCCCATCCTATTTTGGACTAGTATTTCATACAAGCTCTTTTTTGAAATGGAATTCACCATAAGAATTATAACTGATCATCACAGAAACTAATTACACCAAAAATATCTAGTAGATCATGATAACTATCTCTAATTCATTCAATCCAATTTAATAAAATAAAAACACTCACCGTGGAATAATAAACATTCCCTTGTAAGGTTTTGTTTCTATCACCAAAACTTCTCTAACATACTCCATACTTGAGTAAATCCTTATAAATATTATTCAATGTTAATTTGTAAAGATTCTTTATCATTTCAACCATTTTTAGAAAATGAAATATAAAAAAAATTATATAAATTTTTGTCAAAATATAATCATTGAGGATGACAAAAATGAAATACAATAGTTTTGACTAGTTTGAATAACATAAGGTTACACTTTTAGAATAGATAATTGATTGTTTCATCATAAAAAACCATTCTAGAAAAAGAATATTGAAATAGTTCATTGAAACCATTAAAAATATGAGAATTATTTTTCAACCATATGGTCTTATTGATTTCTTTATCCAAAAACAATCTTTTAATAGTGAGTAATTTAAATTAAGAAAAGAAGACATAAAGAACTCTATAATTTAACAATAAATTTAATTTTAATTATAAATTATATACTAATTTATTATGGTATTTCACAACATATCAGTTCTCAAAAAAAAATAAATTAGTTTAATTATAATCATACTATCAGTAAACATATAATTAGAAATATTATATTATATAATTTTTAATTTTTGAAAAAAAAAATTTATCTTAAATTTCTATGAATTATTTATTTTCTTCATATATTTTAAAAGATTTTAATTATAATATAATGTTTATATCAATTTATCATAACCTAATTATTATAATTTATCAATAATAAATCGTATTAAACTTAGTTTTTTTTATTTTAATAATAATCTCATTTTAAAATGTGTTTTTTCAGTGTTTTAGAAGTCCATATAGATCAGATAGCAGGATCAGTTGGACCATTAAATGGAAAGGACCTAGATTTAGACTATATTTTAATGTTGTTAGGTAAAATAGGTCTCATTAGTCCACCCTGAATTGGGATTATTCACAATTAGAAAAACCTATTTGATTAAAAAAGATTTTGGGAATGGAAATTTTCTTTGTTTCTTTTTTTTCGAAAAATTGTGGCAGGTGACATTCATTTTTCTAAATAACCACTCATAGTTTTGAAACCATTTAGAATTCATTGAAATGTGCATGTTTTTAATAAATATGATATTTTATTTTATATATGTATGTATAAATGTTATGTAAAGATATATTTAATACTTCAAATTATATTTGTGTAAATTCATATTTCTTATCATAAAACTCTTCTCAAACCTATTTTTAATAAGGGAGTTATTTTAAAAATCCATGTAAATTTTTAATTGTGAGATTTAATCTAACTCTTATTTTAGATATTTTTTTATTTTAAAAAAATAAAATTTTACGGTTTAGTGGGAAACAAAGAGGAATGAATGAAATTATCAATCAAGGAAGCTCATAATAAACCACTGAGACCGACTACCCATTGAAATCCATCACTATTTTACTACAACTAATTGTCCAGAAACACCATATGCTAGAGTTTTTACCATGACCTATTCCAATAACCTAAAACCAAGAGAACCCTCGCCAGACCAAGAACCTCAACTAGAAAATATTTAGGGAATAAATATAAACCCATTTGAAGCTTCAAAAAGGCTATATTGGGTCATAACTGGAGAACTCCATCAAAATTGACATCACTAGATAAATATCCATAACAATTAATGAATGATCCATTGAATAGAATAATGTAAACCCACCACCAACATAGAAAAATGAAGTATTTACCACCAATGAGGGTATCAACCTCTTAAGAGATCATTATAACAATCCACTCCTATTGCATAATAGAATAGAGGTGTCAAAATAAGTTTAATAACCAATAAATTTTCTATATATTTTTTACAGTTCAATTAATTTAAAATATATATGAATTATTATTTTAAAATTATTATTAAATTAATGAAATTTATTTTTAATTTTTTTTATAAATACGAATATGATATACGATAAAAATATTTTCATATATACTAAAACCTTTTAATATAGAAAACTATGAGTAATTAATAAAATGAATTAACAAGAAAAAGTTTTTAAACACATCATATTATCTATGGAATTGACATTTATTTATATTCATTGTATTACAAAATAAAATTTATTATATACTTAAATACTATAATTAAAAGTTATTAACTAATATATATCGTAGCACATAGTTTTTAGAAAAAAATTCTTATAATAATCCTAGTATATAAAAAAAATAGATTAAGGCCAGAAATATATATGAGAAACATTAATTTAGCATAATAAGGATGCAAAGGAATATAAGTTCAATATTTGTTACATGACTTATGGTTATATATTTATTTAATGTAATCATTATATAATAGTTAGGTGAAACAATTTTTTATATATATTTATACATCATTATAAATTATAAATATAAATAAATGGTCTTATGAAATTAGTTTAATGGTATGAAAATAGATTCTATCTTGAAACTGTGATATTAATAATTTTTTTTATAATTTTTATAATCCATAGGGTAATATTATATTTAATAATTAAAAATAAGGATTAATAATTTATGCTTCGTAATGGAATTATATATACATATATTTATAATTATAATAATTTCTTAGAATAGTTTTATAAAATATTTTTTTTATCATATTAAATATTCATTGATAAATATATTTCACAGATTTATAGTTTTAATTTCATTTAGTCTATTTAATAGCAATTTATTCACTAGAATCTAATTTTTAACAAAATATTTACATGTTTTAATAGTGATATAAAATTTGAATTGTAACCAAAATAACACATTAATTTCGTATTTAAATATTTAATGTCACATGAAATTCCAGGCACAACCCATTTTCATGTTTTGATAATCTAAAACATTTATTTTATAGTTGTTGTAATATATTTTCACAAAAATAATATTTTATTAAGTAATTATAATTTAGATGGGAAATAAATTTCTCATAACTGGATGATTAATATCATAAAATAAATATCACATTTGGATAAGGTACATATTAGAAAAATAATGTGGTCGTTGGAATAATAATGCTGCTGTTTTGAAAAACGTCTGTCGCGTAGAAACTATTTTCATAAGTATTTATTTAAAAGACAGCTTTCACATATTTATAATATGAATATAAAAAAATTAATTACATGCCTTCAACCTGGACTTCTATATTTTATAAAGGATTAAATATGGATTTATTTTTAAAAGTAGTTTTTTAATAAAAGGTTATAACTTTGTCAAAAAGATCAAGGAACATTGATTCTAATGAATAAAAAAGTTACAAGATTGTAAATGAAAGTATTTTAATAAAAAAAAATTAGAAAAGAAATTAATCCCATCATAAGTTCATCCAACCATGTGATGTTGATGTTGAGTCCTTTGTTAGAAAGACCATCCACCACTGATTTTGCCTCTTGGAAAGCATGGGTTATTATATGGTTGATTTCTGATAGAAAGTTGAAGCAGTCTATCCATCTAGCTGTGAGTATCCATGCAACATAAGGGATTCCTCATGCCACTTTCATAATGGTGGTAGAGTCTCTTTCAAGACATATATTGTTCCGTCCATTTTGCCTTGAAAAAAATTATATAGAGACAACACTAGGAATTTCATCTTCCAAATAAGTTTCAATATGGCATGTTCTATAAAAATATGCAATGATATAACCATTTTGATATCTGTAAATAGATCCACAAACCGAAGGGGTATGGTTTCCTTTTTGAGGCACCATCAACGTCAAATTTGATCATTCTGAGAAGTTGGGATTTCCAAAAGACTTCAAAAGTTACTATAAGATAGCTATAGTTTATATTAACACTGAATCGATGTAGAATAGTAAAATCAAAAATGGAATTGTTGTGTATAACATGTTTTAGTGAGAATGAATCCCATGTAGTAGCGTGTATACTCACCTTCAGTACATGGATGCTGAAGACAATGTTATTATGAAAAAAGGAATTTATTTCATACCATATTATATACACGAGTTTTTTCACTATAGCCATGAGAAAATTTATGACCTGAGGGGAGATGTCAGCCACTATACATCATTGGAGTTGAATTAAAATAGAGACATAATCTAGAAATATCGGTTAAAAAATGTCAAATATATATTTCCATAATGTAGAAGTACTATCACAACATAAGAAAATGTGGTTAGTATATTAATTGTGTTAGATACACAAATGAAATTTAGAACATAATTGAATATCGAAATATTGCCGAAAAATACTAGTATTAATGAAATTATGATAAATCATCCATAATATAGTAAAACAGGAATGCTGAATCCAAGTTATATAAAAATATTTCAACTAAGAAAAATAATCATTTATACCATTCAGTTTTTCCTATAAAATAGTTTTGAATCAAGAATACATTTAAAATGAGGTTAGAAGATACAAAAAGCATCAAAAGGAGAAAAAAATAAATTTTTACCAGGTTGTTAATAAAATAACGCATATCTAGTATGGGAGATCTCAAAAAATCTTTTATTGGAATGTGAGTATCAATAGATAAAAATAGGGGATCAATAGTGGAAATACGGGGTGAACCTATCCGATTATCAATCCAAAAATTAAGAGGAATACCTACTAATAATCCATATAGAATTTTTCATAATGCTGGAAAAATAATATTTAATAGACGACCAAAAGGAGGAGTCAACATAGTTAAATATGACTTTCTTGAATATTTCAATAATCCTGGCGCCAAAAAATTTAAGATCCATGTAGTTATTATTCAAAACATTCTATTTAAATATGGACCGTAAATAATCCATGAATTATTTGAGGTTCTAGAATCCAAGGCCTCCATTAGAAAGTGTCTTACAATATTTATTCTAAGGCACAATAATTAATTCTATTTCAAGAATTATTATGCTCCAATTTTTTTAGATAGAGACGTTGAAATTTTGAATAAGTCCAATAGGCTATTTATAAAACATCATTGAATAAAACATTTTATATACAATGGGGGATTTATCAAGGAAAATTCTCCATACTGTATAAAGTGATTTTCATTTCCAAGAAGAGAGTTAATTGGTTTTTTGTTCAATTGTTTTAGAAAAATATCTATTTCAAGTAATTCCCCAAAAAATAGGGACACCAAGATAGTTGAATGGAAATGAAACTTATTTGATTTTCAATTCATTCATGATAAAACTTTTTCTAACAACAAGAATCCTTTTCCTAAATAAAATAATGGATTTATTTGAGTTTATATAATGACCTAAAACAACTTCTTAATAAGAGAGATATTTCATGATATTTTGGACATTCCTTTACCTGCATGTAAAAATAAAATAATATCATCCGCATAAAAGATATTTTAAGGGAAAATAAGATTTCATGAAGGAATAATTGTATTAATTTTACCTTTATTCACCAATTGTATAAGAATACTATTTAAATAATCCCTATCAATATGGAAAAGTATATCAGATAAGGGATCACCCAGTCAAACTCCTTTTGCGAATTTTAAATAACCATTAAGAGAGCCATTTCTGAGAATAGATACGTGAGCATATCTAAAAAGGCCGTTAATTGTATTGATAAAATTATCATTGAAACTAATCCTCTAAAGAACCATTTAAATATAGAACTAATAAATAGTATCAAAATTCTTACTAATATCAAGTCTAATGGAAATTCTGCCACGTAAATTTGATTTCTTTAGAATATTAGTACATTTAGAGGATAGAGAAATATAATCCTGAATATTTTTCCCATTTAAAAAACTAAAATGATTCCAAGAGATTACTTTATTAGAAATAATGGTAGTTCAATTAGAAATTAGTTTGGTAATGATATTTTATAGTGTTTTAATATGTACTATAGGTCTGAAAAGTTGAATCTTAGAGGCATTCTCATCTTTGGGAATTAGAGAGGGGAACTGGGAATTAATTCCATGGGAAGAATTACATTAGTGAAAATGATTTAATAAATTTACCCACATCCATATATAATATATCCTAATAGTGATGAAAAAGAGTTAGTAAAACCCTCAGGTACCAGATCACTATCTATCTTCAAACTATAGAATACATCATTAATTTCAATATCAATATGGACACAAGTAAGGTAGCAATTGTCAACATTTATAGCAATGGATGGAATAATCTCATTAATTAAATCCTTATTTTTTTGAGTTACATTAGATTTTTTACTAAAATAATAATTAATATGATGTAAAAGTCTCTCCTCCTTATAAATACTACTATCTCCATGTTTAATAAAGGTAAATGGTCTACAATATTTACTAGAAAATTGAATAGAATTGAAAAATTATGGGTTTTTACCTCCATATTTGATCCATTTTATTTTGAAAATATACATTTTAATCTTACCCTTAATAGAAATAAGATCATTTAAATTAATAGTTGGATCAATTTCTTTCATAAAATTATATGAAAAGTCCAAGTATATAGAGGCATATTATAATTGATTTAGGTTTGTTTCTAAAGATGAAATTTCCTTTTCAATTTGGTTGGATGTTGTTTACACCAATGCTTGAGCATACAATTAAAATGTTATTGCTTTATAATCTAAGAAAAATCATCATTTCAACAATTCATTAAATTCCAAACGTCCTTTAAAATGTCACCACAATCAGGAAGGGTGGCCCAGACATTATTAAAAGTGAAAGGGAGGATAGACCTTGAAATTATCAAATAATGGATAACCAAGACTAGATGATGATCAAAATTTACTCTTGGAAGGGTGGTATTGGACACAATATCTCGGTTATCATGATTTTATTCATTATAGAAGGATCTTTCAAGCATATTGGTCACCATTCTATTGTGATGTATTCTATACCGAGTACATTTGGCTCCAACTAAATTAATATCAATGAGGCTATAGTTTTTAATAAAATATTTAAAATCCCCTGTATAAATATAATAATGAGATGGGCCTATCTTCTCTCTATGAAATAGGATAGCATTGAAATCCCTAATAATAATCCAAGGGTCAGGTATTATGATTCTTATATCATCCTAATTTAACACAAAAAATATTATATATTGGTATCTATTTTTATCATATAATAAGGATCAGAACATGTGAGAGTTCTAGAACATAACCTCACATATGAACACCTGGTCTTCGATGTTAAAATCATGAACACCGTTCAGGGAGGAATGTGAAAAAACCCAAATAGAATAAATACAATAATTATTAATTATAACACCAATAAAATCACAAACATTATTTTCTAAACTAAAAAAACAAGTTTAGTAATTAAATTTAGTCATATAAATAGAAAATATATTAGGATTATAAATATAGATAAATATTTTTATGGAATAAATGGTGTCATAGTTTTCCACACCTTAACCATTAAAAAAATAGATATTCATTTAATCCTATGTTTGGTGTTCGAACCCCTATTTTTACCACTGTAGTTCCTAAGACAATGATATTTACTGGTTGAACAATTCATTTTTTTACTTGGAGTAGAAGAATTTGCACTCTTGTTATGAATAAGAGTTATATATATATCATTATTACTACATCCATCAACCTTTGTAGATAAAAAATTCATATGATAATCACAAGAAAATTTATTATAAATCATACTCATGGGACTAGAATTCAAGTGCTACTTGGGAAGTTGTAATGTATCCTTCTCTTTCGATTGAGGAATTTATTGGCATTATGGTTATCAGTTTTATAATCCTATGAACACTCCTTATCCCCATATGTATTGGTATCCTTAAACTAATTCTCAGGGGGAGTGGATCTGACATACATGCTAGTGTGATCAATTGAGATATGTAACAACTAATAAATTCCCATGGTGAAGAATTTATCATAAGAAGAGAACTGATCAGATGATACATGAATTCTTTTAGAAATGAAATTATTCTTTTTTTACTTAATGAGATAACATGTATATAACATCCTGAATAATTATAAATAAAATTCAACTTTGATTTAAATTAAATGTCTTATTACGTAATATGGTTATAGTAAAAGCATGAACATATTTTGTTTATAATATCCTATCACATTTAAATGATTGTTAAGAATAATTATCATTGATAACATATCCCTTGAATAGAGATGAAATGATTAGTACAAATACATGGTTTTAACAGATTAAATTGGCATAGAAGAAGGTAGTGATGTCCTTAACCAGTAGGATCATACCATATTATGCCCATTTATTAGAGATTCCTAGGGAGATAGAATCACTAGGATTTCCTTTGACCAATAAAATTCTGATATCCAACAACTTAAGCAAGATTGAAAACATTTTTGAGAGAGGTTCAAGCACATCGAGATCATGACCCAAACCACGTATAGCGAAGCACCCCATGAAAGCCTCCTCTTCACACACCATATTCTTAGGGTTTTTGTGGGTGTATTAAAGAAATATGTATCAAGACACTATAAAAATGTGTATATATATTATTATTTTTATAGAATAATCGATATATTTTCAAGCAATTATAGTTACTTTATAAATTATTTTTATTTTTATATAATAAAACTCAAATATTTTTTTGGGTAATGTTCAAATTAAATTAATGATATTATTTTGATGAATTAAATTATTTTTGAAATAAATAATATTTTAATAAAATATTATTCATAAATATTTTTTTCAAATATAAATGATCATAAATTTTTTATGAACCCTATTGTAATTTTTATAAGGGTTTGAAATCTATTATTGTAAAAAATCCATCATTTCTCAATAAATTCAGTGAAAAATATGTAGAAAAAATAAATATTATTTTGGGAATCATATATTCAAAATTAATCAATGGTGAATTTATCATAATTTTCTGAGACAGTGGAATTATCTGGTAAAAATTAAATACTGTATAAATATAATTTTTGTATTATGACATCATAATTAACAAAAAGTGATCTAATAAATAATATAAAGGGTTTTAATGACCAAATATATTTTTTTTAAATAATGCAATTTTATTTTTATTTTATTAATTTTATAAATCCATTATGAATTCTCCAAAATAATTAATATATTTTCAATTTTTTAAAATCATTTCATTAAGAGTAGGACTGACCTCCACATAAACAAGGGAATTATTTTATTAATTTCATCCATTTTCCTTATAAAATAATCAGAACCACTCCCATTGATCAGAAACCAAGGGAAAACCCCATGAGATGTTTTTTCGTTTTCGTTATTTTATTATGTCGATTCCAGGACTAAAATAATAAATAAATCCCCCGCATTCCCGACATAAACGAACCAAATCTCCCATTTTTACTCACTAAAACATTTTTTATCACATCCATACTCTTCCCTACACTCTCTAGACTCCTCCCATGGTTCCCTCAAGCTCTCATAAAGCCTCTCCCAAGCATTTGGAGTCACACACTCAAGTAATGGATCCTCACATTCTCTTCCCTATTCAAGTTTTCTTATTATATTATGCCTTCTATTTCCAAATACTTATTGTTGGTATATGTATTTAAATTTCCATATTAATATATATTTTATTTCCAAATGATGAGATACCCATTTCACTCTCATAAATCCAATTTTAGGAATTTTTATGTGACTTTGTTATGCTGCATAAATTCCACCATTATCTTCCATGAAAAAAAAAATTACAGTGAATACCATACATAATTCCTATTAAGGGTATTAAAATTTATAAAATTATACCTCTTTGACTTGGGAATTAAATATTTTTATTACACACTCCTTGATTTTATAATATATTATTATGATGAATGGATCCATGTTGTATGATCTATGTAGAACACCTAATCATGAGAATGAAATGAATGTGAAGGGTGTGCCTAGAATTATATAGAGCTCCAATGCATTGGGAATGTTTAGTCTCATGGGAAATCATCTTGGGATAAGTTGGGAACCTGATTAATTTATTTTACTTTTTCCATCATGATGTCTTGTAAATTATCCTTGAACTATATTTATGATGTAGTTTTTTAAGTTGTTGTTGCATTTCCCATGTTATGATTAACATTCTATATCATGAATTATTATTAATGTTCCTTTTATTCCCAATTGATATTCTTGTTGTATAACATTTATTATCTCCTTTACGTTATTCCATGTTTATTCCCTTACTAGTCCTTATAGCGCACCCCTTTCTTATGTATGTCCCTAGGTTATTCTGTGTTGTTTTAAGTGCGAGTATGTTAAGGATGTTTTCAATAAAGATGTTTTTTTCATGTTTTATACTATTATGTATTATACCTAATTCTAAAGTACATAAGAATTATCAATATTATATGTTTTTTTATGTTTAATATTATATAATAACTCATGAATTAATGTGAAATAAAGTACAGGGTTGTCATAGTTGGTCTCAAACTAAATATTTAGTTTTTTTGGATTAAAATTAGAAAACTCTAATGAAAACCTTAGGGATAAGAATAATCATAAGAAAACACACCTAAAATTTTCTAGGTATATATTAATTATTTTTTCCATAAAATAAATCCATATATGGATACTAGAAGTAGAAATTGTTATATAATAGATGTTCCAAGAAGTTTCAACCCCAAAAAGGTGTGGCGAGCCTAACTTGGTGTATCCTGAAACATGAAAATGGGCATTACTATGCACCTGGTTTGAAACTCCCAGGGGAAAGGATTTGGTAAATTTATAATATAATTATGTACCATTATTAATGAAATATAAATAATTACCATAAGAGTGTATTTTAGGAAATAGATCATGAATAACAGAGATTAAATCCTAGAAATTACTAAGTTAAAAAATAAATGTAATATAAAAGTTTTCATTTTAATTTTATTAGATTACCATTTATGTGTTTTATAGTTTAAAAATTATCGTGCCTAATTTTATATTTATTCAAATAAATTTCTTGAAATAGGAAGATTTAGGTAAAAAATAAATTTGAAGGGAAATGTGATGAATTAGACAATGAGATACCCAGCTAGATGAGAGATGGAACGACAAAATTCATGAAGATACTCTATTAGATGACTCAAGTTTTTAATTAAAACATGGATCATGATGATCGATTTAATCCCCCTAAGAAATGACAATCTTCAATTGAGAGATTTATATAGAAAAGGCTTCCATCATTCAATGAATCTTCCAACCACGTAATCACAAAACAATGTATCAACTTCATTGAGAAGATCTTCTCCATCCTTCACTGTTCTCAACAAGAGAATGTTCTACTATATGTTTTTTGTATAGAAGGAGAAACAGATTAGTGGTTGAAATTGATCAAGAAAACATAGCCTGAGGAAGATGCTGAAATGATGAGGTGGAAGGAATTTCAGAATATGTTTTTTTGATAAATAATTTCCTCGCACTCTTTGACATAAAATAGACAGAGATTTTTTTTCACTAAGAAAAAAGACGACGGATCTATTGGGGCGCATGAGTAAAACACTTCAAGACGTGCATGATACACCTTTTTCATTGTTTTTAACCTCTAATTCACGTTTTACTACTTCTTTGGTGAGCTAAAACATAGTCTACGAAAATTCTTGGTGATCTACGACTTTGATAACTTTGAATAAATTGCCTCATGTGTCCTCAAATTTTAAATTGAGATCTATAAATCTCATGGGTATCATGAGGATAATAGGTAGAAATTGGAGATTAATTATGGAAGTATGATGGATAAATATAACAGTGAAGTAATTTCAACATACCACAAGACAAAGGAACAGAATAAGAATCCCGAAAAAATGCTTAAGGGGGATGAGTGAATTCTTTAAGTGTGGGAAGAGAGGAAATCTATGAAACGATTTCCGATAAAAGAGTCCCAATAATGTGATGGAGAAAATTAATTACCTATTTATCACTCATCACATTGTTCATTGATTCAACTAAAAGAAACTATTATAATTTTCAAACTAATGAACTACGGAAAGGGTTTTCTAGAGAAAACCAACAAACTGTAAGGCAGGAAGGGTGACCTTTTTCCATCTCAACCACCAAGGTGTATCCTGAAAATGAAGTGGTGATAAGATTACTAGTTTTTCATTTATGAATTGAAAACTTAATTTTTTTATTTTTCCTCTACACATTCCTTAATATCAAATAATATTAGCACAACTATTTTAACACCACCTCAACGAAAGGAAGTAGATATGTCTGTGAAAATAGAAAATGTGGAAATTATTGCATCACAAGTATATAACTCCTCCCCTCTCACAATTGTTTGTATGAACGTCCCAAGGAACCATGACATACTCCCTTTGGTGGAATTTGATGAAATTATAGGTGTGTATTGGATCTCCTTATATAGATCCAACATAAATTTCAACAAGAAGGAAATCACTCTTCATATTGAGAATCGACCCCTGATTATGTTAAAGTAAATGAAAATGGTTGAATATTATTTAGAACCCAAATATCAAGAATGTATATTATTTCCCTATGATAAAACATATCTTTACAAAATGATTTAGTATAAGGAAAGATAAATCCATGAAGAATTTCCTATTATGAAGGAAAACACTGAAGTGTTTCCCAAGGAATTTCCTGGTTTTCCTCCTAGTCGAGAGGTTTAATTTTCAATAGAACTTATACTTGGGTTTTTTACATTATCCAATACTCCATATAGAATTTATATTTTGTAAATGGAAGAGATAAATAAATAATTATAAGAGAATTTGGATAACGTATTCATATGCCCAAGTTCTACCCCATGTGTTGCACTAGTTCTATTTATCCAGAAGAAGGATGGTTCAATGAACATTTGCATTGATTATATTGAGTTCACTAAGATCATGATATTGAAAAATTATCCTCTTCCACAAATTGATGACTTTTTCATTCAGCTATGTGGATAAAAATTCTTCTCCAAGGTGAATATGTGGTCGGGATATTATCAGGTTACATTGAAAAAGGAGGATATCCCCAAGAATTCTTTTCATAGATGGTACAAGAACTATGAGTTCATAATAATTCCCTTTATACTCACTGATGATCCAAAAATATTCATGGAATGTATGAATAGAGTATTTATATATTACATTGACAAAGTTTTCGTAGTATTTATAGATGATATTATAAAATACTCCAAAATCAAGGAGGAGCATGAGGTTGATCCGAGAACTATGCTAAAGAATCTAAAAAAAGGAAATATCTATTCCAAGTAAAAAAAATGTGAGTTATAGATTAATTAAGTCTATTTATTAGGACATATCATCACAAGAAATGGGATAAATATGGACCACTAAAATATAGAATCAATTGAAAGATGGTTGAGGCCAACATTTTTGACATATATCTATAGTTTTTGGGGATTACCTAGGTATTATTTCCGATTTGGGAGAAAGTTGTCATGATTGTAGAATAATATAACCATGATAACTAAGAAGGGATTCAAGTTTTCTTGGAACGATAAATGTTAATAGATAATCAAGGTATTGAAAAGCATTCTTATCATATCCATACTGCTAGTCTACTAGTACAGTGTCGGAACCGAGATAGGATATCGATCCTAATTATGCATCTATGGGAGCTCTTCCCATTTTCCAGCAAGAAATACTCTCTCTTCATCCTCATGTTCCTTATCCATATCAGTGGAAGCATTCTGATAACCCGTCGAGCATCATGATTGTATTTTGGAATGGAAACAGAGGCCTTTCATTTAATGGTATAATATAGGTAGTAGGCGACAACTTCATCTCTCTTTCTATTCTATATATTATGATCCCAAGTTTTTCCTATCTTCTTGGTTCTATTGTATCCTGATTAGAGATACATGGATCCTTGAATTGAATGAATAATCTAGAATATTTGAGTAATGTACTGAGAAAG
Organism: Viscum album; assembly: GCA_963277665.1. Taxonomy (NCBI): domain Eukaryota; kingdom Viridiplantae; phylum Streptophyta; class Magnoliopsida; order Santalales; family Viscaceae; genus Viscum; species Viscum album. The sequence goes on along the minus strand of OY728119.1, from coordinate 801,670,011 downwards.
AAAATAATCAAGGTAGACGAATTCTTAAGAGAAATAAAGGGATTGATTTTCAGTTGAGGCCTTACCGATCAGATAGGGGAATAGAAAAGATGTTCAAGATCAAACCCCGAGAACACTCAAGAGAGTCTAACTGGGAGTGGGACATGGTATCATCTCTATAAATATATATAATAGTACCATAGAAGAGTAATGATTCATATCCCATTGGAGAACAAAAGACTCTACTACCTATATTATACCGAACTAGATTGAACGAAAGAAGAAATTATGACCACAATAGGAATCCAAATAAAGCCAAGAGACAATTAGTATAATTTAGGTAGTAGAGAACCTGACTAGCCCATGGAATTTTCATGGAAGAAGAATAAGAATTCATTCAGACATATCCGATATAGATAGACTATATAGATAGACCGTATAGTCTATCTATTCCTGAGAAGAAGGGATAAGCGGATGAACAACGGGTTGAAGAAAAGTATGGGGGCTGGTACTGATACATATTTAAGAGATGTTTGGAAATAGTATAGTGTCGATGATCTATTGATTTGAAACCTCCATCACTACTCTTCTAATAGTGTCCTTTGAAACATCTGCCACCACACAAGTACTGTACTTTATATAGTGCTGATTGATTCACCTAGAACTCATATGCCCATAGTCAGCAGCACCTTTGGTAGGGCTAGAATATGGAGATGCCCTATTATTAAAATGACTTAGATCAACCGCTCATGAACTTGAGGATAAACCATATCCCATGATGAAAGTGCTTCAACCAGATGAGAGAGACTCACATCACAGGGGAAGGAGACATACATATCTTTCAAAACCGAGAACGGTATATTCTCATGAGCAGAAGGAGGATAGAGAAGATATGAGCACTCTTTAAGCTTCACGAAGTCATATGTGTAACCAATTCATGCTTCATGGAAAGAAATTCTTGAAGACCAAGTCTCAATATAAGCAAAGAAAGCGGATGTTGACAAAGAAGGTCTCAAAAGGCACATGTACTCTTCTATATAGTCATTTGAAGGTCACCACCCACTACTGTTCTTATATTTATTGGGGGTTTTAAAAGAGTGAAAGAACCCTTCTTCCTTGTTTGTAGTTCATTGTCTACTCGATATCAGTGTACTGAAGGTAGGTTTGATCCCATTGGTGAAGCTACCTGTGACTATATATGATGATTACATGGGACCATTAGTAATCTTCTATTTCTATATAGTTCTTCTACATAATCAATTGAGTAGCGGGGTTGGCCATTCACAAACCACCAGAGCTCATATCTTAGCATTGGCGCTAGTAGTCGCGTGATCGATGTTTGGGAAGGTTGGATAGTTTGAGTAGCTCGGAAGTTTGAAAGACCTAGTGTTTGTGTTTGGCTCGTTTCCGATAGTCGACCGGCACACCAACAGCATGAAACCCTACTAGGATAAGAGAGCTCAGTACTCTTCTAATAGTATACTATTGTGTGGAAATGGTGACACCAGAACAATAGAAAACACCCATCCTTCCAACCCCACCATTGTATCCCAATGGTTGAACTGTGGTCCTAGTAATTTTTTCCATCTAGACACATGAGTACGCTCGTTTCAACAAATAGATATTATAGGGTCCCAGTGTCCAATGATTATATCATCTGGATGATACCCTTGGCTCCCAAAGACCAGGTTAGTACTGTTCAAAAGATTGGATGGTTGAAGTGAAAATAAGTTTAGTTCGGAGTTGGGCTGTCTTGTTTGGACATGGTTGATGTGTTACTAGAACCGGGAAGAGTTCATATATCCAACAGCCAAACTGGTATATATTTTTATGACATCCACCTCTTTTTTTATTTCAAAATCAACTGATGGTCTCCCAACTGATGTTGAAACGTCTCCCTATTCTATGGTCTACCTCATATTTTTTCTATTGGTCCATCAGATGTGGTGCTTCGTGGTTCCGCATTGTTTCTTTGGGTGTAGGGAGAGATCTCGTCACTTACTCCATTTGAGGATTTGTCACTTGATGGTGTTCCAGTTCCTAACTCCAACCCTGATCATTTCATCTTGTTGGCATGTTCCTTCCATGTGGGCCATCCACTTCACTACTCACTCGCTCTAATGCATGATGCTAACTAGCCTATCAGACCATCTGCATTTGGCTGTTTGATTTTCGTTCCTTCATTTGATCAACTCCTAGGTTGTCTCAGGAATTTCCATTCGTGTTTCATGGAAAATCATATTCGCTATCGATTCCCGCACTCGGGCTGATGGTGAACCTATGTTCCTATGGTAACTGACAACATCGAGTCACCTTCATCGTTCTGGCTTGGTTTTTCCACTTATCCCAGTCGCTACAGTGACACCTCCCAAGTTGGTATTCCAGATTGTAGCAAGTTGCACCTCGTATTCAATCTTTGAGTTGGCTATCTATATGGAATCTACTTCTCAAAATGTACTATGGATGGTATTGAGATGAGGTTTGACCCGATGGACACTATTGACAATGGATGGTTGGGTGATGCACTTCCTAGAATTCTCGAGCACCAATACCCCAACTCAACACTATTTGATGTTTGCCAGTTGATATTCCTATGATTCCCCACTACTATGACTTGTGAAACAACCTTACTGGACAAAGGAGAGATGTTGTTGAAAGAGAAGGTTCATGTACAACATACTCATTGGCATTCCCATTCTAGTAGAGGCAATTAATACGGTAGCATCAACGATTCTCCCTTCCTGGCTATATTTTTCATCGAGAGATGGAGTGAAAAGGAAGAGGTACCGGGGTGGTTGTTGTTCGTAGTTGAGGTTGAGCATTGGTGGTGGTTGATGTATTGGAATCAGAATCATGGACAGCTATTGGCCTGTCACTATATAATGTAGAGTACTGGGTCATTGAGAGATGGAGAATTGGAGTGTTTGAGCCTTATATTATACGAATATAATAGTTGACACACTACCTATATTATACCGCATTTGGAAAACCATGACCTAAAAGGTGTTGAAATTGGGTTGTGTTTCATCTCTACGAGACCTGAGCCATGATCTGGGGGGTAGAATGCCATCTTTGAGGGTGTATAACTGATGCACTCGGAACCTCTCAAACAGTTCAAACACCAATGTTCACACTGGAAGAACAACGATCACCCCACGCCATCATCCATCAATTCTTTTGTGGTGATGGAATGAATGGATTTTTGGTGGGGGCTCATCGGCTATTAGATTTCGAGGTGCACGGATGGACTGCGCGGCCAAGATATATAGGAAGGGGATACGAGGGTGGAAAAGGGCAACTGCTGCACCTTTTGATCTCGGTATATTATAGGTAGTAGACTCCTTATAGAGTATATAGAAAGGGGGTCAACTATAAATATATATATGTACCAGACATTCCAACATTTTTCCACACTATTAGAAGTGTATTGAATAGAAATAATCATGTTGAGCAGTTGAATGCCTTGAGTTTTCATCATGTATCATCCATCCCCATTCTGTGCCATTACTTCAGCTCGGTCACTTCCCATGCATCTATTCATCTCACTATGTTGGTGGAAAATCATGCACTAGTCCACCATTGGATCAAGGCATTCCAGTTGGACCCCCTATTATACACTTCCAGTGAGGTGTAACCTAAGGAGCCCATTCGACTCGTGATCCATTGCTGGCCATCACCACCCTACTTCCCTATTGATTCGGTGAAGGGGGCATAGGTACGGGTGATAGTGGTCCTAGCGGATTGCAATACAGTTCCTGTTCTCATACCCCCTTCGCCCCACGGGGTTGTGCTCCTATTCCACCAGTCGCAACAACCACATTGTGGTAAGGTTCTAAACCCTTATATATAAGTATCTACTACTTATATCTAAGGGTTCTAAAGGGTCAAGAAGGCTGGAAAAGTGGTCCGTACCGTATTATATCATATAAAGAGTACATTATTGGTATTTATAATATAAATTCCACATATAAAGAATCCTATTTTATTATATATATATATATATATATATATATATATATATAAGGTCATGCTATTTCGATAGGAAGGCATTTGATAGTCGCTAGTTGGAGGTGTCATGAACGCGGGAAAGGGGCAGGTGGTCGTGATCTGTCTTCGGAAGTAGTACTACTTGTGTATGGATGAACCCGATGGTTCATGGTCGGATCACTGGACTATATAGAGTGAGTACCGGAGGGTGCCTATCGGACCATACCACTAAATGAAAGTCTAGGTGCTCCCGCACTATATAGAGTAGAGTAATGACGGTGGGGCACCCGTGGGTATGGGAGGAAGCCATGTCCAAAGGTTCTAAACCCTTATATATTAAGTAGAAGCCCTTTAGGGAGGGTGAAATATTTAATATAGGGTCAAGTACTATATATTTGACCTTTTTCAAAGGGTCAAGTCCTCCGTCTGTATAATCTTGATAGTTAGATACTTCATGTATCTCATGTTCTAAACCTTTATATATTATGTAGCACCTATCTGAACCTTTATTTAGAAAGGGTCAATAACAGGTCCATTCAACTCCATGGGTACTATATTTTTATATTGGCTTGGGACCATGGGTCTCGAGCATTGGGTAAACATTATGCTCATCAACTATCGACCGAATGATGAAATGAACTAATAGGGATAAGGAACTCATGTTAATTCAAATGCTAAGACGCCTTGAAACCTCATTGTTTAGAGTGCTGGAAAGCTCTGATTCATTCCAAAGGGTGGATATCTCATAAGGTTTACTACTATGATATGCAATTAATAACTATATAGAGTAGAGTACTTGACTTGGGTTATGTGTTTTCCCAAGGGGGTGATGACTAGATACAGGTATTCTAGCATATAATGTTCTGGGATATCCGGAGTAAGGTATTCTTCCAATGATGAAAGTATGATCAAGGAATGGATGGTGGCTCTCTCGAATGGCATGTTCATCCTCTAGGATGACACAAGTAACAGGTTTCATGGGCGGTCTCTCCAGCTGTATGTCATCCAATACCATGACTCGCCGGCCTGAAGGTGCAAGGGGAAGGGCCAAAAATGATACTAAACACTTGAGTACTCTAGTATATTGACTAATAAGGATAAATAACTATGGTATTTATCATATAAATGGTTCTAGATGGTTCAAGGTGCACAGGTTTGTCCATCCATTGTTCTCACATGGTTGGATCACTCGGTCGAGATGCGTGGGGGACCCTGGTACCTTATCATACGCATCAAACACTGGGATGAACCATGGGACCTTGCATGGCTTAATGACACTGTGATCACCCCAAACACCCAACACCTTTCCTTTTCCCAAGCTATAACTTTGGGTTTCTCTGGTTTCAACCACTCATCTAGTTTTGGCTCCAATGGCTGCTTGGGCGTGGAGGGTTCCTGGCCGTAGGAGGTTCTAATTAATATTTAAGGGTTTATAACTCAGCTACTTTAACCTATTTGGTTTAGAAACCTTATATATAAGTAGAAGATACTTATATATAACCTTATATATTAAGTAGCCGAAACCGGATTTCCTTCACCGGCCGGGACATCGGGGGCGATGGGGGATCTTCTATGCCTACGATAGTTGGTGGGGTTGTGGACTTTATATGTGGACTTTATATGCTAAATACCAATAAATTCCTCTTTAATATTTAACTTTATATATGAAGTACACCTAAAAATGGGTCATTATCTAGCATACAAGTGGATGGTTCAACATATGAATCAAACCAACGATTTCCATGAGGTCATTAGGAAGAAGGAATGGGGAATGGGGCATGCAATGCTGGCGTGGGTGAGTAAGCTCGGAGAGAAACATCTAACCACCAAATCATCCACCTATAGGCCATGGGGGTGAAATCCAAGAACAACTAGTAGTGATTGAGTAGGATGGATTGGGATGGATGTGATGGGTTGATCTATCTACCATGAAACGAGATGTCCAAGGGTCAATCGAATGGGTGCGGAAGTCGTTGGAGATGGAAATGGGGGAACCAATCGGACCGTTCATAAACATATGACTTGATCCACCCACTGAATTAACTGAGAACATGGAAACAATGGTGAGTGAGAACCATGGGGTGAATGGTCTCATGCAGCTGGTAGGCATTCAACAGTCTGTGGGCACCTATCGGCCTACATTTCTGGCATTTGGCAACTCAAATAGCAAGACCTTAAGGGTGAAGTACTGAGCTAATGGAATTGCGGCGACTATGCTCATAAGGAATACGAATGTTCCCCTTATTAGAGTAGATTATTGATGACTATTAGAGTACAGTAACGAAGGGTGATGATTTGAGAGCAGTTTGAATAGTTTGGAACGATCTGCCCACGAAGTTGAAAGCCCTGACATTCATCATGACCATTGAGAGTGGAGACTCTATAAGTGGTAAACAGTGTGTTCAGATTCTTTATTATCCGCGACAACCTTCAGAAACACGGGGAACCACCCTCTTCAATGGTTTACGTACCAGATTCTTCCATTACATCGATAGCCAAATGAGTAACATGAGGGGAATTTGAAAAGGCACCCACCACATTCTAAAGGGAGTGAAATAGAACCCCAATTCCGTTGTTTTTCGGATTGTCGGAGAAGCGAGTAGCACAGCTGCATTCAGTACTTCAACCTTATTGTCTGACTCAATTGGAGTGTTTGGTCAGTCACTCGATTTCAAATAGAATACCTTTTCCACGATGGGTTAGTGAGTTAATGGGAAATGCTTTTAGAGCTACTAGGTAATGGCGCTACTCTCCATTGGGACGTGCTGCCTTTGGACCCGAAATCGATCGAGCGAGCCATAGGTAGGTGGTCACTTGCTAGTTAGCAGTGGTGGACCGAGCCCAAGTATGTGGTAAAATACATTGATGACTGGTGGCTAGGGGTGATAGGCCGACTAATATTAGGGATATATGATTTTCCAAAAAATCTATTTTAGTAGTGTGTACCTACAATTGAAATGGACCAAGGTAGAGTGTGCGGGTGCGTTGTCATTGGCAATAAATATGTGATTCTATGAGGTGTTAGACTCCATGTGTACTCTATTCAAATACTGGCCAAGTATTAGTGTTACAAGACCGAAGTTGCGGTGCCAAGATCCACTATCGAGAGGGAAAGAGCCCAAATCATCAGCTAATGTCCCAAAGCAACTATCTTAGTGAACATGAAAGTGGGGGTATCAGAGTTGGTTCAGGTGGTCGCCTTGAAAGAATCCATACAGATGATCGAAAGCATCACGGCTCACTGGTCAAGGGAGAGATCGAACCGATAATGTCACGGGTTTATAAGGGGTGCACCAAAGTGACAATACAATTCCAACATGGTCCTTCCTCCGTATAATCTAGATAGTCAGATACTTCACATATTCCAGGATACGATATTGATGGTGATATCGGTAGTGGGATATTCTGTTGATATATTATAGGGACTTGGCTAATATGCTAGGGTTTTATCAAAAGAGAGAATGTTTACATGAGTATACTATTTCAATCTTATTTCCATGGGGGGCTCTAGCAGAAGATTAGGGTTTCAACAGGTGGTCGGAAGTGTTGAGTAAATCGGTCCCTTAGCTCTCCTTTTGCTAATGGGGGTACTTGAGAGTGAGATGTTTATTTGACTAACAGTGAAACACCGATGTACATGACCATAAGATTTTTGTACTAGTTGGTGTTGGACTTTATATGTGGAATTTATATTCTAAATACCAATAAAGTCCTCACCCTTCCATGGTAGTTCACTATTAGAAAAGTACTGACCATGTGCCGTAATGGAAAAGGGTGGAGGTCATCAGTACTCTTCTAATAGTGTTGATAGACTATTAGAAGAGTACCAAGGATTCCCCATAAAATGGTTGGGTTTCTAGATGGATCAGGTACTCTTCGGTAGTTCACTATTAGAAGAGTACCTAAGCTACTCAACATTGTTGGAATTGGGCATATCGCACATTCAAAGTGAAAATACATATACATATACATATACATATACATATACATATACATATACATATACATATACATATACATATACATATACATATACATATACATATACATATACATATACATATACATATACATATACATATACATATACATATACATATACATATACATATACATATACATATACATATACATATACATATACATATACATATACATATACATATACATATACATATACATATACATATACATATACATATACATATACATATACATATACATATACATATACATATACATATACATATACATATACATATACATATACATATACATATACAATTACATATACTTATACTTATACATATACATATACATATACATATACATATACATATACATATACATATACATATACTTATACATATACATATACATATACATATAGTAGAAGGGGGTTGAGTTGTGAAATGGGCACCGAAAGGTAAGAATCTCCACCATAAGGTGGAAGTACCAGGCGACTGGTCATCAATTTCATGGCTCTTTCACTGACACCACCTCACGACTATAGGGGGAGTGGAAACTATATAGACAGAGTACCTGGCTATTCTAATAGTGCTGCCACCTTCTATATGGCAGTGCCGAAGGTAGGGGTAGTTTTAGCTACTCTATCTAATAGTCCAGTGATACTTGTTGGGGGAAATTGGTATAATATTGGTAGTAAAGGTAGCAGGACTAGGCCAAATCCACTCCAAACATTCCGTCAGGGTTTATGGTTGAAGTTTTTGGGCTATCACAAGCGTAAAATGGAAACTACTATGAGTGGACGAGTCAAATGAAGCTGGACAACAGATGACCATACCAAAAACCGACACCGGTGCACTAGTAGAGTATACTATTTGGGGCGTGAGAAACCCATTTGAAAGGAACTCAGAAAGAACTTGAACCACCAGTTCTGTCACTATTAAATTAGAGTAATGAGGATAGATCTATCTCATTGGATCACCACTGGTCCATGCATCCAACAGGTACATATAAAGGTAGAGATTGTTTATTAAAAACACATGACTCTGCTAAGAGGTCGACCTATGTATAGAGTGTGACACCTTCCTGATGCTATAAGGACGATTCCGTTGGTTACTGAGTGCAGGGATCCCATCCATATCGACCGAGTGGTAAACAGTGACAGTAACCCAAACTGTCTGAATGTAGAGAAATTCCTTGTCGCATATGTTAAGACCTGCATGAATGGTGTCACGACTGCCCAACTATCCTCAAAATGGAATCCAGTGAAAATGAACTCTCGGTCCCGATGTCGATCTCCCCACATCTAGATGGTATGACCCTGTGCACCTTGACTATTCTCTTTTCTGTGAGAAAGACAGTCGAATTCCTTGTAGGATGGTAGTAGTGATCGGGTCTCCTACAACCACCGCTCTACTGGGACACTCTTTTGGTCAATGCCCAATGCTCTAACCTCATGAGTGACTAATATATTCTAATTGTTGAGACTCACCAGTTCAACAATAGGCACAACCTGGTACTTATATATATGAAGTATTAAGGCCATATACACAGAAGGCTCCAGATGATTCATGGATTAGTGTAGAAAGCGTTTCGTCAATTCATCCCCATTTTTTCAAGGTTGACCAATACACCGATACAGTCACGGGGCATCCCAATTAGGTGAAATAGAGAGTATCATCTCTATATGGTGGTGGTATTGGTGGAATTTATATGGGGCGATTGTCTCTATATGGTCATCATAGTTTTCATTGTGACCGATATAGGATGATACCTTGGTTCTTCTGCTTATTCATCCAATTCAAGTTCAAGTATTGAGAATAGAGGGAGTTCAGTAGTTTATCTGGGGAGGATTCCTCCTAAATATTAACTGGTGGGGATAGATGGCCAAATACACCCAACTATACTAGGCACATATTGGTTTTCATCACCTGAATACAAGATGGCACAACTTGAGCAGGGGCATACAATTCAAAAGGTAATCCGAGCTATCAGCCATAGTGAATAGGGTAGTTCCGTGTGGTTGGGCCTCACGAAATGTATCACAAGTACGCAGGGGATAATAGGATGATGAAACCCAAGATCTTGGATTGACGGTTTCATTTGGCACCTTGATGCCAACTCATCACCTCCTGGGGCGGAAGCTGGTCCCAATGGTTCAGTTGTTTCCTGATTGAAAATTGTGGTACTTGAGTTGGGTTTAGAATGTTATGAGATAGTTCTGTTCTTATCTACCATGGGGTCATGAGAATAGAAAGGTACATTCCCTAGTATGAGAGGACTGGAATCGAGTGTGGGGCCAACCCATTGTGAGCTGTAACCCGAGTGGTGGTATATGGTGCAACTACGTTGTTGGTGTCATCTCTATTAGTGGTGGTCCTTGGTGGATGGATTTTGGAATGCCAGTTGGAATCGTTCTCAAACTCGATAGAAGAACAGTGCCATAGTGTATAAGAGAGTTGTAAAACATCCCTTTTGTCACTAGATATTGTTCTCCTGCGGCGGAGATCAGCGAGCTATCACGATGCAAGTGTATTCGTAATAATATGACAACTAGCTAATAGGTAGCTCATAGCTCATTGTCCACCACCCAATCAGGTACTCAAGTCGAACCACCATGTACACCTTCATATTCCACTATATCCCATACAACCGGAATGAAAAACACAGATGATTCTGATGGCCAACGATATTGGAACCACATGAACATGTTGAGAACGCATCAGAGTAATGGTCTGGCAGAACTTGGGGCCAATGCATCTGCCAAACCGAAGGCAGCAGGTTGTTTCATGTTCATCAATATAATCTATCAAGGTACTCTTCTATATAGTCTATATGCACAACTATAGGAACATTTTTGGGGCCTATAGTGGTTCGATTATAATATACAGATGCCTCATATGACAGTCGACGGTTCGGGGGTTCAATGGTGGATATGATGGTACTGGAATTGGAGTTGGAGGTACTATAATAGACTAGTAGTAGTAGTAGTAGTAGTTTGACTATTATTGTATGGTGGCATGGAATTGTCATGGTTGGGTTGAGGGTGGTCAGTTTGGAAGATCATGTTGGTCAGAATCTATATATTAGAGTACCCGTGGTGTGGCTGAATGTCAAGAAAGGTTGAATATCAGGGTAGTTGAGATGTCAGAAATGATATAATAGACAGTATGGGATTAGATCCATGTACTCTTATATAACAATATATAAGGGTACTATAGAAAAAGAATAGGTCGGGTAGAGGTTGTGCTTGGTGAGACCTTGGCTTATTGGAACTCATCTCTAGCATTGGTCTGAGCGGAAAGGGAAAGCAGCGCTTTGATGGCCAAAACAGTCATGCTACCCCCTTCCCAACATGTTCTGTCTTTTCCACCAATGTTTTTTGAGTGAGTATACTCGAGGAAAATCGCCAAGTCTCTGGCATACAACTACAACTCTAGTATAGTGGTGCATGTGTGCTTTCCTAAAGGTTTTTGATGGACACTTCCCCACCCTCCTGTACTATATATATAAGAATACCCGAGTGTTTCTTAGGTGGTTCAGTGTAATGGTGTTGCTGATTGTGATTGAGTGGATCTGGCACTCTTGAGATCCCACCCTCTCGAACTAAACCACCAAATCACAAGGTTCATGGTCATATAGCAATATCCAGACTATATAGATTAAGTACTTGTGACCAAGAATGAAAATAACCAGTGTACCTTACCATAATGTTGATGTACCTAGATAGGGGGGGTACTATGAGGTGCTCAAGGCCAACAACCAATGGACAAATGGCCTTCCAATTGGTGAAACCCAAAAACTTGATTCCATACCCCACCTAGTACTTATATATATTAAGGCCATTGACTACTATATAAAAAATAAAAAATCACAAAGCAGTATGATTGATGCCATATCATGAAAATATATATAAGTATCAAGGCATTCGATGATGAGAATAGCCAAACAACATGACTTTGGTACTTGAACGAAGACCTTCACCCTTCTATATATAGTATGGAGCGGTTCGATAAACACGTCAGCCATGCCTCAGTACTATACTCTAAAAGTGGTGAATCACATACTTGAATTCCTGGACACTAGTTGTGTTGTTGGGAATGAATGGAATTGGACAAGTTCTACCTTATCTTGGTAGACTTCCTGCTTTTCCGTTCCAAGAAAGTGTGATGCCACCATGTATCCATTGTCGCATTTTGGTAGGTGGTCTAGTAGAAAAGAAGTAGGTAGTGGTGTTGTGATTGAGATGATAGTTGGGGGTTGTGGTTTGGAGTGGGTGGATCCTCAATACTCTTCTAATAGTGTGAAGGCCTTCAACTTCCAGGGTCATGTCATCCACCCCATTGGATTGTGGTCAGACCCGGGAATTGATATATAGTATGTCGAGAGTACTAGGAATAACCAAATGAATTGTGTCCAATATGAGAATAGATAAGGAGCTTAAAACAATTAGATTCCTTTTTAGGTATCCTTTTAAGGCTAGGTATTGAGTTTGTTACCAGCAATGGCTAAGGTATCACTAGTTGAAATATCCTATACCTAGAAAAAGATCATATCTAATAGAGGGGCTTCCCTAGTCGAATAATGGGGCCTCTTAATAGAAGTAAGAGCAAGCGCTCTTTGTCGACGACCGGTTTAGTACAAAAATTATTTTATAAGAAAATAGGTGGTTCTTGTATTAGTACAATAATGGATTATCTCCCCAAGTGAATTAACAAGAGAAGTAGTAGCTGGACATCTTAGTCCACACATAATTGTGTAAGAAAGGTTTTTATTCCTCCCTTAACAGGGATAAAAACCTCTGCTTGTGTGGATGGTTGTTGAAAATGGAATAATGGGTATTTCACTTTCTGTTTCGGAAAGCCTAAAATTCTCCCTCCACATTGACCGAGTAGTCTCATGGATTTGATTCGCACCTATAACTTCAATGAAATCTATACAAGATTCACTTACCTAAGAATAATCATTTTAGTTCACATCGGTATATTTCCTAGGCTATGACACATCGATTCCAGAAAGAAAGGTCTAATATTGTTATCCATGAAACACAGACCTTGATTGATTTTGGGCATAAATGGGGGATTTCTTCCTCTGATCCATGTCCCTTTGACTCCTCTCATCTCGCTTCCTAGAGTCCCCTATTATGTAATGGCCTTACCTAAACATGTTTAGAATGTGACTTGGTGAACAAGATCTTATCGCGCTTTCGTAAGACCTTATTGGGACCGAACCAACCAACTGAAGGAGATAAACTATAAGGCTCAGATCCCTACATTTAAGAAATATCTTTTTCCTATCCATCTGCTCCCATCGCTCCCTATTACACATGCTCTCTAAAACCAGAAATAGGGAAAAAATATCTTTCCTATCTGGTTCGTGCCCATTCAAGCCATTAGATATCTTTACTACGCTCTCCTATTTCTTTCATTGTTATAGCTGCTTACCTAGCCTTCTATACACCTTCGATTAAGTGGATCCACTTCAACCATAATCATTTCCCGAACAACAGTTCATTATGTCATTACTTCATTCACTAGAGAGTTTTGTGCTATATCCCTATATGAAGCACAGGGATACCCTATCGGTTTATGCTTAATAATATAAATAGGTTCCTTGACAAATTGCATCCATTGAAACCATAACAAGAGATGAAGCATCGGGTCCTGGATAAGATGCAGTAGAGAACAAAACTAAAAAGAAGTGCACAAGGTACTTCTCTTTCCATTAAATAGGTAATTATTTATTTCAAGTATACCGCAATGAGAAAGCAATACATATAGACCATCAAAAAACAGAACAAATGATGTTGCTTCTGAGTTCGCATGACTTCACTCTCGTTGTGCATGGACATTTGGAAGATAAAGGGGGAATATAGAATGGGTACATTACTCATGAACCTACCTTAGTTGCTAGGACAAGGCTCTACCTAAAGAGAGCAGTAATATGTTCATTTAGTTAGGTTGGCCAGGACTTCCAGAAGAAAAAGATCAACCATAGAATGAGATCTCTCTAGCTCTATAGATAGAATTTCATGAATCTACAAGGTAAAGAGAATCCAAAGGTCAGCGGTCCCACTCTAAGTCACCTTATCATAAGTTCATAGATTGATCTCATTACCATAAATAGAAATAGGAGAGCAATGTAACTACTACTTCCACAAACCCTACCATCACAGAATCATTTCAATTAGAAAAAGGACTTTACAATGAATGCTTTCAATGATGCCATAAGAGACACCCCAAAAGAGTGAAATGATATAGATGAGGCTACCATCAAATCATCAGGTTCACACAAAAACCACAAGGAAAGGGGAAATGAGCACTAAAAAAGTAAAAACTGTAACTGGTCCATAATGGATGATCCCCTCTATATGGGGGTCGACTGCTCTTCTTTTGACGGATACTTAAACAAAATTAGAAGGGAATCCAATTTCTACATCGATACACCATGACCACGTGTAGGGAGGATTTCAGGAAATAGAGGTCGTAATCCATTAGAGGTTTATTCATACCATCATAGGTTTAAAGTTTCTACCTTAGAATACCAAACCAAGGCGATTTAGAAACTCTATCTTCTCTCTTGATTATGGTTAATGTCTAGATCCTAGCTAGCACATAATTTCATCTATTACTACATAGAGGGATTTATGAACACCACCTCCTTGTTAGTGATGGGGCACACACTTCCTTTACAGTGGATTCCTTTTTTGACATATCAGATCATGTACTCTTCTGTAACTATATATAAGGGTACCGTAGAATAATAATAGTCTACTCTTGATGACCGTATTTATGAAAGTATCTTCACTTTCTTGCCTATATATTTAATGATAACTAAACCCGCTTCTGGGTTTTAAAGTATTTCTTTTATGCATATTCTTTCATAATACAATGACCAAATCTCCACGACGAAATCCTTTGTTGTAAGTCTTGATGACTCTTGATTTACACCTCTATATGCTTCTTCTTAGTAGTTGACTGCAATATTTTCACTTTCTTCATTACTAAATAGTTATATTTTTTACATGATCTAGTTGAAATCTTATAGGAGAGTAATACCAGCTTGTAATACCCTTTGGCAGCTACACTAAGACTTCGGGTCATCATGCACTGACACAATCATTATCTGAGGGCCTATGATCATCCTAAAGTAGTACCTAGTCCTAATAAAAAAACCACACTTGCTGGATTCGAATTCTTGTGTACAAGTAGAGCATCAACAATCATTTTCATTTACAAGTATAAACTAATTTAGATTCTTCTAAACATCCATTATTCTAGGAGAGTAACACCATTCTTTTTTCCTTACTCAACCATCCAATCTCACTATTAGAAGATTTCTGACGGTCTAGTCCACGCATGTACAAAGGAATTTTTATATCCCATTACCTGAAAAGGTGACTACCTATCAATCATATTGGAAAAATCCCAGATTAATTGAATTGAAGGTATCATATTCACTAAATTTTTAAGGGGCTTGAGTAATAGCATCTGCCTATTGTGTGATTTTATATGGATTTATTGTATCAAGCAGGACGTCCACATGATTGTGGTACCCAGAAAGTGTTCTCCCTTCACCATCAGAACTGCTTCTAACTTATTTGTTAGCTCATATGTGAATAAATCAAGTACTCTTCTATATAGTCATTCTTATTTAATGAAAATATTAGCACCACCTAAAAATTCCTAAAGATCATTCAATTTTATATGAATTTTAGTAAGTGTATGCAAGAGGCACAATCTTAGTATTAGGAATAGTGAGTTCTCCCTCTGATCCGTAGAATTTAATGCAACTGAACCCTTTGGTACTTCTTTTTGTGTGAATGACCAACCTACTAAATCTCAAATTTCATACTTATTAGAGTAGATTATTGAAGGTGTGTGACTTTATTTTCTTTGGGAATCTATGAATGTCACCTCCTGTTACAGTATATGGTCTTGGAGAAAGATTAGTACTCTACTCTAATAGGTTGTTCTGGGGAATATCGAAGAAAATATCTCATGAGGCATAATCCAATATCCAAAATAGTCAAAGCAGACGGAATGGGACACAGTTGAGAATCCATAGTTCATATAGTTCACCGAGGTGAGGAGCGGTGTCGTAGACTTTTGGTATAATGAAGGTAGTAGTAACCTAAGGCTTGGAATGATTTGGGGACCTTAGACGCTTGTGTGTATTGGATCATGTTCTTTATTTGAAATTTTTCTATTTATTCGAATAATTTGGAGAATTTTTTCATGGTGGTTCATGGTTTCAAGGGAAAGGAACATGTTCATTTCCATACCCTTTAGAACCCTTAGATATAAGTAGAAGATACTTATATTATAATATTAGATATATGGTATTAGAACTAGGCTGCTTCACCCTATTTAGTATTTGGTGCTACTTAATATATAAGGGTTTAGAACTCAGCTACTTCACCCTTTTCAGTTTCTAATGAAAGGGTCAGGAAAGAAGGGTTTTTACGTTTCACTGTTCACTCACACAGAACGAGCTTAACTGATTTATACCAAGGGTTCCAAAGTTCCCTTGTACTATTTCAAAATATTCACCAACATTTATGTCAGACTAGTTGGACCCTACAAACCAAAACATTATGCACAAAGAGACCTGAAAGTCAAACGAAATGCTGAAAGAATATGGAATTCTACAAAGTTGCTTTGGTTAGTAGATCCCTGTATCAATGCTCAGGATAGGTACTTTTCCTATATAGTTTAGAGTAGAGCACTAATTGAAGTATGAATTTTCACTACTCAAAAAGACAGGCCTGTATGAGTGGCATTTGGGTATATCTGTACATGAAGGATTTGACTTACAAATTTCAAAGATCAAAGACTTTGACCTAGGGTCTCAAACAGAGGTACTCTTCGATATGATAGGTTGATTAATGATGATCTAGACATCAAGCCAAATCATTATTTTGAAGACAAGGGAGCTAGTATGACATAAATAATCGTCAAATATTCTATATAGGTAATCTTCTATATAGTCTATTATAGAATACCTGGCCACTATCAACAGGCTCGGCTTATACCAGTGCTCGTTGCCTGATGCGGTATCCTAACCACTGCAGTACCATTTGGATCCGATGGCCTAATAGTTTGGG
The DNA here is from genome assembly GCA_963277665.1 of Viscum album. Lineage (NCBI taxonomy): Eukaryota > Viridiplantae > Streptophyta > Magnoliopsida > Santalales > Viscaceae > Viscum > Viscum album. The sequence goes on along the minus strand of OY728119.1, from coordinate 801,652,973 downwards.
AATGGTCACGTACTAGATATAGTAGCAGTAGTTCAAGGGAAGAGGTGATCATGTTCTATTGGGGATCGAAGGGGGCATCCAAGAAGCTGGGGGAGCACCATTGGCTCAAGTACCACCACAGAATGCGGGTCAGCAGAGTCGAACTAGTACAAGAACTTTTTTCGAGCATCAATGATAGCAGCAATGATGGTGGCCAATTTGGTGAAATGGTATTGCAGTAACGGAGAGGTGGGACTACGTTATTGGATTTGTGGAATGAACATCGCCTGGATGATCAGTGAAGGATGGTGTGTGGGTCGAACGCGAGGAATGGGTGGAGAAGGGCTCTGAGCATGGAACCACAATATCTATTCAAGGAATCCCTTTGACCACTGAACCACCTATGTTTTCAAACACAGTTTCTACACCGATACGCTAGCATCTTGAATAAAAATTGACAACCGACCATCCAATTTTAATAGGAGTTGTCCTAGGGAGACAATAGTCATGGCTCCCTTTGGTACCCCTTTGCCTCTTTCCATGCATATGTCTTTAGTTTTCTGGGTCAATTTCACCACTGATCACACTCGAGACCATCTCTTAGCCATCAGGAAATAGTGAACAATCGAACTACTAGCTACTACCAATGATCGAAATGATATCCGAGTAAAACCAGTAGTAGTACTATATCTTCCATAATCAATTAGTGTTCCTTGGTGGGTTATTTCCTTGTTATTTTCCATATAGAATTGATTATATATATTTGTAGTTGTTGGTATGGTCACTTGGTTGTACGTGACTATGACCTAGGTGGATACTGGTTGAATGCAATCCACACTTTCACCCTAAGCATTCCGTATCGAGTCGCTACACCAACATAAGGAAAATCGACATTGGACTCGAGCAACCCTCTTGTTTGTTTTCCCACCGTGGGGACTTCATTTAGAGCTATGGATTCCCCATGAAATTGACCAGGACACCAGTGACAGAGCCACTTGATCCTCATTAGTGCATTCCTGCTCAAAAGAGAATGATAGATGCTAGTAATGATAGAACTAAAGGGTCAATTTTTCTATTGCGGGAGAAGGGAGAAGTATTGAGCATTGAATTATGAACATTGATACACTGATTGGAGCTTGACCGAGTCTAGTAGTGAAATAGTAGATAGGGTTCCAGACATAAAGTGCCTCATATTCTAGTAGTCCCAAAGTGAGTTCCAGTAGTGCAATCGTACCTTCAGGATGCTCGATAGTTCCACGATTCCCATCTTCACTCGTTCTATCAAACCAACTCATCCAATGCATTAAACTATCCAATACAGAACCGTCTCCATTTCCTTGAGGTTCGCTACCATTTCCATGTATACTGAACCCCATTTTGTAGTGATGGGATCATCAAGGAGTGCTGCTCGAGTGATGACATGATCTTCAAAGAAAGCATATGGGCTTTTTGTTCCCACTCTCTTGGAGTTTATTTGGCGGTTCATACAACCCAAGAGTTATACCACCCATTAAATCGATAGCATGCATTTCATTCCAATATTGATAAATCTCGTATATGCTTTGAGATTCCCTCCTTGCTATCCAGTGCAATGGCCATTTCAAACACTCTAGCTAGGCCATGCTCAAGGTGCGGCAGCATCATAGTAGCTGGAGAGACATGAAAAAAGTTTTTGATCTTATTCAATATGCACTTGAGGAACAAGGAACTAATTTAATCGAGAACTGCTGGGTTCCTCTAGGGGTAGGCTGCCTGACAACTGCCTAGTCTATTAAATTGGCTACCTGGGAGACGAAGCTGAATGATGGAAAATGATACTTTCTGCTGCGTTTGAACCAACCCAATCATAGTATCATTGTAATGTCCTTGCCTTAATCAGGTAGGAAGAATTTTTACTTTATTATAGTCTAATTAAATTAGCGACCCAGGGTGCGCGCCTCCAGACCTCGCTGCGGGTCCCGCGCAGGTTTTTATTTAATTAAAATAATTGCAGACATTTCATGAAAAATGTCACGTCACGCTTTGGCGCGGTGTTTAGGTTTTAAATAATTAATTAATGACTGGAATAGAGTAATAAGAGATTTAATGAAGATTTAAAATAAAGAAAGAATGCATAAAAATAAATTCTAAAATAAAATAAAGAGGGGGTTATAAGAAAAATGAAAATAATTAAAATGAGGGATTCCTGTTTTTAATTATTTTTATTAATTTACTTTCCATTATTTTGTTTTATTTTATTTTTTTCTTTTATTTCCTTTTCTTATTATCTTTTATTTTTCTCATATTTTTATATTCTTTTATTTTTCTTTCTTTTCGTTCTTTTCTTTTTTCATCTCCTCTCTCTGTCTCCCACTCATCACGTCACACACCACAATCCCATCACACCAACCAATAGCCCCTCCGGAAGTCAAATTATCCTCCATCCGACATCCAATTCCTTAGACTTAATGTAAAAAATAAAACCTTAGGGAAAGTATAGCATTTCACAAGTGTAATCGTTCGATTCTATTGAGTATTCTATTCGCAGTTCGTCGCGGATGATTCTTACCCTATTTTTGGGGTTTTCTAAAATCCTTCATTTTTATCCGTTTGAGGTAAAATCAAAGTATACCACGGATCATAGAGTCATCTATAACTATAATTTAGTTTTCCTACTCACTTTGCCTCTGTTTCGTTGCGATTTATAAAAAACCCACTACTGTGTCGTTGGTCAGTGTCTACCAACTTTGTGCAATTTTACCCATTTTAATTACTTTAATGGGTTTTTTTAATTATATCATCCTTAATCATCTTAAATTAATTTGTTTGAATGGGTGAAACAAGATTTGACACCCCTTTGGGTGTGCCGACATAGTCGGAGTATTTTTCTGTTAGTCGGGTTATTAATTTAATTAGCTGCAGGTATTGCACATCCCCTTTTTATTGTTTTTAAATTAAATGAATATTTGTTTGAATTATTGAAACAAATATGGACACCCCTTTGGGAATGCTAACATGATCGGTGTATTCTTCCCTTATTTGAGTTTATTGTTTGATTAATTACATGTGTTGTGAAACAACATTTTATTGTAATTAAATTAAATAAATAGTTACTTGAACATGAACATCAATTGTTTTAACATTGAATCTTGTTTATCTGAACTGTTTATAATTTAAATATGCATTATCCACTTAGGTATATATGATATGTATAATTCCTTGCAAGTTACTATGTAGTACTATTAAATTTACGCCTTGTGATGCATGGGGGTATCTTGTTAGTTTTCAAGAGGCGACTTTATATGATGATTATGTCATATCATATACTGTGAAAACATTAATTAAATTCAGGGAGGGGAAAGGAGGTAGGTTGCATATTAAGGGCCAAACATGGATCCTCCATTTCTAACGGGTTACCTCTAACTTCCTGGGGGCAATGTCATTTGATTTTCCAGACCGAGAGTTCCCCGGAATTTCTAATACTTTTGAGTGATACCGATTCCAAAACAAACCATCAGGACAGATCTGTTGGAAATGTGGCTAAGCCAGCCTTGGATGAAACTCAACCCCTTTTTTAAGATTGGTACGGACACTGGGTAAACCCATGCCTCAGGTGATACATGTTCCTTTGAAAGATTTCCATGGACGGGCACGGTGGCATTGGATAAATTGACAAATGTTCCACAGTGATACCTTCGGGACGGGCTCAGACTCCAACTCTCAACTTGATCCTTAAATAATGATGCACTTAAGGTTTATATTATTGAAAATTGAGTCTATTGAGAATTGATATATTTCCCCTGATATGTGGAAGTGTGCCTGATTGACACTGGACTTGAACCCCAAGTTAAAGCAGATGCTTGGGGTACACTTTTTCCTAGTTTTAGCTTGCTTTCTAGGTTTATATATATATATATGCGTGTGCATGAATTTCTAATAATAGTTACCCTTTCAGACTACCAACTTAGGCTGAAGTAGGTGACCAGGCATGAGTTCCATTTTGTACTCAAGCTGACTTATTTATATCAATGCACTGCAATTAATTTATTTGAAATGGTTATGTAATAGAACATTGCATTTTTATTTTCGTATGAAATGGAAATTTTTAGACACCATGGGTGCCGGCCTACTGAGATTTTATCTCACACCCTGCTCAGGCGTCATCGACACCCGATTAGATTACATTCTCAAAGGTATTGAGAAGGGGAAGTGTGCTGCTTATGATGCTTTAATGTTAATTACTTCTTAGGATAGAGACTGGGGTAGAGGACCTGGCCTTGCTCGAGATGCAGTTACTGGTTGTGTCTTTTATTTTAGTTGACTATGTGTTTGAGTTCTATTTTCCATACATTCGGTTTAGACTCATATCATGGAATAACACTCTTTTGTGAGTTTATGCACTTGGTTTTTATTATTTAGTTAGAATATTTACATTGCTTCTACTACAGTTTATTTATTCACATGCTTCCGCTACTTATTATTTGCGGTTGTTTACTACCACTGTGATATTATCTGTTACCTATGAGGGTATAGTCTCCCCCACAGATACAAAAAAAGGCCCTCGCTACTAGTTGAAATCCTATGGCGTTCGGAGAGATGCGCTTGAGGTTATGTGACACACCGGTCCAGCCACCGTCTTAGAGGTGAAACGGGTCGGGATGTTACAAGCTTTGACATCTGACATCCTCCCTATCGGCTCGAGTTGGGTCTTTGCTATCCCCTACCGTGTCTCGTTTGAACTTAATCTATTCCCTGAGACCAAAATCCATTTCAACCAGAGGGCCGGTATAATATAGGTAGTATTGGTGGCTCCTGAAGTGCTACTGTGTTTGATAGAACCATCATAGGAACGACGTTACTGGCTTTCAACTGCAAAAGGTGGAGCGAGTTGTAGCAATTTCTAGGGCAAAAGAAAATGAAGAAAGGTTCTTTTGGGACATTGGAGTGACATCGATCTAACAAGACAAGAGCCAAAACAAGTCTGTATCAAACCCACATAGGATATCCAATTCAAATCTTGAAACAAAACATGCCCATAATAATAAGAGATGCATTAAAAAACCATGGCCATTATTTTGACCCCTTCTCCCCATGGACAAGTATTGTTCCTATATAGTTATAGGATGCGTACCTATCGATAGCTGGTCATTTCCCATGAACCATTTTTCTGCTTCTTTTCCATGCGGGAATGAATCAATTCACAAGGCGATCCGACCCAATTCCACTACCCCCACCTATAAAACAACCCATGACATTCCAAAGCATCACCACAGATGACTCAAACTATTAGAAGAGTACTAAATTTTGAGCTATTCAACAACACCATATCATAATGTATATATAGTCATCGAGAATCTGAAACAGTACAGTCTCTGGGGGTAAATTTCTAAGGGGATGGGGTCACACATGAAAGGGAGAATGTGACCCTATCTAAATCCTAAATATAAGTAGTATATAGAGAATCAGTCAACCACCACCCACTCAAGAACCATTGGGAAGTGTAGTTTTATTGAGTACCGTAGTTCCCAAGACAGAGTATGCAGTATGATACCCCACCCCTTAATATATAGTCTATAGGGGTATCTCCCTGGATCGTCAACCCCCCTTCTTAGTATCATGAATGTCAGACTTGAAACAACAACCCCATTCCACAATGCTTGATTGGGATTTCGGGCTCCCGATGATGATCACTGTTCGAGTATAGTGTTGAAAATGGTGGGACCCCTGTGAAACGAACCCAAATAGACAACAATTTTTTTGAGAGGCATTAAGGGTTGGTGTTTTCTCGGTCCACCTTGGCTTATTGGATCTATCGATGGGATTATTGGAGTAGATAAAGGACTCACCTTTCCACTAGCCCTTATTACACCTCATTCATCGTCAGGGTACCCGGGTTCACATGGTTAGAGTAGTGGTCAAGCCTGACTGGATTTGGGTATAAGCTACTTTCCTAACCTGGTTGAGTTGAAGTTTCATATTGTTAGGTACTGGGTTCCCACTATCCGCTTCTGTTCCCCGAATAGATTGAATAGACATTCTCTATTTCACTCCATGTTATCCCTCTTTCTAGTTGAGCATAGGCATTGGCATTGTATTCCACCCTAATCTCATTCTATTGATGGTGTGCTTGTGGGTTCTCTAGGAAATTGTGCTTCTAGTGGGCAGTTTGTGTGAAATGTTTGTACTCTACTCTAATAGTCCTCCCTTCCGGCATAGAAATGAAATGATATAATATAGGTAGTATAGAATTCCCACCCCAATGGCTCCCTGAACCATACCGTTTCCCCAATGAGATGGAAAGTAGAGGGGGGGGGATCAATGGATCACTCAACCGAATGTACACAACTAGCAGATCGATTTCATCATTGGCCCTCAAGCAATATATATCAGTACCAGGAGCTACATCACTTGGTTTCATAGCCTCATTTCCTATTTGATCCTCACCCCCTTCCAAATTTCAGAAAAAACTCCAATATAGAATGGTACTTAATATATTAAGGTTCCATCTCCACTGGTTTTGATTCCCCTCAGCAATCTACTATAATAGTATTACTACCTATATTATACCAAGTCATGCCCGCTGGTACTTATATATATTGACCATGCACTCATGACCGCTGCCACAGATACTCTTCTATATAGTGTAGGTTTTCCATCCCAGCCAAAGGGGGTATGATTCCATTAGGATGATGAGTTGGAGGTATAGGTGTGTAGCAGCTGGCATATGGGAGTGAACACTGGGTGGTGAGGTTTGTATAGGCAACTTGATGGTCGGCACGAACCAAAAGGTACAAACCACTTTGTACTATATGTTTTCCTCTAATAATTTAGAGTAGACTACCTTATCTGACCAGACTATGAAGGACCTGGGATACATTTAGTATCTGAATATCTAGATTATAGAAATGGGGGACCTAGACCATCCAACCGCTGTGTTCCAAGCCTATAAATCATTTTTGTTTAGCCAGCCACTTGTTTTCCTTTTTCGTATAGGTCTCTTTGAACTCATATTGGGAGATCTTGTGCTGAGGGTCCAAGCCTAGGCATGTTAAAGGAATTTTTTGTTCACTGGGAAGCCTTTAATTGACCTCCAATTCCCCTATCTTGTTGGTGTGGGTTTCTATCTACCATGCTCTCAACTGCCCGAACCATATATAGTTGAAGGTTTTCACTGGTTGCTCATCTCCGACTGATTCGATTCTGAAATACACTTAAGAACATCATCCTTATTGAGGACCTCCATTTCTATTCCTTTTTTCCATTGTCCCATCGTTTCAAAACCCAACTACAATTTCCCCAATGCCTACTCTCTCACCCCCATCATCTCATATTCACAAGGTCATTCTTTCCATTGGTACCAATTATAAATTTAGAATAGTACTTGTATATATTATACAGATAACATAGATTGATATAGATTTCTTATACCTTACACTGATATGATATAGAGTCAGCAACTTGACTTGAAAGGGCTTCTTGGTATTCCATCAATCTGATCTGATATTGAATACGAAAGAACTACCGCTGTATTTTCTCTTCCTTTCATCTACATAGTTTTTTCAGAATGTGTGCCATGAATGAGAATGATTGAAAGTGTGTTATGACTCCATGTATACCTTCCATTCAATAGAGGGGTTCGTTTCATGCTCTGGTAGAAGGCCCTTGGATCAGCCGTTAAGTATGGGTAGTGGTTCCAATATCATTTTTGATGCAGTACTCCACAGTAGTCACCAGTCATTGAGAGGAATGACATCGTTGCTAGTTATTGTTCCATATTTGATCTATGGTAGTGAGGAGGGCTCATGGTAGTTGAGTATCAAACCATCAAGAAATATGATACTTATATATCAGGTACTCTTCTATAACTGTATATAATAGTATGGTATAGTAGAGTACTGAGATGCCTGATATTCCGTACTCCCATTTCTCTCTGTACTATCATAAAAAAGCTCTAGGAGGGACAAACAATTCGTCAGCTGTGGGATATCTCTTATAGGACATGTAATTTGTCTATATAGTGATTGAAGAAACCTTTCTTTCAAAGAGGTTGATAGAATACCAAGAAAGAATCCACAGAGGGGGAGGGTATTCATGTATTCTATACGTCCAAAGCTAACATGTCAGTAGAAATATACTCTAATAGTGGTGACTATAGACTATTAGAGTGGAGTACTAAGTGTGACCAATATTTGTGGAGGATGGGCCTGATAATTATATATAATGAAAGTTTCATGCAAGCATGACATCTTCAAATAACATAGATAGGAAGAGAGTGACAGCAAATAGAGATGATGTTTTTTTCAAATCTCACCATTGAATGTGCTGGACCAGGAAAATAAATGAGAACTCTTGTTCCCCTCTCCATCCACTTAATCAATATCCCCCATGGAAGATCCGAGACCTTGCTACTTCCTAGTTGCGAGATGTTTTTCTTTCTATCATTATCCATCCACCTCATCCACCACACGACCCTTCACAATACTATACTCTAATAGTCGTCTGGTGTTTCTAAATTTGTGAACCCGGTGAGTGATATATGACATTGCATATATCAATTCATGTATTTTATTTGATGATCAGAGGGTATGGCATCGAGTCCATACCATTCTATGGGATATTGAGGTTCGAATCCTGTCTCTGCCACATCACATGAGTTGCAGGGGTCACTCACTCCATTGATTCATTTTTTATAGAATAACTCAGAAGTTGAGAGATGCACCATTCAGTACTCCATCCTACTATATGGCACCAACCATTAGTGGCCTAGTCCCTAGGTGCAAATGACTTTCCAGTTGTATGAGTGGTGTACGGTTCATATGGGAACCTACCGACAATGAAGAATACCACGGGTATTGGAATGTCATTGATGTGGGTTCAGAAAGAATCAATTTCTAGTACTCTTTTAATAACTGATAGGGATAAGGAACTGAAGAGTACTGATGGTTGAAGAGCAGCTAGGAAACATTGCATTTGAATAAAAGTTTGAGCATGGGGGGGGGGCTCTAGTTTGATGTCATTGATTGTGGCATGACTCGGCTACAATTTTATTTGGATGACAGAATGAATTGAGTAGCATGGGAGTTGGTGGGATCTCTCTGGTTTGGTAGTTCATGGCCCAAATTGACTATTAGAGTAGAGTAATGACAATATATATAAGTACCAGAGGGTACGGTAGGCATTCCACTGGAGCCCCTTCGGAATTGTAGGGTTCAACTATTAGAATATATTAGTCTCATTCATATAAATCTACTATGTTTTTCATTCATCAACATATATAAATATATATATATATGTGAACTATCCCCTTAAAATACTCAAGGAAAAACCTCAGGTCTAGTTGTGGACAAGAGATGACGGCCATATCCACTAGCATAATCCTTGAACCAGAGCTAGGTATGGGAAAGAAAGGGGCAGGAAAATGGGGGAATGAATGTGAGTGGTTCAACAACACTGAGATTGATCATGGTCAACAGACTACATGCCTATCATGGGGGAACCGATTGAGACTATTAGAGTAGAGTACTGATGGAAAAGGTCAATATATATAAGAATCTTTTGGATGGACAGTTCCATTCAATTTCCCTTCAGTGAACAATCCTATATGTGTTGACGATGCTGCAATGATGGAACAATTTCATTATTCAGTATTCCTAGTGGCATTTCTAACTACTCGAAGCGACGTGTTTGAAGTACCTATGCTTTTGGGATCTTGTTGCTTTCATATCTGGGTTATTCATTCTATCAGTCACCAAATCACTTGACCATTCAATTCCACTTATCTGTTAATTTACTGATTCTCTTTCATCTCTCATGTACTTGGGAGACTCGCGATGGTAGTATACTATATTGGTTTCTTCTCCTATGGTAAAATGGATACATTTCTGGTTTTTCCGATGGCTTCTTGAATGTTAGAATGCAAACATCTATCTTACAGATTGGGTAAAGAGGTGGTCTAACTGCACCAACAGTTGGACCGAGCAACAACGTTTCAATGGCCGCTTTTCAGTATGTTTCCCTTTGCTGCCCTTGGGGTCTAGGAAAGTGAGTTCGGGCTAGCTTGTTTTTCAAAGGCCATATGGTATTCGAGTGGATGGAAAAATGAATTCCATTTTCTCCTTGTTTGTTATTCATTGGGATTCTACAATTGGATAGTTTGACTCAATTCATGGGAATTTGGAAATATCGTCTCACTCTACATGAGTATTGAAAGTGGGTATGGGGATTGGATTTATTGGTGTTCGCCCCCATGTTGTCTGGAATGGAGGATCCATTTGTATCTGGAGTCTAGGTTGTTTGTACCGAGCTTCTAGAAGCATCAAATCTTATTCCACTTGATCCAGTATTAGCAATCCATCCTCCAAACATCTATTGGGGTGTACTCACTAGTTTTTTTGTGGCTATCATTATGATTTCCAACCTATATGAATGGAATGATCATCCTGTTTTTTTCAATGGAAATGATAGAGTGGAATTGAACAGGTACTATCACTACTCATTCGGTATGGTCAGAGGTAGCTTGTAATTTAACTGGAGGCCTTGGGATCATCTATCCAATATGCCAATGAGGACAAAAATGAATCTTGATTCCTCAATATAGATTTCGGTCATTTCACGTCCAGGTGTTCACTAAATAGATCCTCCAAAGTCTAGGACGTCCCTAGGCAGAAGACTCACCAGGTCATTACCAGTTCTGACTAAGGATACGTGAAGTATCCCAGTGAGTGCCGGGGAAATATGAAGTATCCCAGTGACTACCCGGGATATGTGAAGTATCCCATTGAGTACCCGGTATACGTGAAGTATCCCAATGAGTACCTGGGATACCTGAAGTATCCGAGTGAGCGCCTGGGAAAACATGGTTGTGACATCCTGGAAAGTGCCCATTGGAGTGTGGTCAGACCCGTGATTGTGGACAGGGAAAACTAGGGCCCATATGTCATCTAATTACCATCAAATCACCAACTCCACTCCAAGATACCTCTAATAAAATAGGTCAACTCAATGGAAACAGTAGGCATTCTGTAGGTGCAAGGGAATGTGTGGATTTCTCAGAAGTGGGTTTGAACTAGTCGATGTTGGAATTGGATATCTGGACATGTCAGTCATTTCGCATTGTGGGAATCATTCCAGGAAGTTGGTGGGATCCTCAGGAATTAGGTCAGGGTGGCTGGTGGTTTTGAGATCCTATTGAAAATGCATCCACATGTTCTCGGCTTATTGCTACCTCTTCTCTTTATGTAGGGAATCAACCCTTTCTTTCTTGGTGTTCCTCACTGCTCAGCATATGGAAATGGGTGGTCGGTCTCTCTGGTTCATTCTCTATTTGGTCTGGCGTTCTTTCAACTATTCATATTTGTTCAGGGGATTGAGGGTTCATGATAGGAATTTAGGTCATACCATTATAGGTACCACTAGAGGAACAACTATAAGCACCAAAAAATGTTCCTATAGTGGTGTTTATAGTGGTTCTATTGGTATGCTGGCAATGGAGTGGAGATGGTCAGAAGAGAGATAGAAAAACACGGGATGGGAAAGGCGATAGGGATGTATCCATTGTCCTTTAGGACTTCTAACTCTCTAACACTTCATCGCCACTCGAATGATAGGCCCAAAGGGTTGGCCATTCAACAATGTTTGATTACACGACTCTAGGGGTTTTCAATGGCCATGTGACAAGTTGTGGTTTCATGGATGGTCTCGAATGTATTTTACATTCAATGACATCACCAATACCATTCCCCTTGTATGTCCACCTGAGCACCTGAACCGCTAGGTGAAAAGAAGAGGAGTGCAACCCTCCATATAATATAGGTAGTTGACCCTAGTCATAACATCTCGGTATAATTTATTCAGACCACTATAGGTACCAAAAAGGTGCCTATAGTGGTCTTCCTATAGACTATATAGAAGAGTACCTAGATAGATTATACAGACATATAATGATATTATCTTAGAGCACCAGGAACTCAATGTTCCCTCATCCAATTCAGGTAGCTCAGGGTGAGGATAAAACCGGTGATATCAGTGAAAGAAGCCCCCAAAAGGGCCCCTCCTGCTGATACTGACCAGGACTAACTCTAATCATATAGAAATCCTATGAGTTTTGTATTGAGAAATGGTTCTAGTGGACATGTTACACATGGGTGATTATGTGGGTTGATGTTTCAAAGAGGCCATGGGTTTTGGGGTCTATAAATATGGAGATGGCCAATTCAAGGAAAGGCAATGCATGGTCGAGTGGCTTGGTGGTCGATGACAATTCCGACATCATTTTCTAAGTAGATCTCAATTTTCAATGAGGATAGCATAATCGCTCGAGCAGCATCTTGCATCTATTTTTTCTTCAGATTGAATGCTCATTTTTTCACTCGGTCAATGCATGTTTGAATCCAACAACAATGTGATGCCATTTTTCAATTCTTAAACCAATTCATCAACAACTATATGAAGCAAGAAATTGAACAATGACTCTCTTCTGCTACTAGCTTGGGGCTGGTTCAGGTGGTCGATGAATTTCCAATAGAAATGATGGAAATTTGAAACGATGGTAGTGGGGGTGGAATTCCTTTCACTTTTTTCCGATGTCTCTATATCCAGAAAGAATAGTTATTGAGATGGAGTTCCACTAGTGCTACCAATCGACAAAAAATTCCTTTCAACTACTGGCAATATATATCAGAAACAAGAGGTTGGGGTTACTCTCTTTTCAGTGAGCTACGAAAATGGGTGGATGCGAGTGTCTAGGAAACGACCTTCAGCCACAGGTCCTAGTTGGAAAATATGATTCTATCCCCACCATTATATTCTAATAGTTGATCTAGCCATTCCAGTTCAAGTAGTGAAGCTGGGGAAAAACCATTAACTCAATTGTGATAGTAGCACCACTCCAGAAGCATCATTTGCTCCAACACCCTCAACACCACAACATCAAGAGATTGTAGATTTCTCACCTGCCTTCCCTTTGTGCCGCCTATAGGACATAGATTCCCAATTTATGGATTGAGATGGCCGAACCTCCATGGTCCACGAGGTGCAAGATCCTGATTCAAATACGGTGAGAAAATAAACTTAGTATTGTTCCTATAAGGTATTGATGGTTAAAGATGGGTGACTTGGACCCACCAAAAAATCCATTGTTGAGGGTTACATGAATTGTTCTACCACCCCCTTGATGAAAGAATGAAAGGTTACTTTGGACTAAATCCCTAGTGGATATGGCTAGGAAGGCATATGGTAACCGCTTGTACAACAAGGCTAACTCAATTGAAACCGCAGGAGCTCGATCCCAGTGGTGCGAGTAGAGTAGCAGCAGTCAACAAATCACATAAGTAGCAGGTCGCGGTTCCACTGGTTCTGAAATATATTTTCAGTAGGTTCTTGAGCTATTGCACTAGTATTATATAGTCGTACATGAGAAATGGGTCAACTTGGATTCGTTTCTCATCTGACTAGTTGAGTTTTGATGCTAGCGTTCAGTAATCTGCTCTAATAGTCATCATTCCACTAGGCTCAAGATCATTCACTAGTCCCATGAATGTGCCTCATGGCTCATTTCATTCACCATCCAACAATCCATTCCAGCTCTAGTCACACCAATGGCTCATTTAGCATATATATCATTTTGAATCCCCCAACAACACGAGTATAGTATGATCGGTAGTCTAGTAGTCACGTTAGGTGATCTTCCAGTCACATGACCACTGCCCACACTATCTCTTGCCCAGTTTCCACTATACGAATGACAATATAAATATATAGCATCAGATGGTTAGTGGGCCACAAACACTGCTACGAGGAAAATGGTTCCTTATACACCGCATGGGCCTGGTATTGATTCAGGAAACACAACAATCAAAGGCGAATTCAACCAAGAAAATGAAAAAATTCATCTTTGGCTCGATATATGCGACCCAGTTCGGAACAGGAATAGGAACCATCACATAGCCACTCGATAAAACCGACTGCCTAGTGTTTCAACATTACCCCCCATAGTCATTAGAGCTCCTTGTGATCCACTATCCCCGTATACTAGTCAATAATGATCGTTATCTCCCAAATCATTTTGCACTATCTTTTCTACTATTGTTTGTTCTGTTCCATAACTTTTCTCATTTACACTACTCTCATGCTAGGTTTCACACTGCTCATCATATGCGCACTCAAGTGGATGACGCAAGCAGCTACTGGTGTGGGTCGAATCGAGAATCCAATATTTTACCTTTCAGCCTAGTGGGTGATAACTAATGATCTCATCCCAACCTACCCAAACACGCTATGGTGCTTGAATGCTACTCGAGGTAATCCCAGATCAACCCATTCCACCATTTATACTGCCCAGTACACTAACCTGACTAGTGTTTCTAGTATACCAGCTTGAACGTTACCACTCATCGCACCCCAAACCCCACCAACCAACACGATATGATCATGGGGATGATGGTGTAGCTAGTCATTTCAATTTCACTACCACCACCCTTTGACTATCACATTTCCAATGTCGAGTTCCTACTGCTAATAGGCTCACCAAACTGCTAGTAGCCGACCATCCCCCCTCTCTGACACTGGTACTGATATATATTGATAGACTGACTTGCTTTCATGATTATAAATATCTTCCCATCTATTCCCTACCATTCATTTGATAGTCTAGGATAGGGTGATATAAAAGGGAATAGGGGGTAGGCATCTATGGATGATAATTCAGATGCTTCGGAAAGGTTTTGTGTATGTGAGCTGTATCACATAGAAGCTAAAAACTGTCAAGTCAGATAATCTTACAATATAAGGTTAAAGCATGGAATCATCTCGCAGGAGGGAGAAAGTGTGCAAGATAAGGAATTCAATATACAGATGAGTCTTCCAATCAAGGGTACATCAAATTCCATGAGATGAGAAGGGTTTAAGTAAAACTATGTTGATTAGTGTATATACCTAAACATTGTGAAATTTACTACTCGGGGATAAAGTTTCTCTTTCTAGTCCTATATGTTGATGACATATTACTTTCTGGCATGTTTCATGATACAGAGACATTCCTCATAAGGATTTTTGAGACGAAGGATATGTACTACCAATATTATATCGAATATGTCATTGGAATTAAGATTCACAATTCAATTTCTAGAGGTATCCTAAGAGAGTGTGGCATCCGCGGGTAGGGGATGGAGAAAAATTCTACTATATACATGATTTCTTTATTATCCAGACCCATTGAGACTAGATTATAGATCAAAAGGAGCATTATCTAGGCTTTTTAGGGGTGACCAATATATAAAAGTTCTAGTACACTTGAATATAAGCTTCCTAGAGCACTCAGAACAACAGGTTATGCTAAATGAAATTACAGAACATAGAAGATCATCTTCGCTGACATTGAATGGTATTCTAGATATAAGGTCCATTCAAGCAAGAATGAATGTATGATATTCACCCTTGTCTCAGTGAATGGTATTCTAGATATAAATTCCTTTCATGGTCGTGTTCACCGATGAAAGATAGAAGAGGGTTCAAGGGTAGGGAATCAACGACTAATAGGAATGAAAAGGATAATATTTGCTATGTGTGATCTACTATTTCTACTATTCTTGCTAAGGAAGAAGGAAAATAAAGTTAGTTATGCTTTCATTACAAATAAAATCAAGATATTGAGGTTGTTTTTGTCCCAATTTTTAAAAACGTTGTTTCTTCTACTTCACCTTTCTTTCTTGGGGTTGGATCCTCAATGAGGACTAGAACTTATCTACTTCAATTGTTTTCTAACCACTTGGTGCAGTTTTTATGTTAAGGATATCAGCTAGTTGGTTGTTTGGCTCCTCGATCCAGATGGGAATATATGGATCTTCGATTAAGACTTTTAGTATATTTTGGGGACTTTAGTACTCTATTCTAATAGTGGGGTTAAGACAGCACAATGAGATCTTATAATAGCCTCTATGATGTATTTCTCACTTCTAGTGAATGGAGAAAGGTAAATATATATAATTACCATCTGGTTGGTGGACTGGGGAATTAATGTGCAGTTAATCCCATCCCTGTAACTCAATCAGAGTGGTTCCCATCAATAATGATGAAAAGAAACATCAACAGATGAGTGGATGAGATCCAATATATAGAATAGTACATGTATATAGAAACATGTTGGCCGACAACTCGATGGTAGCCACTCATGGTGACTGATTAGAGTCTGTTTCATTCTTTCTAGTAGTTGGAGTTTGTGGAACAATTTTTATAGATCCCATCATTTTTACTACTTTTGGATAATCCAAACCAGTAAGGAATAACTTCTTTATTTGTTGTTGGAAGTTACCAAGAAATATCTATATTTAGAGTTTCTTGACCTTTTCTTCTTCTAGGTTAGTTAGGAAATCCTTAATAAGGTAGGGTCCCTTATCTTTGACAAGCCTTGATCTGGGATTTCACATTAAAGCAGGTACTCTTCTATATAGAGGTGAAGACAAATTATTTTTTTTCAGTTGAGTAAGGGTCCTATTCATTAACTTCTTCTGTAATAATGATAGTGAATAGATAAAGAGGATGATTTTTTAGATACTAATTATATTGGGATCATCTACGACCATGGAATTAGTTTAGAGCATCTCTTTCAGTGCTGTTATGATTCCCTTCTATGAGGTAGACCTGCTTATCTACTCCAACAGTTCGCCTTCATCACTCCTTGAATACTCCTCCAATCCTTGGTTAAATTCTTGAAGGTTGTCTTATCTAGTGTATATTTTTTTCTTTAATGGTAATTGAAGAGTAATATAATAATATAAGTAGTGCTAAAGTTGATGCACTAAATGAGAGTTTGAGGTGGGATGAGTCAATAAGCTTGAATTGATTAGTACATCTGCTGTAGTGAATTATAGTGACTTGTCCCATATCAATAAGGTATGAGGAAGGATATGAGCCATGATTTTAGTGATTTGACCACTACTAATGGTTCGAGGGAAGTGGAATGGCCAGGTACATGTCTGTTTTTGAGAGCCTTTTTACTGGTTCCTTCCCTGAGGTCTTCTTCATATGCATTTTCAAAAGGCTCAAACCGGACCCCAGACTATGGAAATACCTAGGCTGAGAGTATTTATGGGAATACTAGGGGTTCTTCATTAGTAGTGTGGAAGCTATCCAATTCACCATGTAGACAGATTAGTAGGTATTTCCATAGTCTGGTGTACGGATTGACTTAATTTTCAATTTGAAGTGGATGACTACCCATATAAGAATGATGATTCAATATTTCATGATTGTTACCATGGTTTGAAAATGGACGGGACAAAAGAAACACATAAGTTTCATACCTAGAACAGGTGGGGTGTAAAGTGGAGGGGATGAAAGGGAAAGTTCCTCTGATTCATGGATAGCTGACTAAGAGGCTGATATAGGTTCAATTCATCAATGTAGGTATATCAGTCACTGATTGATGTTTTCCTCAAAATACCCCTTTGCGGATGAAGCTTTTTACCTAGAATACCCCCATAATACCAAACAATTTGAGAAAGAGTTGCTGGAATTCTATTAGGTTCAAAGAGTATTTGTGAAAACAAGTATGTGACCATTACTGATACTGTTTTAGGAATCAATTTTTCAGATACACTTCTTGGAGATGGAAGTGGAGTGATTTTAGGAGGGCTGGGTAGAAGCCTCTGAGAAACCTTATGAGGGTATTATCGGCCTCAGAAAAAATATTTAGAGACAAAATATGGTTTTGGAGAACATAGAGAGGTTTAGAGAAAACGTCTCTCGGTAGTAGGGAAAGTTATGGGCCATGTATGCTCTTCTAAATAACCAAAACCACACCTCTGGGCACCTAGGATGACCGAGATGGAAGAAAGTTCAGTCCGTTTCTTGGCTACTTTATATCAATGGGTTAGAAAGGGTCAAATATATGGTACTTGAACCTATATAGTTCACCCTAAAGGTGCTGCTTATATATCAAGGGTTTAGAACCTATAAAAAGACAGAGTGAGAGAGGGAGGAGCTGGGATTCGTTCCCTTTTAGACTTATATATAGGAGGGGGAAAGCGATTAGGCCACTATTTCATTAGCTAGAAAGAGACAATGTCTTGTAGTGAAAGAGAAATGTTCAAGTGGTTGGAAAGTGGTGGCCAAGTAGTTGGTTTGGATAAGGCCCATAAGTGCATAATGAAATAGAGCTCCCAATGCCAACAAGAAACCAATTGAAACGGAAGTGGTATCAAGCCCAACACAATGAAAATTTAAACCATTCCCAGACAAGAGCATTAGAACATGTGCCCTATAAGAAAGGTGTATGTCCATGTGTGCGGATTGTTTCACTGAACAAACCAAATTCATCCAATAGGAAAATCGTATTATTGATATTAAGAAATCAAATGGAAGTGTTTTCTCACATTCTGGGGGGGTAGAATGGCCCAACGAACATCAGCTTGTTTTAATCTGAGGTGGGAGATTGACAGATGCATCAGGAGTGGAATACCATTGTATTAAAGGCATTATTTATTTATTGGGAATTCAGGATAGATTCAATAGTCAATCAAAATACGGTACGAGAAAAATAGCAGTCGAACATTTCATTTGTTATTTCATCGATATTAGATAGGTAGAAGACTAGTGGGTCCAAATCAATGACAATTCAACCCAGTTGATCCAATTCCAACAAAACTCAACTCTACTGGAGTTGAGTCGGTGGCGGAATAGGTGGTTTTGGCATATAATTGAGTTGACCACTCTGATATTTCATTTAGGTCAATGGGAGGGGGTGCCTTGTCCATGTACTCCTTTTCACAATGTGTTCACTCACCTGGTCCAGAGGTGGTAGTTGACCTGGGCCAAAAGATTCACTAGGTCTAACTGACCAGAGGGAAAACCTATTCATTCCCAAGTTCTCTAGGCTACTTTAGATTATAGGAGGGCATGGTCTACTACTAATATTATACCAAGGAGGACCCAGAATACATCATGTATCCCAGTGATACAATACATGAAGTATCCCAATGTCTAATAATTATATTATACTGAGCTCGAATCAGTCCATTTTTCAAGCGCTAGTGAATCAAGAAGGTTCTAGTCATCTAACCGGCTAAGCTATCCCTAGCGTTGTATCAGTCAGTACCATGGGATCTTTTCAGAGTTAGTTTCAGTTCAATCTGAAGAAAAAGGAACATGAAAAAGGTGATACAGACATAGTTGTTAGAGGAAGGAAGATGTGGAACTATTTTATCCGAATGCCTACAACTTATATTATACTGATTTTCTTCAAATCTAAATACCTGGTGAAAGGTGATCAAGACTGTGGGATATGCGAAGGTGTGTATGCAGCGATTGAGGTGAAGAATGAAGGGATCAAGTGAAAAGAATGCAAGACGTGCATTGGAGCTAACTGCATAAAACAATAAGTCATATTCCATGGTAGTGGACCCACGAGGTTCTAAATTCATGATTTGAAGAAGGGGTTCCAATCAAATGAGATTCGCCAGTCTATCGTTCGGAGTGATTCCATTTTCTTGAACCTATGGCCATGATGTTGTACTCCCAATGGAAATCACAGTGAAATATATTTTTGATGGATTTGAGACTAAATGTTTTCCAAATCATGTTGAAATGAGGATACACTATTAGATTAGAGTATTGAGATCATATCAAAGTTCAAAAGATGAGAATAGATAGATCCTACCACAAGAACATGTACTCTTCTATATAGTTTCTCCTTATCGTTAATCGAGCCTCTCCTCCCCTCAATCTTTTGAGGTATTGATATGATACAAAGGATCAAAAGTTTGGAAGGTTTTTGATCCAAAATGTGATTCCTAATGGAGCCCATCATTTGTTGGATATGGGCACCTAGCTGATCTATGAGTACCCTATGAAATATCATCACAACAATGGTAGGAGGCCTCCATGGGACTAGAGTGGTCTCCAATTATATATCAATAGTGGTTTAGCGAAGTCATGAAACTTGTTTGCCTTGAGTTGGAGGTTGAACTGCTATTATAAGACGATGTATAGTGGAACACCAGTGGACGAATGCGTTTGTTCGAGAACCCTCTAGACTGTGCACCCAACTCACGCATTTTGCAACTCGAGAGTCAACGTTGATGAAATTCCCATCCAAATTTATGGTGATTGAAATGGTAGAAGGTTCTAAAAGATACCACCCATTATAAACCAAATAGGGTGAAGTAGCTGAGTTCTAAACCCTTGATATATATATATATATATTAAGTGTAACCTTTCAAAAGGTTCAGAAAGACAATCCCTATTTTCCATTCAAGATAAACCACCATTAACTCAATTGGAAGGAATGCACCAGACACTCGATGGCTAATAGGAAACATAGAGGTGAGTTGTGGCTGATAAAAAAAAGGTATTGGGGTGAAAGGTAGTTCATTCATGCACTAGTTGGAGTGGTTTAGGTGGAACATGAAACTCAATTAGGAGAACCAGTTCAGTATAGCTCGCTGGACAACTCTGATACTCCAAGCCGGCCGGCTTGGATAACCGGCTTGGAGTTGTGGAGAAAACCGAAAAATGTCCCTCCATACTAGATGTAATATTTTATCAATTCGATAATGTAACAAAGATCATGGAATAAAAAATCCTTTTTCCATTTCAAATTACATCAGAAAATTCAGTTGTGAGAAACTCAGGTCTGTCAATACGATCATCCGAAATCGTTGCACGATCATGGTTGGGCACTATCCATTCGAGAGGTAATTGTCTCTCGCTTCTCCCCACCCACTCTGCGTATTCATCATTGATCTGGTCAAATAACTACTCAAATTCAAGTGGATCGCATTCCGCGTCTATCCTAGTTAAGGAACGACTATATGAGCTACTAATAGAATGGAATAGATCACTATGTATAAATTTTAGATCAGGTTATAAAATATCTAACCCTCCCTAAAGGGCCAAGATTACCTTAAAGACTCAACATTGAAAGGGATTTTTGTTCAATATCTAGCTCTACTCCCTTATAATTTATCCCAATTAAGTTTCTAAAAGATCTGACCCAAAATAAAGGGTGAGGTCCTCTATCTATATAATCTAGATAGTTAGATACTTCTTGTATCCCAGGTTCTACAGACTTATATATTAAGTAGCACCTATCTAACCCTCCCTTAATGGGAGGGTCAGGATAGGCGGAAGATAAAAACTATCTCAAGTTGTTTGTAGGTGACTTATCTGATCAAGTAAGGGGAGATATAGCTATAGTATCATTCCCAAGCACTAACATCAATTGCATCCGTTGGTCCATATAATGTCAAGTAGTCAATCTACCAGCAGTATAGGATGCAAATACATGTCCACCCAATTATCTACTACCATAAGGGAGAGTATTTGCAGGTATCAAGTGTTGTGAGGGATATAATTTTTTCATTTAGGGGTAATACCTATATTATACTTAAGGAATCGATGTCGTTAGTCTAAGATTAAATATGGAGGATTTGGAATCCATTTAGTATTCTGTTCGCTATGAAGTAGATCCAAAATTTCATCATATCATAGCCTTTGTTTTCTTGATCCGAAGAGAGCAATGCGAACAGTTCATGAGGTCATAGATAAAACCCTTATTGAAGTGTCTGGTATTGTAAGTACTCTTATTCAATCATATCATTCTCCAGATGGGATGAGATGGTGTTTATAATATGCTCTTATAGAAATTCTAAAACCACTAAAAAAATGACTAATCTGCTACTTATATTTAAGGGTTCTAAAGGGTAAACTAACTGAATCATATTGTGCAACTAGGTTTTTTTCCTCAACATAGATCATTGGATTATGAATTATTACTCTACAAATGTCAGAAGAAATTCATATGATAAATCTCTTGAGATACAAGAAATAAAGAGAGAACTCAGCCCAGTGGGAATTCCATGATTCTAATCAAGATTCCAATCATCAGTTCAAGAATTAAAAGCAGGTCGACACTAGATTTTTATTAGGTTATTCATTAGTATGACATTATTTATTTAGTAACAAGTTATATCTTGTTCAAACAAAATATTAGAGGCATGAACTATTGATTTGAAAATGTAATCTGGGCTAATATGTAAATGTGGTTATCTGTGGAAAATGATTTTTTTACTTCGGAAAATGTTGTGCCTAAA
This sequence comes from Viscum album, assembly GCA_963277665.1. Taxonomy (NCBI): domain Eukaryota; kingdom Viridiplantae; phylum Streptophyta; class Magnoliopsida; order Santalales; family Viscaceae; genus Viscum; species Viscum album. Next base: position 801,630,930 of record OY728119.1, on the reverse strand, counting down.
TTCATTTTTGAAATTGATATTTCCATCTTCTGCCTTCTATCTCCTACCCTTAAGTATTTGTATAATGGTAATCAGCCCGTAGGCCTTAGATAACCAGCTTATAGGAAGGTAAAGAAAGGTAGCATGGTTATAGGATGGGCATTCAATCGCATGTTAGCGAATTTATATATATAATGGTAGGGGAATTAGTCAACTATCTATCGCAGTAGTAGTATCCTTACCTTCTCCTTGTACAAATCAAGCCTTTAATTTCAATATATATCAGTACCATTCCTCCACTTTTCCAGTTCTTTCCTTTTATCTTGGGCATCCTGTCCATGAATACACCCTCATTAATCTTTTTTATGAGCTACACACTATATATATTAGTACTCGTCTTTGAAATAAGATCTCTCCCTTCCTATATTGTATCACGGCTAAGGTAAGGGTAACATTGGAAATTGGTAAATGGCTGGCACAATCAAATAAGTACATTATTTCCTTCTTTATAGATTCATTATGATTATGATTCCCTTTTCTTACCCTGCTTGGTAGAACTATTCCCTCCTAGTTCATTTGGAAGAAGAAACAACCAGAAAACAATAGCACTAGTAAGGAGAAACCACATGTAGGCCCACTACTAGAAATTTATCCCCAAGAGTTTAGCTTCCTTGACCAAAATACTGATACCTACATGCTTTTAAAAGAGCTACAAGCATATTTTTTATCACATCTTGAGCTTTTTCACTCAATATGGAAGTATGATGTCGTAACGAAATTTCAATAGGCCTTCAGTTTAAAAGGATGAAAAATTCACTATGATAGACTCCCACTCATAAAGGGGGATATTTATTAACCAAAACAACAATAGAAGCGCTAAGATGGATAAAAACTAACTCCTTTATAACTACATTTAGGGAGTTACGTTCGCTAAAAATCCCTATTCCCAGATCCAACTGAATCACCTCGTGAGCCAAGAAAGGGAATAGTCAATTGATCCCACCCTTTCTCATCCCTATATTTTCTTTTTTTTTTCTTTCAATTCAATTATATTCATATAAATATAATCCATCAGCTAGCCATACATGATTTTTTTCATTCTTCTAATCCATAATATTGGAATATAGTATTATGATTCATGTAGTCAAATAGGACTCAACTATTTGCATATAAGGCTATCCTAGGGGGTATTCCAACTCATTGTAAGAGGAAGGAACTGGTATTTGGAAGTAAATCAAATAATTAGTAAGAAAAATTTGATTCATTAGATAAAGGATGGATTACTCGATAACAAGCATCCATTCTATTTATTTTAGATAGAAATAATAAGCAGTTGATGACCTGGATTCCAATCGATGTGACATATGTATTAATTCATGAAAGCTCTTCATATCGATATCCAGATTAAACCTCCCCATACCCAAACTACCCATCCATTTCGTTGACAATGAAAATATATATAAGTACCAGTCTCCCTAATCCAGATGGAAGCAAATGAGTATGAGCTATCTCCTTCTCATTGGTCTTCACCAATGGGGAAGAGAGTCCACCAATTCCCGATTCCCATGCCAGTGCCTTTCAACCATCTCTTTCTCTCTCCTGGCGGCTAGCACCAACTGTCCCAACCCTACCTATTATCTCCTTCGATTCTAAGGAGAATATATCAAACTCTACTACTTATATTTTAATGCCTCCTTGTCCCAAACCTGCGCCGTCGGCTGACCTCAAGAAATCGTTTTACCACCCATCCATTAAGGAGTACGAACGAGCAGAGAAATGACCTGGATCCAAGCTATAGACCTCCTTTTTCACCAATCCTTGAATCATGTCCTCTACTATTAGAATATAAAGTCTTAACCCTATTGGTTCATTCGTTTCTATGCCTATCCCCGAGAGGCGGTATGCACAAAAAATGAATATCATCTATGTATTCCCATTTTACCCCTTTCATATTGATTTCCAATCCCCATCATGAACCTTCCTGCTACCTCCCAATCACTTATCTTCCCCTCGGTAGGACCATGAGAGATGTCAAGGCATGAACTATATTGGATGAGTACATGACTCTACTATAATAGTCCAGTGTGAGACTTCATACATAAATTACTTCGACATTCCCAAAAGAGTTTTATAGGTGTTTTAGGACCGGTTGTAATTGTGTATTAGCTGGGAAACCCTTGAATAATATATACCATCTCTAATAAGTGGGGGTGAAGCTCTGCTCTAAACAACTGTAGATGCGTTGATAGAAATTCAAGAAACCAAACACCCAATAGAGGAATACAAGGTGGGACAAGTGATGGAGCACTCGACCACTACCCCACCTCCCTAGGAAATCTATAGAGATCTTGTCCCCTCTAGGCCTTTGTCAATCTCCTCAATAATATTTCCGATCATTTTTCACTTCCGCTGTTAGACCCACTGGAACACAAGGCCAACTCTTCCCACTTCCCTATATTAATGAATTGATCGGGTTTCTCAAGAAGTTAAGTCAACTAAGGCGGTGTTAGGCATTCCGGAGTATACTTCACCTGTCAATGAAAAAGGCCCCTCCATGGTCTAGATGTTACACTATACAGTAGGCATCCTATCTCGATCAGTAATGCACTATATCATAGGGAAAATCACAGAAATTTCAGTCCCATGCTACTGCCACGAAATAACAACACCTAACTCTTTGGGAAAGATAAAAGGGATGAATACCCTAGCTATTATTTTATAATATCCACTATTAGAAAGTAATAGGCCAATATTTATTTGTTCATTCAACCAGATATCCCTAGATATTGAGTGCGAATCCCTTTCATGCTGGTTTATGAACCCCCCATATGGACTCTAAAGCCCTGCCCTGTTCTTGAAGGGATGAGGGAGCATCCATTTTACTCCCAGATCAACCCCTATTCCTCATTATTACCTTCCAAACAGGGTTTCTCTACTTTTAAAAACAAGTTGCATCTCTCACAAGGGTGATAGTGTTCTATATGAAAGGAGGGTGACTTCTAGTGTAAATTCATTTTTATTATATTCATCTGATGACGATGATCGACCGTTATTCTCCTACAAATTCTGTTGAAAGGGAGTAGTGAATAATGATTAACACCTTAGGTAATCACTCAATCCATCAGTCTTTTTCTAGAAATGGTATTTTCCAATTTCAACTATGGAAACACATATCGGTCGAACGATAGAAAGACAACAAAAAGAATCAGAACAAAGGAGGAAGAAGAAGAAGAGGTATTTATAAACTAATAGCCAAAAGAAAAGTAGAAGGGATACCATTTGAATACTGAGAGTGAGTAGTGATTATCCAATATTAATTAATATTTTTATAAAGATAGTCTTTTTAAAAGGGAGAAGACCCCCAATCTCATGACAGCTAACAGAAAATATGCTGTTGATATAGGAATATATGATACATAAGATGGGAGAGGAGTTCAAATAAATAATATAATCAGAACAATAAGCTGAAGGAAAATGACACTAGCTAACCATATGCTATTCTACCTTCCTTCCTCTAGGTCAAAACATCTCCAATGGTACTTGAACCTCTTATCACTAAGGAAAAAGTGCCCTTTCTATTCATGATCCACCTTACCGAATCCTTCCTCAGTGTTGACTCCATTTATTTAGGCATTTATCTGGTAATAGAATAGGACTGATTACTTGGAAACCCTTACCTTGTTAATAGAAAAACTTATATTTTTAGAATAGGTGAATTCTGGATAAGGTTCACCAGAGGATAGAGAATCAAAATTGATAGGTATGTGAAAAAGGTCCCGATATATGTTTGCAAGTGAGGCTTCAGGGGCCCATAAGCCCAGGAACATTTAATGAAAAACCATGAGTCATATGATGGGAGTTACTAGTGTATTCGGTGCAACATTTATATGTACACAAACTAATGGTTCACTTATTTGGGAACAAAAGTTTGAAAGTCATCTATGACTGATAGAATAATATTCTCAATTTCTTGATACCATACTTATCCTGAATGGTGGATATGCCAAGTGTTGTGCGACATTGGTTGAGTGATTAGGTTGGGATGTGAAGAGTAACATAGTAACTTCCACATACCTGTTCCACTCTTATGTGATTATGTTACACAATTAGGGGAGAGTGTAGGCGAATGAAGGAAGGCGACCCTCACAGAAGAGAATCCCTCAGTTCAACTCAAGTCTCCTTCAGACCCTCATTATGCCAAGCTCTTAATTGACGGACATTCAATATTGAGACTTTATACTCATATCTGAAATTTAGGAAGAAAGGTTCCCCAACCTATGATATCCTTCTAAGGAGGCCACATCTGACATCACTCTGAGAAATAGTTCCCCTTGACCTATGATCATGTTGTGCAATCAGGATTTCCTCATATCCTCAATGATGAGATATTTATTTATTCACTTGAACCATGGGAACGAATATATAGGTAAAGGGTCTGAATTAGTGAATTTATCATCTTATTTAATACTTTACTAACCTTAGTTGGGTACTGTAAGGAGACACAATAAAATCTAGACAACTCTTGCCTTCTATGAAAATATATTAGCTAGAGTTCTCTGACATGAAGTGCTCGACAACAGTGATACAGGAAACCATACAATTGAAGGCTAAAAGATAGGGCTTACTAACTTATTTTATGTGTGCAGATGTAGCGTCAGTGAGGGAGTTAGGGGATGTGGGATTATCTATAGTAAGGGGTGTTTTCTTGCAGGGTGACGTTGGGATGATGAAGAGTTGTAATGAAACCATGTTCGGGCCTCAAATTGTTTCTCGGGTGGTCCAAATGAAGACACCAATAGGGGATCAACTATTAGAATATAATAGGATCTTCTAAAAACAATTCGGTGGATAATTGGAAATGATGAGAAGCAAAACAAGGCAATGATTTGAGGGAGACAGTTGGATCCCTTGTTGATACTCAGTGATGAAATAGAAAAAATAGCTGGTAGATAAAATAAAGTTCTCTAAAGAGCGAGATAAAATAATATCGCTAAAGATAAAATGTTAACGAGGTGCATACCCAACTACTAGCAAAAAAACTATTACACAAGTAGTTGAGTTCCCCATTATTCTGGACCACTGTCACTCTATCTGGAAAAAAGTATTCCCCAAAGCGTTCTCAACGAAAGAGATTTAGAAGCGACATTGATGTATTTATTTAACCAATTCACTGATTTTTTCACCTTTTGATCATATTTGGTAGCCTATTCTCTTTACATTTCCTTCATTCACTCTGTCCAAGTAATGATTACTAGCATGTGTACTAGATCGGCTGAGTCTTGGAGATAAGGAGTCTTATTATTTGAGGTATTTACTATGATATCAATATATTGGGATGGTGCAGCTCTCAATAGGATGATAAATAGAAGAACTAAAGGAATGGAAAAGGGACTATGCATCGAAGGGGACAACAGAGCAGATGGTGAGCAGCTAAGTATAGAGATGGTGATTAATTGCCATAGGAAGTAGGTCTGTCTTATGAGGGATCAATATTTGATATAGATAGGAGGTATTACATAATGGGAAATCCATTAAGGAAAAATGATACGACCCATTATTATTCCAAGAAATTCTTCCTTTTCATCCGTAAGACACAAGGTTCTGAGCACTAGTCACCTATTTCTCTGATGGGAAAACCGTTGTAACCACCACCTGAACATATTCATCATTTACTGATGCTTCCCCTTCCATCCACCCTATTTTGTGCAATTCTTTCTTGAATTCGGTTCTTCTTATGTGAAATATTATTCTTTCATTCCCCTACACTCCATCGTTCAAATTCATTCCTTTTTGAAGCCTGTGTTGTTTTGGATGACGGATGCGTCTGCGTCTTTGTGTTCATCTGTAAATGATGCTAGAGGCGAGGTTTCAAAGGAGATGGATCTGATTTCCATCCAACTCCTTCAGAAACTATCTTCCTCGATCAGGAACATCCCTCATTCAGAGTAGAATCTTGTTCAAGGTCGAATGATTAAGTGGTGGTAGGGGAACCACAAGATGTATTTTCATGATTGATGCAATTTATCATTCAAAGGGGTTTTCCATAGATCTTAAATGAATGAATTAGAAAAGATATCTGATTTCAGATATTAACTGTTTAATAAGGAGCATATTTTCCATAAATTTATGTCCTGGATTCCACATACCATCAAAACGGAAGAAGTGTCCCTTGTCCTTTCTTTCTTAAATAAGGCCACAAACCATGATTTCCCTGGAATCCATTACACATACATTTCTGTATGGTCATGTTGTATTTATGCCTAATTGATTCATCAATTTAAAGAACATAACATTGGTGGAATCTCCGGAATCAAGAATGCAATTGTACAAAAACATATCATTTCTCCTCAGAGTGTTGTAGAAAGGGAAAAACTAGCTAAAGTTACCTTTATTTATATCCTGATTCATTGCCTGGAAGACTACCGGACAGTATTAATTCATATCTTTCACTTCTTACGTAAGCCCAAAAAAGATTCTTACATGTGAAGGGATCCAAGCCAATTCTGACAGAGGAACATGTAATTTTATTTCTTCCAATTCACTTTCCAGATATATATTTATGTAAAAATAAATAACAGGAGATACAAATTTGAAAAAATATACTTTTTTGGCTCTGATCGCGTTGTCGAGCGCGTCAAATTAGTTGTTTAATTTTGACTAGAATTTCTGCAGTATAGCAGCAACCCTAGGTCGTCTCTCGACAGAGCCTTAGATCTTTAATTTAAAAAGAGGGTTTTTATAATGAATGTATAATTTGATTGAGGTTTTGTAATACTTGAAGGTTTTATGATTAAAGATGAAAATAGAAAATGAAAGCAATAAAACAATGTAGAGATTAACAGAATTAATTAAGTGTGATCAACCCGGGTTCTCACATGATGTTTATCCTTCATCGCTTCATGATATAGGGATATGATCTTTTAATACCTGGTTTGTAACACCTAGAACAAGAATGTTACCGAGTTTATACTAGGATACCTCCTAGGGTTTAGTCAAAAACACAAAATGATTCACCGGACACCGCTGATGATTGGGAGAATTGTGTTTGACTTCATAATCGAAACTCACTAAGGCAACACACCAAGAACTAGATGCGATGTTCAGGTTTGTATGTTATTTCTTTGTGATACCATGACATAAATGTACATGGACTTGACAGTGCTTATGTGAGTTCAATTGACCAATATGAACCACACAAACACCACAATTGAAAGGGGGAAAAGAAAGTGGTGAACGGTGTGTGAAACAACACATGAGTGGGTACCCCCAAACATGATCATATGAGTTGAGCAAGACAAACCAGTACATAACTCAATAAAATAAGAATATGGGACGCTGAAATACAACACAACAACTTGGAATTCAAAATATCATTCAAATATTAAAAACCTGAAGCTTTGGATTTATATCATGTTTCTCCCTGGGTGATCACAAGGGGTTTAGAAACCCATGGGAGAGGAAGAAGAAGAAGATGTTAAAGTAGAACTTCCCATAGCCTCTAGAACTTATAGGGATGTTGAGAAGACTCCTTTGGGACTCCAAAATGGCAGCACCTTGCCTCCTGGCCTCACTTCCAAATGGGGTGCCCAAGGTGTCTTTTTATAGGCAAAACGAGAAGTGTTTTTTGGAACTCAGATTTTGATAAACCACTTGGAGAAAGGTTTTCGAATATTATAAAGTCAAATATCCCTTTTGAAAAAACTGGAAATTTGTATCCCCACGTCTTTTCTATCATCATCAAAGGGTTGGCACTTTTTGGACCACTACAGCTCAAGATATTGATAAAATACAGAATTCCACTTTTGACTTTGTGCATATTCGATGACTTGGACAGATCAGTTCGGATGGCCCCCATAGAAGCTGAATTAGGATTAGGGTCCTTGATAAGAAATGTAGAATATTAAATTATGGATCGGACACAAAATATCTGCCCATTTGGATGCACAGATGTTGCGTACTATTCAAAATAGTGGATAGTTTTCCATGGATCCATGCAATTTTGGCCCATTTTTCTTCCACTTAATCAAGGGCCCTCCAAATCATCTCCACCTACATTTAAATAAAAAAAAGTAACATTGCCCATTCAAATATTGATTAAAATTAATAATTTGATTCAAAAATAATGTGAAATTTATTATTATATTTGGAATATTCATTACAAAACTAGTTTAAAACAGCGGTGTAAGGGAGGAATAAAACAGTGAATCGTGGTACGATCACACCCCCACACCTAAAAATTTTCACTCGGGGGAAAAGTCACATATCCCAATAAAATTATTTAAATATATATTCCCAACATCATGAAGATTTAATATTTGAGGAAATTTTATTTAAAGTAATGTGATCAATGCACGAACCACACCAAGGAGTTCTTCCTAGTGAAAATAGAAAAAGAGGTCTCATAAATAATATCATAGAGAAATTCAAAAATATTCATGATACCAAATTGAGTGATGAATTAAGAAGTAAACCATGACACTAACTCTCTATGTGTGTGTGTGAAAACTATTCCATGCTATTCCTTCCACTAGCTATCCAATAAATATATGTTATTTTATCATTTTTTGGATTAAATGATTTTGTCCACCGAACCTACCATACATCCTTTGCAATCATATTTCAAGACCCACTTACTTAAGCATTCCCAGAAGTCAAACCATAAGCTCCCAACCTAGATATCCCCATATGTTGCACATTTCATCACTCCCCTCATTTATTTATTTTTTAGAAGTTGCATTGGGAACAAATCCTACACTCATCTCTCAACCCTTGTTTGATATCCTCATGACACTAATTGCAATAGTTATAACAAGATCAAAGGTTGAGGAGGAGTGGTTTTTGACCTACCCAAGACACAACAATTTTTTATTTTAATTTTTTGATGGTGTAAAATAGTCGGACATTAGGTACACACACGTAGGTCAATCTAGTACAGTAATGAAACAGATCAGATAAGGAACGAACATATGGAAATATCATTTAAATCTGAAAAATATTAACCAAACATATATTTACCTTATATTAAGTAAGAAATAATCACACTTTGTGGTTTGGTGCAAACTTTTTGGAGATATTAGTGACACAATTTTTCCAAAAACTACTCACACAAGGGGCATTAATCATCTCAAAGGTTTCACATAGATACGACCATTTATATCATTGAAAGAAAAATCACTCCCTGATGTTAAATTCATACAAATATTCTTTTTGGACTTTTTTATGGTATTTTTTACTTTCCCCCCTTTATGGTCACCAAATCATTGATCATTGAAATTGATGATGGGGAAAAAAGAAAATACCATAAAGAAGGCCAAAAGGAGAAAAAAAAGAAAATGATGAAAATTCCAAACTAACCCAGGAATGTATCCACCCCCATGCCTAGAATGTGTAGTGTCCTCACTGAAATAACTGAGAATGTGAGAATAAAGGATAAAACCTGGTGTGTTTTATTGTAATGATGAATCGAGAAGGTGGATTTCGTCCACCAAATTCTTTGTAAAATCCTCATAAAAGTGTTTAAGTCACTGCCCATTGACGGTAAGACTTCATCCACTCTACTCATGGAAAATCTGTATTGTACTAAAAGGGTAAACATTAGTAATAGTATAAGGACTGACCCATCGGGAACGATGCTCACCTGGGTAGAGATTAAGCCTGGAATTGTACATGAGGACATTTTCCCCAATATGGAACTTCCGCTGGTGAATCATGATATCTTGAATATCCTTTCTCTTCTCTTTATAGATCCAGGAGTTCTCATATGCATCACTTCGAATTTATTCCAAGTCTTGAATCTGTATCATTCTTTTCTCACCTGCATCTGAAAGGTTCATATTACGTTGTTTAACAGCACAATATGCACGATGTTCTACCTCCACTGGGAGGTTAAAATCCATTCCAAACACAATTCTGTTTGGTGACATTCCGATTGGGGTTTTAAAAGAAGTACGGTATGCCCAAAGTGCATCATCCATGTGAAAAATACAATCATTCCTTTTGGGTTGTATCGTTTTTCCAAGATTCCTTTAACATCCCGATTTGATATTTCTACTTATCCATTAGTTTGGGGGTTATATGAAGTGGAGACTTTATGATCAACCCCATATTTACAAAGCAAAATTTTCATGTTGCGATTGAAAAAATGTGAACCCTGATCACTAATGATGAATCTTGGTAAACCCGACCTACTGAAAATTTGGGACCTCACAAAATCAACAACCACTCGAGAGTCATCAGTCCTGGTGGCCTTTTCATCCACCCATTTAGCTACATAGTCAACAACCAATAATATTTATAAAAATCCAAATGAATTTGGAAAAGGCCCCATGAAGTCAATGCCCCATCCATCGAAGATCTCACAAAATAACAAGGGATGTGGGGCATTTCATTCCTCTTGGATATATTCCCTATGAATTGACAACGATTACATGACTTGAAAAATATATGGGCATCCCTATACATTGTTGGCCAATAAATTCAGGAGTCATGGACCTTTAAATCAGTACATTGAGAGCCAAAGTGGCCCCCACATGCCAAAGTGTGGCAGAAAGTCAAAATAGAGGTGATCTCATTGTCAGGGACACACCGAAGAACTACTTGGTCACTAAAAATTATTCACAAGTATGGGTCATCCCAAATGTACCAACGAGAATCATGCTTAAGTCTCTGGGATTGTGAAATCTTGAAATCATTGGGGACCCTAGATGTTTCTTGAAAATTCACAATGTCCGCATACCAGGGGGTAAGGACCACAACAACGCAAAGGTTCTCATGAGGGAAGAATCCTCCAATGGGTAGGGGTGAGTAAACATGATGGTCCAATGGTGGGGAAATCCTACTAATGTGGTCATCTACCACATTCTACACCCCTCTCTTATCTCTAATCTCAGGGTAAAACTCTTGGACGAGGAGCATCCACCGAACGAGGCATGGTTTGGCTTCAGGTTTCTTTAGGAGGAAACGAAGGGCAGCATGATCAGAGAAGACGATAATTTTTTACCCGAGAAGATATGAACGAAATTTTTCCAAGTAAAACACAATAGAAAGGATTTCTTTTTCAGTGGTTAGGTAGTTTACTTGGGCATGGTCAAGGGTACACGAGGCATACACAATGACATGAGGATCCTTCTCAACCCTTTGTGATAAAACCGCCCCAACTGCAAAGTTAGAGGCATCACACATGAGTTTAAAGGGGAGATCCCACCTTGGTGGTTGGATTATGGGAGGTGATGTGAGACTCTTTTTTAGTGAACTGAATGCATCATCATAATTTTTATCAAACACAAACTCAGAATATTTTTGCAATAACCAGGATAATTGAAGTGCAATCTTACTAAAGTCTTTAATGAATCGGCAGTAAAAACCAGCATGACCCAAAAAAGATCGCACCTCACGAACAAATGTTGGATATGGAAGTGATGAAATTAATTCAATTTTAGAGTTATCAACTTGAATTACCTTATTTGAAATGAAATTCCAAAGAAATATCCCCCGCTCAACCATAAAATGGAATTTCTCATAATTTAAAACAAGATCTCTTTCAATGGAGCGGCGGAGGATAGAACCTAGGTGTTCTAAAAAAATCATCAAATGAAGATCCATTTACCGTGAAATGATTGAGAAATACATAAGTCCCAACGCCTTGATTGAGGAAATTGGTAGAATTTATGAACGAAGGTTACAAGTTGAGGCCCCTGAGGAGAAGGAATCGTGGATCGACAAGCAAGATCGAATAATTTCTTAGGGATTCAATCAAGGAAAAATATATCTGGAAGAATTCATCCAGACAATGGACAGGATGATCTCACATCTAGAAGAACTTCTCAGGGAGGATACAAACACACAGGTTAGCACTTTTCACTAGGAATTATATAGAGTGGCTGATTCAAAAAACCTGAGTCTGGTGTATAACAATTTTGTGAGCTCCTTTAGCACGTAGTGGTTTTGGTTTTCCGAATGATGGTTTCCCACTTGTCCTTAAAGTGGATTTTTTAAATAAAAATTTATATTTGAATGGTGAAATCATCCATAAAGACTTCCATACAACACTCAAGGTACTCAGGAAAAAATACTCAACATACATCGCTGAAAAGTACCAGGAGAATTACACAGACTGAATGGCATCCTTCTATATGAAAATGTGCCAAATGGATAGGTAAATGTTGTATTTTCTTGGTCCTCAGGGGGCATATGGATTTGTAAATAACCCTAATAGCTATCAAGGAAACAATAATGGGACTTACCAGCCAGTCGTTCTACCATTTGGTCAATGAAAGGTAATGGAATGTGGTCCTTTCGTGTGGCTTGATTTAGTCGATGGTAGTCAATACAGACTCTCAAACTATTTTGCACACGTGTTGGAACCAATTCATTCCTTTCACTTGACACAACTGTTATTCCTATTTTTAGGCACAATTTTCACTGGGCTAACCCATTTACTATCAGATATAGGATAAATGATCCCCGTAGAAAGTAATTTACTGAATTCCAATTTTACCACTTCAAGAAGAGTGGGATTCAACCGACGTTGAAATTTTCTTACGGACTTAGCCTCATCATCCAAAAGTATATGGTGCATACAAATAGATGGGCTAGTCCCAGGTATATCAGCCAATTTCCATCCTATTTCCTTTTTAAACTATCTCAAAATTTTGAGCAGTTTCGATTCCTATTGTGGAGAGAGGTTATTGGAAATAATGAAGGGTGGTTGGTTAATACCCTCAAGATATGCATATTTTAAATTTGAAGGAAGTGGTTTAAGTTCCAACACTGGTGGTTTCTGTATTGAAGGAGGGAATTTAGGGGGAGTGAGGTCCATTAAAATGTCCATCTTATCATGTTTATTCTCTAAAGATAGATAATATATAGAAATGAGATTTGTAGAATCATCGACGGTCATGGGTACCTCAGAATGAACACACTCATCAATTAAAGCACAAAATTTACACTTTTCAGAACCCACAAAACACTGAAACCATGAATCAGAACTCAAATCATCCAAGGGTGAAGAAAACAAAAATGAACCAGAGTTTGGGTTGAGGAGATAATTGTGTGTGTGTGCATCGTTTGAGAGCACTTCCATAGAATATACAGGAAGAGTGGAGTTCTCTTCAAGGGGTGTTTCATATCCTCAAGGATGTTAAAAAATACCACTTCTCCTCTGAATTCCATGGACAGTGTACCATTGTGAACGTTGATGATCGTTTTTTCTGTTTTGAGGAATGGCCTCCCATGTATTTGAGGAGCGTGTCCTTGGGTTCGGGTATCTCCCATCTCAAGAATGTAGAAATCAGCAGGGAAGGTGAGATTCTTCACTCTAACAAGGACATCCTCAATCACTCCTTTTGGATGCATTGTACTCCATTTGGAAAGTTATATGACAATACCTGTTGGTTGAAGCTCTCCAACCTGTAGAGAAGTATACACGAAGTGAGGAATTACATTAATGGAAGCACCTAAATCTAGTATAGAATTAGAAAATAAGGTCTCTCCTATGGTACATGGTATCGTGAATGTGACCGGATCCTTTCATTTGGTTGGCATTGCTGGTTGAATCAAGGCAAAGACATTCCTACCCAAGTTGACTCTCTCATTCCCCTTCAGCCTTCGTCTATGGGTGCAATTTTTGTTAAGAAATGTTGCATATTTAGGAATTTGCTTGACTGTATCCAATAAAAGAATATTAAAGTGAACTTTTTTAAAAGTATCAATTATCTCCTTATCAATATCATTATCAAATGTTTTCTGAGATTTAGAGAGTCTTTGTGGGAAAGGAAGAGGAATGGATTGTTTATTTGAATCATAAATGATAATTTGAGTTACCATTTTAATTTTTTTTCATTACATGAAATTTTTGAGGGTTGGGAAGGAGTGTTTTCATGAGGGGGACATACCTGTTTCATAGACTCAATAGAAGGAGAAGCTTCTTTACCACTCCGAAGTGTAATTGCACATAAATAACCTTTGTCCTTCAGATTGGAAATGGTTTGGGACTATATTTGTCAAGACCCTTGCAACTTAAGCTCACCGATGGTGTTCTCCAATTGTCCCACTTGAGTTCGTAGGTCTTGAATGACCGATTGTGTGGTCTGTTGGAACTAAAGGTTCTGGGTTTCCATTTGCTTCACCTTATCCATGAGGCTTAATTCATATTTGGGGGTATGAGGATTATTTTATGATGTTGATGGATAATAAGGTTGCATACCTTGGCCTTATTGATACTAATTCTTCTTGGGGTATCTTGAGTTTCCTCCTTGTAGGTACTGAGGTTGTGCTTGCCACCCTAGATTTGGATTTGGACTGAATTGTTCTTTCTTGAAGGGAGGTTCTTGTTGGAATGGATGCCCTGGGAACATATCTGCACAGGACTCAGATGAATCTTGACGTTTTGGGCACTGGTTAGAGAAATGAGTGTTATCAGAACAAATACAACAATGTAATGGAATAGAAGTAGAGTGCGAGTTACCTTGTGCTTGAGATGATTGTCTTAAAAGGGTATTCATCTCATTAAGGTTAGTATCTAACTTTTGTTCAAGGGATGAATGACTTACCTCATGGACTCCTTGGGTTGGTTCAATTTCTTGTGTACAAAATTGTTGTGCATTTTGAGCCATGTGGGCTATTAATTCGCGAGCAGTGGAAAGAGTTTTGTCAACTAGGTCACCACCAACTGCAGCATCAATCATTCCATGATCCATGGGGATAAGTCCCTCATAGAAGTATTGGATTAATAGTTGTTCACTAATCTGGTGGTGGGGTAGCTTGAGAAAAGTCTTTTGAATCTCTCCCAGTATTCATGAAGGGTCTCTCCTTGTGATTGCCTAATTCCACATATTTCTTTCCTAATTGATGAAGTTCGGGAGGCAGGGAAAAACTTCTCTAGAAATAGTCTTTTATGGTCATTCCAGCCCTCAATTGTGGTAGGAAGATAGTATAGCCAGTCTTTGGCTACACCAACAAGGGAGAAAGGGAAAGCCCAAAACTTAATTAGGTCCTCAGAGACATGTTGGTGTTTCATGGTAGGGACAACTATACGAAACACATTAAGATGTTTGTGAGGGTCCTCACTGAGAAGACCATGGAATATAGGAAGAAGGTGGATGAGACCTGATCTCATATCAAAGTTGGCTTCTTCCTTGGGATATTGGATGTATGCAGGTTGGTACTCCACATCAGGGGTGGTCAGTTGTTTTAAAGGTCGATTATTTGCAGCCATGTTTTCTTAGGTTTGATGGGGTTCAACTTTGGATTAGTTTAGAACCACTTGAGGTTCCAATAGGGGTTCCTCAATGTTACTTGATTGACCTCCTCTAGATTCCTTGATTTGAGTGTGAAGTGACTTTTCAATTTCACGGTCAAATTCAAGTAGTGTTTCTTTACCAGATCGGGTAATGCAAATAATTTTTGAAGTTTGTTTTTTTGAATATGTATAAAATAACTTTTGAAGGGTGAAAATAGAAAATAATGTTATAATACAGAATTATAGAGAGGGAGATGGAGAAGAAGAGAGAGAGAGATAGAGATAGAAAGAACACACCAAAAAAACCAAAAATAAAGACAAAACCCAAAACAAAAACAATGAAATGGGGGTGGGGTATTTAAAGGAGTACTAATAAGAAGTAAAATAAATAAACAAAAGGAAATAAAGAACAAAAAGATCTTCGCTCCCTGGCAATGGCGCCAAAATTTTATCGCGTTGTCGAGCGCGTCAAATTAGTTCTTCAATTTGGACTAGAATTTCTGAAGTATAACAGCAACCCTAGGCCGTCTCTCGACAGAGCATTAGATCATTAATTTAAAAAGAGGATTTTTATTATGAATGTATAAGGTGAATGAGGTTTTGTAAAACTTGGGGGTTTTATGATATAATATTAAAATAGAAAATGAAAGCGATAAAACAATGTAGACATTAACAGAATTAACTAAGCATGATCAACCCGAGGTACTTACATGATGTTTATCCTTAATCACTTCATGATATAGGGTTATGATATTCTAATCCTTGGTTTGTAACACCTATAACCCGAATTTTACTGAGTTTATACTAGGATACCTACTAGGGTTCTGTTGAAAACACACAATGATTCACCGGACACCGCCGATGATTGGGTGAATTGTGTTTGACTACATAACCGAAACTCACAAAGGCAACACATGAATAACTTGATGTGTTGCCCAGGATTGTATGTTATTTCGTTGTGATACCATGAAATAAATTTACATGTCCTTGACAGTGCTTATGTGAGTTCAATTGACCAATACGAACCACACAAACACCGCAATTGAAAGGTGGAAAAGAAAGTGGTGACTGGTGTGTGAAAAATCACTTCAATGGGTACCCCAAACATGATCATATGAGTTGAGAATGACATACCAGTACATAACATAATAAAATAAATATAGGGGATGATGAAAAACAACACAACAACATGGAACTCAAAAGATCATTCAAATATTAAAAACATGAAGCTTGGGATTTACATCACGTTCCTCCCCAGGTGTTCACAAGGGGTTTAGAAACCCATGGGAGAGGAAGAAGAAGAAGATGTTGAATTTGCACTTCCCATAGCCTCCAAAACATATATGGATGTTGAGAAGACTTCTTTAGGTCTCCAAAATGGAAGCACCTTTTCTCTTGGCCTCACTTCTAAATGGGGTTCCCAATGTGTCTTTTTATAGCCAAAATGGCAGGTGGTTTTGGGAACCTAGATTTTAATAAACCACTTGGAGAAATATTTTCGGCTATTATACAGTAGAATCTCCCTTTTGACAAAACTGGAAAGTTGTAGCACCACTTTGTTTCTATCACCATCGAACATTCGGAACCATTTGGTCCACTAAAACTTGAGATATTGATAAAATACAGAACACCGCTTCTGACATTGTACATATTCGGTGACTTGGACAGATCAGTTCTGATGGCCCCCATAAAAGAAGAATCAGGACTTTTTTCCTTGATATGAAATGTATAATATTAAATTTTGGATCGGCCCAAAAAATATCAGCCCATTTGGAAGGACGGATTTTGCGTAGTATTCAAAACAGTTGACAAATGTCCATGGATCCATGCAATTTTTGCCCATTCTACTTCCACTTCAAAAGGGCTCTCCAAATCATCTCCACCTACATTGAAATAATAAAAACAAGTAAAATTGCCCATTATAATATTGATTAATATTATTAATTGATTCAAACATAAAGTTCAATTTATTATTATATTTGGAATATTCATTACAAAAATAGTCTAAAACAGTAGTGTAAGGGTGGAATAAAATAGTGAATCGTGGTACGATCACACCCCCACACTATGGGATTATCCTATTTTGCCTCAGAAGACTCTAAAACACCATTTTGTATATCCCATTATCATCCTGCATCCCAAAAATCCAATGTTCATACACCATTGCAGAGATAGATTCGGCTATTTCTAGAATCTCTGTAGGTGTAGTTTCTGACCTAAAGAAATCAGTTAGTCTAGCCCGACCAGTCAAAATCAGTACTATCAGTAGTCACAATGGGAATAAATTGATATTCTAGGTGATAAAATTCATTAAAAATTCTTCTGGAATTAGTAAAAGTGTCTTATTTTATGTTCGGGAGAGTCAACCGAGAAGAAGTGAGTGAGAGTGGAAGGAGAAATTCTAGCAAAAGGTTTCTGTTAAAAACTGTGTTAGTTGAATGAATTGAAAATCCAGAGAGAGATAGTCCTCAAGATTGTTTTCCTGGGACTTCCCCTAGGCTAGGGTAAAGTAGGAAAGGGAAGAGCAGTCTTTGTAAGGGGTAAAAAAAGAAAATATTTACTGGCTACACTGAATGGCTTTCAAAATTCATTTTCCCTTTCTAACATCACAATTATATTCTAATAGTTGACTCTCATCACTAGCTTCTATCAATATATATAAGTACCACCTGGAGATTCCCTCCTCTTATTCTTTAGTCACTACTCACTAGATTGTAGGTCACTAACCCCTCTCGTACTTGCTTCTTGTCATATTAAGAGTTTGTACTTCTCGTATTAGGAATCGGAACATGCATAAAAGGAAAAAGTCACACACACCTGGTGATATTGTTTTCTTGGATTTAGCTCATATTTTCTCTCCATGGGTGCATAACTTAAAGCTTTAAATCAATTATTCACGATAGAAACCTCGTTTTCGAATGTCATCAAGAAGCTCCAAAATCCATTCCTGAAGAAAATTTTCACATCCAATGAATGTTCCATGCTTCCAGGTTGAGGAATAAGAAAAAGAAAGCATAGTCTCAAAAAATATCATGTGGACCACCGACACTTCCGTATTCATTTTCTCCCACAAATAAGTGAGCCGACAAAGAAGAATTTTGGGCTCGCCGGGAAAGACCACACTCCCAAAGATGGAAAATGATAAGGCATTGATTGCCCAAGCTAAACTAAATAGAAGGACTCAGATGAGTTTTCCCCTCTCCTACAGGAGTTATGGATCGATAGACTCTTCCTGCTGAAAGGCATAAATTCAAAAGTGAGGACATCGTCCCACTTATCTGGATACGTCTGTCCTCAGTCTATGACTATATAGTAATATTACCTGTCTCAGGTATTGTATGATTCTTCCATACAATTTTCTTTCTTTTTTATCGGTGGAACATATTCTACTCTTTCGGACTTTCTAATTCCTCTCCCTTCCTTTATTAAGTACTGGGCTAAGGGCGTCACTCCTAGTAATAGGTTGACTATGTCCTCAACTAATTATTTACAATAAGAGAATAATAGATGATTGTGGGTGGGCCTAATGGCTCGCAAAAGTCCCCGCTAACTCCAAACAATATAGAGTCAGTACTGGCCTACTAAATGGGTATATAGGCACTGATGCCCAGTACCTTCCACAACCTATCTTTGTATCACCCTATTTTTAAATAATCTTTTGTTGAATAAGATAGTGGTTACTCTTTATCGTAGGGATGAATAAATATATTTTAGAGTAAATGTCAGACGATGCATATGCAACACTATACCTAGAGTCAAATTTGTTTTCACAGTCTGAATCTAATATTGAAATCCTACACAGAACCTCTATAGGGTATGGCGTCTAGCCAGATCGAGAATAACATTCAAATGATCGAAATATAGTCGGGACCCACATAGATAGGCACGATAGAAGGAAAAAAGGCCTTCCTTCTAAGACCGATGTCCCGTACCCTTTCCCTTTGGGTAGAAAATCCACAGGAAGAAGCAGGAAATCAGCTAAGGAATGCCTCTATTTATGTTTTGCCACAGTAGGAGCCAACTTATTTCTTTTAGCCCTCACATGAAAGAGGGACTTATTCCACTGGGACAAATCTTCTATTTAGGAACAATAACAACCTACTATATTAACATTTAGAAAAATAAAAAAAGATGTTATTGACTAGCTTCAAATTTATAGTGATAATTATCTTGGGTTTTTTTCTTAATTAGGAGTTCACCCAGCAGCTATAACTCAAGCAGTTGTGGAAAGTCTTATAGCGCTTATGAGAGCAGCCTATTAAGATATAAGGGGGGAGCTAGAAGAGAGCATGTCGATGATGCGAAAGGGCTCCATACGGCTTTCAGGGATTTCACTATAATAGTACAAAAAAACATAGCGATCTCCTAGGGATCTAGTTATACAAAATAAAGGGATTGACAGTCTACGAGTGACTATGCAGGGATGGTAAGGGAGTAAAGGGAGCCTCAATTTGATATGAAAGGATTTTGGATTTGGGGTGAGAGTGGTGAAAGTCAGTTTTTTGGGTTAATTCCCTATTTAGAAAGTGTTCTGGGAACAAGAAAGATATGGGTAATAGTAAAAGGGATCGGAGTATCAGTTCCTGATTTATTAGATAACCGTGCAAATATCACCATCAGTTCTTTCTTCTGTCTTCCTGGTCAACTATAAGAATATAATAGCTAGAATTTTACTTCATTATTTTGTGTGCTTCCAGGCCACTACTGATTTAAGGGAGATTTTATTGGTTACTTCTGATTCCGATAGGGCCAATTATAGGGATCAATATAATATAGGTAGAAGAAAATTCATAAGAAATGGTTTATGTTATAAAGTAAAAGCTTAGATATGTACTTGAAGTTACATATTGAGGTGATTTGGGTTAGAATCAGATTCCTGTTCTTGTATTGGGTTTAGTGAGAGTCTACGTCTTTGTCTCTGTTGAAGAGAGAATATGGATTTATAGTCTCAAAGAGAGTGACTATCAATTATTTTCATTAGTTTATGGTCGAAGAGACCTTATTAGTGATTGAATACCTTTCACTTCTTCTGGTTGCTTGATCACAAATAGAGCTTTCTATTCTTTCTGTTCCATAGATAGGTGCTTCAAACAGGGACTGTGGTAATGCTAAGCTAAGACAATGAATAAATTTACAGAGCTAACCCACAAAGAGAGCTACCCCAGATTCAGTACATATCTTTTATAGTAGGGGTGATTTCAACCTACTAATAATAGTGGTTGGAACCCTTTTAAAAAATAGGGGATCTGGGGTAGGCGGATGTGGCTATGGGATGGAAAATCCCATAATTAATCCCCAAGGGAAGAAGAAGAAGAAGATTAGTTCCCCCAACTACCTCTGTTCTCAACCCATGTCATCCAATTCTAGTATTTTGTGAACCCTATGGAGAAATAATTTTTCTATCTGTCCTTCAAGAAAAGTAGAATCTTGTTCGGTTTTCCTTTATTCTGGAGAAACATAATGTGAAGGATTGGTTGCCTTTTTCCCTTCTTCCGGATATCATGTAACCTGGGCAGATTTGATTGGGAAACAGAATCAGGGTCATCGTGAGTTAGGTTTCATAGATAAGGCAAGGTAAATCTCTTAGTCAAAGCCCGAGGGTTTCAAAACTAAAGATGGAAACCCCTAACAAAAGGCATCATCTCCAAGACTACCTATCCACAAGGTCCCTTCATCCATGGTTCCAATAACGAAGCGAAGGAACTGGAGATCCATCAGAAAGAAAAGCAGAAGAATTTCCGGAGAAGTGAAGGGAATGTGAAAAATAAGTGGATCATCATAGCATATGATGAGTGGCACTAGAATCCTTAATTAATGGTAGAGTAGGTTGACATTAGAGTTTGTTAAAATAAATATCTGTAATAATCACAGTAGGAGATAAAATATTACCAGAATTTGAATCTTCAGTATTCATGTACAAGGTCTCATGTATGATGTCAAGAGGTACAATGACTGATG
The DNA here is from genome assembly GCA_963277665.1 of Viscum album. Taxonomy (NCBI): domain Eukaryota; kingdom Viridiplantae; phylum Streptophyta; class Magnoliopsida; order Santalales; family Viscaceae; genus Viscum; species Viscum album. The sequence continues at coordinate 801,609,755 of OY728119.1, read as the reverse complement.
GTGCGACTGTAAGTGAAGGCCTATACTATAGAACTAATGACTAAGTAGTAGAAAGATTCATGTCTTCAAAATGAGATACTGTATTAGTCTATGTAGATGAAGACTTGTTCGGAGGATGAAGAATCAATCATTTATCTGCAGAGTGACCTATTTTAAACTACCCTTATTACCTCCTCTTTTTTATCTTCCCTCCTACTCAATAAGGGATGTATTGTGGGTAAAACCCCCTTGAGATGATACATTGTGAGCAGCATGAACAGATTCACTATTTACTGGATTACTCATAGCTTTCTGGCCATTTATAAGTATGGGCCATACTTTGTTGATCGATCATATAGAAACATTCTCCATTTGAATTTATTCGAACTCATGTCGAAGACCAGTAAGTAAAAGAAACACTTTTTCCTTCACTATTTAAGACAAAATTTAAAATAAAGAAAACTTCCCCTAAATAGAGAGGAGAATGAACCCACATGAACAAGTCGAAAGAGGATGATAGAGTGCAAGTTATTCCCACAACATTCTTAAAGAGGTGTATAATGAAGTGAAACTACTATGTCCCTACTTCATGATGGAAATCAATTGTTGAAGTCGGTAAAAACATACATCATGACCTCTTTAATTCTATGACTTAAAGAGAGAGAGTCACACTTAATGTCAGTGATAAGTTATAATAGGAAAATCTTGATGGAAGAGACAGGATCACAACTGGTCTTCAGGATTCGACAAAAGAATCAAAATCATAACTGGGAGGCTTAATAGACAAAGAAAACGGGATCCCACTTATACTTATTATAACGACCCGTACATTACATACATTGTTATTACATCAAAATAGAAGCATACTTATTACAACATATAACAAAACCATGAAAGGACCATATAGGTATAATGTCTTTAGAAACTGGGAAACATAAACAACTGGTTCATAAATCATCTACATTGTCTCCCATTTATTTCATCATATCTAGAGTCCCTTTTTGGAATATCCTACTTAATATCCTTCTTCCTGACCTGGGGAAAAGAAAACATACAAAAGGGTGATCTCAAATGATCATTATAGGTAAACAAAATAAATATCAAACATATCATATTTATAAGAACATAACATTTTCAAAATCTTATCCTGCAAAAGAGATCATAACATGGGATAAATCATAGAAGTGAAATGTAATCCCAATAATCATAACATAAAACATGAGGCTTTGTGTCATACCCACATAATAATAGAGAATAATTTCTTATTAGTCAAGACTCATTTCCAAGACTATCTTAGTGGACAAATTCCATTTCTGAACAGAGTTCATTCCTCGTTTCAGTCCTGTTTCACTGAACCGGTTTAACCTACCATTCCATCCATGTCTATCTCATGAGATATAAAATCTTTACCCAATGCATTGGAGGGAGATATAGGTCCCATCCATATCATAATGATACCATTCATATGTGTGCCACAAAATCTTAAATCATACATCATTGAATAACCCGTGTAATAAAAATGGGATTCCTAAACAACATGACATCATAAAACAATTCATATAAGATAAAGGAATTCATAAAAATAATTCCATCACAACGTAATCAAATCAATGTAATAATAGGGATAGAAACAGACCCCTATATTATCTTAGATGGAAAATAATTTTGATAAAACACTTGAACTCTATTTTTGAGGAAAATATCCTTTCTACTTCAAAAACATTTTCCTTTCTTAACAGGTCATACAATTTTAAACTAAAAGAAGTTGATTAAAAATAAACTTGAAAATTTTTAAGGTAAGCTTCTTGGAAATAATGTTTTAATATCCATTCATGTCGTATAAGTTAAGAAAAACATTCTTCCTGTACGTTTTCGGAAAAGACAAAAAGTACCTCGTACGAAAAACGACAAATGATTCCTTTTATATCTTTTACTAAAAACTCACCGAACGGTAAAATTGGATTTAAAAAATTGTGGGTGGATGGAAACAATATTAAATATTGAGGAACCATGGATTTTCATGATAAAATACACCCCAGTAAATACCAAAGTATAAACAATCTCGGATAAAATGAGATTGTGATATTTTCCCTTACCTTAGGTCTGATTTGCTTCGTAAGTGTCCGAAGCTCCTGTATAATGATTTAAATAATGTTATTGACTTATTCCAGAATCATAATTAGTTTTATGATATCATATATGGTCATATTCGTAGCTTCTTATTAGTAATATTTCATTACTACTTGTTATTCGGGTGTTTATTACTTTTTGTTCTTATGCGCGTTTTGTCGAATAAATTCTTATTTTTCGTTTTAGGTTATAGATACGTCATTTCCATAATGGTATTAGTGTAATATATATCATATTAATTCACTCAATTCATTTATATAATCATTAGGAAATGAAGATCATGTATAACGAGTCACATCACATCGTGGAGATGGTATTCCGTACGTACGCACGAGCGATGATATCGTTCCCATGATCGTGGAATTGTATTGGTGTGTATGTATAATATTCCAGAATCAATATCACTTTAAAATAATAATATATAGATATTATTTACACCATTATACCCATCCGAGTAAGGTGGTGGTGGAAAATAGATTACACCACGGCGTGGAGACGGTATTCCGTACGTACGCACGCGTGGTGATTTCGTTTTCCATAGGATGGATAGATGGTGAAATAGGGTTGTTTAATACTTATAATAACATATCAGTATATTAGTGATACTTATTTTATTACTTAATAATGAAACAACTAATGAAGAAGAAGTGGAAGAAGAAATAAAGATGAATGAATAGGTAGCAGGCATTACCTCTTCTTTGAAGCGCCTCTTTGAGACCTCCGCTTAGGGCACTAAACTTGAACTTTGAAGAATACCAGGACCTCTAGGATGTCTCTAGGGAAGTGGAGAGGAGATATTGGCAGGGTTTGGCCGATCTTGAAGGCTCAAAGTGGTGTGATGAAGAGAGGGAGGAGGTGCGCTTTTATAAGGGAGGAGAGGGGCACCTTTGGAATAACTAAATATATTATTTTATTATAAAGTCAAATTCGGTTTTGAATAGCTCCAAATTGATATATTTATAAGATAATGTGGGGATGGGTCGAAATCCTCTCATACAATAGAATTTAGACAAGTTTAGGTATCAGTTTTAACCTTATCATTTAGATTTAACTTTAAGTTAGATAATTTAACTTTTACCGTGTCTTCTTTTTTTCTTACACTATAATGTTAATAAACATACTATATCAAGCCAAACCAACCTCAAGTTGTTTATTATTCATATATACAACCTTATCTAAGTCATTCGGCCGAACCGTAGATTTTTAGGAATAAAATAACAATTAATTATATAGTATTTGTTTTAAAAACTATTTTATGTCAATTTGGACACTATTTGGTAATTGATTTTTGTGAAAATCATAACAGAATGATTTGTTCGAAAACATTTAATTAAATCAATACTAACATGTCATAATAACATATAAAATTATTGAAATTCATAAAAAGTGTCAAATTACATTTATTTGGGTATTTATAACATCAATTATGTCAATATTTCATTAATAAGATAATTACTGCATCATCATTGTATCATAAATAAATTAAATTATTTTAAGTCTAAAATATTAAAAATAAAATACCATTATGTAGGAAATTTTTTTATCTTTCTAATTAATATTTATAGTCTAATTTATCTTATGTATAACTCTATATTAAAAATTCTTTAGTTATTACACTTTGATTTTAACTATTTTAACCCTTCTTTAAATAAATTGATAATAAATATCCAAATCTAATCCAAGTGGGCCAAAATGGTCATATTTTATTCCTAAGGTTGTTTTTGGTCGAATTACACTTATCCAATAGAATTAGGACTTGTGTTAGAGTAATAATAATATCATTTTTACCCTTAACTACCCTATTTACTTTTAACCGTGGTAAAAAAAGTAAAAAGTTACTATTCACCAAAAATTATTTTCATCTCATTGAACTACATTTTAGTTATTGATATTAACCATTTCTCTCGAAGTTTCAAAATTACATTCACAAAAGCGGTAAAATTATGTTTTATGAAAAATTTAGCTTTTTAACTACCACTTAGTGGTTTCACTATTCATCAAAAAATGAAAGTTTCCAGAAAAATACCAAAAATAGGCCTAAGGTATATTTGATATTATGAATTCAAAAATGATGTTTATTTTACCAAATTCAAAACATATCAGTTACATTAACTAATTTAAAAATTAATTCCCATCGTCAAAACAAATAGCGTGTTTTTTAAAAGATAATAACTATCAAAAGATTGACACTTGTTTATGTCTGGTTTAAATGTGAAATTACATCCAATGAACAAAATTGTATTAAATTGTAAAAATATAATATATATATACTTTAGAACCACTCAAATTAATAATTTATCACTATTAATAATTTCGATTAAAAAAGTTGTTTTTAATTAAAATTTAATAATTTTCACTATTCATAAGAATATGAAAGTTGTCCGAAAAGTACCAAAATTTCACCCTAAGCTAATTTCGATATACCGAATCCAAAAATGAAGTCCATTTTGAAAAATAAAATTTAAAAAATTTTAAAAAGTGGTTATTACTATTCATAACGTCTAGTTTTAATAATATTTTAATAGCATATCGTTGTTTAGTGAAAATCGGTATTACGTACGACACAAGCTATCGAGGAAGGCCACAGTTGCGTGTAAAGCAAGACAAGATAGTGTTGTGTGTAGTGAAATATTCCTTTGATGATTTATATAATATAAAAACAAAATATTTCTCATAAAAGTCTCGGGTGTTACGTTCTACCCCCCTTAAAATGAATTTCGCCCTCAAAATTTGTCACTTTGTAACAAAAAGATGAGGATACCTCTCCCTCATAATATCCTCAAACTCCCATGTAGCTTCTTCTAATTGGTGGTTCCTCTATAAAACATTCACCAAGTGAGTGGTCTTGTTCCATAGGACTTTTTCACTAGGATCTATAATCTCTATTGGTTGTTCTTCATAAGAAAGATCTTGCTCCAGCGGTACAACTTCTGAGCTGAGTACATGTGAAGGATCAGGTATCTAATTTCTCAAGAGTGATACATGGAACACATTGTGAACTTGAGAGAGATTCGGTGGAAGCGCCAATCGGTAATCTTCCTTTCCAACACGATCCAGTATTTCGAAAGGACTGATATATCTAGGGCTCAACTTCCCCTTCTTTCCAAATCTCATGACCCTCTTCCAGGGAGATATTCGTAAGAATACTTTATCACCCACTTAAAACTCTAGGTCTTTTCTTCGATTGTCGGCATAACTTTTCTGTCGACTCTGAGCTGCTCTTATGTGTTGTTGAATAGATCGGACCTTTTCTGCTATATCATCAACAAGATCAGGTCCTAAGCTTTCTTTCCCCAACTTCATCCCAGCAAGTTGGAGTCCTGCATTTCTTTCCATATAGATCTTCATAAGGATCCATCTGAATACTGGAGTGAAATCTATTATTATAAGAAAATTACACCAAAGGTAGGTGTTTATCCCAACCACCTTTTAAATCCATAGAGCAATCTCTCAACATATCTTCTAGAGTTTTAATTGTTTTCTCAGACTGACCATCTTTTTGAGGATGATAAGCAGTTCTGAAACTCAACTCTGTATCCAGAGTACGCTGAAGACTTCACCATAACTTCAAGGTAAATCTCGGATCCCGATCAGATATAATAGAAAGTGTTACTCCATGCAATCTTACCACTTCCTTTACATATACCCTGGAAAGCTGATCCAGAGAGAAATCCTCTCTAATAGAAATGAAGTGTGCAGACTTTGTAAGATGATCAACTATGACACAGATAGCATTATTGCCTTTGGATGTTTTAGGATGTCCTGTGACAAAGTCTATAGTGATGTTTTCCCATTTCCATTCAGGTATGGGTAATGGTTGTAACATCCCCTTAGACTTCTGTCTCTCAGCATTAACTTGCTGACAAACCAAGCATCGAGAGACATATTCAACAACTTCTCTTTTCATTCCATCCCACCAGAAGTACTCTCTCAGGACCCTATACATCTCCGTGCTTCCAGGATGAATAGAGAATGAAGAACTCTGACCCTCATCCAACAGATCCTTCATTAATTCTGGAATGGGAGGAACACAAACCTGATTCCTGAACTTTATTATCCAATCACAATCAAGTTTGAATTCAGGAACATTTCTCACCTTCTTTTGTAACTCGAAATCTTCTTTTTGTGCCTCTTGAATCTTCACATGTATAGAAGGTTGAACATTCATTTGAGAAAAGATATGATTTCCCCCCTTCCATTATAATTCCAAGATCCATCCTTTGTAAATCCATAAATATTGGATCTTTTGTGATCCTTATCATGGATAAGCTAGCATGGTCTTGTCGACTTAATGCATCTGCCACCTTGTTTGCTTTCCCCAGGTGGTAATGAATTGAGCAGTCGTAATCCATAATCAGCTCCAACCATCTTCGTTGGCGCATATTCAGATCCTTTTGTGTGAAAATATACTTTAATCTTTTATGATCAGTATAAATATCACACCATTCTCTATAAAGATAATGCCTCCAAATCTTTAATGCAAAGATTACCATAGATAACTCCAAATCATGAGTTGGGTAATTTTTCTCATGGATTTTCAACTATTGTGAGGCATAAGCTATCACCATATCATTTTGCATAAGAACACACCCCAATCCCTTCTTGGATGCATCACTGTAGATCACAAACGTTTCTCCACTACAAGGTAGTGTGAGCACAGGTGCACTGGATAACCTTCTTTTTAACTCCTTGAAATTCTCTTCACATTCCTCCGTCCATACAAAATTAACTCCTTTCCGAGTCAACCAGGTGAGTGGATTAGATAATCGTGAAAAATCATTCACAAAACGTCGATAATATCCACTCAAACCAAGAAAACTTCGGATCTCAGTTACAGTTGTTGCTCTCGACCATCTTTCGATAACCTCTGTTTTTGCTGGATCCACAGATATCCCCTCTTTTGAGATTACGTCACCCAAAAAATGCAACTTTTTGAAGCCAAAATTCACACATGGTAAATTTGGCATAAAGCTTCTCCTTTCTCAGGGTCTTCAATATAATTCTCAAGTGATCTTCATGTTCTTCCTTTCTCTTTGAATAGGCAAGAATATCGTCTATAAAGACTACCACAAATTGATCAAGATAGTCTCTAAAGACTCTATTCATCAGATCCATGAAGATAGCAGGGGCATTAGTAAAACCAAATGGCATCACTATAAATTCATAGTGTCCATACCTTGTACGGAAAGATGTATTTGGTATATCCTCCATTTTGACACTTAATTGATGATACCCTGAACGAAGATCAATCTTAGAAACGTATTGATCTTTGCATAGTTGGACAAATAAGTCATCAATGAGTGGGATAGGATATTTGTTCTTGATAGTGATCTTGTTAAGTTCTCGATTATCAATGCAGAGTCTCATTGATCCATCTTTCTTCTTAACAAAAAGATGATGTGCTCCCCAAGGTGACACACTAGGGCGTATGAATCCCTTATCAAGATTCTCTTGGAGTTTCTTCTTCAATTCCTACAACTCAATTGGGACCATTCTATAAGGTGTCTTTGAAATAGGAAAAGCACCTGGTACGAGTTCTATTGAAAACTCAACTTCACGATTTTGTGGAAGACCCGACAATTCCTCTAAAAAGACATCATCAAACTCCCGTAAAATGGGAATATTCTTAATTGTGAGTTTCTCACCAACCATTTGAGATAAATAACATTCATTCAGTGGAATCAAGACCCATAAGATGGAAGAAATTTCAACTGGAAGATTATGTTCATCCTTGCATCGATAGACGATCATAGGTTGATCTGGAATATGAAATGTGACTTCCCTTATTTGGAAATTGATATGAGATCCATATAAAGAAATCCAATCCATGCCAAGAATCACATCAAATTCCACTATAGGAAGGATCACCAGATTTGCAGGAAGCACTTTCCCACAAACTTCAATTGGGGAAGAATTATAAACTTTTGATGCGACTGATGTTCCATTAGGGGTTGTCACAGCTAACTCAACATCTAATTGTTGAGGTAATACGGTGATACTCTTAGAAAAATTTTCATAAATAAAAGAGTGGGTGGATGCAGAATCAAATAAAAAATTTTCTACTTTAGAGTGGATGGTAAGTGTACCTTTCACCACATCGTTATTGTACTCCACATCGCTGATAGAAATTTCATGTGACTTTCCTTTTTCTTTTGACTTATGATTTTGATGGTGCCTATCATCATCAACGACCCTTGGATTAGGGCATTTATTGGCATAATGACCCATCTCCTTGAACTTGAAACATTGAAGTGTAGTTGGTTCATTCTGTGTGTCCCTTCCTTTTTTTACATCATTAGACATCTTATTCCCATCATTATGGCATTCAAATGCCCGATGACCTTACTTTGCACATTTGAAACATTTACTTGTCCCTTTAATAAAACTCCCTCCATGTTTCTTTCCACACGTTGAGCATAAGGGAAATCTAATATTCTTTTCATTGTACTCTTTAGAGTTTCCTTTGAATTCCATTTTCTTCTCTTTATCAAACCCATATGACTGATGGGTTACTCCAATCTCCATATCTACTTTGAGAACACATCGAATGATTTCCTCATAGCTATTGAAGTCCCTTATGGCTAAGGCCCTTCGAAGACTTGGTTTTAAGCCACTAAATAATCGATCGATCTTACTCTCAGGTTGGATAATAATACCAGAAGCGTACCTTGAAAGTCTTGTAAAATTTGCTTCATAGGTACCAACAGATTCATCATCCTTTTTCTTCAGTTCTAGAAACTCTTTGTCCATCTTTTTTCAGAGGATACGAGGGAATTACTTATTGAAAAATAAGTTCTTGAACTCGTCCCATTCCATGGACTCAATTTCACCCCTTTGCCTCGTATTCTTAATAAGATTCCACCATTGATCAGCATCTCCTTCCAAACGATACACTGCTAGGATGACTTTATCATGTTCAGAACATTGAAGAACTGAAAATATCTTTTTAGTAGTACTAATACAGTGTTCAGCAACTAATGGATCAATAGACCCGCTGAAAGAAGGTGGACGCTGCCTCATGAAGGATTCAATAGAATGTTGCTCCTTCCTTTGCTCGTTTGGAATTCCTGCATGACTCATAGCTTGAGAAATTTGTGTGAGCATGGCTACAGGATTTTGCATTCCATCTCCCATAACATTTGGTTTCTCAGGGGGACAATCATTTCATGGCCCATCACATTCCGCATTAACACGGTTCCTTCGGGTTCCAGCCATTGACTAAAACCAAGAAGAATAGTGTGAGCAACACTAATTATAATCGGAAAACCACATAATCAAGAATAAAATTTCACACTTAAGGTCTTATCCCAGGTTATTCATGGTCATTTCTAAAACACTAATATTTTGTTCTATGCTTATAATTATCCTCAGGGTTATTACTAAGGCATTCACATCCTAGTTTCCAAAGGTTGACTATACCTTTCCTCTGATACCAACTATAACGACGCATACTTTACATTCATTGTTATTACATCAAAATTGAAGCATACTTATTAAAACTTATAACAAAACCATGAAAGGACCGTATAGGTATAGTGTCTTTAGAAACTGGGAAACATATACTACTGGTTCATAAATCATCTACGTTGTCTCCCATTTATTTCATCATATCTAGAGTACCTTTTTGGCATATCCCACTTAATATCCTTCTTCCTGACCTGGGGAAAAGAAAACATACAAAAGTGTGAGATCAAATTCTCAGTCAGGGTAAACAAAAGAAATATCAAACATATCATATTTATAAGAACATAACATTTTTAAAATCTTATCCTGCAAAAGTGTTCATAACAAGGGATAAATCATAGAAGTGAAATGTAATCCCAATAATAATAACGTAAAACATGAAGCTTTGTGGAATACACACATAATCATAGAGAATCATTTATTATTAGTCAATACTCATTGCCAAGACCATCTTAGTGGACAAAGTCCATTTCTGAACCGAGTTCATTCCCCGTTTTAGTCCTGTTTCACTGAACCGGTTTAACGTGCTGTTCCAGCCATGTCTATCTCATGAGATATAAAATCATTACCCAATGCATTGGAGGGAGATATAGGTCCCACCCATCTCATAATGATACCATTAATATGTGTGCCACAAAATCATAAATCATACATCATTGCATAACCCATGTAATAAAAATGGGATTCCTAAACAACATGACATCATAAAACAATTCATATAAGATAAAATAATTCATAAAAAAAACTTCCATCACAACATAATCAAAATAATGTAATAATAGGGATAGAAACAGAACCCTATATTATCTTAGATGGAAAGTAATTTTGATAAAACTCTTGAACTCTATTCTTGAGGAAAATACCCTTCCTTCTTCAAAAACATTTTACGTTCATAACATTTCATACAATTTTAAACTAAAAGAAGTTGATTAAAAATAAACATGAAAACTTATAAAGTAAGCTTCTTGGAAATAATGTTTTAAAAATCCATTCATGTCGTATATGTAAAAAAAACATTCTTCCCGTACTTTTATTGGAAAAGTCAAAAAGTACCTCTTACGAAAAATGACAAAAGATTCATTTTATATCTTTTACTAAAAACTCACCGAATGGTAAAATTGGATTTAAAAAATTGTGGGTGGATGGAAACAATATTTCATATTGAGGAAACATGTATTTGGATGATAAAATACACCCCAGTAAATACCAAAGTATAAACAATCTCGGATAAAATGAGATTGTGATATTTTCCCTTACCTTAGGTCGGTTATTCTTCGTAAGTTTCCGAACCTCCTGTATAATGATTTAAATAATGTTAATGACTTATTCCAGAATCATAATTCTTTTTATTATATCATATATGGTCATATTCTTAGCTTCTTATTAGTAATATTTCATTACTACTTGTTATTCGGGTGTTTATTACATTTTGTTCTTATGCGCGTTTTGTAGAATAAATTCTTATTTTTCTTTTTAGGTTATAGATACCTCATTTCCAGAATGGTATTAGTGTAATATATATCATATTAATTCACTAAATTTATTTATATAATCATTATGCAATGATTATCATGTATAACGAGTCACATCATATCGTGGAGACGGTATTCCGTACGTACGCACGAGCGATGATATCGTTCCCATGATCGTGGTATTGTATTTGAGTGTATGTATACTATTTCAGAATCAATATAAATTTACAATAATAATATATAGTTATTATTTACACCATTATACCCATCCGAGTAAGGTGGTGGTGTAAAATAGATTACACCACGGCGTGGAGATGGTATTCCGTACGTACACACGTGTGTTGTTTCCGTTTTCCGTAGGATGGATAGATGGTGAAATAGGGTCGATTCATAATTATAATAACATATCAGTATATGAGTGATACTGATGTTATTACTTCATAATGAAACAACTAAATAAGAAGAAGTGGAATAAGAAATAAAGATGAAAGAATAGGTAACACGCATTACCTCTTCTTTGAAGCGCCTCTTTGAGACCTCCTCTTAGGGAACTAAAATTGGTCTTTGAAGAAGACCAGGACCTCTAGGATGTTTCTAGGGAAGTGTAGAGGAGATATTGGAAGGGGTTGGACGAGCTTGAATGCTCAATGTGGTGTGAGGAAGAGAGGGAGGAGGTTCCCTTTTATAAGGGAGTAGAGGGGCACCTTTGGAATAACTAAAAATATTATTTTATTATAAAGTAAAATTAGATTTTTAATAGCTCCAAATTGATATATTTATAAGATAAGGTGGGGATGGGTCGAAATACTCTCATCCAATAGAATTTAGACAAGTTTAGTTATCAACTGTAACCTTATCATTTAGATTTAACTTTAAGTTAGATAATTTAACTTTTACCGTGTCTTCTTGTTTTCTTACACTATAAAGTTAATAAACATACTATATCATGCCAAAAGAACCCAAGGTTGTTTATTATTAATATATTTAAACCTATCTAAGTCATTTTTCCGAACCTTATATTTTTAGGAATAAAATAACAATTAATAATATAGTATTTGTTTTAAAAACTATTTTATGTCAATTTTGACACTATTTGGTAATTGAATTTTGTGAAAATCATAACAGAATGATTATTTCGAAAACATTTAATTACATCAATACTAACATGTCATATTAAAATATAAAATTATTTGAATTCATAAAAAGTATCAAATTACATTTATTTGGGTATTTATAACATCAATTATGTTAATATTTCATTAATAAGATCATTACTACATCATCATTTTATCATAAATAAATTAAATTATTTTAAGTCTAAAAAATTAAAAATAAAATACTATTATGTATGAAATCTTTTTATCTTTATAATGAATATTTATAGTCGAATATATCTTATGTATACCCCTATATTAAATATTCGTTAGTTATTAAACTTTGATTTTAACTATTTTAACCCTTCTTTAAATAAATTAATAATAAATGTCCTAATCTAATCCAATTGGTCCTAAATGGTCATATTTTATTAATAAGGTTATTTTTGGTCGAATTACACTTATCAAATAGAATTAGGCCATGTGTTAGGGTAATAATATAATTATTTTTACCCTTAACTACCCTATTTACTTTTAACTGCGGTAAAAAAAAGTAAAAAGTAACTATTCAGCAAAAATTATTTTCATATCATTGAACCAAATTTTAGTCCTTGATATTAACCATTTCTCTCGGATTTTTGAAATTCCACTCACAGAAGTGGTAAAATTATGTTTTATGAAAAATTCTGTTTTTTAACTACCACTTAGTGGTTTCACTATACATCAAAAAATGAAAGTTTTCAGAAAAATACCAAAAATTTGGCCTAAGCTATATTTGATATTATGAATTCAAAAATGATTTTTATTTTACCAAATTCAAAACATATTAGTTACATTAACTAATTTAAAAATTAATTCTCATCGTCAAAACAATTAGCGTGTTTTTTAAAAGATAATAACTATCAAAAGATTGACACTTGTTTATGTCTGGTTTAAATGTGAAATTACATCCAATGAAAAACATTGTATTAAATTGTAAAAATATATTATAAATATACTTTAAAACCACTGAAATTAATAATTTATCACAATCAATTATTTCGATTAAAATAGTTGATTTAATTAAAATTTAATAATTTTCACTATTCATCGGAATATGAAAGTTATCCGAAAAGTACCAAAATTTCACCCTAAGCTAATTTCGATATTCCGACTCCAAAAATGAAGTCCATTTTGAAAAATAAAATTTACAAAATATCAAAAAGTGGTTATTACTATTCATAACAGCTAGTTTTAATAATATTTTAATAGAATATCGTTGTTTAATTAAACTCGGTATTGCGTACGACGCAAGCTATCGAGGAAGGCCGAGGTTGCGTGTAAAGCTAGCCAAGCTAGTGTTGTGTGTAGTGAAAGATTACTTTGATGATTTATATAACATAAAAACAAAATATTTCTCATGAAAGTCTCGGGTGTTACACTTATGATCACCCTCCAAATAAAACAACCTAAAAAATATGTGACAGGGTAGGAAAAAAGACAGAAAAAAGGAATTATATAATGTTTAATTTACCTTTATGCAATAGGGGTGCTTGCTGGAAAAGAAGGCCGGATGAAGGTGGTCAACACTATAAGATTGAAATTCACTTTATCTCTTCCAAAGGTGACTCAAGGGTAGGGTTCACAAACACTGACTTCATTTCCCCTGGGAGTCCGTAGGTCCTTGGTTGGTGAGTGGAAGTGACTCAACCAGGTGCGAAGAATAGAATGAAAAGGAAGAAGGGAGAACCCTAAGAAATAAGCGGGAGGGAAAAATACTATTTTAGAAAAGGGAAAGACCCTCGATTCTCATCTAAAATACTAGTAAGTGTATATGATTCCTTCCTTGAGTCAAGTTTATTTTAAGGATGGTAAAGTACTTTTGAATGAATGAAAACGAAACCTTGGGACTGACCACTTGGCGACCATTATTTTATAGTTTAGTTATGCATCTTCAGTAAGCTGACTAGTGTAGGTATTTTGTAAAGAGGTGCATTATCTATACTGGTGGCCCTCTTCGCTTGAGGAGATCTTCACTGAGTAAGCCACCTTTGTCCCTTCTCATGATAAAGTTGTTTGCAGCAGATTCTACAATCTAGGTGATTCATTAAACCTTCTCTGAAGGGGTACTGCAATGTAGTTGTGATCCTCCTCATTCGATTGCTCTGACACCCGCTCCTGTCCGTGAAGAGATTCCAGTTCCGAACAATGGTTCATTTTGGTCAAAATAGTGAGAGGATTTTCCCTCTATATATGTTTGAACCTTACATAAATCCAGAGTTGATGAGAAAGCTCTAGAGATTGTGCTAGGGCTAGATAGTCTGTCCTTTGGACATGAGACGAGTTGGAATGGACCCGTCATGTTCTGGAACATCAGTCTTACCATGAGGTTTCCCCCATCTCTAAAATACTTCTCAAAAATCTTATTAATTATTTATTAGTATTTAGGGGATAGATTTATCTCAATAATTTGATAGACATGGCCAGACCTCTTTCTTTTAATGCGATAAGAGTCACTGCAACACCATTCTATGATATTATAGTTGAGAGATAAGAATGGGATAAGCTCCTTAATTCCCCATTTTTAGTTCTTAGGCAGTAAGAGACTACCTGGGTGATTCTGGTTTTAGCTTGAATCCCCATAGTTTCTACCAAACCAAAGAAATCCATGATTCCAATCGGTCTTTGTCTGTGGCTTCACCATCCTTCCCCCTTTCCTTATAAAGTTCAAGTCAACCTGGCCTATGATATCCTAACTGCAGCCCTCTTTGGGGACTTTACTGGAAAGAGAACCATATTTTTAATTCATATGACAGCCTATTTAGATAGGGATGGTTGTGGGATATGGTCTACTACCTATATTATACCGATTCTTGTCTACTGCACAGTGACAGGATAAGCTGAGAGTGTGTGTGAGGGGGGGGGGGGGGGTGCTCAGAGAACCGCACACAATGATTGGGGAGAGGCTCTATGAGTGGGTTTTTGGAGCCTCTAAATCTTCGAAACTATTATTGGAAAAAAATGGGGACACAAACAAGGAAGGAGTTTCATGCTTCCGAGATTCAATCCCTTTTTTATTATTGATGAAAATCAAAGACCTCTCTTCTGGCTGAGAGAAGAGCGCAAGCTCCTGTAGTATGCTGAATTCATTATAGTATTTTGTGATACTTTATAGGAAGGATCCATTTATCAGTACTCTTATATAGGTACTCTTATATATAGTTATAGATATGATACCTTTTTAGTGGTGTTTTGTTATGAACGGTAGGTTGCTATCAGAACTATCCCCGCAGAGGTGATCCAGATGGTACTGATATATATTGACTTAGACCAGGATTGGTCAAAATAGTTCAATATATATATATATATACCATCCCTTGGTTCAGAAGAATCCATGGTCCCAAATACCTACTCAAAACATTGAGGGGGTATCCACCAAGAAGAATGTAATCCTAAAGGGGTCCAAACTTTCATGTAATATAGCGACAGACTGATACTCTAACTCCCAATGAAAGAACATTAACCTAAATGAGGGGGAGGATTTTGGACGGCATTGAACCTCCCAATAATAAGCACTTGGACTCTCGGGTCTTTAAGGTCTTGGGCTATGAGCTAATGCTTTAGGAAGGGTCCTAGCCTAGGGGTGGAAACAAGGGACTCGGGACCCACTTGTACTGTTATATATTGCTGAAACAAACAATAAAAAATTGCCTGGTTGGTTAGTGTGAAGAAAGAAGGGACTATTGGCTAACACATATGTTCTCACTTTCATCATAGGAATTATTTTGAGAAAAACAAAACAATAAAGTATTTAGAGAATAATCAAACAACAAGGGAGAGCTACACATTCGACGGGGATAAAGAGGTGATATAATGGAAGTCGAAATAAGAGCATCAACTTGCTAAATAATTCTTGAGTGGAGGCATTACTCCATTAATGGTATGGAAGATATCTTAAACCTGACATAAGAGAATACAAAGGGAACCACTTTTTGCATTACATTTCCATGGGATTGAGTCATCAGGGACATGTGGAAGGTTTGATGTGAGTTGAAGATCCGGTCATGGTGCTACGGATCCACTTGACGGAGAGTCACAGATACTTCAATCACTTGGGAAAGTATGACTAGTGTATCGCCTTCCATCCATTTTAGGCCAACTAGGTCATACTCGCCTCACCTCTATTGGGCATTGGAATGAGTGGTTTAGCTTCCCAGATGAAAGTAATGGAGATGAGCCGTGGTTGGTCAACAATTGTCAAACTCTAAAGATCATGTGGAGTCAGTTATGGATGGGATGAGGAATATAGGGATAATCGGTGTTAACAGATAAATTAGGGGAAACAAGGATGTAGAGGTGACAACTCAATCACTGGATGGAATCTAGGCAATGTATGTTTTTCCAAAAGAGTATTTTATTATTGGGCTAATGGCCTAGTCAACTATTAGAATTTAATAGTGTGACCAAGGGGATTCTACCGGAAATCAACCGTAATCCTCTATTAAGTGAATTAAGATAACCAAGGCATGGAGAAGAATATAGAAGGGGGAGGGGAACCTTATGGTATTGAATAATGATAAGAGGAAAGAGACCTGGTATGCTGTTTGGGTCATGGATTTGGAGGTTCGAAAAAATCTGACCCTTTCTAAATGGTGAGGAACGTCACCCAGAAAATAGAATGGGGGAGTAGGATTGACCTATACTAGAATGATCAGTGGAGGCTACTAAGAAACCCCCTGTGACGCCATGATAGTAGTCTATAGAACTGACGTGGGCTTGTGAACCCATGTGTAGTTACCTAACTAAAGAAGCTCTTGCAGCTCAAAGGTCCTTGTCTATCAAAAACTAGGCTAAAGTCTCAGGAGATGGATAGATTGAATAGTAGTTTCAACTTCAATAATGGTTCCTCCGTTGACTATAGAGGCAATGGGAGAGATAGGGGTGGGATATCACTATACTATGGGATGAATCTTTGAATTTATCACTACTATCCTTTTTGGAAAACTGGTAGAGGATCAATGTACCAGGAGATGGAACTTTTCATTCATATTAAATAACAAAGAATTCCATTACATGATACAGATTGATCGATATAGAACGTTTCTTTCTCCAGATCCAAATGAGATGATGTCGAAATTCAACTCGACGAATGGACTAACTCACTTCTTTACATTCTTTGGTGAGCCTGGATGAATTAATTGGTAGTCAGAGTCCTCATAGAGAATGTTCGTTCGATGTTTACTATATCTTTTCTCATGAAACTCACCTGCTTCAACTATTCTTCATGTAAATAAGGGCTCTAAACCTCACTATCGGAATAGTGAGGGTGAGAACACAAATGACTGATATGAATTATCAATCTTTTTTAGTACAGCTCCACTCCCAGGATGGATGCAAGGAGAATGGATAGAGATCAATAGATACGAAGGGGATGGCTGAATATATAATGGAACTATTTTTGGTGGTTATCTCATGGTATCCCTATTCCTTTTATGGCTACTACTTTAATGTATAACTCCCAATAGGTGCTTCTACTTATATATATTTCTAGCATTCTAGCGTGGCCTTTACTCTTCACACGAAATCCTTCAATTTCCCATACCCTTTAGAAATGGCCAGATCTAAGAGAACCTTTACCCTAAAGTGATACTTAATATATAAGAGTTTAGATCCTTTTTTAGAGGGAAAAAGTGACTTGAAAAAAGAAAAGAAAAGAGGTTCTTTAGCATAGGCTAGTTAGTTTACATGGAGTAGATTTCCCACTACCCTGTATGTTTCAGTTGATCTAATTGAAGTTGCTTTTCCCTTTCTGGGGGTTTGACCTGTTGGAGGCCTAAGGTAATAACTTACATTCCTTAATTTCTTGAAATTAAAGCCAAAATATCCAGTTGAATTTCCATATTCAGAATTATTTTTTTTAGAAAAAATCACTCGATTCCTAACCCTTGATATATAAGTAAGACCATTCTAAACTGAATATGGTGAAGTAGCCAAGAATGGACCCTTTCTTCTTTTGTTAGTTTCCAAATCTTGTGACTGTCAATTACTCTAAAAATAATGTATGCCCACTTATAATGGAATCAATCTTCTTTTGTATTTTTTGATCCATATTTGTATTAAGATCTCTTGGACTCTTAGCAGGAGGGAGATGGCCCCATATGGGCTACGTTATTCCTACACCCTTTATTTAATTAATGACTCATTCCTTATTCCTAGTGCTTATTCCTATCCATTCTAGAGGATCAAAGCCTTGACAAGGAAGGGAAACTACCTGATAGATAGGACGACGCATAGCTCAGGATGCAACACTATACGAAATAGGAAGATAAAAACCCCATTTAGTTTGGTATAATATATCCAGGTACTCTTCTATATAGTCTATAGGCATGTATTCTCATAATATAGTCCAATCATGTAGACAAAGGATTATGGACACAGATATGGTGCTACTCTTTCTTTTAGGATCAATAGAATACTAGCTTAAAGGGGAATTCCTTATATCTCTCTCACTCTCCATTCAACTACCAGACATGCAAGGACACTCGGAGAGAGAACATCAACAAGAGAGAACGTTCCACATTTGGGAAAGTGCTCCAGAAGAGCTAAGCCATAAGAAATTTTATCATATCTGGTGCTTCTATTTTAACCTAGATTAGGAGAGAGGAGTAGGTTTCATTATCCATAGAATAAAGAAGTCACGAAGGATACCTCAGTACACTACTCTAATAGTCTCACTTCAAGAGCTATCAGTACTCTACTCTAATAGTTTTAATAGATCACGCTTATTCAAATCAAAAAACACACACTCGTGGGGAGAAATGCCTCACATTCAGGATTAGGAAAGCACAGGGATAAGAAAGAAGAAAAATTCAGACATCTCGATAGCTTGACCCTCTTTCTTCGGTGATAAAATCAATCCTAACCCTTTATAAAGGGATGGTAATTATATATAAGGGTTTAGAACTCGACTACTACACCCTATTTGATTGCTTGCTACTTTCATCATGAATTATTCTTTCTCAATATCTACTGAAGAAATAATAGAGATATTGTCTGAGATACTGATTGGACTTCATTATCACTTCAGAAATGAATCTAATAAGGCCTAAAGCTGAGCGGCGAGTCCACTATTATGAGAATCAAGAGAAGTAGAGCATAAATACTATTCAAATAGTATCTATCAATTGATCCAAAGAATCTTAACGACAACTTCCATTCAAGGTGGAAACAATGTGATGAAAGCAATGCCTTGCTCTGACCCTTAGAATACCATGAATCTAGATCCTAGTGAAGGTAGTCTATGAGAGGAATAGATGGTTTACAAAGGATCGAGTCATTGTATATGACTCACTATATGTATTAGTTGGATGCCTTAGGTGTGGATAATTTATTTGTATATGACACTCTATTTTCCTATTAGAATAGAAAAGTACCTTTCTTTGATCACATATGTCCTTGAATTGAACACTTCACTGAAATCATGTAGAACCTTTGTGGACTGATTCAACCTGGTAGCATATCTTGCAACCCTCATTCATGCCTTCCTTCATGGCCTATTCTTTTGGATAACCTTATTCCCCTCTTTCCTAGAACATCATTTTATTCTAATTGATGGGCCTGATATCTTCAACCCCTTGACCCATTTCCACATCCAAGTCTTCCCCATCCTCTCTCGATGTTCTCGGTGATCTTGCTTCTCATCCATTTCCCCAACACTGATGGTCCCCTTGAGCTACTTCTTTCACAAGTGACTCATCTGCTTCTTGCTCCAAATGGTTTTTCCCCTCAAGTACTCTACTCTATATAGAAGTGGTTCTCTCTTTCTTCAAGTAGGTACTATAGAGGTATTTATCCCAATGTTCTATAGATGGAAAACCGAAAATATATATTAGTATCATATCATGATGATACTTTCGTTTGGTCAAGCTCATGTCTTCTATGTATGGCATTCTCTTCTTGATTTTGAGGTCATGAGCTAATTCGACTGTAGGGAGAGGGGTTCAAGAATCCCTCATCTATGTTTCTCTATTTCATTCTTTTATTTAGAAGTTCGTAAGTCTCATGGGTTGTTTTCTAACTCAACTGGAGGACTTGAGATGTTGCTAAGGTCTCAAAGATAGAGGTGAAAAGAAGAAGTTGAGTATATCATTACTGACTGTAGGTTGGAGAATCTCCTATTTCCCTGTTTAAACCTCACACTATGTTAGTCTTTCTCATAGAAGACGTAGAAATGAAACTGTATAGATTGAGGTGGAGGTTACAATATGAAAAACCTCGTAGTCGAACCTTGTTTTTTTTGGAATATGTACCCCGACCTTATATCACGAACACATGAAGGGTATAGCATCAGGTCAAATAGGAAGAATTATCTAAACACTCAAATGGACAGAAAAATGAAGGTGAAATCCTATATATAACTTGGTACCACCAACCGATCAATAAAAGGAAAACTACTGATTCTGGTAGTTAAAAGGTAGTACTTAAACACTATGATACCTAACTCTCTATGCTTACAAATTGCCATGATTATCTTTATAATATGGGTATTATCTATTTGATCGATATTCGAACCTCACCGCCACCTTCCTTCTGAGATTGGAATCTTTTACACATTCGTTAACTTTCTTTTCTTGATCCAGCCTATATCTATTTTCTATTTCCTTGTGCGGCCACCTGTACCTCTCAATAATATTCTAATACTGAGAAATCATGTTATGGAAGATAGCATCCTGAAGGTCTGTCGAGAAGGAATGGAGACTTTACAATTAACCACTACACAGACGACGATTTTGATTCGATAGAAGACTTTATTTTGTGCTAAAGGGAGTTATAATGGGATTTGGTTCACAGGTGGTATATTTCTATATAGATATAGATATTATTAGTAGTCATGATTAAGCTAGTTTCACTGAGGTTTGAAGTAGTGATTAGGTACGAGCAATATTCTGATTAGGATTCTGCTAGAACAACACTCCCTATTAAGAGGAGAAAATACTGATCACTAAATAGAGAAAATGTTGTGTCGTTCCTTTGTACCTAGAGGACATGAAAGAGATTCCCTATAATTATACTTCAATTCAAATTTTTATGTCTTTATATTGATTAAGGATAAGGTAAGGGGATCATTGGTCTTGGTTTCGATTCCTGAGATCGAGATTCGAATTATATTTTTTCAAACTAAAATGAAAGTGAGGTGAGTGAGAAAGAAACTAGATCAAAAATGGAAATAATTCTTCTTTCACTTCTGGAAATTCAGTAGAGGATCCTGGCTTCTCTCTCTGATGATTTTGATGATGCCTGAATAGGAACTGATCCCTACTAGTCACAAATTTTGGTGCCTTTTCTTCTCTTATCGGGGTATCGAATCTTGGTGCTTTTGGCTTAAGGAAGTTGGGTAATTTTCGAATATATTTTTGAGTAGATTACCGACTATTAGAATAGAGTACTTAGGTGAAATACTACACACAACTAATTTCTACATTCCGTTGGTATTCATGCGAGTGAGTGAGGTGAGGAGTAAAGAGGTGTGGGTTAGCCATGTACCGTCGATTTAGCTATCAGATGATGGGATTGTCTGCCCATTATTTATTCTTCACCCACTTTTGGTCCTCCCACATGCAACCGGTATGTGGTAAGACAAGTCTTTATTATACACGGGTTAGAACCTTATGTTATCATGAAGGAGTCGGAAGATCAGAAAGTCAGTAATCTACCCTACAAGTACTCTTATATATAGTTATATAAGAGTACCTATTGAAAGTGAATCATATCATAATCCAGATACTCTTCTATAACTATATGTAAGAGTACCGTAGAATAATAATAGGACATACAGTAAGAAAAAATGAACTTCAACTGTTAATTTACAAGCAGGGAATAAGCTTTATCCTGTAGGATTTATTAGGTATTCCAACCAAGTACTAATGAACTTGTAGTTATTTGGAATCTTAAAGAGAGTGAGTGGCCTTCAGAAGACGAGAAGGTTTAGAATATTATTGTTACAATACCTATTATTGTTGGAATATGTGTTTCTTTCATTACTGGTCTTCTCCCTTGGATAACTGTTTCAGTAACCATTTCCTATTTTCTATGAGAGTTGCCTTTATTGACAGAGAGGATCTTACATTGATCATAGAAGCTCCTATAGAATCAGCTACACATTCATCACTATAAGAGCTTGTTCTCGAATACCCTCCTGCTACAAGAAAAAAAGGGGTTGTTATTGAATCGTTTGTGAATGAATCTACTGCAGGAAGGGCCCATTAAAAGGAAACTATCAATATATATATGTATAAGTGTCCAGATCGCTTCCTCAAGAAATACACCCACCTTATCCATCCCTTCCTCACTGTCTTGGTACTCTTCTCTAATAGTGTCATATTTCTACATAGTGTTCAAAAAGTCCTCCAACTGACTCACAGGGAACTCACAGGGACCCCATTAGATCATATTTCCTATTACATATTACTTGGAGAAGGATACAACTACTATATTCTAATAGTAGACTAGAAAGACCGGTATACATCTATGAATAGTAGTCTTATGAGGCCTGATTTGTTATGCTTCTCAGCTCAGCTCATTTATTAGGGGGTACAAGAGTTAGATCAGATTGAACCGAAAAGGGAATGTCTATTAGAGTAGAGTCAGGTACTCTACCTATATAGTCAAGTAAGACGATTCATTTATAGGCTTGAAACCTAACTTGTCTATAGAGTGAAATGAACTTATCACACATTAATTAGTTAATTCTTAACAATATAGCTAAGAGGTTCATCCATACACATAAAAAATGAGGTGAATATTGTCAAAAAATATTTTTTTATAATAGAATCCTAACTTTAAATATTCAAGTTTTCAAACTTGCCTAAGATCTCAAAAGATTTATGTATATCTTTCTGCTCAATATCTAGCTTTCTTATTTTCTTGCTTTAGAGCTCACATGTTTCAAAATGTGAACTTCCTTCCCACTGAACCGACATGGGATTGGCATATCATTCAAATTAAATTTTATAGCATGCCAACAAGACTTACAAAATCACTCCAACAATTCCCTTGAACTTGAAGTCAGTATAATCTTGATAGTAGGCTACTTATCTGTAAAAACAAGCATCGACTAAATACAGTTCTTTATCCTTATCAGTCTATTTAATATTTAGTCGATGAATCTTATCGTTAGCCTATAATACAGTCTACCCTTAAGCCTGACTTAAGGGATGTAACATAAGTCTCAAGAGAACTAACAATCGATGGACTGGAAGGGAGAGAGACAAAAGATAAAAGAGAACTCCATCTAGAATTTCCACTCCTTCTACCAACTACATCATTAGCAATTAAATATATTAGTTAGGATGGATGGATGTACCTCGAATTGGCTCTATAAATTATAAGAGATTAGCTTGGTTATATTATTTTTACTAAAAATCTAGGTTTTTAAATAGATTGTGGGATATCTTTCAACACCTTAGACTTTGGGATCCTTACTTAGGGATTCCCTAGGTAAATCATCCAATATATATAAGTATCACCCCTACGAGAATAGCTCTTCTTTAGCCACCCTTGTGTGTTTATTTTAAATTCGGGTTCCCACCATATTGATGAGTGGCATGTCTTTTATTTCCTCATCAACCATGACCTTACCTGACTGTAAAATGTAGCTAATACCCTAACTGCATTAAACAACAAAAAAGGCTTTTAGAAGATTTTATACGAGCCTTGTTTTGATATCTTGTTTTCTGGGTTTTCGGGTACGTCGTTGGTTTCCATGGGACTGATTTTCCATTTGATAAATCCACTCACAACACACTTGAAATATATATGTGTGATGCCATGAGTACATTTTCTTAATGAAAAAGATTGAATAGTGAACATATAAAGGATCCATAAAAAGGAGATTGACATAGGAGACATAGACAAGTGAGTGTCGATGGATGCTAAATTCCACTTATTTATTAAGGAATGGACATATATTTTAGTTGTTTTCTTTATTGCTTCCTGAGTACTCACTATTAGAAGACTATTTTGCATTCAATCCATCTTTCCCATCACTAGAGGTGGAATTGTTCCCAGGCATCAAATGCCTTTCAGACCTGTAAGGGAAATCAGTCATAGGTAGGCCAATGATACGGACAGAAGATCAGTCTCCATTCATAAAAAACTATCAATTAGAATGTATGGGGTAGGCTAACTACCCACATCTTATATCTTTCCATCCTCTCCAGTGGGACTAATGGAAAGGATGTACTTGCCAAAAATCCTTGACTCTCTACTCTCTCCCAGTGAATCAATAAATCTAGCAATTTGACAGATGAAGAAGGTGTAGCTTAGTACTCTTCTAATAGTGTGCTTCCAATTCCTTTACCAATCACGAAGAAGCTCAAGATGACAAGACCAATAGGAGAGGAACATTTTATCTATGATGGTCAAACATGTACTCTTATATATAGTCTCATAGAATAATAAAGGCTCAGGTAAAGGTTCTAAACCATTATATATTATGTGGCACCTTTTGGAAGGGTGAGGTCCACCATCCGTATAATCTAGATAGTCAGATAATTCATGTGTCCCATGATTTTGAACCTTATATATTAATTAGTACCTTCCTGAAACATTCTTGAGAAAGGGTCAGATCTAAACGAACCATTAGAAAGGGTCTAGAAGGAAAGATAAAAAGCAGTAGGAAAGTTCTCTAAAGGATACTACCTTTAACTCTTACTCTTTTCATACAAGATATTTTATGGAACTATCAATGAAATCTAAGATCAAACAGAGGCAACTGCAATGCATAATAGAATATTCGGTTGTAGCTCTTTCCCTCTCTTCGTCTAGAAGCACTATTCGATTAGAAGCTATATGACTCAGGGTTATACATCTAGAAAGTCCAGTGGCTACATCTAGCTATGTAAAGCTAACGTTTCCATATACCACTATAATATATGAAGGAAGGAAGTTTGCAACACTACAAGTAATATATTAAACAATACCCTTGTGCCTAGAAACTAGAAGAGCTATCCCTACGGGCCTTCAATTAGTGCACTAGCAGGGAAATAGATAGGTTCAAGATCCCCGCCTAGGAAGCACTGACTATGCTTCGTAGAGTTATTTATTGATAATGCATGGTAAATCTTCCCATTTACTAGATCTTTTATTACTTTCTCCATCTATTGTGTTATAACTCTAAAGTTAAACTAGCTACTCAAAACCATCTAGCTAATAGGATAGTAGAAACATCCCAATGGGCATAGAGTCTTTATGAAAATACCTGTAAGTTAATAAAGTGAAGATATCATCCTAAACCTCAGATAGATACTTTATATCCTTTCATATCCCCATCTCTCTCTAGAAAATCAAGAAAGAAGAAGCTTAGAGTCCTTTATTCAACTCTAAGTACATTAAGGAAGGTAAGCTGCATCAATATACATTAATTCTATAACGGAATTTACATCTCTCGTTCACCTCATACGATCTATAACTCTATAATAACCTATATACTAGGCAAGAAGAGAGATACATATTTCTACTAGATACTCAGACTAGATGGTTTAAGAGGAGCTACCTTCCTTCAAGAACTAAAAGGGAGGGAAGGAAGTCATAAGAATCAGAGAGATTCTTTCTCTCCTCAGCTTGTCGATAGCTCCCAGATTCCATTTGCCACTTCCGTATGGTAGTTGATTACGGAACCAAACATAGTCACATGTATCTCTCAAAAGAAAAAATCTATTATCCTATGCTTTAATAGACACGAGGAATCGTGGATGAGAGATAAAAACAGATGAGAAAGGTTTGGTATGATTAATATTAAAAAATAACTTTATTATAACAAAAGTACTCTTTTATATTGTTTCTCTACTCTTTTCTTCTTTATCTCTTTGGGAGGATGTACCCCTTTCTATGCGTAGGACACCCCCCCTCTAACAAAGTCAATCATTTCTTCCTAAAGAGAGTCCACTACCCGTTCTGCCGATATTTCTCTCTTGGGTGGGACTAATCGCTCCCATATGCTTCCAGCTTCCTAAGTGAGTTTTATTCTCTCTAATTGGATCACGAGACTGGGTCCCTCATCTTTCCTATCCTCCTAATGGTATAAATTCATAAATATAGGAATAAATAGAGGCATTCCTCTTCTACTCTTCTAGTGTATCCAACAAACTCATCTCAAGAAGAATAGTATATATATAATAATAAGACTAGCTCTTCCCCTGGTTAAGGGGATTCTCATTCTTCATTGCCACTTAGTTTGATTAAGGGTTCTTTATCTTTTCATTTGGGCTTGTGGGAAATGAAATCATGATGCACCTGATCACAAATAATTCTTCAACCTTCGTCCAAGTGCATAACTCGAGTGATTCCTCTTCTATTAGCTAGTACAAGATCAGGTGATGTGGCAGATAGAAATATAGGATGGGTACACAAGTCTGGACTTCCCTCCTAATCATAAGCATCAGATGATCCATACGTTATATCACTATCAACTTCATCGTCTGTATTTTTTGATATGTATGATAAAATGGACTTATAGAGCTTCTGTTATTAGCTATAATATCATCCATCGTATATTATTTTGGAATTTTTATCCTTGATGCCTGATTTACTCTATTTTGAGATAAGGGGTTTCACCCCAAGGTTTCTAAAATTCAAGTATATGGAATTACCATTATAGTTATAGCTCCCTAACTAAAGTATTATCTTTTATAGAATCCATCCAACAGTTGTTCTCTATGACCACAAGGAGTTAATTTCTTTATATTTGGTTAACAAACAAGGGTTATCCCTTAAGACTATTAATGTAGAGTAGGCTCAATAAGTTAAATTGTTTCCCCTTCCAAGTACCCCTCTTGAAAATTACATATCAAACCCTTCACATATACTCAATAAAGAAATGGTTCTATTGGATAATGATCTTTCCTATGAGGATCAGCCGATGGAGATCTTATATTATAGATACAATGTTCTAGGAAATAAGAAAATTCACCTTGTCAATGTTCTGTGGATAAACCCCAGTTTGAGAAAGCAATGTAGTAACTAGAGGATGTGATGAAACAGAGTAAGCATTTTCTATTTTAGTGTGGAAAAATAAAATTCCATGGTAAAAATTTCTTTAGGGTGGAAGATTGTAATGACCCAAACTGTAATAAATTAAATTCACCTTTTGATTCAAACAAAATGTCTTATTATGTAATATGGTTATAAAAAAGAATGATATTAATTATTTTATTATTATCTATCAGATTTAAATGACCATGAAGAATCATTACCATTTTTAATATATCCGTTTAATATGGATTACATGATTAGTATAAATATTGTGTTTTAATAAATCTAATTAAGCCAACCAAAGGAAGTGATGACCTCAACTAGTAGGATAATACCCTATGAATCCCACTTATCATATCATCCAAGGGATATAAAATCACTGGGATTATCCCTTGACTTGAACAAGTTGATATCTAATAGCTTAAGCATGAGCGAAACTGTTTACGAGAGATGTTCAAGCTTGTCTAGATCACAACCCAAACCATGTATACTGAACCACCCCCTGAAAACCTCACCGATATACAACTTAAGATTAGGTAAATTTTGGGTGCATTAAAGGGATATGTATCAAGGACCTAGAAAGATATGTTTGTATAATATTTTGCAATATAATAATGAATATATTTTCATCATATTATTATTATTTTTTAAATGATTTTTATTTTGATATCATAAAACCAAAATGGTATTTTGGGGTAGTATTTAAATTCAATTAAGGAATTTATTATGATCGATTAATTGAAATTTTTGAAAATTTAATTTTTAATAATATATTATTATTAAATAAATTATATCAAATATAAATGATCACATAATTTTTATGAGTCAATTGTAATTTTTATATGGGCTGGAAAACTGTTACTGTCCAAAAACCCATAATTATTCAATAAATGTCGATTCTTATTTTCAAAATGAATATAGAAATATTTATAAAATTATTTAGATAAAATTAATATTATTTTTTGGAACTAGAGTGTCAAAATCATTCAATTGTTATTTTTTCAAAATTTTCTAAGACAGTCGAATTTTTAGGTAAAAAATAAATACCATACAGAGATACTTTTTGTATTATGACATCATAATGACACAAAAGTTAGGTAATAAATACTATAAAGGGTTTCCATCACCAAATATTTTTTCACTTTAAAATAATGTGATTTTATGATTATTTTATTAATTTTATTGACCAACTATTAATCCTCCAAAACATTTAATATATTTTACATTATTAAAATAATTTCTTTAAGAGTACGACTCAACTGCGCATAAGAAATGGAATAATTTTATTAAATTAGGACCCTTTACTTATAAAATAATGATAATTTATCCCACATTGTTTAATCCAAGGGCCAAATCCATGGTATGGTTTGTAATTTCGGTTATTGTTTTATATAGAGTCCAAAAACTAAATAATAATGAACCCCCCTCATTTCCTATATAGACCCACACAAGATCCCATTACTCCTCACTAAAATCCATTTAGAACATCTATATTTCTTCCAACACTCTCTAGTGTCTTCCCAAGGTGTAAACAAACTCTCAATAATCCTCTCCCAATCATTTCGAGTCACACACTCAAGTAAGGGATCCTCACATTTTCCTTTCTATTAAAGATTCCTCATTATCTTATGCCTCATATTTTCAATTCTTTATATTGGTATATGTATTTTAGTGTCCCAATTACATTATATTTTTTTAACAATGATGAGGGGCCAATTTTCCTCCCATCTACCCATTTTTATGATTTTTTATGTGACACCATTATGCTCGAGAAATTCCACCATGATTTCCATGCCAAAAATAATTGTGTAGTGAATATAATACCCAATTACTATAAAGGGTATTCACTTTTATAAACATATACTTATTTGAAGTGGGACTTACATATATTTATTACACACCTCTTGATCGTGGAATAAATTATTATGATGAATGAATCCATGTTGTATGATCTATGTTGCACCCATATGCACTATAATGAAATGAATGTGAAAGGTGAACCAAAAATTATATAATGCTACAATGCATTGGATAAGGTTTACTCTCATGATATATAATGTTGGGAAAGGGAGTGAACATGATAAATTTATGGGACTTATTCCATCATTATGTCTTGGCAGTTATCCTTGACCTATTTTTACGATGCAATGTTTTATGTTCTTTCCACATTTCCCATGTATAGGATTATCATGCTATATCATGCCTTATTATTCATTTTGCATTTATTACCCATTGATATGAGTATTTAACAATATGTGTTGTCTTATTAATGTTATTCCAGGATTATTCTCTAAATGGGATTTATATCTCACCCCTTTATTATATATGTCCCCAGGTTATCACATGCAATTTTAACTGCGAGCAAGAAATTGATGTTTTCAATAAAGGAGTTGTGTTTCATGTTCTAAATTTTTATGTAATGTACCAAATTCAAAAATAAACTATACATATCAAAATTTTAGGTTATATTAAGTGTAATACCTTATTATAAATCATGAATTAATGGGAAATAAAGAGCAGGGATGACATAATTTCCAATATCAAAGAATCATTCCCTTCTAGGTTAGAGGTACCTATAACATTCTTTAGTTAATAGGTCTCTAGTTTATTAAGAATCTAATTTTACATGTTATTAAAAGCATAAAAAATATATTTAATAGGATAATTGTCTTTATTATGAATTGTATATTCAACATTTTCCTCAGATCAAGTGTAATTGATAATATTAAAAATATCATGAATAATTCTCTCAGTAATGATATCCTCCCTTGTTTCCTTCTTATTTTATACAACTATATCTTCCCAAATAATTATAGATTTAGATTTTGAGGTAGGAATGCGGTCATATTTTTCATCCATTTAACAACATAATTCCTTTTATATGTATCACCCTTCTCAATGGCGGGGAATTTTCCTTTTGTAGTTTTATCAATCTCCTTCCACTTATTATATAAGGGTGTTTTCTCCTTATTTTGAATCACCCTACAAGTAGCAATTTAATGTAAAAATATTCTACATACCTTAAGAAATAGAGAATTATACTCATTCTAAACTTTTATACCTGATTTTTAATCACTATAGGTAAATCTTAAGACTTAAAATAACTTTGAATCCAAATTGGATTAAACAATAATTCTTACATATAATATTATGTCTCCATTAATAGCACACTAATCGGTATTTAGGGGGATTCCTATAATTTAATTAAGATCATTTAAGATACTTAGATTCCAAAATACCCAATTTAAACCATGAATCCTAGTACATATTTGTGCCAAATAATTTATTTGTGTAAAGGTATTAAAGGATACATCCCATTTGTATAAACAAAAAAACTAAGGTGCACATGCAGGTTTCCAATCTTGGAAGCTATTTTTAGATCATTATGGGAAACAAAAATATGCGATGATATCCAATTCTAATTGGAACAAATTTAAAATTTCTTTTTCCCAAAAAATGAGATATTTGAGACTTATGATCTGTAATAGACCACATTTTATCTCTATTAAGATATGTAAAATTCTCTGGAATAGAATACATACACATATTGAGCATTTACTGAAGGGATTTTGGGTCAATAGTGATGGAAAAACCTCCATCCTCTAATTTATTATAAAGGAAAGGATTTGAAGAAGCCACTTTAGATATATTTTTCTCTTTCATAACTTCTCAGAAGGAGATGAATTTATATTTGGAGAAATCATCTCAGATATATTCAACTTCTGGATTTATATAATTCATCAAACAAATCATCTCCTCTGATGCTTTTAGAACAACATTTTCAAAAGAACATTCCCATTTTGGATTGAAGGAATACATGATTCAAGTGTATATCTAGAGAAATGAATAGAATACATTTCAAATCTTCAAAAAATCAACTTTAAAGGCTCATAATGAAGTTTCATATGGAGACTCCATCTCTATCATTATACCGAGTTCTTTCTTTTGCGAAAATAGTAAAATATTGAAAAAATAGTGAAATTCGTTATCATGTACTAAAAATGGAATCATAAATTCTTAATTTTGACCAAATTATACCAAATTATTTCTATTAGGATTTCTTCAATAACTATTATATTGGATTAATAAGGTTGCTAATGTGGCACTATGGGTGCAGTAAATCACTTGAGATTATAAAAATAAAATAAATTAAAGAATTAATTTCATGGGATTCGACTCACCACACCAATAAATACTCACCCCTATTATTATTTCATCAATAAAATATCAAATTAACTCTTCATAGTTATTTCATGGAGCCTATTATATATTTATACTTTCCATGTATTTATGTTTTAGTGGTTGTAAGGGATGGTTTTATACTGTAAAGTGTAAGTAATGGGAAACCACTCATTCCCCTTTTCTTATCAATTGCAATTAGTTTGTTATATTATCACTCCAAAATCCTTTTAATTAAATATTTTCTTCTATTTATAGTATATTGTCATCCTTTTTATTTTTTTTACATGAGAAATTATTCATTCTAATTATTCCTTTTCTTAATCTATTATTATGTTGAAGTAAGGGTTCCAATTTGTCTCTCCTAATTTCCAACTGTGATTCCATTATTGAAATATCCTTTGAAAGTCCATTTCAAAGTATAATATTCATCATTATCTAGTATATAATCATCAATTTTATATGTTTTTCATTCAATATTATTATCACCTTTTCACAAGCTATTACCATGCTAAAGTAAATAATTTCAAATCCTTTTATTTTCTTCCCAAAATGAAATGTTTTTCTTTAAAACTATATTAAACTACTAATTCATATACTAAAATTATTATTATTATAATTTATTATCATCCCTTTGATACTTTATCCATGATATATCACCTGATAACGCATTTTATACCTTTTTTTAAAATATTTACCCTATTAATGTAAAATATTTCTATTGATTTTTCTTTTTGTTCATATTGTGATTCTTTTCTTATAAATCTTGTTAGACCTTCATTTTAATATTATTATATATTCAGATTTTTTATTTATTATCATCATTTTATTTCTTTATAAATGCAATATTATCCATTTATTCTTATTATTCCTTTATAATAATATGTTTCCAAGTCAAAATTCTATCATGAATCCAGTTTCATTTCCCATATTCCTTTACAACTGGGATATCAGAGAAGTGAAATCTATTTGAATGGATTGACCCATAATTTAATTTTCCATTCCTTTTTATCAACCACTAATGATATTATATTTTACTTCTAATACCTTCCCATATACTTTGATCAATGACGATATATTTAAATGTTACATTGAAAATATATTTTTACCACCATTTGAGAACCCTAATATAGAGGTTACCTTTGACATATAAGATACAGTATAAAAAAATATATTCTATTATTTTTATTGATCAATATTCCCTAATATATCCATTATATTCTATTTATTTAGGGTTTAATTTATTGACATTAACATACCTTACGTCCGTGCTAAACATGATCATGTTGTACATATGAAAGATTCATGTTTATAATCTCTTGTATGCATCCACGTTATGTATATATATGTGGCATATTATCATATGGTTGTAACCATTTATATATCCATGAAATTCATTGGATAACGTTTATTTTTTGGAGATACGATATAAATGATATGATTATGCTACTAATATATTAAATGGCGACATAGAATAAGTTCCATCAAGATACTATTTATGTGGAATGATTATGATACTATGAATTTACAGGTAGACTTTCCATAGGTCCCATAATGGTTCTGTGTATATTGATTTATTATCATACCATGGATTGGTGAGTAGCCTTATAACAGGGTAAAACAAGATATTATGTACATGGAAAGATTATGATACCATATATTAGTGGGTAGAATTTTCATAAGGTCCATGAGGATACTATGTATGAGGTATTTTTAGGAATCTGTGACACAGAAAGTAGACTTGTCATCAGGGCCATTATGTTACCAAGACACTGGATGACAGGGTTATTTTAACCACATATTTATGATGTTCTAATTGACATACATTATTTATGTTTTTGGATTATCATATTCATTACACTATTAATCATTTATTATAATCATTCCATTATTATAAAGAAATATTTATCAAAATTCTATCATGCTTTCTGTTACCCTTATTGAGAATCCGAACTCACCTATTTCTAATATTCCCAAAATCACTAGGAAATATAGTACATTTTGAGGGATAGATACACTGTGGACTAAAATATATATCCAAGAGTTATTTTAAATAAATTATAATGTATTATTTTTTATTTCATGCATTAGTTCCCAAAAATGATAAAATTTAATATTTGTAGGATGCATTTTTATTTAATAAAATACAAGAAATGTAAATAATGTATTTATTTATGGAACCATATCTGAGAGTGAGGGATTAAGTATATACATTTGGAATCAAAGAATAATTTAGGTATTTTCACGAATTTAGTTGGAAAAACTTAGGGTAACTCATTAGTTCTATTAAAATAGTACTAAAATGTATGGAATAAATTTCATACTAAAATATTATCAAAATGAGTTACATTATATAGGATAATAATTTGATAATTATTTATTTTCAAGATAGTAAGAGGAATTAATTATCTAATGAGAACAAAAAATATGGATATAATATTCAATATGAAGAATTCAGTAATGATCAATATTATGAAATGGGTGAAAATATTATCATTTCTATATTATCTCAAATGGTTTAGGTTACAATTGTAAATTTAGATAAGAATAATTATTTTATAAAAACAAAATTCAAATTATCTAAACTAGATTTTTCATATGCTAAGAATTTTGTTGGATTGATTTATTATATAAATATGATTGTTTACTCTAATTTTTATCCACATAGAAAAATTTGGTTATAAGCTAACCATAAGGAACCAAATCCACAATAATTAAGAGGGTAAATGAAATGTGTGTCTGAAAGAACCACTAAATGGTATAATATTTAATGTGTAAAATCTTGTGGTTGTGTTTATCTAGTTATCCCATGTTATGATTAATAACCTAAACCATATAAAACCACTTTTTTCATTAGAAATGGGAAAATTGGTGTTTCATAGTTGGTTAAATGGAAAATATATTAGAGAAATGAATATTTAATTTCCTACATAATTGAATAAGTGTATTCTTAATTGTGTAAAATAAATTATATGATGTTTTATTAGTAGTAAATGATGCCTTTTAGGTGAAAAACTACCAAGTAGACATAAATATTCCAATTAACTAGATTGAGGGAAATGATTTTCTACATAATAACCCTAAATATTTCAATGATTCTTCTATAATATATTTGGCCATTATTTAATTTTTTACCAAAATCATGGTTATTAATGAATATTTATAATATCATCCTCTGAATCCAAGAGATAAAATAGGTACTTATGAAATCACTATTACTAAAATGGATCATGAAAATGTTAAAAATTTTATAGGTATACTTATAATATATTCAAGATCTATTAATTATTTATTTTATTATATCTATATATGTTCCCAAATTTTTTATATGTTCTCTAAGATTATTTATTCTTGAACATAATTATTGGATCCCAAGTTATCATTGAGAATAACCTGATATATGATGTAAGTATATAACTCTTCATGTATTTTTATGAAATGAGGGAAAGTTATTTGATCTATCCATAAAGAGATAACATAAATTTAAAGGATATGGAAATATCATTTCATATATAATGTCATTTCATGAACCTATATTGATGTGAGTGTTGGTTTGAGTTGTTGATTCTTACGAAATGAGGATAAGAAAATCTGGAAGGGAAGAAATTCCCAAATAATTTGTATTATTTTCCATAAAAAATAAAGGATGGGAAGGTGGATGAATAATGCACATTGTGTTAAAATAATAAGGAAATACGATCAGATGACCATAAGAAGTTCATGTGAAGTGCATGATCTTTTTATGATTACACAAACCCCCTTTGAGAAGACCTCATATTCTTGAGAGGGAATATTTACAGGCACTGATCATGTGGAGGCTTCTAGGAGAGTTCCTCCAAATCATGAGACTTTTCAACTAATGGGAACCCAAAAATCATCTAGAACTCCTTATAAAATAAAGGTGAAAAAAAGAAGACGGCTCAAGTGAAAGAGTAATGTTTTTAGTCATATGAAATACTCATAAGATCAACAATACCTCATTAGGACCCTGGATATATGTTGAGCATTTCATGATAAAGAGTGTTGGTATTCCACATCCATTATGATAAGTACCTTAATATATCCATATCCCATTAGTGCCTTAGAAAAATGGAAGTATTTTTCGTGATAATGATCACAAAACATCGATCATGCGACACACCACAAACCGACAGAGTGGTTTTCCATCACAACAATCACATGATGTCATGAGATCTCTTTCCCTTGTAAAATAAGGAAGGAAATAAAAAGGGAATAGGTGGATGATTATTGTGAAGAGAATATATGATGATATTTATGCTAAAGGATACATACACCCAAAACGATCCCCATTGATCATGTAAACTCCCCTTTCAGAATCCATCTTGGTCTCACAAAGAACCCTCGACAAGATAGAATGATCTTTTGAGGGACCTTAGAAATGTTAGACTGACCCTGGGGAGGCCCCCTTTTCATGATTCCTTAGTCTCAACAATAATGTCAATCAAGTCATCTTCGATCATGTGAAGTCATTTATATGGTCATCAAGATATGATTAATACTTATAGATATATCAGCCTAACCTTGTGAAATATATTTGATATATCCACATGGTTAATTGAAATCCCTATGATTTGATGAGGTATAATAAAAATGGAAATGTTGGATCATTCTTATGGCCATGTATCATCATTAAACTCCATGGATGGACCATAATAGGATCATACAAAGTGCATGATAGAACAAACACTCCAATGAATGCAACACATATTTAGAATATCGAATCCATACAACATGGAATAATACCAATGCAGAGAGGACAATAAACACCTTCCCAACAAAAAAAAATCACACATGATGAAGACCGCTACACTGGAGTTCCTGAGAAGAATTCTCAGAGTAAAAAGTCACATGATTACAAAGGTCTTGTGCCAGGTAAAATTAGTATAATGACATAAGGGATCATGAAACATGGATATGTGATTTTAATGATCAATATATATGAAATTAAGTACTTATAGTCTGTCAACTATATTGTTTGAAGGAGTTCTCCCAAGTCAACTGGTTCACATGAATCCTAAAATAAGCTAACACTGGACAAACCTTGTGGCACATTTGAAATAAATGATGTAATAAATATTAAAAAATATGTAAGACTTATATAAAGATGTATACACTAATATTCATGTTCATTAAATGGTCTACCCTGATCAAGGGACAATAATATTATATGTTGACCAAGTCATGAGACCCTTTATCAACATTCCATTTGGAACATGTGGTATCCCTTGGAAATCTAGAGTAGTTTTTATAATTCCCTCGATGAATGCCACACAAATATCATGAAGTCGTCAAGGAATTCCACCCAAATATTTCAATGTCCTCTAGACATGTCACCCATGTTAGGAACCAACACCAGGACATGTTAGACAAGTCTCATGATGTCCCATAAATTTTAAGCTAGATCATGTGATGCCCTATGGGAAAGTCATATTGATCACCGAATTCCGTGCAGAAATGTCATCTAGGTCATCTGATACCATCTGAAAAATTCATCTTGATCATTATAGGTACTATATACATGTATGATAGGTCATGATACATCATCCATGCATGTTATCTAGGTCACGATACACCCTCCAAACATGTCACCCTTGATCATGCATTTTCCACCAGACATGAAATTTAGACCATGCAACATCCTCCTGACAAGTCAGCTGGAATATGATGTTATGTTTGTAAATATACACTTGGAAATCATAGAATTTGCAGACAACATCATACATGTCATATAGACTCCCCAGACATGTCATGAAGACAATCAGTATATGTCAAATGTGTAATCATGAGAAATTAGGGAGATATACCGATACATGAAAGCATTTTACAATGTACATATTCTAGAATACACCAACTAAAATATGAGAACTATAATTATTTATATAAAAATGATATCTAAGAATCATTCATAAGGATCAATATCAAATGGGAATCCACCTCAGTGTAAGTCCCTCTTGGTCTCCAACATTGAAACACATAGGGACCAAACTCTCTTATAGGTACATCATTCTTTCTCATCCATCAATTGATTGAGAAGTCAAAATAACGATAATGAATTTGATTCCTTCCATAACTAGGATACGTAGAACGCCTATTTAAGGCATATGATCCATATCAGACACCCCATAAGGGATTCTCCCATGCATAAATCCCGCATCTATATGCAGTGAGATTGATTACTTTTTCCCCTTTTTCTCACATTGAGAATAGATCAAATAGGCATAGGGATTTATAATAATAATATCATTGAAATCATAAATCTCCACCAATTAGGGAAACCTTAGTGTGTAATTCCATGTCAATATCATGATATGAATACCCCCATATAAGGGCACCCACATTAGGGAAAGACCTAGTGGAATGATTGAACTATGATGACTCTGATTCATGTTAAAAACAAGATACATAGTATTCATGGTTAAGGCTCGTGCCCAATATCTAGTTCCCATGTTCCCACTCATATAATCTCCTTCCATATTACATTTAACTAAAATATTTCACTAAACTTCATGGGTTTTGATTCCTTTCATAAAAAAGATATATTGGAAACCTCATAAAGGTTCAATCCCATCTTTGAGATATCAACTACCTCCATAGATGATAGTAAATTCCATGGTGCTTGGTTATATAGATTCGAAATATTAGAATATACCCATTGATAAGAAATCATAGGGAAATGATGAAGATACTTAGATACATAGAGATGGAATCATTAATACCCCCTTTACATGTGGAAGGATTTAGCACTGGTTCATTTTTTAGTGTAACCGGTACATTATTGGGATTAGGAAGAGGTTATAAAACATATCATAAATCTATAATAGAGTATTGAATTAGGAAAAATTCCCCTCAAAAGAGTGTGATAAGATTGACCTCCCATCCACGTGACCAATGTGAGTTCCTTAGTACCATTAGGTCTGAAACCACAAGTGACCGCCTGCCTTTGGAAAGTAGGTCTGTACTCAGTAATGGATGTGGGAGCTATTGAGAGTTTAAATTAAAGGAAAAAATGGTAAACCTTACATGAATTATTGTAAAAACATTAAACCCCCCAAAATCAATCAGCAAGTGAAACCGCACATGTGTTTTCATCAGAAACAAAAATGGTGAACCCAAAGTGAATCTCTTAAATATTAAAAAATATCGTTTAAAAAAAATGTAATTGGGGTTGTCAAGAAATAATTACAACCTCAACATGATTAGTCCACACAAGTGAAATTGAGAAACTAGGAATAAGAAAGGAAAATTGTGTTTCCTATGCTTATATGATTGAGTATTTATCATAAATGCAATGATGCACTAATCAAGGACCTTGTTCCTTTTTTTTCTTCATGACTACATATACTACACTCACAAAAAATACCTGATCCATTGTAGAGACCCCAAAAATGACATACATGGACATTATATTACTTTTGCAGAAAACTTAATACATAAAAAAAGACACACAAGGACCGTAATAGTTTACTGTCTTTGGAAACTCGGAATATAATATTCTAATCGTGGTGAATGATCTTCAACATCTCCCATAAAGATCATCCCATTTTGTTTTATTACCTAAAACATTTCATTAAATCCTGGGGAAAAGAAAACATATAAAGGGTGAGCTCAAATGCTCAGTAAGGGTAAGAATGGAAAAAAATAAAACAAACCATATACATTTGAACATAAAAGCATGAACATAATGTTTAAACATCAAAATCATGAGCAATGACATAAAACATGGCAGTACGTAAGGAATATATTATAATGGAAAATCAATCATGATAAAATAGCTTGGAAATAAAACTTGTAATTATGGAAAAACATTAAGCACATGATATGATTTCTATAGTAGCCAAGCTATTGCTTCTAAGATCATCTTAGTGGACAATGTCCCTTACGGAACCGAGTTCACTCCTCATTCTAGTCATGTATCACTAAACCGGATTATCTTGTCGTTCCAGCCATGTCTATCTCATGAGATATAAATCTCTACCCAATTCATTGGAGGGATATCTAGGTCCCACCCATCTCATAATGAAATAATTCTTACTTGTGCCAAAAAATAAACATAAAGCATTCATCATTACCCAAAGAATAAAATAGGTTTCATAAACATCATCCCATCATAAAATAATCCATATAAAACAAATGGATATCATTTCATCATAAGAAAAGTGAAACCATGTAAATCATAGAGACATTATACTTGAAACATACACATATTAAAAAATTTCATATTGGATGGAAATTAGTTTTGATAAAACACTTGAAATGAATTCCTGAGGAAAATATCCTTTATTTTTCAATATAATTTTCATTTCACAAAATGCCATGAAATTTTAAAATAAAAGGATTTTGTTGAAAATTATCATGAAATATTGTAGAAGAATCTTCATGGATATAAGATGTTATGAAACCTTAAAAATCCGTTCATGCCGTATAAGTTAAAAAAACATTATCCTCGTACTTTTGTCAGAAGAGTAAAAAAGTTCCTTGTATGGTAAACATAAGAAATATTCCATCCCTAACATGCGGTAAAAGTTAAAAATGGGTAAAAGCACTTTAAACATACATGGATACTTTTTATAAAATAGGGAGATTAATGATAAATATAACCCCAGTAAATACTTACAAATAAACAATCTCATATAAAAATGAGATTGGAAAAGTTATCCCTTACCTTATGTCTGATATGCTTCGTATGTATCCGAACCTCCTGTATAATGATTTAAATAATTTCATTGAATTATTAAATAATCATATTCATTTTTATGATATCATATATGGTTCACTTATGACTTTATATTACCCGTTCTTTTGTAAATTCCATGTTAAAGCAGCATTTTGGGTAAAATCGTTTCATTTATCGTACGTGTTCCAACTTTTTGTTCTTGATATTATTAATTATAACATGATTTACTTAATTCCAGAATTTTTAAAATTATTTATATATAATATATATTCAGAATATAAATATATATGATAGATCGATAAGTGGAATGAAATACACCGTTCATAAAGATGGTAGGTCGTACGTATGCGTGAATGCTGTTTTCATTTCCTTCTTGAATTAAATGGAATTAAGTAAATGAAACATATATGTACATAAATCATGTATCATTATTATGTAATATCTTTCATGACTATTTATTATATGTACTTTATAATCATACATAAATTGTTAATCATGGAAAATGAATCTCATCGCATTCGTGGAGACGGTAGTCCGTATGTATGCACGAGTGATGATATCTTTCCCATAAATATTTAATAGAATTGGAGTGGATGATATAATATCTCAGAATCATTATGATGTTATAATAACCATATAAATTTATTTTCTACACCATTATACCCATCCATGTAAGGTGGTGGTGGAAAAACTGTTTACACAACGGCGTGGAGACGGTATTCCGTATGTACGCACACGTGGTGATTTCATTTTCCGTAGAATGGGTAGAAGGTGAAATAAGGTTTTTTCATATTTATAATAACATATAAGTATATAAGTAATAATTATGTTCTTACTTTATAATTAAACAACTAACTAAGAGGAAGTAGAAGAAGAATGAAACCTGAAAGAGTCGGTAGAAGAGATTGCCACTTCCTCGACGCACCTCCTTTAAAATTCTTCTTAGGGCACTAGAGTTGGTCTTTTGAGAAGAACAGAACCTCTAGGATATAACTAGAGAGTTTTAAAAGAGTAATTGGCAGGGTTAAGCCGAGTTTAAAGGCTAATAAGGGTGTAAATAGAAGAGGGAAGGGGTGCCCTTTTTACAAGGGAGGATCGGGGCACCTTTGGAAACATAAGAAACATTAATTTTTAATAAATTCAACCCCACATAAAAACCACAAAAAATGAATCCAATATGAATATTATATGATATAGGGTAGTAATCTCATCAAACAATAAAATTTATACATGTTGGGAATTTATTTTAAACATTATCAACTTGATTTATCCTTATTTAATCTATTTAATTTTATTTGTGGTAATAAGATTCTAAATTTTAAATTGTTATAAATAATTACTTATTTGTTGTGAATTGTCCATAATTAGATATGTTATGACATTTTAGACCATATAAATTTTAATTTATAATTTTTAAATATTTCTGTGATTTTTTAAAAAATTTATATTATGTTATTTTTATAAAATAACAATAGTGTCAATTTTGACACTATTCATTTATTTGAAATTAACTAATCTCCTCACAGAATATATGTTCGAAATAAAAGATTTGATATATTAATAAAATGTCATATTTATCTAGAAAATTAGTGGAGCATATTAAATAGTTCATATAATATTTATATTAATATTGTTAAAACCGTATATTTGATATTTCAATCAATAAAATAATTTCAATGTCGCTACTATTTCACCATTAAGGATAATTATTTAATCCATAAAAATTATAAATAAATTCACATGATGTATATAATTTTATGGTCGTTCTGTATACTATTAATTTTTTAAGTTTCATTAATTTTATCACTAAATTAAAATTATTATACTTATAAGATTTAAGAGTGTGACATGTTGTCACTTTCTTTGGTTTTAATAATAATTTTTTCATTTTCATGGTCAATAGTCCGTGAAACGAATATAATACGACACTTAGGTGATATGGATCTACTTTTATTAATCCAATATAATTTTGGTAGGTGTAAGGGTAATTTTATATTCTTATTTTTACCCTTAATTTCCAAATTTACCTTTAACTATAGTAAATAAAAATTATCGTAGTTACTATTCATAATATCAAAAAAATAAAAGTAACCTATTCACATAATTTGGACCCACTGAATTAAAATATGGAATCCATTTTTTAAAATTCAAAACACAGAAGTTGAAT
The DNA here is from genome assembly GCA_963277665.1 of Viscum album. NCBI lineage: Eukaryota > Viridiplantae > Streptophyta > Magnoliopsida > Santalales > Viscaceae > Viscum > Viscum album. Next base: position 801,567,566 of record OY728119.1, on the reverse strand, counting down.
TAATTAATTTAAAATTAATCTCATTGTTAAGAAAACGAGTTTTACAAGTTAAAACGTTGCAAAAGATTCAAATGTTTTTACTTATGAATTCAGTGTAAAATTAATGCTAATGACATAAATTATATTAAATGGTGAAAGTATATTTTATTTATACTTTAAAACCATTCAATATTATAATTTATCCATATAAATTATTGCGATGAAAAAAGTTGTTTTTAATTAAAATATATCGTGTTTTTACTACTCATTAAAATATGAAAGTTATCAGAATAATATGAAAAATTCATCCAAAGTAAATTTTTATATAATTATTCCAAAGAATAAATTTATATTGTCCAATTTAACTTATAAACATGTCAAAAAACTAGATTTAAAGTCGGTGTGCCATCAAAAGGCATTAAAGCTGCATTTTTTGAAAAATAATTATTTTACCCAAAAAATTTATTTTGTTCTCATACCATATTCTAGAAAATGTGTAAGATGAATAATTATGTCATAAAATTCAAAATTTATATACTACTATTCATAATGGCCACTTCATAATAATAATATAACAATATATCCTCGTTTAGTGAAACTCAGTATTGCGTACAACACATGCTATCGAGGAAGGTCATGATTGCATGTAATGCAAGGCAAGTCTGGGTTGCGTGTAGTGCAAGACTCCTTTGTTGTTTCGTATAACAGAATCCAACCATATTTCATTTATAAATTTAATATATATATATTTGTATATATAGACACACACACACACACTCAATGTTGCGTAGAATAACGACTATCAAATGAACTTGAAATTGTGTGTAACACGATCCAAGAATAGTGTTGCGTATACTGAAAGCTAACACGTTGTTGCGTATAGCGCAAGATAGTCTTGGTGTAGTGTACAATAGAAGACATAAAAGAATATTTTTCATAAAATCTTGGGGTGTTACATTCTACCCCCCTCAAAATTAATTTCACCCTCAAAATTCGTGTGGGTTATAAATAGTTTACAACTTAAAAGTTTCTTTAATAGAAACCCACATCGTAAAAAGGAATACCAAAAATGAACTTTAAAATTTAATTACGAAATGTTACGGTTACCCAAATAAACTAATCGTTGGGTTTCCTCATAGGATAACATTGGTGAAAATATGGATATGAAAGAGAAATCTAACCATCATGTTCTGATGGAGAGTGGTAGAGAAAATGGCTATGAAAAAGCCAACAATCACAAAGCCATAAATTTGTGATGATCTATGGTACCATCTGATTCATCTGATATAAGGACACTAGGAAAACATTTTTTGTTTTCAAGATCATATCCCTAAAGTTGAATAATTTTAATTAGAAGAAATACTTACATTATTTCGGTAAAATCTCACCGTTTCTCGTGTCTTGAACAATTTCCACTTCATCTCTTAAAGAAATGAAGTTGAATTTTTCATTCATGAAGTGTTAGCAGATCATGTGATAAAATGATGGGTCACTCCATCTGTCTCAAACAAAAGGTTACAAAAAGTTATCAAATATACACAAGTCCATCTATGGTGAGGTTAATCGTATATGATTCTAAAAATGGACTTATACTTCATCTATCATACCGCTTAATATAATATAACTAGTTTCTACTAACCAGGGACTTCCTGTAGGCCAGTGGTAGGCGATAAAAGCCTGTTGTACTTTGCTTATGGGTTCGATTCCCATAGATTTGTACGACGTGACGGGTTGTCGGCCGTCCTACAGGTTGTCCTATTCTTAAAAATAAACTATTATAATATTCCAGAAATAATATCGAAAAAAGTTTTGTCCTTAAATAATACTATCTGATGTCCAACATAATCCATTCCAATCTTTAGGCTTATCCAAAATACATCTTTCCAATCTCGTATTATAAGGAAAACGATTACTTGAAAGGTTACATTACAATCACGTGAATACCATAATTTATACCCATATATCATAAGATATATCTTGTTGGACACATTACAAACATGTGAATTCCTTAATCATGTATTCTCTTGAAAACTGAATACCTATTAAACCTTAGTGAAAACATTAATGCTATCACAATTTAACTCTTTCCACATACCAAAATCCAAAAATTTCTATATACTCAAACCATGATATAACGTTGTCCTTATATCAGTTATGATCTCATTTCATTTTCTCTTTAACCCTTCATTATGCGCATATCATCTTCATTCCAAAAATATCCCAATCACTTTTCATGGTTTCCTGTACCATATAATTATTGAAAACCAATACATAGATATTCCTAAATTCCACGATACCATAAATGAGATTCCATGATACTATTTTGAAATCCCATTACATAAACACTTTATAATTACACAACATCACAAATAGTGATCACATATGACTTCCCTTTATCCTTTTCCTTAAGAGGTTGCTAACATTGATCATCATTAACCCTTGGATTAGGGCATTGATTAGCATAATGCCCCATTTCCTTGCACTTGAAGCATTGAAGTGTTGGTGGTGCATTATCTAAAGTATTTTATTTATTTATATCATTATAAACCCTTTTTCCATTACATCGGCACTCACCTGCTCAATGACCTTCTTTTCCACTCATAAAACATTTTCTAGTCCCTTTAAGATAATCTCCACCATTATTCTATCCACACTTTGGGCATAAAGAAACATTCATCTTCTTTTCACAATTATTCTGAGATTTCTCCTTGAACTCCATCTTTCGTTTCTTATAAAAACCATGAGATGGATATGTAACACCAACATCCATTTCTACCTTAATAGAACAACACACAATTTCTTCATAGCTACTAAAGTCTCTTATAGCTAATTCCCTTTGAAGACTTGGTTTTAAGCCGTTGAAGAATCGATCAACATTACTTTTGGGTTGGATGATAAAGCCAGATGCATACCTTGCAAGCCTTGTAAAATTCGCTTCATATATACCAATAGATGCATCATCCTTTTGCTTAATCTCAAGGAACTCCTTTTCCATATTTGTTTGAAGAATACGAAGGAAGTACATATTGAAAAACAAGTTCTTGAACTCATCCCATTCCATGGATTCAATTTCACCTTGGGGCCTTGTATTATTAATTATAGTCCACCACTAGTCTAATTCACCTTCTAAACGGTAAACACCTAGAATGAATTTTTCATGTTCCAGACATCTAATAATGGAAAATATCTTTTCAATGGTATTGATCCATTATTCATCAACAAGTGGATGAGAATACCCACTGAATGAAGGTGGACGTTTCCTCATGAAAGACTCAATATAAAATTGTTCCATTCTCTAGTTATTCAGAAGTATAGAATGATTCATAGCTTGTGTAAGTATAGAAATAAGATTTTGAACTCCATATCCCATAACATTGGTTTTTTCAGGAGGACAATCATTGCATTTCCCATTAAATTGATCAACATGATTCCTTCGGGTTCCAGCCATCGTCTAAAACCCAAAAAGAATAGTATAAGAGGAAAAAATCATGCTAGAAAAAACAACATAATAAAGGGAGAGTACCTTTAATATATTACATATTAGGGTTAATTATAATATTGTACCTGTAATTCTAGGACTATAACTTATACTTATACTTAACCTTAGTGGCATCCCTAGACATACCTTAGAAATATCTCTAAGAATCTAATTAATGTTTTTGCATCCTAGTTTCCAAATTTTAACTAAACCTTTCCTTGGATACCAACTGGAGATACCCCAAACATGACGTAAATGAACATTACATTACATTTACAGAACACTTAATACATTACAAAAAACAGACACACAACGACCGTAATCGTTTAGTGTCTTTGGAAACTCGGAATATAATCGTCAAAATCGTGGTGAAAGATTTTCAACATATCCCATAAAGATATTCCACTTTTTTATTACCTAAAACCTTTCTTTAAATCCTAGGAAAAAATAAAACATATAAAGGGGGATCTGAAATGCTCAGTAAGGGTAATAATGGAGAAAATAAAACAAACCATATACATTTGAACATAATAACATGAACATAACGTTTAAACATCAAAATATTGAGCAATGACATAAAACATGGAAGTACGTAAGGCATAGATCATGATGGATAATCAATCATGATAAAATATCTTGGAAATAAAACTTGATATTGTGGAAAAACATTAAGCACATAATATTATTTGTATAGTATCCAAGGCATTGCTGCCAAGACCATCTTAGTGGAGAAATTCCTTTACTGAATCGAGTTCACTCCTCGTTCAAGTCCTGTATCACTGAACCAGATTAACTTTTTGTTCCAGATATGTCTATCTCATGAGATCTAAATCTTTATCCAATTCATTAGAGGGAGATATAGGTCCCACCCATCTCATAGTGAAATCATTCTTACTTGTTCCACAAAATAAACATAAACCATTCATCATAACCCAAATAATTAAATGGGTTTCATAAACATCATCCCATCATAACATAATCCACATAAAACAAATTGATATCATTTCATCAAAAGAAAATTTAAACCATGTAAATAATAGGGACATTATACTTGAAACGTACACATATTAAATAATGTCATCTTAGATGGAAAATGGTTTTGATAAAACACTTGAAATGAATTCTTGAGGAAAATATAATTTCTTTTTCAAAATCATTTTCTTTTTAAAAAATGCCTTTAAATTTTAAAAGAAAAGGATTTTATTGAAAATATTCATGAAATATTGTAGAGGAATCTTCATTGAAATAAGTTGTTATGAAACCGTAAAAATCTGTTCATGCCGTTTAATTTAAAAAAGAACATTCTCCTTGTACTTTTGTCAGAAAAGTCAAAAATTTCCTCATATGGTAAACAGAAGAAAGATTCCTTCCATAAAATTTGGTAAATGTTAGAAATAGATAAAAATGACTTTAAAAATACTTGAATCATTTTTTAGAAAACAGGTAAATGAATGATAAATATAACCCCAGTAAATACTTACAAATAAACAATCTCGGATAAAATGAGATTGGAAAAGTTATCCCTTACCGTATGTCTGATATGCTTTGTATTTATCCAAACATCCTGTATAATAATTTAAATAAAGTCATTTACTTATTAAAAAATCATATTCATTGTTATGATATCATATATGGTTCACTTAGGACTTTATATTACCCGTTCTTTTGTAAATTCCATGTTAAAGCAGCGTTTTGGGTAAAATCGTTTCATTTATGGTACGTGTTTCGACTTGTTGTTCTTGATATTTTTACCTATATCCTGATTTAATTAATTCTTGAATGTCGAAAATGATTTATATATAATATATATTAATAATATAAATATATAATATAGATCGATAAATGGAATGGAATAAGCCGTTCATGGAGACGGTAGGCCGTAGGTATGCATGAACGATGTTTTTGTTTAATTATTGAATTAAATGGAATTAAGTAAATGAAAAATATATGTACATAAACCCAGTATCATTATTATGTAATATATTTCATGATTATTTATTATATATACTTTATAATCATACTTAAATGGTTAGTCATGGAAAATGAATCTCATCGCGTTTGTGGAGACGGTAGTCCGTACGTACGCACGATCGATGATATCATTCCCATAATTATTTAATAGAATTGGAGTGGATGATATGATATCTAAGAATCATTATGATGTTATCATAACCATATAAATTTATTTTTTACACCATTATACCCTTCCAAGTAAGGTGGTGGTGGAAAAACAGATTACACAATGGCGTGGAGACTGTATTCCGTATGTACGCACGCGCAGTGATTTTGTTTTCCATAGGATGGGTAGAAGGTGAAATAGGGTTGTTTAATATTTATAATAACATATAATTATATATTTAATACTGATGTTATTAATTTATAATTAAACAACTAATGAAGAGGTAGTATAAGAAGAAAGAATCATGAAAGAGTCGGTAGAAGAGATTACCTCTTCCTCAACACACATCCTTTAAAATTATTCTTAGGGCACTAGAGTTTGTATTTTGAGAATACAATAACCTCTATGATATAACTAGAGAGGCTGAGAAGAGGAATTGAAAGGTTTTGTCTGAGTTTCAATGCTCAAAAGGGTGTAAAGAGAAGAGGGAGGGGTGCCCATTTTATAAGGGAGGATAGGGGCACCTTTGGAAACATAAGAAATATTAATTTATAATAATTTCAAAGCCACTTCAAAACCACAAAAAATGACTCAAATCCGAATATTAGATGATATTGGGTTTTAATATAATCAACAAATAAAATTTATACATGTTGGGAATTTATTTTAAACATTATCAACTTGATTTATCCTTATTTAATCTATTTAATTTTATTTGGGGTAATAAGATTCTAAATTTTAAATTGTTATAAATAAATACATATGTGTTGTGAACTGTCCATAATTGGATAATTTATGACATTTTAGACTATATAAACTTTTATTTATAATTTTTAATTATTTTTGTGATTTTTAAACAATTTTATATTATGTTATATTTATAAAATAACAATAGTGTCAATTTTGACACTATTATTTTATTTGAATTTAAATAAAATACTCATAGAAGAAATGTTCAAAATTAAAGCATTAATAGATTAATAACATCCCATATACATCTAGAAAATTAGTGTAGAACATTAAATAGTTCATATAATATATATTTTAATATTTTAAAAACCATTTATTTGATATTTCAATCAATAAAATAATTTCAACATCACTATTGTGTCACTTTTAATGATAATTATATAATCCTTCAAAATTCTAAATAAATTTACATGATGTATATAATTTTACTATATTTCTGGAGACTATTCAGGTTCTAATTTTAATGATGTTTATCACTAAATTAAAATTATTATACTAATAAGATTTAAGGGAGTGACATGTTGTCACTTTCTTTGGTTTTAATAATAATTATATCATTTTCAGGGTTAACAGTCCATGAAACGAATCTGATCCGACCCTTAGGTGATATGGATCGACTTTTATTCATCCAATATAATTTTTTATGGTGTAAGGGTAATTTTATAATCTTATTTTTACCCTTAATTACTCGATTTACCTTTAACTGTGGTAAATAAAAATTATCATAGTTACTATTCATATTATCAAAAAAAATAAAAGTAACCTATTAACATGATTTGGACCCACTGAATTCGAATATGGAATCCTTTTTTCAAAATTCAAAACACAAAAGTTGCAGTAAATAATTTAAAAGTAATCATGTTGTTAAGAAAACGAGTTTTAAAAGTTAAAACATTACAAAAGATTGAAATGTTTTTACTTATGAATTCAGTGTAAAATAAATGCTAATTACCTAAATTATATTAAATGGTAAAAATATATTCTATTTATACTTTAAAATCATTCAATATTATAATTTAACCATATAAATATTGCGATAGAAAAAGTTGTTTTTAATTAAAATATAGGGTGCTTTTACAATTCATTAAAATATGAAAGTTATCAGAATAATATGAAAAATTTATCCAAAGTAAATTTTTATATCTTTATTCCAAATCAGAAATTTATATTGTAAAATTGAACTTATAAACATGTAAAAAACTAGATTTAAAGTCGGTGCTCCATCAAAAGGCGGCAAAACTGCATTTCTTGAAAAATACTTATTTTACCTGAAATATTTATTTTGTTCTCATACCATATTCTAGAAAATGTGTAAGATGAATAATAATTTCATAAAATTTAAAATTTAGATACTAATATTCATAATGGATAGTTCATAATAATATTATAACAATATATCATCGTTTAGTGAAACCTGATATTGCGTACAACACACGCTATCGAGGAAGGTCGTGATTGCGTGTAATGAAAGCCCAGCCAGGGTTGTGTGTAGTGAAATACTCCTTTCATGTTGCGTATAACATAATAAAACCATATTTAATTTATATATTGAATATATATATATATACACACACACACACATGCAGCCACTCAATGTTGTGTAGAATAACTACTATCAAATGAACTTGAAATTGTGTGCAACACGATCCAAGAATAGTGTTTCATATACTGCAAGCTAATATGGTGTAGCGTATAGCGCATGATAATCTTGGTGTATCGTACAATAGAAAACATAAAAGAATATATTTTTCATAAAATCTCGGGGTGTTACATCCATGGTCATGTCTCATCCAGTGATTATTCTGGAAAATTATCTATCGATATAACCCCAATGGGTTGAAGGACGACCTCACTGAGTTGATACCTTCAGATTTGGGTGAAAAATGAAATGGTACATGAATACCATAAACATTGTATGATCGCAAACCATAAGGTTGTATAAAAGGTTCTCTAGACACTGTAACTGATGAGTCCACATCGTCCAAAAAAGCTAAATTCAAACTAGTTTCACTTATTTACACCACCAGTCACTTCAGAGCTTCTCTCTATAGAATGAATATCACCACCTCTAGTATCTGATGATGGTGGATCAAGGAATCACCTAAAACTTCCTTCCAGTTTATGAGTCACCATGAAGGACTCTTGTTAACTGCCATCACTGGCATCATCCTATTTATGCCCCTCAGTCGCCTTCTGAGAGCACCACCTGACACACTTCCACCTATAATGCAAATGAAAGGGTACCAACAAAGTCACATCAAGAATTAAGATATCTAGAAAACTAGGAAAGGATCACATATTTTCTTCCACTGATAAATCCTACCAGCATATTTTGAAAGTATCATGTGGGAAGGCTCATATCATTACCACCTATAATCAAGTCTACTGACATATTCCTACAATAATCATGGGGAAGGCACATATTCCTACCCCCATGAATGAAGTCCATCAACATACTTTGATAGAACCAGGAGGAAATAATTGGTCTCATATCACTGCTTCAATACAAGTTATCATCAAATACATATTGGAGGTATAAAATGTACAGGATTGCATTCCAACACACTCTTTACTAAAATGTCATTACATTAAAGAAATAACTGAATAACTCCCCCAACATATTTTGATTCGAGTAAAAATATAGGGATAGATTTATAGTCATCTCCTTATCACCGGGGTAGAATAACACTCCGATCAACATTAATATGTGGATGATCTAGAGCCAGCACACATTATTTTCTCATATTTAGAAGAGTTATGACATATTCTGGTAAAGAACTAGGCACTGAATTAGGATTATATTCCCATTCCAACTGGGGATCACCACATGAGAGAGGAACATTCCTCAGTATAGGTGCATATTAATAACAAAGAAATTGGTGACATAATGCAAATGGACCAAACTAGTCTCATATTACCATTCCAACCAGGGCTCACTAAGTGAGAGTGGCACATGCCTTGGTTCTATCTCATATCCTTATAAAGAAAGACCTGAGTCATATTAAAAAAAACAATATCGAGATCATATCCACAAACCTATCAGGACCCACTAGGTGAGAGTTTTGCATGCCTCATGAAGTCTCGTATTTTTTTAGTGAAGTTACATGGCATATTCCAATAGATCACATAAGCCAGGATCATACCCCTACTTATGAAGATGAACAACTGCACAAAAATCCATCAGAGGATATATAAGAGGAGGTTCAAATCCCTTATGTAATTTCAAATGTATATTACTTGTGGGGAATACATATGTGGGAAGGGATTATATCCCCCCTTAATCCATGGTTGACAAGAATATTTTGGCCCCCACCCACAGGCAGACTCATACTCTTACTGACAATATAGAAGCTCACCGATATACATCACTCGCTTCTCAGTTGTGGGATAATATTCCAATATTACCATAAGGTTATTAATATATTACACCAGGCATCATATAACATCATAATCTCTTCGAACGACCCCAAAATATAGGTTGGAATATTCCTTACATAACATAGAATGAGGTTCATATCCCTGATCTTCTCAATGCCAATATTCTAGAGGTTGTTCCACACATATCTACATAACCACAAGGGTCTGAAAAATCATAAAATGATGTAGAATGTGATCATTACAACTATATTCCTCCTCATGGTAGTGTGTAGGTAGATCGAAGGGACTCTACTCTTGACATATGCTGTGGTCAACCACCCCATGGAGATATCTCTCTAGGACAAGGAAATCCACCCTTTTTCCGCACACCTCTATAGGGAGAGTTGCTCAAAACAAATACACCTTCGTATTGGGAGATTCTTGAAACCCTAAGGTCAACCATACATAGGCCCTTTTAAACTACCACCAAACCTTCACCATGGCTATCAGAAAACCCCACGAAGAAACTTCTATGGTCTGAATAGGTGGAGTCATGTATGTTTGATAAATAAGAATACAACATCGATATAAGTAGAGAGTTATCCATATATAACCACCAAACTATGTTATACCCCTTTATCACTTCTGGATATGATATCCTAGATGACATAGATATGGATTTGATGCCTTACCTAAACAAAAATAGAATAAAACATCCAATTATGGCCTCGAATATTCTCCATCACATAGAGTTGGGGGTGTTTTCATCATCAACATCACTATGGAGGGAACCAGGTTTCTCTATGTTTGCGGTAAATACTGATGGTTGGAATCCCATTAGTTCCTCCCACCATATGATGAGCATTTATTATTCGGGTATTATTCAACAATCAAGGACAAAAACTCCCTCTTGGTCACTACCATAGGTCTATATGAGAATAATTTATAATAAATGCAATTAATACTTATAGGTTTAATAAGACAAATATGTAAAATATGGATAGGGTTTTAAAAAATTACCATAATCCAAGTATTGTGGAATCTACCTATTATATTGAGAGTCATGGCACAACTATCATTCCCCTTTACATGTTAGAAAATTTCACCACCATAAAAACAATTGATAATGTGGATCATGAAACAAATATTTAGGGACTTAATACATGAAATATACCATGAAATTAGGGTGATATGGTCATACCAAACAAGGTTACATGTATGTGGGACAAGAAGATAATCCAAAACCTGGAACATTCAAATATTGAGTTGTCACCTCCACAAAAGAAAAATACCAAGGATAAAGGAAATGTAGTAGTAATATCCCACTCATCACCAGGAAGAGTAGAAATTCCTTCCATGGAGGATAAATTGTCATAATATAATAATAAGATACAAAATCTTAGACAACTAAATAAGAAGCTACTCAAGGGAAAAATTTCCACGAGGTATTTTATTCAGCATGAGACAAATATCAATCATCTTATACATCCGGAATGATCCAATCTAACTATAAGATATGTATCTTAGAATCAAAACATATCCTGGTATATGATGTTGGTCTACATAAATGTTTAAATTGATGATAATCATGACTTACCTCTATTATAGTGATATCACCTCCCCCAATAGGGTGATAATTCAATATTAACATGGATCAAGAATTATTGGGAAATGAAAATGGGGACACCTCATAAAATTTTACCACTTCATATAGGTAGGAGGCGGTACAGACAATAGCACCTCTAAAACTTTTTAACAACATTGAGTCACTAGCTACACAAATAGAAGTCATAGAAGGGAAATATAGTCCTATGAAACCTGAAAAATCCATATCATGATTGGGTGGATGGAACGTTTCCCCCACCTAATTTTTCAAATTCTATATTTTTCACATTTGATAGTGTTGGAGATTTAGAAAAAAATATCACACCCATTGTGTCCTGATGCAGTCTAATGAAGGGACCTTGAGATCTAAAGAAGGTGACCAAGATGAGGCATTTTGTACAATCTATGCTAGGGAAAACCTTTTTTTTGGTAAGGAAGCCTTCCAATGTTAATTTTTATAGAATAGGATGACCTATGTTGTCAATTAATTTACAATTTCATCTATACGCTAAAGAAATTGAAAATTTTTACCAATGAAACTACAAGAAACACAAAAATGATAGGGTGACAGACTTCATATCTAGATGGAAATGTTTAACCTATTCACTCAACATACCTCTTTGTAAGGATAATTTTCAAGAACTTTACGATGCAAATATTCAAGATGAGATGAAAACACCCCTAATCATGATGAAATACCTAGGAGTATTCCCTAAATATTCAGAAATGAAATGATTCTTAAATGATGCCATTCAGTGTAATCATGATAAATATCATCCCATACCCTCAACATAGGGGAAAAGGTTTTGAAATGCATAAAATCACACGGTAACGCTCAAACTAGTAGTAGTTACCATTCAATCACCTAGGAGGGATCCAAATTACCTAGAACCTCATATTGAGTTGTACCAACAAAAAAACCACCCTCAAATAGAAGACAAAAATATCAAGGTTTCTTGGGATTTGTGGAATGGATTAATAAAGAATACTCCGTTTGAAATGAAAAATTCCCCAATTATTTATATGTATCCTTGGAAAGTAACCTACTCAAGTTGCTACAACATAAGAAACCAAACAAGGTCAACCCCAGTGATCATCCTGAATACATCCCCTTCCATAAAAGAATGGTTCACACCATCTAGTATTGATTAAAATTCAAATATTTCCTTCAAGTCATGTTCTATTCTAGATAGGTGATGTTTGAGAACTCCCTAAAGAAGGTAATTTTTGCAACCATACCTCACTTAGAACAATAGGGTGATTGAAAAGAAGTTATAGCCTAACATTGGAAGAAGTTCAATAACTGGTTGACTTGAAATCCAATTTATTGATCTCATGATACCCAGAGATCACATATTTGAAAACCCGTAATGATTCCATCTTCTTGGGTGGTGAGATAAAATACACCTTCCTAAGGCCGATGCAATCATCATGAATAGTAATAAACCTAAGAAGAAGATTCATATTCATATCCTAAGAAAGCTTATACTCTTGATAAATTATTTCCTACAACATTAGAAGCATGAGAACCCCCCCAACCAATAGAACCATCATTGGAAAAGTGCTCAAATTTGGTTTTGTTAACATAATACACAAGGAAGAACCCTTCTATAATGACGAGTATTACTCATAGTATATATTATAAAAACTTGATCGTGGATCCAGAGTCTATAGGAATAGGATATAAGGATACATGGGACAATGTGGGAATGGTTAGAACCAATATCCTGGTCACATGCCTATAGAGGACATATCTATAACTGAGACCCATGAGGAATAACTGCAAAAATCCCAACAGAAACATAGAGGTGTTCTAGTTACCTCTAGTGGTCACCCAATCCCAGTAATCTTATACAAACTTCTAGTAGGGGTGTAATTTTATGATCAGCCCAGAAAATGAGGAAGGATAGCGTGAAAAACTCCAATGGAAACAGATACTCCCAATACCTCTACAAAAGTACTAGAACCATCTACTAAAATAACTAATCTATTGAGGTGAAAAATATGGGGAAACCAAACCTTTGGAAGTGCTGACCATTGTTACAAAATTAGGACATTATAAAATAGTTTGAGGTTTTCCCAACCAAGCTCCCAATACTAGATGTGGTCGATCTTTCAAAATAACTTATAGAGGTACTTGTCGAATCCCTCCAAAGCCCACTGGAATTCAAGAAAAAATTATTCGTAGATGAGGTTTATTGAGTGAACACTATTAAATTAGAATAACATGTCACCATCTCATTCATAGATAAGGATAAAAATAAAGACAACTAGTGATATATCATACCCTTATATATGTTATTAAAACTCAACAATGTGGACATCTAAAGGGCTCTGATTGATAATAGTTTAAGAATCAACATCATCACAATTCCGACCCACCGTAGTTTTCGATATAGTGAGGGGTATTATTCTCTTACAAAGATAACCATTCAAGCATATTATAAGGGTGAGAAAATATATCATGGGTAGATAAAGCTCAAGGATCTGTTTAGGGATATCATATCTAACATTGAGTTCATGGTTATCCAACAAGACACTACATATAATGTTCTTCTTGTAAGGCCTTAGATTCAAATTTACATGGTGTACCTTCAAGATTTAATCAATTATTAAAATACCCTATCGTTGGAAAGGTCATCATATTACATGTTGAAAACACTCTAATTGAGTCTTGTGAAGCCGTATATGTTGGGGCATGTTTTTATAAAAGGGTGGGAAAATAAACAATGGTGAATGAAAAAATGCATATTAAATCTCACAATATCTTGGGAACTTCGTCTGAAAATCCTTGGAGTATTCTTGATAATTATTATGCACTACCCATCAATATGGTTGTGGAAATAGATGTAATCCAAGATTTCCAAGATCCTTATGTCCTCGGTGGTAGTGTAAAATAAATTCTAATACAGAATCTCTCTAAAATGAATCTAGAGGTAGGGGATGATATCTTCTCTTACCATGACCTCTCTTATCCTAAAAATGAAATTGATTTCCTCATATTTCCAATGCCGCTTGGAGATTCTTCCACAGACTCATAGGTGAAAGGAGAATAGGATGACCTCAGGAAAACTCATCCCACATTTTAGGAAGGCGTATCCACCACCATAGATGATATAAAGGAGGTAAATATAGGAACAAAATAAGTCTCTCTACACACATTGATTAGTGCATCAAGGCCTCTTGAGGAGCATGAGATGTACATTTCATTTCTAAAGATACATCAATATGTGTTCTCTTCATACTATATTGAAATTCCAATAAAAAACCATGATGTGGCTACAAATCATCTAGTCATAACTAATAAACATTAATGATTCAAGAAAGAATACCAGAGGATGCACCCCTCTCATTCTTCTAATGAAGAGTCATAATTTAAAAAATTGATCAAAGAATGTTTTTCCGAGAAGTGAAATACCCAAAATGGATCTCCCACATCATCCCTGTCAAGAAAAATAATGAGAAGATTAGGTTCTGCATCAGTTTCAGATACATTTTATGACACTATACAAAGAAGAAATTCCTATTTATGACCACAAAAATCTTTATTGATGCAAATACCAGCTTCCCAGATCATTATTTCATGTATGGGTACTATTTTTGTAAGAAAATAAAGATGTCCCTTGAAGATGAGTAATCCATAACCTTTAGAGAACGCAAGTTATATTTTTATACATGGTCAAGACCTTTAGATTAAATAATAGTGGCACTGCTTACCAACATGCCATTAATCATATATTTAATCCCTTCTTGGTATATAAATCAAATGGTTATATTGACGACCTGGTAGTCAGGTCTCAACAATGATTTGATCACCTCAAGAATATTTAAACTATATTTGGAATGTTGTGGAAGTATAGTAAGAGTATGAATCAGATAATGTTTTTCTAGGGAGACATCATGAAAATTTCTTGGCCTTGTGGTATTCCATCATAGTATCAAGGTCATCGAAGAAAATAAATTTGAAATAAGGTAAATGTAACCCCCTATAAATCTCAAATAATTGAGGTGGATCCTAGGGATTCTCGCTTGCTTTCATATTTTCATAGCTGAACTAACTGACAAATCTCTCCCCTTCACCAAGTTAATGAATAAGGGAGTCTCTGACCAATAGGATGAGAACTGAAAAGAATCCTTTGAGGGTCTCATGTAGTACATGCTACACCCATTGATGATATCTATTTCTACCCTAGATTGATCACTCGACACTCTCCTCACACAAAAGATTGATGTGGCGGAAAGAGAAAAGTCTCGAATACCTCATCCAAATGATGATAGGAACTAATATTTCATATTATGATATAGAGAAGAACTTCCTCACCCTCATATTTTCAGTGATATTGACGAGGAATTACATGTAAAAAAATTCCACTGGGTATCTCATATTTACATGACCAAGTAAATAATTCACCTCTTAATGTTGAATGAGAGTTGCGCCTAATGGGAAGTTATTCTACAATAGTATGAAATCCAGTTTGTAACATAGGAGGAAGTGAAAGGGAAATACCTAGATGATTTCCTTGCATCACATCCCAACCCAAAAAGCACACCCATGGAAACCTGACTTCTAGAAGAGGGGGATTTATATTTCCATGGCACTCCCCAGAAACGGGACATGTATTTTGATGTGTTGGTTAGAGTGTACACTCAAGATGGGGGTGAATTGAGTTCCAATTGAAATTTCTATTAAAATCCCCAATTTATAAAACAAGTTATACTGTAGTGAATTTGTAAAACTGTAAAAGTTAAATTAGGTTCTCAAAGATTTATTAGTTCTTAGTTAGTCTAATCAGAAGATTAAATTAGCTTTTGAAACTAACATAATGATTTAAAAAAATTAAAAACACTTTCTAGATTAACTATCAAAGTAACATTAAAATAGATTTGTATTTCAAAGTAACAGCAGCAGAATATAAATTAGATAATGTATACTTTAAACTTAAACTAAAAATGCACATCAGATATAACCAAGAGGTTCAGTCTGAAGCCTAGACTTAGTCCACTCAAATTTATATAAATGTGATCCACACCCTAGATCGGGGTTAACAATAGTACTAGACTGTCTAGGGCATGCATGGTCCTCTACCACTATTCTTCATGGGAATCAAAAATAAAGACCATGACACACAAGGACCACTTCCATAGTTGTCGTGGGTAAACAAGAGTGAGAAGTTTTTGTGTGAGGATTGTGATATCCTCTAATTCAGCACATGAGACAGTGTGTGTGTAAAAATAAATAGGATACACACACCACTCGAAAGTAAATAAATAAGTCACTTAGAGAGAGTATATGAATGTTTAGAAAGCTCTAGTGATTAGCAGTGCAGCTCTGGACTCGTTGGATTCACCAGAATTTCTTCTAAGTCCTTCTCTGGTTTTGTCTGGAAAAACAGAGTGTCGTGGTTCGGCTTGGGTTATTCATGAGTGAGAATGGTCTCTTGATTCTTCGTGTGTTCTTCATTAGAGTTGGATTACACTCATGAGAGTTCTTTAAAGATATTTCAATCTCTTCTTCGTGATAAATATTTTTCCCTTGTTCAGTATAGTGCACTCGTGTTTCCTGAGTTGTCGCGTGTATGTATCTCCTACTCTCCTGGGCACAATCTTGTGTATATTATGTTATACTGCAGCTCATTATTCTTTATATTCCATAATCTCCTGCAGTAGGAATTATTTCTTTTCCATAGGTACGAGGTACGGTTTTCTGACAGAACAAAAACTATCATTAAATAACTTTAATTACATTAAAAACATCAAATATGACTGTTATCATTATTTAAATAATATTGACAGAAAGGTTAATAAATGGTGTCACAGTGATTATGTAAACAGTTTCTCCTTCATGGTATGCCCTGCACAATATGACCTTCACAGTATAACCATAACAGTGTAACCTTCACTGTATGACCTTCACGGTGTGACCTTCACGGTATGACCTTCACGGTGTGTTGCTCATGGTGTGTCCTTCACGGTGTCTGACTCGCGGTTTCTCCTTCACGGTGTCTCATGGGTCACGGTGTCTGAGACTTAGGGTTCATGGTGGCTGCTTCACTGTGACTGTGTCTTGCACACAGTCTGTCTTACTGTGTCAAACTTCACAGTGTCTTGATACTTAGACAAATATCTGTATTCAAACTTAAATAGTAATGTGCATAAAATGAATTAAGAATAACCATTATAAGTTAAGAGAACTTGAAACATAAATACAGAAGTGTGAAAAGATAAGTAAGATTTGTGAGTTTGATAAGATAAGTGAGATTTGTGAGTTTGATAAGATAAGTGAGATTTGTGATCATGCATAAGATTTCTAAATAATAATAAGAGTAATTGAATGTAAAAATATTTGAGATCATTAACAAGATGTGCAATTATGATTGAGATCTGTGATAATTAAAAAATGATTAATACATGAGGAGTCCAACAATCTCCCCCTTTTTGATGATCACAAATTATGTATAGATGGAGTATAAATGAAATGAAACGTTAGAGAAAATAACATATATAATAATAACAAATACTAAGAGATAACTCTTCTTACTTTTTTATCCTCCATTTGGGATTATCAAAAATTATAGAAAATGGAGTGAAATAATTCATTTGTCATTAAAAACGTTCAGAATACAACATACAATTGAAATAAAAAAACAAAGACATCCCAGAAAAAATTAAGAAGCACTGGGTGACTTCAGGGATTGGATTTTTCCTTTCCTTTATCAGCAGTAGGAGCTGGATCTGATGTAGAAGAAGGCATGGAGGTAGTAGACAAATATGGTAAAGGTAGACCTTCAAAGATGGAGGGAGCCAAAGTTGGAGCTGTAGATGATCTAGTCTATGGTTTGTCAAGAATGACTGGTATGATCTGAGATAGATCTTGGCAGACTGACATGGCAGTTGAGGATGGGGAAGGTAGACCAGGTCTAAGGGGTGCAACAGCTGGAGCGGTGATAGTAGTACTCTACACATGAATATACAGCTTCAAAATATTGATGAAATCAGTAATGATTTATCCAACATATTTCATAGACTTTTCAAAATCATCCTTATTCTCCATGAATTTGTCCAACAATCTGGTGAACTCTGTATGCTTCTGAACTTGAGCTTTAAAATATTGATTCACTGGAGGGATTCTCAAATTTTTCACAAGATACATAAAATTATTTGTCATGTGACTTTTGGAGAAAATCCGGGTGAGATAAAAGTCCATCTTCTTGGTGATCTCCTATTGAGCATCATTGTCAATCTTATAGTGAATCTGAACAAGATCAAGTGCTCTATCACTGTTATTCAAAACTTCAGATAAAGAAGACAGATTCAAGCCACTGAAAGCATTTTGAATTTCTTCCTTGATTATGGATCTAAGAATAGAACCATACAATGATGGTATGGAGGTCTGACCAGAGGGAGGATAAGCCTTGACAGCTTTGGTTAGAACTTTGAGATGTTTCAAAACATTTTTAAGGCATCCAGAGTATTCATCTGTAATCTTATTCAGATTCTCTACAAGCTCTCTCATGCATTGCAACATCTTTGTGTGTCTTTCTACAATATTCTAATCAAAAGATAACAGATAAGGATGCACTTGAGATAAAATCTCTCTAAGAACATTGGAAACTTTTGGTTCAGGAGAAGTAGCAACAGTTGTAGGAGTAGAAACAGGAGCAGGCTCTGATCTTGAAGACAATTCATGCTGGAGGTTTTCAACCAAACCATTCAAATTTGCAACATCAGCACTAAGAAACTTATTTTCAACTCTGACTTCTTGTATTTCACAGATCATCCTAGGTTGAATATGCAGAATAATATTTTCCAAAAGAATCGAGGCATCTTCATGACTTAGTTGAGTCACTGGATGAGGTTGAGAGGATATAATCTTCTCAACTCCTGCCAAGATAGTCTCTATAAAGACTTTAAAGTCATCCTAAGTTACAAATGACTGTTTCTTGGGTAAGAGTGCGGGTGAAGGTAGTGGTACAAGTTTTGGTGCAGATTCTGGTTGCAATATAGAGTTAGTTTCAGTTTCAGATTCTAACTCAGGTGGAGTTTGAGGTTGAGGCTCTGGTTCTGGTTCAGGGTGAGTGACTGATTTCAATTGAAACAAAGAAGAGATATCTATACCAGTTTCATTCATGTGATGTGATTCACTTACATCATAAATGCTTGTAAATTTATTCCGAGTGTACACATAGAAAGAGACAGTTTGTTGAGAGGCTTCAGCAGATCTAGCTTCATCAATTTCAGCTTCACCAGTCTCCTGAATTTTAGGTTACTCCCCCTCAAAATGTGCTTATATTTTAGATTCTTGAGGCTCAAATACATGATCAAGATCCACAGGATCAACTCTATTCTCCTCATCCATTTCCTTTCTTCCCAATTGAAAGGAAATTTCCATCCTCTCTTTAGCAGAGGGTATGTACTCAGGAACTGATTGTTTCATAGGTTGTACTTCTAGGCTTTCTTCTTTTTCACTAGGGAGATCTTCTTGATTTGTACCTTCCAACACATGGTACTCAAATTCAGAAACAACTAACTCTCTTTCAGCTTCAGGTTGTGTTTCCAGATTTACATCTTCACTAGGGTCAAGAAGTTCCTCTTTAAGAACAAAAAAAGGGTCAACAACCCTTTCCTTTTCAATAACAACATATTCTCTAAGAACAACTACAACTTCCTCTCTAGAAGGTATTTCAGCAGGAACATCAGCAGGGGAAACAATCCTTTCTTTCTCAACAATAGCTACATCCTCTTGAGGTAATTCAGCCTCTTCTTCTTTTTCTTCTTCTTCTTCTTCTTTTGGATACTCATCCACTTTATCTGGTTCCTAACCAGGATCAGAACTGTGCTTAGGCCTTCTTGGATAATCAAAAGGATTGAACTTTTCATAAACCATTTCATTATCTTCAGCCAACTGCCTCTTCAAGGGGTTCCAATTAATCTTCATTCTTCTAATAATAGGATTGGATAAACATAAATCAAAATCCTCTAAATTTTCTTCTTTCGGTCCAACCACTCCCTTGGAAACTAACATGGCCAAAATCATCCTTGATTAAAACAAAGAGGTGGATTTGGAAGTGACATTAATCAGCTCACATATATGGTTAATGACATATTTGCAAAGATTGATATTATGGTCATTCTTCATCAGATGAATTAGGAACACATAATGATACTTCATCACAACAAAATCTCCTTTCCTTGGACTAATCAAATTCTGAACAAACATAAAAAGGAGTCTTGACTCCCCATCCAGCTCAACTGCTATGGCCCTTTGATTGGTGCCATTTCTAGTTAAGATTTCTAGTGCATTTTTCAGGTCAAAGATGTTAGTTGAAGGAGGAGGGTATCTTTGGTAATCATCACAAATTCCTTCATGAGGAATCATCAGGCATGAATCCCATATCCTTGAATAGAATGAACACTTTTTTCCATTGATCCATCTTGTTACCATATAGCTTTCTCCAGCATCAATGGAAAACATTACATACTGGTAAAATTGAGATACCAACCACGGGTAAATCAGTCTATCTTGTCTAGAGAACCATTCGACCCATCCTTGTTCTCTTAAGATTTTCAGGACCAAAGCCTTGCTACTCAATAATCACTGAGGGCAGATCTCTTTTCCAAGAACTACAGTACGACTTACTAGGTTCAGATTTTGAGGTCCTTCAGGTGCTATCCTTAATGTCCTCTTCTGTTTCTTAGAGTGGCGCTTCTCAAATGAGGGTGAAGATGGACGCTTCATCCTTGGCATTCACTGAAGGATCAGGCGAGAGAGAAGAGAAGGTTTTTATGTTTGAGAAGGTTCAAGAGAGAGTTAAGTTAAATAATCAGGTGAAAAACCCATTGGTTTTATCATTTGGGAATGTCAAACATCATAAAAACAAAAATTCGGGAAAGTAAATAGAGGTGAAATAAAAATTATCGCGATATGGATAAAAATAAATATATAAATAATCTTCATGGTGAGTCCGTGAGTAGGAATTACTGTGTGATGAAAAGAAGTCGACACGGTGAGAGTGTTGGTGGTCGTTACGGTGAGACAATGACCAGTCTGTGCTGTCATGGTGAGACAGTGAGTGAATTGTTCCATCACGGTGAGACAATTTAAGTGACAGACCGTGAGCACAAGGTGTTAACTATGAGACCGTAAACATGAAAGAGTAACTGAGAGACAATGAACATGAAACCGTAAAGTAAAATATAGCAAAATAGTAAACAGTAATACTAGTAAGATATATATTTATGATTAATCATACCAAGATCTGGTATGATGAAGTCTAATCTCTCATAATTTAATGGTTTAGTGAATATATTATCAAGTTGATATTCAGTACCAATGAATTCCAAAGTGATATCACTTTTTTGATAATGATCCCTCAAAAAGTGATGTCTTACATCAATATGCATTGTCCTAGAATGTGAAACAAGATTCTTTTAAATGTTAATAGCACTTTTGTTGTCTCAATTTATTGGGACATGTATGAATTGATATCCATAGTCTAGTAAAGTGTGTTTCTTCCACAAAATTTGTGCACAACAACTGCCAGTAGCTATGTATTCAGCTTCTGCAGTAGATAATGCAAAAAAATTTGTTTCTTACTACACCATGATACTAGTGACTTGTCTAAAACGTGACATGTTTCGGAGGTTCTTTTTTTATCTAAATTACATCCATCAAAGTCAGCATCAGAGTAAATAAATAGTTCAAAGGATTTTCCTTTAGGATAGAACAGTATTAGATTTGGAGTATGCCTGATGTATTTGAAAATTCTCTTTACAACATTTAAATGTGACTCTTTAGGGTTTTCATGAAAATGAGCACACATACACACACTAAACATAATATCATGATGACTAGCAGTCAAGTAGAGTAGACTTCCAATCACTCCTCTATAAGTGGTTTGATCAACAGATTTTCCATCTTCATCAAGATCCAACTTACAGGTGGTACTCATGGGAGTGTCACTACTTTTTGTGCTTTTAAATACAAAACATTTCAAAAGATCTCTTGTATATTAACTTTGAGTTAAAATAATTCCATCATTATTTTGAAAGATTTGAAATCCAAGAAAGAATTTTAGTTCACCCATTAAGCTCATTTCAAATTCATTTTGCATCATTTTAGAAAAATCAGTACATAGATATTTTTTTGAAAATCCAAAAATAATATCATCTCCATAAATTTGAACAACTAAAACATCTTTAGAAATTCGTTTTATGAAGAGAGTAGGATCAACTATTCCTTTTGTAAAACCATAAGAAATTAGAAAAGTACTTAATCTATCATACCAAGCTCATGGATATTGCTTTAAACCATATAATGCTTTTGATAATTTAAAAATATGATTTGGAAAATGATGGTTTGTAAATCTAGGTGGTTGTTCAACAAAAAAATCCTAATCTATAAACCCATATAAGAATGCACTCTTGACATCCATTTGATATAGTTTGAAATTTAGATGTGCAGCATAAGAAATTAATATCCTAATAGCATCTAATCTGGCTACTGGAGCAAAAGTCTCCACATAGTCTATTCCTTCTTCTTGACTATAGCCTTTTGCAACTAATCTAGCCTTATTTCTAACTATGTTTCGAGCTTCATCTACTTTATTTCTAAACACCCATTTAGTGCCTATTGTGAAAGTTTCCTTAATTCTTTCAACTAGTTTCTAATCTTTATTTCTTTCAAACTGATTGAGTTCTTCTTGCATATCAATTACCCATCATTCATCATTAATTGAATAATCAAAGTTTTTAGGTTTAAGCTGTGACAAGAAGGCTTCATGTTCAACCTGATTTCTAAGAGAATCTCTATTCCATGTCCCTCTATCCATATTTCCTACAACAACATCTAAAGGGTGATTCTTTAGAATCCTAGTTGATCTAGTAAAGGTAGGACTAGAAATTTCAGGTTCCTCTCTAGGTTCAGGTTCCGTAGGAGAAGATTCTAAAATATATCCAGAACTGGTTGTCTTTACAGTAGGTTCATTGGTTTTATCATTATGGTCCAGAACAGACAAATATTCTTCAAGATTTTCAAGAGAAGGCTTATGTTCATGTGGATCTATTTCATCAAATTTGATGTGAACATATTCTTCCACACATTTTGTTCTTTTATTAAAATCTCTATAGGCTTTGATAGTTATAGAATATCCTAAAAATTTTCCTTCATCACTCTTAGAAGAAAACTTTTCAAGATTATCCTTTTTATTAAAAATAAATAATTTTCAACCAAATACATTAAAGTAAATAACCTTAGGAATTCTATTATTCCATAGTTCATAAGGGGTCTTCTTGAGAACATGTCTGACTAAGAATCTATTGATGATATAACAAACTCTCTTTATAGCTTCATCCCAAAAGTAAATAGGAAGATCATACTCATTTATCATAGTTCTAGAAATTTTTTGAAGGGTCCTATTTCTTCTTTCTACTACACCATTCTACTGAGGTGTCCTAGGGGTAGAGAAATTGTGAGTATAGCCATTTTGCGATCAATAAGATTCAAACTCATAATTTTCAAAATCAAGACCATGATCAATTCTTAGGGTTATAATCTTAAGTTGACTAAGATTCTCTACAGACATGGAGTATTTAATAAAGTAAGAACATGCTTCACTTTTGGGAGCCAAGAAGTATACCCAAGTATATCTATAAAAGTCATCTACTAGGACATAGACATAGTGCTTCCCATTTAAACTAGAAACTCTAGAAGGTCCAAACAAGTCCATGTGAACCAACTCGAGAGGTTGAGAAGTTGACACTTATTTTTTTTGGTTTGAAAGATATTTTGTGTTGTTTACCCTTTTGACAGGGATTACAAACCTTGTCATTTGGAAACTCAAGTTTGGGTAAGTCTCTAAGAAAGTTCTTCCTAGTCAGTTTTCTAAGTGAATGTATCTTACAATGTCCTAATCTTCTATGCCATTACCAATATTCATTATGAAAATCATTTAAAAAAGTAATGTTTTGTTTAGCTAAAGAATTCAAGTCAACATCATAAACATTTTCATTTCTCAAGGTAGAAAATAACAAAAAAAAATTATAATTAAAAAAATTAAAAGAATAGTTTTCAAATTTATCATTAAAGCCATCATCACATAATTGAGATGTACTTAACAATTTTTATTCCAATCAAACAACAAATAATGCTTTAGAAATTAAAATTGAGTTAGTGTTACCAAATTGGCCTAGGCCGATGATCCTTCCATTAGAATTTTTACCAAAGGTGACATAGCCTCCATCAACCTTGGTTAGGCTCTTGAAAAATGAGTAATCCCCATACATATGTCTTGAACATCCACTTTCCAAATACCATGTCTTCTTGTGGGAACTCTTCAAACAAGTTTCCTACAAAACAGATTTAGATGAGAAATGACTTTGGTACCAAGATCTTCTTGGGTCCAGATGTGTTAGCAATCAATGATTTTGGTACCCAAATTTGTCTTATGGGTCTCATATATTTTACCGAATCAAAATATTTTGAAATATAAACTAGATTTGATATATAACTATGTGGATAACTAGTTGAAGCATATGAATTTCTAAAACTAGAACTAGCATAATTTTGTCTAGATTTAGTATTAAATCAATTCATAGTAATATGTCTCTGTCCAGGATGATAGCCTATTCCAGTAGTGTATTTTGGTGCCACATTCTTTCCTAACATTTGAGTAGGTGTATATTTTCAATTTGTGAACTTTTCTAAGTCCTTTCTAAGTTTCTCATTAGACATTTTTAGTTCTGTTTTTTCCTCTAACAGTTGAGAGTTCTTTTCTTTTTCTATAGCAAGGGAGGATTTAACATTCGAGGTGAGAGCATGTTGTTTCTTTAATGACTTATATTTTTCCTTAAGTTCATTACATGTTTCTTCCAGCATATTACAATATTCAGATAATTCATCTTTAGTCATGTCTTTAGAATCAGAATCTGATTCTGCATCATCTCCGGAATAATAGGAATTTAAAACAAGAGTATCTAAGGTTATCTCAGATGTATTTGTCAGGAAACACATGTTGTAATGATTCTTTTCAGAGTCAGAAACTTCAGATTCACTTGTGCTGTCTTATGAAGCACTCCAAGTTTCTTTCATAGCTTTCATGTACTTACTATCCTTGTATTCATGTTTCTTCTTAAACTTCAATTTTGGATAGTGAACTTTTATGTGACATTTTCTTTTTCATTCATAGCAGACTACTTCATCACATTCATCATCTTTCTTCCAGTCCTTTTTCTAATGACCTTTATTGTCATACTTTCCTTTGTAGTTTGATTTTCTGAAGAATTTCTTCTTCCTATATAATTTCTTAAACATCCTGTCTACTTGAGCTATTTTAGAATCACTACCAGAGTTTGAACTTTCACTTGTTGAGATTTCATTAGGTACATGTATTTTCTCCTTTTCTTTGCTCTTTGAAGCATTGGACTTGAATTCCACTGAATTTCTCTTGGGTTCATCATCATCCTCCTTATTCACCTTGAGTTCTTCCTCATACATCATAATCCTACCAATAAGATCTTTGACAGGCAGAGCTCAAATGTCACATGACTTTCTGATTGAAACAGAAGTGCCTCTCCATCTATCTGGAAAACATCTCAATATTCTCATGATTTTCTCCTTTACTGGAACAACCTTACAAAGTGAACTCATAGTATTAACAATCTCATTGAACCTGAGATACATGTCAGAAATAGGTTCATCAGTCTTCATTTTAAAATTATCATATTTAATAGTATAAGTATTTAATCTCATTTCCTTAACATTGGTAGTTCCTTCATGAGAAACACCCAATATATCCCAAATATCATTGGATGTTTTGCAAGAAGATATTCTTCTAAATTCATCATCTCCTAATTCATAGTACAAAGCATTCATAGCATTACAATTATTATTGTAAGAAGTTATTGTTGGTTCATCCCAAGTTGTTCTTTCAGTTTCTGGAATTTTATATTGAGACTCTATAGCAGTCCAGATATCAAAAACCAAACTTTCCAAGTGAATTTTAATATTAAGTTTCCCATGGGAATAATTGGTACCATTGAAGAAAGGTGGCCAGTTAGTAGCTGCACCTTCTCGTCTATTTTCCATATCTATATTTTAGAATATAAATTTAAATAGATAAAATTTAGAATTAACATAAATTTAGGATCATTAAATATGAAACTAAAATTATAGTTTAAAAAAGTGTATTTTAAAATTCTTTAACAAAAACAATCCTTTGATACCAAATGTTGGTCAGAGTGGACACTCAAGAGGGGGGTGAATTGAGTTCCAATTAAAATTTTTATTAAAAATTATTTTTATTAAAATCCACAATTTATAAAACAAGTTAAACTGTTGTGAATTTGTAAAACTGTAAAAGTTTAATTAGGTTCTCAAATATTGATTTGTTCTCATTTAATCTAATCAGAAGATTAAATTAGCTTTTGAAACTAACCTACTGATTTACAATAGTTACAAAAAATTTCTAGATTAACTATCAAAGTATCTTTGAAACATATTTGTCTTTCAAAGTAACCACAGAGGAATATAAATTAGATATTGTATACTTTAAACATAAAATAAAAATGCACAGTATATATAACCAAGAGGTTCAGTCTCAAGCTGAGACTTAGTGCTCACAAATTTAAATAAAAGTGATCGACACCCTGGATCGGGGTTAAAAACAGTACTAGACTGTCCAGGCCTCACAGGGACGTCTACCAATGTTCTTCGTGGGAAACAAAAATAAAGACCAGGCCACACAAGTACCTCTTCCATAGTTGTCGTGGGTAAACAAGAGTAAGAAATTTCGGTGTGAGGATTGTGATATTCTCCAGTTTAGCACAGGAGACAGTGTGTGTGTAAAAATAAACAGGATACACACACTTCTCTAAAGTATATAAAGAAATCACTTTGAGAGAGTATATGAAAGTTTATAAATCTCTAGTGATTAGCAATGCAACTCTGGACTCGTTGGATTTAGCAGAATTGCTTCTGAGTCCTTCTCTGGTTTTGTGTGGAAAAAATAGAGTGTCGTGGTTCATCCTGGGTTCTTCACGAGTGATAATGGTCTCTTCATTCTTCGTGTGTTCTTCAGTAGATTTGGATTACACTCATGAGAGTTATTTAAGGGTCTTTCAATCTATTCTTCATGCTCAGGATTGTTCTTCTGTTCAGTATACTGCACTCGTGTTTCTTGAGTTGACACATGAATGTCTCTTACACTCTCTTGGGCACAGTCTTATGTATATTATGTTCTGCTGCAGCTCAGAATTATTTATATTCCATAAGCTCTGGAAGTAGGAATGATTTCCTTTCTATAGGTATGAGGTACGGTTTCCTTATAGACCAACAACTATCATTAAATAACATTAATTACATTAAAAACAGCAAACATGAAAGTTAGCATTATTTAAATAATATTGACAGAAAGGTTAAGAAACGGTGTCATAGTGATTATGTAAACGGTTTCTCCTACACGGTACATCCTTCATGGTACGACCTTCACAGTAAAACCATCATGGTGTAACCTTCACGGTGTGACCTTCACAGTATGACTTTCACGGTGTGTTGCTCACTGTGTGTCCTTCACGGTGTCTGACTCACGGTTTCTCTTTCACGGTGTCTCATGGGCCACGGTGTCTCATGGGTCATACTGTCTGATACTTAGGCTTCACGGTGTCTGCTTCACTATGACTGTGTCTTGCACACAGTCTGTCTTACTGTGTCAAACTTCACAGTGTTTTGATACTTAGACAAATAACTATATTCAAACTTAAATAGTAACATGCATAAAATGAATTAAGCATAAGCATTATAAGATAAGAGAACTTGAAACATAAATATAGAATTTTGATAAGATAAGTGAGATTTGTGAGTTTGATAAGATAAGTGAGATTTGTGATCATGCATAAGATTTATAAATAATAATAAGAGTAAGTGAGAGTAAAAATATTTGAGATCATTAACAATATGTGAAATTATGATTGAGATTTGTGATCATTAAAACATGATTAATACATAAGAATTCCAACATGATGGAACAACCTGATGTCCTATCAGAAGGATATTAAAAAATCAAAATATCAACTAGTTTATTCTAAGGATTGTATTTGTTTCTCGTGAAAAATAAGTTTTTTCCTAATCCTTCTCACTATCTGAAGGCTGATTGAATAATAAGTCAAAATACGAAGCCCTAATATTTGTCTTGGAACTAGACCTATAATTTCAAATAGCCTACCTGGACATCAAAGGGGATTAAAGTTTGTGATAAATAATATTAATGGTTAATATTACGTAAAAAAGGTTGAATCTTCACCTCCCACTAGCAAAATCAAGAGACTAATAAAAGAGATCGATTTGGAAATCATGTTTCATCATTTTCCCACATAAAACAATTCGCATATAGAAGCATTGGCTAATGCAGCCATAGTTCGGGAAGACCCTGATCAGGATGAGTTGCTCTTCCACATCATGCCTAGAAGGATGGAATAATCATCCATCATATGTGAAATAGAATAAATCAACTATAAAACACCCCTAGAGTGTGAGTAACTGATATAAACCCATGGATGGATGGAACCCAAACATTATTATCACCAAAATGGGATTATACCAACCGATCCATCTAGAAGAGAATAGAATCAGAACAGAGTAGTGAAATTCACCCTTTGGTATAAGCCAAATGAAAAAAAAATAATTCTATAGATGAGGACTCAAGGAAATCCTCCTAAGATTCATAGTAGAAAGAGATATTTCTCCCATAATGATAGACGTTTATGCAAGCTCATGTGATGCTTATCGGCATAGGACCAGACTCTCCCACCAAATCAAAAGGTTAGGTTATTACTACAAATCATTGATATAATATAGTGTGGAATTCACCAGGAAATGTCTTGAATTAAATATTCATGAAAAATTCATCCCTCAACCCCTATAATTTCTACATATGGCTAAATATTCGTTTCCATTTTCTTTAGGGGGAATGGATGTGTGGGGACATTTCCCCCAGCCACAACTAAGCAGTTTAAGTATATCTTTACTGATACTAACTTATTTTCCAAATTGGATGAGGTTGGGATGATTAATATCATTAAATTCATTAAGTCCAATATGATTACTGGATTTGGAGTCCCTCACACTATATTGATAGAAAATGGAAATGAATTTTAATCTAGTAAATTGAATAAATTGTACTAGGAATACAACATTGAGTCCAAAAAATTGTTTCTGGCACCACATAGCATAAAATAAAAAAATAGTTGCCTTAAATAAAATTTTGAAAAATATACTATAGAAGATGGTGAATATGGATAATATTTCTTGTCCAGATAGGCTCCTCCATGCTTCATTGGCCTACATAAAACCAGGCGCACTACCACACAAGAAACTCCATTTTTATTGGTTTATGGATCTGAGGCAGTGTTTCCCATAGAATTATACTTTCCCATAGTTGTAATAGCTATATATGGATAACTCTCAGACAATGAGAAGTCGAAAAAGTGGTTGGATGAATTATATAGTCTTTATGAGAGATGTTTGTGTACAATACAAAACCTCGATGTACATCAGAATCAGATCGAACACGCGTTCAAGAAAAAGTTTCAGCTCCATTTGTTCCTTCAAGGGGAACTGGTATTGGATGATAGAAATCCAATGATACCTATAAAGAATCCTATAAATATAGAACCCAAATTGGATGTTCCTTACAGTATACATAAGTTATATTCCAAAGGAGCTTACTAATTTTTCATAATGGATGGGGAATACATCACACCCACCAAAAACATAAGGTTTCTCCAGAAATATTGTTCATAAATGCTGAAAAATCCTCTAACAACCCGATTGTACGATGTTAAACTACACAGTACATCCTATCCATATGATGTCAAATTGGACAGAAGATGTCCTAACCATATGATGTTAAACTATTTGGAAGAATTCCTCACTACGTGATGATAAAGTACACAGGAAGCATAATCTCACTAATATTTCATAAAAAACGAGCTAGATATGTGAAAAAGAGAAATGGAGTTCCCCCATAGCTGTGCGAGTGTTAGATAAACATAGGGATTTCCCCATCCAAGAGCTATGTGTGTATTCATTCCTACCATCATAGGATATATAGTGATGCCTAGATCACTTCTCATGGGTCCAAACATAATATATTCATCCTAGTCATAATAAATAATACTTTTAAATAATACTTAAGCCTTATTTTTTCACATAGATTCACCATAATTCTTACTGTATGGCGTTAAACTACAAGACCATAATCCATCAAATTAGATTTTAAAATTCGTGATTTTTTGAGAACTATTTGTGGCATGATTGTTGCCACTACAAGATATATAGTGGTGCCTAGATCTCCATTATTAGGTATAGACATAATATTTATTCACATTGATTCACCTTCATCCTTACTGCATGACATTAAACTGCATGGATAGTGTCCACACTGGATGATACCAAACTAGATGGTTATTCATAACTATATATGACATGATTATCATTGAAATGTGATAAGTATGGACTCCTAGATCCTATATCTTATCCCAATCACCACATGATTAAAAATTCCCTCATCTTTTTTCTAATAATTTTCTTGTCATTAAGGAAAACTTTTCCATTCCTTGTTTTTCAAATCAATCATAGATCAAAAGGGGTCAGGAATTTATAGAAGGGATTATGAACATAAATGATACATATAATTTCAAAATATGTTGATTATGGGTTTGGATGCAAGACCTTAAATGAAACACCATAATTCCTTTCTGCATGATTCTAAAGTATAAGGCAAGGTTTCTTTCATGAAATAAATTTTCACATTACAATAAACCTCACCTAAGAGAACCACTATACATGATGTTGGACTCCCACCACACCTCTATTCAAAAAATACATGTGGCTTTATTATTTCCATTGCAATATACATAGTGACACCAAGATCTCTAGTCTCTGGTCTAGCCGCCATATTTTTCGTCCACATTAGGGAACCTACATCCTTTACACATGAAGTTAAAGTGCATGGTCTCTCAATAACTACGTGTAGCTTTATTTTTGTCATCACAAGATGCACAGTGATTCCTATATATCTAATCCTGAGTCCAATTGAAAAAATCAATATGAAAAATTGATGCACCCAATTTGTGTATACATTTTCCATATATATAATTGAAGATAAAAACATTTTTTCATTAAATATCTATTGTTTTATGAACATATTCTTTGATTTCGGTGATTCCATTTACTTTCAGGAGCTTTCTGGCTAAATACACGAATCAAGGCATGGATGTGAAAATTTTGAAACTACACGGTGTGTACTTTTATACACGCCGTGTACATCAAGGCAGGGACATGGACAGAAGGAGGGAGTACATGCCCATGTCACCAGGAAGAAGATACACGCCGTGTGTGGCAGCGCGACACACCATGTACTACTTTATAGAAGCGGTGGTTTCCGAAGAAAAGTTCACATGCCCATGTTGCCATTGATGAAGACACGGTGTGTATGTACTTACATGCTGTGTCTGTTGTTCTAGAAGGGGCTGGCGGCCAAAATTTTGATACTACACACTGTGTATGGCGGCGCTACACGCCGTGTACACTCAACTTGCAGGCGGCGCCATGTTCAAAAGTCAAAAACGGCGTGCTTGGCCACCTACCAGCGAAGAAAATGGCGCCAAAATGCGTTGACGAAAAGTACACGAAGTGTACTTTCTATACACGCCATGTACTTTATTTTTCTATAAAATGAGGCCTTGGCCTACAAATTTAGGGGGTTTGGAACCATTGAAAGGAAAGAGAATCTCTGCTATCACCATTCCCGAAGCTAATGTCGTCACTCTTCCATTCCACCTTCCTATACTCTACCTCAACGCCTACACGATGAATCCGTCAGGTATCACATGTTTCTTTTCTCTCCTAAATTCTATGTGTAAATAAACCCCTTGTGTTGGGTCTGTGGAGGATGGGATTAGAATTTGTATATTTTTTTATATATTTGTGTTTGAATCGTTTTGATTCATCTTACTCTTCTTAAACCACTACTTAATATATCTGATAATTCTTAGCCAGACCAAGGGAAGGATTCTCAGCGATACAAAAGAAAAGTAATGGTGAAAACATCCATGACCATTGGAATGTTTTCACCGATTCACATAATGGACTGGACGTAATAAAGAATAATGGACATTGACTACCGGACCAAGGAGTCAGCTGCTCTTATTCCAAACAAGAAGAACCGGACCAAGGAAATCTTTTATCAAAATGAAATCCTGAATAATTGAATTATTGTGAACAACACAACCATTTAAACAAATTACATAAGAACTCCTTATTCACCATAGCCCTGACACGTCTTTTCTTTCCATTTCTAAGAACTCTTTAAATTTACCCTTTTATTTCTTTCAAACTGTATCCATTCTTCAAAGTAAATCAATTTAGTTTCAATCAAAATCCAACATCAACCCAATCGATCCTAAATATTGCATACTTCACTTAAATTAAGTATTAACTCAATTGAATTCATGCATGCCACGGTTCCTTGTGGATCGACCCTGAACTTATGCTATACTAAAGTTCTAAGAACGGGTAATTAATTTGGGACACATATAACTTCAATCAACGACAAGCGATTCCAAATTTTGGCGCCGTTGCCGGGGACACCGTTTTGGATTTAGTGCTAAGATTTAAATGGTGTTAATAATTGATTTAAGTAAAAATAAAAATAAAAAATTATCAAAAATATATTTTCTAATCCCATTTCAAATTTTCTTTTTTTTATTTTTCCCTTTTACGCTAGCTTTCCGTTTTTGTGTTGTGCAGATCTTAAAGTGTTTATTTCGACGCTTTACACGATCCAGAAGTGCCGAGTCTTCGGAATTAGTTCCGCTTGACATGGAAATCGAACGGACCTTGCTTCATCGTCGGCGTACACGGACAGAAAGTCACATACATCAACCACAACCCATGGAAAACAAAGAAGAAAGAGCACCAGCCGTAGATGCTGCGACTGAGCATCAGTACCAGGATCAGCAGCCTCCCGCTACTGGTCTACCAGAGCAACCTCCTGGAGACTTCATGGAATTCCTCCCAAAGGATTACCAACGACTGCCGCAGCAACTCTTCCCATGACGATACTTTTCCCCTCAGGAGCATTTTATGCAAGCTCCACCCCATCAACAACAACCTCCAAGACGTACGCTTATGGAGTACAGACATCCATAGATTCACGGAGCTAATACGGGCATCGTTCTTCCTTCGGTCCAGGCCCATCACTTCGAGATCAAGCCTGCTATCGTGCAACTGATCCAGAACATAGTCCCATTTATAGGCTTGGTCAGTGAGGACCCGAACTCCCATCTCTCAATATTTCTGGAAATTTGTGATACCTTTCGGTACCATGGTGTGTCCGAGGACGCCATACGTCCTAGCCTATTTCCCTTTTATCTACGGGATAAGGCGAAGGACTGGATCAAGGGGTTGACACAACGATCTATCCTTACTTGGGAGGAGCTAGCCCAGGCGTTCATGTCCAAATACTTCCCACCATCCAAGACGGTGACACTCCAGAATGAGATTCATAACTTGAAGTAGCACAACTCCGAGTCGTTGTACGAGTCCTGGGAACACTTCAAGAAGATGTTACGAAAATGACCCAATCACGGACTCCCACTATGGATGCATGTCCAGACCTTCTATGGAGGACATACCATGAATACCAAGTCCATGGTTGATGCTACTGCTGGAGGTACGGTGATGTGGAAGTCCCCCGAAGAACTATTCGAACTACTGGAAGACATGTCAGCCAATAGCATCCAGTGGCACTCCGAGCGGGGGACTCAAAAGCGAGGTATGCACAACATTGACGCTACCACTATGTTAGCTGCTCAGTTGGAAACCGTGTCCAAGAAAATCGACGCATTGAACCTCAAAGGAGCATCTCAAGTTTATGCGGCGAACCATCTAGCATGTGGGGACTATGGTGATAACCACATCATGGGAGAATGTCCGGGTTCGGCTAGAGGCCCCTCGACGAGCGAGATGAGTTATGTTGCCCTAAATCGATGGCCCAACCAGTACCAGTATTACTAAAACCCGGCATGGCGAGATCAACAGAACACAGGCTGGGGCCAACAACAGCAGAATCCTCCGCCCCAGCGACCGCCCAACTACAACCAGCCTCCATATCAGAACCAATTACAAAGGCCTCCACAACCCCATTAGGGTCCTTATCATCAACAAGGGTATCAAAACCCTCGTCCACAGTAGCCATGACAACCACATCCTCCACCGTCTCAACAACCACCTCACCAGGAGAACATCTCAAGGTTAGAGGATTTGATGACTAAATTCATATCTACTACTGAGACTCGGTTCCGGAATCAGGAAGCTTCGATTCGTGTCTTAGAGAATCAGATTGGCCAGGTAGAAAATCAACTCTCAGGGAAGCAGCTAGGTACATTACCGGGGAACACCGAAAAGAACCCAAGGGAGCAGGCCAATGCTATCATGCTCCGGAGTGGAAAAGAGCTCCACCAGAACCAATCAGCACAGCAAGGTGCATCCCCACCCACTGTTGATGAAAAATTTACCAATACCGACCCCTCCTCATCCAAAATCACTCAGAAGTAGGCTTTACAAAATAAAGAAAAGGAAGTAATCCAACCATTCAAGCCTGCCTTACCCTTTCTGGAAAGATTGAAGCAGGGGAAGTTGGACCATCAATTCAGAAAATTCATGGATGTTTTCAAGAAGATACATATCAACATACCATTTGCGGAGGCCCTGACACAAATGCCAATATATTCCAAATTCATGAAGGAAATCCTCTCGAATAAGAAGAAAATGGAGGATTTGGGCGTTATTGCACTAACAAAGGAGTGCTCCGTGGTGGTTCAACATTCCATTCCTCCCCAACTCCAAGATCTAGGTAGTTTCACCATTCCTTGTACCATTGGATCCTATTAGTTTGGGAAGGCCCTCTGCGACTTAGGGGCCAACATGAACCTCATGCCCCTCAGAGTTTTCAAGAAGCTGGGAATCCACGAGCTCAAGCCTACCAGCGTCGCCCTTCAACTTGCTGATCGATCCATCAAGCACCCGAAGGGACTACTAGAGGACATACTAGTCAAGGTGGGTAGGCTGATTCTCCCTGCTGATTTCATCATCCTCGACATGGGGGATGACCAGGAAGCACCTCTTATACTTGGAAGACCTTTCTTGGGAACTGGGAAGGTACTGATCGATGTGCACCAAGGGGAGATTATTTTTCGGGTAGGTGATGAAAGAGTTTCCTATAACATACTCAAAGCCGTTAAACATTCTTTATTGTCAGAGCATGAGGACTGTTATGCAGTTTCCACCATGGTAAATCATTTTAGCGACAAAGGGGATGGACTGGTATGTTCTTTTATTTCAAATAATTTAACTGATCCAGATATTATATTAGAAGAAGCACCAGAAGACTTGCAATTCATAGAAGGCCAGGGCAGCCACTATTGGTAGCGTACAGTTGTTCCTGATTGTTTGGAACGGGATGAGTTGCATCCACTTGTGCCTTTGATTTTAAAGGAACCTGAACTCGAACTAAATCCTCTTCCATCTTCTCTCAGGTATGGGTATTTATAACCCAATCAAACATTTCCTGTTATACTTAATGAAGAACTATCACAGGAGTAGGAAGATGCACTTCTACAGGTTCTCAAACAGTGGAAGCATGCTATTGGGTGGACAGTCGCTGATCTGAAGGGCATCAGCCCTACCATTTTCACTCACAAGGTGCTACATGAAGAGGGTGCCAAGAAATATCGGCAACCACTACGACGCTTGAATCCTCCCATGAATGAAGTTGTAAAGAAGGAGGTGATCAAATTATTGGATGCAGGCATCATCTATCCCATCTCGGATAGTCCGTGGGTGAGTCCTCTCCAAGTGGTACCCAAAAAGGGGGGTATCACTGTGATTTCAAATGAAAAGAACGAGCTCATACCTACACGCACTATCACGGGATGGCGAGTCTGTGTGGATTACCGGAAGTTAAAAGATGCAACCAGAAAGGATCACATCCCCTTTCCATTCATGGATTAAATGCTAGAGAGGCTAGCAGGGAACAAATTCTATTGCTTCCTTGACGGGTTTTCCGGCTACAACCAAATATCCATTGCTCTGGAGGATCAGTAAAAGAGCACATTAATTTGCCCCTACGAGACATTTTCTTATCGAAGGATGTCTTTCAGCATGTGTAATGCCCCCGCCACCCTCCAGCACTGTATGATGGCCATCTTCGACGACATGGCAGAACGAATCCTGGAGGTATTCATGGATGATTTTTCCGTTTATGTAAAATCATTTACCATTTGTTTACGACACCTAGAGCTTGTTTTGGAAAGATGTGAGCACACTAACCTAGTCTTGAACTGGGAAAAGTGTCATTTCATGGTGCAAAGTGGCATAGTCCTTGGCCACAGAATTTCAGTTAAGGGGATAGAGGTGGACCCGACAAAGATTGAATTCATTTCACGACTACCAATACCGACTTCCGTCCGCACCATCTGCAGCTTCCTAGGGAATGTAGGATTTTACAGGTGTTTTGTCCTCGACTTCTCCAAAATAGCCCAAACCCTCACCAATCATCTAACCAAGGATGCCATATTTGAGTTCGATGACCATTTTGTCAGATCTTTTGAGCATCTAAAGAAGCTCCTTGTGGAAGATCCAGTTACGATTTCTCCCAACTGGGATGAACAATTTGAAGTGATTGCGATGCGAGCGACTACACAGTGGGACCAGTCTTGGGCCAGTGACTTGGCCGAATTTTCCGACCTATCTATTATGCCAGAAGGACGCTCAACGAGGCACAAATTAACTACACCACCACAGAAAAGGAGATGCTCGTAGTGGTATTTTCATTTGATAGGTTTTGTTCTTACTTAGTGTTGTCTAAAGTTATTGTTTATATTGACCATGCAGCACTAAAGTACCTACTCAACAAGAAAGACACGAAGTACCGATTTATCCGCTGGGTACTCCTCCTAGAAGAATTCGATCTTGAGATCCAGGATAAGAAAGGGAGTGAGAACTTCATTGCTAACCATCTCTCCTGCCTCGATATGCCTCACTTGGAGAAGAAAGAAGATCAGGAGATCAGGGAGGATTTTCCTGATGAGCACCTCATTTCGATCAGTGAAACACCTCGACCCTGATATGCTGATATCACTAATTTTTTGGTTACAGGTGTCATTCACCCCGACCTCTCCTTCCAGCAAAGGAAAAGATTTTTCTCTGATGTGAAAAGGTACTTCTGGGAGGATCCTCTGCTATTTCGATCCTGTGCAGATGGAGTGATCCGCCGTTGCATCCCAAAGAATGAAGTTCATGGTGTCCTGTAGTTCTGTCACGCATCATCAGTATGAGGACATCATGGGTTGGACCGTACCATAGATAATATCATGCAGTCTGGATTTTTCTGGCCCACCATGCATAGAGATGCTCGGGCCTTTGTTTCCTATTGTGATCGGTGCCGGTGGATAGGTAATGTAGGACGTAGAGCCGAGATGCCTCCTCACCCCATCCTGGAGGTCGAGATTTTCGATGTATGGGGCATAGATTTCATGGGTCCTTTTCCCTCATCTTTTGGGAACACTTACATCCTGGTCTGCGTCGACTACGTCTTCAAATGGGTGGAAGCTACTGCTACAGATCACGACACAGCCAAGATAGTCATAAAATTCTTGAAGAAAAATATTTTTAGCAGGTTTGGAGTTCCACGAGTACTGATCAGCAATAGAGGAACCCACTTCGACAACACACTGATGAGAGGAATACTGTCAAAGTATAAAGTAAAGCATCTGATGGGGACTCTATATCATCCCCAGTCCAATGGACAGGTAGAGCTCTCCAATCATGAGCTCAATCAGATCCTAGAAAAAACAGTGAACACTTCATGGAAGGACTAGTCCAAGAATTTAGGTGATGCCTTGTGGGAAAATCGAACTGCTTTCAAAACACCACTGGGAATGTCCCCGTTCCGCCTCGTCTATGGAAAGCCCTGACATTTTCTAGTAGAATTGGAACACAAAGCCTACTGGGCCATCAAAGCCATGAATTTTGATCTAAAGGAAGATGACGAGAAATGGAAGTTCCAACTTTCGGAACATGATGAGATCCGATCAGAGGCATTCGAGAACGCCAAGTTGTACAAGGATAAGAAAAGAGCCATTCACGACCGGATGATATCATGAAAATCTTTCCAACCCGGTGATCAGGTCCTTCTCTTTAATTCTCGTCTTCACTTATTTCCAGGGAAGTTAAAGTCACGCTGGTCGGGACTATTCCACTTTATCCGCGTATTCCATCACGGAGCAGTTGAAATTTTTGGAGACGATGGTCAACCATTCAAGGTAAACGGGCAGTGCTTGAAAGCTTACCATCCTATAGATAACATGGTGGGAATGTTGTCCACTATACTCCTCAGGTTAGCAGGGTATGTAGGTCGAGCCAACGACCTAAAACAAAGGCGCTTCCTGGGAGGCAACCCAGAGGTTACACGCCATGTCCAAATTATATACACGACGTGTAAATATATTTTTAAATTGTAAACATCATAGTATAAATCTGTAGAATAACAATTAAATAACCAGGGATGATGCCGGTGTCGATGGCAAAATCACTGGAGTTTATTCGAGCCATCCTCGGTTCGAATCCTCCTGACATACCTTCGGCACAGGGTTCCTCCTTTTAATTACACGACATGTTTGGTATTTTCAATCTATATATATATATATATAAATGTGTTTAATGAAACCCATGCTGGGGATGGACTGGCTGTCTAGAATCGTATTCCAATTTCAAAAGACCCGGGTTTGAATCCAGAAAACAGTCCCATTTCCATCGTTTGTTCTTTTAATAAAACCACACGACGTGTACTCCGATAGACGTCGTGTGCGCCACGATTTTTCAAATATAAATGAAAACCGTTTTAAAAATAATAAATTACATGCGGGTGAAGTTGGCGTATTGGAAAAGTCTCGGCACCAGGTTCACAAGACCCGGTTTCGAATCGCGCAAATTTCCCCTCTTCACCACCATCCTTTCCTAAATAAAAACCACACGTCGTGCTTTTTTTTTCTTTACGTGTTTATAGGCCGAATAGAATAAATATATATATAAAATAAATATGAATAGCAGAACAACCTTTTCTCCAGTGGGTGAGGCCATCCGTTTGAATCGGCCGATCGCCGGTTCAAATCCCTCCCCAAGCACCAGACCAATGGTTGTACTACAATTTTTTTATTTTAAAATACACGGCGTGTATTTTCCGATATACATCGTGTATAGTTTGTTTGAAAATTTTAAAAAAAAAATTGGGATACAAGGCGTGTACGAAAACTACACGCCGTGTACCACAGCTTTATAAGCAGCGGGGTACCTGGCTTGAGGCCATGTCGCACGGCCGTCCCACTTTCCTCCCATTTTCCCGTTTCTTCTCCCGAATGCCACCCAAACACCCCCCCCACCCCCCCCCCCCCCCCGTTGCCAGATCCATCGTTTTGGGGCGTTTCACGTTCTGATTCTTCTCACATTGTGATCCTCATTCCAGGTACGCCGTTCTGTACCCTCTATTTCATGTTTTTAGAATCGTTTAGGGTGTTAATCGGATCAGCCGACCATTCATCTTCCACCTGTACAAGGCCATGATATGAAGAACACACGCCGTGTACATCTGTACACGGTCACATACAAAATATTTTGAAATTTGAATGTACACGGTGTGTATGTTCGGTACACACCATGTAGACCATTTCCTTTGGCCCCTTCGTGTGTGGCACATAACACGGCCTGTCACCCCATGTTCCAGAACACGACGTGTATGTTCGGTACACGCCGTGTCCTTTATATCTGTAGCTGACCTGTGTCTCCCCCTCTTCATGACCATGTTCTTCATGTTCAATATACGTCGTGGCCTGTACTTACACGACGTGTATTGTTTTCATAGAACTAATAGAAACATGGCCGTGTCCTTTTCATTACACGACCACCTGCACTTTGATTTGATCACGGCGTGTATGTTCGGTACACGTAGTGTCCTATTACATGGTCTCTATCCACCCTCGACGTGTCTTTACAGAGAACACGGGATACTCTCAATTTCTGACTACACGCCGTGTACTCTGGAGTACACGCCGTGTACTTTTATTTTACAGTTTTCTCACATTTTCTTTGTCTTTTTCTTTTGTTTTGTTTTATTTTTATTTCTATTTCAGGATATGGTAGATCATGATCCTTCCCGTGGGAAGCGTCCTGCCGCCGCCACTGAGGGAGAGAGGCCCAGCTATCGTCAGATCCGACTCTGACCACCTACGCAGCCGAACCCCGATGCTCCGGTCTTTGAGCTCCCTTCGTTGGCCAGTCTGACACCACTCACTCCCTCAGATGAGGTGGGGCCTCCTTCTGCTACACCAGCTGCCACTTTCGCTATACCATCATCCTCAGCAGCTGGTCCCTCTTCGAGAACCCCTTCCACTGAGCCACCTTCATCTTTGGAGGATCCACCTCCAGATCCAGATGCTGCTGCTGCACTTGCACCTGGGCCGGGACCTGCATGCGCTCCCTATCCCTGCACGGTATTCCCGGTCACCGACCTCGCAAACGACATGACCCGACGCTTCTCTCATCGGCCGATACCATTGAGCAACTGATACCTTGACATCAGCAGTATGCAGAGGATCGATATTTGGGAGGAGTTGGGGATACTTCTCGGGCACACTGCATTCCTCGAGATTTTCCAGGTCAGCACTCCTATGTTCTGAGATTTATTTTTGGAGTTTGTGGCCTCCTTTGAGTTCGATGGAGAAGAGTACCAGGTGACACCTGGCGATGCGGTTCCAGTAGTTCGATTCCGGCTAGGCGGCCGACGTTTTCCTCTGACGATGACAGAGTTTGGCCAAGGGTGCGGATTCTACCCCTATCCTATCACACCACCCCCCGTTTCTGACTTGACCCAGCCAGAGAGCTCTGACCTTATTTCCATGTGGTGGGAGATCGCTGGGCCTGACCACCGATACTCCCCCACTTCCCAAAAGAGAACTCTTATAGCCAACCCTGTCCTTCGCATCACCCACCGGTGCTTCAGCTCCATCCTTTTTCCCCACCATGAGGATATGGGGGTCGTGACCGGCCGTGAAATTGAGCTTCTTACCTGTGTCATACGGCACGCCTACCCGGATCTCCCCTATCTTTCCGCCTCCTATTTCCACTCCATGTTTACCGGCCGTCAGGGCAACCTGAACGACTGGTTTTACACCACCCGTCTTTCCCACCACATGGGGGTATTCGAACCCTCATTACCTCATGACTTGATAGGTTCCCCCAGCGGATGGACTTCCTCATGCTCATTCGCATGGGATTGGTCCGGAAGCAGGGAGTGCCTACATCCTTTCTCAGGCTCGAGCCCCACCACCTACTGACCCTGCGCCACCTGCTGACCCTGCCCCAGCAGCTGACCCCGATCCTCCTTCCCCACCCCCTCCAGCTTCTCCACCTCACCCACCTCATACTGACCCCACTTCTTCTGACCTTCCTTCTTATCTCCCATCCCCCATCCCACCTACCCCCGCACCCTCGGTCGATCCAACGCTTTCCCTCCACCTAGCCACGATGGAGCAGAAGTTAGCCTGTATCATCAGCCTCCAAGACACCATTTCATGCCATTTGATTCTTCTGGACGGCCGCCAAGACCATATGGAGCATCTGTTGGTGCATATTGCTCATAATCTTGGTCATCCACTACCTCAGCCACCAGCCTCTGACTCCTTTCCTGGCCCTCTACTGCTGCTCCACCGCCGTCTCCTGTGCTGGCCACCGATTCCGTTCCGATGGCTACAGTGAGATCTGCTGCCACTTCTGTCGGGCCAGGGCCTGCTGCTAAGCTTCTGATCCCGAGTCTAGCATATGCGG
The DNA here is from genome assembly GCA_963277665.1 of Viscum album. Taxonomy (NCBI): domain Eukaryota; kingdom Viridiplantae; phylum Streptophyta; class Magnoliopsida; order Santalales; family Viscaceae; genus Viscum; species Viscum album. The sequence continues at coordinate 801,525,344 of OY728119.1, read as the reverse complement.
CTCCTACTTCTTCATCTACCCTTCCCGATTCCGTGTCAGAGCCTCACCATTCCACGCCTCCTGTGCCGTCTCTACCGGCCAATTCTGTACCGGATGATGCCTCCCCTGAGGCGACCCCATGATAATGACATTTTCCTTTATATATCTCTTCTGTCATTTTCTGTGCTATGATGTTATGCATGTTTGTAGTTTTCCTTTTTCTCGACAGTCACAGGTATGGACATGGAGCACCTTGGGCATCACTTATCACGAGGGGAGTATTTTTTCATTTCTGTTTTCTTTATTTTTGGATTTATATATTCCACTACGTTCCCTCATTTTGTTCCCCATTTCTCCCCATTTCCCACCCTTTACCTTTCTGTTGCACTTGGTGGACCATGTGAAGTATTAAGTGTGGGGGAGCATCTATATCTTTAACCTTAGTCTTTGCCCTTAATCTATCATAGGAGACATCATTATTAGACTCTATATTTGAAAATGTAAAGAAATTTTGGTTAATCAGTCTTATAAATGGCAGAGTTATCAGTAGGAACTTTTGGAAATGTTACATTATTTTTAGTTTTTAATTATTTTAAAATGATTGCTGATATAGTATCAATTGCAACCTTTCATCCTTGATTAAATTACATTAATTAGGCTAATCATTTATATGCATGTCATGACCTGATTGTACCTTTTTTATTTTTCCACTCCTAAGAGGTATTCTAAACCATTTTTTGTATTTATTTTCTAATACCCTCTTTCTTGAGAGAGTCTTAGGATATGCATCACTACCAGAATTTGCAGGATTTTCTTTTCGAAACATGAAGAAATTTTTTAATTACTTTAACATGATTGAGGCATTATATTGTTTCAACCCCTTTATCTTGAAAGCTAACCTACATTTAATCTTTGTTAATCCCATAGAATCCATGAACAAACTTTATAGGAAGCCACATTACAAGCCTATTTTCCTTCCTACCCTATTTTTTTAAACATTGCATGATTATTCATTTAAGCTTTAAAGAGGGAGTTAAAAATACATGGAATATTTTTGTGTACAACCATGAAATAATGTGTGGGGGAGTGCCTCTTGATTATTTGGGGCAGAATGGGTTCCAAACATCTACTCATTGTATTCATAAGGGATTCCCTTGTGTTTTGTTGTTTAAAAAAACAACAACAAACAAACAACAAGGGGACCTTATGATTATTTTCCCATAAAACCTACATTCCTAAGGAAGTTGGTGACGATTACAAAAGCATTTGACTGATCTTTTGAAGGATGTATTTGTAGTGAGATTTACTTTGAATATCATGCAGTGTTTGTAAAGGAATTACCCATCCTTTTTCACACCTCAGAATTTATTTTCACATCTGAACCTACCAACCCTTACCCACAGAAACATCTAAACCTTATTGATAAAGCCCTCATGATTTTTGTAATTCAATTTTTCTGAAGTAGAGAACAAGATATCTTGCAAACCTATGGATAGAGTGTATATGACTTGGATTGAGCATAACATTGATCAAAAACATCTTGAGTGTGGAGTGTGATTTTAACTGGTAAGGTAAATCATCAAGTGGCATGTTTATTTTTGAAAGGTTGAAAAATGTGTTGAAAGAGGATGACAGTAATTAATTACATTATATATGAGGCATGATTTTAATATCTTATGAATTGATTTTTTTTTTCCTTTTAGAATTTTTCCTCAATAAATTTATCAGTTATACGTTTGATTAATTAAATTCCTTCCTTTTAATGTATAGGCTCTCTTAATTAGATGTTGAGATTTTGCTTGAGGTCAAGAAAAAGACTAAGTCTGGGAGATTTTGATGCAGCCACTTTGTGTATACATTTTCCATATATATAATTGAAGATAAAAACATTTTTTCATCAAATATCTATTGTTTTATGAACATATTCTTTGATTTTGGTGATTCTGTTTACTTTCAGGAGCTTTCTGGATAAATACACGAATCAAGGGATGCATGTGAAAATTTTGAAACTACACGGCATGTACTTTTATACACGCAGTGTACATACAGGAAGGGACACAGACCGAAGGAGGGAGTACATGCCCATGTCACCAGGCAAAAGATACACGCCGTGTGTGGCAGCGCTACACACCATGTACTAGTTTCTAGAATCGGTGGTTGCCGAAGAAAATTCCACACGCCCATGTGGTCGTTGATGAAGACACAGCGTGTTTAAACTTTAAGCGATGTGTCAGATGTTCTAGAAGGGACTGGAGGCCAAACGTTTGATACTACACGCCGTGTATGGCGGCACTACGTGCCGTGTACACTCAACTTGTAGGCAGCTCCATGTTCAAAAGTCAAAAATGGCATGCTCGGCCACCTGCCAGCGGAGAAAATGGCTCCAAAACCGTTGAGGAAAGTACACAGCGTGTACTTTCTATACACGCTATGTACTTTATTTTTCTATAAAATGAGGACTTGGCCTACGGATTTAGGGGGTTCAGAACCATTGAAAGGAAAGAGAAGCTCTTCTATCACCATTCCCGAAGCTACTATCGTCACTACGCCATTCCACTTTCGGATACTCTACATCAACGCCTACATGATGAATCCGTCAGGTATCACGTGTGTCATTTCTCTCCTAAATTCTATGTGTAACTAAACCCCTCGTGTTGGGGCTATGGATGATGGGATCATAATTTGTATATTGTTTTATATAGTTGTGTTTGAATTGTTGTAATTTATCTTACTCTTCTTAAACCACTGCCTAATATAACTGAAAATTCTTAGTCGGACAAGGGAAGGATTCTCAGCGATACAAAAGAAAAGTAACGGCAAAAAACTCCATGACCATTGGAAGGTTTTCACCGATTCACATAATGGACTGGACGTAATAAAGAATTAAGGACATTGACTACCGGACCAAGGAGTCAGCTGCTCTAATTTTAAACAAGGGGAACTGGGCCAAGGAAATCTTGTATCAAAATGAAATCCTGAATGATTGAATTATTATGAACAACAAAACCATTTAAACAATTTCCATAATAACTCCTTATTCACCATAGCCCCGACACGTCTTTTCTTTCTATTTCTAAGAACTCCTTAAATTTACCCGTTGTTTTCTTGCAAACTGTATCCATTATTCAAAGTAAATCAATTTAGTTTCAATCAAAACCCAAAATCAACCCAATCGTTTCTAAATTTTGAATACATCACCTAAATTAAGTATTAACTCAATTGAATTCATGCACGCCATGGTTCCCTATGGATCGACCTCGAACTTATGCTATACTAATGTTCTAAGAAGGGGTAATTTATTAGGGATGCATATAACTTCAATCAACGATAAGTGGGAAAAAAAATCCCCCATTTTCATATGGGTTGTATGTGCATGGTGAGTTTCCCATTAAATAACCATGTGTGGATTCATTCCTATAATCATAGGATTCATATTGAATCCCAGATCTCCAATCCTGGGTCTAACTAAAAAAATATCTGAGAACAATTCCCCCATATTTGTATGGGTAAGATTTACATGGATTTGTCCCCATTCAAGAACATTATATGTCATAATGACTTTCATCATAGGATTCATATTGATTTCTAGATCTCCAATCATGGGTCCACCTATAATAATATATGACAGTGATTCCCTATCTATATATAGGCCAGACCTGCATGGAGTGCTTCCTATTCAAGAACTACATGTGGATTTATTCCTATCATGACATGATATTTAGTGATTCCTCAGTGTCTGATTATTGGGATTAACTACAATAACAAAAATGTGCCCCATCCCTGTGTTCTGGTTTGACATATAGATTGATATTTGGTGCAAGAACGAAGTGATACTTGATTCCAAATATTACAAGATACATAGTGATTCATAGACCACCAATCTTGGGTTCATATGCAATATATAAAATGATAAAAATACACCCTTATCTATATATGAGTTGGTCCAATTTGGAGAACTATTTGATATGCACTATCACACGACTAAGTTGACTACACATTTATCCCTTATTTCACACACCGATCATGGATCATGTGAGATTTGGGATCCTAGAATGCCACTCTGACTGATGTAACCAAGATGAAACTCATACCAGGAAACATTTCCTAGTCTCATTATGTTAACCTACCATATAAAAGTCCTTCACATTGAACTAACCATAAAATCACTAAATACCTCTTTACGAAGAGTAACAATTCACACAAGATCAGTATATATACATGTGAGTCAGATCTATATACATATTACTTGAATTCATGGTACATTTACATAATAATGGACTTAACATATAGAGACCCACCAATAATCCTATATTGGGATAATGTATGATCCATAATTCTAAATTCCCTTACCAGTGAATAGTTTCCCCAAGGATATCCTAAAAATTTTTCACATCGGTTCCAACATCCTTACCACATGATACTAAAATAAAAGGAAAGGAAAATTTCGTTATCACATTAAATTAAAATACACAAAAAATAAGTCCCCAATACATGATGTTAAAATTTTCATGCCATCAAAAATCATCATTTCTTATTAAAGGATCATAAGAACCTGACCCTATTTAATCATAGAGTGAGGTTCTTCCATCATCTCTATATGTACTTCAACCCATAAATCAGACTTGATGTCTTGAGTTCCTTGTGTTTCTAAAAACATTCATGTACAATTGGTATAGAAAAGAGATATATCTATTTGACTATGATAATGATGGATAATGTTCTTTGATCTACCAATTAGAGACATCTCGGCCCTGATAGATAATATTTGTAATGATTTTTTGACTGACATCATCGTGGTAGAACTCAATACCTTAGGATGTTATGGTCCATACCCAACTTGATTTTCCCATATAATTACTCATGGAATAATAACCTTGAGCCATGATTTACAACATTTTAATCTCCCTTTTGGAAGGATGTTTGAGTAATATTGACCCTTGGTATCCTAATTAGGTAGTTTTGCATCATTCCCCTCATACCAGGTCAATGTGTATCATGAACATAAACTTATTGCCCATTGGTCAAAGCTATACAACGTCAAACATAACCTTTGATGGTCAAAATCAAAATAACATAACCTGATAGAGAATTAGGCACACAACTTTTTAGGTTGAAAACCCGCAATGGGTGGCCTAAGTAAAACAAAAATCTCTACTCACTAAATTCTTCTTCTCAAGAGTTCATGAAACAAAATTAAAGCATAAATGAAGAAGTCATAGAGATCATAGGGCCCACTTTTTTGACCTAGTAAAATAAAATCCTTGGTCACAAGACCCCTCGGTCCAAAACAAATAATTATTTATGATTTGTCTCATCTACTCACCACAATAACATGTTCTTGAGGTGGATACATAGTTTTTAGGGTTCTCAAACACTTCTTGAATATTGAATTTTCTATATATAACACTTCTTGTCTTGAGAATATGATTTTTTTGAAACGTTCGATGGCCCCTAAAAGAGGATACCTAGCTTCCAGAGACCCTTTGTATGACTATTCATGTATGCCTCTAGTTCCTTCATATGAGATCTCAACCATAAAAAAATGCATCATTATCTTATAAAAATGGATTTATGATCCTTTTCATCCTTGAAATCACTGTGGCAGAACCGAGCACCTTTGGGTGTTTTGGTCCATCCTTGGCATGATTTTAACATATCACCCTCATGAACTGAGCACTTTGGAATGTGATTTACAATCCCTATAACCAAAATTTTAAATCAAATTTGATATCCTCAATGTTACATCACTATGTACTGTTCCCTTTCTCAATATAGGAATGCAGTAGTCCATTCCAAAATATTTTTATGGAACATCCCAAATGGAGAAAAAAAAACATGGCACATGGATTGAGATTCCCATTTAAAATATAAACTACCTTAGGGTGATAGAAACCTTCCTGGATAGTTCTGGTCTCCACACCCCACATCATCATCTAAACATTTGAGTCTTAAAAAATCATTCATGTCCCTAAAAAAGAGTGGAGAATGCCTCTACTTAACCCTGGATGTAATACCTATGACTCATATTGAAGGGATTATGCTTACCAATCAGAGGAATATCCTCTCTGTAGGAAAGGAACACCAATCACTATAATCCTTGGTAACACTGTGGAAGAACCGGACACCTCAAGGTGTTATAAATCATCCCCGACATGTCTGCCTCATCCCATATTAATTAGTTTTAAATTTTGGGTTATGAATTACTCAAACAATATTTTAGATATCCAGGTCGTCTCGTCTTCCATAATATTTTATCCTCCACCAACAACCTCTAAGGTAAGGATGTAGGGTGTCAACACTGATCATGAATATTCATCCCACATGATTTATACAAGAGTATAGGGTTACAAAACCCTTCATGAACAATAATTTTTCATAATATAATCTAAGAATACAGGGTGTTAGAATCACTAATTATCACTTTTTATTAGTGTCACATCAAGTATACATGGTCCTCATCCCTTCGTGAATACCCATCCTTCACCACCAGCAACAAAAGGTATGATCTAAAAGACCCTAAAATAAAGAAACAGAAGGTCCTTGATAAAAGAAATTAAACTAAAACAAGGAAAAAATCAGCTAAAAGATCCTAAAATACATCAATAGAAGTCCTGAGATAAAATATACTAAACTATAAAAACATACGATTTTAGCTAAAAGACCCCAAATAATAGAAAGATAAGGTCCTATTTTGAAGACTCTAAACTATATAAATATAAGGTATGTGCTAAAATACCGTAAACTAGAGAAACAGAAGGTCCCAACTAAAAGAAACTAAACTCTATCAATATAATCTTCAAGATAAAATACCCTAATCTACAAAAATAGAAGGTCAAATCTGGATGACCCTAAACTGCATCATGGTGATGGAATAGATTGTGAGAACATAAAGAATACAACTAGAAGAGATACACTACTCGCTAGGTATAAAACCTGATAAGGGAATTCTAGTAAAAAGTCAATTCTCTAATCGGTAGCCATGAAAATTTCATGCTCTAAGAAATATTGGGAACTTATAAATAGAGAAGACACATAATTTATCAAGTCAAAATATCATAAGAGGGTGGCTTGAGAAAAATTTGGGTCCAAGACCGCTAATCCTTCCACTATAAAAATATTAGAAAAATATTTGGGAAATATAAGATAAAAAGATATAAATATTGTAGCTATAAATTTGTATCTCTAGAAAAAAACAATCAATTATCACTAAGTCCAATGAAATCTTCCAAAAAATAGAGCATTCTATCTATAGGACATATTTTTTTACCCAAATCATCCTTTTGAATCAAGTAATCTCAAAACAACAAGAGAAGATACATATTTAAAGAATATCATATCAGTGGGAATTCAGGGTAATTTATTAGGAAATATCTATCACAATTTAAACATTCAAATCTAGGAATTTAGTATTACTTTATATTTTCCTTGGGATGAGTATCATTGATTATCTATGAAACATTAGATCAATGAAATTTCATACATATCATGAGAAAAATGATGTTAGAGAATAACATGTAATGTTCAGAAAATCTGTTAATTGATAATGTGAAAAATGTGTATTCTCCATATTTCATGGCCTCTCTAATGATTTTGGCAAAACAAAAACATTTTTGATTAGACTATAGTAATTTTTAATTGGATGATTTTTTCAAATTTTCCAGAGTACTGTGAAAACTATCTATTGTTCTCTAAAGTGTTTTCCTCCTCGCTTATTCTATTGGCATCCTAGGATTAAGAGACTCAATGAAAGAGGATATATCATCAAATACTTTCTAATTAGTTAATAATAAAGATGGTGACACTGAAATATTAGACATTAAATGATCTATGATCTCCTTCTATTTGTCTACCTATATTGTCAAGTCATCCATTTGGATGAGAAATTGAGATATTTTTTGGTGTATTTGTTCAAGAACAACAGATGCATCCATCATTGATTGGGTTAGATAAAAACTCATTGTCAAAACTATGAAAATACCCCTTGAAACTAGATAATTGTTTCCATGTCATAACAATTTATCACATGAAATCATATAATGGATGGATATCAAATCCACCCACTCCCAAATCTGGAAATAGTAGGAAATGGTTCACCTCTTGGTCATGAAATGTTACCAGGGGAGTATTAGTGATGAATATGTGAATCCACTACCGGATTACCTTGTGGAATGATTGGTCCTCTATCATTGCTGGGGTAGGTACATCAGATGGAGGAATTATTGTATGTGGAGCTGGATAAAAAAGAGAAGAAGTACCATCTTAAATTCTCCCAAATTATGTATCCTCCACTGGTCATATTGAAGGAATAAATTTTTAAATAATATCTTCATCACTAATGGGATGGTCTTTAGTTTGATGAGGACACCTCCTTGAAGTATCACTTGAATCTTGAATCAAATTCATTGCTTCTATAGACATTGGTGTTAGTGAAACACATGGATTGTACACTTGATGGACCGACCTATTCAGAACACCACCTGGGAAGGATTCTAACCAATCCTAGGAATAATCATAATATAATAAGATAGGGGTTATAATAGGTAGAAGGATAATGTCAACATTTGTTCCATTGTGATCTAATATAATCCAAAATTGGTAGATAATCATGGGATGTAGTTCTACCATCATTCTAGTTGAGTGGAAGGGAGAAACACATCAAACAAAACCAAATTTTTCAGTGATATGGTAAGGGTTATTATTCATGAAAATAATATACTCATCCATACAAGCTACGAGAACCCCATCTTGAAGAGAGATTTTGTATGAATGTTCAACGAGAGATCCACCACCATTATAAATAGTTTTATATGTCGATGCACGATAAGGCATAATGTGGAAATGAATATAATATAACAACATTCCAAAGACCTCATCATGGAGATGATTCATCACTACTACACCGGAAATATTCAATAACATGGGGCAGAATGATTCATCAAGGATCTTTGTTTTGTTATGGTATTTGTAGTATCTATCAAATAAAAATAGGAAAGTGTTTCCAACCCTAAAAATAATGTTTAATTTTTTGAATATGGACTATGAGATAGTTTAGGTGATCAAGGGTTAGTAGAAATAAATTAAGGGGCCACCCCAATTATAATCGAACTGCCATCACCAGTTTGCTCACTTGAATTCCCAAGTGTGCATCCTCGTTTGGAAAAGGCCACCTATTCAGAAACCTGGATGAGAAATATTACAGCCTAAGTCTTGAGGGAATCTTAGGTATAACATATTAGCCTCATGTGGTATATTATCCACCCTCAAATATTTCCCAATATGAGCCTACGCTATCACAGACATGCTAGGAACAACACCGTTGAGGGCGTATAACATTCAACCAAGCTCCAATATGACATAGAAATATGTCAATCTATTCCATAAAGGAGACGAGTGATTTTATAATTTGATCATTCTTTACGTTAACTTATATAATGTTAAGTGTACCCCCTGCCATGACCGGTGATTTTGTGGGGTCAGCCCAAACATATGAGGTAGGAAGGACCTCATCACACATCTCCCCAAGAGGGGATATTCCACCATGTCAGTAGATATCCCAAAGAATGATTCCTTATAAATCATGGGATAGATGGAATGAATTTTTTCTAGGAAACCAATGACTAATAAATTTTTTAGGAAGATTCTAATGAAGATATATGATGAACTAAGAAATCCATACGACCTCATAAAGGTGAATAGTGTGTAAATGATCATAAAATTATGAACAACTCTGTGTAACCTAAAAAGGCCATTACCATTAATTAGTAATATTGAAACGAGGTTTAGACTACCATTTCAAGCTCCAGTCGCTTCATTAATTATTTAGGGAGGATAAACATATGATCAAATAAATTTGAGAAATGGACTTGTGAGAAAAATCACAACCTTCTAGACCCAGAGGGGAGTTTTCCAACTTGAAGTAAGACCCATAAGATTGTACCAAGACCAATTGGATACCTTTGAAAATCTTCATTTGAACTTAATTTACGGAAGTTGACAGGCAATAAGATGTATGTTTGTATTCAGGCGAGGGAATGACAACCTCATCCAACATAATGAATCCATATTAACGAAGTAGGTATGAAAATGGGTAGCTCTATAACATAGTTGGGAGAATCCTATTTAGAACCTCATTATTTGAGAGAATAAGATACCAAGGTTCTACAATATGATTCATATTAATAATTTCCATATAGCTAGCTATGGAAGAAGATATACTAGAAATGGAATCCATCTGTATAAAATCAACAAGTATATATTAGACAAGATTAATGATATCAAAAGAGATGCATGATTTTGGAAACACCATAAATATTGCCTGAAGCATGAATGGATAAATGGTCACATGAATAGATATAGGTCTCGTGGATTTCTTAATAACCCATAGGGAATCTCTCCACTGCACAACTAGTGATAAGAATCATGTTCATGTGACCTTAATATGGTCATGTGAACCACATGATGGTCAAGTGATCACGTGATCAAACCAGATGATCATAAAAAGCTTACAATACAGCCATGTGGTTGAGGACCTGAGTCAATGGTAAAGAAAATTTTGACAATTGATTTGTGGTTTATATATTTAATTTCTAAGACAAATAAGATCACACAATCAAGATCTCATGAATGAATCATGAAAAACAGTATTTCAGCCAGCTCTTGCGAACATATCTTGAGATTTTTCTTGAGAAGGGGTCATACAATGAAAATATCATGATGAGGTCTTGTGAATAGATCAAAAATGAAATAAATCATGAGATATACAGAGATTGGTAATTTACCATGGAATGATAATATCCTTAACCTCCTATTTATAGGGTGCTTTGGGGAATACCAGAGGTCACATGTGATACCAAACATCTCCCAAAGACACTGATTGGTGGTATCCCCAAAGTCTAATGTGGAAATTTAATTTCCTAAAATTTGAGTCATTTTCCTCATGGATGTTGCTCCAGAGGGGGGGGGGGGTGGGATTTTCTGACTCCCACAAAAAGAGCATTGGAAAATATAGAAGGGAAAAAATACCCACAACAAGGGTATGATTTTCTCCTCAAAACAATAGAAGGGAAGTGAGTGGAATTACAAGGATTTTTTAATCCCTATAAAGAAATATGATCACATGAACTTAGGAAGGTCATGTGAGAAGATCATGTGCATCACATGATCTACTTATGAGCATGGGAATTCCTCCTATTCTGGTGAAGGAATCCTAATAAGCGCTAATCACATAGAGGCTTCGAGGTGAGTTTCTCCAAATCAAGAAACTTTTCTACTGATGAGAACATGAAAATATTTTGGAAACCCTTATAAGATAAATACATTAAAAGGTGGAATCCCCATGAAAATTATATTTACAATTATATTCATGTGAGATACTCATGGTATCCATATGGCCTCATGAATCCCTCTATAGATAGGTCGACCATATCATGTGGGAGCATGTTAACATGCCACCTCCATTATAAAAAGGACCTCAACATGTATTCCACCCCTTAGAAACCATAGAAAAATGAATGTATTTTCCATAATAATGCTCGTACAACATCTCAAGGCCCAATATCGATCACACGACATATCATGACTCATCCCTCAGATACCGTGCCATAACTACCCCAAGACTTCCTTCTAAAGGCTAGGGGCTGGCGACTAGAACCAGAAAGGTGTATCCATTAAACAGGAAGGCATTGCCTTTTTAACCTATACAGACACGCAGTCCAAGAACACAACAAGAAGCAACCACATTGACAAGAACACAATAAGATGAAACCACAAAGTAAACTGCTATAGTAAATGAGTGTTGAATATAAAAAAGGGGTCAGAATACATTCCCAAATGTAAAAGTACATGTACAACTAGAAGTACAATAAAACTTAAAGAAAAATGAAAACAACTCATCGGTCATCCTCCGATGTTTCTACCTGTAGGGTAGGTACAAATCGCATCCTCATCACTCTAAGTCTGTCAGTCTCCTCTATGTCACGTCAGGTTGAATGGTCCACCTCTGAGCACCGTCCAGTCCTAACTCCCTCAGCCTTGATTAACATAGTACATCGTCTGAATTAGAGATGAAAATGTGCGGGTGAATCCCATGTAGGGATTACTAAAATGATACTCAGTAGGGATCCCAAGACCCCCGTAGGTCTCCTAGATTTCCACAAAGGAAAAGCCATAAAGAAAGACATAAACTATAATTAGGTATATGCCCATACATATACCTAATTTATTAAGATATTCTCATCTCATACATTATGTAAGGGCACCACATAGGTAACACCACGAAGGTAGAAGTACCACACATGTTACACCATGAAGATAACACCACGAAGGTAACTCCTCGAAAGTATAAGTACCACACGGGTAACACCACAAAGATAGAAGTAACACACAAGTAACACCACGAAGATAATACCACAAAGGCAGAGGTAACACACAGGTGACACAATGAAGATAAAAGTACCACAAAGGTAATACCACAATGATAGAAGTAACACATAGGTAACACCACGAAGATAGAATTACCACACATGTACCACCATGATGACAGAAGTACCACACAGGTAACACCATGAAGACAATACCATGATGGTTGAAGTACCACATAGTTAACACCACGAAGCTAGAAGTATCACACATGTAACACTATGAAGATATAAGTATAGGTAACCCCACAAGGATGATACCATGAAGGTAGAAGTACCACACATGTAACACCACGATTCTAGAAGTACCACACAGGTAACTCCATGATGATAGAAGTACCACACAATTAACACCACAAAGATAGTACCACGAAGGTAGAAGTACCACACAAGTAACACCACAAAGTTAGAAGTACCACAAAGGTAACACCACAATGATAGAAGTACCACACAGGTAACACCACGAAGATAGAAGTACCACATTCGTAACACCGTGAATATAGAAGTACCACACAAGTATCACCCCAAATATTTAATTACCACATAGGTAAAAGACTCATCTCACAATCATGTATAAATTTAGTATAGAGGTACAAATGTTTAGTTGTAACTTGATCAACTTATTCTGTTAAGAAGCACTGCTACTAACCCACAATGGATCGACATGTAACTAACCCCCACTGACCTACACAGGATCAAGTGGTTAATAACCCCCATGGACCCACACATGATCGATAAGTAACTAACCCTCGATGACCCACATAGGATCTGACCCACATAGGATCGGTATGTGTAGGCCCACACAAGATCATTGAGTGATGACCCACACAGGATCAGACCCACACATTATCGGTATGTGCTGACCCACATAGGAGTACTGAATGCTGACACACACAGGATCTGGCGCACACAGGATCGGTATGCGCTGACCCATACAGGGTCACTGAACGTTGACCCGCACATGATATGACCCACATAGGATCTATATATGATGAACCACATAGGATCAATTTTCTTTCTTCATGTTGTAGTTTCCACAGGTTTCCTCGCACCCAGTGTGCTCAAGTTCCATAAAATCTTCCCCTCGAGATATCAGTCATACCTCGAACACCAAAAATATCCACAAAGGATTAACCCAAAGGATTAACCCAAAGGACCATAGTGTCGTACGAGTTCCAACGTGAGAGATGACATGTCATTCGGATGCCCGGTCTATGAGTTATAAGAGTTTTAGCTCCGAGGGCCTGGTTGGATTCGGGTTCGATCCAACCCGTACATACTCCAACTTTATCCAAAACTAATGTGGATTATACCAAAAGGACTATCTTGATACAAGGAATCTAGTGTCATAGAAGGTTTGTCAAACGGACGCCCCGTTCTCAAGATATGGACAAAAGGCGTATCTAGGTCCAGATGGGCCCATGTCCTATCCGACCCGGCCCGACCAAACCAGGGCCAACCTGACTCGACCCGGTTTAGGCCGACCCGGCCAGACTCAGGTCTGGCCTAGTAAGGGGCTTCCCGACCTGCTGGGTGCGGCTTGTGGCAGTGTGGCCCGATCGGGTGGGTGTCGTCCTCCCTAGCCGCCACTTGGGAGAAGGCGCCCCCCTCGGATTTCCGAATGGTCCAATGGACTATTCGGCCTGCTAGAATGCAGGACCCTCCAGAGCGGGTCCAGCTCGGTGCGTCATGGCCGGCCGGTTCTCCTCCCAGTAGCGTGGTGATGTTGTTGTCCTCCCATGGCCGGCCAGGTGCCGAACTCTCTCTGGGTGTGCCTCCTGCTCATGTCGTGGTCATTCGGGGGCTAGCCACCCTATGGGGTGCCACCAGCTTGAACCATGGCTGGCCGAGTGCCGGCCTCCCTCCAGTGCGCCACCAGGGCTCAACAGTCGTGACCTCTTCCACTATCGGCAGCGGTGATGCACACTGCCCTTTTTCCATGCATCTTTGCAGCTTCGTCCAAAGAACGAAAAATTTTACGTCCACATATTCATGATTCTTGGGACGAGCTCTCCGTGTCCATATGTCGCGGTCAGTGAAACATTGTGTTTTTAGTTCACTTGATTATTTGGAATCGAAGAACACACGAAGAATGCACAAATAAAGAAATAAAAGGGTCAAGGTATAAGTGTTGAATGATGTCCATGTTTGTTTGGCCATCATCGTTGTGAATAAAGAATATGAATAATCAACCAATAGATTTAATCATACTTCAAAATAAAACCCCTACCTCAATCGTCCTGTGGAGGTGTCATGAGGAGGAAGATAATGATGGTGACATCATCCTTCAATGCTCCCACAAAACGCTTTCAATCCGGGCTCGAGCGTCGTCCACGTTGGAGGTTCATTCTTTGTTGGAGGATTTCCTTTCAAGTTCGCCCCAGCTCTCCCCTTTGCCAACGATCCCAACCAAAAGGGTGAAGAGCCAACATTAATTGAGTTAAGATTATTAATTCAATTAATTTTGGAACATTAATTATGTTAAATTTGGTACATTAATTAGGGGGATTCCAAGGGTTAAATCACATTAAAGGGGAGTTTGGGTGGTCCCCACCCCCAAGTATTCAAAATTGAATCTTCAAGAAAATAAAATAAAAGTGGTTGTTTTATTTTATTTTTATTCTTTTAACTCTCCCACAAAAAATCTGGAAAACTAACTTCCACCCTCAACCTGCAGCGGTCAAGGTGAAGGTCTCCTTAAGCGAATATCGGTGCTACGAGTTCAACAATGTTCTTGGATTTCAATACCGGGCACCTGTTCAAAAGTTACAAAATGCAGCTTGCGCATTTACTGAACGTTCCCAAAAAAAATTCAGAAAAATATTAATAGTCACCCTCTACCAACACCGGTCGAGGTTAGGCTCTGCCTAAGTGAAACATGCCCCAAAAAACCCAAGAGTACTCTCAGATTTCCAAACCGAGTTACCGTTTAAAAGTTATGGAATTTTCAATAATTTATTGTCCCTTAATTATTTTATTTACGACCAAAAACTAAATTGGACTTCTGGCCGACGCCAACCAATGCTAGTATCTACCTAAAGATATCATACCCTCACAAGTGAATCGGTGCTCTCAGATTTTTAATTTGAGTTACCATTCGTGAGTTATAATCATTTGAAAAATAAAATAATTTTATTTAATAACTTTATTTAAGGTTATGCCATTTTTGGATTTTCTAATAGGAGGCTTGCACTGACTAAACATAAGTCTTGCCTAGGGTAAACCCGCTATTCAGAGCAGAATAGTGACCTCATATTTCTTATCCGAGTAACCACTTAAGAGTTATTCCCCTTTTTCATGAAAACATCTTACGCATGCTAATTTAAGCTTAATAAACCTTTGACAGATCATTCTGGGCACTCTGTGCATCAAAATCGCGCTCCGTCAGATTTCTAGGTCTCGAAATAATTCCATATAATTAAAAAACTTTATACAGAATTTAAGGGACATTAAATTCTCCCCACCTTAAGAATTTACATCCCCAAAATCTACAACATAGTCTAAGGAAACAAATGGGATTACTGAGCACGGATCTGGGCCTCTTGCTCCCATGTGCTCTCATGAAAGTTCCTGTGGAGCCAGAAAATGCACACCAGAGGTATCAACCGCCCATGATGGACCCACTCTTGTTGATCCCCAATCTCTACTGGAACCTCTGTAAACATCACCCCTTCATTTAAGTCCAGCTTGCCATGGTCGGTGACTTTAGAATGTTCATGCACGTATCTCCTCAGATGGGATATGTGGAAGACGTCGTGCACCCAGTCCAACTGTGGTAGTAGTGACAAGTGGTATTCCACCTCTCCAATCCTCCGAAGTATCAGAAATGGTCCTATAAATCTCGTTGATAACTTACCGCCTCAGCCAAATCTCTATAGTCCCCATCGATGGGATACTCTCAAGTAAACATGGCCCCCCTATAACTCTAAAGGTCTCCATATTTTGTCGGCATAAGACTTCTGTTGGGAACTAAAAACTCCAAACTCCTTTGCCCATAAGGGTAGGGATGGCTGACTCAAGCATGATCAGCTACACCCTCCATTGCATGAGTTTGTCTTGTGATTCCTAGGATTCCTTTTTCTACAGCCAAGGAAAATACCATTCTAATGTTTTAGGTTAACCACAATTTTTTTCCTAATAAATTCAATATTAGTATGGACTATGGATGTCCAGTCCATACCCATACTAATGTCGTAAGGCCTCAACGCTGCCACCAAAAGGTTCCAACCAAAACTCTCACCTCAAGGGTTAGATCAAACCGTCGACGTATGTGTGATTATCGAGTATCCTTCTAAAGGTATCCCTAGACATGAAGGTCAATTCAACGGCTTAACCGGAAACTCTAGGTCTTGGACATGATTCGTGGAAGGAATGATTGGTACCAATGTCTATTAATACGTCATCTAGTTGTAGACACAATCCATTCATCGAATCATTCCTAGAGCCCTTGGGTTGCAATCTTTAACCATATAAAGCTACTCCCTTCCCCTATACCTAACACCACTTCTTCCCAAAACATTTTTACGCTCCATAGTATCTGAGACTGGCACCAGTTTCCTGCTTTCCCACTACTTACATTCACTGGCTGTATCTACTCAGCCAAAGAACATTCAACCGCAAAGGATCAACCTATCACCCTAACATTGGTAGGAATGCATAGAGGAATAGTTCTGTCTTGTATGTCCCTAAACACACCATGCTCGGATGTCCGATCCCCAAAGCACTGATCATATCGTTTTAATCGAGTACCAGGAAGGATCAGTACACCTCGATGAATACTCAACTACTGACATGTTGTCCCGTCGAATCTATAGAAACTCTAGATAACTCTCATCCACCTCCTCAATCTTGTCATCATCCACCTATGACTCAGGCTCTCCTCAATACCTTAGGGGTATCTGATGCTGAAACTCATGTAAGGCACAATGCCTAAATGTTTTCTCTAGCAGTACTGCCAATTGTAAGTGCTTCCCAACATGTAGTGATATAGCTGACACACTACGTAAAGGTACTATCTTGGGCAACGGTACACGTACTGAAGTCTCATCACTATGTGGACCATCCTCATGGTAACTCACTGGAGAAGACTAGAAGCTAGGATCACCATCTTCTCTACCGGTGTATAAACTTGGCGAAAAACATTAGCCACATCCTCCAGCCAGTCCTCAGCTGCTTGGGAATTTGTATTGCCTCAAAAACATAAGGGCCTCTAACACTGGAACTCATGAAATGCGCTTAGTCAGTGTGCATCCTCTTCTAGTGGTTATGGTGGTAACGACTACCCAACGGGTAGTGGTGTTGCTGGTACACCACCTGAAGGAGCTAACGTCATAAGAGGGCCCCTGCTTTTATGCCTCATTGCTCGGTAGGTTGTCATTGCATACTCTCTCAGGAAACATGGGTGGCTATTTAAGTGACGGAATCTTGATAAGTAACAGGTGAACCACGTTCATTAAGTTATACCTGGTGATCTGAATCCATATAATTCAAAATAAAAACATTTCAAAAAACACACTTAATCAGTGTTTTCGTGCGCTGAGTAGGAAATCTGAATTCAGGGTCCTGGTGTATGGATACGTTAGCTGCCGCACCAACATTGGATTCCACAAAATGAAAACCACACCCATAACCCTTAACACTATTGCCACATAGAAAATATCAGATTCCTCATTCTTTGGTAGAACTGAACTCCTTTAATACCACTTTTTCATGACCCGTCCCTCAGGGCTCGTGCCGTGACTACCCCAAGCCCTCCTTCCTTAGGCCTGGGGTTGAAAGCTATTAACGGAATGGCGTATCCCTTAAATTGGAAGGAATTTCGTTTTTAAACTATACAGACACACAGTCCAAGAACATAACAAGAAGTAACCGCACAAACTAGAATGCAATAATATGCAACCACAATGTAAACTGCTGTAGTAAAAGAGTGTTGAAAGTAGAAAGGTGATGAAATACAAGACCAACTATAAAAGTACAAGTACAACTATAAGTACAATACAAATGAATGAAAAAGGAAAATTGCTACTGGGTCGTCCTCTGAGGTTCCTACCTATAGGGTAGGAACATATCACATCCTCAGCACTCCACATCCATCAGTCTCATCCGCGTCACACCATGTCGAATGGTCCACCTCCGAGCACCGTCCAGTCCTATCTCCCTCATCCTCGATCATTGTTGTACATCGTCTGCATCAGACACGACAATGTGCGGGCGAAGCCCGTGTAGGGGTGAGTATAATAATACTCATTATGAACCTGAAGACCCATGTAGGTCTCTTAGAGTTCCACAAAGGAAAATCCCCAAAGAAAGGCATAAAATATACATAGGTATATACTGATAAATATACCTAAGTTATCATGATATACTCATATAATAAATGATGGAAGGACAACACATATGTTACACCATGAAGGTAGAAGTACCATAAAGGTAACACCACAAAGATAACACCACGAAGGTTACTCATCGAAGGTAGAAGTACCACACGGGTAACACCACAAAGATAGAAGTACCACACGAGTAACACCACAAAGACAATACCCCAAAGGAATAAGTACCACCCAGATAACACCACAAAGATAGAAGTACCACATAGGTAATACCACGATGATAGAAGTACCACAAATGTAACACCACGAAGATAGAAATACAACATAGGGAACACCGCGAAGATAGAAGTACCTCACATATAACACCATGAAGATGATACCAAAAAGGTAGAAGTTCCACACAGGTAACCTCACGAAGCTATAAGTACCACATAGGTAACACCATGAAGTTAGAAGTACATAAAACACCGTAAAGATGATAACACAAAGGTAGAAGTACAACATAGGTAACACCACGAACCTAAAAGTACCACACAGGTAACACCACAAAGATTGAAGTACCATAAAGGTAACACCACAAAGATAATTCCACTAAGGTAGAAGTAACCCACATGTAACACCACGAAGCTATAAATACCACACAGGAAACACCATGAAGACAGAAGTACCACAAAGGTAACACTGTGAAGACAGAAGTACCACGTTGGTAACACAATGAAGATGGAAGTACCACATAGGCATCATCACAATGATTGATATACCACACAGGTAAAAGACTCAGCTCAAAATCAGGTATAACTTTTGTACAGAGGTACATATGTTTAGTCATAACTAGATCAACTTATTATGTTAAGAAGCACCGCTATTGACCCCCACTAGATTGATAGGTAACTAACCCCCACTGACCCACACATGATCGATTGGTAACTAAACCACGCTGACCCACATAAGATCCATAGGCATCTAACCCCTAATAACCCACCGAGGATCGATAGGTAACTAACCCCCACTGACCCACACCAGATCGATAGGTAACTAACCCCGCTGACCCACATAGGATTTGACCCACACAGGATCGGTATGCACTAAAAAACCCAGGATCACTGAGCACTGACCCACACAGGATCTGACCCACACAGGATCAATATGCTCTGACCCACACAGGATCGCTGAGTGTTGACCAACACAGGATATGACCCACACATGATTGGTATGTGCTGACCCAGACATGATCGATGAACACTGACCCACAAAAAATCTGACCCACACATGATCTATAGATGCTGACCCATATAGGATCAATGTTATCTCTTCACATTGCAACCTACCATAGGTTTCCTCCCACCTGGTACGTTTGAGTTCTGTAGAATATGTCTCTCGAGATATCAGTCATTCCTTGAATGCCATTAATATCCACAAAGGAGTAATTCAAAGGACCTACCTTTCATTAGGGTTCTAACGCGATAGACGACACATCATTCAGACGCCATGTATGTGAGTTATAAGCGTTTTAGCTCCGAGGGGCTTGGATGGATATGGGTTCAATACAACCCGTACATAATCCAAATTTATCTGAAACTCATGTGGAGTATACCAAAAGAACAAACTCGATCCAAGGAATCTAGTTCTGCAGACGGTTCCTCAAACAGACGCCCATTTCGGAAGATATGACAATAAAGGTGTATCTAGGTCTAGATGGGCCAGGGTCCGGTCCAACCCGACCCAACTTGGGTGCGGCCCAGTAAAGGGCAGCCCGACCCACTAGGCACGACCTACTTAGTATGACCTATGACAGTGTGGTCAACTTCTTTGGGTGTTGTCCGCCCTAGCTGCCACCTGGGGGAAGCCCCCCCCCCCTCCCGGATTCCCAAACGGTCCAACGTACAGATCGCCTAGCCAGCATGCAAGACCCGCCAAAGCGAGTCCTGCTTGGTGCTTCACGACTGGCCAGATTCTTGTCCTGTTCTCGTCCCAGTGGTGTGATGGTGCTGTTGTCCTCCCGTGGCCAGCCGGGTACTGGCCACTATCCAGGTGCGACACCTACTCCAACTACGGCTGGCCGGGTGCCAACAGCCCTCCGGTGTGCCGCCTGCTCGAACCGCGGCTGGCCAGGTGCGGGCCACCCTCCAGTTCACCTCCACAACTCGACATCCGCGACCTCCTCCTTAACCGAAAGTGCGGATGGGAACCACCCTTCTTCCACGCATTATTTCAGTTTCATCCCAAGACCGAAAAAGTTGACGTCCACATATTCACGATCCTTGGGTCGAGATTGTCGTGTCCATATGTCACGCACAATGATACTTTGTGTTTTTAGAGTGCTTAATTATTTTCCATCAAAGAACGCATGAGGAATGCATGAAGAATGAAAGAAAAGGGTCATGGTATAAGTGAGGAATGATGGAAATGTTTGTTTCTCCATCGTCATTGTGAATAAAGAATACAAATAATTAAAAAATATATTTAATCATAATTCAAATTAAAAACCCTACCTCGATTGTCCATTGGAGGTGTCCTGAGGAGGAAGATGATGATAGTGACATCGACGTTCATTACTCCTGGAAGATGATTTTGATATGGGCTCAAGAGTCGTCCACGTTGGAGGATCGTTATTTCTTGGAGGATGTCCTTCCATGTTCTCTCTAGCTCTCCCCTTTGCCAATGATTCCAACCAAAAGGGTGAGGATCCAAATTTAATTGAGTTAATATTGTTAATTAAATTAATGTTGGTGCATTAATTTAATTATGCTTGGAAAATTAACTGGGGTAATTCCAAGGGTTACCTCAAATTAAAGGGGAGTTCAGGTGGTCCCCACCACTAAGTATTCAAGATGGAGGTTTCAAGAAAATATATTAAAAGTTGTTGTTTTATTTTATTTTTATTCTTTAAACACTCCCACCAAAATCTGTAAAACTAACTTCCACCCTCGACCTACTATGGTCGAGGTGAAGGTCTCCTTATGTGAATATCGGTGCTGCGATATCAAAAGTGTCCTCATATTTCAATTCCGAGCACTGGTTGAAAAGTTACAAAATGCCACTTGCGCATTTTCTAAATGTACTTGAAAAAAAGTTTTGAAAAATATTAACTTCCACCCTCGACAAGTTCCAGTCGAGGTTTTGGCTCTTCCTAAGTGAAACACTCCCCAAATAATCCAAATATACTCTCAGATCTCCAATCCGAGTTACCATTTAAAAGTTATGGATTATACAATAAAAATAATTGTCACTTAATTATTTTATTTACGGCTAAAATCTAACATTAATTGGTGGCCTTTTCTAGTCAATGTTAGTATCTACCTGAAGAGAGAATACCCTCACAATTTCATCAGTGCTCTTGGATTTTTAATACGAGTTACTGTTCGTGAGTTATATTCATTTGAAAAATAAAATAAAATAATTTTATTTACAGTTATGTCATTTTATGGTTTTCTCATAGGAGGCTTGTGCCGACTAAACTTAGGTCGTTCTAGAGTAAACCTACCATTATGAGGGCAACGATGCCCTGATATTTTTAATTCGAGTAACCATTTAAGATTTATTCATCTTTTTCTGGAAAAATTCATACTTGCGCTAATTAAATCTTAACAAAACTTCTACGGATATTTTTGGGCACTCCGGGCCTCGAAATCGCATGCTGTCAGATTTTGCGGTCTTGAAATAATTCCTTATATTGAAAAAAATTATAAAAAATTTCTGCAATAATACACGAAACACGAAAGAAAATCAGAGTGGTTTTCCATGAAAATATTCACACAATTTTGTGAGATATAATATCCTTGAATATATGGAAGGAAATTAAAAGGGAAAAGGAGGAATCTTATTATGAAGATAAGATACATCAATCTTCACAGTAAAAGGGCCATATGGACCTGATAATAATCATTGATCATGTGAAGGCCCCTTTGACAAGACAAATCAATCTCGTGAAGAACCCTCAATAAGAAAGTATGATCTCATGAGGGACCGTTGACATGTCAACCCGATCCTAAGGAGCCCCCCTTGACATGCCACGTTAGTCTCATGAAAATCCCCAAACAAGTCATATTCTATCACAAAAATTCCTTTCCATGGGTGTCCTGTTCTTTCAAATACTCCTAGAAATGCATGTCTAGACCAATGAATTCTTTTTTGATATATCAACATGGATAGGAGAAATACATTTGATCGACTGGTGTATATTAATCATAGAGATGGAAAGAACATTATCACATTCATGGTTCATTATGAGACACCATGGATGACCCACAATAGTATATGTGATGTGAGTGATACAAAAATCCCTCCACTGACTCCAGCTCATATTTTCGAGATATGCACCATCTAAGGAATAATATAACTATGCTGGTGAGGCCTATAAATATATTCCCCCTAAAAAAATTGACACAGAAGATGGTTGACTTCTACATGGTAGCACATAAGTAGAATTCATGGAGCAACACATCGAACAATCACAAAGGACTTCCACTAGGTAAAATTCAGGTAATGACCTAAGTGATCACGTGGCATAGATATGTGATTCACATGATCACTCTATAGATCACATGATGGACTTCTGATGTATCATGTAGACTATAGAAATGATTTCTCACATGTTGATTGTGTCATGAAAAACTAAAAATAAGATAACACTAGAAAAACCTTGAGGCACATATAAAATAATGTCTAGAATAAAGGATGAAAAAGATGGGAGACTTATACAAATATGGATACACTAATATTCATGTACATAACATGACCTACCCATATCATTTGACAACACCATGACATGTCTACCAAGTCACACAAAACTATCTCAACATTCCACTTGTTTCATTCATTGTCCCTGATACATGTTAAGAACGACACGTGACACCCTCTAGTCATGGAACCAAAGTCCTAAAAATTTCTTTGGGATCGGCAATGAAATATTGTGATTTCCTCCATACAAGCCACTAATTTTATGCGGTGAAATGAAGAAATGTCATCCAAGTCTCACGATGTCCGATGGAAATGTATCTAGATCATGACATTTCCTTTATGAAAGTTATATTTATCATGAAATTCCCTCAAGACACATCATCTAGGTTATGATATACCCTCTAAAGAAGTCAGATTGATCATACGCTGTCCTCCACACATGTCATAAAAGTTATGAGACACCCTCTAAACATGTCATCCTTGATAATGTGATGTCTTCCAGACATTTTATCCTTGTCAAGTGACACCCTCCATACATGTCACCCTTGATCATGTAGTGTCTTAGATCATGTGACTTCATCCAAGAAAGTTATTTTGATTATATGGGTTTCTTTAGACATTTTATTATAGTAATCAGGACATGTACAAACATCCTCAAACATGTCATATAGACACCCCAAACATGTCATGTAGAAAATCAGGATTTTTCAAGTGAGAAATCAGGACATGTCAGGAAGACATCCCCTGACCTGATAACCTTGTCCAGTGGACGTAGTTAGGAAAACCCCTAACTAAACTATGATAAATTTGATTATTACTATAAACATGATATGTAGGATTCCATCCTAAGGCCTGAGCTCAAATGGGAGTTCTTTGCGGTGCAATCCCCTCCATGTCTTCAACTATCAATCCTATGAGGCCCAAAATCTACTATGGGTATATCATTATTCATCATACTTCAATAGATTGAGAAGTAAATTAATCAATGCTGAATCTGATTTTTCCATATCAATTATACATTGGATGCCTTCCTAATTCCCAATATCTATATCCCAAACCATATAAGTCTTTCTCCAGTGCATATGTCCCTCATATATATATAGTGAGTCAAATTACTTGTTACCCCTTGTTTCTCACACTATCATGGATCACATGGGCTTAGGTATTTTCAATTATCAAACCATTCACATCCTAAATATCCACAACTAGGTCATCCTCAGTGTGTAAGCCTCAATCAGTGGCATGATATGACTACCCCACATATAAGGGAATCAACCATGGGTAATGGATAAATGGAATGACTAAACTGTAATGATTCTGATTCCTATAAAAATAGGATACATATGATTCCTTCTTGAGGTTCATGATCAACATCCAGTTCCTAAGTTCCCATTAATATAAAGTATTTCCTTGTGACTATAAACATTATGGTTTCACCAAACTACATGGGTTTTGATTCATATAATAAAAATGATATATATGAAACCACATAAAGGTTCAATCCCATTTTTGAGATATCAACCACCTCCATATATGGTAATAAACTCTAGATTTCCTATTTATATAGCTTCAAAATATATGGAGACACCCATTACTAATCAATAATAGGGAACCAATGAATATTCTGAAATACATATAGATGAAATCTTTAATAGACCCCATTTACACATGAAAGGATTCAACAATTGATTGTTTTATTAGGATAAAAGGTCTCATATCATCATTAGGATGAGATTTCGGAACATGTAATAAATCTATAAGAGAGTCTTGGAGTAGGAAAAAATTCTAACCAAAAGGATGGGATGAGCCTGATCTCCCATCCTCTTGGGGAATGTGAGTTCCCAAGTGCCATAGGGTCTAAAACCCTATGTGACCACCTGTATTTTGAAAGAAGGTCCATACTCAATTATGGACATGGGAGTTGTCGGGAGTTTCCATTAGGGATGAAATATGGTAAACCTGATGTGAATTATTTTATATACAACAAACTCGTCATAATCAACTGACTGACTGAAATTAAAATTTTTATTATAAAATAAATTTTATATAAAAGGTGAGAAACAAATGAGAATTCTCATGGGGTAGACAAGCCATGTGACAAAATTTAAACGCAAAAATAATCCATATACATACCTGAGAAAAAATCAAGTTCCCCATCAGAATCAAGAACCGAATCCTAAGATACTAGAGTATATTAGTGGATGATGGGGCGAGCATATATCCTACCTAGCC
Organism: Viscum album; assembly: GCA_963277665.1. Taxonomy (NCBI): domain Eukaryota; kingdom Viridiplantae; phylum Streptophyta; class Magnoliopsida; order Santalales; family Viscaceae; genus Viscum; species Viscum album. Next base: position 801,499,708 of record OY728119.1, on the reverse strand, counting down.
TGCCTTCCAAGAACCCACCATAACCAACCATCAGGTGAATCCACACATGTTGTCCCATTAAAAACACGAGTAAAGATGAAGAGGGGGGGGGGGGGGTTGAATTGCCATTTAAAAATATTTATGAAGTTAAATCTAAATTTTATGAAATTAAAACAATTATAGAAATAATAAGAGTTATCCATAAGAATAAGAACTATTATTGAAATAGAATAAATAAAATAGTTAGCACAACAAAAATAATAATAAATAACATAAGATGCTTCGATAATGAAGTGTGGCAATCAGCCATGAATGGTGCCGATGTCTCCACCCCAAAGGCCTTTAGAGTATTTATACTCCCTTGGGTACAGAGATATCAAAGAAACGTATTTACAATGTAAATAACTTACATTAAAGGAAAACAATGATACCAATATCCCTCGCTTTAGGGAAGTGTTCACATATCCCCATTACTTAAGGTTATGACCACCCTGTCACACTTCATTAAGGGATAACAAATTAAACCCAATATTCCCTTTATTTAAGGACTAAGAAACAAACAAACTAAAAAAGTAGATACTTGATTTTTTATTGTCCATTTGAATTTGACACTCTAATATATCTTTATAACGAATAAGAGATTTAATAAAAGATATTGAGGGAGAGGAATTTGAAAAATTGATCTTGAATATAACCGGAATTCACAAGAGGACTCTAGATAAATAAAAATTATAGTATAAACTTTTTAAAAGTTAAAACATTCATTTAAAGTACATGAGGTGGTGTATTTATATCATCTAGGGGGTATTAGAGGGGTTTTGTGGTCATGGGGATCAAATAGAGCCGTTATTGGGGGTAATATGCTATATGTAACCACTCATAAAGATTCATTTATCAAGAGGCCACCAGATAGCCAGTGGGTGCCATCGGCCAATAGGTGGCCCTTTGAATGATATGGTATCCTATCGAGGAACCACTATACATCTTTTGGTACCCCACTAAGTAGATTCTTATTCTAATAAGTGGGGTGATCTATAAATAATCAACATTCTTCTATTAATCCCTATACTTGGTCTCATACATTGATTAAAAAATTTCTAAAATTTAAAAACATAAATACATGAAGGGAAATCATTAGGAGAACAAATTTGTGTTATTGATTACTAAAAAACCTAATAGTGTGATATATACCACATTCTATCATTTTTTGATAATCACAAATACTTATTATATTAATCAATAAAGATAGGCATGATGTAATTATCATGTTTTTACTCAATGAGAATTTCAAATTTTCATAGTTAAATTAAACCAATTATTTTTAATATATTGAAGGTACTTAATTAATACCCCAAAAACTTCTCTCCCTATATGATTATAAAAAAAATTAAATAAAAAAAATTTACAATTAAAAAATAAAACAATTTTTAAACCATTCAGTTTTTAAAATAATTGAAAAAGCCAAGATTCCTCTGAAACTATTATCATTACACACATCAATAATAAGAATTGTTTTATGTAAAAACCATATCCCCCTTTGAATATATAAATCCACAATTAATCATATTCATGAAATAAAAATATTTTTAAAAGGATATGCAACCTTTTGAAAATATTCATTAGTTGACTAGGATTAACCAAACTATAAATTTCATAATATTCTCTACAAAATAAATTTTAAGGATTCTAACATTTAATTTCATCACTTTTTCCCCACATTGTAATCATCATAAATCTCATAAAAAGGGTAATGCTGATAAATCTAATGCATTTATAATAATATGATATCCACACATAAGAGGTACAAAATTGGAATAAAAATTTCATAACCAACAATGATCCATCAATAGAGTTAAAAATTAAAAATGAATTTTAGATCATTAATAATTTCAGCTTCATAAAAAAATAAAAAAATAAAACTACACATTTAAAGAAATTAAAAAACCATCCTTAAAATTTTAGATCAAATAAACATATGAGAATGTTTAAAAAAATATTATTCTAAAATAAAAACATGCTTAAAGTTCATTTTAAAATGTGTTCCTCTCATGAAATTTATTTAAATAAAATAATATTCCCCCCGATTAATTATATAATTAAATCCAAAATCCTAGATTTGCATAAAATAATTTTTTAAAATCAAATTGAAAAAACAAAAAAGTTTTTAATTTTCTAAAAAAATTAGAATAAAAAAAATCCACACCCACATGATATAGAAAATTTCATATTCAAAATGGGCCAACTCCCCCATAAATTATGAATAATTTTAAAATAATAAGGGGCCACAAAAATAAATATAATTAAATAATTAAATAAAAAAGTGACACATAAGTGTGTGAAATAAATATAACAATCAATTAAAGATTTAAATAAATGATATGTGATTTCTAAAGTTAAGGTTTTAAAAAAGTTGTAATGGGTTTGGGTAAATTGGTATTCAAATATAAATAAGATCACAAATGATTATTATTGAAGAATAACATGAAAGATACATTTTGAAAACATTTTGAAGTTTCAATTTAATTAAAAATTTTATAAACCCATTTAAATATCCAATTAAATTTCAATATTTCCTAATGAAGTTTAGAAAGATATATTAAAATATTATCATTACTCTCAATTTTTTGGAAGATAAATTGGGACTTTAAAGTAATTTAATCAAATATAAATATTTAATAAATCATTGAATAAGTGTTTTCAACACCAACTACTATTGTACTATATTTCTACTTGGAAATTACTCTTGAGACACAACAATTACAAAATAATCAAGGATCAATTGATTCTGGTATCCATAGTTTTGGTCCACAAATTTATCTAAAAAGATTTTATAGCCCACATATTCATAGGATATATATTTCTATAAAAATGTGAGATCTTCAAGTTAAAATAATTTAAGGAATGTGGATATATTTGGGCATTCTATATCCGGTATCTTTTCAATAAAATTCATAAATGAGATTCCTAGTTTATTATAAATAATTAAAAAAATTCATATTATGGGAAACCATTTAAAAAACTGGTAGTAATTATTTTTGTGAAAAAATTATTTTAAAAAATAAAATAATAATATTTTTTCCTTTATTTGGGGACCCACAATCGAATTCAATTTTTACTCATATTTGGTGAATTTTTTCACGATTATTTTTGAGTTCTATGACTATATGTTCTAATTTTCTAATATTGGGTTAATTATTTTAAAAAACTATTTTTCATGAAATTGCATCTAAAATATTTTTCAAGTCTTCATTTTATTTTAATAAAAAATATAATATCATTTCTTGATATTTTTTTTTGGAAATAAAATATTTTTATTCTACTCTTTTACTAAAAATATGATCATTCGATTAGAACAATATTATAATTCCTATAAATATCATTGAATTTTAGGGTGAGTTTAAAAGAACATTCTTTTAGTAATACTATATCATATTTGATGTCTCTATAATCATGATATAAAGATGAAGATGATTAATTTTAAGAAAAACATGAGTATTTTAGATAGCTTACCTCATTATGATCCATAACGAAGTTGAGGACTCTATCACTTGATTCAGAGGAAGTGGAGAGGGAGTCATCACTTATACAGTAAGTTAACAATTCAAATTATTTCGTACTTTCTTTTATCTCATATACCTTTTTTGATATGAATCATTGCATCTTGATTTGGCCCTTTTTATTTCAATCACTTTAGTATACCTATGATTTTCCTTTTTTCCTACTCCTTTCTATAATGATATGGTTATTTATTTAATATTATGATGTTTCATAGATTCTTATCCATGTTTTCATGATCAGAATCACTTTTTAATGAATCATAATCTATTTACAGGAAGGAATTGGTATTCTTTTTCTCCTTTTACCTACTAAGCTTCCTTTATGACTTTTCTTTTCATTGAAATCTCATTTTTCATGAGGGACCCAATTAGATCTTCAACATGAATATTCTTGATGAACTTCTATTCTTGAATAACTACTAATTTGGGTTCCTAAGATATTATAAAGAACTTAAGGATTTTATACACAAGAATATGCATGCTATGTTTATCAGTTTAAGACATCCTTCCATTAGAAATATTAGTGAAATGATTAAAAATTTCATTTAGAGGATATTTAGGATCCATACTAAAGCATTGAAAATCATTGGGGTAATTATGAAACCTAGCATCCTTTGATTTATTTATACCTTCTTGGGTACTTTATAATAATTTATAAATTTGGTTAGGGGTTTTAAACATGGAAATTATATTAAATTCATGCCAATCTGAACCTCAACATAGATAATTAATGGATTTTCCACAAGATCAAATTCCACTATCTTTTGTGGTAAATTTTTCTTATTTTTATTGATTGGGGGTGTATACATCAATAAAAATTCTCCATACCATATATACTATAATTTGAAGAAATTTAGACATTCTTATTTTCATGTAACCAGAGTCTGTTCCATAAAAATATATGGATCTTCTCCATACCATATATACTATGATGTTTGATAATCAACCACAAAAGGGTCCAACATATCTTTCCCCAAGGATTATGGAGGATTTAAACTCCATTGGGTTCTATGATTCCCAATAATCCTATTTAAAATCTAAATAACTTTCTTTAAGGACTAACCAAGAAACCAATATCCCTTATTTTAAGGATGTGATCACTTACCGACTCTAATAAAGGGATTTTATCACATAATACTATTACTTTATGGACAAATTAAGTAAACCCAATATCCACTGGCTTTAAGAAGAGATAAAAAATCAAAGGAAAAATAAATAAGAGACTTTATTTTTGTGAAATACCTTGGAATCACTCACATCAATATCTTTTTATAGTGAATAAGAGAATAATTACAAGACAAATAAGAAGATAAAAAAGATGAATGAATCTTGAATACAATAAGAATTCACAAGAGAGGTTCGTATAAGAAAAAATGGATGCATAAGATTTAGAAAATTTAACTCTTTCATTATAGGCACTGAAGGAGGTGTATTAATTACCTCCAGGGGATGAGTGGGGGGGGGGGGGGTCTAGGAGGATTCATGGAGCCTTGGGAGTTGAAAATATCCATTATAGGGAAAAAGAGGATAATAGGGACCACTACAAATAGTTATTTTCATAGTATGTATTGAGGCCACCAGATAGTTGGTGGGTTCCACTATCCATTAAATGGTATCCAGCTTGGTTTCCACTGGAATGAATAGGTCAGAGGATCCATCTGATTATTCTAGTATCTTCATAAAAAAATTTAATATGAAAATTATTAAATCTGTTAAGTGTAATCATTATAAACACAAATGTGTGTCTGCGATCATTCAAAAAATCCTAATAGATTGATATGAATAACAATAGGGAGGATTAAAAACTTTATATTACAATTAATCCCTCAATATGGGTCATAGTTGAAAATAACGAGTGATATTTTTGATAAATGTTTGCGACTAAATATCAACATATTCATATTTTGAAATAAATAACTATATTCTTTATTCGATCCAAATACATTGGTTGTTTTCTAAATATAACATATAATTAGAGTAAAGTTATTTTATAGATATCCTAATAGTTTTTAGTTATTTATCAAACAAGTTGAGGGAAAAATTAATAATGGGGTAGAATATAATAACACAGACATTTTCTATTTACCTTTTACCATTATTTTCCCCTTAAAATTAATGTATATTATGATTAGTTATATTATAATCTCAATATTAATGTTATGAAAGATATTATTTATGAATTTTAAATACATGGATATTATATGATAAACATATTTTCAAATGAACTTATTATTTACAATTTTGAATACTGTAACTTATTATTAAAAGTAAGTGACATGAAAAAGTTATGTGAACAACATTCACATTAATATTATCCATGGGAGGAACATTTCATTATATTCATAAAATCATAAAAAATGGAATATTTTATAAATAAAAATACGGCATAAAAGTATATCAATAATATATATCATAAATTCCAGTGTTCATTAAAAATATTATATCTGTAAAAAACATTATACTTAGTAATAATAGATTAGGGCATAAAATATATATGAAAAAATTAATTTTTCATTATAAGAATGAAAATATATATGTGAAAAGGATTTTTTACATGAATTAGGGTTATATAGTCATTTAAAATAATCATTATATAATTTTATATTGAAACCATATTGTGTATATATCTATACATCATTATAGCTGATATTTTTAAATAAATGATCTTATAAAATTCCATTAAAGGCATGACAATATATTTAATCTGGAGATCACTATTTTTATATATGTTTTTATAATATTTATAATCTATATTGTAATATTCTATTTAATATTTATAAATATGGTTTAGTAATCTATGTTCTGTAATGGTTTTGAATATATATACAAAATAAAAACTATATCTTAAAATAAATTAAAAAATATATTTTACTAAAATCATTATTCTTTGATAACTATATTTTACATATTTATTACTTTAATTACATAAAACCATTTTAATAGTAATTTAGTCAGTGCATTCTAATTTTTACATAGTATTGTACATGTTTGAACTGAGATATTAATTGTAATATGTATAAAAAATTACACACTAATTTTTCATATAAATGTTTTATTTTATTTTACATTTCATGTCAAACACATTATCAAATAAATTGTTAAATTATATTTACTAAATCGAGTTAATTTATGAGATTATTAGGGTATGGGAGTGGCCTAATCTCATGTAATTAGAAATGTTTGAGGTTTCATAGGGGCCAGAGAAGGCTCATAGTTTAGATTTAGTAAGGTATATTGGAGGTTGAACTCGAATTTTTGAAGAAAAAAGGTACTCGATACCAGTGGGCTTGTACCATGTACCTGATGGTCTTAGTAGGGGGGCTGGTGAACATTTAAGATCTACTAACCATCCAATAGACTCAGGGAAAGAACATGATGACTGAAGAATACCTAGTGGACCTTGTATGGGTTTTTTAATTGTTAATTAAATTAATTAATTTCATTTCATTTTTATTTATACCTTATAACATAGAATAGGGGGAGACCACATTTCTCTAGTAGAATCATCCACCCCCCACTTTTGTTCCCCTTATATCCCAAGAGGGATCCTAACCAATAATTTCTTTGATATGTCAGTTTCTTGGGATTTCAAGTTGTACGTTTTGATGTCCATTTTTATTAATTTATAGTTTTATCATCGATACATTGAGATTCAACTAAAATCCCCATTTAAGGATATTTCTATATTTTATATGTTTTCTTCTTTTCATGGTCGAATAAGGGCATGATATATGATGAGTAGGATCTTGAAGCTAAGTAGAAGGGGGTCTCTAACTATCTAAATTATTTATGTTAATGATAATTCATCATGTAATTGTGAGTACAGGTTGGTTAGTGTGAGGAAGAGTAAATAAAGACCAACTTTGGTGTGTGATGTCCATTAGTGTGTCATAATGAAAATTATCATGGAAAACAGGGGAAAACATGTTTTTAGTGTGGATTTGTTATGTCATGGTTGACGAGATAATGGATTTGTTGATGCTTGAAGTGGTACATGTGATTCTTCATGTGGTCCTTGAATGTTTAATTTTTGGAAGACATGTAAGGTGGAAATGCAGGTTACTAAAGAAACATGGGGGGTTATATTGATCATGGATGAATATGCTGGAAATGGAGTGGTTTTCTGTCATGGTTTTAGGTTATTGGATATGTATCTCATAATGGGGATCAGACCATTTGCTCATATAGAAACATAATAGGATCCTTGATACGGTGTTGACTACAAGATGGTGGTTTGATCCTCTATAGATGAGTAGATTAAGATAGTGAAGTTGGTAACTAAGATGATGGAGTGATAAACCATAGGCTTTCATAGGAATTGGGTGATGATTGTGATCACTGGTTAGGGGCTTGGTAGCATCACCATGACTAGGAAGTGTTGGGGATAATGATCCAGGAATTGAGATCTATTAATGTCCGGATAAACCATGACTTTAGGATTAGTGTGTGTGTTCGTACCATCTAGTATTTACCATTGGTGGGTCTATGTTACACTAGGGTTTGAACATCAAGTGTCTCCATGTGGCATGATATGGTGGGATAAATGTGATTTCTATGGATATGTGAAACAATCGGTATCACATTCGACTTCGGAATGGGCCAAAGTTGGAAAATTACTCACTCATGTCTCGTCAGGAATGAGTTAGAGTATAACCGGTCAATATGTGTTATTCTAGTTTACTCAATCATTTTTCCTTTCATACACATATATACTTATGGATTTAATTTATGGAGACCATTATTTGAGGACAAATATGTTTTTATAATTAACAATATACATAGGTACTTTTATAAATGTGCATATTTTATATCTTGTATACACGATATGAGAGGTCCAAGATTTAGGATATTAGTTGATATTTATGAAAAGGATTTTTTGATAGCTGGTCATGTAATGATATTTTGGGGATGGGTAAGGTGGTTTTTTGATGGCCTATGGTAGCTACATAATTTTAATCATTTGGGTCCATATATGTATTCTACTAGCTAACATGTGATCTAATTCCTTATATATGACTAATATTCCATTATATATGTGCATTTTTGATGAGCGTGTTGTATGTGAATTTATTTTTGTTTTGATTATGATTTTTCATACTATTTATTATCTCTTCTATTTTTGTTAGTTTATTTTACAGAGTATATATTATCCCCATTCTCCAAGACCCTTACCATTTGATGGTAGTCTCTAGCCTATGGGGAGTAATGCATGTGGGATATCAAACCTCAATTAGGTTATAAGAAACATTAGATGGTTAAATGGAGGATACAAGGTGACATGGTAGTCCCACATTAGAGGTGGAGATGAAAAAATTCACTCCATTATAAGATGGTGTGTCCAATTCAGTAATTATGATGAGTTTTATAGGTATAAATCCTAATAAAAACAAAACAATGGTGAATAATCTTCAAAAAGTGATCAATATCATGATCATGGGTGGTTTGGTCTGATTCAATTGGCATCAGTAGAAATACCAATTAAATGTTCTAATGAGGTATCTTATCCCTAAGTGGGGTGGATATGGGATCCCAATATAAGAGGTATGGGTTAATGAAGTACCCCTTTATTATATGGTGTGTATAAATCACCCATCATGATGCCTTTTCTTGGGATAAATCCTAATAAAAACAAAATAATGTTGGATTATTAAACCAAAGTAGACAATATGATGAACTTTTTTTATGAACTCTCAAATAATATTTTTAACCTAAAATTATATTTTATGATTCATTTATAACATTAAATAATTATAAATTTTATAAACTAATATAACAATTCATGGTTAAGTTTTGACACTCTAAAACTTTTATTTTAAAGGTTATTTAATATATATATTTTCTAATTTTTTTATAATTTATTTATAATTATAATTAAGAAATTAATTTATCATATTTTGAGGATTAGTATAATTCAATGGATATTACATTTGGATATGGTATTAAATAAAAAATAATAATTTTTTCATTGGAATAACAATGATGCTGTTTCGAATAACACATGTCAGAAAAAACTAGTTTTCTCATGTATTTATTGGAATGAGTGATTTCACATAATTAGAATATAAACATGAAAAATTGTATTATAAACTTCGAATCAGGATTTAAGAATTAGGTTAGGGGTGAAATATGGTATTTTTTGTTAAAAATAGTATAATATAGTAAAAATGGTGAAATACAAAAATATATAATAAATATGAGATCATACATATGTAATCATGACATAATTTGGCCATTTTATTTTTATTGGAAAAATGTTTTCACTAAATAATAATGTGGATAACAAATTTTTGGAATTTTTAATAATGGGTGTGGCAGAGCGATTGGCATTATGGTATTATAAAATGTTGAAAAACTAATTCCTTGGAATTCCACTCACTAAACCTATAAATACTCATACCCTTGTATCATTTCATAAAAAAAATGATAACACTGTATTTATTTTTCATTAAAGAGTCTCCTATATAGAATCATCTTCAATCATTATGAGTTTTTATGGTTAGAAGGACCGATTCTAGGCCACGAAGTTCAAGTAAGGTAAGGGTTCAATTTTTTTCCCTTTTCATTCTTAACTATAATTATTTAGTTATTTATACTTAAAAATAATTTTCATGGATTATAATATTATATTTTAATTATATTATCATCCATTTTATATATTCTAAATTGTTGATTATTCCTTATCATTATACCCATTTTCAAAATATTTTATTATGTTAATATAAGGGCTCCTATTTGTTACTCTTTCTTTCAAATTGTGATTATTTTCATGTAATATCCTTTGAAATTCCATTTAATATGATAATATATATAATTAAATGGTACATTTGCATCCATTTTATTTATTTTTAATTATATAATATTCATTCAATATTATAATTCCATTTTCACAAGTTGTTACCACATTGTAGTAAATATTTCCTAATCTACTTCTTTTATTAAAAAAATGGTTTAAAAATATTTTAAACTACTTATTCCTATGATACCATTATTATTATTTAAAAATATTATTCTCCCCCTGATCATTTTTTTTCATTATATATCATCCAATAAATATTTTTTATACCCCGTTACAAAAGTATTACCATCCTAATGAAATATATTATGATTCATTTTTTCGATCATTTAATATTCAGATTGTTTTGTTATAAAAAAATTTAGATCATAATTTTTATTTTATTAGAGAATCATATATATAGTACAAAATAAACCTTTGGTTATATTATTAATGTTAAATTATTTCTTTATCATAAGTCAGTACAATGTAAGAACAATCTCATGAATCAAGCTTCATTTCCCATGTTCCTTAACATTAGTGATGCCATGAAAATGAAATATCTTGAAGTTATTGATACCTCACGATAAATGAATTTACCTATTATAAATTATTAATAATTAAGAATTTGTGTACCAATTCCTTCCCATTTACTTCTGTCATAAGAAAAATCATTCTCCTCACAATATTTATATGTTACTATAGGTTGAGTGAGGGGGTCACTCAACCTATTTTTATTTCTATATAATGAATATATTTATTATCAATTATAAACTATTTCCCTAGTATAATAATTTCCTTTTATTCTCCTATTATTTCCATACACATAATTTTTAAATTGAAAATAATTTAATACAACCCTTTGATGACCTTAACAAAGTTGTTACCTTCAGAATATGATTTATACTATGAAAAATATATACTTAAATTTTCTAATTTATGGGTATTAACTAATATATAATTTATATTACATTAATTTGGGATTTACTTGATTGACACCCATATCCATAACTCATGTGTTAAAATTGATGAGGCTATAATTTTATAAAGGATTCATATTTATACTCTCATATATGCATTAAAGTTATATATTAATACAATATATGTTAACAAAGAGTTGGTCATAGTTATATATCCCTAAAACACATTGGATAATGTTACATCTATAGAGATACTATGTAAATAGGATTATTATGTTATCATAGCATTTACAGGAATCCCTCTCATAGGGATGATCGAGATACACTATACATAGAATGATTATGATACCATGAAATTGATGGTAACCTTATCATTAGGGAAATTAAGATAATATATATATATAGTATGATTATGATATCATGAATTAATGAGTAGTTTTTTCATAGGTTCTACCAAGATACTAAATATATGACATGATTATGACACTATGACATGTAGAGTATCCTTATAATATGATCCATCAAGATATTATGCCTGTGGCATGATTATGATATCATGAATTAATGGGTAACCTTGTCATATGGGCCATCTTGTGACCATGAGTATGGCTAGTAGCCATATCATAGGGGTCCTTTTGATCACATGTTTATGTTTTTCCTGTTTATATAAATTTATTTTGTATCATGATTTTTATATATATCACCCTCTTTTATTATGTAGTGTTATCATTCCATTATTTATTGAGGTATTATCATAGATACACTATTATTCTTAATATTGCGCTTACTACCATATGATCTAATTCTTTCCTAATGTTTCTAAACTCCCTTGGAAAGTAAGTATATTTAAATGTATTGATGGACTTCCCACTAAAGGTTATATCTAATAGATGTTTTAAATAATTAATGATATATTATTTGATGTTTAATATGTTAGTTCCCAATGGAACTGAACTTAAGGATTTATTGGATGTGTGTTTATATAATAAATTGAAGTTAATTAAAGTAACATATGTATTTAAATCACTAGATCTATGGGTTAGAGTTTAGGGCTCTACATGGGTCGTCAACTATTATCCAATGTTAAAGAGAAACCGTAATAACTTTGAAAAGTTGATGACAAATAAATTAGATTATTGAAGCTCTAAAATAGAATATATTCTAATTTCATAGCCATTAACATGTTGAAAACGCCACTAGATAAAGAACTAGGAACCCTAAGGTTAAAGAAGAAGAGAATTGTTTTTTACATGGGATCACCACATCCATTACTAAATGAACCACTAGGGAAGGGACCTTGGTTGACCAATAATGAATCTATTATCATGGAGCTGGGATTCATACCATATTGTTCACAGTGGAAAGACCAATATGATTGGTTACAAAAATTGGAAAACTACTATCATAAAAGGAAATTGAATAAAACCACAATTGAAAAGGGAGAAACATGAAAAGTGGAATATAATGGAGACACACTATCATGATGAAGAATAAAGGTGAAAAACCATAGTGTAGTCTCTTTGAGATGAGTATAGTAATCAACAATGAAGCAATCCCCTGTGTTATTTCATTAGATTAGTTAGAGTTTTCTATTATTTTATTTTCAATCTGGGAATCCACAATATCATAATTAAAACAATTAATACATTTTAATAATAAAAACAAAATTAAATAAATGAAAATGAAAATATAATAATATAAACTATTAATAAATAAATAAATAAAGTTTTATTGACTTATAAAGAAAAAATATATTAATTTAATATCAATTTAATTATTTTATGATAATAAAAATAGGTTATAAGTAATAAAAATATATGTAATGGAGCATATTTTTAAAAATTTATAAAATAAAAATATCATTTTTATCACCCAATATAGTCAATCTATCTAGCCAAACCATTAAACACTTCACATACAACAAGAATTTATAAATATAAAAATTTATTACATATCTATTAATATTAAAATTTTCTTATTTTGAATATTAATTATATATTATTTTTCCTAGGAGGATAATTTAGGAGGGGGTGAATTTTATATTTTTAATCTTAGAAAAAATATCCCACATAAATAAGAGATTTTTTAGAAGTACTAACTTCTTTACATTCATAAATAGATAAAACTGAAAAAATTAATGTTGTGGAAAAGGGAAGAAAATTCAAAAGGTATGAACTAAACATAGAATTAATGTAAATGAGTGAAATAATATAATATATAAATAAAATAAATGAAATAATGAAATAACGTTCTAGATAAGAATCCATAAACTTATAAACATAATATTTTAAGTAAGGATATACTAGTTTATATCCACATAATCACCTCACCTTTGATACAAAGTGGAAGGAGGATAAATATTGTAATCTATAAGTACACTATTTATTAAAAACTAACCTCTTTGATTAGAATATAATAAAGAAAAACTATTACCCCACAGCTTCATAGAACTTTTTAAAGACATTCCTTTCCCTAGGACATATCTAATAAAAATATTAACAAAAATATTTCTTATCTCAAAATCTTGATCAAAATATCTTAGGATACAAATGGTTAAGAAATCAAAAAAATTTGTGATTTTATAATAATCTTCAAAGAATCGTAGAACATAAATCTGATTGAAAGAAAAATAAAAAAATATACTCTCAATCATAATTGTTGTGATTTGATTTTAAAATTTCATTAGTAAAAATAATGTTTTCAATTCCCAGTCCTCTATTTATAGATATTAGTCCCAAAAAAAATTATTTTGATATATGATATGGTAGTTTTTACGAGAACATATTTAGATGCACTGAAAAAATATCTTTGGATTATAAATAATTTAATTGATTTTGTGATTTTAGAGTGTGACCATGAATCAAGTGAAGTAATTTTGAAGGGATGTAATTCAGAACAATAAATTATAAAACCACTTAAACAAATAGAAGTAAAATTAAGTAAAATAAACTGTGTATTTTGATTTAGGAAAAAATAGTATCTTGGATATTTAAACTAAGAAAATGACTCAATAATATCTACCATTTGAGTAATCAAAATAAAAATTATAGAATGTAATCTTGAAACAAATATGCCTCAATCATTTTCTAAAAAACAACTCCTTAAGATTATTAATTCTAGATGAAAATTTATCCTTCTCACAAAAACATTCCATATATTAACCATTATATCTCTATATGATTTACAAAAATAAATCAATAATATTTAAAAAAATAATAATAATAATTTAAATAGATAGAATATTTTATTGACACAAAAAAGAGAATTAGATATTAAATAATTATTTTTTCTATCATTACTCAATCTATATCTATAAGTTATGAATTATCTTATCCAATTATAATAATTTATGTTTGATAAAATAAATATGTAATTAAACATTGTTACACATATTTTTAAGACCATTATTATCTTTGTGAAGATGTTTAATCTATAACTCATGGTATTTCATCTAATGATCCATATTATTTATTATATATAATCACTAAAATAACCATCATTAAAAGTGAAAATATTTCTTTTATTTTTTTTATGATCAGAAATTTACCTATAATATTGATGTGATAAACGATATTTCTCTAATCATGCATCATACCTTATAACAATTTTATAAGTAATGGGAACTATTTTAGAAATATTTTTTATATCATTTGAATATTGGAATAGATCATTCGCAAATTATTATAGTCTTATAGAAACTATTATTTTTATTAATTCTTAGAAAGATATTTACTTGTCTATAAGAGTATTCTTAGTTGAATTTTTTTTATATTGATCATATTTAGAATATAATGTTGCGATTGATTATAAAACACCAACATTATCATTTGGTTGATCCTTCCTATCTGAACAATTCTCACAATTTTCAATAAGGCAATTTAAATAATCTTATTGGGATTTATCTTTTTTTCTCATTTAAGAGACATAATTTTCATCTTATATAGATAAATATTTTGGATTTTCTTTTGAACATAATTTTCTAGTTTTTTTATAAATATTGGTTTCATTTAATCAACCAAACTGATGAGTTTCTATTTGTGCTTCTAGATATTGATTTGGATGTTAAAGTTGTTTTTTTGATGGACATATAGTTTGAAATATAGCTATATGTTGTTCCTTATTCTTATACATTTATTATTATTAATCTAGTGAATTAGATTTATTCCATTTATCAAATATATATTGTGAAAAATATTTAGATGATGGTTAATCATTGAAATCTATATCCTCACAGATTCCTTTTTCTATAAAAGTAGAGGAGATTTCAATATTCTTATAGGAAAATTTATTTTCCTCATTCCATTTATCTTGTATAGATACCAAAGTTTGAATCAAACTCAGTGGTTTATATTTTAGAGTCTTCCATTTATTTTATTTTTATTTTACTTTAAAATTATCATTATATTATCATATTTTTTAGCCTCTAATTTAATTTTTTTAAATAATTATTCTGGATTTTGAAAATTGAATTTCTTCTTTTATTGTTCTTATTAATTATTTTAAATCTATTATTGGTGTTGATAAAATAGTTTCTAAACATTATATTATTTCTATTTTGAATCCACATTGTTCTTTTCAGTATGAAATCAATTTTATTTTACTTTCTCAATATCACGTTGCTAAGTTTATTTTCACTTTCTTGTATATTATTTATAATTTTTTTTTCTTTTTAAACATTATTATATGGATTTATAATTAGTGGATTGAATTTAGATTTTTTATATTCTAATAAATTGATATTCACCTTTCTTATTTCACTAGAAGGTTGTTTGAGAATATGAAAATATTTCATACAAGAGTCTATCTAATCATTTAGATTGATAAATCCATGTTCCTTGGAGTTATATTCAGGGTTCATTAATACTTTCGTTCAGTATTGAAATGATCTCCTCGATTATTTATTTGATTTTCTAGAGTGATGTATCTAATATCCAACAACAACCTATATAAAATTATATTAATAATGATGTTGTAGGGAATCATTTTCATATTTACAAAATTGTTACAAATAGATTCAATGTAATACCAAATAAATCAGATTATGTTTAGTGTCAACATACCAAAATGAAAATTGATAATATAAATAACCCAAATATGAAGTTTTATTCCTCTCATTTTCATAGAAGAATACAATTTTGTAAACATTAGAAATAATACTATATTATGGATCATAATTACCGATCTTATAAAATTTAACCTTCATCAGGAAAATATTATTAATAGTTTTATCTTCAATTAAACATCCCAATTAATCATGATGACTATGAGAACCTATTAGAGATTCTACCTTTAGAGGAAATCCCACCTCTTTAAAAAATTATTTATTAGTCATAGAAAATTCATGAATCAAAAATGTAAATATCAATATATTTTTATCTCTATCATTCTCATATGATTCTGATGAATAAAATTAGTGTAAATATAGATGGTTAATGAGATATATATTGTTATGTTAAAGTTATATCATATCCAATATTTGAATTATTTTGATTCTCTTATGTAATGATTCTTATTTATTATACCAATTTATACATATCACTATTCCATTGAACATATCTCAAGATTCCATATTTTTTAATATTTCTTTTTGAAAAAACAACAATAAATTGACATGAAACAAAAGGCCTAAAGTTTTTGAGTAGGGATTTGAAATAAACATTCTATAAAAAGTTATGGGGGACCAATAATATATATATAATTGAATAATATGAAACATTAATCATATATGTAATGAAAATTTGGATCTTGTTCTCACTAAATAATATTAATAATAAATCTCACTGAATATAAATCATAAATTTCAATGTGAGTCAATTTTCTCTAATATATTGTATTCTAAATAATAGTTTATTAATAAATAATGACAAAATGCTTTCAAAATAAAATAATTTTTTAATCCACTTATGATAGATCAAGTAATCACAAACATTTATAATGTGTAAATCTAGAATGCAATTAATTTTTTGGGTTGCGAATTTTAAAGGTTCATCTAATAGAGCTATTTTAGAAGATATATTATTCCAATTTTTTTCTCTTCTTTGAGATCACTAAATCTAAAATATATAGCACATATGATCTATATAAAAAATATCACTTTATTTCACATGGTGTTTTTAAATGTAAAAAGAATAAATAATGAACATTAAATATGATCATTTGAAATAGATCACAATAATATTTTGTTTTTTGTATTGAAATATTTCATAATTTAAAGATTTGGTAAATTTTCAGTCAATATGGTTTTCTACTGGATAAATTCGAGAATAATACCCTCTTTTTTTGTGTTTGATCTGGATAGAATAAGTTTCTTACATAGATGTGTTTTAAAAATGAGTGATGTGTTAGATTATTTGATAAAGAAAAAGTAAATTAATTATAGTATAAAATGATAGTTTGAGTGAAACCCATTATAATTACCCAACCCATTGGTGCCCACATGGAGACTGGAAGGCTGGGCCGCCACAATCCCAAGCCTACCTCTAAAGTTATAGTGGATTGTGAAATGTTCTGAAAAGGCATAACATAAATGGGAGGCTTTTTCCTAGTGTACCTATATACATGCAACAAACATTCTCTATGAAACAACACAGAGTTATAATAAAAAGGGTTATATCATCTGGAGTAACACCATACATGAAAAAAACCAATAGGTAATATGTCAAAGTATGAAATAATAAAACCAAATAGTATATGAAAAAAATACACTCCTAACCAGAAATGGGTTCCTGACATGATAATAACCAGAATAAAGGAACGATGAGAGATATTAACTCTTGATTTCCAAGATCAAGCACCATATATGGTCTATGAACTTATGCATCCTTATGATCAAGAAAAAAACCACTGATCTATCCCTCTTCTTCATAAGAAAAAAATATATAAGAAAATCTCATGCATGGGTGAATATATATATGCCTAGTAGGACACCTCAAAAACCAAATGGGGAGTAACGGAAGATACAATGGAAGTAGTCAGATCAACCAATATTAATAGGGAAATAAAACCCATTTATATATATATATATATCTATATGTCAATAGAGAAACCATGATTAGAGAGAAAGTGGATCACTATCTCAAAGCCTAGTCCAAGATAATGAGTCTTCCTATAGATCAAAAGGCCCATCATCGTTTCTCAACATCCTGGGGGTCTTTCCGAAGAAGTAATGTGCATAGCCCACACCTTAGCACAACTACATCGCATGAGGCCAAAAAAATATCTGATAGAGGAACCCCACCCTAGTATAGTAGGGGAAACCACTTAGTAGATATTTAGTAGACTTAAAACCAAATGCGATAGAGGTATTCCAATAAATAGATCATTTTAGGAACTAAAACCAAGTGTTTCAAGGGTATTCCACTAAAATTAAGGAGGAACCACTCCTTAGTGAATTAGTGGGATACCACAAAAAAATGGATAACTCATTCCCTATTGTGTTAGGGGGTGAAACTAGGTAGATACTGATAGAGTACACATTCTCTAATGCATCATGGGGTTCCACTCAAAGTATAAGAGATCCATACCCTATTGTGTTAGTGGTTTCCAATTAGTAGATGTTGTAAGAGGACCCATTCACTTATTATATAGGGTGTTCCACTTAAACTAGTGCATGGAGTGTAGGGGACCCGTGCCCTGGTGTAGTAAATGGTTTCCAACACAGGCATCTCTCTGATGATCGTGCCTAATCAATGCCATCATAAACCATCACCTAAAGAAGCATCACACTTTGAAAATTCCATATTTTCTCTAAAAAGTCACATAAAAGGATACCATCACAAGTTAAGTGAAATTTCCCCCAGGATAGTCTACTCATAGGCCTGAATCAGTGTCTAGAAAATAGAGTAATTCAAGGAGGAAGCACATTATTGGGGTACACTACCTGTATGGTGTCCACACGGTGTGTGATCCCTTTCCAATGCATGGATGGTTTCTCCAAAAGACATGTATTGAAGGTCATGACACCATGCATGACATGTAATGGTGCCCACACTGCATGTTTCGGCTACCTGGGGTCTATTAGAGTTCTCTTCTTCATGGCCATATTTATTGGGATGTTTCCATATACGAGGACATGTATCTAGCAATTCCCATCTACCAGACCATGCATGTGTAATCCAAGAGTACACAATGTGTCCTCCCACACATGGTCTAGGTATGTTTAGCTATCACATGGACTAGCCACTCAAGCGGGTCACAAAATATGTGGTCCTATAGACACTGTGTTTGATCCTTTTCTTTCTTGAAAACCCTAACTGTTGTAGCTAGGTGGAACAATATGGAATGTGTTCTTTGACTGCATGAAGTGTAGAAATATATTCTACAGATGATCATAATTTTAACAAAGATAAATGATCCACTAATTCTACTGTGATTTCCACCATTTGAATACATTTAGTCAGTGGGGGGGGGGGTCCCTCCAATCATAATTTTTGAACCTATGGTTGCTGCAAAAGAGATTCTATACATTTTCTCAAAGTTCATATGCCACCCAACACACCTCCCATTATCTGCTACTTGATCCAATCACAACTCTAGATCCCATATCAATAGATAAAAACATATATCCTAGGACCCATCCTGAACCATCCACAATTTTCCAAACATTTTTTTGTAGGAAAAAATACCACAAATCTTGGGTGTCAATCACACTTGAACCTATCTAGATAATGTTAAACCATGACTCTGTATTTTGATGATTAAGAACATGATGAAAAGAGAGAGGAAAAGCAAAAGAACACAGTAGATCAATAATTAGACAAACATTCTTTTCCAATGATCATATATTAAGTATTTTAAGGGTGATAACATGTGGAATAAAGAGAGAAATATTGAATTACCAATATAATATCTAACATGGGTCATACGAAAGAACCAATAAAAATAATAATAGATAAAACACATGATAAACATTTTAATCCTGTGAGGAAACCACATTTAATGATCCCTACCATTATTATGGAAAATTTTTTGTTGAATAATGTGTTGTCATCTGAAAGAGAAGACCCGTTATATTCACTGTATCTCAATCCACCTTGATCTAATTGTTGTTCATTATTTGATTCAGATTCATTAATAAATAATACCTAAACTCTCGAGGATCTGGAGGTCACATGGTTACTCCTAGAGAATTTATATATAATAAATTATATATATGAAATTAAGTTAAGGGTATTAAACAATTTAATTAATTAATCCACTTAATGTACCCTTAAACTACCGCCTCATCAGAATTACCAACACTGAACAAATTATGGTCGTGCCTAGGGTGAACTCTACATTCCAGATTCAACCTTGTTCTTAGATTTATGATATAAGGATCCTATTAATATATATTCCATTATTTTCAAAAACAAATCATGCACATAATATAAATATATTTAATATTATTATAATATCAATTCAAAGCTCAATGGGCTATAGAATATCACACCGTCATAGTGCCAATCTCAAAATATATTCCTTGATATATTTCTATGTTTTATAAAGAAAAATAGTGTTACTACATTATTCCCCCTTCAAGGGTTTTCATCCCTAAAAAACTAAATATCAATATAAAGGTGGGGATACTAAACCCGCATCTGAGTCTCCAGCTCCTAGGAGCTCTCCTTCATAATTTTATTTTTCCACATCAAAAAACCAAGTGAATGGTCTATCCTTATATGATGATCTTTTTTTGATTATTTATCATCACCAGGTACACTGTGAAGGTGTATCTATTCTAAATGAAAACTCTCATTAGTGAATGAAGTGCACATAATCATGCACATATCTCTTCATTTGTGAAAAATGGATCATCTCATACACCTACTTCAACTGGGGGAGTAATGATAGCTTGTATGAAACCTCTCCAACCCTCCATAGGATCTCAAATAGATCAATGCCACTTGGGGATAGTTTTCTTCCCTAGAAAAACATCCAAAATTCTCATTTTTAGGATAATGGTAGGAAAACATGGTCTCCTTACTCAAACCCCAAGGGATTATAAAGTCAATCTACTGAAGAATTATATCATCTCTCGGTTATCCTTATAAACTCTTGGATCACCTAATATTTCTTTCTCATATCCTGAACTGTATCTTTCCCAACAAGACTTGTCTCTCTAATCTCAGTCCAACTTAATGGTGACTTGCATGGTCTCCCATATAGGTCCTCTAAAGGTTCCATACTGACTAGAGAGTGATAAATATTATTATAATAGAGCTTTACCAATTTAAATTGATCATACTACCTCTATAAAATGTGACAAAAAAATTATATTAGCATATACTCTGACCCCTATATTTTTCACATGGTCTACCCATTCTTCCAGGGGTAAAATGTTGTACTCATCCTTAACTGGGTCCTGAATTCCCCATATATGCCTCTCCACAATAATGATGTAAACCTTGTATCATTAAATTATATAATGTCTGGGGGAACCCCACGGAGATATATGATATCAAACATGTAAAAATATTTTATAATCTCCCTCAAACTGTGCTTCTTGTTTTCAAGGAAGTGTGCTGAATTTTTGAGTTAGTAATCAATCGCCCAGATAACATAGTGGACTAACACTATCCATGGAGTCCCTAAAAAAAATTATATAGATATTCTGTTCCAATTTAACTCTATTATCTCAATATAATGTATGAAAAATAAAGTACCCTAGTGCTCAACCTTCCCCTGCTGACATGTGAGAAACCAAGTGATGAACTAAGAAACACTTTACCTCATGTCAAACCCAAAAAACTTCCACTTATGGTACTTTTAAATATTATATACTCTAGTATGAACATCTAAAATTGAATTATGAAACTCTCATATCACCTATTATCACATCTTGATTAGAAACACCATATGTTCTTGGAAAAGTATGACTTTCTATACCTCCTTTAGAGAATAGATTTGTTGAATTCCCTAAGGACATATAGTGATGAAGAACATCAAAGTCGATGTATCCCCACTAGGCCTATATCATATAACAGATAATTAGAGGAATCAACCCCAAAAAATGAATAAAATATGAACCCCTCTCTTCAACCAGGGTTATCTAGAAAAATCCAATTGCTCATATGCCTCCTCCATCAGGCATGAATAAGACTTATTGCTGAGGGAATCAGTCACCACGTTTCCCTTCCTAATAGTATAATTTTTTTTCAAAGACATAGTACTATAAAAACTCTAACCAGCACCCTTATCTTAGGTTAAAATATATATGACCTAAGATACACCAGATACTCTAATTGTCTAAGTAAAAAAGAGATAATCTACAAGATATTTCCTCCGTTTATTTAGAGTGAAGACTAACATAACCTACTATATGTAATGAGTTTCATAGTTCTGCTCATGGGATCTCTACTGCTTCAAACCATATGAGATAAATTCATACATTTTTATCAAAATTCATCCAATGTCAGCTCTAAAGGCATCAAAATAAACTACATAATCCATTCCCTCCTACATTAGTCTCAACATATGTGCATTGGGAAACCTTAAACTCAACTACTCAATGGGTATCTAACACTACATAGTCCAGGTAAATGGATTCCATTTATGAATTAGGGATATATAATGGGGTTTAATCCTATATAATTACTCCATTAACCTCCTATAGTACCCTACCATACCAAGGAAACTCTTCACCTCCAACATAATATCGGGAGGCTCTCAAGAAAGAACCACATCAATATTTATGGTTTCCAAAAATAAACTGCAATAAAAAATGGAATGACCCAGGAATTGAATCTCACATATCTGAAATTGGAACATTGAGAGGATACCATAATGTAGGTGATCGTAGATTAAGTCTTGGACCACCCCCTGATGCTCTTCATGCAACTCTTATGATGAAATGTATATGAGTATGTCTTCAATTAAGAGAACCACAAATCATTCCGTGTAATCTTGGAGGATTTGATTCATAAAATCTATAAAGGTAGTAGGGGAATTCACCACACTTAAAGGCATCAATCGTAACACATAGTATTTATAGTGACATCAAAAATTCATCTTCAAAATATTAGCCTCACAAACCCTCAACTATTGGTATTCAAACCTCAGATCAATATTCAAGAACCAACTCATGCCTCAAACTGATCAAATTGGTCATAAATCCTTATAAATTGGTACTTTTTCATTATAATTACATAGTTTAGGTGACAATAATAATCACAAATCCCAATATACCATCCACATTGTTCCAAAAAAGAACAAAGATTCTTAGGGGGTATACTGGGTATGAAAAATACCTTCTCTTAATTTTGCTCCACTAGAAATGTTTGCTCTCAAAGCTAGGTAAGGGCCATATGTGTAACATCCTAGGTAAATAAATAATATTTCATCCTCATGTTTATCAATATTTGTTAATATTACATTAAATAGGATGCTATGTTCGATGGCGTACCCAATACGCAACAATGAGTTTCTTTGAAATCTTACAATGCACACTAATAATATAATAATATTATTGTAAATTGTAACAAAATTCTAACCGATGTAATGGAGGGAATGAACAGAACTAACTAAAAAGTGATTATATATTCTTGTCAAAAAAATTTACATTTATTCATTAAATTTTATATGCTTAAAATGCGATTTAATCCAATTTTAAGCGTAAATATTCAAATATTCTCTAAATGGTCGATTAACCGCCTTTTGATGGAGAACCCTTTTTAAATCCACTTTTGACAATTTTAGATGATATATTTGAAAAAATAAAATTATTTTTTAGAATCGGGACATCAAAATTTACTTTGTATAATTTTTTGGTATTTTTCCGATAATGTTCATTTTTAATGAATAGTGTAAAATGTTGTATTTTAATTCAAAACCTCCTTTTACTCTAATTTATTTATATGGATATATTATATTTTTAATTTATTTTATGGTGTAATTTAATTATGTATCTATCATTAAATACAATTTAGGTCATTGGGTGTAATTTCACTTTTAAATTGGATGTAAAAACAAATCAATCTTTTGATAGATTTTACTTCTACAAAACCAGTCTTTCGTTTTGATAAAAAGAATTATTTTAAACTAATTACTACAATTTCTATGTTTGTAATTTGATTAAATGGATTCCATATTTGGAATCAGAAGGTATGAATTATGTAATTAAGACTCTTTTGTTTTTGGACATTATGAATAGTAACGACGATAATTATCTTTAATTGTTGTGTTTATTTAGTAACCGGGTAGTTAAGGGTAATAAAATAATATAATAAAAATATAAAATGACCACAAAATGTGTCTTAATGATACTGGATGTGGCATGGCCAACCATGGGATGCCTTGTGCCAAACATTGGGACCCCATGGAATCACTTTTTGGTGATAGTGACATTTTATCATTTTGTTTTTAAAGAAAAGAGAATATCACAAAATATGTATCACCCAAGTAAAACAATTTTAGTTTTGTCTGTTTAAATGATCTCTTTGAACTTAAATAGTAATTGGAAGGCTAAAAATATTTCCTACATCATAGTATTTTGTTATAATTTTTAGACATTAAATAAATTAATATTTTTATGATCCCATGATGATGCAACGATTATCTCATTAATGGATGATTTAAATAAAATGAGAAGATAAGTTAAAATAAATGACTAACAATTGTAAAAAACCTATTGGATGGGAGGATTTAGAACCCTTATCACCTTATCCTATAAATATATAATTGTGGGACCTTTAATATCTGAAAATCATTCTATAATAAAGTACCTTTCATGACTTTACAAGAGTGACCCTCCTCCCTCTTATAAAAGGCCCCCAACTCTACCACCTTACCCACACCTCTCAAGACATTGTGTTGGACACACTCTACAAATTTCAACTATCCACATCCCTCTATTCATCATAGAATCCTTACCTTAGTCATAAAGCTATTTAAGAAACCTGTTTGGTTCAAACCAAGAGGAGTTGCCGATTTAAAGGTAATGTCTTTTCTTATTTTCTTTTGTTTTTTTTCTTATCCAACCCCCTAAACTCTTTTTATCCCTTTATTTTGTAACAAAAATAGTAAATTAAATATACTAAGATGTTTTTACAAGAAGGATTAGAGCTACACTTACACACACCTCCGTTTAATGGTTAAAGAACATACTGTTTCTGTGGATGACAAATTACTACCTCATGAAACGATGATTCTTCAATATTATTTTAACACCTTTAAAGGTGGAAATTAAGATGTCACTATATTTATATATTATATATATTATGTTTTTTTCCCTTATGATTCAGTATTTTTCATTTATGGAGAACCTTTATGGTTTCCATTATGGATAAATGCGATAATTTCATTTTTTGGAAGTGCGGACTACCGCCCCCTCAAAGTGATTTGAACCGTTAATTCCATATGTGGGATGTGTAAACGATGTAGTTAAAAATATTATATATGATATTATACTGGAATTATAATATACCTTTATATCATTATTATTCCATTCCATTAAATACAAAATAGAAATGAAAGCAGCGTTCATGCGTACGTACGACTTACCGTCTCCATGAATGGTGCATTTCATTTCTTACCTCTAAATGTTATGTAAAATTATAAATTCATGAATATACTGGATATATATAATATATATGATATCTAACTCATGAATATAATTCTGGATATAATGGATATTTTACCACATGAACAAATTGTAATTGTAAGAAATTTATTTTTGACTCAAGTACCAAAGATCGAAAAAACGACCGTTATTAACTTAAATAATTAAATAATGTTCATAACATTTAAATGAGTGATATAAAAGTAATAATGAACTTGAAAAATGTTCTTAATAAATTAGAAATTAACTCTAGTTAATTATTCAAGAGATTAAAGAATGATTGAGTCAAATCGGACAAGAGGTAAGGGATCCTACCACTCTCTTTCTTTTTAAGTACTCTCTTTTATGTCATTTCTTTTAAGATCCTATATATTATGTTGGGGGATGATTATTTTATATTACACTTAATTTAAATTTTATTTTCATATGATGAGAGACCCTATCTTATTTCAATCCATTGTTTCGAAGTATTAAGTGGCGTCGTTCGACTGCTGTGTTTTCATAAGGGATTTTTCATCTCACTTTTATTCCCGTGAGATTTAGGCTACATTTGCCACTATTTCCTTTGAGTGGTTTATGTACTTCCCATTATTATAGTCATTGAGTAATATAATTTCTTTTATGGTTATTTACATCAATTTTGTATAGTCTTTCTTTCATGGGGTGTACGTTTCGAAAGTTACCCATATCGGTAAGGGAACCTTTCACCCTCCTCATTTTAAAAGAAATATTTTTGTTAGGTCTTTTAATTTACATATTTTTATGAAGTTATATATTCATATATATCTTTATTGATGTAAATTTTATTTCCAAGTGATGAGATACCCATTTTTATCTCTCATTATCTCATTTTCTGAATTTTAATGTGAAGCCGTTAGGCTGTCAAATTTCTGTAAGGGAACTTCTTAACCGAATTTCAATTCATTGTGTTAAACCTATACTTATTGATTTTATTATGCCAAAATTATGTGTGGAATCTCTATGTTTTAATTTCTACAAACCTTTTTTTGGATATACTATTTCTACAAATAATTATCTCATTGATAAATTGTTACGTCATTTATACGAACTTGTATGGTAAATCATAACTCAATCTCATTTCATTGAGTTCAATATCTATGTCATTGGTCTTGTTCTTCAAAGAGTATGTGTGAATGACCTATTATTGTTTTACACTTGATATACACTTATATTGGGTGTATTTATACTTTTTACACATAATTATGTCATTGATTTATCCTTGCACTAATGACATGATCTTTGAATGGGATTACGTCTCAATTTCTCTTCCTTGAGACACTTCTTGATGATATGCACTTTTATTCTTTTTAAAGTGTATATACAACCCACTTGACATTCCATATACATATTACGTCTATACTCAAGTCATTTAATTTTTTTGAAAATAGTCTACTTTTATGTGGATTATAATATAAATGTTCAAAATGGAAGAGGAATCTTTTATTAAAACATTTTTTTAAATGGTTTTAAAGATTTATTATTTAAAACATTTATCATACATATCCCTGGTTTAGAAATGGTTTTAAGGATTTATTTATATGGACATTAATGTTTTAAAACATATTCAAAAGTTTCAAAGTGGTATGGGACACTTTGATTGTAAAATATCTTTTAAATGTATTCTTTTAATAATTTCAAAGTATAAATGGATATTTCTCTCATAGAGTTTTAATGATTTTATTATATGTTTTTATTTATGTTAAATTCATGATGTGATCTCTGGTGATTGAAATGTGGAAATTTTATTCATATTTTAAGTGTTATGATTATGTTATGGTTCTTGGGAAATGTTTATGAAATCACGTGGTTCCGTGATAAACTAAGGGCAGGTGAGCCTGAGATATCTCTCCATTGCATTGGGAAACATGAAGGGGTTAAACGCTAAGGATCCTATGAAGAGATTTAGGGAATATACTATAATGGGTATTCCAAACATAACCATGATGGTTACTCCCTATGTAAGAATGTTATGAATGCCTCAAGTTACCTTTATGTACTATTATTTCTTTGAGTTATTCACAATTATTATTATTTAATGAGATATGTTAAAGTGCTTATGTTTTATGAGTAAATTATTATTTCATTTATTCTTATGTATACATGGACTAATGTTTTCTTTCCGTATTTTTATATCCCTTACTGAGATTTTTATGCTCATCCAAATATTTTGAAATGTCTTTCACAGGACATAAAGTGGTATAGGGTCAAGGATGGGATCAAATAAATGTCAGGATTTCTTAAACATGGAACTAGACATGACTCTTTTTTCAGGAGTTTTTATTTTGTGAAAAAAATGGAAACTGAGTAGATATTTCTACCTTGTAATCTTTGAGATGTAATAGTTATGTCCTAATTCTCTAAAACTATAAACCTGAAAATATACTCAATGTGAATTATTCAATTTAATTCGATATTATGTAATGTATTAAGGCCGGGTCCTTATATTTGGTTTCAAAGGTAGGTTTAGATACCTTTAGAGGTTAGGGTATTCTTTAATCCAAAGTGACAAGTTGTAGATAACCACAATGGTTATTTTTTTGGATGGAGTCATTTTTATTTTTGAAAGTTATAATGAGTTTGAGATAACTTAGATAATTATATCTTAGTGTTTATATTCCTCTTTAGTACATGACGATTTCATTGATAGACTCACACTAACATTTTTGGTTTTAGTAAATGGAAGGATATAGTAGGCACCAAATTGACAATGGGTATGCAAGAAACTATGATGGTTCTCTGATTAAGAGACTAGATGAAATGGGGGATTCAATGAGGAATCTCGTGGTTATTCTAAACCAACTATCAAGGAGTCATGATTAACCACTTGAACCTTGGTGAGTTCTCTGATGCATCATGTATGAGAGAACTAACTCGATGCGAAAGTTCAGGTAATAATTATAAAGGCAACCGTTACGGTTTATATAATCCTTACTTTTGAGGTAATTATGGGATACTATATGGTATGATATAAAATGAAAGGAATGAGATAAAATTGAAGTTAAATTATGTTCTGGTTATTTTTGAAGATTTTATCTCTTTTTGGAGAATGTTTTAAGAATTATATAGTTTTCGAAAAAGGACAACACGTAGACTGTGTGACAACCCGTCGCGTCAGACAAAGCTACGTGAATCGAATCCACAACCAAAGTGCGACTGGTGTTTATCGCCTACCACTGGACTAAGTGAAGTCCCTGTTTATTATAACTAATTATTTTTTTAGTAAGATCATATTATGAATTAGGAATAAGTTGATTTTGGAATATCTATGGAAATTATTAGCCTATCATGGATGATATGTGATTAGGTCAATTACTTTTCAGTATGATACATTAAGAGTAATTGATGTTATTTGGAGATAAATGTTAATATTTACCTTGGAAGTCTATGTGATTAAATCCTTCAGGGACTTGAGTTTTAATTTTAGTTTGGATTACTTTGAAGAATTTTATGGATAACTGTTTATTAAATGGTATTTGTTGAACTATTGGTTTTTTTGGACAAATTTTGGAGATTAAGAGTAGTTTTTTGTTTTGTAAATGATTATCCTTTTTGGGTATTATCTGATCACGTACTAAGTTTTTTTTTTGTTTTTTTTTTGGTCTAATTAAATGAGAAATATATAGTTCTCTTTTGTGCATTAGGTGATACTCTAGAAGTTGATTATAGCACTCTTAATGTGAACAAGTCATCCTAAATACTCGTATTTTGGAAAAAATATATGTTTGTGTAAGAAATATAGTAAGAGATAGAAGTATATATGACAAGTAAGTATGTTTCCATAGGATTTAGTTAAGCTCATAAATAAATTATTCAATGAAAAGTAACTTAAAAAATGTTTTCTGTTAACTTTTACTACTGTGGAATCAAATACAGTTTAACCCATCACAACTTTGTGATTTTCTTGTGGTTAACATTTTTCTAATCAAGTTTTCTAATACTCTCCATCGGAACATGACCCTTTGATTTCTCTTCCATGTCCATGTTTTCTTACATGTAATCCTATTATGGGTTATCTCGGGTAGCCTTTGTAGTTCTCTTTCTTTCTTTTAAAGTGATAGTTTAATTTACTCCTTTTTCGATGTGGGGATTTCAATGAAGTTTCCATGCAAAATTTTAAAATTATGAGGAAGAAAATCCAAAAAGGTGGGAAGGATGGTAAATCCCAGGTAAATAAATAATATTTCATTCTCATGTTTATCAATATTTGTTAATATTACTTTAAAGGGGATGCTAGGTTCGATGGCGTACCCAATACGCAACAACGAGTTTCGTGGAAATATTATGATTCACTCTACTAATATAATAATATTATTGTAAATGGTAGTAAAATCATAGTCGATGTAATGGATGGAATAAACAGAACTAACTAAAAAGTGATAAAATATTCTTGTCATATATTTTTACATTTATTCAATAAGTGTTAGATGCTTAAAATGCGAATTAATAAAATTTTAAGCATAAATATTAAAATATTCTTTAAATGGTCGATTAACCACCTTTTGATAGTGACACCTTTGAAATGAAATTTTTGAAAATTTTCTATGTTATTTTAGAAAAAAAAATTCTTTTTTGGAATCAGGACATTAAAATTTACTTTTTATAAATTTTTGGTATATTTCTGATAATGTTCATTTTTTAATGAATAATGTAAAATGATGTATTTTAATTCGAAACCTCCTTTTAGTCTAATTTATTTATATTGTAAGATTATTATTTAAATTGGTTTTAAGGTGTAATTTAATTATGTTTTAATCATTTAATACAATGTCGGTCATTGGGTGTAATTTCACTTTTAAATTGGATGTAAAAACAAATCAATCTTTTGATAGATTTTACTTCTTAAAAACCCATATTTGGTTTTGATAATAGGAATTATTTTAAATTAATAACTACAATTTATGTGTTTGGAATTTGATAAAATGGATTCCATATTTTGAATCATAAGGTCCAAATTATGTAATTAATACACTTTTGTTTTTGGACATTATGAATATTAAAGACGGTAATTATCTTTAATTATCGTGTTTATTTAGTAACCGGGTAGTTAAGGGTAATAAGATAATATCATAAAAATATAAAATGACCCAAAAATGTGTCCTAATTCTAATGGTTGTGTCATGGCAGACCATGGGATGCCTTGTGCAAAACTATGGGACCCTATGGAATCACTTTTGGGTGATAGTGACATTTTATCATTTTGTTTTTAAAGAAAGGAGAATATCACAAAGTATGTATCACCCAAGTAAAAAAAATTTAGTTTTGACTATGTAAATGATATCTTAGATTATAAATATTCATTATAAATATAATACTATTTCCTACATCATAGTATTTTTTTATAGTTTTTAGACATTAAATAAATTAATTTATTTATGACACCATGATGATGCAACGATTATCTGATTAATGAACGATTTAAATAAAATGAGAAGATAAGGTAAAATACAAGACATACACTTGTAAAAAACATATTGGATGGCTGGATTTATAACCCTGATCACATTATCCTAGAAATATATAATTTTGGGACCTTTAATATCCGAAAATCGTTTTATAATAAAGTAACTTTCATGACTTTGCAAGAGTGCCCCTCCCCCCTCTTATAAAAGGCCCCCACCTATACCACATTACCCACACCTCTCAAGTCATTTTCTCTGCCACACTCTGATAATTTAATCTCTCCACATCCCTCTCTTCATCATAGAAGGCTTACCTTAGTCATAATGCTCTTCAACAAACCGTTTTGGTTGAAACCAAGAGGAGTTACCCGATTTAAAGGTAATGTCTTCTCTTATGTTCTTTTGTTTTGTTTTGCTTCTCCAACCCCCTAAACACTTTTTATACATTTATTATGATACAAAACCAGTATCTAAAATATACTAGTATGTTTATACAAGAAGGATTCGAGCAAAACATACACACACCTCAGTCTAATGGTTAAAGAACATACTGTTTCTATAGATGGCGAATTACTGCCTCACGAAACGATGATTGTTCAATATCCTTTTAACACCTTTAAAGGTAGACATTAATATGTCACTATATTTATATATGATATATATTATGTTTATTTTTTCCTTATGCTTCTGTATTTTTCATTTATGTCATACCTTTATGGTTTCCATTATGGATAAACACAATAATTTCATTTTTTGGAAGCGTGGACTACCACCCCCTCAAAGTGATTTGAACCGTTAATGCCATATGTGGGATGTGTAAAGGATGGAGTAAATAATTTTATATATGATAATATACTAGAATTATAATATACCTTTATATCATTATGATTCCATTCCATTAAATACGAAATAGAAATGAAAGTAGACTTCATGCGTACGTACGACTTACCGCCTCCATGAACGGTGCATTTCATTTCTTACCTATAAATGTAATATAATATTATAAATGTATGAATATACTGGATATATATGATATATATGATATCTAACTAATGAATATAATATTGTATATAATGGATATTTTACCACATGAACAACTTGTAATTATAAGAAGTTTATTTTTGACTCAAGTACCAAAGATCAACAAAATGACCGTTATTAACTTAAATAATTACATAATGTTAATAACATGGTAATGAGTGATATAAAAGAAATAATTAAATTGAAAAAGGTTTTTAGTCAAGTAGAAATAAACCCTTGTTTAATATTCAAGAGATTAAAGAACGATTGAGTCAAATCGGACACGCGGTAAGTGATCCTACCTCTCTCTTTCTTTTTAAGTACTCTCTTTTATGTCACTTATTTTAAGCTCCTATTTCTTATTTTTGGGGATGATTATTTTATATTACTCATACATTAAATTTTATGTTCATATGATGAGAGACCCTATTTTATTTCAATCAATATTTTTGGAAGTATTAAGTTGTGTCGTTAGGCTGCTGAGTTTTCGTAAGGGAATTTCCATCTCACTTTATTCCAGTGAGATTTATGCTACATTTTCCACTACTTACTTTGAGTGGGGTATGTAATTACCATTATAATACTATTTGATTAATATTATTTTGTTTATGGTTATTTAAATAAACGTTTTATAGAACTTCTTTCATGGGGTGTACATTTGGAAAGTTACCCATATCGGTAAGGGAACCTTTCACCCTCCTCATTTTAAAAGAATTTTTTTGTTAGGTCTTTTAATTTACATATTATTATGAAGGGATATGTTCATATATATATCCTTATTTCTGTAAATGTTATGTAAAAGTGATGAGATACCCTTTTTAATCTCTCATCATTTCATTTTCCGAATTTTAAAGTTATGTTGTTAGGCTATCAAATTTCTATAAGAGAACTTCTTAACCCAATTTCAATTATTTGGGTTAAACCTCTACTTCTAGATTTTATTATGCCAAGATTATGTGTGTAATCTCTATGTTTTAATTTCCACAAACCTTTGTGTTGATATACTATTTCTTCACATAATTATCTCATTGATAAATTCTTATGTCATTTATACGAACTTGTATGGGAAATCATAACTCAATCTCATTTCATTGAGTTAAATATCTATGTCATTGGTTTTGTTTTTCCAAGAGTATGTGGGAATGACCTTTGATTGTTTTTAACTTCATATACACTTATATTTCCTTTATTTATACTTGTCACACATAAATATTTCAATGCTTTATCCTTACACCAATGACATGATCTTTGAATGGGATTACGTCTCAATTTCTCTTCCATGAGACACTTCTTGATGATATGCACTTTTATTCTTTTTAATGTGAATATACGACCCCTTTGACATTACATATCAATATTATGTCTATACTCAAGTCATTTAAATTTTTTGAAATTGGTATACTTACATGTGTCTTATAATTTAAATTTTCAAAATGGAAGAGGACTCTTTTATTAAAACATTGTTTTAAATGGTTTTAATGATTAATTATTTCAAACATTTATCATCCATTTCTATATTTTAAAAATGGTTTTAAGGATTTATTTATATGTAATTTAATTTTTTAAAACCCTTTAAAATATTTCGAAGTGGTATGGGACACTTTGATTCTAAAATATCTTTTAAATGTCTTCTTTTAATATTTTCAAAGTATAAAAGGATATTTATATCATAGAGTTTTAATGATTTTATTAGATGTTTTTATTTATGTTAATATCATGATGTGATCTCTTGTGATTTAAATGTGGAAATTTTATTCATATTTTAATTGTTATGATTATGTTATGGTTCTTGGGCAATGTTTATGAAATCGGGTGGTTCCATGATAAACTAAGGGAAGGTGAGCCCGAGATAGCTCTCCAATGCATTGGGTAATAGGAAGGGGTTAAACGCTAAGGATAATCCAAAGAGATTTAACGAATATACTGTAATGGGTATTTCAAACGTAACCATAAGGGTTACTCCCTACGTAAGAATGTTATGAATGCCTCAAGTTACATTTATGTATTATGATTTATATGAGTTATTCATAAATATTATGATTTAATGAGGTATGTTAAAGTGCTTCGGTTTTATGAGAAATGTATTATTTCATTGATTCTTATGTATACATGGACTAATGTTTTCTTTCTGTATTTTAATAATCCTTACTAAGCTTTTTATGCTCATCCCATGATTTTGAAATGTTTTTCATATGACATAAAGTGGAATAGGGTCAATGATGGGATCAAGGAAATGTCAGGCTCTCTAAAACAAGGAACTAGACATGACTCTTTTGTTCAAGAGTTTTTATTTTTTGAAAAAATGGAAACTGAGTAGATGTGTCTACCTTCTAATGTTTGAGATGAAATAGTTTTGCCCTAATTCTCTAAAACTCTAAACCTGAAAAGATCCTCAATGTGAATTTTTCAATTTAATTCAATATTATGTATTGTTTTAAGACCAGGTCCTTATAGTTGGTATCATAGATAGGTTGAGATAACTTTAGAGGTTAGGGTATTCTTTAATCATAAGAGACAAGTTGTAGATAACCACAATGGATAGTATTTTGGATGGAGTCATTGTTATTTTTGAAAATTATAATGAGTTTGAGATAACTTGGATAAGTATATCTTAGTGTTTATCTTACACTTTAGTACATGATGATTTTGTTGATATACTCACACTGACATTTTTGGTTTTAGTAAATGGAAGGATATAGCAGGAACCGAAGTGACAATGGGTATGAAGGAAACTGTGGTTGTTATCTGATTAAGAGACTCGATGAAATGGGGGATTTAATGAGGAATATCGTGATTATTCTAAACCAACTATAAAGGCATAATGATTAACCACTTTAACCATGGTGAGTTCTTTGATGCATCATGTGTGAGAGAACCAACTCGATGTGGAAGTTCAGGTAATAATTATAGAGGTAACCATTAGGGTTTATATAATCCTTACTTTTGAGGTAATTATGGGATACTATATGGTATGATAGAAAATGAAAGACATGAGATAAACTTGAGGTTAAATTATGTTATGGTTATTTTTGACGATTTTATCTCTTTTTGGGGAATGTTTTAAGAATTATATAGTTTTGGAAATAGGACAACACACAGACCGTGTGACAACCCGTCGCGTCGGAAAAAGCTGCGGGAATCCAACCCATAACCAAAGTGCGACTGGTGTTTATCACCTACCACTGGACTACATGAAGTCCTTGGTTAGTATAACTAATTATTTTTTTAGTTAGATGATCTTATGAATCAGGAATAAGTTGATTTTGGGTTATCAATGGAAATGATTAGCCTATCATAGAGGATTTGTGATTAGGTTAATTACTTTTCAGTATGAGTCTTTAAGAGTAACTGATGTTATTTGGAGATAAATTTTAAAATTTACCTTAGAAGACTATGTGATTAAATCTTTCAGAGATTTGAGTTTCAATCTTAGTTTGGATCACTTAGATGAATTTTATGGATTTCTGTTTATTGAATGGTCTTTGTTGAACTTTTGGCTTTGTTGGACAAATTTTTGATATTAAGTGTAGTTTTTCTTTTTCTATAATATTATCCTTTGGTTATTATATGATCTCGTACTAAGAATTTTCTTGGTTTTGGTTTTGGTATAAATAAATGGGAAATGTATAGTTTTCTTTTTTGGATCAGGTGATTCTCTAGAAGTTGATTATAGATCTCTTAATGTGAACAAGTCATCCTAAACACTCATATTTTGGAGAAAATATGAGTTTGTGTAAGAAATCTAGTAAGAGATGAAATTCTCCATGACAAGTAAGTATGTATCCTCTAGATTTAGTTAATCAGATAAATAAATTACTCAATTAAAAGTAACATAAAACAAAAATTTTGTCTGTTAACTTTTTCTACTGTGGAATCAAATACCGTTTAACCCATCACAACTTTGTGATTTTCTTATGGTTAACTTTCTCCTAATCTTGTTTTCTATCACTCTCTATCAGAACATGAACCTTTGTTTTCACTTCCATTTCTGTGTTTTCCTACATGGAATCCTAGTATGGGTTAACTCGGGAGACCTTTGTACTTCTCTTTCTTTCTTTTAATGTTCTAGTTTAATTTACTCTTTTTCCGATGTGGGGCTTTCAATGAAGTTTCCAAGACCAATTTTAAAATTGCGAGGATGGAATTCTCAAAAGGGGAGAAGGATGTAACATCCCAGGTAAATAAATAATATTTCATTCTCATGTTTATCAATATTTGTTAATATTAATTTATTGGGGATGCTATGTTCGATGGTGTATCCAATACGCAACAACAAGTTTCTTTGAAATCTTACGATGCACACTAATAATATAAAAATATTATTGTAAATGGTAGTAAACTCCTAGCAGATGTAATGATAGGAATGAACAAAACTAACTAAAAAGTGATTATATATGCTTGTAAAATATTTTTACATTTATTCAACAAATGTTAGATGCTTAAAATGAGAATTAATCGAATTTTAAGCGAAAATATTCTAATATTCGTTAAATGGTCGATTAACCGCCTTTTGATGGAGAACCCTTTTTAAATCCACTTTTTTAAAATTTTATTTGTTATATATGACAAAATAAAATTATTTTTTAGAATAGGGACATCAAAATTTACTTTGTAT
Source organism: Viscum album (assembly GCA_963277665.1). NCBI lineage: Eukaryota > Viridiplantae > Streptophyta > Magnoliopsida > Santalales > Viscaceae > Viscum > Viscum album. Next base: position 801,462,889 of record OY728119.1, on the reverse strand, counting down.
AATTTTTTTCTATGTTTTCGTTAAAGTTCATTTTTTAATGAATAGTGTAAAATGCTGTATTTTAAGTCGAAACCTCCTTTTAGTATAATTTATTTATATGGTAAGATTATCTATCTAATTGGTTTTAAGGTGTAATTTAATTATGTTTTTATCATTTAATACAATTTTGGTCATTGTTTGTAATTTCACTTTTAAATTGGATGTAAAAACAAATCAATGTTTTGATAGATTTTACTTCTTAAAAACCCATCTTTTGTTTTGATAACAGGAATTATTTTAAATTAATTACTAAAATTTCTATGTTTGGAATTTCAAAAAATGTATTCCATATTTGGAATAATAATTTCCAAATTATGTAATTAATACTCTTTTATTTTTGGACTTTATGAATATAAACGACATTAATTATCATTAATTATCGTGTTTATTTAGTAACCAGGTAGTTAAGGGTAATAAAATAACATCATAAAAATATAAAATGACCCCAAAATGTGTCCTAATTCTACTGTTTGTGTAATTTATGACCATGGGATTCCTTGTTCCAATCTTTGGGACCCCATGGAATCACTTTTGGGTGATAGTGACATTTTATCATTTTGTCTTTAAAGAAAACAGAATATCACAAAGTATATATCACCCAAGTAAAACAATTTTATTTTTTTCTAAGTAAATGATCTCTTAGACTATAAATATTCATTGGAAATCAAAAATTACTTCCTAAATTATGGTATTTTTATTATTATTTTTAGACATTAAATGAATTAATTTATTTATGACACCATGATGATGCAATGATTATCTCAATAATGAACGATTTAAATAAAATGAGAACATAAGGTAACATACAAGCCTTAAACTTGTAAAAAACCTACTTTATGGGTGGATTTATAACCCATATCACCTTATCCACGAAATATATAATTTTGGGACCTCTAATATCTGAAAATCATTTTATAATAATGTAACTTTCATGACTTTACAAGAGTGACCCTCCTCCCTCTTATAAAAGTCCCCCAACTTTACCACCTTACCCACACCTCTCAAGCCATTGGATCGGCCACAGTCTACTAATTTCATCTCTCCACATCCCTCTCTTCATTATATAAGCCTTACATTAGTCATAAAGCTCTTCAAAAAACTGTTTTGGTTCAAACCAAGAGGAGTTACCCGATTTAATGGTAATGTATTCTCTTATGTTTTTTTGTTTTGTTTTGATTATCCAACCCCCTAACCTCTTTTTAAACCTTTATTTTGTATCAAAAACAATATATTAAATATAATAGGATGTTTTTAAAAGAATTATTAGAGATACACTTACACACACCTCCGTCTAATGGTTGAAGAATATAATGTTTCAGTGGATGGCGAATTACTGCCTCACGAAATGATGATTGTTCAATATTATTTTAACACCTTTAATGGAGGCCATTAAGATGTAAATATATTTATATATGATATATATTATTTTTATTTTTTCCTTATGCTTCTGTATTTTTCACTTATGGCATACCTTTATGGTTTCCATTATGGATATCCGAGATAATTTCATTTTTTGGAAGTGCGGACTACCGCCCCCTGAAAGTGATTTGAACCGTTAATGCAATATGTGGGATGTGTAAAGGTTGGAGTTAATAATATTATATATGATATTATACTGGAATTATAATATACCTTTATATCATTTTTATTCCATTCCAAAAAATATGAAATAGAAATGAAAGTAGCGTTCATGTGTACGCACGACTTACCAACTCCATGATCTGTGCCATTCATTTCTTACCTCTAAATGTTATGTAATATTATAAATGTAGGTATATACTGGATATATATGATATATATGATATCTACCTCATGAATATTATCTCGGATATAATGGATATTTTACCACATGAACAACTTGTAATTATAAGAAGTTTAATTTTGACTCAAGTACCAAAGATTGACAAAACAACCGTTATTAACTTAAATAATTACATAATGTTCATAACATGGTAATGAGAGTTATAAAAGGAATAATTAACATGAAAAAGTTTCTTAAGCAAGTAGAAATAAACTCTAGTTTATTATTCAGGAGATTAAAGAATGATCGAGTCAAATTGGACACGAGGTAAGGGATCCTACCTCTCTCTTTCTTTTTAAGTACTCTCTTTTATGTCATTTATTTTAATCTCATCTTTATTATGTTGGGGGATGATTCTTTTATATTACTATTACTTTAAATTTTATGTTCATATGACGAGATACCCTATATTACTTCAATCCAGTTTTTTGGAAGTATTAAGCAGTGTCGTTAGGCTGCCGAGTTTTCGTAATGGATTTTTCATCTCACTTTTATTCCCGTGAGATTTATGCTACATTTTCTACAATTTCCTTTGAGTGGTATATGTACTTCCCATTATTCTACACTCTGATTAATATAATTTCGTTTATGGATATTTACATCAATGTTTTATAGTCCTTCTTTCATGGGGTGTATGTTTCGAAAGTTACCCATATCGGTAAGGGAACCTTTCACCCTCCTCATTTTAAAAGACATTTTTTGTTAGGTCTTTTAATTTACATATTATTACGAAGGGATATGTTCATATATATCCTTATTAATGTAAATGTTATGTAAAAGTGATGAGATACCCCTTTTTATCTCTCATCATCTCATTTTCTGAATTTTAACGTGACACCGTTAGGTTGTCGAATTTCTATAAGGGAACTTCTTATCCCATTTTCAATTATTTGGGTTAAACCACTACTTATTGATTTTATTATTCCAAGATTATGTGTGGAATCTCTATGTTTTAATTTCCACCAACCTTTGTGTGGATATACTATTTCTACACATAATTATCTCATTGATAAATTCTTACATCATTTATACGAACTTGTATGGGAAATCCTAAGTCAATATCATTTCATTGAGTTAAATATCTATGTAAATGGTTTTGTTTTTCAAAGAGTATATGTGAATGACCTATTATTTATTTACACTTGATATACACTTATATTGGGTGTATTTATACTTTTCAAACATAATTATGTCACTGATTTATCCTTGCACTAATGACATGATCATTGAATGTGATTACGTCTCAATTTATCTTCCTTGAGACACTTCTTGATGATATTCACTTTTATTCTTTTTAAATTATATATACAAACCCTTTGAAATTCGATATCCATATTATGTCTATACTCATGTCATTTAAATGTTTTGAAAATGGTCTACTTTCATGTGGCTTATAATTTAAATGTTCAAAATGGAAGAGGATTCTTTTATTAAAACAGTGTTTTAAATGGGTTTAAATATTTATTCTTTAAAACATTTATCATCCATGTCCATGTTTTCAAAATGGTTTTAAGTATTTATTTATATGGCCATGAATGTTTTAAAACCCTTTCAAAAGTTTCGAAGTGGTATGAGAAACTTTGATTCTAAAATCACTTTTAAATGTCTAAATTTAATATTTTTAAAGTATAAATGGATATTTCTCTCATTGAGTTTTAATGATTTTATTAGATGATTTTATTTATGTTAATATCATGATGTGATATCTTTATATTGAAATGAGGTATTTTTATTCATATTTTAAGTGTTATGATTATGTTATGGTTCTTGGGAAATTTTTATAAAATCGGGTGGTTCCGTGATAAACTAAGGGAGGGTGAGCCCGAGATTGCTCTCCAATGCATTGGGTAATGTGAAGGTGTTAAACACTAAGGATCCTCCGAAGATATTTAGGGAATATACTATAATGGGTATTCCAAACGTAACAATGAGGGTTAATCCCTACGTAGGAATGTTATTAATGCATCAAGTTACTTTTATGTCTTATGATTTCTATGAGTTATTCATTAATCTTATGATTTAATGAGGTATGTTAAAGTGCTTATGTTTTATGCGTAAATTATGATTTCATTTATTCTTATGTATACATGGAATCACTACTAGAAATTTAAGTATTTGCACCTCCTGAAGCGGGCGACCGCCATTGGCGGTCGCTAAAGAGTGTATTAGCGACCGCCAATGGCGGTCGCTAATGTGAACGTAAAATTCCAGCGGGAATTTTCCCGCGCGTGCATCTTCTTCTTCCCGCCTGATTTAGTCGCTGCAAATCCCCATGCCGCACCGCTGCAAATCCCCATGCAGCATGCCGCCGCATTCCGCCGCACGCCGCCACCTCTACATCCGAACTGCCCGAACCCTCGCCCCAGACATCCGGCGAGAAGATGACCCGCACAGCGCCGTGTGTCCGCCATATCCGAACTGCCCGAACCCTCACCGTCTACATCCGAACCGCCGCCGTGTGTCCGCCATGGCCGGTGGGGGAAAGCTCCTGTGTCCCTTGCCGAGAAGATGACCCGCACAGCGCCGCATGAGGACCAGCAGAATGTTGTGTCGATGTTAAACATTAGCGACCGCCAATGGCGGTCGCTATTGGGCTTTACCGACGAAGCTAAAGTGACCGCCAAAAGCGGTCGCTGGGCGGTCGCTATAGTCCATTAGCGACCGCTTTTGGCGGTCGCTAAAAGGAACATATCTAGTAGTGAATAATGTATTCATTCTGTATTTTTATAACCTTCACTGAGCTTTTTATGCTCATCCCATGATTTTGAAATGTTTTTCACAAGACATAAAGTGGAATAGGGTCAAGGATGGGATCAATGAAATGTCAGGCTGTCTGAAACATGGAACTAGACATGAATCTTTTGTTTAAGAGTTTTTATTTTGTGAAAAAAATGGAAACTTAGTAGATGTTTCTACCTTGTAATCTTTGAGATGTAATAGTTATATCCTAATTCTCTAAAACTCTAAACCTGAAAAGATCTTCAATGTGAATTATTAAATTTAATTAAAAATTATGTAACGTTTTAAGGCCGGGTCTTTATAGTTGGTATCAAAGAGAGGTTTAGATAAATTTAGAGGTTTGGGTATTCTTTAATCATAAGTGACAAGTTGTAGATAACCACAATGGTTAGTATTTTGGATGGATTCATTGTTATTTTTTAAAGTTATAATGATTTTGAGACAACTTGGATAAGTATATCTTAGTGTTTATATTTATCTATAGTACATGATGATTTTGTTGATATACTCGCACTGCCATTTTTGGTTTTAGTAAATAGAAGGATATAGCCGGCACCAAAGTGACAATGGGTATGAAGGAAACTATGGTGGTTCTCTAATTAAGAGACTGGATGAAATGGGGGATTCAATGAGGAATCTCGTGGTTATTCTAAACCAACTATCAAGGATTCATGATTAACCACTTGAACCTTGGTGAGTTCTCTGATGCATGATGTATGAGAGAACCAACTCGATGTGGAAGTTTAGGTAATAATTATAAAGGTAACCATTAGGGTTTATATAATCCTTACTTTTGAGGTAATTATGGGTTACTATATGGTAGGATATAAAATTAAAGGCATGAGATAAACTTGTCGTTCAATTATATTATGGTTATTTTTAAAGATTTTATCTCTTTTTGGGGAATGTTTTAAGAATTATATAGTTTTGGAAAAAGGAAAACACGCAGACCGGTTGACAACCCGTCGTGTCAGACAAAGCTGCAGGAATCAAACCCACATCCAAAGTGCGACTGTTGTTAATCGCCTACCACTGGGCTACGTGAAGTCCCTGGTTAGTATAACTAATTCTTTCTTAGTTATATGATCTTATGAATCAGGAATATGTTGTTTTTGGGTTATCTAGGGAAATGATTAGCCTATAATGGAGGATATGTTATTAGGTTAATTGGTTTTCAGTATGATACTTTAAGAGTAACTGATGTTATTTGGAGATAAATGATAAGATTTACCTTGAAAGACTATGTGATTAAATAATTTCGAGATTTAAGTTTCAATATTAGATTGGATTACTTTGAATAATTTTATGGATAACTGTTTATTGAATGGTCTTTGTTGAACTATTGGTTTTGTTGGACAAATGTTGGAGATTAATAGTAGTTTTTCTATTTGTAAAATATTAGCCTTTTTGGGTATTATCTGATCTCATTCTAAGAATTTTTTTTGGTTTTGGTTTTGGTCTAATGAAATTAGAAATATATAGTTCTCTTTTTTGGATTATGGGATTCTCTAGAAGTTGATTATAGAGCTCTATATGTGAACAAGTCATCCTAAATACTCATATTTTGGAGAAAATATGAGTTTGTGTAAGAAATCTAGTAAGAGATGAAAGTCTACATGAAAAGTAAGTATTTTTCATTAGGATTTAGTTAAGCTCATAAATAAATTCCTCAATGAAAAGTAACATAAAACAAAAATGTTTTCTGTTATCGTTTCCTACTGTGGAATCAAATACCGTTTAAACCATCACAACTTTGTGATTTTCTTGTGGTTAACTTTCCCTTAATCATGTTTTATATCACTCTCCATCAGAACAGGACCCTTTGTTCTCTCTTCCATGTCTATGTTTTCCTACATGAAATCCTAGTATGGGATAACTTGGGTGACCTTTTTTACTTCTCTTTATTTCTTTTAATGTGATAGTTTAATTTACTCCTTTTTCGATGTGGGGCATTCAATGTAGTTTCCAAGCCCAATTTTAAAATTGAAAGGATGCAATTCCCAAAATGGGGGAAGGATGTAACATCCTAGGTAAATAAATAATATTTTATTCTCATGTTTATAAATATTTGTTAATATTACTTTAAAGGGGATTCTATGTTCGATGGCGTACCCAATACGAAACAACGAGTTTCTTTGAAATCTTACGATGCACACTCATAATATAATAATATTATTGTAAATGGTAGTAAACTCCTAGCCGATGTAATAGAAAGAATGAAAAGAACTAACTAAAAAGTGATTTTCCATGCTTCTCAAATATTTTTAGATTTATTCAATAAATGTTAGATGCTTAAAATGAGAATTAATCCAATTTTAAGTGTAAATATTGTAATATTCTTTAAATGGTCGATTAACCACCTTTTGATGGTGAACCCTTTTTAAATCCACATTTTTACAATTTTATATGTTATATTTGAAAAAATAAAATTCTTTTTTATAATTGGGACATCAAAATTTAATTTGTATAAATTGTTGGTATTTTTCTGATAAAGTTCATTTTTTAATGAATAGTTTAAAATGCTGTATTTTAATTCAAAACCTCCTTTTAGTCTAATTTATTTATATGGTCATATTTTAATTCTAATTGGTTTAAAGGTGTAATTTAATTATTTTTTTATCATTTAATACAATGTTGGTCATTGGGTGTAATTTCACTTTTAAATTGTATGTAAAAACAAATCAATATTTTGATAGATTTTACTTCTTAAAAACCCGTCTTTGGTTTTGATAACAGGAATTATTTTAAATTAATTACTACAATTTTTCTGTTTTTAATTTCATAAAATGAATTCCATATTTTGAAAAAGAAGGTCCAAATTATGTAATTAATAATATTTTGTTTTTGGACATTATGAATAGTAATGACAGTAATTATCTTTTATTATCGTGTTTATTTAGTAACCAGGTAGTTAAGGGTAATAAAATAATATCAAAAAAATATAAAATGACCCCAAAATGTGTCCTAATTCTACTGTTTGTGTCATGGCTGACCATGGGGTTCCTTGTTCCAGTATTTGGGACCCCATGGAATTACCTTTGGGTGATAGTGACATTTTATCATTTTGTTTTTAAAGAAAGGAGAATATCACAAAGTATGTATCACACAAGTAAAACAATTTTAGTTTTGTCTGTGTAAAGTATCTCTTAGACTATAAATAGTCGTTGGAAATATAAAACGATTTCCTACATCATATTTTTTTTTTAATTTTTAGACATTAAATAAATTAATTTATTTATGACACCATGATGATGCAACGATTTTCTCATTAATAAATGATTTAAATAAAATGAGAAGATAAGGTAACATTCAAGAAATAAACTTGTAAAAAACCTATTGGATGGGTAGATTTATAACCCTTATCACCTTATCCTCTAAATATATAATTGTGGGACCTATAATATCCAAAGATCATTTTATAATAAAGTAACTTTCATGACTTTACAAGATTTCCCCTCCTCCCTCTTATAAAATCCCCCCACCTCTCAACCCATTGTCTCAGCCACACTATTCTCATTTCATCTCTCCACATCCCTCTCTTCATCATATAAGTCTTACCATAGTCAGAAAGCTCTTCAAGAAACCGTTTTGGTTCAAACCAAGAGGAGTTACCCGATTTAAAGGTAATGTATTCTCTTATGTTCTTTTGTTTTGTTTTGTTTCTCCAACCCCCTAAAATATTTTTATCACTTTATTTTGTAATATAACAAGTATATTAAATATACTAGGATGTTTTTTCATGATGGATTCGAGCTATACTTACACACACCTCTGTCTAAGGGTTAAAGAACATACTATTTCCGTGGATGGCGAATTACTGCCTCACGAAATGATGATTGTTCAATATTTTTTTAACACCTTTAAAGGTGGCCATTAATATGTCACTATATTTATATATGATATATATTATGTTTATTTTTTCTTTATGCTTCTTTATTTTTCATTTATGACATACCTTTATTGTATTCATTTTGGATAAATGCGATAATTTCATTTTTTGGAAGTGCTGACTACCGCCCCCTCAATGTGATTTGAACCGTTAATGCCATATGTGGGATGTGTAAAGGATGGAGTTAATAATATTATATAGGATGTTATACTGGAATTATAATATACCTTTCTATCATTATTATTCCATTCCATTAAATATGAAATAGAAATGAAAGTAGTGTTCATGCGTACGTACGGCTTACCCTCTCCATGAACAACGCATTTCATTTAATACCCTTAAATGTTATGTAATATTATAAATGAATGTATATACTGGATATATATGATATGTATTATATCTACCTCATGATTATAATTCTGGATATAATGGATATTTTACCACTTGAACAACTTGTAATTATAAGAAGTTTATTTTTGACTCAAGTACCAAAGATCGACAAAACGACCGTTATTAACATAAATAATTAAATAATGTTCATAACATGGTAATGAGTGAGAGAAAAGGAATAATGAACTTCAAAATTGATCTTAGGCACGTAGAAATTAACTCTATTTTATTATTCTGGAGATTAAAGAACGATCAAGTCATATCGGACACGAGGTAAAGGATCATACCTCTCTCTTTCTTTTTAAGTACTCTCTTTTATGTCATTTTTGTAAACTCATATGTCTTATGTTGGGAGATGATTATTTTATATTCCACTTAATATTAATTTTATTTTCATATGATTAGAAACCCAATTTTGTTTCAATCCATTTTTTGGATGTATTAAGTGGCGACATTCAGCTGCTGTGTTTTCGTAAGGGATTTTTCATCTCACTTTTATTCCCATGAGATTTATGCTACATTTGCCACTATTTCCTTTGAGTGGTTCATGTAATTCCCATTATTCTACTCTTTGAGTAATATAATTTATTTTATGGGTATTTACATCAATTTTGTATAGTCATTCTTTCATGGGGTGTACGTTTCGAAAGTTACCCATATCGGTAAGGGAACCTTTCACCCTCCTCATTTTAAAAGAATTAGTTTTGTTAGGTATTTTAATTTATATCTTTTTATGAAGGGATATATTCATATATATCCTTATTGATGTAAATGTTATTTCCAAGTGATGAGATACCCCTTTTTATCTCTCAGTATCTCATTTTCTGAATTTTAAAGCGACATCGTTAGGCTGTCGAATTTCTGTAAGGGAACTTCTTAACCCAATTTCAATTCTTTGGGTTAAACCTCTACTTATTGATTTTATTATGCCAAGATTATGTGTGAAATCTCTATTTTTTAATTTACAAAAACCTTTCTTTGGATATAATATTTCTACACATAATTATCTCATTGATAAATTCTTACGTCATTTATACGAACTTGTATGGGAAATCATAACTCAATCGCATTTCATTGAGTTAAATATCTATGTCATTGGTTTTTTTCTTCATAGAGTTTGTGTGAATGACCTATTATTGTTTTACACTTGATATACACTTATATTGGGTGTATTTATACTTGTCACACATAATTATGTCATTGATTTATCCTTGCAGTAATGACATTATCTTTGAATGGGATTACGTCTCAATTTATCTTCCTTGAGACACTTATTGATGATATGAACTTTTATTCTTTTTAAAGTGTATATAAAACCCATTTTACATTCCATATACATATTATATCTATTATAAAGTCATTTAAATGTTTTTAAAATAGTCTACTTTCACGTGACTTATAATTTAAATGTTCAAAATGGAAGAGGGCTCTTTTATTAAAACATTGTTTTAAATGGTTTTAAAGATGTATTCTTTCAAACATTTATCATACATGTCCATGTTTTAAAAATGGTTTTAAGGATTTATTTATATGGAAATTAATGTTTTAAAACCCTTTCAAAAGTTTCAAAGTGGTAAGGGAAACTTTGATTCGAAAATCTCTTTTAAATGTCTTCTTTTAATATTTTCAAAGTATAAATGAATATTTCTCTCATAGAGTTTTAACGATTTTATTAGATGTTTTTATTGTTGTTAATATCATTATGTGATCTCTTGTGATTGAAATGTGGAAATTTTATTCCTATTTTATGTGTTATGATTATGTTATGGTTCTTGGGCAATGTTTATGAAATAGCATGGATCCGTGATAAACTAAGGGCGGGTGAGCCCGAGATAGCTCCCCATTGCATTGGGAAACATAAAGGGGTTAAAGGCTAAGGATCCTCTGAATATATTTAGGGAATATACTTTAATGGGTATTCCAAATGTATCCATGATGGTTACTCCCTACGTAAGAATGTTATGAATGCCTCAAGTTACCTTTATGTCTTATTATTTCTATGAGTTATTCACAAATCTTACGATTTAATGAGGTATGTTAAAGTGCTTATGTTTTATGAGTAATGTATGATTTCATTGATTGTTATGTATACATGGACTAATGTTTTCTTTCCGTAGTTTTTATAACCCTTACTGAGCTTTTTATGCTCATCCCATGATTTTGAAATGTCTTTCACAGGACATAAAGTGGAATAGGGTCAAAGATGGGATCATGGAAATGTCAGGATGTCTAAAACATGGAACTAGACATGAATCTTTTTTCAAGAGTTTTTATTCTGTGAAAAAATGGAAATTGAGTAGATATGTCTAACTTGTAATCTTTGAGATGTAATATTTATGCCCTAATTCTCTAAAACTCTAAACCTGAAAAGATCCTCCATGTGACTTATTCAATTTAATTCAATATTATGTAATATTTTAAGGCCGATTCCTTATAGTTGGAATAAAAGGGAGGTTTAGATAACTTTTTAGGTCAGGGTATTCTTTAATCATAAGTGACAAGTTCTAGATAACCACAATGGTAATTATTTTGGATGAAGTCATTTTTATTTTTGAATGTTATGATGAGTTTGAGATAACTTAGATAAGTGTATCTTAGTGTTTATCTTCCTCTTTAGTACATGATGATTTTGATGATATACTCACACTGACATTTTTGGTTTTAGTAAATGGAAGGATATAGTAGGAACCAAAGTGACAATGGGTATGAAGGAAACTGTGGTGGTTCTCTGATTAAGAGACTGGATGAATGGGGGATTCAATGAGGAATCTCGTGGTTATTCTAAACAAACTATAGAGGAATCATGATTAACCACTTTATCCTCAGTGAGTTCTCTGATGCATCATGTATGAGAGAACCAAATTGATGTGGATGTTCAGGTAATAATTATAAAGTTAACCGTTATGGTTTATATAATCCTTACTTTTGAGGTAATTATGGGTTACTATATGGTATGAAAGAAAATGAAAGGCATGAGATAAACTTGAGGTTAAATTATGTTATGGTTATTTTTTAAGATTTTATCTATTTTTGGGGAATGTTTTAAGAATTATATTGTTTTGGAAAAATGACAACACATAGACCGCGTGACAACCCGTCGCGTTGGACAAAGCTGCGGGAATCGAACCCACAACCAAAGTGTGACTGGTGTTTATCGCCTACCACTGGACTACGTGAAGTCCCTCGTTATTATAACAAATTCTTTTTTTAGTTAGATGATCTTATGAATCAGGAATAAATTGATTTTGGGTTATCTATGGAAATGATTAGCCTATCATGGATTATTTGTGATTAGGTCAATTAATTTTCAGTATGAGACTTTAAGAGTAACTGATGCTATTTGGAGATAAATGCTAATATTTACCTTGGAAGACTATGTGATTAAATCCTTCATATATTTGAGTTTCAATATTAGTTTGGATTACTTTGATGAATTTTATGGATAACTATTTATTGAATGGTATTTTTTGAACTAATGGTTTTATTGGACTAATTTTGGAGATTAAGAGAAGTTTTTATTTTTGTAAAAGATTATCCATTTTGGGTATTATCTGATCTCGTACTAATATTTTTCTTGGTTTTGGTTTTGGTCGAAAGAAATGGGAAATATATAGTTTTCTTTTATGGATAAGGTGATTCTCTAGAAGTTGATTATAGCGCTCTTAATGTGAACAAGTCATCCTAAATACTCGTATTTTGGAGAAAATATGAGTTTGTGTAAGAAATATAGTAAGAGATGGAAGTCTATATGAAAAGTAAGTATGTTTCCTTAGGATTTAGTTAAGCTCATAAATAAATTCTTCAATGAAATGTAACATTAAACAAAAATGTTGTCTGTTAACTTTTCCTACTGTGGAATCAAATACCGTTTAACCCATCACAACTTTGTGATTTTCTTGTGGTTAACTTTCTCCTAATCATGTTTTCGATCACTCTCCATCAGAACATAACCCTTTTATTTCCCTTCCATGTCCATGTTTTCCTACATGGAATCCTAGTATGGGTTAACTCGGGTGACCTTTTTAATTCTCTTTATTTCTTTTAAAGTGATAGTTTAATTTACTTCTTTTCCGATGTGGGGCTTTCAATGAAGTTTCCAAGCCCCATTTTAAAATTCCAAGGATTCAATATCCAAAATGAGGGAACGATGTAACATCCCAAGTAAATAAATAATATTTCATTCTCATGTTTATCAATATTTTTTATTATAACTTTAAAGGGGATGCTATGTTCGATGGCGTACCAATACGCAACAACGAGTTTCTTTGAAATCTTATGATGCACACTAATAATATAATAATATTATTGTAAATGGTAGTAAACTCCTAGCCGATGTAATGGCGGGAATGAACAGAACTAACTAAAAAGTGATTATATATGCTTGTCAAATATTTTTACATTTATTCGATAAATGTTAGATACTTAAAATGCGAATTAATCCAATTTTAAGTGTAAATGTTATAATATTCCTTAAATGATCGATTAACCACATTTTGATGGAGAACCCTTTTTAAATCCACTTTTGACTATTTTATATGTTATATTTGACAAAATAAAATTCTTTTTTAGAATCGGGACATCAAAATTTACTTTTTATAAATTTTTGGTATTTTTCTGACAAAGTTCATTTTTTAATGAATAGTTTAAAATGCTGTATTTTAATTCGGAACATCCTTTTAGTCTATTTTATTTATATGGTCAGATTATCTTTTTAATTGGTTTTAATATTTAATTTAATTATGTTTTCATAATTTAATACAATGTTGGTCATTGGGTGTAATTTCACTTGTAAATTGGACGTAAAAACAAATCAATCTTTTGATAGATTTTATTTCTTAAAACCCCGTCTTTGGTTTTGATAAGAGGATTTATTTTAAATTAATTACTACAATTTCTGTGATTGGAATTTGATAAAATGGATTCCATATTTGGAATAATAAGGTCCAAATTATGTAATTAAGACTCTTTTGTTTTTAGACATTATGAATAGTAACGACTGTAATTATCTTTAATTTTCGTGTTTATTTAGTAACCGGGTAGTTTAGGGTAATAAAATAATATCATAAAAATATAAAATGACTCCAACATGTGTCCTAATTCTACTGGTTGTGTCATGTATGACCATGGGATGCCTTTTTCCAAACATTGGGACCCCATGGAATCACTTTTGGGTGATAGTGACATTTTATCATTTTGTTTTTAAAGAAAGGAGAATATCACAAAGTATGCATCACCAAAGTAAAAAAAATTTCGTTTTCCCAGTGTAAATGATCTCTTAGACTATAAATAATAATTGTAAAGATAAAAATATTTCCTACATCATATTATTTTTTTATAATTTTTAAACATTATATAAATTAATTTATTTATGACACAATGATGATGCAACGATTATCTCATTAATGAACGATTTAAATAAAATGAGAAGATATGGTAAAATCCAAGACTTATACTTGTAAAACACATATTGTATGGGTGGATTTCGAACCCTTATCACCTTATCCTAGAAATATATAATTTTGGGACCTTTAATATCCGAATATCATTTTATAATAAAATAACTTTCATGACTTTACAAGAGTGCCCCTCCTCCCTCTTATAAAATATAGCATCCCGCCTTTTTATCACATAAACATTCATTACATTTTACAAAACTGAGGATCTTTAAGGTTTAGTGTCTTGGAAACCAGGAACATAAAACATGAAAACAAAAAACATTATTGTTAAACACTTGAAAGTCTTCTCCTCATGTTCATCCTAGGTTCATTACTACATCTCAAACCTGGGGACATACATCAAAAGAAAGGGTGAGCAGAAGGCCCAATAATGGAAACAAGGGGAAACATTTAACATGTGAACTTGGGATGCATCAACAATGTCATGAAAAGAACATTAAGGCATGAGAATGAAATCAATAGATATATCATAATAAAAATAACTTTTTTCATAACTTAAAGATGTGGCTACAGAATTTAATATTGATAATCATTTCGTTTCACAAAGGTCCATCCCAAAGGTGTCATTAAAAATTACCAAGGTTATTCACCAAGGTATATGTCTAAAAAGTAATCTCTAGAGATTAAGTCTTTACCCAATGCATTGGAGAGCTATCTGGGCGCACCCTTGACATGTCTTTATTATCATGTGAGCCACATATATCATCATCAATCATTTCATAAACAACCCATATAGCATAAAATAAATGGGTTTCATTTTATAATCATAACATTTTAAATACTTCTTTAAAGACATGATCTTTATGTCACTTTAAACCGACGGAAAAGGGAAAGCGGGTTTCATGTATGTAAATCCCAGAATTTAAAATAGAAAATTTTGATATATATGGGAATAACCCTGTATAAATAAGATCATTGAGTAGTCACTTAATAACATAAAATAATTTTGAGATAAAGAGGAAGGCATTTTGAGACGAAAACTATGCAGCATAACGTCTACGATACACGGTTTTAGGAAACATTGAAAAGAGAGGGGACATGGGTCACACACTCAAAAAATGATACATAAAACAGTAGGGGAATAGAATATATAGTATTTAAGAACATGGTAATGAAATCTGAATGATATACCATATGAAATGAAGAACTTGAAAGGATGACAAAAATATGATTTCTCTTATGAGAATTCGGCAGCCTAACGACGTCACTTAAAACTTCCAAAAAATTAATTGACGAGATCAAATAGGGTATCTATTCCTGTGAAAATAAAAAATCAGTATGAAATATATATAGATCATACCCCAACATAATAAAAATGATCTTTAAAGACATGACACGAAAGTATTACATTAATACGAGAAGGGTAAAAGAACCCGTTAGAAATTCGGCGGCCTGGCAGCGCCACTTAAAACTTCCAAAATATTAATTGACGAGATAAAATAGGCTCTCTCATCATGTGAACATAAAATATCAGTATGATAGATATATATATCATACCCCAACATAATAAAAATGA
Source organism: Viscum album (assembly GCA_963277665.1). Taxonomy (NCBI): domain Eukaryota; kingdom Viridiplantae; phylum Streptophyta; class Magnoliopsida; order Santalales; family Viscaceae; genus Viscum; species Viscum album. The sequence goes on along the minus strand of OY728119.1, from coordinate 801,447,059 downwards.
AATTTAAAGACTTGACATGAAAGTATAACTTTAAAACGAGAAGGGTGAAAGAACCCCTTAAAAATTCGGCAGCCTAACGGCGCCACTTAAACTTCAACAAAAACGAATTGATGAGATCAAATAGTGTCTCTCATAATATGAACATAAAATATCAGTATGATATATTTAGAGATAATACCCCAACATAATAAAAAGGAACATGAATGACTTGACAAGAAAATAGATCTTGAAAATGAGAAGGGTGAAAGAATTCCTTAAATATTCAACAGCCTAACGGCGCCACTTAAAACATCAAAATGCTGAATTAAAGAGATCAAATAGGGTATCTCATCATATGAACATAAAATATCAGTATGATATATTTAGAGATCATACCCCAAAATAATAAAATGGAACATGAAAGACATGACATGGTATTAGAACATTGAAAAAGGAGAAAGGTGAAAGAACCACTTAAAAATTCGGCAGCCTAACGGCGACACTTAAAACTTCAAAATAATGAATTGAAGAGATCAAATGGGATTTCTCATAATATTATCATAAAATATAAGCATTATAGATATAGATATCACACCCCAACATAATAAAATTTAACTTTAAAGACTTGACAAGAAAATAGAAATTGAAAATGAGAATGGTGAAAGAATCCGTTACAAAAATATCGGCAGCCTAACGACACCACTTAAACATTCATAAAATGAAATGATGAGAGTAAGAGGGGGTCTCTCATCATATGAAAATAAAAATGACAGTATAATTAATATAAAAGAACATCCTCCAACATAAGAACATGGAGCATTAAAGAAATGACATAAAAGAGATCACTTGAAAAGAAAGAGAGGGGGTCAGATCCCTTACATTAAAACGTAACTCTTAAAACTAAAAGGTTGGGACCTTGAGGGGTTGGGGGCACCTTGGGAGGACTCCTTGGGAGGTAATGAGACCAGAAATACGTTGGGGGAGAGTGGGGAGTCGAAATGGATGAGAGGATGGCTAGGTATTTATAGGGAAAGCGAGGGAACAAGGCATTAATGGCCAAGAGACACCTCAAAAGTGGTTTTCTCAAAACCATGTGCTCTCCCATGGTATTTCCCATGGAGTTAGGAAAAATGGGCCCCCCATAGAATAATTAATCACCTTTGGTCGGCCAAACCTTGAAATGTCCCATTAAATCATCATGACATAGTTATGATGTCATTAAACATACCGAAACCCTAAAACTGTATTTTTACTATTCACTGAAAAATCAACTTTCTCAAAAAAATACCAAAATTTCACCTTAATCAAATATCAATGCTCTGATTTCAAAAATGAACTCCATTTTATAAAAATAATTTTCTTCATAATTTTAATTTATTTTTTAAATACATAACTATTCACCGAAAATTCATTTTTTTCAGAAAAATCCCCAAAAATTACCTTAACATAATATCGATGCTCTGAGTTCAAAAATGAAATCCATTTTATAAAAATAATTTTATAAATAATTTTAATTTAATTTTTAATTAAAAAACACTATTCACCTGAAAAAACTAATACTTGAATAATAATTTATGAAACCGCTATTTAACCACTTTATTGAATCACATTACTTAATCAAGGTGTCTAAATTATATTAAAACTTTCTTTGAGTGAAATTAATAATCCATTTGGTCACATTACTAATCCTAAGCGTAAAATCACTATTCATAATTTACTATTCATCAATATTTAAGTTGATCTTATTAGACTCTAAATTTTGTACTGAACATAATTGTAGAAGACCATTTTTCTAAAATCATTACACATTTTTAATTATTTAAGGTTTACATAAACATTTTTAAAATATCATTTTTCTAAAATTCATCAAAAATATGCATACTTTATTTATCCCTTCATTTGAAAAATCATTAACATCATCATAAGAAGAAATGCCAATTTTTATTTAAAACAAAGGATTACAGAAGGCAGGTATGGTCTCCTTACATAGCCCCTTATCACACCATCATAGGACCGAAGTGTAAGGTGTGCTAAGGTGAGAGAATCCGAGGGAGGCTCAGCCAACATCGCAAGAGTAGTAATTTCTATCAGTTTGAAATTCTCACGAAGGTGATCCCGTTCTAGATTCACACGATGAAGTTCATCTTGGGTTTGGTCAAGAGCAAATCCCAGTGGTGCTACCTCCTTCCCAAGTTCTGTTAGATGGGCTTCGATTGGTCCAAGACTAATGGGCGAGGCCATCGAATCATCTGTCTATATTAATTAACCAAGATTACTTGTATTTAGAGTCAAAAATCGAAACGTTTAGTTTCTTGCGGTCATATTGACCAATGGTCATATAACAGTCAATACCCAACGGTCTCATTTTAATTATACTCATGTTATCAAATGAAACAGTTTTGATGAGTATAAAAAAATAGAATAACACTCAAAATTAAGAAACAAGATTTATTAAAAATTTTGGGTTGTTACAATCTTCCCCCCTTAAGAAATTGCGTCCTCGCAATTTTTAAATTTGGGTTTTGAAATTTCATTGAATGTCCCACATCAGAAAAGGAGTTAGTAAAACTATAACATTAAATGAAAGAAAGGGAAGTACAATGGTCACCCGAGTTAACCCACAATAGGATTCCATGTAGGAAAACATGGACATGGAAGAAAAGCAAAGGGTCAAGTTCTGAGGGAGAGTGATAGAGAACATGATTAGGAGAAAGTTAACCATAAGAAAATCCCAAAATTATGATGTGTGTAAACAGTCTTTGATTACCTAGTAGGAAACGTAAACCAACAACTTTTTTTTACGTTTCTTTTCATAATTTTGAGGAATTCATTTACTACATAGAACAAAAACATAAGAAAATATACCTACCTTCATGTAGAGTTTCATCCTTTAAAAAGTTTATACCAAAACTAATATTTTCTCCAAACGATGAGAATTCAAAACTACTTGGTATCATCAAAACACAAGAATCATCATCTAGAGAATTAAATAATCCAAAAAATATTAATTATCAATTTCTTCTATCTTTAAACATTATCCCAAAAACAGAAAGGTTAAGTTAAAACAACTCTTCAAAAAGAATGAATCCCATAGGAATAGAAACTACTTTTAAATCTTCAAAGTTCCATGGTACTACCCAAAGTTCATCATAGACCATTCCATAAATAACGGTCCTTACAATTCCTCAAAATAAACCAATCTAAGATTGAAACCAAAATACAAGAGGGATTTGATAACATTGTCTTCCAAAATAAACTTTATTGTTCATCTCCAAACAACATCAACCACTCCTAACATATTATAACAAAAGTAGCTAACCTAAACATATTTTACCCAATATAGGTTAATCATTCCCATAAGTAACCTAAATTACTATAAGTCCACCTTAAATTCATTGATTCCTCAAAATATAAGTCAACCTTACTTCTCAATGAAAATTCTGTAGTAATCTATTTAACTCGATCATATAGGGTCCCCAAAATAGTGAACTTCTTCAAAAATAATAATCATCTTTTAATCCCCTAATCATCTCTGTCATATTAATTCGGCAATCGTCGCATTTCCTATCGCATTGTTTGTTGGGACATGTTCTTCCATTTCCCATCATTAACTATGAAAACAAAGTACAATTAGGGGCTTGAATACTTAGCGAATAATCATGAAAAGGAACTTAAAGAATATAAGGATAACGTGTAGAAGAAAAGTATACCATAACATGTGATACCCTAGGTTCCCATCTAGGTTATCCATGATCATATATTCTTATGTGAATCTTTATTTTATTTTATCTTTGTTCCTTTAACAATGGTTCATACTAAGCTTATGAATTTACCAAAGCATATCCCCCGGGAGTGTCGTAACCAAGAGTGCAGCAAGGCCCATTGTCGTGTACCAGTTCCCATTCGAGTCTAGCTCAAAGAGGTGTTTTTGGGTTTTACCCCTATGTACATCTGTGTCAGATCCACCTCTACCAGCTCGTATCCAGACAGGGATGCATTTTCTTGGCAACCCTTTACTCAATACTCACCAAAATACCAGGAACATTTCCTATATTTAAACTTTTCTATAGGTTTCTTCTTAATGTTTTCAAATCCTAATTTCCACAAATATCTAAACCATCCTTTGATACCAACTATAGCATCCCACCTTTTTGTCACATAAAATTTCATTAAATTTTACAAAACTATGGATCTTTAAGGTTTAGTTTCTTGGAAACCAGGAACATAAAACATGAAAACATAAAACATTATTGTTAAACACTTGAAAGGCTTATCCTCATGTTCATCCTAGGTTCATTGCTGCATCTCAAACCTGGGGACATACATCAATGAAAGGGTGAGAAAAAGGCCCATTAAGGGAAACAAGGGGAAACATTTAACATGTGAACTTGGTATACATCAACAATGTCATGAAAAGAACATTAAGGTATGAGAAAGAAATCATGAGATATATCATAATAAAAATAACATTTTTTATAACTTGAAGATGTGGATACAACATTCAATATTGACAATCATTTCTTTTCACCAAGGTCCATCCCCAAGGTGTCATTAAAAATTACTAAGGTTATTCACCAAGGTATCAGTCTAAAAAGTCATCTCTAGAGATTAAGTCTTTACCCAATGCATTGGAGAACTATCTGGGAACACCCTTTACATGTATTTATTATCATGTGAGCCACATATATCATCATAAATAATTTCACAAACAACCCATATATCATAAAATAAATGGGTTTAATTTCATAATCATAACGTTTTAAAAACTACTTTAAAGACATGATCTTTATGTCACTTTAAACACACGGAAAAGGGAAAGCGAGTTTCATGTATGTAAATTCCAGAATTTAAAATAGAACATTTTGATATATATGTGAATACCCCTGTAGAAATAAGAGCTTTGAGTATTCACTTAATAATATAAAATAATTTTGAGACAAAGAGGGAGGAATTTTGAGACGAAAACTATGCAGCATAACGTCTACGATACATGGTTTTAGAAAACATTGAAAAGAGAGGGGACATGGGTCACACACTCAAAAAATGATACATAAAATAGTAGGGGAGAAGAATATATAGTATTTAAGAACATGATAACGAAATATTAATGATATACCATATGAAACGAAGAACTTGAAAGGAAGTCAAAAATAAGATTTCTCTTATGAGAATTCGGCAGCCAAACGACGTCACTTAAAACTTCCAAAAAATTAATTGACGAGATCAAATAGGGTCTCTAATCATGTAAACAAAAAATATCAGTATGAAAGATATATATATCATACCCCAACATAATAAAAATGAACTTTAAAGACTTTACATGAAAGTATAACTTTAAAACGAGAATGGTGAAAGAACTCCTTAGAAATTCGGCAGCCTAACGGCACCACTTAAAACTTACAAAAAATTAATTGACGAGATCAAATAGGCTCTCTAATCATGTGAACATAAAGGATCAGTATGATAGATATATAGATCATACCCCAACATAATAAAAATGAACATTAAAGACTTGACATGAATGTAGAACTTTTAAACGAGAAGGATGAAAGAACCCCTTAGAAATTCGACAGCCTAACGGCGCCACTTAAACTTTAACAAAAATAAATTGATGAGATAAAATAGGGTCTCTCATCATAGGAACATAAAAGATCAGTATGATATATTTAGATATCATACCCCAACATAATAAAAATGAACATGAATGTCTTAACAAGAAAATAGATCTTGAAAATGAGAAGGGTGAAAGAATCCCTTAAAAATTCAGCAGCCAAACGACGCCACTTAAAACTACAAAATACTGAATTGATGAGATCAAATAGGTTATCTCATTATATGAACAAAAAATATCAGTATGATATGTTTAGAGATCATACCCCAAAATAATAAAAATGTACATGAAAGACTTGACATGGAATTAGAACTTTGAAAAAGGAGAAAGGTGAAAGAACCACTTAAAAATTCGGCAGCCTAACAGCGCCACTTAAAACTTCAAAATACTGAATTGAAGAGATTAAATGGGGTTTCTCATTATATGATCATAAAATATCAGCATGATATATATATATATATATCATACCCCAACATAATAAAATGGAACATTAAAGACTTGACAAGAAAATAGATCTTGATGATGAGAAGGGTGAAAGAGTCCGTTTCAAAAATTTCGGCAGCCTAACGGCGCCACTTAAACATTCATAAAATGAAATGATGAGAGTAAGAGGGGGACTCTCATTATATGAACATAAAAAGGAAATTATAATTAATATAAAAGAACATCCTCTATCATAATAACATGGAGCATAAAAGAAATGACATAAAATAGATCACTTGAAAAGAAAGAGAGGGGGTCAGATCCCTTACCTTAAAACGTAACTCTTAAAACACAATGGTTGGGACCTTGGGGGCCTGGGGGCACCTTGGGAGGACTCCTTGTGAGGTAATGAGACCGGAAATTCGTTGGGGGAGAGTGGGTATTCGAAATGGATGAGAGGATGGCTTGGTATTTATAGGGAAAGTGAGGGGACAAGGCATTAATGGCCAAGGGACACCTCAAAAGTGGTTTTCTCAAAACCATGTGCTCTCCCATGGTATTTCCCATAGAGTTAGGACACATGGGGCCCCATGCAATAATTAATCATCTGTGGTTGGACAACCCTTAAAATATCTCATGACATCATTATGACAAAGTTATGATGTCAATAAACATACCGAAACCCTAAAACTGTATTTTTACTATTCACTGAAAATTCAACTTTCTCAGAAAAATCCCAAAAGGCCACCTTAATCAAATATCAATGCCCTGATTTTAAAAATGAACTCCATTTTATAAAAATAATTTTCTAAATAAATTTAATTTATTTTTTAAATAAATAACTATTCACCGAAAATTCATTTTTTTCAGAAAAATCCTCAAAAATTACCTTAACATAATATCGATGCTCTGAGTTCAAAAATGAAATCCATTTTATAAAAATAATTTTCTAAATAATTTTAATTTAATTTTTAATTAAAAAACACTATTCACATGAAAAAAATAATATTTCAATAATAATTTATGAAACCGCTATTTAACCACTTTATTAAATCACATTACTTAATCAAGGTGTCTAAATTATATTAAAACATTCTTTGAGTGAAATTAATAATCCATTTGGTCACATTACTAAACCTAAGCGTAAAATCACTATTCATAATTTACTATTCATCAAAAATTAAGTTGATCTTATTAGACTTTAAATTTTGTACTGAACATAATTGTAGACGGCCAATTTTCTAAAATCATTACACATTTTTAATTATTTATGGTTTAAATAAACATTTTTAAAATATCTTTTTTCTAAAATTCATCCAAAATATGCATACTATATTTATCCGATCATTTGAAAATTCATAAACATCATCATAAGAAGAAATGCCAATTTTTATTTAAAACAAAGGATTACACAAGGCCGCTATGATCTCCTTACATAGCCCCTTATCACACCAGCATAGGACCTAAGTGTAAGGTGTGCTAAGGTGAGAGAATCCGAGGGAGGCTCGGCCAACATCGCACGAGTAGTAATTTCTATCAGTTTGAACTTTTTCACAAAGGCGATCCCGTTCTAGCTTCACACAATGAAGTTCAGCTTGGGTTTGGTCCAGAGCAAAGCCCAGTGGTTCTACCTCGTTCCCAAGTTCTTTTAGATGGGCTTCGATTGGTCCAAGACTAATGGCTGAGGCCATCAAATCTTATTTATATATTAATTAACCAAGATTTCTTGTATTTAGAGTCAAAAATCGAAACGTTTAGTTTCCAGCAGTCATATTGACCAATGGTCAAATAACAGTCAATACCCAACGGTCTCATTTTAATTATACTCATGTTATCAAATGAAACAGTTTTGTTGAGTATAAAAAAAAGAATAACACAAAAAATTAGGAAACATGATTTATTCAAAATTTCGGGTTGTTACAATCTTCCCCCCCTTAAGAAATTTCGTCCTCGCAATTTTTAAAATTGGGTTTTGAAATTTTATTGAAAGTCCCACATCGGAAAAAGAGTTAGTAAAACTATTACTTTAAAAGAAAGAAAGGGAAGTACAAAGCTCACCCGAGTTAACCCACACTAGGATTCCATGTAGGAAAACATGGACATGGAAGAAAAGCAAAGGGTGAAGTTCTAAGGGAGAGTGATAGAGATCATGATTAGGAGAAATTTAACCATAAGGAAATCCCAAAATTATAATTTTTGTAAACGGTATTTGATTACCTAGTAGGAAACGTAAACCAACAATGTTTTTTTTTACGTTCCTTTTCATAATTTGGAGGAATTCATTTACTACATAGAACAAAAACATAAGAAAATATACCTATCTTCATGTAGAGTTTCATCCTTTAATACGTTTCTACCAAAAATAATATTTTCTCCAAACGATGAGCATTCAAAACTACTTGGTCTCATCAAAACACAAGAATCATCTTCTATAGAATCAAATAATACACAAAATATTAATTATCTATTTCTTCTATCTTTAAACATTATCCCAAAAACAGAAAGGGTAAGGTAAAACAACTCTTCAAAAAGAAAGAATCCCATAGGAATAGAAACTACTTTTAAATATTCAAAGTTCCATCGTACTACCCAATGTTCATCATAGACCATTCCATAAATAATGGTCCTTAAAATTCCTCAAAATAAACCAAACTAATATTGAAACCCAAATACAAGAGGGATTTTATAACATAGTCTTCCAAAATAAAATTCATTGTTCATATCCAAACAACATCAACCACTCCTAACATATTATAACAAAAGTATCTAACCTAAAAATATTTTACCCAAGATAGGTTAATCATTCCCATAAGTAACCTAAATTACTATAAGTCCACCTTAAATTCATCGATTCCTAAAAATATAAGTCAACCTTACTTCTAAATGAGAATACCATAGTAATCTATTTACCTCGATCATATAGGGTCCCCAAAATAGTGAACGTCTTCAAAAATAATAATCATCTTTTAATCCCCTAATCATCTCTATCATATTAATACGGAAATCGTCGCATTTTCTATCACATTGGTAGTTGGGACATGTTCTTCCATTTCCCGCCATTAACTACGAAAACAAATAACAATTAGGGGCTTGAATACTTAGCCAATAATCATGAAAAGGAACTTAAAGAATATAAGGACAACTTGTAGAAGAAATGTATACTGTAACTTTTGATCCCCTAGGTTCCAATCTAGGTTATCCATGATCATATATTCTTATTTGAATCTTTTTTTTATTTTACCTTTGTTCCTTTAACAGTGGTTTATATTAAGCTTATGAATTTACCAAAGCATATCCCCCAGGAGTTTCGTAACCAAGAGTACAGCAAGGCCCATTGTCGTGTACCAGTTCCCGTTCGAGTCTAGCTCAAAGCGGTGTTTTCAGGTTTTACCCCTATGTACATCTGTGCTAGAGCCACCTCTACCAGCTCGTATCCAGACAGGGATGTATTTTCTTGGCAACCCCATACTCAATACTCACCAAAATACTAGGAAGATTTCCTGTATTTAAACTTTTATATAGGTTTCTTCCTAAAGTTTTCATATCCTAATTTCCACAAATATCTAAACCATCCTTTGATTCCAACTATAGAATCCCACCTCTTTATCACATAAACTTTCATTACATTTTATAAAACTGAGGATCTTTACGGTTTAGTGTCTTAGAAACCAGGAACAAAAAACATGAAAACATAAAACATTCTTGTTAAACACTTGAAAGGATTCTCCTCATGTTAATCCTAGGTTTATTAATGCATCTAAAACCTGGGGACATACATTAAAAGAAAGTGTGAGAAGAAGTACCATTAAGGGAAACAAGGGGAACCATTTAACATGTGAACTTGGGATACATCAACAATGTCATGAAAAGAACATTAAGGCATGAGAAAGAAATCATGAGATATATCATAATAAAAATAACATTTTTCATAACTTGAAGATGTGGATAAAACATTCAATATTGACAATCATTTTGTTTCACCAAGGTCCATCCCCATGGTGTCATTAAAAATTACCACATTTATTCACCAAGGTATCAGTCTAAAAATTATTTCTAGAGATTAAGTCTTTACCCAATGCATTAGAGCACTATCTGGGCGCACCCTTGACATTTATTTATTATCAGTTGAGCCACATATATCATTATCAATCATTTCATAAAAAAACCATATAGCATAAAATAAATGGGTTTCATTTCATAATCATAATGTTTTAAAAACATCTTTAATGACATAATCTTTATGTAATTTTAAACACACGGAAAAGGGAAAGCGGGTTTCATGTATGTAAATACCTGAATTTAAAATAGAACATTTTGATATATATGTGAATACCCCTGTATAAATAAGATCATTGAGTATTCACTTAATAGAATAAAATAATTTTGAGATAAAGATGGAGGAATTTTGAGACGAAAACTATGCAGCATAACGTCCATGATACATGGTTTTAGAAAACATTGAAAAGGGAGGGGACATGGGTCAAACACCGAAAAAATGATACATAAAACAGTAGGGGAACATAATATATAGTATTTAAGAACAAGGTAATGAAATATAAATGATATACCATATGAAACGAAGAACATGAAAAGAAGACAAAAATAATATTTCTGTTATGAGAATTCAGCAGCCTAACGACGTCTCTTAAAACATCCAAAAAATTACTTGACGAGATCAAATAGGGTATCTCATCATGTGAACATAAATTATCAGTATGATAGATATATATATCATACCACAACATAATAAAAATGAACTTTAAAGACTTTGCATTAATGTATAACTTTAAAACGAGAAGGGTGAAAGAACCCCTTAGAAATTCGGCATCCTAACGACGCCACTTAAAACATCCAAAAAATTAATTGACGAGATCAAATAGGCTATCTCATCATGTAAACATAAGAGATCAGTATGATAGATATATAGATCATACCTCAACATAATAAAAATGAACTTTAAATACTTTACATGAAAGTAGAACTTTAAAATGAGAAGGGTGAAAGAACCCCTTAGAAATTCGGCAGCACAACGGCGCCACTTAAACATCACCAAAAATGAATTGATGAGATCAAATTGGGTCTCTCATCATCTGAACATAAAATATAAGTATGATATATTTAGATATCATACCACAACATAATAAAAATTAACATGAAATACGTAACAAGAAAATAGATCTTGAAAATGAGAATCGTGGAAGAATACCTTAAAAATTCAGCAGCCTAACGATGCCACTTAAAACATCAAAATACTGAATTGATGAGATCAAATAGGGTATCTCATAATATGAACATAAAATATCAGTATGATAGATTTATAGATAATACTCCAAAATAATAAAAAGGAACATGAAAGAATTGACATAGAATTAGAACTTTGAAAAAGGAGAAATGTGAAAGAACCACTTAAAAATTCGGCAGCCTAACGATGCCACTTAAAACTTCAAAATACTGAATTGAAGAGATCAAATGGGGTCTATCATCATATGATCATAAAATATCATAATGATATATATATATATATATATCATACCCCAACATAATAAAATGGAACTTTAACGACTTGACAAGAAAATAGATCTTGAAAATGAGAACGGTGAAAGAGTCTGTTTCAAAAATTTCGGCAGCCTATCGGCACCACTGAAACTTTCATAAAATGAAATGATGAGAGTAAGAGGGGGTCTGTCATCATATGAAAATAAAAAGGACAGTATAATGAATATAAAATAACATCCTCCAATATAAGAACATAGAGCATAAGAGAAATGACATAAAATAGATCACTTGAAAAGAAAAAGAGGGGGTCAGATCCCTTACCTTAAAATGTAACTCTTAAAACTCAATGGTTGGGACCTTGAGGGCTTGGGGGAACCTTGGGAGGACTCCTTGTGAGGTAATGAGACCAGAAATTCTTTGGGGGAGAGTGGGTAGTCGAAATGGATTAGAGGATGGCTTGGTATTTATAGGGAAAGTGAAGGGACAAGGCATTAATGGCCACGGGACACCTCAAAAGTGGTTTTCTCAAAACCATGTGCTCTCCCATGGTATTTCCCATGGAGTTAGGCACATGGTCCCCCCATACAATAATTAATCATCTTTGGTCGGCCAACCCTTATAATATACCATGACATCATCATGACACTGTTATGATGTCATTAAACACACCGAAACCCTAAAACAGTATTTTTACTATTCACTGAAAATTCAACTTTCTCAAAAAAATCCCAAAATTTCACCTTAATCAAATATCAATGCTCTGATTTCAAAAATGAACTCCATTTTATAAAAATAATTTTCTATATGATTATAATTATTTTTTAAATAAATAACTATTCACCAAAAATTCATTTTTTCAGAAAAATCCCCAAAAATTACCTTAACATAATATCGATGCTCTGAGTTCAAAAATGAAATCCATTTTACAATAATAATTTTCTAAATATTTTTAATTTAATTTTTAATTAAAAACACTATTCACCCGAAAAAACTAATACTTGAATAATAATTTATGAAACCGCTATTTAACAATTTTATTGAATCACATTACTTAATCAGGGTGTCTAAATTATATTAAAACTTTCTTTGAGTGAAATTAATAATCCATTTGGTCACATTACTAATCTTAAGCGTAAAATCACTATTCATAATTTACTATTCATCAAAAATTATGTTGATCTTATTAGACTCAAAATTTTGTACTGAGAATAATTATAGAAGACCATTTTTCTAAAATCATTACACATTATTAATTATTTAAGGTTTATATAAACATTTGAAAAATATCTTTTTTCTAAAATCCATCAAAAATATGCATACTATATTTATCCGGTCATTTGAAAATTCATAAACATCATCATAAGAAGAAATTCCAATTTTTATTCAAAACAAAGGATTACACAAGGTAGCTACGGTCTCCTTATATATCCCCTTATCACACCAGTATAGGACCAAAGTGTAAGGTGTGCTAAGGTGAGAGAATCCGAGGGAGGCTCGGCCAACATCACACAAGTTGTAATTTCATTCAGTTTGAACTTCTCGTGAAGGCGATCCCGTTCGAGCTTCACATGATGAAGTTCAGTATGGGCTTGGTCCAGAACAAAGCCCAGTGGTGCTCCCTCCTTCCAAAGTTCTGTTAGATGTGCTTCGATCGGTCCAAGACTACTGGGTGAGGCCATCAAATCTTCTTTCTATATTAATTTACCAATATTACTTGTATTTAGAGTCAAAAATCGAAACGTTTAGTTTCCAGCGGTCATATTGACCAATGGCCATATAACAGTCAATACCCAACGGTCTGATTTTAATTATACTCATGTTATCAAATTAAACAGTTTTGTTGAGTATAAAAAAATAGAATAACACACAAAATTAGGAAACAAGATTTATTCAAAATTTCGGGTCGTTACATAAAATACACCCACCTCTACCACTTTACCCACACCTCTCAAGCCATTGGAACGACCACACTCTTCTCATTTAATCTCTTGACATCCCCATCTTCATCATAAAAGCCATACCTTAGTCAGAAAGTTCGTCAATAAACCGTTTTGGTTCAAACCAAGAGGAGTTACCTTATTTAAAGGTAATATATTCTCTTATGTTCTTTTATATTGTTTTTCTTCTCCAACCCGCTAAAATATTTTTATCCCTTTATTTTGTAACAAAAACAGTATCTAAAATATACTATGATGTTGTTAAAAGAAGTATTTTAGATACACTTACACACACCTCCGTCTAATGGTTAAAGAACATATTGTTTCTGTGGATGGCGAATTACTACCTCACGAAACGATGATTGTTCAATATTCTTTTAACACCTTTAAAGGTGACCATTAATATGTCACTATATTTATATATGATATATATTATGTTTTTGTTTTCCTTATGATTCTATATTTTTCATTTATTTCATACCTTTATGGTTTTTATTTTGGATAAACGCGATAATTTCATTTTTTGGAAGTGCGGACTACCGCCCCCTCAAAGTGATTTGAACCGTTAATGCCATATGTGGGATGTGTAAAGGATGGAGTTAATAATATTATATATTATGTTTTACTGGAATTATAATATACCTTTATATCATTATGATTCCATTCCATTAAATACAAAATAGAAATGATTGTAGCGTTCATGCGTACGTACGGCTTACCGTTTCCATGAATGACGCATTTCATTTCTTACCTCTAAATGTTATGTAATATTATAAATGCATGTATATACTAGATATATATGATATATATGATATCTACCTCATTAATGTAATTCTGGATATAATGTATTTTTTACCACATGAACAACTTGTAATTATAAGAAGTTTAATGTTTACTCAAGTACCAAAGATCGACAAACCAACCGTTACCAAATTAAATAATTACATAATGTTCATAACATGGTAATTAGTGATATAAAAGGAATAATGAACTTGAAAAAGGTTCTTAAGAAAGTATAAATTTACTGTTGTTTATTATTCAGGAGATTTAAGAACGATCGTGTCAAATCGGACACGGGGTAAGGGATCTTACCTCTCTCTTTCTTTTTATGTACTCTCTTTTATGTCATTTCTTTTAAGCTCATCTTTCTTATGTTGAGGGATGATTCAATTATATTCCTCTTACCGTAAATTTTATTTTCATATGATGAGAGTCCCTATTTTATTTCAATCCATTTTTTTGGAAGTACTATGTGGCTCTGTTAGGCTGCCATATTTTTGTAAGGAAGTTATCATCTCACTTTTATTCCCGTGAGATTTATGCTACATTTGCCACTATTTCATTTGAGTGGTGTATGTACTTCCAATTATTCTACTCTTTGAGTAATATAATTTCGTTTATGGGTATTTAAATCAATGTTTTATAGTCCTTCGTTCATGGGGTGTATGTTTCGAAAGTTACACATATTGGAAAGGGAATCTTTCACCCTCATCATTTTAAAAGACTTCTTTATGTTATGTCTTTTAATTTACATCTTATTATGAAGGGATATGTTCATATATATCCTTATTGTTGTAAATGTTATGTCCAAGTGATGAGATGCCCCTTTTTATCTCTCATCATCTAATTTTCGGAATTTTAATGTGACGTCGTTATGCTGTCGAATTTCTGTAAGGGAACTTCTTAACCCAATTTCAATTCTTTGGGTTAAACCTATACTTCTTGATTTTTTTATTCCAAGATTATATGTGGAATATCTATGTTGTAATGTCCAAAAGGCATTTTTTGAATATACTATTTCTACAAATAATTATCTCATTGATAAATTCTTATGACATTTATACGAACTTGTATGGGAAATCATAACTCACTCTCATTTCATTGAGTTAAATATCTATGTCATTGGTGTTTTTCCATGAGTATATCTGAATGACCTCTGATTGTTTTACACTTGATTTCCACTTATATTGAGTGTATTTATACTAATCACACATAATTTTGTCATTAATTTATCCTTGAACTAATGACATGATCTTTGAATGGGATTACGTCTCAATTTCCCTTCCTTGAGACACTTCTTGATGATATGCACTTTTATTCTTTTTAATGTGTATATACAGCCCCTTTCTCATTCCATATCTATACTATGTCTATACTCAAGTCATTTAAATGTTTTGAAAATTGTATACTTTTTATGTGGCTTATAATTTAAATGTTCAAAATGGAAGAGGACTCTTTTATTAAAACATTGTTTTAAATGGTTTTAAAGATTTATTCTTTCAAACGGTTTTGATCTATGTCCATGTTTTAATAATTTTTTTAAGGATTTTTTTATATGGACATGAATGTTTTAAAACCCTTTAAAATGTTTCGAAGTGTTATGGGACAGTTTGATTCTAAAATATCTTTTAAATGTCTTATTTTAATATTTTTAATGTATAAATGGATATTTCTATCATAGAGTTTTAATGATTTTATTAGATGTTTTTATTTATGTTAATATCATGACGTGATCTCTTGTGATTGAAATGTGGAAATTGTATTCATATTTTAAGTGTTATGTTTATGATATGGTTCTTGGGAAATTTTTATGAAATTGGTTGGTTCCGTGATAAACTAAGGGTGGGTGAGCCCGAGATAGCTCTCCAATGCATTGGGTAACGCGAAGGGGTTAAATGCTAAGCTTTCTCCAAATATATTTAGGGAATATACAGTAATTGGTATTCCAAAAATAACCATGATGGTTACTCCTTACGTAAGAATGTTATGGATGCCTCAAGATACCTTTATGTCTTATGATTTTTATGAGTTATTCATAAATCTTATGATTTAATAAGGTATGTTAAAGTGCTTATGTTTTACAAGTAAAGTATGATTTCATTGATTCTTATGTATACATGGACTAATGTTCTCTTTCCATATTTTTATAACCCTTACTGAGATTTTTATTCTCATCCCAAGTTTTTAGAATGTTTTTCATAGGACATAATGTGGAATATGGTCATTGATGAGATCAAGGAAATGTCAGGCTGTCTAAAACAAGGAACTATACATGCCTCTTCTGTTCAAGAGTTTTTATTTTGTGAAAAAATGGAAACTGAGTAGATGTGTCTACCTTGTAATCTTTGATATGTAATAGTTATGGCCTAATTCTTTAAAACTCTATACCTGAAAAGATCCTCAATTTGAATAATTCAATAATATGTAATGTTTTAAGGCCGGGTCCTTATAATATAATATTCCATAATGGAAATCTGTATGGTCTTGGTGTGAAAATCTATGAAAACCTCCATTTATTACATCATTGGTTGTCCCAGAATACCCTTAAGGATAATGTACAAAAATTGATCCACTATTTAAGGAATATAGATTCCTAAAGAGGCTGGTGAACTATGGTATAGGCTATCCAAGTGATGGGTGATGGATTATAGCCTCATAGTCTCAAGGAACACTTTCTCAGTTATGAGATCTCTCTCACACTAAATGGAGAATATCATACCTTCTATCCAAAGGAATATTATCCACCTATGGTGACAGTCGATATGGTCTAAAAAAGGATATACCTAATATGGTGTATTGGGTTTTCTTCCTGATGGGCATGAGGTCCAACATGAATCTCTCTCCACCCAATAATTTCTCATACCGTGAACATATAAGCAATATCAAAAAATATCACATAGTAATAACCTATAGAAAAAGATGTTGTTCCACTACCTCTCAGTAGAAGTATGATCCATCATCTTGACCCCTTGGTGAATTGTATTACTTAATAGATTGATAATTGAAAAAGTAAGTACTTGCCTTTTGGTGGTAGGATTTCCTTGATCAACTATGTGATCTCCTCTATTATATGCATGTGATGTCTGTGCATTGGCCTCCCAAATCTGTTATCATTTCAAAAAAATGAACTCTAACCAATTTTAATTGTACTATGATATTGAATTAGTGTTTTTTGGAACATTTTGGAGAATATTTTTTAGGATGGTGGGGGGGGGGGTATTAACTGAAGTAACCTGGATGAATCTTTTTTCCTATCCTTTGGATAAACTTGCATAGGAAATTTTAGAGGGTCATTCCCTTTGGGAGAGATTCATGTGGGGGAAATAAATGTTCAGTTATGTTTTTTATTATTATATTAATGGTATAAAATTAAAAATTTATAGATTCATGGAAGGTCATTTTTCGATACACCTTGATGGGATGAGGTGGATCATGAGGAAGGATGAACAGAACGTTTGGGTAGATAGTTGGGATGGTAATTTTGTCTTTTATCTAGGTTGTTTTATTATAGTGTAAACACTTTGGTAATTGGGTTCTTCCCCTATTTTTATTCATGGGATACATTCAATCTATCATAAATCATTATATGGTAACATTTGTTTTTTGAGGTGGATAATCGATGAATATTTGTTCCATCCTTATCTAGTTCGTTCCACATTTATGATATTAATAGAATCTCATATACAGATTAATGTGAGAATAGTTATGTTAATTTAATGAATCTATGGTGAAAAGGTATTACTATTAAACATAACATTCTGGTTTGGCATAATCCTCAAGTTATTCCAATTGACCATGAGGTGAAAAATATAGGTATCCATATAGATTCACACTGTAGACGATGTACCACTGGTAGGGTTGAAAATTTATCCCACCTTTTTTTAGGGGGGAATGGGTTGGATTTCTGCAGTATGCATTCGGTGGCCTGATGGGTCACGATATTTATCGGGATACACTAAATTTATTTTTTAATCAGTGGTTATAGGATAATAGTGATGTTGGAGGGATTAATCTGTGTCATATTCTTATTGAAGTGAGGTGAATGGTAATTCTAGATACTCATAATAATTCCATGTTTAATCATCTTAATTTTTATCTTCTTAGTATAAAGGTTAAATCATGTTGCCCCATTCTGGATCTTATTGGTCTCTTAAAGTGGAGAGGTATGTCTAATATTCTTAGAAGCCTCATGTATTAATATGATACACATAAGGATTATCTTGAATTATGATTCCATTTTGTATATTGTAAAAATCAATTAAGTGGAAGGAAACCTAATACAGATGGTTCCTACATGTAGGGAATTATACAAGGTGGTGGTTTTGTCAAGAATAATTGTAGTCCACTTAAGGTTTTCTTCAATGCTTTATATAGACCGAGGCTGTCTCCTATCATTGAGTCTAAGAAAATCTTTAGTGTAATTATTATATGTCCTTATTATAATATAATTATACAGGAATTTGAGATGGATTTTTCATTAATGCATTGATATATTACAGGGTGGTTTTCCCCACATTGGTCCATTATCTATAATTTTAGTTAATTAAAGGATATATTAGAATATAATGTGGATATCAAGCATAGATGGGGGAAGAAAATAGTGTGAATGATGATTTGTCTTCTAGTGGGTCTAATCAATAATTTATTTTAATTTATTTTAGTACTGGTTTACTTCCCAAGGATAGTATTTGTATTGTTAGAGATGAATCCTTTGGAATCCACCATTTTAGGCACCTTTTATTCTTTGGTCTGAACCTTCCATTAATAAAATACATATATTTCTAGTTCGCATACCAGTAATTAAAAAGTGTATAATAAATATAGATCATACCTTGTATCATATCGTGAGGTTCCAGATCATAAGCCTCCATGACCTAAAACTGACCTCAACCTAATTAACTATCTCCTTGAGCCTAGCGTAGACCACTACGTTGTGGTGTTAGAAGTATCCCATATCATAATACTCAACAAATAACTCTTTCTTGTATATCCCATCCTACTCCACATCCAGATTTTACTCCATAGGGGATTCCCTATCCATTCTTGGGAGAACATTGATCATGGTGGTGCCTCTACCGTGGCGGTCTATCCACGACCTTCCTACCCTCCAAGGAAAATCAAGTCATGAAATCACTTTCAATATAACCGTGCATGTCACATACATAACATCTACCTCTCTAAGATGACATGATCCTCTTCTCGAACCCTACACCACATTTCCATGTGACTGATATTATCCTGAAGTGAGTCCCCTATAATAATATCCTATAGACTAGAACCTTCTAGTCACTATAGATGACTCATATCCATGATACCCACTACTAGATACAACTTAATGGTATCCCATATATAGGAAGATATCAATCACTAGCTCCCAATCTAACACTCCATAATATGTTGGAATGCATAAGGGTAACTAACTATCATAAATGTATTCGTAGAGAGTCTATGTAAGATTATGTGCTATAAGAATCCATCCTACCCAATGTTAAGGAAGTACCATGTAAGGTTCTTGACCCTCATGAAATACTTAGCTATACTCAAAATACCCTATTGTAGATCCAAAATCTCGTAAATCCAAATTGATCAAAATCCCAACAAGTAATACTCCCCATAGAACAAATACTGAAAGTTAGAACCAGATAGATTTATCTCATTATGGGTATGAATAACTAGACAACACTATTTCCTAGATACTTCATGGAAAATAATGAATACTAATGGAACCATCTGATTATTTGTGGTCTACACGAGTTAAATGAATATGATCACCAACTCCAGCCAATCCTCTGCTACCTGGGGATCTGGATCACTGTGGAACCTCAATGGCCTCTAGTGCTGGAACTCATGGAGTGCACTTAGTCTATGCACATCCTTATTTTACCCTATTGAAACTATATTCTTCTAAACAAGTTGGGTGTTTCTACCTTCCCACTAGGAGGGAGGACCTTATGAGACAACCCATAAATTGAGGCCTCATCACTCATCGTATCATCATCACGATCCTGAATTGTTAATCTACTTGGATGAATTCACCAATTTATCCTAAATGTGACCAATATGTACCAAAATAATTTTGTTATATATATTTGGGGAGATGAATAAATAATTAAATTTAAAGGAATAAATCCTATATAATGCATGTACTATTGTTCCATGTAACTAATTTCATGGTCTGTCGAGTGGAAAAATATGTAGTGAGTGTTCTGGTGAATTAATACATTTTCCTCCACACCAATATTGGATCCCTTGGTAAAAAATACACACTCTAGAAACATTGAACCTATTTCCATAAGTCCCAAACAAATCCTTATCGTGGATCTAACTCACATCCTGACTTGAGGATTAACCACCTTCGATACCACTATATAAAAAACCAACACACTAAGGCCAGCCTAGCTAGAAAAAGGCTGGGATGCCACAACACCAAGCCCACATCCAATAGTCCATGGGTTCGAAACAATCACTGAGAAAGAATTATGTAAATGGGAGGCCTTTTCCTAGTGTACCTATATGCATAAACCCATCTATTTCTATTAAAAAAATGTATTGGAATAATAAAAAGGGATGTAACATCTTGAGCAAAACCATGGAGGAAGAAACCTCTAGGAAATATATGAAATTATGATAGAATAAAAACAATGCTTATAAAGAAAAAATACTTTCCCAAAAATAAATAAAGTTCCAACATGACAAAAAATGGAATAAAGGAATGACGAGAGTTCTTAGGTCCTTATTTCCAAGGCTGACCACCATACACAGTCTATGAACCTTATTAACCCTATTCTACCCTAAATCACCACCAATCTATATGTCATATATATAAAAGATAACACCAATGGGAAAATACCATATAGGGGTGAGTATATTCATACCATGTAGGGTGACTTGAAATAAAAAGTGTAAGAAATACAAGATATGATAGAAGTAGTAAGATCAAAACAATGAAATAGGGTACAAAAACCCATCAATATATAAATAAATATACTCATAAAGAAACCTAGATGGGAGAGAAATGAGATCTCTATCTTATAGACCAACCTAGGATGATGAGTCTACCTATAGATTCAAAGGTCAATCATTAATGTCCAACATATTTCATGTCTATCCAAAGAAGTTGTGCGGAGGACACACATCTTTAACTACTCCACATCCCAAGGGGGAATAATCTTCAAATAAAGAACATAAATACTAGTAAAAAATGAGGATTCCACATAGAATCCAGATATATCACCCACACCTTGATGATACTGAGAGATTCCACTCAATATACGTTTTGAGGACCCATGCCCTAGGGCATCAAGGGGATTAAACTCAATGTATCGAGGAACCATGACAGAGTACATTAGGGGGATTCCACTCCAATTAAGCAGGGCCTAGTGCCTACTAAATCAGGGGTAAAACCCTGTAGATATTGATAGAGGACCCAAACCCTAGTGCATTAGGTGGTGCTACTCAAAGTATAGAGGATCCATGCACTAGTGAATCTGGGGGTTTAAATCGGTAGATATCAAAAGAGGACCCATGACCCAATGCCACATGGGGGTTCCAATAAAAGCATTTCCATGATTATAGGTGAACTATGCCCCATTTTAGTAGGGGAGGGCGTGGGGGGTTCGAAATCCAAACCTTCTCTTATAATCCGATCTAATCAATGCCATCGTCTAATGTTTTTTAAAGAAGGGTCACACACGAAACAATCCATGCCATATCTATAAATTCACTACAAAGACTATAATCACATTCTATGTGAAACAATTCTCAGGATAGAAAACTCATATGCCAAAATCTAAGTCGATACAAAGAAGATACACAGGATGGAAGATTCTTATTGGGGTACGCGATGTGTATGGGGTCCACATGACATGTGGTTCCACTCTGATGCATATTACTGTACTCCATTTGACATGATTAAGAGGATATGTCACCACACATTACATGTAAGTGGGACCAGATTACATGTCTCAGTCACTTGGGGCCAAAACATGTTCTCCTACCCTGCATGTCTTTATCGGGCCATGGCCATTTACCAGGAATTGTACCTAGATGTTCCTAAGTTCCAACTCATGCTCATGTATTCCTAGAGTACACAGAGTGTCCACTTGCATAGGGGGTTGGTGTGTGTAGGTAGCATGTGGTTTAGCCACTCGAAGAGTGTCACACGGTGTGTGGGCTCATCCACACAACATGTGATCCTTATCTTCCTTAAAAATCCTTGTCATCGTAGCTAGGTGGGGCTACATGGTGTGTATTATTTGACTATACATATTATAGTAAACTATTCCATTGATGGTCCAAATATTACTTAATAACTCAGATCTTCCAATTCAATTGTGGTTTTCACCATTTTACCCCATGAAAATAGTGGAGGTTAGCATTGGTTATCATTTTCCCACCAATGGTGGCTAAAAAACACATTATATTAATTATTATAAAGCCCATATGTCTCCCAACGTTCCATTTATCATATACCACTCATTCCCATTATTACTTTAGAAACCAGATTCATAGAAGATCATTCAAAACCTACAATCTATCATAATCGATTCTCAATTTGACAATATTTTCTTCATAATTGAAACTACCACAAATCTGGTGTTTCGATCATGTTTGAACCCACCCTAGGAAAGTCAAGCAGTGACCCTATAGGCCAATGATGAAGAGAACAATGAATGAAAAGGCTAAAATCAAAATAATAAAATGAGTCAGTCATTGAAAACGTTTTCTTGGACAATGATCATATATCAAAGATTTCAAGGGGTTTTAACATGTGGAATAATGAGAGAAATATTGAATTAATAATTTAATATGAAATATGAATCATAAAAAAGAATAAATAAATCACATAACAATAATAATAGATAAAATCCCTGCTCAAGATTTTAATCAATGGAGGAAACCACAATTGGTGATCCCTAACTCAATTATAGATCAATCATTGGTGATTAATGTGTTCACCAATGTTGGGGAAGACTCACTATATTTTCTACCTCTTGATCAATATCAATCTGGACATTGTTCATCATCTGACTTTGATTCACTAAAAAAGACCTCACAATTACACTATCAATGCTCCTATTGTTTGGAGGCTAACCCTGGTGAATTTCTATATAATCCATTATATAGATGAAAATTGGATAAGGGTATTAAATGAATTAATAAAATAATTTATGTAATTAATCTAATTAACATACCCACAATTAATGGAACATAAAAAAACCTAACTCCGGCCAACTTAATGTCATGTATATATTAAAGCCGATGTTTTGGATTCAACTTTTGTATGAGATTTCCAATCCAAGTCTTCAATTAGGGTCTATTCCATTATTTATGAAAAAATTCATTCTTGTGATATTAGTATATTTAATATTTTTATAGTAATAATTCTGGGCTCACCATTCCACCAAATCTCTCATCGTCTTGGTGGTTGGATCTAAACATATTCTTTAATATATTTCAAATTATAACAAGGAAATAACAGGGGAACTAACCCCATTCCAATTTTTTGTAGTGTGTGATATATCCTTAATAATTAGGAACAACAACTTATTGTTATTTCATATTTTTCTTCATTATAGAGAGTTCTGATGAATATTTGTTTTTATTAGACCAAGAAACTAAGGATTCAAAAAACGTTCCATGTTCTAGAAGTAATTTCTCTCTCCATTTTATATCCAATGAATTCTGTGTCTATATAACTATTATGTATAAAATCATATCTAAAAGGATTGATCATTCCATGTTATAAAGTTAAATTTAAATAATTGAACATCCTTTAGTGATTTTAGATGAGGATGTTTTTGATTTTTAACAATATCACACATAGGAAAATACATAAGAGAATTTTTTTAAGGACATCATTAATGTAATGTAAACTTATGATAATTCTACTTTAAATTTATTGATCAAGAAATTTACCATATTCATCACGATCAAGTTTACAAAATTTTATTACTAGAGTAATAATACATGATTCATTTTCAGAAAAACATTATAGAATAAAATAACTTATATACTTATATTGAGATAAGATCATTCCTTCTTATTTTTGACCTATTTATAAGCGGATAAAAAAATTAATTTCACCCATCATATTCAACTCAAATTGACTTTTCATAATTATTGAGTGATTATATTCAAGTTATTTATTTGAAGATCACAATATTATGCCATCACCATAGATTTATATTATTACAGTGCACTTAAATAATTTATTTATAAAAATATTTAAGTCCTATATTCCATTTACAATGTCATTTTAAAGTAATTATCTAGGCAACCAATCATTCCAAACCCTTGGGTCCTTTTTATGTCTATAAAGTTCCTTAGTAACTTGATATAAATATTCCAAAAAATTTAAATCTTCAAGAACAATAGGTTTTTTAATATAAAATTTCTCCTGAACATATATATTCTGGAAGAAATTATTTATATCAATTTAGAATAAATTAAAAGATATATGAGCAATGAAGGATAAAATAATTCATATTGACTCTAATATAGCTATATAGGAAAAATGATTATTCATAGTATATACCATCAAGTATATTATACCCATTAGTAACAAGTATTGTATTTTGGTGAAATATGTTTCCATTTAATTCATATTTTATTAAGTAGATAAATTTTGTTCCTATAACTATAATATTAACAGAACATTCAAACAAAGTCCAAACCTTAAACTGCTTAAATTTATGAATCTTTTATTGCATAAAAATTATATATATTTCATCACCTAAAGAATCATATAATAATTTGGTTTCAAATTGCGATAAAAATGAAATATTTTGACATTAACTTCACAAGGAACAACAATTATTTGAAGTATTGATAAACATCACCATTAATATTATTATTAGGATGGTTCATTAATACAATATTTTTTTATAAAAATGAATGGTTTTTTATATATAATGGATTGTCACCATCCATAATGTTCAGTTTTATATTAGTAACAATAGGTTAATGAAGTAAAATTACCATATCTAAAATATAATGGGGTTTAAAAATATATTCTTAACCGTTGTTATAAATAGTATCTTTAAAAAACAGATTTACAAAAAGATTAGTTTCATTTATCTTCACATGTACAATTCTTAATCAACATGTGATCGTCTATTGAAAACTCAATAGGACTGACTTGTAGTGGATTAACCAAGAAAAATGTATTCATCAAATTTCTTGTTGAATTTAAGAAGATTATCTTTAGTATATAGAATGGACACATTGTATATGAAAATTCCAAATTATATATTTTTTGGATTTCCTACCGCTCCATAATTATTAAGGTGTTGTCTTTATAACTGAATGAAGACACATAAAATTTAGATTAAAAAGTTAATTATTCATAGAAACATCCCAAAAAATTTTATGAACTTGATATTTTCACAAAATAGACATGGAAATATCTTTAAATGTTATATTTTTCTATAGCACTACCCAATTGTTTATGAAGATTTTGGTGTTGAAAATTTATGTTCAATGTAATTTTTAATGCAATATATTTCAAAAGTCAAGTTCTCAAATTCTCCAACATGATAAATCAAAATAGATATAATGAGATGTTTTTTATAATTTTTTTATAGACTTCAATGTTTTTAAATATCCTAATTATATCTGATATATGTGAGTGAAATAAAAACAATGTAAATCTAGGGTAGTCAAAAAATAGGATAGAGAAAAAATGAAAAACTATGATACTAGTAATTTTTTTTAAAAGAGAAACATATATAATAAATATTGTATATTATTTGTTGGTATGTCACTAATAGTTTTAAAGACATATTTATACTTCATTCCCTATTAGAAATAGATAAATATTTTTCAGTAGCTAAACTAAATTTCAAGAAGGTATTTTAAATCATATTTATTGGAATGTTTAGTGAGGGTTAGAATATTATAGGGTCATAATATTTTTTTTCAAATCCATATCTTATCCTCAATTTTAATAAGGTAAATATTTTTGTAACCAAACAATTATTCCTAGTCATGTTAGTAAATATTATCATATAAATTGTTATATTATATGTGATGTCCTTTTACAATTGTGATGGTACATTTATCATTCTCAAACATAAAATATTAACCTTCATTTTATAATTGGATTATACTAATGATGTTGTGACTATGTATGAAAACATATATAATATTAGAATTTAAGATCTCAATAATGATAGATACATCACATATTCCAATAATCTGACCTTGCTCAATATCTCCAAATGTAATAATTACATATTAAACTTTTTGAAAGTTACATAAGTTGGACATGTTTTTAGTTATATTATAAGAAAAATTAGTATACAAGTACCAGTAGTTTCTTCTTATAGTACCTTTTAAGTTATCCTAAAATATATAAAACAATAATTATGGAAGCTAAACTATTTTGGGCTAAATTATTTTATAATAAATAATTTAGGCACACAGATTTTTATATCTTTTATATGTTGAACATCACTGAGTTCCACATAAATATAATCTTTAGTAGTTCAAAAATATTACTTATTTTATATATAGAATATATTATTTCAGTGCCCACCAATTTTAAATTTATTAATGAATGGGTCCATTTCACTAAAAAATAATTTTGATTGAAAATAGGCCTTTATAGATATGTAAAACCAACTCTATATTATGTATTAGAAGGATTCAATTGGTCTTGAAATTTATCACAATTATTAATTTTGGATGTTAAGAAAGATTATAACTTCTTTATACTATAAACTTCATACATCAGTTTTACATCTTCAGTTTTATCTTTATTAAATAATTAACAATAGGTTTGACTTCAAATTTTGAAGTAATTTTAGAAATATCATCATTATCCTTAAAATTATTTACAATAATAAGACAATATCCATTTAATAAATTTTGATATTTCTTCACAATAATAGTCACATATTCATTAAATTATTCAATCAATTTTAATGTTTCTTCTTCATCTTCTAATAAAAAAATAGTATATAATGAATCTATGGGAAGGTATTCACTGATATTTTCTATAAAACATGCTTCTTTTCAAAGAATTATACCAATGAATCAAAAAATAATTTTTCTTTAATAATTGTCTAAAGTAGTTTTAGACAAAGAGTGTTCTCTAGAACTCCATTTATCCAATGACCTCGAGACTTTCATTCATTTATACATTGCAGATTTTATGGAATAATTATCTATCTATTTCAACCTTGGAAAATCTGGCTTGATATGACATAGTTTCTTACATTTATAATGGATCAAATAATTTTAATATTACTTATATTCCCTAGTTATGAAAATTCACTCCCACTAATATAAAATTTTCTTTTATCAAAATTTTTATTAGAATTTGATTTAAGGTATGATTTATAATAGGTTTATAATTAGTGGTTTCAGTTGTAATTCAAAAAGTAACACCACAATTACATATTTATGTTTATGTATAACTATTTAATTGACTTCAATATTGAATCAATGTTCTGATAATTTCATCCAATCTAAAGCCAATTGGATGTTTAGTATCCACTAAATCTATTATTCTTGATTCCTAACCTTTCTTATGGATATCAATAATTTTATCCACTATATGATTATATGAAATATTATATTTTACAAGAGTATATATGCAGTAGTGACCCAAGATGTTTACAAAATTTTTATGTGATTTTAATATATATATACATTAACAAAAAACAAGGATCTTGAGGACTAGTGTCTTTGGATGACTAGGTTCATAATTAATAGAAGGGGAAATAAACATGAAATGAATATTTTATTCTCCATAATGACCACAAAGATCTATTTGATCTCAAAAAACTAGAATGGATAACCCGGGGAAATACATAAAGAAAGGGATGATTTAAAGATCCCTGTAAGGGACTAAATATGATAAGGAAATATAAAATGTGAGTCAGATGCATAACATGATATCATACAATATAAGTATTATGAGTAATCGAATTTATGTATAAAATTAGTAACATGATATCATAAGATAATGGTAATATAGGAAATTTGACAGCAATATAAAACATGAACTAAACATATGTTAAGTCTAACTACCAAGAAAATATAACATGGTGGATAATTAACCATAATTTATTAGGTTCACTCCCTAATCCCATGCATGATGTGTAATGAGACAAACATATTAACAAATGTATTAGAGGGACATATAATCATGGGCCCACCCATAACATTTATATCATGTATATGAATATGTGTGACATATAAGGAAATATATCATATGGTATAAACATAAGAGTTACCGATGTAAATAAAATAGGTTGCATAATCTTATCTCATATTATAATCAAATAAAATTTCATAATGATGTAAATTTAGAGCTGAAAATAAATAAAGTATTCCCCGATCAAATTAAAGGGAGAATAATCTAGGTTAATATGATATATATATAATTTATAAGTAATCCACAATATAAAATTGTTTCACCATTGATGAAAAGTCCATTAAAATATCAAATGGAATATTTCTTGAAAAAAAATACAAATTTCAATTTGAAACAAATTAATCAACATATAAAAATTTAAAAAATATTATAGAAAAAAATTTATTTAAAAATAATAATTTAAAATTATAAAGGACCATTCAATGAATTGAGTGGTAACAATGATAGACAATTCCATACCTGATGTACAAGTAAAAAAATACCTTTCACTTTGTTATAAAAAGTTTAAAAAGTCCATAATTCGAAAAAAAGAATGTTATTTTCTAACCATTTTAGAAAAATTAAAACATGGGTAAAAATTTCTTCAATAAATCATTTTTAGAATGCTAAAAATCAATATTATTTTCTAGAACATATGGATATGGAGGAAAAAGGATTTTTGACCTAATAGGGAAATAAATTGGGTATTTAT
The DNA here is from genome assembly GCA_963277665.1 of Viscum album. Classification (NCBI taxonomy): domain Eukaryota; kingdom Viridiplantae; phylum Streptophyta; class Magnoliopsida; order Santalales; family Viscaceae; genus Viscum; species Viscum album. Next base: position 801,417,978 of record OY728119.1, on the reverse strand, counting down.
TATAACCATTTCCTCTATAATTTTATATAAAAAAGTGAGGAAAATGGTTTTATTAATTGAAAATTCATGAACAAACAGAGTTGAATAAAATGAATTGTTTTTATTGGAAAATGATCAAATAATTTCCAACAATCGAAATTCAAGCATGAATAATCCTGATTAAAATGAGATTGAAACCTAAAACCTTGCTAATTTAGGAATCATAACTCACATGAATGAAATAAAACAATTATACATCATAATATAATTATGTATACAAGATTCATGATAAAATATCTAATGATTATGTATATACACTATTTAAAAGAAATTTTGTTCATAAAAGAGCATGTGCCTCAAAGAAGAAAGTATTAAGACGAAACCCTTACCCGGAGTCTAGAAATGTCATGTATATCTTTTATATATTGTATAATAACGTTATATGAATTATTTTATTTCTTAAAAAACGTTTATGGGTTTAAGTCCTTATAATTATACTTTTTAATTTATTTACTCTGATTTCATATATTTTTAATTAATAATTTATTTCCACATCAAGTTTTTGGAGGACCCTTAGTTCATAAATTTCAAAATGACATTAGTGTGTTTACCACGGTCAAAAGGGTCATTATTCAATTATTTCCATAATAATAATCAGGAGTTATTTATAATTTTTATACATAAATTATAATTTTTAAAATTAACATGAATTATGGTTATGAAAAATTAACTACATTACAATCATGGTGATGACAGACCATACGTACACATGTGCAACATTTCCATATTTCAATGATCATGATGGAAAGAAGGTAAGTGTTTTTTTATCATTAAATAATTATCATAATATCTTAAATATAATATTATTTCCTTAAATAAAATTACATATACCATCTATGTGATGTGGTAATATATAATTAATCACATCACTTTGTGAGGTGGTAGTCTTTCATACACATGAATGAAATTATCATTTTATATGGATGTTAAGGAAAGAGATTTTAAGATGTATTTATTGTATATAATGATTAATATGTCATGAATATAATATATAAATGTAAAATTCATCATAACAAACATCCATCACAGGTGATGATGGAAAATGAATTACATCAATTCATGATGTAGTAATCCACTATACACAAGAATGATAGTTTCATTCCACATTTAATGGAAGAGGGTAAAGATTAATATTATTTTTTTAAAGTTTGGGGAAAAACATCATTTTTTATTTAATGCAAAGAAAAGACCTCTTTTAACTGGGTATAGGGAGACCCATTACATAATCCGAAGGCCCAGTAGGCATTTAGCCCATTACATGGCCCGTGGGCCCAGATTTTTGGCCTACTGCCCATTGTGTGAAATAATTGTGTTATTATGTTTGAATTTTTTTATAAATAATTGAAGGTTAAATTATAAGAATTAATAAAGGAGCTTAGTGAAGATGATTAATATTTCTAAGTGGACGATCCATTGAATCTCTTATTGAGGACCCTAAGGTAGGTCTTTTAGGCTGAAAAGAACCTCTAGAAAATAAATTGTGATTTTTTTGGGGTGATTTTGAAGGGTTTAGTATTGAAAAATTTCTTGAAAAGTGTGAATAAATCATTGGATAGGGTTAACTTTTATAATTGTGGAGAAGTGACATTGTTTGTAAATACCCAAAAGTATTCAATAATGGGAAGTCACTCTCAATCCAAGTGCCTCAAAAATGGAAACATAAATAAAAATAGGAGTGATAAGGCTTAAAAATCATATAAAAAAAGTAAACATGTATTAAATATTTTATACCCTTTACCTATAAGGTTACTAACTTCTACCATTTATTTTTTTTTACCACGATAACTGGTTTTTTATTGTTTTTTACTATTCATTATGAACAAAAAATAAGTTGAAATTAATATATAATAAAATTTATTATGATTAAAAATATGTAATCAATTTAATTAAATTTGATTCATATAACTGTCATAATATAATTTTAATTAAAACCGCTACTATGAGGTGTTTTTTTTGGAGAATGATGTTTTCAAGGAACAAATGATTTTACATTAACTCTATGACTAGTAGTATATATTTTAGGAATTTAAATTCATAAATTTATAATTATAATTTTTAATTTTAATTTAATTCATTAATAATTAGTGTCTCTTTTAAATAATTAATTTGGAGATAAATTATGCACTTTAAAATACTTTTTCAAAATATTTATTATAAAAAATAAGAATAAACGTATAATAAAATACAACATAACGATGATTCAAATTTAATTAATTGGATAAAATATAACTAGATAATAATTATTTCCCACTTATATAAAGTTAATGTTGTAATGAGACTTTTAAAATTTGTAATTTATCAAAAATAAATGATAATTTTAATAAACTCATTATTTTTCACTATTCACTTAAAAATTAATATTTTCTAAAAAATCCTTAAATTTCAACCTATATAAATATTTATATTATAATTTAAAAAATTATTTTGATTTTATAAAATAAAAAATATGAAATTTATAAAAATATATTATATTATATTATTTAAAAAATAAATATTTTTTTTTTGAAGAAATATATTTTTTGTAGAAAAAAATATCTCTTTTAAAACTTCAGTGATTATTAAGAATTTATCAATAAATTTAAATGGTAATTTTATAATTATTTCATTATTTATTTAATAATACTCATACCTTCCAATTTATGGGATATGTTACATCATTTATGTTTATATAATAATATTTTCATAATATATCACGGTCCATTTAAACCTATTTTTGCATACTGAATACAGTATCAAACAAAGTGTTATAGTATAAAATTGTGGTGTAACATAATCCATTAATTATATTCCGAATCCTTGGATTCATCTATGAAAAAAATTCCTCAATTTTGAAATCAAAATCATGTTATTCTTTATGGAGTATAGATCTTCTAGTTTCTATGACTTTAGATGTTCGAAAACAAGTAACTAAAATCTTCCTCCAATTTCCATTAGATTCCCCACTTGATGAAACTTAACCATATATATTCCATGTAATAAAATATTAAATTATATTTAGAAGTCTATTTGTTGATTATCATTAATCATTTTCCTCTTGATTAAAATTAAAATGTATATATTTATATTATCCAACCATAATATGAAAATTATGAATTCCAGTATTAATAATAAAATTATTCATTGTATCTTAAAAATATTCATAATCCTCACCATCAAATATAGGTGCTATATTTATATTGTGATTCTCTATCATTTTTTCTACAATATTTGTATTCATGGAAAAAATGTTTTATGTAATATATGTTTGTATTAGAGAAAAAGGTGTATAGAATAACTAAGATGTTAAATGTTAACCCAATAGGTAGCTTCAAGAGGAGGTGAATTAAATATTTTACAATTTTATAAAAAAAATTCCATTTTTAACTTGAGATAGTTAATATGGACTATGTTTTTTCTGTTTCAAACTAACTAAACAAAAAATAAACTGTTTGAAAAAATGGAAAGGCAATTTAGAAGGTATGAAACAAACTTCAAAATAAATCAAAAAAGTGGAATAAGAAAATATAAAAATAAAATAACTAAACAATGTAATATAGTTCCAGATAACAACCTATAAAATCATAATAAAATTTCTTTAACAGAGTATATACTAGTTCATATCATTATAAAATGATCACATTTAAAAAAAATAATAGTTAGCATCAATACACTGATATATTAGTACTCTTTGTTTGAAAAAAAATATTTTATTAGAATATTAAAAGTAAAATATCTTAAACAAGATATTATTTTAAAAATACAACACCAATCACTTACCTGTGGTATTATTTAATCAGAATATTTGAAACACAAGTTATTATCCATAAAATATCATCTTAAAATGAATAATAGAAGGGAAAAAATTTCAAATGATAAAATTTAGTGCTTTTAAAATAATATATATATAGTGAAAGAACTAATATATCACTAAATTAAAAACTAAATGAAATTATACTCAACCAAAAGGGTTGTAATAAGCATTTAAAATTTCATCAATCAACATCTGGTGCTCGAGTCCCTGTCCTCTATTTATAGTTACTTGTTGTAAAAAAATATTTAGGAAATTTGGGATTCCATATGTCTCCATAACTGGATACACATCAACAACAAATTTAATTTATACTTAATTAAAGTGACATTATGATGTTATTTTTTGACAGTGATTCAGAAGAAGTAATTAAGAAGTTTATTTTTTTAAGTGAAACGATTTTTAAAAAATCAAAACACCTAAAAACTCAAGTAAAAATAATTAAAATCAAAAGTGTACTATTTTTTTATCCAAATAAATATCCAAAAGATGCCCTTTAAGAAAACAACATAAAAATAATAATAATAATTTATATTATTATAATTAAAAAATAATAATTATTCATTTTATATGTACATAAATGATGTTTACTATTAATTATAAATTTAATTAAACATATTTTTATTTAATTACATATTCATATAATAAACTTCCAATTTTATTATTTACAATAATTTATATATTTTTAATGATAATTTAAAATTTGAAATTAATTTTATATTAAAAATTATCTTTATTATTTTCATTAGAAATTATATTAATTTTTAAGAACCCATAATAAAAAATATAAAAAAAAATTAATTAAATAATATTTTCTATGACATTAAATTTGAATAATTTTTCATTTTACATTTAACTACTTATTAATTTATTTACACAGTAAATGAAAAATAAATAGTCATATTTACAAATAAATCAATTCAAATTGTAATATTCACATCAATAAAATAATACATAGAAATAATTTAATAATATTAAAAAACAATTCATCATATGAAAAAATTTTAATATATTTTTCATGAATTAATAATAATAAAAATAATTAAAAAGAATTTGATAATGTTAAGCATTAAATTGACCGAATAGAATATAAAATTATTTAACAATAATTTAATTTACAAAATAATTATTGAAATATATTATAATATAATAAATAATCACACAGAGAATTCAAAAACCAAAATATAAAACTTTTATTAATTTATTATAGAAGAAGTGATCGATTAACACTAGAAAAAAATAGATTATTTATGGATGATTTATAACATGTCACACATATTTTGTAAATCACATCATAAATTAATCCATAACCCATTATAGCTATTAATGTTTTGTATCCATGATAGGTAATCATAATGAAAAATATTAACAATTATCAAAGTCAGTTGATTTTGTGAGGAATTATCAACATTTTTTTATAAAGATAATTTAGAAAATGTTATTTATTTCCAATATTTAAAGGCATTTCTGTGATTGATTACATAATTTTTTTTAGAGAGTGATTTTTATTTTTCCAAGAACACTAAACAAAAAAAATTAGGGTATAAAAATCATTTTTTATTGAGTGGACACATAATTATTGAAAATATATAGCTTAAATTACTTCATGATAATTATTTGTGATGAATCTATGTCATATGTAAAAAAAATAAACTTGTAAACAAATTTATAAAAACTATATGAATAAAAATTCATAGATATAACATAGTAAATATCAATGAATGTAGTATTTCCTAATATTATTTATGAGAAATATCATATATTTATTACAAATATTTTCCGAGATTTTTTTTTGCGATGGGAATGTAAAAAAAATTAATACGATAAAAATGAAAATCAAAAGATGTGGACAATTGAAAATATTTTCTTGGATAAAAACTTATATCAAATTAACTATCAAGATTAATATTTCAATAAAAAATAATCAATTATTATAAAAAATATAACATTATTGGAGAAAAAAATCGTGCCTAATCATTTTTATAAAGTGTTTACTATAGATATGTGTATTTTTTCTACCAATGATTGATTCGTTTTTCATTTCTATAATTAATTATCAATATTTATTTAATAATATATAGTAACTCATAGGGGTGTAAATGATAGAGTTTTACTATCAAGTTACAATGGCTCATTTTGAAAAATATTTGAATTATGAATTTTTTTTATCTTTTTTAGATCGAGGTCAAGATACATGAGTATTAACTTGATTATATTTTAATTATTAAAATTACTTAATCAAGTATTTTATATTTTAATATATTATAATCAATATATATATAATTTTTTGAGACCAATGTTCTATCTCAACTAAGAATTAGTGTTTGAGTTATTCAGCCAACCTTCAAATTAATAAAAAAAATATTTTGGTTGAGTTTAATTGAGCTTATTAGGGTAACTAAAAATATCCCAAGTAGAGCTTGGGATCAAGATTGATTTGGGAAACTTTTACTCGATTGATCCCAAATTGAGATCATGTAATAAATTCAAGTGTCTAGTTAGTGCTCAAGGAAAATAATACATGGATCATATCGACTTGTTTATATCCCTAGTTATTAAACAAATTAAAATCATTAATAATATCATACTTTATTATAGTTATCACTTGTTATTGTGACATTATAAGATTGGATAAGGTATTAAATATGCTTTATTATTTGCGAGACTCTTGGAAGAAATAACCAAACATATCTATAATACTAACATTTTGTCATGGAATTGATTATTTTGAGAATTACATTGATTTTTTCTCTTTCATTATATTATTATTCATAATTATTGAATAAATTATATTTTATAGTTAATTATTGGGAATTTAATTTTTTTTTACTTAAGATAAATTATTAAAGGGGAAATATGAAATATTTTCCTGAACAATGGTTTTGAATTAAAAAAATAAAATTATTTTGTAAATAATTTTTATTGTGTATGAAATAGAAAGAAAATATGAAACGCCCTTAGGGAGGGATGATTTAGGGTCTGAATAATTATTTAAAATTATTCTAATTCCCTAAATTTTTTTACCTCTCATAGTATGCTCACATATTTACAAATCTAAACTAATGTCACTATTATAAATAATTATTGCATTCTAAATACTCTATTAATTTCTGATCATTTATTGAAATTCAAAAACACCAACAGTAACTGATAAATATATTAATCACACATAGAGTTTTACTTTCTTCACCAAATATAAGCTTATCTATTGGGTAGGGTAATATCAAAAACATTTCCCACTAGTAATATTATATATCACTAATTTTTATAGGGTTTGGAAAGTGTCTTATACTCTAGGATTACTAACTATTATGGTTAGATCATTGGTAGTATGTTTTATAACCAAGGATTATCAGAAGTTGAGAAAGATACAATACATAAAATTTTGGTAGTGTGTATTTTCAATAGGTAATAAATAAATAAATATTCCATTGTTAAAGATACAAAAAATTTTGAATGGATTTGATAATATTATAATATTATTTTTTTGAATAAAAAAAGACAATATAACAATGGAGGATATATAAAAGTCCATAGTTTTAAAAAGGTGTTAATGAAATAAAGTGGACATTACTAGTGGCTATTAAGAGATAATCTACAACTTAATTCTCTAAACCATACAATATTTTCAAAAACACCATCATGTTTCATGGAATTTTAGAAGATTTTGTCCTAATATGATATACGGTAACCATGGGATTATAAAACCATATTATTATTTTAATAGTTATTTTTTCATGAGATTGAAAAATGTAAAAGAATAAAGAAACCACATAATAATTCATTCCATGGTTTAATTTTTGTTTTACAAAATAGCTATTTAGAATTATGTTTTAATGAATTATGGTATTGGTTTAAAGCAGTTTTTTTTAATAATTGGCATAATATTTATATTTATAGAGAGGAATCTAAATATTTTCCCAAAATAATATAATGGAAGTTTTGGGATTTTAGGAATAAACAATGATGTAGTGTAGATAAAACTATGTTGTGGTATACATTTGATATGGATGTGAAAAAATGGAAATGGGGAAACAAATCCTAGTTGATATAAATCAAAGGACATTATTTTAATACTCTAATATTTAAAAAAGAAACTATATTATATACTAGGTGGTCACACCATGGTTTTCATGATCACTAATTTTTTTATATTTTGTTCATATTTTAAATCATTGAATATATTATCTTTTATGGAACATTTGATTAGAAAATGATGAATTATTTTTGAAGACCAATAAAGAACTAACATGTTTCATATAAAGTTAAAATCTTATGGAGGAGAAATTAGGGAGCTATAAAGTAATTATTGTGGATGAATTAATAATAGACAAAAATAGATTTTAGGAAAAAATAAACACAATAAGGTAGAATCAAAGGACTACAACACATCTATAATTTTTAATAGGCCCCTATATTAAGGTTAAATAAATCAACAATAATTAAAGTTCTTGATTTATTCATAATGACCAGAATTTATTCATATATTGGTGTCATATATTATCATTGTTATAACCTTCATGTGTTATATATGTGTCCTTATCCTAAACAAAGGGTAGTAAGATAAGAATATGAATTAACCATGTACTTAGAAGTGAACTGATCCTAAAAATATTAATCCACTCAATAGTGCATTATAGGATTTATTGTTTAAATAAAAATTAATTGATCTATTCTCCTTGAATTCAACCATGTTAGATAAACCACAAAAAGTAATTTTATCCTTAAATTTAATTACATTATTTGGATATAGTTATTAGTTTTAATTATTTTAAATATAATCAATTTCCAACAAATGTAACACCCCAATATTTCATAGTAAGATATTTTCTTTAAAGTAATTCAATATCTTGCACTACACGCAACACCGAGTTCAAGCGCACCATAACTTACCAAACTAGTCGTTCAAAAGCAGTTAGGAATAGTGTTAACCTTATTTTGAATTTTATATACCACAAATAATTTTAGTATACATATTATGTGTTTCTTAGACATAATATAAAATCAAATTAATTTTTTCAGATAAAAGAAGTCTTTTTGAGAAAAATGAAATTTTACCACCTTTTAATGGAAAACACTTTTTAAAACCAATATTTGACACTTTTATATATTAAATTAAATGAAATTAAATTCTTATTTAGAATTGGTACATAAAAATCTATTATGGATTAATTTTTGGTACTTTTTTAAGCTTCATATTTTGATGAATACTAAAAAATACTAAATTTTAATTGAAAACAATTTTTAAATAGAAATAATTTATAGTGGTAAATTTTGTATTTTAATGGTTTGGGAGTATAATTAGATTAAAATTTTACCATTTAATACAATCTAGGTCATTATAAGTAATTTCACATTTAAATTTACAGAAACACATGTTAATCTTTTGATAGTTTTTACTTTTTAAAAACCTGCTTTTCAGTTTTGTCAAAGGGAATTATTTAAAATTAATTAATACAACATATATGTTTTGAATTTTGTAAAATAGAATTCATTTTTGTATTTGGAATATAAAAATTATCTTAGGGTTAATTAATGGTATTTCTCTGAAAACATTCAATCTTTGATGAATAGTGAAAAACACTGCGTTATAGTTTAAAACCGACTTTTTATTTAAATAATTGTTTATTATATTTAAATTTATTTTAATTCAAAATAGATATATAATACCTATGTAATTTAAATTTAATTCATTGAGATCATTTTATAATAAAATTAGATGTATAAAATTTTAGTGGACTTTTTACGGTCTCTTACCCACCTCTTAGGAGCATTTGAAAATTTTCATAAAACATAATTCAACACTTATGTGAGTTGGGTTTAAAAAATCCAGGAGACAGGGTTAATATCAATAAGTAAAATTTGGTTCAATAAGATGAAAATAATTTTTTTTCAATAGTAACTTTTGACTTTTATTTTCCATGGTTAAAAGTAAATAAGGTAATAAAGGGTAAAAATGATATCATAATTACCGTAACACATGTCCTAAATATAATGTATAAGAATAATTCTACGAAGAAAAACCTTAGTAATAAAATATTATCCTCTTTGGTCAACTTGGATTATATTAGGACATTTATTATTATTTTATTTAAAGAATAGTTAAAAGAGCCAAATTCAATGTTTAATAACTAAAATTTTTTAATACAGGGTTAAACACAATATAAATTCCACTCTAAATATTTATTATAGATATAAAAAAATTTCCTACATAATGGTTTTTTATTTATAATTTCTAGATTTAAAATAATTTAATTTATTTATGACACAATGATGATGCAGTAATTACATTATTAATGAAATATTAAAATAATTGATATTATAAATATCCAAATAAATGTAAATTGAGACTTTTGATGAATTAATATCATTTTATTGGTTAATATTACATGATAAGGTTATTTGAGTAAATTTTATTTGAAGTGATAATGTTTTATGGATTTCAAAAAAAAATAAAATACTAAATAGTGTCAAAATTGACATAATTGAGTTTTTAGAACAAATATTACATTATTAATTGATATAACATTCCTAAAAATCTGAGGATCATAAAAAGTACTTAGATAAGGTTATATATATTAATAAGTAACCACATGGGGTTCTCTAGGATTGTTATAGTATGTTTATTAACCATATAAATAAAAATACAAAGAGACATGGTAAATGTTAAACCATTTAACTAAGAGTTAAATCTAAAAGATAAGGTTAATATAATGAAATGAACCTCTCTAAAACCAATTGGTTGATAATTTTCGACTGATAAACACCTTATACATTAAAAAATTCATTTTGGAGCCATTATAAACCGAAAATTATATTATTATAAAATAATATTTCAATCTTTTCCTAAAGTGACCCTCAACTGCCTTATAAAAGGGAACATCCTCTTCTCTTAATTTCACACATCCGAAACCTTTTTTCTTGTCCAAAACCTAACCAAATATCCTCCCAAATTTCATACCTTCATCATAGAGGCCTTATGTTTGTCATAAATCCAACCTAAAGGTACCTTTTGATCAAATCGAAAGGAAGAACCCGTAGAAGAGGTAAATATTTCATCACCTTTTTCAAGTTATTTTCATCTTCCTCTTCCTATTTCATTGTTGTTTCCATTCAAAAATAACAATTCCATTATCATATATATACTTTGATGTTATTATAAAATGTGTACAACCGTATTCATTATTCTATCCATCATATGAATGAAAACGTCACCATACTTGCGTACGTATGACTTACCGTCTCCACATCGTGGTGTAGTTTGTTATTGAAATCCTTCATTATTTGGATGGGTATACTAATGAGTATAAATGATATAAATAATAAATCTAACATGTTAATGATTATTTATATACGATATACCATCCAATTACATACGATTTCACCATCAATATAATGATATTTTCGCTCGTGCGTACGTAGGGATTACCGTCTCCATGAACGCGATGATATTCATTCCCCATCGTAAAAATTCCAGAATAATTTCCACTTTATGATTAAAAATAATGTTTATAAACTTAATATAATTCTTTATATGAATAAAATACATCCTATCCATAAAAAACATGGCTTACATAGTAGAGTATATAAAGGAAAATAGATCAGTTTACACCCGAAACGATGATACTACTAAAATGTTATTAACAAAGAAATTTTAAAGGATCATATATGATATAATATTTATGTATATAGTTATTTTATAATTTAATAACTATGAATTAACTATTATATAGTATGTTAACGCACCATTTACCTAGGAAAAGTACAGGGTAAGGGGTTTTCACCTAACGTTTATTCCCATGATATTCATGTTATATTTGCCGCTAATACCATTTGTGTGGTGTATGCACTGCCCATGATTGTATTGTTTTCATAATATAATATATCTTATGGGTATTTACATCATCATTGGATGATCCTTCTTTCATGTGATGTATGTTTCGTATGTTACCCAATCAGTAAAAGAATTTCAAATTTCAATTTCCAATCATTCGGTTTTACACAAACTTCATTGATTACATTACTCCAAGATTATGTGTGAAATCACTATTTATATAATTATGTAGTAATTTACACTCCCATTTGTGTGTATATACTTTTGATACACAAAATCACTCCATTTATAAATTCTCAAGTCGTTGATATAAACGTAATAAGTGTAATTTTAACTCAATTTCTACTCATTGAGTTAAACATCCAAGTCATCGTTGTTTTTTTACCAGAATATGTGTGAATGTCATATGAGTGATTTAAACTGAATATCCATTCATATTAAGTGTATTTATATTTTTCACACATAATTTTTTCATTTATTTAACCTTAACATATGGATATGGTATTTATAATGGAATTCATCTCAACTTACATTCCATTGAGACTTCTTTGTTGTTATGCACCAATTCACTTTAATTTTGGGTATATATTCTACTTTCACATAGAATATCATGAATCCATTTATTCTCATGATATTATAATTTTTTTAATACCTCAATTATTTTTAATCAAGCTTCTCTCATTTGGTTAGGAACACTTACTAAAATATCATTTTAAATGTTTTAAAAATTTATTCTTCTAAATCATTCTCATTAATGTCCATGATTTAAAAATGGTGTTATAGTTTTATTTATATAGAAATTAATGTTTTGAAATTGGAATTACTTTTTAATGTTTCACATTGGTATGGGAAAATATGATTCAACAATATATTTTAAACAATTTTTGATGAATAGTGATACTTTTAAATGTTTTCATGAAATATGGATATTTCCCTCAATGATTTTTACTAATAATTTTAAACTATTTCAACATCATTTATGGGATATTATTCATGAACGAGGTTGATTTTTTATGATAAAAATCTTCCATACTGTATTGATGGTTTTATGATATGTTTGACTGTGGATGTGTTATTTTTATACCATTCATGGTTTATGGATAAAGTATTGACATTTCCTATTATAATTTTAATATTAATGTTTATGGTATGTTTAACCCTTTTTGTATGATTAATGCATTGGACTTAGTAAGTGATGGGTTAGCCTGCGATAGCTCCTCTATGCATCGGTAGGTCTCATGAGACAAACATGTGTCTTGGCACAAGACCTTGACAAAATCTTATTTGTAGTCTTAGCACAAAGGCTTGACTACGTGTTTATGAAGTTTGGCATTATGCATTACATAATTATGAAATTGGATATTGATATTACATGTGATTAATAAAGTAGTAAAATATCCATGTGAATAAGTAAATGGAATTATTTGATTTGTCTTTTCTATATTATGCTGATGTTTATGTTTAAAAGTGTTGTGTTCTAGTATTATACATTGCCTTAAATATTTATGCTTATTTATAAAATTTTCCACTATATTGTTATCCTTATTGAGCATCTGAGCTCATCTCTTTCTATGTTTTATTTTTCTCAGGATGTGAATAAGTATTTTATTTTTGACCTGTAGGGATAGGCTAAGGATATAAGTTTGTTTAAAAAGGGGAAAAAATGTTTTGATGTTTTTATTTCATGGTGTAATGTAAAACTTATGAGTGTATCTATTAATTCCAAGGTTACTAAACTGATCAATATTTCGGGACATGATTTCTGATATCATGCCAATGTTAAGTAATAATGCACCAACTCTTGGTAACTGGGGTCAGGGCATTACAACTAAAATGAGAATAATATCAATATTTAAAAAAATTACACACCAAAATTTACCCCCAAATTAGTTTATTTAATAATGTAGTGGTTTAAGAATGAAACATCAAAAAGAAAATTAAATCATATAATTTTTTTATAGTGTCATGTTTTTATTTGGAATAATGTTAATGAAAAAATAGATCCATTTTAATGGGTTAAATAGTCAAATGTGAAAATATTTGATGCAATATCATATTAGATATCTTATATTGGATGTATTATCTAGTTATAAACAATAAATTCCTGAATTTTGTATTATGGATATATCATTGAGTGAAATTGAAAAAGAGAAACTCAATAATATTGAAAGAGAAAAATATTACTTATCCAGGGCCCTCAAAAATTATATTTATTTAAAAGTTAGTAGTTTCTCATCTTGGAAATATATATGAGAAAAAATATCAAATATCTATGAACTTAAAAATGATTAAGGATATAGATAATCATACAGTGTTTAGAAAATTTGATGATTTGAATATGAACCATAATGAGAACATTTCTTGTTTCATTAAATGAAAATTTATTTTTCTATATCCAAACATGGAATTATATATGAAAAAAAGAATGTGAAAATAATAAATATTATACCAAGAAAAATCCACAATTTATATAATCCAAAGTACTATACACTTGGTTAATGGAATTTTATAGAGTCATAACTTTGTTATCATTATAGTTAATTGATAGAATAAGAGATAATAATGATGAATAAATGAAAAAAATTACTCAATTAAGGAGATGGGTTAGAAGTCTATCTGGAATTTTTAAACAAATCACGATGAATGTACAGATAATGTGAGGGATTAATTTATATCATCAATGGATTATATGTTTTAGACAGGAAAATTTAGTTTTAATGAAAAACAACCACTGGAATGTTTTAAGGGTTATATAGTTGGGTAGGTAGCTTCTCAGTGTCTGAAAGTCCTAATAGATATTATGGTGAGATGGGTTTTTAGAAAAAATATAAAATAAATCCCTTATATAGAGTTAACAAATAAAAAATCCATTATGAAATAATATTAAGATGAAAAATATTTTGAGTAAGGTAAAATAAATGATTATTGTTTCTTAAAGATATTGAAATTGAATTCAAAATGGAATTAGGTGATTATATATTTGAAATATTGGAAGAAACATAAATTGAAATTAAAAATAAAAATCAACTAGATGATGTATTTGATTATAACATAGAAACTAAAAGTAAAATCAAATATTTTTACATTCAAGAAAAAAATAGAAATATTGGTGAAGTACCTGAAGAATAATCTAGGTATATTGGAATATATAAGTTAAATATAATGTTGTTATTAAATATAGTGGAAAAAAAAATTGTACGAGAAAATATTGAATAAATAGTCGATTTTAAGAAATAAATTGTGTAATAAATTTGGATAATCAGTGGACATTGTTCATACATTAAATAGTGAGGAAAGGTTATTAATCATTATATTAATAATTTATTACCTTAAATAAGAAATATTACATTGAATTAATATATAAAAATTCCATAAAAAATATATAATTGAGAAAAATCTTGAAGTAAAAATTTCAAAATAAGAGATTATTTATGAAAATGATCTTTTGGAATTTCTAAAATGAATAAATTTCTAAATATATATGAAATATTGGACTTATATATGGATGATAACTAACTAATGATCAAAAAATAAATTTTGTGGAAAATGGGAAGTAAAAGGTTGGATGGAATTATCAAATCTAATAAAAAAGAGTCATTTAAAAACATTAAATATAAAAAAGACATATAATTTGTTGAGTGAATTTGAAAACTATACCCATTGATGAAGATTCGGTTTTTTGGTTACATGGGTCACACAAAGACCTATGGTGATAATGAACATAAATCTCTTTGAGGTAATGCTCATGAAATAAATTGAAGAAGGATGATAGAATATCCAACACAAAAAAGAATAATTGTTTCATGTGGATATAATTTCAACTATTCTAAATTTTGACATAAATCTTATGATTATATAAAATGAGGTTGTGAAAAAGTACATTAGAGTCTAATGGAGAATGAAATGTTAAAAAACATCATAAGTTCAATAGAGAAAAATCCTTTTATTATAAGTGGGAATGACTATATTAATGCCCATATATAATATAGTGAGGAGATACCCAATTATATATCAAATATATAAACAATTTTTAATATGGAAAATAAGTATTAAGATATGTATATGTTTTTTTAAATAACACTTGATAAAACTAATAAAATTAACACACAAATTATTAATAGTGGGTATTCATTTTATATGATGTGGAGTTTAAGATTGTTGAGAAATTGAAAAAATCATTTGGATGGAATGCTTTGTTTTAGAAACAATAATTCTTTTAATATAAAAGGAAATTGTAAGATGAGGATAGTTGATAAGAGTTAAGATATGTAGACATAATGTTTGTGATTGATATTTGACATGATTTCATAAGTGTGAGTTAATTTTTGTGTCTTTTGAATCAATTATTAACTTAATCAAAGGGATGGTTTATTATTTATTAATTTAATTATTCATTGACATAAGGAAGTAGGATGATAAGTAATCTCTCTCATGTGGATAGTAATGAAATAATTTTATACCAAATGATAGAAGGGATAAATAACTTCGGGAATCAATGAATTTTCCATATACATCAAATCATTATGGAGAATACTTAAACTATAAAAGTAGTTATTTATAATATTAACTTAAAAATAATTAGTTAAAATATATGTGATACATTAATGAGATAGAATATGGGTTGAAACACATATAATATGAAGAATAAAAGAGAGACATATTTATGTGGATTGATTCATACAAAATTTTTTGGCCCTATGAAATGTATAGGAAAAATATGATTTTGGTACTTTATCGTTTTTATAGATTATTATAGTTGTATAAATTGTGTTATATTTATATAAATAAGGGAAATTAAATTAATCAGAAAATATCATTGGTGAGCTGAAAATTAAACTAGAAGTATGATCAAATTACTATAGTTTTAAAATGGTAAGAAAAATGCCTACAATGAAGTTTAGAATTATATTTAGAAACACTAAATCATATATAATGCATCATCCATTATAATTATATAGAAAAATATAATTATTAAAAAAAGGAATCACATAATGGATAATATTTCAAAGACACTGCTCATAAAGAGTATAATATTAGGGAATTACAGGAATATGGAAGTTTTAGCTGTATTATACACATGAAATAAATATTTTTTAATAACCAAGAGATAAAATGACACCACATAATATTTGTTTCAAGATGAATCCACTATTAAATCATTTTAAATTATTCACAAGTATGTGTTTAAATTGGAACCAAGAAGTTATACATGGAAAATAATGCAATTCAATAGATAAAGGAATATTACTTGGATATTAAACCAATATTAAATACTATAACTGAATTAATAAAAGGATCATCAATATTATTGAAATAAACCATGTGAAATATGTTTAATATATGGTAGAAAAAATAAAAATAAAGTAAAATATTTGGGAAATATATGAAAAAGGGTATGATAATGAATAAATTCATGGAGATCATCGTAGAAAATCACATGACATAGACTATGATATTTAATTGGAATTTAAGTATAAAGTTTAATTCATTGAATTTATAACTCAATGAAGTAAAAATATAGGTAAATTTTTTAGGTCCAATAATATTGGAAACAAATATACTATAACACAAACTTAGATAATTAGGAGTTTTATAAATACTATTTTATTATCACAGGTAAAACTAACATCATTCCATAAAGTGGTATAAAATGAGTCATGGATTAAATCCATAAATTAAAATCATGATTAAATTTATAAGAATTAAACTAAGGATATATTAATGAGCCTATGTGATTATTATATCATTGGAATTAAAAACTATTTTTGAAAAGAACATAACAAACAAGGTATTGTTATTAAAAGAAAGGAATGATTGGATTGCAATACAAACAATCAAATTAAAGGAGTGAATACTGAAGTAACCATTCATTTTTGGTAATTAAATCAATAAATTTTATTTAGGTAATGAAATAAAAGAAAGGAATGATTGGATTGCAATACAAACAATCAAATTAAAGGAGTGAATACTGAAGTAACCATTCATTTTTGGTAATTAAATCAATAAATTTTATTTAGGTAATGAAAATTCAAATTTGATCAATATCTATGAAATTAATTTCATGACTACATTCTTAAATGGTATAAACAAAGTGGAGGATTACCTTTAAAAATAGGGGGTTTTCAATATAGAAATGTTAATGATATATTATACCATTATAAAAGGTACATATATGTTTCAATAAATGAACAAAAATATATTTGTTCAAAATATAATTTTTACTATATGTAATTGTTGTTTAATAGAGGAAGAAATGATCATAACGTCTATATGAAAATATTGAAGGAGGTATATCTCTGTCACAACTTGATCCATAAGAGCCCCACCCAGGCCTGAGGTATGCCATGTGAGACACCCTAAATCAACATTCAATAGTACATGGGATGGATACTAGAACCATTAAAGTATAAAAAATAACGGGAGGCCATAAACTAAACATCACACGGTTATAAAAACACCCAATACAATAGGAGAACCCCAACAACATAAAATATAATCATCATACTGGAAAGTAAAAATATGCATTTGTACATCTCATGTCACTGGAAGAGTAATTCCAATATTTTGATCCATATCCAATCCAATCCCTATTAGGCCTTGAATTTAGTTCACTAAAAATATATTTAGCTTGATAGAACCAGGGCCAAAAGTTCACCTACTTGTAGACTGTCAGTAAAGACACAACATGTGTGTGCTGAGGCCCATGAATGGGTGAGTATAAACACACCAAGTTGGACCCATAAATAATAAAAGGTAAACAAGGCCTCATATCAATAATAAAATAGGGATTTATCATACAACCACCCATTATATCCTAAGAGAACTCAAAATAGGATAAGACGTCCCAAAAAGATCTAAACTCAAAGGCCAGTCTATTATATAGGGCGATTGAGGAAAAATTTAATGTACAAATCAAAAAACAATGGGGACACCATATAGAGGTACCATTATTAATGGGAGGAAACCTCTCTAATGAAATATTTACCATAAAAGACCATATGTATCGATCTAAAAAAGGTAAATAATTCATAATTTCATTATCATGTCCTTGGTTAATCTAATGAGATCCCCAACAAATGACGGTACACCTTAAAATGAAATACATTTCCCTTTTTATAACTACCTCTGACTCATATGGAGAGTAACTAGGAATAGATTCACAATATAATTACATTAATGTGGCCTTGCCACACACTATTGTTGATAAGGTACATAGCAAAAAACTCCAAACTCTCTTAGAATTTCAAAGTGGAGTATATGCATAAGACCACCCGAAGGAGAAACACATCTTGACTAACTATATAGAAAGGTACACCTATGAGTTGAAATACAATATGATAACTCAACTACAAATACACTACTAAATAATGAAGGTGAATATACATTAAAAGGGTAACCAATACTAGAACTCAAACATCTCTATAAGAAAACCAAGAGGAAAATAAATAATTCCCCATGCACTCCTCAAACCTCTACATCAAAAAACTATCCACATAGGACAACCATCTCCCCCATCAATTCATGAAAAACTGAAGCTATCATGGGATACCCACACCTCAACTACACAAATAACCTAGATAACGGAATAAAAACCTAAAAACTAGTCCATTTATTCAAAAAACACACTACTATGAAAAACCAATGCTATAAATGTGTTGGGGATCCCACAACATTACTACGGTAGATATTAGAAATGAAGATAACTAACAAATTCCATGAAAGAAAAACCCATGCCTCACAAAAGAGGATCCAAGAAAAAATCTATTTGAATGGAGGTCCCACACCTTAATTAATAGGGTGTGATATATCCATAAATCAAGATTATTAATTATCCCATGACCTAGAAAACATTGTTTAAGAAAGTATATATGGCCAGATACCACATTACAACTACTACCAGAGCATCAACCCTTATAGTTCAGTGTAGATGACTATTGAGAAAGGTATAAAAATTGTCCCCATATCCTTAAATCACAACTTGAGATTTAACATTAGAGAGGGATGGATATATATATACCATACTTTTCATAAATTACCATTACATCATTTTTATGGTAAACTACATAAAATCATGAAAAATAATGGAACCAATGTTTTAGTATCTTAGGAAAATTAGAACCATACATCACTAATGCATAATAAATCCAAAAAATTATTTAAAATCCTCTTATTTATCCTTATAATGATCATACTCTCTTTAGTACTTGTATCCACCTGAGGATATACATTAAAGTAAGGGGTGTGTTTAAATCCAATTAAGAGGTTGAATAAGGACACAATTCAGTAAAACTTGGGTGAGAATAATAATAATCATCATAACATAATAATATACTCATAATCATAATCATGAGAGGAAAATTTAGATAAATTCATGGAATTCAAGAATGCATAAAAATAAAACATCATATATTAGTGGTCAAATACCACACAATGTCTTGTCACAAAGAAAACATCATGTTCACGCATAACATTTGTGAATAATCATAGAATAAACATTATGACTAGATATAACATAATTTTTTTATCATAATAACAATTATGACATGAGAAACATCACATTAACCAATTTATTGGAGATATATATAATACTATACTGCATATCACATTATAAAATTTACATAATCAAACATGCCACATAGAAAGTTTAACAATCATAGTCAAAACATATCCCATGGAAAAGAATGAGTTTAAAAATAATTACATAAATAATTCATTCCTGAATAAACCTCGGGGTTCCTAAAAAAAGGGAAAATATATTTTGAATAATAATCATCAATATTGAGTGAAGAAGAAATAAGCATAGGAGGAGTCCAGATGTGTTTTGGAAAGAATTGTTCTTTTAGGAAATATTAAGACTTTTCATAAAACATTTTTGGAAAAATTTATATCCTAAAAAATAAGAGTTAATAATAGTTAAATTATATTTAAGGAACATTAAATGAACATTGTAACAACACGATATATTATGATAATTATTCTATTTAATTTATCTGATGTCATGTTTTTTATGCTACAACAAGATTATCTTGTGCTATATGCCACACTGTATTATCTTGAAGTATACACAACAAAATTCATAGATTGTGTTACACACAATTTCAAGTTCATTTTATAATAGTCATTCTACGAAACATTGAGTGTATATATATATATATATTAAATGTATAAATGAAATATGGTTGGATTCTGTTATAAGAAACAATGAAGTATTCTTTCACAACACGCAACCCTGACTTGGCTTGCATTACACGCAATCACGACTTTCCTCGATGGTGTGTGTTGTACGCAATATCAGGTTTCACTAAACAATGATATATGGTTATAATATTATTATGAACTATCCTTTATGAATAATATTAACTAAATTTTGAATGTTATAACATTATTATTTCATCATACCCATTTTCTAGAACATGGTATGTGAAAAAAATAAATTTTTCGGGTAAAATAAGTATTTATCAAAAAATGCATTCTTTCTGCCTTTTGATGGGGAACCCACCTTAAATCTAGTTTTTGACATGTTTATAAGTTCAACATTACAAAATAAACTTATTCTTTTTAATTAGGATATAAAAATTTACATTGGATAAAGTTTTGATATTTTTCTGATAACTTTCATATTTTAATGAATAGTAAAAACACGCTATATTTTAATTAAAAACAACTTTTTTCATCGTAATAATTTATATTGTAAAATTATAATATTGAATGGTTTTAAAGTATAAATAGAATATATTTTTACCATTTAATATAATTTATGTCATTAGCATTGAATTTACCTTGAATTCGTAGGTTAAATCAATTCAATCTTCTGCAATGTTTCAAACAAAAACACGTTTTCTTTCATAAATGGGATTAATTTTAATTTTAATTCTGAAACTTTTGTGTATTGAATTTAGAAAAATGGATTCCATATTTGGAATCAGTGGGTCCAAATTATGTTAATAGGCTACTTTTTATTTTTGGGAATTATGAATAGTAACTACGGTAAATTTTATTTACCATAGTTAAAGGTAGATCTGGTAATTAAGGGTAAATATAATATTATAAAATTACCGTAACACATGACAAAATTCTATTGGATGACTAAAAGTTGACCCATATCAAATAAGAGTCGGATTAGATTCATTTAATGGACTTTTTTCCATGAAAATAATTTAATTATTATTAAAAACAAAGAAAGTGACAACACGTCACTCTCTTAAATCTTATAAGTATAATAATTTTAATTTAGTGATAAACTTCATGAAACATCGAACATGTGTAGTCTAAAAAAATGTAATAAAATTATCTACGTCATATGAATTTATTTATAATTTTTAGGGATTAAATAATTATCATTAATTATGACAGAATAGTGATGCAGAAATTGTTTATCTAGTGAAAAATCAATAATATAGTTTTTATTAAACTAATAGTGACCCTAAAATGCAAAAAACCCTGAAAAAAACTCATTGGTCATGTAACAGTAATCCATAATCATTCAATGGTATAATATTTGACCATTTGGAACCTCATAAAAGTGATTATGACACCAATATTATTTTATTTTAAATTATGCCAATGTTGTCACCTTCATAATTTAATAAATATAACAATTTAAATATTCTCATTTTAAGATGATAAATTCTATTAAAAGTATTATTGTCAAAGGTAATAGATTTATATTCATCATAGGATTTTATTTTTAATTTTTATGCAACAAATAAGTATATTAAATAATTATAAAAAAATGTTGTATTATTTATTTTATTAAGAGATAAACCAAATAAATGGTTTTAAAAATAATAAAATAAATATTATATGAACTATTTAATGTGATAAACTAATTTTATAGATACATATGACCTTTTATGAATCTATTAAATATTTTAGTTCGAATATATCCTCTGTTTAGATTTTATTTAAATTCAAATAAATGAATAGTGTAAAAATTAACATTATTGTTATTTTATAAAAATAACATATTATTAAATTGTTTAAAAATCACAAAAATATTTAAAAATTATAAATTGAAATTTATATAGTCTAAAATATCATAAAGTATCTAATTATTAAAATTAAAAACACATAATTGATTATTTATAACCATTTAAAATTTTCAATTCTATTACCACAAATAAACATAAATAGATTAAATAAGGATAAATCAAAATGATAAGGTTTAAAATAAGATCAAAAAATGTCTAAATTTTCTTGTTTGATTATATTACAACCCTATATCATCTAATATTAGAATATGAGTAATTTTTGGAGGTTTTTAAGTGGGGTTAGATTTATTATAAATTAATCTTTTTTAGAATTCCAAAGGTGCCCCTCTCCACCCTTATAAAAGGGAACCTCCTCCCTCTCCTCCTCACACAAATTTGAGACTTCAAGCTCGGCCAAACCCTACCAAATTATCTTCTCCACTTCCCTAGAAACATCCTAGAGGTCCTGGTCATCTTAAGAAACCAATTTTAGTGACCTAAGAGTAGGTCTCAAAGAGGTTCTTCAAAGAAGAGGTAATGTCCATTACTGATTCTTTCAACTTTATTTATTCTTCCACTAATTATTTTTTAGTTGTTTAATTATGAGGTAATAACATCAGTATAAATAATTTACTGATATGATATTATAATTATGAAACAACCATATTTCACCATCTATCCATCCAACGAAAAATGAAATCACCGCGCGTGCGTACGTACGGAATACCGTCTCCACACCGTGGTGTAATCTATTTTCCACCACCACCGTACTTGGATGGGTATAAGGGTGAAAGTAATGAATATATATGATTACTGTAAAGTGATATTGATTCTTTAATATGATACATAAACTTTAATATAATTCCATGATCTTGGAAATGATATCATCACTCGTGCGTACGTACGGACTACCGTCTCCACAACGCGATGAGATTCACTCTCCATGTTAACCATTCATGATTGATTATAAAGTATATATAATGAATAATAATGAAATATATGACATAATAATGATACTGGATTTATGTATATATATATGTATTTCATTTTCTTAATTCCATTCAATTCAAAAGGGAAACGAAAACAACGTTCATACGTACGTACGGCCTACCGTCTCCATGAACGGTGTATTTCATTCCTTTTGTCGATCTATAATATATATGTATATAATAAATATATATTATATATAAATCATGTTTTATATTCTTGAATTATCTAAATCAGGATATAAGTAATAATAACAAGAACGACAAGTCGGAACACATACGATAAATGAAATGATTTTACCCAAAACACTGCTTTAACATTGAATTTACAAAAGAACGGGTAATATAAAGTCATAAGTGAAACATATATGATATCATAACAATTAATATGATATTTTAATAAGTCAATGACATTATTAAAATCATTACACAGGAGGTTTGGATACGTACAAAGCATATCAGACCTAAGGTAAGGGATAATTTTTTAAATCTCATTTTTATCCGAGATTGCTTATTCATAAGTATTTACTGTGGTTATTGCTATCATCCATGTCCATGTTTTATAAAATTTTATTCATGTATGTTTAAATTCATTTTTACCCATTTTTTACTTTTACTACATGGTATGTATGGAATCTTTCTTTTACGAGGTACTTTTTGACTTTCCCGGCAAAAGTACGAGAAGAATGTTTTTTTAACTTATACGGCACGAACGGATTTTTACAGTTTTAGAAAGCCTTATTTTCATGAAGCTTCCTCCAAAATATTTCGTGACTATTTTCAACAAAATCATTTTATTTTAAAATTGCATTACATTTTGTGAAATGAAAATTATTTTGAAGAAAAAGGATATTTTCCTCAAGAATTCATTTCAAGTGTTTTATCAAATCCATTTTTCATCTAACATGAAATTTTATCCATATGTGTATGTTTCAAGTATAATGTCTCTATGATTTACATGGTTTCACTTTTCTTATTATGAAATGATATCCATTTCTTTTATATGGATTATGTGATGATGGGATTATGTTTATGAAACCCATTTTATTCATTGGGTTATTATGAATGATGTATGTTTCTTTTGTGGCACAAGTAAGAATGATTTGATAATGAGATGGGTGGGACCTATATGTCCCTCCAATGAATAGGGTAAAGATTTTATATCTCATGAGATAGACATTTCTGGAACGGTAAGTTAATCCGGTTCAGTGTTACAGGACTGAAACGAGGAGTGAACTCGATTCAGAATGGGGCTTTGTCCACTAAGATGGTCTTGGCAGCAATGCCTTGGATAATATGGAAATCATTACATGTGCTTAATGGATTCCACAATTACATGTTTTATTCCCATGCTATTTTATCATGGTTTATGTTCCATTATGATCTATGCCTTATGTAATTCCATGTTTTATGTCGTTGCTCACGATTTTGATGTTTAAACATTAAGTTCATGTTTTTAAGTTCAAATGTATATGGAATGTTTTATTTTATCCATGCGTACCCTTACTGAGCATTTGAGCTCACCCTTTTTATGTTTTATTTTCCCCCAGGATCAAAATAAAGGTTTTAGGTAAGGAAACAAAAAGAGGAAGATCTTTATGGGAGATGTTGAAGATCTTTCACCACGATTAGAAGATTATGTTCCATGTTTCCAAAGACACTAAACTATTACGGTACCTGTGTGTCGGTTTTTGTTATGTATTAAGTATTCCACAAAAGTAATGTAATGTCCATGTATGTCAAGCTTCGGGTTTCTACAGTTGGTATCAGAGGAAAGGTTTAGTCAACCATTGGAAACTAGGATGCAAAAACGTTAGTCAGATCCCTAGAGATATATCTAAGTTATGTCTAGGGATGTACCTAAGGATAAGTATACTTATAGGATATAGTCCTAGAACTAAGCTAACGATCTTAGAATTTTACCTAAGATGTTAGATATTGAGGGTGCTCCCTCTTTACAATGTTTTTTCCCTAGTATGATTTTTTCCTCTCACACTATTCTTTTTGGGTTTTAGAAAATGGCTGGAAACAGGAAGATTCATGATAATGGAGGATATGACGGACAATGGAATGATATTCTTCATGAGAGACCAAATGAAACGGGATTTGGAAGTCCAAACATCGTTATTATGCCTAATCAGCAATATCATAATATGATCAATAATCTCAACTTTGGTAAGTTTCCCGACTTAGATAATAAGAGAAAGATGGAGTTTCCTGATGATCATAGAGGAAAGAATGTTCAATTTACCTCATGTAAATCATGTGGGAAGAGGCATCAGTGAGATTTTTTCAAAGGAACTGGAAGATGCTTTGGGTGTGGAAAAGAAGGACACAAAGCCAGTAAGAGCAAAGGAAAAGGTTCAGTTAACACCCTGGATGAGGATAATGTTATTGCAATGACATCAACAATGGTTAGATGTTTTAAATGTGGAATGTAAGTGCATTATGAAAACCAATTCCCTAAGGGAATTTCTCATGAAGAGAATCAGTACAGTTGTATGGTTAGTATTTATGTTGATGATGACAAAGAGACTACAAATGATATGTGAGATGAAAGAATTGTTGAAGCTCAGTCAATGGTGTAACAAAGGTAGTGTAATGATTACATGTTTATCAAGTGTAATGTTGTATAAGTAATCTCATGGTACTATGGAATAAATAGACATCTAAGGATTGTTACACTGTTCTCTTTCCTAAGTTTTGAAAGTGTATGATTAATGGTAATAGTAACCATGAAAGGTTATTCAGATATTTTTGGAAAGTAGATGATATGCGCATAATGAAGGGATTAGGAGAAAAGTAAATATTTGAAAGTATTCATGAGCTCATGATTGATATAAAGACTAATTAATATCATGGTTTGAGAATATATAATTTTGATGATTTTGGTATGTGGAAAATGTTAACTTTTAACTGCATTCATGTTTTAACTAAGGTTCAATGGGTATTCATTTTTTCAAGAGAATACATGATTAAGGCCTTCGATTGTTTGGAATGTGACCAACAAGACATATATTATGATATATTGGGATCAAAAATGGTATTAACATGCTTGTTATATGAAATCTCTGGTAATTGTTTTCACTATAATATGAGAGTGGACTGCAGTATTATGGATAATCCTAAAGATTGGAATGGATTATGTTGGACATAAGTTAGTATTGTTTAAGGATAGAAGTTTTTTAGATATTTTTGATGGGATGTTATAGTAATGTAGTTTTAGAAAAAGGACAACCAGCAGGACGGGCGACAGCCCATCGCTTCAGACAAGGATGTGGGAATCGAACCCAGAACCGCAGTGCGACTGGCCTTTATCGCCTACCACTGGCCTACAGGAAGTCCCTGTTTAGTAGAAACTAGTTTTATTATATTAAACAATATGATATATGAAGTATAAGTCCATTTTAGGAACCATATATGATTAATCTCTCCATAGATGGACTTATGTATATTTGATAACTTTTTCTAACCTTTTGTTTGAAACAGATGGAATGACCCATCATTCTATCACATGATCTGTTAACACTTCACAAATAACAAATTCAACTTCATTTCTTTAAGAGATGAAGTGGAATTTGTTCAAAGCACAAACAACAGTGATATTGTATCAAAATCAAGCAAGTATTTCTTCTAATTCAAAATTTTCAACATTAGTGAAATTACATTGAAAACAAATTTTTTTTTCCTAGTGCTCTTATATCCGATGAATCAGATGGTACCTCAGATCATCACAAATTTATGGCTTTTTGATTGATGGATTTTTCATAGCCATGTTCTCTACCACTCTCCATCAGAACATGATGGTTATATTTTTCTTCAATATCCATATTTTCACCCATGTTCTCCTATATGGAAACCCAGTGATGGGTTACTTTTGGTAATAGTTACGTTTAATACATTAGTTTTTAAAATTAATTTTCAGTATTCCTTTTTACGATGTGAGTTTCTATGTATAGTAAACTATTTATAACCCCGACGAATTTTGAGGGCGAAATTCATTTTAAGGGGGTAGAATGTGACAACCCGATATTTTATGATAAGTATTATCTTTAATTTATTTGATGTCATGTGTTTTATTCTACAACACGATTATCTTGTGCTATATGACACAATGTATTAGCTTGAAGTATACACAACACTATTCTTAGATTGTGTTACACACAATTTCAAGTTCGTTTTATAATAGTTATTCTACGCAACATTGAGTGTATATATATATATATTCAATGTATAAATGAAATATAGTTGGATCCTGTTATACGAATCAACGAAGAATTCATTCACAACACACAACCCTGACTTGCCTTTCATTACACACAATCGTGACTTTCCTCGATAGCGTGTGTTGTACGCAATATCAGGTTTCACTCAATAATGATATATGGTTATAATATTATTACGAACTAGCCTTTATGAATAGTATTAACTCAATTTTTAATTTTATAACATTATTATTTCATCTTACACATTTTTTAGAACATGGTATGTGAACAAAATAAATTTTTCAGGTAAAATAAGTATTTTTCAAAAAATGCATGTTTTCCGCCTTTTGATGGCGCACCCACTTTAAATCTAATTTTTGAAATTTTTATAAGTTCCATTTTACAAAATAACCTTCTTCTTTTGAATCAGGATATAAAAATTTACATTGGATAAAGTTTTTATATTTTTCTGATAACTTTCATATTTTAATAAATAGTAAAAACACGCTATATTTTATTTAAAAACAACATTTTTCATCGTAATAAATTATATGGTAAAATGATAATATTGAATGGTTTTAAAATATAAATAGAATATATTTTTACCATTTAATATAATTCATGTCATTAGAATCAATTTTACCTTGAATTCGTAGGTAAAATCAATTCAATCTTTTGCAATGTTTTAAACAGAAACCCGTTTTCATTCGACAACTGGATTAATTTTAATTTAATTTATGAAACATTGTTGTATTTAATTTAGAAAAATGGATTCCATATTTGGAATCAGTGGGTCTAAATTAAGTTAATAGGATAATTTTTATTTTTGGAAATTATGAATAGTAACTACGGTAAATTTCATTTACCATAGTTAAAGGTAAATCGGGTAATTAAGGGTAAATATAATATTATAAAATTACTCTAATACATGAAAAAATTCTATTGGATGACTAAAAGTAGACCCATATCACCTAATGGTCGGATTAGATTCATTTAATGGACTTTTGTCAATGAAAATAATTTAATTATTATTAAAACCAAAGAAAGTGACAACATGTCAATCTCTTAAATCTTATAAGTATAATAATTTTAATTTAGTGATAAACTTCATGAAAATTGTAACATGTGTAGTCTCCAGAAAGCTAATAAAATTATCCACATCATATGAATTTATTTATAATTTTTAGGGATTAAATAATTATCATTAATTATGACACAATAGTGATGTAGAAATGTTTTATCTAGTGAAAAATCAAGAATATAGTTTTTA
The DNA here is from genome assembly GCA_963277665.1 of Viscum album. Taxonomy (NCBI): domain Eukaryota; kingdom Viridiplantae; phylum Streptophyta; class Magnoliopsida; order Santalales; family Viscaceae; genus Viscum; species Viscum album. The sequence continues at coordinate 801,388,887 of OY728119.1, read as the reverse complement.
TTAATCTAATAGTGACTATAAAAAGCACAAAACCCTGAACAAAACTCATTGGTCATGTAAATGTATACCATAATCATCCAATGGTCTAATATATGACCATTTGGAGCCTTATGAAAGCGATTATGAGACTTATATTATTTTATTTTAAATGATGCCATAGTTGTCACCTTCATAATTTAATAAATATAACAATTTAAATATTGTAATTTTAAGATGATAAATTCTATTAAAAGTATTACTGTGAAATTTAATAGATTTATATTAATCATAGTATTTTATTTTTAATTTTTATGCAACAAATAAGTATATTAAATAATTATTAAATAATGTTGTATTATTTATTTTATTAAGAGATAAACCAAATAAATGGTTTTAGAAATAAAAAAATAAATATTATATTAAATATTTAATGTGCTAAAATAATTTTATAGATACAGATTACCTTTTATTAATCTATTAAATATTTTAGTTCGAATATATCCTCGGTTGAGATTTTATTTAAATTCAAATAAATGAATAGTGTCAAAATTGACACTATTGTTATTTTATAAAAATAAAATATTTTTAAATTGTTTAAAAATCACAAAAATATTGAAAAATTATAAATTTAAATTTATATAGTCTAAAATGTCATAAAGTATCCAATTATGTAAAATTAACAACACATAGGTGACTATTTATAACCATTTAAAATTTAGAATTCCATTACCACAAATAAACTTAAATAGATTAAATAAGGATAAATCAAAATGATAAGGTTTAAAATAAGATCACAACATGTCTAAAATTTATTGGTTGATGATATTACAACCCTAGGTCATCAAAAAGTCGAATATGAGTCATTTTTGGAGGTTTTTATGTGGTTTTAGATTTATTATAAATTAATAATTTTAAGAATTCCAAAGGTGCGCTTCTCCTCCCTTATAAAAGGGCACCTCCTCCCTCTCCTCCTCACACCAATTTGAGCCTTCAAGCTCGGAAAACCACTGAAAAATTCTCTTATCCACTTCCCTATAAACATCCTAGTGGTCCTGGTCTTCTTAAAAGACCAATTTTAGTGACCTAAGTGGAGGTCTCAAAGAGGCGTTTCAAAGAAGAGGTAAGGTCCATTACCGATTCTTTCAACATTATTTTTCTTCCACTTCTTCTTTTTTAGTTGTTTCATTATGAGGTAATAATATCAGTATCAATAATATAATGATATGTTATTATAAGTATGAAACAACCACATTTCACCATCTATCCATCCAACGAAAATTGAAATCACCGCGCGTGCGTACGTACGAAATACCGTCTCCACGCCGTGGTGTAATCTATTTTCCACCACCACCTTACTTGGATGGGTATAAGGGTGAAAGTAATGTATATATATGATTATTGTAAAGTGATATTTATTATTTAATATTATACATACACTTTAATACAATTCCACGATCTTGGGAATGATATCATCGCTCGTGCGTACGTACGGACTACCGTCTCCACGACGGGATGGGATTCACTCTCCATGTTAACCATTAATGATTGATTAGAAAGTATATATAACGAATAATAATTAAATATATGACATAATAATGATACTGGATTTATGTATATATATATATATGTCATTTACTTAATTCCATTCAATTCAAAAGGGAAACGAAAATAGTGTTCATGCGTACATACGACCTACCGTCTCCATGAACGGTGTATTTCATTCCTTTTATCAATCTATAATATATATGTATATGATGAATATATATTATATATAAATGATGTTTTACATTCTGGAATTATGTAAATCATGATATAAGTAATAATATCAAGAACAACAAGTCGAAACACATACGATAAATGAAATTATTTTACCCAAAAGGCTGCTTTAACATGGAATTTACAAAAGAACGGGTAATAGAAAGTCATAAGTGAAACATATATGATATCATAACAATGAATATGATTCTGTAATAAGTAAATGAAATTATTTAAATCATTATACAGGAGTTTCGGATACGTTCGAAGCATATCAGACCTAAGGTAAGGGATAATTTTGCAAATCTCATTTTTATCCGAGATTGCTTATTCGTAAGTATTTACTGGGGTTATTGCTATCATCCATGTCCATGTTTTATAAAAGTGTATTAAATTATTTTTAAAGTATTTTTTACCGATTTTTGGCTTTTACTACATGGTATGTATGGAATCTTTCTTTTACGAGGTACTGTTTGACTTTCCCGGCAAAAGTACGAGAAGAATGTTTTTTTAACTTATACGGCACGAATGGATTTTTACTGTTTTATAAAGCCTTATTTTCATGAAGCATACTCCAAAATATTTCGTGACTATTTTCAACAAATTCATTTTCTTTTAAAATTGAATTACATTTTGTGAAAGGAAAATGATTTTGAAGAAAAAGGATATTTTCCTCAAGAATTCATTTCAAGTGTTTTATCAAAACCATTTTTCATCTAAGATGACATTTTTTTCATATGTGTATGTTTCATGTATAATGTCTCTATCATTTACATGGTTTCAATTTTCTTATTATGAAATTATATCCATTTATTTTATATGGTTTATGTGATGATGGGATTATGTTTATGAAACCCATTTTATTCGTTGGGTTATTATGAATGATGTATGTTTATTTTGTGGCACAAGTAAGAATGATTTCACAATGAGATGGGTGGGACCTATATCTCACTCCAATGAATTGGGTAATTATTTTATATCTCATGAGATAGACATGGATGGAATGGTAAGTTAATCTGGTTCTGTGTTACATGACTGAAACGAGGAGTGATCTCGATTCAAAATGGAACTTTTTCCACTAATATGGTCTTGGAACCAATTCCTTGGCTACTATGGAAATCATTACATGTTCTTAATGGATGAAACAATTATATGTTTTATTCCCATTCTATTTTATCATGGTTCATGTTCCATTATGATCTATGCCTTATTTACTTCCATGTTTTATGTTGTTGCTCAATATTTTGATGTTTAAACATTATGTCCATGTTTTTAAGTTCAAATTTATATGGTTTGTTTTATTTTATTCATTATTACCCTTACTGAGAATTTGAGCTCACCCTTTTTATGTTTTGTTTTCCCCCAGGATCAAAAGAAAGGTTTTAGGTAAGGAAACAAAAAGTGGAAGATCTTTATGGGAGATGTTGAAGATCTTTCACCACGATTAGAAGATTACGTTCCATGTTTCCAAAGACACTAAACTATTTCGGTCCTTTTGTGTATATTTTTGTTATATATTAATTATTCCAAAAAAGTAATGTAATGTCCATGTAAGTCAAGCTTCGGGTCTCTACAAAAATCCACTCTAAAATTTGGTATGAATGAGGTATAACTGAAAGAAAGGGTGTTGGGATCAATAATCCCCATACCTTATGTATGAATGATTTATGAACTTTAAATTAATATCCTATATGATAATATTATATTCATTAATGTCATAATTCAGAACCTATTATACTTGTATTATATTTATTTTAATTTCATTAAGTTCATTTATGTATATTTTATTGAGTTATATATTTCAATTTCTCCATTCTGGGGTGAATTTTCTTTCATGGTTTCGTGGAAAGTTTTACTGGTGTATAATTATGAAATTTCTTATAAAATGTTGATAATTATCCAAAAGTGAATCTAAATGTAATTAATGATCTTCTATAAGATTAAATATTATCATATATCATTTATTTTTTTCTATGACGATGATTCATTTGATAAAATAATAAGGAAACATGTTTAGTTTATTTTGGAATTTTCATTGACCATCACAAACTTGTTTAGTTATAGTAAATACTATGTCTACAAATTAGTTCTAGAACATTAAATAAGTTATAATATACACATTAAAATTTATTTTACCATAATAATTGTTTTATGACCAGTCTTGAAGGCGGTAAGATTAAATGAAAACTTCTTGTCCATGAAGGTGGTGAATTGACACATCACAGATGATGGTTTAATTTTTAGAATAAAAGAAGAAGAGAAGAGATTTTATATTTAAAAAATAAAATTCTAGTATATATGTAATAATGCAGTTATTCTGATGCTTTGGATAGGTTAGGTGAGGAGAGGATAAGAAAATAAATGAAATTGAAAAGTAAAATTGAGGATTTTTACTCTTGAATGTAATCTAAGTGAGAGCCTATTAAACACACTTCGGTTTGGTCTTTTTCTAATACCAGTATCTCTTGGAAATGTGGTAAAGGCTTGGGAAAGTAATTTGAATTAATTTATACAAGATACAAGGATTATAAGGTGCGGGGAGAAGAGGAGGTGAGGGTGATATTTATAGGGGAGGAGAGGGGTGTTTTTTATTATTTTATTCATTAATTTATATTTTTATATCAAGAATGCCAATAATGTTGATAAATATGAGTACATATAGTAAATATATTAGGATATTTCAAACAATTGGGTGATTACATCCCAAATACATCAATAATGAATGAAAAATGCATGTATATAGCTCATATCATAAATTACAGTATTTTACGCTTCAAAAAATTCATTTATTTTAGAAAAATCCAAAAAATTCACCGTATTAAATTTTAAATGTGTATATTTCAAAAATGGACTTCATTATATGAAAATAAGTATCTAAATATGAGGCAAATAATTTTTAAATTAAATAATAATTTATTAAAAAAAATATTTTAATATTATAGTTGATTTACGACCCATGGAAAAATTAATTAAGGTCTCATACAATTTTATTATAATTATAATAAAATATAATATTAATTTATGAATCATTATTATGAAAATAAATTTTATTTTAAATAATTATATTAATTATAAAATTTTAAATATACATTTATGTTTTAAAAAATAAAAAACCTTAATTTTTCATTTCTAAACCATTTATTTACCTGTACCATGATATAATTATATTTCATCTTCATGTACATGATACCTAAATTTTATTTATAATATTATAGGAGAGGTTAATATTCTAATTGTTAGATAATTATTCCTAATTATCTTATTAATATTCCAATCCTTAGGTTGTTAATTTTACGGTATAGGTTCCTTAATTTTTATAAATACAACTTTTTTATTCTCCATTTATGGGAATAATGTTATTATTGGATTATCTATTTGATGATTTTTATGACTTAATTATAAAAATTGAAATTCTGATGATAAAATTTTGGGTCATTACATTTCCCCCCACTTTATAAATTTCATCTAAGAAATTTCATTTAAAAAAAAAGGTTGTAAAAGACAAGGGTATTTATTTTTCATTGATTTCTCTTATTCCCATGATTATTCTTCATAATTATGGATTCTCCATAGTACCTTGACCATGTGAGTGGTATTGTTACACAGAATGATGTATCCTTGGTACAAATATCTTCACTGATTTCTCCTCATAAGAGAGATTGTTTTCTAGTTGTAACATATCAGAGTTCACTACATATGAATGATCTGGTATGTACTTTCTCTGGAGGGATACATTGAATACATCAAGGAATAGTTATATAGATTTTGGAATTGATATCTGATAGGTTACATATTTTATTTTACAAAGGATCTCAAAGGGTCCAATGTACCTTTGGATATGATTCCATTTCTTTCTAAACTGAATGCATCTTTTCCATAGTGATATTTTAAATAACACTTTGTCTCTGATTTCAAACACCATGTTCCTTCAAAATATTTTAGTATATACCATTTTTCAACTCTGAGAAGATTTTATTTTTTTCAAAGGCTTGACACTTCTTTTTCATATCTTACACAAGGTAAGGTTAAGTTAATTTTCATTTACCAACTTCATCCCAACAAGTTAGAGTCTTACATTGCTTCCCATAAAAAGCATTATATGGATCCCTCTAAATAGTCAGGTGGATGTAATTATTATATAATAACTCAAACAATGGTATATGTTGATCCTTTCCACCTTTTAATTACATTTATTAGGACCATATATTTTCCTTGAGAAATTGAATAGTCCGTTTATATTGTCCATCAATTATGGGGTGATAGGACATGCTAAAATTAAATTTAGTACTCAATGAATGTTGAATACGTATCCAAAATGTTTATGTGATCCATGGATCATGATTAGATTTCAACAAAAGTTTAACCCGAAGTAGCTTCATGACTTTCGTCACATATATCTTGTCATGTTTCTCAAGTGAGAAATATTCTGGAATATAAATTAAGTGGGCAGTCCTGCTGAGTTAGTTCAACATAACCTAGATAACATTATTTTCATTGGATGTATATGATAGACTAATGATGTATTCCATAGTGATATTCTCTGATTTATATGTGGGAATAATAGACAATTTCATCATCCCTTAATATATCTATCACTCTTCTTTAACATACTTAAACACCAAAAATCTTGAGATATACTCTACAAAATCCTTCTTCATGTTGTCGAATGAGAAGTTCTATCAAATATCAAGATATATCTTAGAACTTCTAGAATGGATATAGAAATATGATCTATGTGCATTATCTGATAACTCATTAATTATCTTAGGTGATGTGTATATACAAAGAATAGTTCCAAATACAATAACACCATTCTCATAGATGTGTAACTCTTGTAGTTTCTCTTCCTTTACCGCTTTCACAATATTTTGAAGCTCCAGATTGTCCCTTTGGGCCTCCTTGATCTTATCTTGGATATATGGTTGGTTATTATTTTCAAAAATGTAGAATGTATTCCCTATTGTTAGGATTTCCAAATCCATCCTTTATGTATCCATAAATATGGGGTCTTTCTCAATCCACAACATGGATAAGGTAGAAGGTTATTTTTGGCTAAGAACATCAACTACTTTGTTCATCTTTCCTAGATGGTAATGAATAGAGCAATAATAGACCTTGATTAGCTCTAACCATATTCTTTGATGCATGTTGAGTACCTTCTATGTGAAAATATACTTTATAAACTTGTTACTTGAATATATGTCACAATTATCACAATAGGGGAAGTTTTTCTACATTTTAAAGGAAAATATCCTAGCCATTAGATCCAGATTAATCGTTAGGTAGTTTTTGTCATGGATCTTCAATAATCATAAGGATTCGGATATCACTTTATCATTTTTCATGAGTACACAACCCAATACTTTCATTGAATCATCACTGTATTTCATGAAAATTCATCAACTTATTGGTAGTGTGAGTACATGTGTAGTGATTATCCTTTTCTTGAACACATTTAATATTTTGCTCACATTTTTTCATCTGGGTACACATCACCATTTATATGTTAACTTAGTTACTGGGATATAAAATCCAAAGAAATATCTCACTAAAAGATTGTAGTACCCTATTAAGACAATAAAACTACGAATTTACTTGACAGTAGTGGGTCTGACCTATTCCTCAATTTTCTTTGTGTTTGAAGGGTCCACAAAAATTCCCTCAGTTTTAATCATTTACCCCAATAATGTGACCTTCCACATCCAAAAGCCTCACTTTCTGAACATGGAAATAAATTTCTCCTTTCTAAATATCACCAAAATAGTCCTTAGATTTTTTTTAGGTTCCTTATTTATCTTGGAGTAGATGTGAATATCATCAATAAACACATCCAAAAATCTATCAAGGAAGTTTATGAGGACTCTATTCATAAAATCGATGAAGATTTTAGGTGTATGAGTACAACCGAAGGGAATCACTAGGATGTAATAATTCCTATAACTTTTATGGAAATTTTTATTTTAAATATCTTCATTCTTTGAAATCAGTTGACGATATCCATAATAAATATCCACCTTAGTGAAGTACTGGGCTCCTCATGTTGACAAATTCTGTCATGAATAATTTGAGGATGATAATTGTTCTTTATGATGATCTTGTTAAGATCTACGTAATTAATACATAGCCACATGGATCCGTCCTTTTTCTTTACGAAGAGAACTAGTGAACCCAATGTGATGTACTAAGGAATGTAAACCTCTTATGAAAATTCTCTAACAAATGCTTCTTTAACTCATCCAATTTTATAGGGGCTATCCTGTAGTGGAATTTTTAGATAAGAGTCATTATGAGTATAAGTTCTACCGAGAATTCAATTTCTTGATCTGGGGAAGTACATATATATCATTATTAAATACATCTCCATATTTCCTCATAATGAGAATTTCCTTCAAGTTTATACATTCCATTGACTCAAACATTTGAGCAAGGTGCAATTCATCATAGGGAATCAACACCCCCACTGTTGAGGGAATTCCAACTGAGATGCATGATATTCCTTTCATTTGTAGAGGAGCATGTGATGGCTCATAAAATGAAATGATATTTCCTTTTCCCATATTATGATATGTTTACTATATAATTATATCAAATACATTCCCAGTATAGCATCAAATTCCACCAAGGAATGTATTATGAGATTCGTTGGAAGAATATCACCACATATGACAATATGAGAAGTGTCAAACACTTGGGTTGAAATGATCACACCACTATATGGTTTTAAAGATATATATACTTCAAGGTATCAGGAATTTGATTAAATATTTCTAGAAAACCTGCATGATATAAAGTAATGAATTGAAATAAGAATGAAATAACTATTTTTCCATTATTGCGTTAAAATGAAATGCACCTTATATGAAATCATTTTATTTATTCACTTCAGTAGTTGTGAGAGTATAATCTTTCCCTTTCTCCTTTATCATTAGTGGAAGATGATGCTAATTACCCTCAGGTACTCAAGTTTTAGTACACTAGATTGTATAATACCCTTGATACCTACAATTGAATCATTGAACCATGGGTGGTTTTCTATTTTCCTTCATCTCATTGGCTAGCTTATTATTTCTATTCTGTAACGCCCTAACCCTGGTTACCCAGATTCGGGTCTTTATTACATAACATTGGCATGATGACAAGAAAGATCAAATCTCGAAATATCAATTAGATTAGTATCCTCGGAAACACTAGATATATTCACAATGTTTTACATTACATCATAAAAATGAAAACTACAACAACATAGTCTCTATAGTCCACACTCATTTCTCCACTTACTATCCCTACAGGTCATTCATAAATTACTTCTTCACATCCCGGAAAAAATAAAACATTGAATGGGGTGAGCTCAGATGCTCAGTAAGGATAACAATATAGCGAAAACATTCATAAATAAACATAAACATTTAAGGAAATTTATAGCTAAAACAAAATCCTTTTAAAATTGAACTTCATCAAAATATGGAAAAGATAAAATGAAATAATGCCATTTACTTATTCACATGGATATTCTACGAGTCGAATAATCACATGAGATATCAATAACCACTTTCCTAATGAGGGAATGCATAATTCCAGACTATCATCCCCACATAGCCAATGCCTCGTGCCAAGACTACAAATAAGATTTTGTTAAGGCCCTGTTCCAAGACACTAGTTTGTCTCATGAGACCTACCGACGCATCGAGGAGCTATAGTGGGATCCACCTGTCACTTATTAAGTCTAATGCATTCCTCATATGAACATGTTTAAACATAACATAAACATTTGTATTAAAAATAGCAAAAGAATTGTCAATACTTTCTCCATAAACAATGAATGGTATAAAAATAACACATCCACAGTCAAAAATATCACAAAATCTTCAATAAAATATATATGTTTTGTTTCATAATAAATCAACTTCAAATAAGTTTAAAATTCATCAAAGGATGTTGACATAGATGAAATCAAAAATATTTGAGAGAAATATATATTTTTTTGAAATCATTTAAAAGTCAAATAATTATAGAAGAAAGAATTTACATTGAAAATATTCTTATAAGCTAGTAAGGGAAGCTTCAACGATTTTATAATGGTGGAAAATAGCCTCACCCTCTATATAAGTTAAAAAAGACATTTTTAACTTAATTCTGTCGAAAAGGTTAAAAAGAACATTGTTTGGAAAATGACGGAAATATTCCTTTATACTCTTATTATGATAATTCAAACAAGGGTATAAAATAATTTAACTCATATTCTGTAAAATAGTAAGAATGTTTTGAAATAAATTTTTAAGAAACATGGATGTGGATGATAAAGAGGTCCCAGAAGATAATTACGTATAAACAACCTCGAATAATGAAGAGATTGTGAAATAGACCCCTACTAATTTGGAAACTTACGAAACATACACCACATGAAAGAGGTAGCATACAATGAAAATGTAAATACACAGAAATTAAAGCGTATTACACAAATATTATAATAATGGCCAGTACATACACCACACAAAAGGTAATAGTGGCAATATGACACGAATCTCACTGGAATAATGAGTGAGATGAAAACCCCTTACCTTGTACTTTTACATAGTCGATGGTATGTTAACCTCCTGTATAGTAGTAAAAACATTGTTATTAATTTATAAAAGAACCATATAAATAATTATGATATCATATATGATCTTTTAACATTTATTTTCTAATAATATCTTAGTATTATCATTGTTTCGGGTGTTAACTTACTCGTTTTATTTTGTATGTTTTGTTACATAAGTCGTGTTTGTTATGGATAGGTTGTAACTTATTCATATACAGAATGATATAATGTTCTTAAAAATTACTTTTAATCATCAAATGATAATTATTCTTGAATGGATACGATGGGTAATGAATCTCATCGCGTTCGTGGAGACGGTAGTCCGTACGTACGCAAGAGCTACAATATCACTATTTTGATATAAAAATAAAATATAATTGGATGGTATATCATATATACAGAATAATTATCTTGTTATATTTATTATTTACATGAATTACAAATTATTATTATACTAATCCAAATAATAATATACTGAATAACAATTACACCACAACGTGAGGACGGTAAGTCGTACGTATGCACGTATGGTGACATGTCATTCAAAGGATGGATAGAATACTGAATATGGTTGTACCATATTTATAATAATATCACAGTATATAGGAGATAATGGATTTATTATTTTATAATTATAATAACAAATAAAGAAGAAGTTGAAGAAGAAATGAACTTGAAAAAGGGTGGGGAAAACATTACCTCTTCTTCGGGTTCTTCCTTTTTATTTGATCAAAAGGGATCCATAGGTTGGCTATCTGATCAAAATAAGGCCTCTAGAATTTATATAGGGAAGTTGAGAGAGTATTTGGGCATGGGTTGGAAGAACCAAAAGGCTTTTAATGTGTGAATTAGTGAGAAGGGGGAGTTCCCTTTTATAAGAGGGGTGAGGGGCACCTTTGGAAAAGCTATAAATATTATTTTATAATAAATTAATATTCCATTTCTAATGGCTCCAAAGTGGATTATTTAAAGGTTAAAGTGGATATGGGTCTAAAACCACTCAACCAATATAATTTTGACAGGTTTGGGTCATTACGTTAACCTTATGTTTTAAAGTTTACTCTTAGTTAATTAGTTTGGCACTTACCATGTCAATTTGTATTTTTATATTATATAGTTAATAAACAAACTATATACCTACCAGAGACCCCCAAGTGGTCCATTAATGATACACCTCTCATGATATAAGTCTCTTGGATGAGCCTTATATTTTTAAGAATTTAATATCAATTAATATTATAATATTTGTTTTAAAAACTCTTTTATGTCAATTTTGACACTATTGGGGATTTTGTTTTTGATAATTTCATAAAAGCATTATTACTTAGGAAAAAATTTATATAAAAAATAATAATATGTCATAGTAACCTAGAAAATTAGTGGAATGCATAAAAAGTCTCAAATTACATTAATTTTGATATTTATAATTTCAATTAATTTAAATTTTTATTAATTAAGAAATTACAACATCAACATTGTGTCATAAATAAAATAAAATATATAATGTCCAAAAATTATAAATAAAACACCATTATGAAGTAAATAGTTTTATATTTTTAATTAATATTTAAAATAGAAATTACCTTATGTATAACCCTATATTAAAAATGTTTTAGTAAATAAACATTGATATTTACACTTTTTACTCTTCTTTGAATTAAATAATAATAAATTTACTAATCTAATCCAAGTGGACCTAAATGATAATAATTTATTCTTAAGGTTGTTTTGGGTCGAGATACACCTGTCCAATATAATTAGGACATGTATTAGGGTAATATTAATATCATTTTTTCCCTTAATTACCCTATTTACTTTTAACCGTGGCAAATTAATGTAAAAAGTTACTATTAACAAAAAAATATTTTCATCTCATTGAACCAAATTTTACTCCTTGATGTTAAGCGTGTCTCTCAGATTTTCGAAATTCCACTCACAAAAGCGTTAAAATTACGTTTTATGTGAATTTCCAAATTCTCATAGGAGTTGGGTAAAAGATGGTGAAAAGTTCAATAAAATTTTTATATATCTAAAATTATTCTAAACTAACTCCAATCAATTAAATTTAACTTATATATGTATTATGTATATATTTTGACCTTAATTAAATATAAATAAAATAAATAATTATTTAAATAAAAATTCTATTTTAAACGATAACTTAGTGTTTTTTTACTATTAATCAAAAATTGAAAGTTTTCAGAAAAATACCAAAATTTCACCCTAGGCTAATTTCGATATTCCGAATCCAAAAATGAAGTCCATTTTGAAAGATAAAATTTATAAAATTTCAAAAAGTGGGTATTACTATTCATAACGGCTAGTTTGATTGGTTGTGGTGTGTGTGTTAGAACTCGAAGTTGCGAACAACACACGCTGCTGTATTATTCAAAGGGAAGCGTACTGTGGAAGCTTGGGGTGTTACATTATCTCCTCCCTCAAATAATTTCTTCCTCAAAATTTATAAAAAATTACTATATAAAAAGACTCGGGTGATTCTTCATCATAAGTTCCTCGTGTTCCAACGTTGCCTCTTCCATCTTATGGTTTCTCCATAGAACTTTCACCAGATGAGTCGTCCGGTTTCTCAGCACTTGTTCTCTCGTATCAAGAATCCCGACGGGCTCTTCACAATAAGAGTGATTGGGTTCCAGTTTTAATTCATTATAGGTGAGTACATGTGTTGGGTCAGGCATGTATTTTCTCATCAGTGATACATGGAAGGCATCATGAACTTTGGAGAGATTTGGTGGCATTACCAAACGGTAAGATACTGCCCTAATTCGTTCAAGAATTTCGAAAGGTCCGATATACCTGGGATGAAATTTACCTTTCTTTCCAAAATGTATAACTCCCTTCCATGGAGATACCTTCAAGAAAACATGATCTCCTACATGAAATTACAAATTCTTCCTTCGGTTATCGACATAGCTCTTCTGCCTACATTGAGCTGCTTTGATGTGTTTTTGTATTACCATCACCTTCTCCATTGTTTCCTCCACCAGTTATGGACCTACAAGTTTTATTTCACCAACTTCATCCCAACAGGTCGGTGTGCGACATCTCTTTCCGTATAACGCTTTATATGGTGCCATTTTAATACTCGAATATAGGAAAATTCTACCAGAGGTAAATACAGATCCCATATACCCTGAAAGTAAAGTGAGCAGGATCTCAACATGTCTTCTAAGGATTGAATAGTCCATTCTGATTGTCCATCTGTTTGAGAGTGGTAGGCAGTGCTCAAATGAAGTTCAGTATCCAAGGCCTTCTGAAGACTCTTCCAGAATCTTGAAGTAAAATGGGGATCACGATTACAAACAATCGAGAGGGGTACTCCATGAAGTCTCACAATTTCATTAATATATAGTCTTTCAAGGCGTTCAACTGGGAAATCTTCCCTTATAGCACAAAAATGTGCTGAATTGGTAAGACGATCAACAATGACCCATATTGCATCGTTCCTTCTAGGAGTCTTTGGTAGCCCCTTGATGATGTCCATCGTAATATTATCCCATTTCCACTCAGGTATGGGAATATATTGCAATACTCCACCAGGCTGCTGCCTTCTTGCTTTCACTTGTTGAAAAACCATACATCTTGACACAAAATCAACAATGACTATCTTCATGTTTTCCTACCAAAAATTTTCCTTCAAGTCTCTGTACATTTTGGTGATCCTAGGGTTTATAGAGAAATTGGAACTATGAGCATCGTCCAACAATTCCCTTTTTAGATCAGGTATATTTGGAACACGAAGTCTCTTCCCAAATTTCAAAATTCTATTTTCATACCCAATGTCATTAAATCTCCCATCATTCATATCTTTAATATTCTTTTGAAACTCTTCATCACCGATCTGAGAAATCTGTATCCTTTCTAGTAATGATGGTTTGGTAACCATTTAAAAAGTATTAATGATTCACCTTCCATGGTAATTCTTATATCCATCCATACTAGATCCATGAAAATAGGATCCCTTTCAATTATCATCATGTTCAAAACTCCAAGATATTTTCTTCTCAAATCATCTGCCACCTTATTTTCCTTCCCCGGGTGGTAGTGTATCATGAAATTATAATCCTTGAGTAGTTCAAGCCATCTTGGTTGCCTCATGTTGAGTTCTTTTTGTGAGAAAATATTCTTCAAACTCTTGTGATCAGTATAAATATCACATTTTATACCATAGAGGTATTGCCTCCATATCTTCAAAGAGAAGATCACAACTTCTAACTCGAGATCCTGAGTAGTATAGTTTTGATCATGAATTTTCAACTGTCGTGATGCATAGGAAATAACCTTATCATTCTGCATAAGGACACAACCAAGTCCTTTCTTTGATGCATCACTATAAATAACGAACCTATCATTCCCCGATGGTAGAGTCAATATAAGAGAATTGACTAATATTCACTTCAGTTCTTCGAAACATTATTCACACTCTTTTTTCCAAACAAATTTAACCCCTTTACGTGTGAGATTTGTTAATGGGTTAGCCAACCGGGCGAAATTCTGGATGAAATGTCGATAGTAACCTGCTAAACCAATAAAACTTCATACCTCAGTTATAATCATAGGTGCATGCCATTTGTGGATTTCCTTGGTCTTAGAAGGATCAATAGAGATTCCATATTTGGAGACAATATGGACTTGAAAATAAATCTCATGAAGCCAGAATTCACACTTGCTAAACTTCCCATATATTTCATGTCTTCTCAGAGTCTTCAAGATAATGCACAAGTAATTTTCATGATATTCATTGCTTTTGGAGTATACCAAGATATCATAAATAAATACCACCAAAAATTCATCTAGATATTCCTTGAAAACTCTATTCATTAGATCCATGAACACAGTGGGCACATTAGTCATCCCAAAAGGCATTACTGTAAACTCATAATGCCCGTACCTGGTTCGAAATGTTGTCTTCAGAATGTCTTCCATCTTCACACACAACTGATGGTATCCAGACCGAAGGTCAATATTTGAAAAGTTTTTAGCTAAATGCAGTTGGTCAAATAAATCATCAATGCGAGGTAGGAGATAATTTTTCTTTATTTTTATAGCATTGATTTCCCTATAGTCGATACATAACCTCATAGATCAACATTTCTTCTAAAAAAGGACAGGGGCTCTCCATAGAGAAGCACTAGGTTGAATAAATCCCTTATTACTCAATTATTCTAGTTGTTTATTTAGTTCGACTAATTCCATAGTGTCCATTCTATATGGGGTCTTCGATATAGTCCTTGATCAAGGAATTATATCAATCAAAAACTCAACTTCTCATTCTAGAGGATGTCCAGGTAAATCATCCGAAAACACATCTATATATTCTTTCACAATATGTAAATCCTCTATTTGAATATTCTTTTCCTCACCCACAGTCATTTCATTCTCTTCCTCCCCAATAATTGAATTTAGTTGAGCTACTAGGGGTGGATGTAGGTAAGAATCAGATGGTGATGATTCCACCCTAAAGATAAGGTGTTCCTTATCATCATCATCAAAAATAGCAACCTCATTATTATTATAAAAAATTTTGGCATCGTGGTCCAGAATCCAATCAATAATGAGGATTATATCAAACTCATCCATGGGTATGACGATGAGATCAGCGGATAGAGAACATTTATGTTCTCTAATGGGTACTGATTCACAAAATGTTATTGCAATGATACTACCCTTATGAGTTTTAACTGACAACTCCTTTGTTAAATCAAATTGGAAATATCTAATTTTCTTAGCAAACTGGGAAGATATGAATCAATGAGATGATCCAGAATCAAATAATGCATTTTCTAAACTTGAGGAAACCATTAAATTACCTTCCACCACGTCTTTCAGATCTTCTACTTCAACAGTAGTGATAGCATAAGCTTGGCCTTGATACTTTGGCCTTTTCTGAGGTAAGTTACTCGGACCCTTAGGACATTAATTTGCATAATGCCCCATCTCCCTGAAATTGTAGCATTGGACATCCGTAGCTTCCCTCTTCCCCTTGAAATCACGAGCTTGGTGTCCTTTTTCGCCACACTTGTAACAGACTCCCATTCCTTTTAAGCATGTACCGGGGTGTTTCTTCCCACATTTACCACATGATGGATATTTAACCTTTCCCTTCTTCCCCTTATTTCCATTCCCAGATTGATCAGCAGATCTCTTCTTCTCTTTCTTTGCTTCAAAGTCATAATACATAGAGAATACCATTTCTATCTTGATAGCTCAGGAGACAATGTCTTCGTACGATGAGAAGGATTGTGAGACTAATGCTCGACGGAGATACGGTTTTAACCCATTAATGAAACGATCAATCTTACTTCTTGGGTTACATATATAATCTCCAACATACCTTGCTATCCTTGTAAAGTTAGCCTCATACTCTGTGACATTCTCATCCTTCATTTGTCTCAGGCTCAGAAATTGCCTTTCCATATCTGCTCGATGGTTGCGAGGAAAGTATTTTTCTAAAAACAGATCATTGAACTCCCTCCATTCCATATTTGATACTTCATAATCATACTTCTTGTTTTGAATCAATGACCACCATTGATCAGCATCTCCAGTGAGGCGATAAACTCCCATGACAACTTTTTCCCTTTCACTACTCCCCAAAGCCTAATATATTTTCTCTAGGGAACTTATCCATTCCTCAGCTACTAATGGATTTGTACTCCCATTGAATGTCGGTGGTTTCTACCTCATGAAGTGATATAACATTGATCCTCCATGTTGTGAATCAGGTTGCTCCATACGGGTAAGGTTAATATTCATAACATGAGTTAGTTGTCCCAGTATGGTGATAATACTATCAGCACCAGTTGTATCACCAGCTCCACTATAATTATCTTGAGTAGGCGGTAAATCCCTACATGGAGTGCGTGCATTGATATAGTTTCAATTTCATCCACTACGTGCTATTTCTAAACAATGTCATAAACTAGATTAGTTTATGAATCAAAATACATAATTCCATAATTATAAAACACTTAACATAAATTAAACTATTTATGGATATAATCCATAATCATAAAAATGTTTTCTTTGAAGAAGTATATATTCATAATCCCTTTATAATGGTTTGTAATGAAAATGAGAGTTATCCTAAGCATATCCCCCGGGAGTGTCGTAACCATGAGTGCAGCAAGGCCCGTTGTCGTGCACCAGTTCCTGTTCGAGTCTAGCTCAAAGCGGTGTTTTCAGGTTTTACCCCTAGGTACAACTGTGCAAGAGCCACCTCTACATGCTCGTATCTAGACAATGATGTATTTCTCGTAAAACTCACAAAGTCCATACAATACCAAAATTCTAGGAAGTTCTTCTATACAAATCCTCAAAGTCCATCTTAGGTCTATGTGCTCTAATCAGAGTTTATCTAAATCTAGCTTCCAAGGATTGTACTAAACATCCTCTAATAACAACTCTAACGCCCCGACCCCTGTTACCCAAAGTCATTGCTTTATTACATAACATTGGCATGATGAAAAGAAAGATCAAATCTCGAAAAATCGATTAGTTTAGTAGCCTTGGAAACACAAGATATATTAATAAAGTTTTACATTACATCATAAAAATAAAAACTACAAAAAATAGTCTCCATAGTCCACAATAATGTCTCCACATACTATCCCTACAGGTCATTCATAAATTACGTCTTCACATCCTGGAAAAATAAAACATTGAAAGGGGTGATCTCAGATGCTCAGTAAGGATAACAATATAGCAGAAAGATTAATAAATAAACATAAACATTTAATGCAATGTATAGCTAAAACAAAAGCCTTTTAAACATGAACTTCATCATAATATGTCAAAAATAAAATGAAATAATTCCATTTACTTATTCACATGGATATTCTACTAGTCGAATAATCACATGCAATATCAATAACCACTTTCAAAATGTTGGAATGCATAATTCCAGACTATCATCACCACGTACCTGAGGCCTCGTGCCAAGACTACAAATAAGATTTTGTTATGTCCTTATGCCAAGACACTAGTTTCTCTCATGAGACCTAACTTTGCATCGTGGAGCTATAGCGGGCTCCACCAATCACTTATTAAGTCCAATGCATTCCTCATATGAACAGGTTTAAACATAACATAAACATTCGTATTAAAACTAGCATATGAATTGTCAATACATTCTCTATAAACCATGAATGATATAAAAATAACACATACACAGTCAATCATATCACAAAAACTTCAATATAATATGGATGTTTTGTTTCATAATAAATCAACTTCAAATAAGATTAAAATCCTTCAAAGGATGTTGACATAGATGAAATCAAAACTATTTTAGAGAAATATCTCTTTTTTTGAAATCATATAAAAGTCACATAATTATAAAAGAATCCATTTACTTTGAATATATTTTTATAATCTTGTAAGAAAAGATTTGACGATTTTATAATGACGGAAAATAGCTACACCCGCCGTATATGTTAAAAAAGACATTCTTACCTTAATTCTGTCGAAAAGGTTTAAAAGGACATTGTTTGGAAAATGACAGAACGATTCCTTTATAAACTTCTAATAAAAAGTCATACAAGGGTTTAAATTAATTTAATCCATATTCTGTAAAATAGTAATAATGTTTTGAAATATATTTTTAAGAAACATGGATGTGGATGATAAAGAGGTCCCATTAGATAATTAGGTATAAACAACCTCGAATAATGAAGAGATTGTGAAATGAACCCTTACCAATTTGGAAACATACGAAACATACACTGCATGAAAGAGGAGAATACAATGAAAATGTAAATACACATAAATTAAAGCATATTACACAAAGAATATAATAATGGGTAGTACATACACCACACAAAAGGTAATAGTGGCAATATGACATGAATCTCACTGGAATAATGAGTGAGATGAAAACCCCTTACCTTGTACTTTTCCATAGTCGATGGTATGTTAACCTCCTGTATAATAGTTCAAACATGGTTATTAATTTATACAAGAACCATATAAATAATTATGATATCATATATGATCTTTTAACATTTATTTTCTAATAATATCTTAGTATTATCATTGTTTCGGGTGTTAACTTACTCGTTTTCTTTTATATGTTTTGTTACATAAGTCGTGTTTGTTATGGATAGGTTGTACCTTATTCATATCCAGAATGAGATAATGTTCTTAAACATTACTTTTAATCATCAAATGAGAATTAGTCTTTAATGGATACGATGGGTAATGAATCTAATCGCGTTTGTGGAGACGGTAGTCCGTACGTACGCAAGAGCGACAATATCACCATTTTGATATAAAAATAAAATATAATTGGATGGTATATCATATATACAGAATAATAATAATGTTATATTTATTATTTACATGAATTACACATCATTATTATACTCATCCAAATAATAATATACTGAATATAAATTACACCACGACGTGAGGACGGTAAGCTGTACATACACACGTATGGTGACATGTAAATAAAAGAATGGATAGAATAATGAATATGGTTGTACCATATTTATAATAATATAACAGTATATAGGAGATACTGGATTTATTATTTTAGAATGAGAATAAAAAAGAAAGAAGAAGTTGAAGAAGAAATGAATTTGAAAAAGGTTGGTGAAAATATTACCTCTTCTTCGGGTTCTTCCTTTTGATTTGATCAAAAGGGCTCCTTAGGATGGCATTATGATCCAACTAAGGCCTCTAGGTTGTAGTGAGGGAAGTTGAGAGAGTATTTGGGCAGGGTTTGGCCGAACCAAAAGGCTTTGATTGTGTGAATTAGTGAGAATGGTGAGTTCCCTTTTATAAGAGGGGTGAGGGGCACCTTTGAAAAAACTAGAAATAGTATTTTATAATAAATTCATATTAGGTTTATAATGGCTCCAAAGTGGATTATTTAAATGTTACGGTGGGTATGGGTCGACAAAAACTCAACCAATAGAAATTAGACATGTTTGGGTCATTATATTAACCTTATGTTTTATATTTAACTATTAGTTAATTAGTTTGACACTTACCATGTCACTTTGTTTTTTTATATTCTATATTTAAAATACTTACTATATACCTCCACGAGACCCCAAAGTGGCACATTAATGACATAACTATAATTATATAAGTCTCTTGTCTAGACCATATATTTTTATAAATTTAATATCAATTAATAATATAATATTTTTTTAAAAAGTCTTTTATGTCAATTTTGACACTATTGGGTATTTTGTTTTTGATAATTTCATAACAACATTATTACTTCGAAACAAATTTATAATACCAATAATAATATGTAATATTAACCAACAAAATTATTGTAATTCATAAAAAGTCTCAAATTAAATTTATTTTGATATTTATAATATCAATTATTTTAATCAGTCATTAATTATGTAATTACTCCATCACCATTGTGCCATAAATAAATTAAATTATTTAATTTTTAAAAATTATAAATAAAATACCATTATGAAGGTTATACTTTTATCTTTATTATGAATATAGACAATAAACTTTATCTTATGTATAACCCAATATTACAAATTTTTTATTAAATAAACTTTGATTTTAACTCTTTTAACTCTTCTTTGAATTAAATAATAATAAATGTCCTAATCTAATCCAAGGGTACCTAAATGATAATATTTTATTCCTAAGGTTGTTTTTGGTCGAGATACACCTATCTAATAGAATTAGGACATGTGTTAGGGAAATATTAATAACATTTTTACACTTAATTACCCTATTTACTTTTAAACATGGTTAACAAAAGTAAAAAGTTACTATTGACAAAAAATTATTTTCATCTCATTGAACCACATTTTACTCATTGATATTAACCATGTCATTTGGATTTTCTAAATTCCACGCACAGAAGTGGTAAAATTAATTTTTATGTGACTTTCCAAATTCTCCTAGGAGGTGGGTAAAAGACGGTGAAAAGTTCAATAAAATTTTTATATATCTAAAATTATTCTAAATTAAAATAAATGAATTACATTGAACTTATATAAGTATTATGTATCTATTTTTACATTAATTAAATTTAAATAAAATAAATAATTATTTAAATAAAAATTCAGTTTTAAACTATAACTGAGTGTTTTTACTATTCATCAAAAATTGAATGTTTTCAGAAAAATACCAAAATTTCACCATAGGGTAATTTCAATATTCCGAATCCAAAAATGAAGTCCATTTTGAATGATAAAATTTATTAAATTTCAAAAATTGGGTATTACAATTCATAATGGTTAGTTTGATTGGTTGTGGTGTGTGTGTTAGAACTCGAAGTTGCGTACAACACATGCTACTGTATTATTCAAAGAGAAGCGTACCGTGGAAGCTTGGGGTGTTACATATTCCACATTAAATAGATTAGTGGACTTCTCTCTGACTCATAAATCATTTATTTTTCCCATTTGAGGTAGTTCCCAAGAAGCCTCTTCCCACATTTTTTACATGTGGGTGGTTGATATTTCTTTTCACCTTTTTCATTTGTTCCTCTATCTTGGAACTCTATCTGTCATTTCGAATCTCCATAGTAATTGGACTTTTATTAAAACTCCATATACACATTGAGAGTACATCGAACTAACTCTTCATAACTCCCAAATTCGTAGATAAGTGTATCCTTTCAAATTTGTGGTTTTGAACCACTAAATAATCTATATATATTTCTACCATTATTGATAACAAATCATGAGGAGTATCATGAAATCCCTATGAAGTTTTCTTTATAAGCAATGGTAAATTAAACCTCTATTTTCTTTATCTACATAAATTCTATCTCCATCATTTTATGATGATTTTGAAGAAAATGCATGTTACCAAATATTTTCCTAAATTTTTTCCACTCCACCTCTTCTATTTCTTCCTTTAGAATGGTTTTATTTATCAGTTCACATCATTTATTATGTTCTCTATCTAAAAGATAGATGTTTGGAGCCACCCTTAATTTCTCAAAAAATTGGATCATAGAAAACATATTCTCTATTGAGTTAACCCAATGTTCTGCAACAATTGGGTTAGAATATCTAGTAAATTTTTGTGGTAATTTCTGAATAAAATACTCAATGGATAGTTTCCCCTAATTGGGATATAGTGGAGCTTATAAATTTTTCGGGCTATTATTCATTCCCTTTGATAACTGGGTAATAATTTCTATGATGTTTTGAACTCCACCACTTATGGAATTGGAGATGTTATTTGGGAAATAATTTCATTTTATTTTATAGAGGTTTTGGCCTTGTTTCTCTGGGTTCCCACCATTTTATCAAATAGAAGTGGTTTGAAAAAAACATATGTGAGAAAATCATGAATAAAAAATTTATTCTTTTGTTAAATTATCTCTAAAGTCATATCTTATGCGATCCATATTTTTATAATATTTCTAAAACCAAGTTTCTTCAGTGTTTACACATACATAGTCATATCCTAAGTTTTTTCAATTATTCTCTGAAATCCTAATTACCAAATTAACTACACTATGCAATGATACCAACTATAAAATAACTACTTTTCTGACATGACTATTACATCATTTTTAATATAGAAAATATAAAACTGTTACAAATATCGAATACAGATGTTTAATATCTTGAGAAAATTATTACCATTAAACAATTTTGAATAATAAGTCAAAATAAATTATTTAATATAATATTATTTTTCCTTCTTAAGATCACATTCTTCTTATTACATATATTCATATAAGGGTATACATCAAAGAAAGGGGTGAGCTAAAAGCCCAGTAAGAGAATGAGTAAAGAAATGAATCAATAAATAATAGATGAGGATAATAATCATCATCATCATCATAACACATGAATGGTGTCATTATCATAATCATGAGAGTAAAGGGAAATCACTTTGCATTTAAAAAGAGAGAAGGCATCTTAATGATCAAGATTAACCGTCTAATTCCAAGGTCCTAATAAAGTCTTCATCTACCATGGATTCCTGCCTAGCACAACCTCTGTGTTCCCCAGATGATGTTTTCTCTGGGTTTGTGGATGCGATCAAAAACATTGAGCCTATTTTAGACAATTATGGGGATGTTACAACTAATAATGAGATAGAAAAAGAGACTCACTATATTTTTGGTGATTCTAATCCTTTAGATAATGAGCAAGCACATCAAATTGGGGATGTATATTTGAACTCAAGTTCTAAAAAGGAATGAATCCTTTTATTGATCCTATTGGTTTTATCACTCCATGTACTAAGAGTACTGAAAACACATTCATTACACTATATTGGAGAGAACCCTTTTTACTAGATCCTCAGAGACTCGAATACTGGAAAAGAAAATCCCTCCACAACCACTGTTAAATGAAAATACATCTCCATCAGTATCCTCTGAAGAAGAAGGCTCCTCCTCATCATCAGATAAAGAGGACCCATACACATGTATTGAACAACAAGAGGATAAAATCAAGCTTATAAGTTTTACTCAAGCGATTAAGGAAGGATATAATGAGAATATATACCCTTGGATTGAGGAACAAGAGAGGATGTCTTTTGGAAGATATCAAAAGAAGGAAATATCTACTGATGATTATCTCAGTATCAGAGAGATTGTGTTTTATAGAGTGGAATTTGAGAATGACCAAATCCATGAGTTTGATTATCTTAAACATTAGTGGGAATAGAGATTTTGTAGTGTTGTCAGGACTACATTAGGTGTGGAAAAATACAAGGTTCTCCAGCTCTAGGAGGATGTGGTACTCCACTTATGGTGTTCATATTGGTTTAATTGGTTCTTTGTGAGTCTTTTTTCATCACCCAACCTTTCCATTTGAGTTATGATATGATGTTTAGAGTGTTTGTGGTATATTATATTAAAATTTCCACACTTGTTTTCAGACTAGTTATTTTCAATGTAGCCACGAGAATTGGGGGATGTCTCATGGACTTGAAGGGATGGTTTTGAGCGGTTGATGTTTTTTTCAGGCTTAGACTTTACACAAATTTAGGATTTAGCTTGACTGTGCTTGTAGTCCTTCAATTTCTTTATACTACCCTCAATTATTTGTGGGAAGTTTCTTTTCTATGTCATTACTGAATAGAAGGACTCTATAGGCCTTAGTCTATATGAGGAGACTCAAGATGGCTTATTTGTGTAAGACGGTTAGTTAAGAGAGAAAATAAATTAGCAATAAATCTTTTTCTCACATGAACCAATCGTAGAATGAAGGTAGAGCTGTTTTTGGTTTCTTCATAATGATTTTTTTGAAGAATTTGGAATTGGGGGATGATAATTTTCAGGGTCAAATATTTTCATGCTCAGATCTCCAATGTTCTTTCAGGGATAGTTTTATGGTTTTTCTTGTAAATTTTTTTTCCTTTCATTTATTTTTTTACTTGTTTAAACTCATTATACTTCATGTAATAAATTGAGCATTGTTTTTGTTTAATTTTTTTTTGGGATCATTAGTTTTACTCATGCTCTGTGAAATTTGGGTAATGTAATCGAATGTAAAAATACATTAAAATAAAACATCATGTCTTAGTAGTCAAATAACACATATAGTTTTAAACAGCTCTTGCATCATGTTCATGCATAATATATATGTATAATCATAACAATTTTTTTGTGAAAAAATATAATATCATATTTATGCATAATGCAAACTATCTCATGAGATAAATCACATTACCCAATGAATTACAGGGGTATATAAACCTAGGATCACCCATCACATAATAACATTTACATAATCATTCATGCCATATAAATCATTTAAAAATTATAGTCTTAAAATAACCTATAGAATGGAATGAGTTTCATAATAATTTAATAAAGAATACATTCATGAATAAAATTTTGGGTTCCCAAATTAAAAATTAAAAAACATATTTGGTATAAGAACAATCAATATCAAGTGAAGTAGATGCAATATCAAGAGGAGTCAAGATGTCTTTAGGAAATAAGAGTTCCTTTGGAAAATATTTATATTGGCAATAAAACCAATTTAAAGACATGTATATATTAGAAAATAATAGGTAATAAAAAATAAATTATCTTTAATTAAAAATAATGGAATATTAACACTAAAATGTGGTATGAAATAGGTATAACCCAATGAAAGGTAGTTGGGTTCAAGAATCCCCTTACCTTATGTCAGAATGCATTCTGCACTTGCACATAATGTCCTAGATTATCAAATTAGTTTCATTAATTATTTAAATAATAATGTATTATACTTTTATTTATTTATTATAATTTTTAACGGATATTTTGGGCATTTGGATGAGTTATAGAGTTCAATTTAACCACTCTAGGAGCGTTCATTTACATGGTTTTGTGGTTGATTTTACTTGTGTATAATTACGAAATTCCAATAAAAGGGTAATAATTATCCAAAAGTGAAATTTTATGTTATTAATGCAAATAAAAAACATTAAATGGTATAATATATCATTTATTTTTCTAATATTAGGATGATTCAATGGATTAAATATTACAGATAAATGTTTAATTTATTTTGGTGTTTCATTTTTTGACCATCACAAACTACATCCATTTTGTTCAATATTATGCCTATAAATTAGTTTCAAAATGTTAAAAAAGATACAATATAAATATGAAAATTAATTTTAACCATAATAGTATTTTTTTTACTAGCCTTGAAGGTGGCAATGGACGATAAAAATCACCATCCATGAAGTCAGTGAATCAACACATCATGGTTGGTGTTTTCATTTTTAGAATAAAATTAGAAGAGAATAGATTTGATGATGGATAATCCATCACAATAATAAAATTATAGTATATATTTATTACTATATTTATCACGATTCTTTGTTTAGGGATGTTTGGGAGAGGATATGAATATAAAAAAAATTAAAAGAGAAGAATTGAGGATTTTAACTATAGAATATCACCTCATTAGGAACCTCCTTAATGCACTTGGGTTTGGTATTTTGTTGATACCAGAAGAAGTTGGATTTATGGAAGAGTATCGGGAATGGAATTGGATATAATTTAGAAAATATAAAATTCTTATAATGTACGAGGAGTGGAGGTGGCGAGGGGTGGTATTTATAGGGGAGGAGAGGGGTCTTTTTTGATAATTTCATCCATTATTTTATTATTTTGGTTTAAGAATATAAATAGTGTTGATTAATATGAATAAATATAGTAAATGAGCTAGTTTATTCAGGACAAATGGGTTCTTAAGTCATCCAAACATCAACCATGACTCCAAAACTGAGGTATTTAACTTATATCATAAATTAGAGTATTTCACTATTCACCCAAAAATTAACTATTTTAGAAAAATCCAAAAAATTCACTATAACCATTTTTGACATGTAGATTTCAAAAAAAGACTCCATTTTAAGAAAATAGTTTCCTAAATTTAATAATGTGAATGTTTAAATAATATTATCTTTAATTAAGAAAAATATTCATTTTAATATTATAGTTTATTTTAGGAACCTTTGAAATATTAAATAAGGTCTCAAAAAATTATATTATAAATTTATTTAAATATAATTTTAAATTAAAAAATATTTTATGAAAATAAATTTTATTTTAAATCATTATAATAATTATAAAATTTTAAATAAACATTTATTTTTTTTAAAAAAATAACAACACTTAATATATCATTTCTAAAAAAATTATTTACTTACAGCATGATATAATTATATCATATTTTCATGTATAAGATACCTAAATTTTATTCAAACATTCATTGGGGAGTTTGATATTCTAATGAAAATATTAATATTCATAATTTTCATATTATTAATCCAACAACTAGGTTACTATTGCAATGGGATAGGTTTCTTAATTTCTATAGATATCACTTATTCTATTCTACATTTATGAGAATTTGTTTTTTTGGGTTCTATATGCGTTTCAAGTGTTTTATGAATTAATTATAAAAAGGGAACATCAGTTGGAAAATATTTGGGTCATTATTATA
Organism: Viscum album; assembly: GCA_963277665.1. NCBI lineage: Eukaryota > Viridiplantae > Streptophyta > Magnoliopsida > Santalales > Viscaceae > Viscum > Viscum album. Next base: position 801,361,644 of record OY728119.1, on the reverse strand, counting down.
TATATATATATATTAACCACCCAGATTTTTTCCAATTGGACTTCCCTTTTTGGGTTCTATATGTGTTTCATGTGTATTATGAATTAATTATAAAATGGGAAATTCATTTGGAAAAAAATTGGGTCATTGATATATATATATACATATTTAATATACGATCGATTAAAGACATGCCACAATGGTCGTCTAAAATAAGGGGAAATTGTACAGATACTCTATCATATAAATCCAAGTGGCATGAACCAATACTAACTCAGATGTACATAAGGAGAATAATATTTCTTCAATGTGTCACACAATTGTCTAAAACCCATCAAACCATGCTACACCATAGAGGGTGCTACTCACACATAATGAACACCAACATTCATGAAGCTTCACCATCAAAGGAAACTATATATACCATAAATTACAAGAGGTAAAATTACTATGGAGAACACACAATTATATCCAAACCGAAATTATGATCATTCCATGATTTGTTATTATCCTTCATACCCCCTCTCCTCTATCACTAGTATCGCATAGTCTTCTGTAATTGATTACTAACTAGAAAAAGCATCAAATTATTTCTATAAATATATATAATAATTAAGAGGATGTACAATCACAATATTTATTGTAAGATACTTTAAATACACTACTTAGTTTTCCAAAACCATCTTCAAGGAGAGTGAATTCATAAATCCTTATATATAAGAAAATACTCAGCAAGTACCCTGAGTACATGATGTGTCCACCAAAATTCCCACTTTTGTAATGTCCTTCGACCATATTAGTGTGTAATTATCAAGTACACGAGGTTTCTCTATACTACAAGGGGTGTAGGGGTTCATGGGTACCCGATCGTGTACCCCACCTTATGTAATTTTTTGTCCCCCATCAAGGAATGTAAAAGTACCACCTTGTGTTCCACACATGGGTGTCTGTCCATGTAAACGGAAAGACCTTATACCATATTCCCTGGAGTTTTAATTAGTGTTTAAAACAAACCTACATTTCATATCGACCACATATCAAACCAAATATGGAAAAAATACATACAAGATGAGTGTTGTTGAGAACAAACACCATGTAAAACAACCAATTTTAGAGACTTTGGCGTTTTATTCTATATTTTGTAGTTAAATAATACTTGAGTTGAGTTTTGCAAGTTTTTTCCCTTTATGAGTGTTTTAGATGAACTTTTGGGAGTGCAGGATAATGAGGAAACCTAAACCCTCTCTAATAAACCTGTAATAGTTATTGGGTAGGTGATTTTTTTCATTATTTATCCAAACTATGCAAAGTCTAGGAGAAACCATGTGAGTAGAGGTAGTATGAGTTACATAGTTTGCACATGGTTTTTCAAACCATGTGATATCACCATGTTAGGGGATGAATTGGTGTTAGTTTCACAAACTTGGATGGCATACATTTATCCTAATAATGTGATGCCCATTATGTGATCAAAAATTTAGAGTTCCACATAGTTATACTAGTTAAAATTATAATTTTCTTATATTTTATTAGCCTCTCAAACTCCTATATAATCCTAGGAATCCTTGGAAATATCATTTCATCCACAAGGTGTTTTTGATTAATCGAAGTGAATTGGATCTATAGAATCAGTAATGAGTCATTGTTTTCTATATTTTACTGTAGATCTCTTCTTTTTACAACACCCAAATAGTTGAATATAATGAATTATGGATTTGTCTGTGATCTATGATGTGTTTAGATGAGGTATTGTTGGGATATATTACATTTAAGAAGTTTCAAGGCTATATATAGAGTTTTTTTGTTGTTATTTATTTTTTATCCATTTCTAGGTATATGGATTATCTCCCACTCTAATTGATCTAGAACTAGAAAGACTGATATTTAAATCACCATATCTTTCTTTTTTTGGAGAAATTATTTTGTTTTAGTACATAAATTAATTGTTTTAAAATTATACATGTAAGGTGTTTTATAAAATGTTGTAAAAAATGGTTTTACAATGATATGGGTTTGGTTGAGAACTTGGAATGGTTGTTTGGTGTTTATTTTTAAAATTACATTGTGATGCCTTGTGGGGTTAGAATTGGTCCAGTTCCAAAGTTTCAGATGGTAGATTCCCTTTAGCAATGATGTGGTGATGCAAGGGTTCACCTTTCAATGAGTAATGGTACTATCATTGGGCTTGAATTTGTCTGTGAGTTTTGGAATGGTGATTCCAAGTAGTTATGGTTTTGGAAAATGCTTAATTTTTATTATGGTATTATTTTAAAATTAATTTTATTTATTTTTGTAAATATAAATGTCAACTAAATTCCTCTTGTTCCTAATTTCATGTGTTAGGTGATATTGTGGATTGAATACTATGTTTCTTCTAACACATTGTTAAGTCCCTTTTGTGTATATGTTGATATTGTGTAATAATATAAAAGAAAAGGAATGGTGTCATACATATCATGTGATGCATCATGATATTTTGTTCTTGGAACATGGATTTGTAGATTATTTTGTGTTATTTTCATTTGATTTCACATTAGTGTATTTCAGTTCTAATTTCATTCATTGTGGCAGTGTTATACATTTTTATTACATCTTCTACTTTGATACAACATTCCTGTTTTTTTTTGTGTTGTATTAAATTACATGAATTATATTATGTTGTTTGTATTTGTTTCAACTTCCATACATTTTTTTCATTTTAGGTAAAATCATCCCTCAAATATATTTTATTGCCTTAGAACTTATTTCTATCCTTTGATGTCCTTGGTACATCACCTAAGATTATAAATACTTCCACCTCTTCCCAAGAATATGGGTGTGGGAAAGGATGTAACAAATTGTATAGCTCTTAGTTATTCTTTCAACTTGGCATGGTAGAAATGAGATAAGTATATCATGAATTGAAATATAATTCATAAATAGATGTAGCTAACATCTTAATATAGAACTTCATGTTACATGGGTGGTTCGAGTATAATACTTATTCTGAGACACTTCTAGGTTTGTTTTCATATCATTGTCCTGGGATTACCCAATGAGGGTTGTATATAATCCATTATTAGTATGATTTCCTACTAGGGATGTATTTTTCAAAATGTGTCTGATGATTTTTGACAATTTCTAAAGGTGATTATTCCTTTTAATGATTTGGAATATTCTAATACATCAGTTTCATGTGAGTGATGAATAAGTTGTATTGCATATTGAAGTGATGCCTCATGTCTTGAAATATCAAACTTCTCTTATACAATGTGATTGTTGTGACTTTAATCATGAAATTTGGTTACTAAATAAAGATGATGATTTTTTGTGATTTATTTGGTCTTGATATGGAAATCTATATCCTAAATTTTGGAATTTATTAGTTGAAATAATTCAAGGCCCACATTGACTATTAAGCCTGAAAAGCTAGCTTCATGTTTTTAGATGGTGTTGGGAATATATTTAAAGGGGACTAGGACATGAATTCAAGAAGGATAGGAACTTTGGGAATAGTGGTGGGGATTATCTCTTAATAGTTGGTAGCTGCTAATTTGGTAACTGTTGTTGAAATTAAAAAAATGAGAATTTCCAACCATAATGCATCAGTTTACTGATATATTTATAGATAAATTCTAGGGGTTCACTCAAAAAAATAATTGAGTAATTTATGTTTGATAAATTACTAGTGATCAGTTATATTTCACGTATTCCTAAAGGACAAAACTAATAGAATTAAGGGAATTTAAGGTTTGGGTTGAAGAGTTGTAAAAAACTTTATTCATTCGACATAGTATGTCTTCCTGGGATATACCTATTTTTATTTAAAAGAAACTTGTAACTATTCATCTTGGTATTTATTATCATAAACTAAACCAGGTTATGATAAAGAATCAATATCATCTTCCATTAAATGATTATTTTGTTGACCAATTTTGGGTATGTAATGGTAATCTATGATTGAATAATGATTAGGGTATCACCAACACTGAGTTCATACGGATTATATTTTAAAGGTATATTTCTAGACTAATTATTTTCATTATGAATATGTGGTTATTCTCTTTAGTCTAATCAATTCACAAGTGGTGTTTATCGAATTTATGCATCAATTATTTCAGCAATATCTTGTCACCTTTGCAGTGGTATTCACCAATAATTTTCTAGAGTTTTTTTAACTATGTAAAATCACGAACAATACTTGGGAATTGTGTTTGGTATCATATGGGAACATAAACATTGTGATAATAATTCAAAGTGTGATTTTATAATATATTTGGTCAGTTTCCCTAGATAGATCATTTCTGAGGAGGCATCTCAATATATCTTGAAATGGTAGATGTTTTTATCTCTAGAAAACCACTAAATCACATCTTTGAGATACATAGGTTTCTTTATTTATAATTATATTATTGATTCTTTATTCTGAAATTTTTCTGAATTTCAACTCTAATGAATGATTTCACAAGGAAATATGTTCCATTGTAACAGAGATACAAGTGGTAAAAATATTTTCAAGAGTGTAAGGTTAATCATACATCGACACCCAACATTAAGTATCAAAAGTTAGGATCAGGATATGTGGTCTGTTTTGATGCATGAGGTTCTGGTTTGGTATGTTTTATCATACAGGTAGATCATTTTGTAGTTTATGGGTCACTATAGTTAAGGGTGAATGGGAATGATTTCCAAAAATATGTTTTGATTCTAGCTACTGTAGTTCATACATTTAAAAAACAGTTCCATTATCTCTTTGGTGGGATGTTAACAGTGTTCAATGATCATAAAATCCTAAGACACATCTTTCCATAGAGATATCTGAATCGAAGGAATCAAAGTTAAATGAAATACCAACATATTTTTTACTTTTATTTTAGGTATACATTAGGTAAAAAACGTTTGTGGATGAATCATTGAGTATAAATTCATATATTCAATTTTTTAAATAGGTTTTAGATTACTAGAAACTGACGATGATCATAACTGATATACATTTGGATTTTGATGGGAAAGTTGATGTTTCATTTTTATTTCACGTTTCTTTTGTTGTTGATTTTATTGAGAATTCTAAATATGCTCAGACATCCGATCAAAAATTTCTAACCATGAGGTCAGAACTCATTGGTGGGGACCACTAAGGGATGGACACTAGAAAAAAAATATATGTTGTTTTTTAGTGATAATATTTTGGTTCCTCCAACTAATCAGATACACATTATTTCTACCTACCACCACTCAATATGGGCAATTCATCATGATATTTAGAATATTTTTAATTTGAGGAGAACACATTTTTGATGGTATGTAATAAACAGAAGGGTCACCAAATATGTATTAAGAGGAAATATCCATCAGAATTTCAAGGAAATGCACTAATATTGAACTATTATATTGTAATCATTTCCTATTCCTATGTGTTAATGGGAACAAATAGTTATGGATTTTGTCACAGGTCTACAGATAATGGTTTTGAAACATTATTCTATATGGGTTATTGTGAATCAACTCATAGATTTGGATTAGTTAATCCATATTCATGAATACAATATGGTGGAAGACATGTCAAAATTCAACAATTATAAAGTTATAAAGTTTCATAGTGTGTTAGTTATAATGATTCCTTACCAGGACCACAAAATTATATCTTGATTTTTAAAATCATTATAAAAATATCTCATAACACAGTTGACTATGAGTACAACTTATCATACTCAAATGGATGGATAGTTCATGAAGATGATCCAAAAGTAAGAATTCATTCTGAGAACCTACATTAAAGATTTTGGAGGCTCATTATGGGATAATATACCATTATGAGAGTTCTTATATATTAATATTTATTAGTACTCAATATGTATGGATAATTTTGTAATATATTTTTAACTATCCTTTACATTCTTCACATTGTTTGGTGGAAATAGGTGAATCATCACTTATTTGAACCCACCTTATGCATGAGAAAATAGAGAATATTTAGATGATAATGAAAATAATGGTGATAGATAAAAGCTATTAATAATCATTTTTTGATTATCCACATTTATCTTTATTATTTATTATTGGTGATAAAATTTTCTTTTGAGTCTCTCCCATTCCAGGGAATCATCATTTGTGTAAGTAAGGAAAATAATCCCCATGGTAGTTTTTCTCCTTTTAGATACTAGTAAAAATTTCTATTGTGGATTATCATTTTTATTTACCACTAAGATTCTGCACTATTAAAAATGTATTTCATGTATTAAAATTGGAGAATTACAAGCCTTAAATTGACCATGTAATTCAATGAGACCATATGGATATTGAACCAGATGATCTATTGATTCACATGATAATAATGATTATGGATACAAAAGATAATTTATTTCAAGGGAATTGTATAGGGTTGGTATGAGTCTTATGGAATCATGGTTAAATTTTTGAATAAACTTTGAACATCGTAAAAAAATGTCGGAAAGTGGTCTATACTTTTCCAAAAAACTGGATAAATCTAACATTATAACAAAGGATAGGGTAATGGTGGGAAGAATGTACTACACTTAGTTTCAAGAAAATTACCGTAATATTATGTAATTTGATGTAATATAATACTTCAGTTGAGTTTTGGGAGTTTTTAGAGTATGGTAGAAGTTTTTTTGGGAGATCATAATTGGATTATGGTAATGGGAATCGGTGAACCCTCTCTACAAAACTATGAAATAATTTTTTGGGGGTGAATAGTTTCAACATGGTTTGTCCAAAACATATGAATTCTTGGAGAAACATGAAGGTACAGGTAGTGGGAGAACCTCATTTGGAGAATTATTTGTCAAACCATTTGCGACAAACATGTGAGGGGATGGACTAGAGATAATGGAATGATCATGGTTGGCACACCGTTTGAGAAACAATGTGGCCTAACCATGTTGTGTTCATTAAATGATATGAAAATTAGACTTTAACTCAGTTTTACACCATGAAACTGTAATTTTTATCTTCTTCACCAAATATATTGAACTCCTCTACTTTTCTAGGCATCCTTGGTTATTTCATTTGATCCATACGGTGGTTTTTGACAAATCAAAGTGTGTGAGATCTCTAATATCAATGGAAAGTCTTTTTTTCTCCCTTTCCCCTCATATATCCTAATATTATTTCACCCAAAAACTAATATATAAAACATTTATGGATATATTTATTATGTATGCATATTTTTGATAATATATTTTTGGGAATTAATAATGTGAATAAGTTTTAAGTCATGATCTTGAGGTTTCATGTGTCATTCCTCATTTTATTTTACTATTGTGAGGTTGTTAGATTCTCTCACACTCTACTTGTTCTATAACATGATGTATTGATATTTAAATTAATCTCTAATACTTTTTTGTGAAATTGATTAGGTATTAGTTCCTAAATAGATGGTTTAAAAATTAAACACAGAAGGTGTTCCATTTATTTCTCGAATTTTTTTTTCAAATGAAATGGGTTTTTTAGAACAAAGCATATGTGGGTTTCCTGTGTTAACGAAATTTCATTGTTACACATTGTTGGATAATACTTGTTGTTGGTGTTATATTGGGACATGGTATATTGGATTAGGTGATGACTTGTTTGTGGGACTGGTCACTGCGTATGTGTATTGGGACTATCATTAGAAATGCTTGGAGGTGTGAGTTTTCAAATGATGATTCCATGTTCTTATGGTTTTGGGAACTACTTTGTTGTTTTATTATGGATTTTTAGAACTAACTATAATTATATATGGTTAAAAATATAAATTTGATCGAACTGTTTCTTTCTACCAACAATATAAGTCTTAGGTATTACCTATTGAGTTTTATATTGACCCCCTTCTTAGGAACATTGGTTTTATTCCAGATGTTTTTACTAAGAAAGATATAATGTAATGTTGTCATAATTCTCTAGTGACGCATCATAATTAAATTATATTGGGAGTTAAATTTTAATATTATAGTTTGTTTTGGGTGATTCATGGTTTGATGCCCCAAACATAAATTTCCCGTTATCTGCCCAATTTTACACACAACACGTAGATTCAGATCCAGACCAATGTTAAAATAAAAACTAGTATATTCACGATCATTAAAATATAAGAACAATAATCAAATAAAAATGAAGTAAAATATGATGTAATGAGTCCTTGTTCTTTGGAGATCGTCGTAGATTAATTACTTTATGTTATCGGTAAATGACCTATGTTTATCACATGTTGATTCTCAACTTCAAAAAACCAAGATCACCCCCTCAAAACCATATCTTCTGAATCACCTCTTCCTAGGATCGGTGTAGTCAATAGTAAAATGGAAAAGAGTGGTACATGCGATAAATGGGAGGATAGAGGGTGGTTAGGGTTAATTATAAACCTAAATAATAAAAAATAAATCCTATAAAATTTGTCTGATTGAGGTCCCCGTATGCACATAATGATTATGACTCACTTAGGTAAATATCCCCATTCCAAAACCAATAGATAATTTTGAAATCAATTTTGGATATTATTTTAGGATATATAAATGTTTAATCCCATGGAATATAATTTTTATTAATTTAATAAATATGAAATAATTTGAAAAAAATTTCTAACATTTAATGTTACTAAACAATTTTCCTAGGTTAAATGCCACATTCTAGAGTTAATAGAACTATCTATTTTTTTCCTAATGTCATTTAGCAGGATGAAAATAACCGTTAACATTGAAAAATTATTTAGGACTTCAAAATACCAAATTCCACAATATAAGGAAACCAAAATCTTTACATTATCTCGTCAATAATAAGTTTTTACCTCTAATGGAATAACCACAATAGTTATATGAGAATCTAACAATATAACCTCATGTAGGAGACTAGGACACCACCTCCTGATCTCCTATAGCATTTTTATTTATTTCCTATAATGATCCCAAATTGCTTTGAATCATAAAATCATCCCATCCGAAAACACTAATCAGGGATTCCATAACTAATATTTTATTTCTTCCATGTCCTACTTATCTTGACCTAGTATAGGGTAAGGTTTCAAACCATATAAAAAATTAATTTAAAAAACTTACCAAGATGTCCAACTCAACAACCTTTATGTTTTTATGTTGGGGACATCAAAAGGGTTTCAAACTCACAACCTTAGGGGGGGGGACCCAATATTATTCTCTATATAAAATCAAAACTCGCTAGAATTTGGTCTCAAGTATCTCAGTAAGAGTACCACAGAATAATTTTGATGTGCTAATATGATTAAAAATATCCAATAATATGATAATTGACACTGACAGGTTGAGGGAACAAAGGTAACATTAAACCCCTTATCCTTACCCCGCAAGCTATAGTCAGGATAGCGCATTTACACCACTATCTTCTGATAGTTCCTCATCCTCCATAAAATAATTGATATGTTCACCCCAAAACACAAGGTGAATGAATTCTTTACTCCAGAAAATAAGAAATGATACTATGAAAAGGCAATTTACACCCACATAAATAGATATATCATCAGAAACAATTCACCAAAACTCCCACCACACCACCAAAGGGTCACTATGTCTTGATAATTATTGGATAGTCAGCTCGATAAATGGGTCTCTTGAACTCGAAAAATCCAACATGACTCTATCCAAGTACATTAAAGATATATTTTTAATTACATCATATGATAATATACAGGAAAATCTATTCATTGAAAATAAAAAATAGAAGCATATATCAACATATACATCATCTTCTTGAAACCACCTGAAGTAGGTAATATCCTAAGATTCCGTGTTTTATTTGTTTCTCACATCAATAACACCACTAAGAGAAAATAAGATAGCGCCGTTCTCTTCAGATTTGGGTATGATCCTTATAAAACCATAGCATATCAAACCAAACTCACCAAAATGTGAAGGAATATTATGAATACACAAAGGGATGGGACCACTCATCATCATGGTCTACCTCCCAAATGAGTGAAACTTTATTTTTTTGACGGATCTCCCTGACTACTTGAAAAATTAATCACACACATAAACCTAGATTTAGGGTGACCATTCATCACTTAAATAACACTATAGGTTATCTTTATTCCATAAAAGATATCTAGATATCTCATTATCCATTCTATATCTCTCTTCAAATTGAAACATGGATAATCATTATCTTCCATGAGGCAGCTCTAGCCTCCTTACAATGCTTTAATGGTTTATATAAGTATCTTCAACCTAATAGTAAATGAAACAGTGAGAGGAAATAATAATTCCTAGGTGCTAAATAACATGCACACCCTATCCACTTTTATACATTTGACGTCAATTATCTCAAGGCCTGCCTATTCTGCCTACATGTAGATCATACTATGAATCTATTATCATAGTGATCAATATCCAAAACCTGTCTACAGTTTTGAGGTAAGGTGTCTATATAATGGTTGAATTACATGCTCAAGGTAATCATTGATATTTATAGGCTTACCAATATTGGAATCTAAAATGACCGATAGTACAAAACTTGTTCAAGGATCCACCTCAAGAACACTCTCAGTCAATAAATCACAGTAAACATCACACCGATCACAACTTACATTGATCATAAATTTATAGTTAAATATATATACCTTTATTTGTGTCATGAAAAAATTCAAGGGTGACACAGACCTCAACGGTGATAGAGTTTCACTACATAAGGTTAGAACGATAAAAAACTAAAAAAAAATGAAATCCAACCTCTATAGATAGTGGAACCACATCCTATATCATATGGGTTTCCAACCCTAATTTGGTACGGAGAACCAACACCCTTTCTCATCGGTGGTTTACCAACCCAAAGGTTGTATATAGAACCCACAACTAATAACGATCGAGGGGGGGGGGGGGTACTAACCTCTTGTTTGAACAAGACACACATTAGTAAAATGTGAACCTCCTATAGAGGAACCACACCCTATCCAGTAGAGGTTATGACCAACATGGATAAATGAATAATACCTTCATTCATTAAAAAAACGATCTCTATTGAAGGAGGACCCAAACCTAACCAAAATGGGTTATTTCAAACCCCACTTTGTAGTATGGGGTTCCCATGCATTGTTGATATCGATGGGTTATGAAAATATTCCTTAATGGAGGACGCACACTCCATGAATTATAATCTTTGATCCAATACCAGGGGGTACTAAAATCCAAAATCACAAATGGGGTACCACAAAATAATCAGACAACATATTAATAAAAAGGGGGTAACTAACCCAAGGGATGGTCCCTATATCCTATGAGCTCATAGATTAATCATCCTACAATCTAATTAAAAAACTAAGTGGGTAATTCCCATAATTTTTAGACATGGTAACAACCATATGAATTTTTAGAGAGCTCTCCCCATGAATCTAACAAATCTAAATTGAATATCGGGGCTCTCTTAATCCAAAAAATATTATTTGGTATCACTAGTGAATTCATTACTATGAGGGAAATCAATATCCTTATTCCATAGATAAAAATTCTCAATAAGATATCGGTCCATTGATTCAAAAAAATATGAAGACCCTATATGATGTGTAGACCTATAAAGATGGAAACTTTGATCAATGTCAAAAGAACCCAAGATAGTGACCTATATTAGTAGATTCATTGCATAGAAATATGTCAGCCACTGAAACCCAGATCGGTTCTTTATCCTGAAAACTAATCCTAAGCACCGCATACATTGTCACCCAACAAGTCTCAAACCAAAATCATGTGGCACTTATCTCCAAACTCCATCCCTTGGAATAATTCACTTTGATACCACTCTATCATGAACCAACCCAACAGTGCCCCACCTAGGGTGGGAGTGATTTTTGCATGACACTTAAACCCCACCTAAAATAGTTCATTAGATTGTGAATAGTGCTAAGAGGTCATAATAAACAATGGGAAGCCTTATTCTTAACATCCTATATTAAATAACACTACCAGTACAACATTATTTCTATTACCATGAAGGATTTAAAAGTCTAGTTTTAAAGAAAAAATATTTATGTTTAGCTTCCAAGAGACTGGGGGAATAAATATATAATGCCATGATATATCCATGTTGAACCCTTCTAGCTCTAGAATCCATCGAACTCCACAAATATCTAGCTCTAATGTATTAGTTCTGAAAGGTCACTAACAAGTAATTTATTTTAACAGACACTACATTTTTGGGTTAAGGATTGTGAAGGGGTGTGTATTAATATAACTAATATTATTCCCCAAATACATAATCGAAAAAGGGATGCATGTGAGTAAAAAACAGTTCTGAACCATACTATTACCCATCATAATATTAGAGAGAAAAACCTAGGAAAAGTCTTTCCCAAATCTTCTAAAATCAATGTTCACTCTATCCTCTAGGGGGATATGGAACAACACCAACATCTTCCTCAAAAAAAACATTAGAGACACCCCAAATTGTTCATATGCCTCAAGGGAGGACCCTTTCTTGCTCAACATTGTCCACATAAGACTAAATGAATTAGTCTAAACAAGGGAAACACCTGAAAATGACATTAACCCTCTCTAGGGATATATTAAATGATCCCCAACCAATGATGGTACAATTTACAATGAAAGAAATTATTCTTTGTAGAATATTTTCCAACTAGAAAGGTGAGTATCTAAGATGATCATTATATCATTATTCTCTGAACATGGCCCTATAATACACCATGTTCAAAAATGTATTTGGATGACAATGCCCAACTCTGTCATCACATCGAAGAAGATTCAATGTATAAAAAAACTAAAGGATAAACTCACCCCATCCAAACCAAAGAAATTCACACCACTAAGGATAAGAACAATTTAAAAACCTAGTGTCTAAGATCCTCCCATGGGAGAAAGGGGAACAAGCACAAGAAGGGGAACCACTACCAGAACATAATTTTCCCTAGAAGAAAACCAATAGGGAAAGAAATAAATCATCATATGATCCTCAAACAATTTTGTACACAAACCATCCATAGAGGGAATACATCATCAAAACTACGACATTAAAAAATTAATCCATCATTGGAGACCCACACCTTGCTGTTACATGTATCCTAAATGAGGGTTTACCATACCTGAAGATGGATCAATATGAGAAACAACCATTACCAAGATTAATCATCGCCATAATCATGTTGGGGATCCTATACCACAGTAAATGGAAAAGATCATCTATGAAGAGAACCTTCACCACCTAGAAAATAACAAATCGTGCCTCATGAGAGGGGATCTAATAAAACATAATTAATAATGGAGGACCCACATCCTTCTTGATAAGAGGTTCTATCTCTATTAACTATGATTACTACTCACTCCTTTACTAAGAACACTGGATAATGGAAATTATCCACATTTAGATACCACATCAAAAATACTACATAATTATCATCCATGGTTGTTCAATGAAGGGGAACATCAAGAGTGTTCTTCAATATCTACTACATATCCTTTTGTCACAATACAATATGAAACATGAGGTATAGAGAGAGGGATGTAGTGAAATAAAGATATATAGAGAGTATGTATATCTTCTACTGAACAAATATTTTTTATAGAGGCCATCTCTTATAAAGAGTGAGTGTCCAACTCCTCCATCCCCTAAATACAGGACGTATGAACCAATATTAACTATAAGGTATATAGAGAGAAATATATTTATTTATATGAGTTACATGCTTGAATATGAGCTGATTGAACCCTAATATGATGATGAGGGTACTACTCATGCTTTCCCAAACACCAGTGTGCATGCCACTTAATCTTCAAAGAGATACATAAATACCAAAAACTCTAAGAGGAAAACAGAATATATAAATACACATTCATTTTAAAACCTGAATTTTGATCATTCCACCAGAATTCCATAGTTCTCTCACCAACACTTCCATATTTCCAGTATCTATTACTATCCACAAAGGGACTGGGAACAAAAATAACCATTTAATTATCTCTTCAGAACATTTAATAGTTAAGGGGACCCCACCTCCATTTTATACAATATAAGATAATTGAAATGAACATTGAATATTTTAAAAACCATCTCTAGTGAGAGAAAATATAAAAATCTTTGTACATAGGATAACACATAGTGGGTCCTCGGAGTAGTTAATGTTTCAATAAAAATCCCCACTCTGGGCATGTCCAATGATGAACCTGGCATGTACTTCTCTAGTACATAGGGTGTCCCTATACAATACAGGGTGAGGGGGTTCATGGGTACCTATTCATGTACGCCACCCATAGATGTATTGTGTTACTTGGCATGGAATATTCAAGTGTACACCCATGTGAATCATATGGGTTCTTAGACATATACATGGACCATACCCATTACATATTCCCTAGGGTCCCTTCTACGTGTACATTGGAATTACATGTCATGAATACCCCATATCATAACTGAGTCAAACACAGTAGGCAAGTAAATTGTGTTATTGAGGCCACACTCTATGTAACTAGATATTCTTGATGAATATTTCTTGAGATCTATTTAATTCAACAAGGAACTATTGGATTCAAATCAATGCCAACTGGAAAATGTAGTATGGTCTATTCATGAATGAAAACAAATTGGAAGGAATAATAATCAAATCCAAATGAGTAGAAATAATAAATAATGTGTCCCTTCACATTTAGGATCATTAAAGGGTCAATTTTTCATGTTTTTCATATGTGTCACAAATTCATTGTGTTTAGATTCATTCCCATTATTTTTTGGGAATTACTCTTCTAAATCATCTCTTCAAAATCACATCTTCTTAGGATTAAATTCATCATTAGATGAAGGTGAAATAATCGATATTACAATAAATGGGAGGATTGAGTCCGGATATGTTTAATTAAAACCATAATTAATTAAAAAGTAATACCATAAAATGGGATCAACCTAGGGCTCATTACCCACTCATAGATTATACATCAACTTCGAAAACCCACATATTCTAGAAGAAACCACTATATCATAAGTCTATTTAAGAGATTTTTTTAGAATATATCAATATTTGAACATGTGAAATATAATGAAAATTTATTTAATAAATATTTAATATATCAATAAATTATTCAATATAAAATTTCACCAAACACTCTCTCTATGGTAAAAACCTCATTCTCGAGTAAAAAAGGAAATTAATTGTTTTTTCCTAAGGTCATTTTATAGGAATAAATTACTATTGTTTTATTCAAAAGGTATTAAGGCTCTAAACACCAAAAAACAAAAAGTAATCCACATAGTAAAAATAAAATCATTTAAAATTATAAATAATAGTTTATATTTATTATAAAATATTTGGTGGAATACAAAATATTTTAGTAAAATAATTTGAAGACATTTTGAGATCAAGGTTTTACATTTCTTAGACTGGGGAAGTCATTGATTTTTCATGTTGTAAGTAAATAAAAATTGTGATAATACTTTACATCTTATCTAATGTATGTTATGAATTTGTTGAGAATTTTTAAAATATTATACTAAATGATATTTTCAACATCAATATTCATTGGAACTAATATTTGAATACTAAAATATGGGAAAATAGATGATCTAAAATTATTCTAGATAAGGATTGGAATATTTTTGTACTTCAAAGCTATGGGGATGAATGTTTATAATGGAAATGTCTTGGTTAAAAGGTTAAAATGTAGTCCAAAAGAGGGAATATTATGAAAGTAAAAAAATAATGAGATATATGAAATTTACTACTGATTGTGGTTTAAGATATGATATAATAAAGTCCGGATATTTGGTGTTATATTCAGATGCGGATTTTCTACATATATTATTGATAAAAAAAGATAAGTGGAGGAATATTATTCATTATAAAAAAGTGTGATAGATGGATTCTTAGGATGAAATAAATTACATCACTCGATATAGTTGAGGTAGAGTACATATAGATGACATAATAAACTACCCAAATATTCTAGATAAAGCAATAATTTAAGGATATTTGTGATGATTTAAATACTCATATGATATTATTACATGATATAAATAATGAGATTGATCTTCTAAATAACATGTTACAGAAATCACACAGTAAAAATATTAAATTTTTCCCCCACATTATCAATTAATAGGATAAACTTGGAGTTGTTAATGTTGAGCATGTTGGAATGAATTAATAAATACTATTCATATTTATAGCATCATTGGCCACACTGATGATTGAGAATCATGATATGAATTATAGTATTGAAACATGTATAATATCATAAATAGGTGTACCATATCCCCCCTCTATATATGTGTCTAATTATTAACATGGTCTCATATTTATGATAGATTTTAAAATGAATTACCTTTTTGGTCAAGTATCAAAGTGATGTTCCCAATGTTTTCATTATATTTTTTTTCAATTTATCATTTAATTAAAGAATGTAAATATGTGATTATTTGATATGTTGAATGGATTTATTAATCAACCAAAATAGATGAAGGAGATACTCACATTTTCATGGTAAAATAACCTGATGCTACTACCTTTCGATGCTAGGACTGAAATATTTTGGGTTTTATCTATTTACATTAGATGATTTTTGAGATTGTACTAGTGTAAATGATAAATGATGATGTTGATAAAATACTATCTCTATTTGTCTACAAGAGTGGATAATAGGAGAAGGAGTTGGCTTCTAAGCTATAATTTGGACAACTTTTATATCTATATTTACATAGTTTAAAATATATTCAATGAATTAAAGGAAAATCTTTGAAGAATTATATTTTTAGTGTTTAGTATCACTTAGATAAAGGATTATAAAGTATGATTTAAAGGATAATGTGGGAAGGTAATGAGATTTACATAATTTATCTAAATTGAGTATTTATATTCTATAATGTGACTTCACGATAAGATAGATGATTTTTAAAATTATATTGATAATTCCCATTACTAGTTGGAACTATTCTGATGTGTTTTGAAGTAGTTTTTAGAAGTCCAAAATCTTTTTTTAGATATATTAGATTAATTATTTTCTTATATAATTTTGCGTATTTTTCTAAGGATTGAAAACTATGTAAATTTAAGGGTATAATTGGAATATCATAGGTTAAAATAAATAATTTTTGTAGGGTATAAGTGAGTAACTTCATAGGGTTCCTTAGATTTCATAAGGTACATACCTTTTAAAAACATCGACATAACGAGGTTCATAGAAAATAATCATTTGGTACCAATCTTTATTAGGGTATGTGCATTTCTTTTATTTAGTAATTTTATAAAGTAATAAAATCTATACCAAATTTTATAGTGAACAAGGAACCTTCATAAGGTTAATTCTAAGTAGAATTTAGCAAATTACTAAACTCTATGTTGGAATTTACAAGTTACAATAACACTTTATTGGGTATAATGAACCCTATGATGAACATTCCAAAGTTACATCTATAAATTATAAGGATTATCTGAGTTGAGGATAAATTTCAAAAAATACAAGAACCATATGTACATTGTAAGGTACATATTTATGTGGTATATAGAGAATCATATGGTAAAAAACATAGAATTATTTAGAGAAATGTTTTAGAGATAATGAATACTATAATATTTGATATTATAAGTAAATTAAATGGGAAGGGGAAAGATTCATTTTTTAATGAATATAATTTCGAAAATTTCCTTTTGATTAAACAATAAGGTTGATAGACAATTCATAGTACAATTTCATTTCCATAATATGAATTTTTGAGATAATAAACGGATTTACTTTCTTAGACAATTCTAATTTTTTCTAAATTATGATAGAGGAAAAATGGAATATTCTCATAAATTACAAACACTAAAAGTGTTTGTGATTCAATATATTAATCAATCTTATGGTGATCTTGATAAATTAATGAAATATTAAATTTTATTTCATGAATAATAAATATTTTTTTGAGTAGATGCTTGTGATGTTCGTTAAAGTTTAAAATATCACAAAATCATATGATTCAAGTTGAATGAAAAAAATAATGTTAATTTGAGTTCAAATATATTTTTTATATATTCAAATTGAGATATCTATAAAATTTTATAGAATCTCTCATGTTGAAAATGGAGATTCATACTATAATAATATTTTTTATTGTATGATTTTTATTCTATAATAGAGAATGATTTATCATTTGATATGTGCATAATTATTTTGAGAAAAAAATTCAGGAAAAATGAAATAATTTAGTGGTTTTATTATTAGATGAGGTAAAATGATAATGAAAAAGGATAAGGATGTTCTACTAAATTGATGTGTGGAACTATTCCATTCAAATTTTTAAAATTTTCATATATAATCATAGGGAACCCAAAATGGTTATATTACGTACATACTTTGTTTTTTATTGTTTTCATCTCTGGATACATTCAATTTTTATATGTAATAAATTATTAGAGAAATTTTATGGTTCCAGCAATATGAATTTTATAGTTTGTGACAATGCGAATATTAAGAATTATAGTAACATTGAATTATTATAGTACACAATAAACTAGATAATGAATGTATCAAAGTGATATACAGGAGAAGAAAAATGTATTCTTTCATGTAATAATATTAAGGGTAACATAACATAGATCTAAAGAAGAATAACCTCTAGTATCAAAGGGAAAAAAGTGAAAAAGAAGGAGAAACAAGTTCTATGACCACATATAGTGATACATTGTATATTTGTGGTTTGAGAAGAACTAATAATTAGAAATAAGGATGCTCTGAATACTTTAATTTATACTAAATATCTATAATATTCCAAGAACCCTATATATTAGAATACTAAAAATATATTCTATACCATATTTGAAGTTTTTCTTGCATATAGTGATTGAGTTTCATGGTATACTTCTTTACGATATAGAGTCATTCCATGATTCTTTGTTTGTTAATCATATTGGATCTTGTAGATTATGTTTCATCCTATTTATAGTGATGATCAACATAAATAGGTTAGAAGTGTTATTAAACCGATCCGATATGAAGATAAAGAGTCCATGGGATGGTGTTGGGTTTTATTATCTAATTTAGTGAAATAAAAATTTTGTATTATAGTGAATAGGGATACAGGATGACAACAGACCACCCCACTATACATTGATAATAAAATAATAGTAGATAATATGTAATTTTAACATTCTTATAACTTAACGGTGTATGATTCATCTATGGGGTTGGACATTTTAGAAAAATGTTGCCCATGTTTATTACTTTAATTTCTCTATATGTGGTGTATGTGATTAGATAAAGTAAACAGATCATGTATTTTCATAATTGACTAAAGGTATTTGAAAACTATTTTGGGTAAATGATTGAAAGAGTATATTTTTTATTTTGTAAAATTATTAACACACTTGATTCACCTTCCCTCTCAAGTGTTTATGCACTAATCCTAATGAGATTATAAATTGGTATCAAAGAAAAAGGTTTACTCTGATTGTATATATAATTTTTATTTTTTACTGTTCACAATATTATATTAACATTATATTCAAAATGATTCTTGAATAACCTTATATGTAAGATTATTTTTATATTGCTAATTTCATTTAATTGGAGGTTTTCACTATGACTTTTTAAAATAAGAACAATAAATAACTAAAGAATCTAAGAAAAAAATAGAAATTGTCAGTGGAAGCACCACAAGTTTTATTTTGTTTTATTAGTAAACATCTTGATAAATAGATTGACTATGGTTCCCCAAGTTATCCAAGATCAATCTCTTAGGAATATAAATTCAATTAATCACTCAGTGTTTTTTTAAAGTCAATTATTACTTAAATAAGTTTACCATAGAGGATGTAACTTATATATTTTAATATATCCAAAACCTGTATGATTAAATGTTACATATTGATATTAAGGAAAATGTAATGGAGGATTAAATAGCTAAAAGTATAATCAGTTTTAGAATAGTCACAAAATTGGTAAAAAAGGAACAGCCTTCTATACTCTTTAATAAAATAGTTTCTGAAAACGATGAAGAGTTGAAATGATCTATTTTAGGGGATGATGTTTTTGAGAATATTATTATGGTAGTTTTACATGCATTGAATATGCTACACAAAGTTTCTATAAACGCTAAAGATACATAAATAGAAGATAATTCAAATAGGGTGAAGAATATTGATAGTTAATTACATGAAATAAGAAAAGTGAATGTCGATAAAATTGGAAAGTGTACATGTGTATTATAAATAAGTATGAGATCATCTAAATATGAAAAATATATTTTCAACATTAAATTTCTTGATATGGAAACCAAGATGAAAGATCTAGAAGTGGATAAACACGGGACATTCCAAATAGTTGAGAAAATAATTTATACCACCCACAAAAATTACATGAATAATTTTTATAAATATACTTTAAATGGCGTAAATACATTCTAGTAACCATATCCATAGTAACACAAAATTATTTCATGGAATAAGGTAACCCATAGTCAATAAATGTTATTTTTACTAAGTCTATTTTGAGTACAAGTGAAGGATTAAAGTTATAATATATATAGATGTGAAACAAATATTCAATGAAATTAAATAGATCATGTAAGGGAAACTTATTCATTTATAATTAACCAATACACCCAAAGGGAAACCCAAAAATTGGGAGTATATACTAAAATAGAACTACTAAAATCTAGGGAGGCTGTATAATGTAGTAAATGAATAAGACTTATTGGGTATTTTTGAAGCTACTAATAGTATGAAAAAAATTATATAGACTGTTGGAATAATATGTTAACACATAGAAGTGATAATATTCATGAATATAGAAGAGTAGTGTTGAATATTTGAAAAACCTTGTTGTATAAAAGAAGATTTCATAAAATTAGGGAAATATGGCATGAATGGACTGGTTATATTTCTTTAAAAATATTTTTGAGGAATACTAAAAAGATAAAAACAATTATGAAGAGTGTTTTTATATTTAAATACAACATAAATTATATATTGATGAAAGGGTAAATGCACAATAATACAATAGCGAACGATGGAGTGTATTTATACATTTGAGAAGAAACTAGTGAAGATGAATTTGGAATCAACCACTTTTATAAATATGGTGATTAAATATGAGAGAGACGTCAAAAAAAAGAACAAATATGATCTAATATGGAATTAGTGGATAAATAATTTAAGATTACCATATGATCATTAATATTAAGAAAAATGGTTTGAAATATTGTATCTAAAACATATTCAATTAGAAAAATACATATGGATATTGTCTTGGTGTCTTCGATGAAGAATGTGAAAATTCCCCAAAAAAGGGAGGCATAAAATTTCATAAAGAGGTGCATGGAAGGGTAATGAAGGCATAAAACATTACTACAAAGTTTATTTAATGTATTCCAAAATAATAAAAATTATTTAAAGACAAAATAAAATAATAAATGACTCTAAACAATAAAGCTAGTGCTATTAAAAGAGATATTTTACACATGGTGAAGGTTAATCATGTGGAAACAATGTTTTAAAATTTTTACTACCCTAGTTGGATGAGGATGTGACGATGGTCAAATTTTACTAGAATGATACATCTCTATTTTACTAATTGAATAATTCTATTATAATACCCATTGATTTTAATGAAATATTTCTCATCAAATAATTTAGTTTCTTCAACATCATACATTACCTAAAACATTGAGTTTAGACAGGAAATATTCTCATAAAAAAGTAATTGGATTGAATGGTATGGATATTACTAAAATATTATAAAAATTTATTTTTTAAAAGTATAATAACTGAATTCATTAGCTATTAATTAATCATTAAAAAATAAGAAACATTCAAATTTAATAGAGTTTTTTATAAAGAGTTATTATGTGTGAAATATAAATTTTTATTAATAAATTAAATTAGTCACCATTGGAGTTTTATTTTAAAGAAATTCATATATTATTTACTTTATATTTTTTTCTAAAAATTCATTTAATATTTTCTTGGATTAGGATAAGAATTAATCTAGTTTAAACCATATATACATAATTGTTTCTAAAAAAGGTTTTATCGCACTTTTTGAACATACATTAAATTAATTTATTCAATTTTTTGTTATTTAATTAGATAATATTAGTTAAATAGTAATAATCTTGGGATTCAAATTTGATAAATATTCCCTTTTTATTTTTGGCCAATATAAAAAATAACCACGATAATCTTTATCACCTTAGTAAAGGGAAAACATTGATAATGTAGGATTAAAATACATGATAAAGACATATGTTTTAATGTTATTTCTTATTTTATTAATTTAGTTATACCCATATATACTTAGGATCAAATTTTTAAATTTTGGGGACAATTATAAATGAAAATTACTTATATATTATTTAAATTAAAAAAAAGTTACAAAATGTCTATCTCTTAGTTTAAAATATCAATTATAGGTTCATATAGACATAGAAAGTAATTATGAATTAAGAATAGTAGTAATTTTATTCTCAATTAAATTATATTCACGATGGTAATTTATTTAAAAAATTTTGTTATTATGTAATTACCTTAAATTCTTACACGCCACCAAACCGATATTTATTAAGTTGATGAAAAAATAAAATAATTGGATTAACAAATATAAAATGTGATATAATTTTATTAATTTTTATATTTCCACGACTTTTATAGGTTTATAAGACATATTATTGTTGTTTTAAGAGATTATATTACAATAGAATGTTTTTATTTTTGTCTTTTAAGTCAAATTGAAAGAATACTGTTAAAATTGACAATAATGATATTTTATCAAAATAATATTGTATTAAAATATTATTATATCATAAAAATATTGAAATAATACAATGTTGATATTATATGGTATAAAATTCCATAAATTGGAAATTTAAGGGAAAAGTTTTACCATATATGTACAATTTTTGACCCTTTAATATTGAAAAATTTGTTAATGTAGTTAAAATTAAAATTGATTAAATAGGTGCTAATTAAAATGATAAGATTTAAAATAACCCCAAAAATTGTTTAAAATATAATTTTAAGTGGTATTACAACCTATCCTACATTTTATTTAAATTTGAGGCCATTTGGAGGAACTTTCTAGAGAATGAATTTACTATTATTTAATCTTTTATGAAATTATAAAAGTTTCCCCACCTCAATTATAATAGGGAACCTCCTTCCTCATTTATTTACACAACATTGATCTTTATAGGTCATAAACAATCTTCCAACACTTCTACTAATATTCCATAAAAACATTCCTGATATATATGTTTTCCAAAAAGTCTAAAACTAGTTCCATTTATAGGAGATCTAAAGGAGTCATTTCAAGGAAAAGGCAATCGCCTTACCCGATCAATTTCTTTTATACTCTTCTTATGCTCCTCTAAATATATGGTATTTGTCACTAAATAATCAATTCAGTATCCTAAATATTATTTATTATTATTATTATTATTATGATTAACATTTCTGTTTTCTCCCTCTTTCCATTCAAATGAGAAGTGAAGGTATCACTTGTGCATACTTATGAATTACCATCTCCATGTGGCGAAACTATTCTTTTTTTTCACCATAATTTATGGATGGATATTTTAATGAGTTTAATATTTATAAATGATACATATGACATAATTATACTTTTTTATTTATAATATAATGTTTAACTTATTAATATACAATCATTTGGGAAACTAAAACATCATATGTGAGTACATGTGGACTACCACCTCCACGTAGAGAAGCCATTAGTTTTTCATTTATATTTTAATTTCATGGTAATAAGGATTAATTTGATGAATATATATGATATATATGATATATATGATATATATTATATATATGACATATATGATGTTAAAATTATATTGTGAAGGTGAAATAATAATTACATTTCTTTCGTTTTATTTTTTAAAAAATGAAAACTATGTTCATGCGTACATATAACCTACAATCTCCACGAACATTTTGATTAATTTTTCGATCTCAAAATATTATGGATGGTTATATATATATATATATATATATATTGAATATATATGATATTTATATCATGATTAATATTCTAGTGATGATGGAACCAATATAAATGTATAAGGACATGAACTACTATGCTAAAATACTTATGGTAAACAAAACATTTAACACTCAAGAGTGATGATTTTAACAAGTAATTATTGAAAAAAGTGGTGTTTTAATGTTATAAATGGGTAATGTATGATATTATGATTAATAACAAGAATCATATATATAATTACAAAAAATTTGAATTTTTTATCCATTAGAGTAGAGTTCTTTTGAAGTAAGGATAACTTGAGGTAAGGGTCTCATGTTACAATCTGATTTTTATTAGGGTTTTTATTATTAATTTTTAATTATGAAATATTATGATCATAATATCAAGATACACCTAATTGTTTTCTCATATAGTTATTTATTGATAATAATAATTTTTTTATTTTTATCACATTAATAATTCAAGGGGCCAATATATATATATATATATTTTAATGAAAATTGACTATATTTCCTTATTAGTTCTAAATAAATAATTCTTCCATATCCATTGTTTTATAATATATTTTAAAAAATGATTTTAATATTATCATATTATTTTTTTAATTTAATTTTACTCATGTTTTAATTTTTACAATGTCATTTGAAAGGAATCTTTTTTTTCAAATGATGAACTTTAGAACTTTTCAAAAACAAATTATGGGAGGAACTTTTCATGGACTTATATGATAATAATGTATTTTCTTACCCCATTTACTTATTTTTTAATTGAATAATACTTTAAAAGATTATATGTATTTTCTAAAAAATGTTTTCCTATGTATTTACATATTTTTATTACTATTCGATTTCTAAAATGGAAAGGTTAATTTCCTCAAGAATATTTTAATGATATTTTATTAGTATTTCTATTCGTCAAGGAAAAAAATACTTAATTTAACTTAAAATATATTTGGGAAATGATCCAATGATACTACTCTTATTATTTCTATGTATAGTTTTTTATGATGATAAGATTTCTATAAAACCCATTTATTTTCAATGAGTTATGATATAAATAATTGTTTGCGAAAGTCATCTATTTTTTGATGGGATATTCTGTGATGAAATTTGTTTGAAACAAAATCATTTTATATAGGTTATGTTATGATGTAGTGTTAATTAATCCCAATTATTTTCATGTATCCTGATATAATTAATGATTTTTTTAGGTGTCACATAAATCTATGACTTTCATTATGTGATTTGTGAGACCTACATCTACCTCAAAATGAATTGGGTAAATATTGATATATAATGAGAAAAATAGTAATGGAATTGGGTGTGAACAAATTTTTTCCAGGGAATTTATTTCACTATAATAGTCTTGGTAATGTACCATGAATTATATGATGATTTGGGGAGTAATCACATTCCACTATGACAGTCTTATCAAAGAGCATTGAATAATATGAAAATGATTTTTTATACTAATGTATATTGAAAAATTCTATATATTATTCTAATTTTATGCTATCATGGGATATGTTCTTTGATTTTTTTTGATTCATGTATTATAAAAAGACAATATTTATTCTATGACTTAGTATTATCATTTATGATATGTAGGGTGTGGTTTCAAAATTTTAGACTCCTATTTTCATAACCTTTTCTCTTGTTATTATTATATTATTATTGATATCTCCCTTGTTAATCGTTATTGGGAATATGAGATCACCCGTTTCTTATGTTTTCTTTTCAATTGTTATGAAGAAATGTATTATGTATGATTTTTCTATGATGGGTTATATTTATGAATAAATTAGTGGGAGATGATGTAGATATTTTATGATCCAGTTTTTTACATGTTTCCAAATATACTAGACCTAAATTATTGTAGCATGGATTGAAATGTTATGTAATTAATTTTCATTTATTTAGATATAATGTATATGTATGAAATGTATGGGTCCTGATAGTTGGAATTAGAGTGAGGTTTATTTAAACTTTTGAAACTAGTATGTGAAAACTTCATTGAGATATCTGGGGATATATAAAGGATAAGTCTAAGTGTAAGATTAAATCATAATGTTTTAGTAATGGTAAACGTTTAACATGGTGTAATATATGGTTTCATTGAAGAAGGTTTCATGATTTTGAAATTATATAAATGAATTGTCATGATTTTGTAGTTTTCCACAATGATTATTATTTTTTACCCTTTGCATTTTGGTTTTAGTCAACGGATTGAACATGATGAAATTGTGTTAATGGAGAATGATATGGAAACATAAATTATTTTTATTTAGAGAAATTGAATTTTATGGGATATGGAATGAGAAATATTTTTTCCTTAATCATAAAACATTCTCATGCTATGAACCACACCGAGGTTCCAAACAAAAAATTAGGTAACACCATTCATTCGAGTCCTTCAAGAGACAACACCCACCTTCATTTAGCAGGTTAACTAATCAAATATTCATTGAGAAATGGATTAGTACATTTGAATAGATATTTCCCATTCACTAGTTTCCAAATCCAAGGAATGTTTTTCAACTTTTTTATTTTTTGGAAGGTGAAGCAGATCATGGTCGAATCATATCAAGAACACATCGAAATATCAAAATTTAAATATATGGAGTAGGATGATTTTATAGAATTATTTCTCAATAAGTATTTTCAATATCTTACTTAAATGAAAATGGAATAAAAATTCCATAAGTATAAATATATTTATGATCAATATTTTGGATCTTATGTGGAAAATTTCACAAGACATTAAAGGAACGCTTCTTGTATTATCATCAGACCTAAAAGTAAGGTCGATCGATTATTTAGTAGATTAAACCATTTATATATAAGGTGTTATCCATAAGGGACTTTAATAGATATTATTAAATCATTTGATGTGATATCAAGGTCGATATGGAGATTAGTGTAACCAATAAATCATAGGGGATTGAAATTAAAAGAAACATGGAATTAGAATGAAATTCTAAAAACCATAGAGAGAAGAAGACGATCCTTCCATTATACTATATGTGTGTAAGGAATCATGAGGGATGATTCCTTTATGGAACTGGTAAATGTTTCAAGGGTTGAATGGAAGATCATCGGGAGAACGAATACCAATGTAATGGGAAATATTTAGGTAATGATGAAAATAGAGAGAAAGATCTATAGAATGCACCACCTATACACCAATGTTTTATATGAAAGGAGTTTGGGAATTTTTATAACCCATGGCCTAATATGAAATTCCAAAAACTTATTAATCCTATTGAAAATTGTAAATATCATATGATCAGTTTTTTCGATGAGGGGTATGATAACAATGTCATGAAATGTAGAATTACCATCCAATATACAACGGATGATGTCTTAATTGATTCTAGATCTACCAAATAATTTATATATAAATATTTATCTATGGGCATCACAATACCACCTCAAAAATTAGATATCGAGGTAGAATTAAAAACCCATAATGGCACTATGGTCAAATCCCAAGTCTATGAATCTTCTATGTTTATTGTTTGTGGGAATGTGTTTCATGAATATCTATTAATTTATCATTTATTTGAATTTGATTTTATTTTTGGAATGTATTTCATTTCATTACCTAAGTACCACATTGATTTATGAGGAAGGGTAGTGAAATTTTTTATTCCAAACTAATATACGATTTTCTACGAGTGTGATGAAAAAAATTATCTTCTGTTGGAAGTAACATCAATAATTTGGGCCATTATTCCTATTTAAAATAGGTGTTTATCTAAAATGATTGTTAATAAACTCAAAAAAATATTCCTATTTTTCATAAGTTTATTGATGTCTTTTAGGAAGAGTTTCTTGGTCTTCAACTGAATCATGAAATTTGTTTTTCAATAGAACTCAAACCTGGTTCTTCAAATACTTCCAAGACTGCATATAAAATGGATGTAATTATGTTAAAATAAATAAATAATTAACTCTAGGAGAATATTGACAAGGGACTCATTCATCTATGTGTGTCACCAAGGTGTGAACCTATTCTGTTTGATGAATTATCCGATCAAGTTCATGGAGATAAATAATTTTCCATGATTGATCATTATTCCATATATAATTAATTCTAGATCGATAAGTAGTATATACACAAAAAACATTTTATATAAGGTATGGAAACTATAAATTTATAGTGATAACTTTCAGAATTACTAATTCTACCATTATCTTCATGGATGTAATGAATAGAGTCTTTATAGATTACCTTGATCAGTTTATGGTAGTTTTTATTGAAAATATTCTTATTTACTAAAATAGAAAGGAAGAAAATTAAGATCATTAAAAAAATTCAGAATACCCAAATGAGAGTATAATGTTTATAAAAAATTTCCCAATTGAGATTTTTGGATTATGAAAGTCTCATTCCTGGGTCATATAATCTCAATTGAAGGTATATCATTACAACATTCAATGATAGAAGTTATTGAACATTGAACTAGACTAAACACCATGATTGGGATCTATAGTTCTCTTGGATTAGATACAAATTATAGGCCCTTTGTGCACAATTTTTTATTGTTATTGAATACACTCATGAATTCAACTTATATGGGATCTAAGTCCCATTGTATGGATGAATATGGGTATTTTTTTATGGAATTTAATAGAAGGACAATGAACACACTTTTTTCACACACTATACATACTGTGAAGAAGGATTTGTAATATATATAGATTCATTAAAGAAGTTTCTAGGATGAATCCTCATGAATAAAAATATTTTTATTGATTATTCCTCACAATAAATGATTATTTATGAGAAAACATACCCTACTTATGATTTAGAGATAGTTTTGGTAAATTTAGCAGTAAAGATATAGAGGAATTATCACCAAGGGGAATGGTATGAAATATATAATGATCCCAAAAGATTAAAGTATATTTTCACTCAAAAATAGATGAAAATGTTTTCTATAATATTGTTAGACACAAATAAATATATTTAGTTCCCTATACATTACCACCATGATAAATTAATCATGGTGGAAGATTCACTAAGCCAAAATGATCATGTCTTCTTTTTTATGAAGAGGATTTGAAATGATCCAATATTTTTGGACTTATAAATTATGTATTTTGAAATATTTATTTAAGGGGAAAAATTGTATCTTTCCAAAAATAGTGTCAAACTATCTATTCAAGTGAATATTAAATAAGAGAAAAATGAATACATATACCTGTAAAAAGGTGAGAAATATTACCAAGTGGAAATTTAATTATGAAGGAATAATAATGTTCAATAAATATGTCTATGCCCCTTCAACACCAGATTTATGAGAGAGTAAATGGATTAAGAAAATAGTTATTTATTCTCTATTAATATTGGATTTATGAAGATGTATATATATTTTAGAGATTATATCTTGTGATATTTTATGATGAGGGATATTCTTAAGTATGTTTGTTAATGTTTGATATGTTTGTAAATTAATTTTGAGAGATAGATGTTTAAGGGGATGTGTTAGGTCAACTTGGTCAAATAACTTGAGGGGGGGGGGGGGGGGGTGAATCAATGTATAATAGATTGAAACAACTTCCCCTTCAAATCTTTTTTCTTCATTAAACAAAACTAACTTCTCTATTTATCCTGTAGCAATATAGGAACATAAATGTAATCATGAAAAAGACACATTAATTTTTACTTACTTCAACCTTATTGTGTTGCATCAAAGGGTCATACCAAAATGATGTGTTTATGTACCATAGCCACTAAATCTTACTCCCAATTACAAGGCTTGTGCTACATATTTTATGATCAGGGCCACTACCTTCACAATATTTTTTGTCTACTAACTACATTCCTAAGGGTCACTCCCTTTGTCTCATACTCTAGCTTACTACCAGTGGAAAGAATCACCTTCATCATCTTTCTTTTCTCACTGATCCTTGAAGGGATCTACTCATAGTTTATGGACTTTTAGGTCCCTTTATTTTCATGAAATAATGCATCCTAAAATATAGGTAGATCCTCTTTTGATGTCCCTTTTTCAAACGTGTATAAAATCCAATTTTTTGTATAATATTATGTTTGTAGAAATTGATTTCACAAACTATTGTAGTGATATTTCATGCTTCTATGAGTCCTCCATGAACCACTTGGCCTAATCGATGAACTGTATAATGGGTACGCTTCATAGACCACCTCCTCCTTTAACTGCTTCCACTTCCGTGAACCATTTTTCTTTACAAACCACTTCTCCACTACTTTCTCATACTATCCCATCTTATGATTACCATATTTTCTTCCATGTACCATCCTTGATTTCATGTACTACCTTTGGAGTTCCTTCTTCTATGAAACACTTATTCCTTTGCGGGATTTAGTTCCTCAGAAAATCCTTTCACAAAAATTACTCCTGTGAGCTGCTTCATCCTTCACAGAATCCACCTAGCTATCCTCTTTCGAACATGGCCAAATTCCCTGAGAAAAATGATTTATTATAAAAAATACTCTATGTACTAATGGGATTAATACTTATTATATAGGAAATAAGATTATAAAAATCCATTATTCTAATATTTAACCAAATATTCAATGTGGTACCTCCTCCACTACATATCTCATCTCCCGTAAATCGTTCTTCTTTATGCAGTTGGTGTACTACCTTTTTTATTTCTCAAAAGCCAAAATAACAACCAATTATTCATGAATAAAACCCTTCGTGGCTTATAAAATCATCGCTTCTTTTCCACGAATGACAAGACACCCGCGTACTGTAAGTCTCTTGTGAACTGTTTCCACCTTCCACATACTGCAAGCCTTCCCACATACCATTATTCATGCCATGAAATATTTCTGCCCCAGGAACCATTTCTAGTACTAAGTACATGTACTATGCTTTATGGTCAATGTACCTTCCTTCATGGTCCACGAATAGTTCTCTCCTTAACTAAAACCTTCCTTTTCCAAAAATAAAATACTTAATTTTGAGTCCCTCAAATTTGGAAAACACTGGGAAATTACACCACCTTAAACACCTACATTGGAAAACACCAACCATACTCATTTATGGTCTTCTAGATCTGTAAAAAAACACAAACACAACAAAAAAATTGATAGTACACATTGAGGTATTTTTTTTTGCAATAGTGTGTTATAACAATTACCCATACTTGAATGGAAATGGGAAAAATTCACTATGGATTTAGTTGTTAAACTCCCCAAAATATCAAAAGGGAATAATTATATTTGGGGCTTAGTCAATCACCTTATGAATTAATCATAATTTATTTCCATTATAGAAGATTTATCTCTAGATCAACATACTAGGATATACATTAAGGAAGTGGAACGATTTCATGGTGTACAAGTATCAATTATATCTGACTGGGATTCAAGGTTTACCATGATGTTTTGGAGAAGTATTTAGTAGGATATAGATAAAAAGTTAAATTTTTTCACGTCTTATTATCCTCAGATATATGGTTAGTTTGAGAGGAAATTTATCCTCTAGAATATATGTTTAGATATTTATATAAGTATTTAAACGGTGGTTGAGATCAACACCATACTTTGGTGGAATTTTCGTACAAATGTAGCACTAAATTTAGAATTCAGATGGATCCTTATGTATCCTTATACTTGTCGCAATGAATTTATAGAAAAAAAATAATGGGATCTCATATCGACGATGAAATATAAGACAAGTTTAGATAAAATCAAAGGCACATAAGAGCATCTGAGATTTGAAAAAAATTTATACTGACAATGATCATATATATCTAGAGATTTAATTTCATGAAAATAACTCATATGAAAGTATCCCTTGAAGAGAGTAATGATATTTAGAATATAGGGAAAGTGAATCCATATTTATATCATTCCGTTTGAAATTATTTATTGTATCGGGATGACAACTTATCTATTAGTTCTTGCACTGAATCTATCTAAATTTCATGAAGTGTTCCTTATATATCTCCTCAAGAAGAAGATACAAGCCCCTTCACATGTACTAAATTAAGAGATAGTATCACTAATGAATGATATTTCTTATGAAGAACAACCAATATAGATTCTGGATTGTATAGAGAATGTGCTACAAAACAAGACCACTGACTTGGTCAATGTTTTGTAGAAAAACCAGAAAATTGAGGAAGCTATGAGAGAAACTAAGGATTTAATGAGAAAATTTATCCTTATATAAATTTACTAGTGTGATTATGTTATAGTGGTAGATTCATTTTAACGAGGGTTGAATCAAACCCCATGATATTTTTATGAAATATTTCTCTTTAAATAATATTATTTCTTAGATATCTCGTTTTACACACAACATCGAGTTTAGATGGACAATGATAGAGTTTTAAAATATAATTGTAACCCATACATTAGATTTTTGGGTATTAATAGGAATAAATAAATTTTGAAAATTTATGTTTTTCACATTTATAAAATGGATTCATTAAAATCAATCAATTATAAATAAAAAAATCACATAAAATTAAAGGAGTTATTTTTTCTAAAAAAATATATTTATGTTTGAAATATATTTTTAAATGAATAAATTAAATTAATATATATTGTTGAATTATTTTAATGAAATTTAGTTATTATTTAGTTGTTTATTTTTTTAAACATTAAATAAATATTTTCTAGGAACAAGGTACGAACAAATCTAGTTTTCCGCTTAAAAATTGTCATTTTTCTAAAAATAGATTTGTTCACATTTTTCATATATAACATAAAATTAATATATTCCATTAAAATGTATATAATTAGATAAAATTAATTACGTATTTATAAGTATGAGGATTAAATTTTTTAAATACTCCACTTTTACTTTTGATCAATATAAATAGTAACCGTGGTGAAATTCATCACCTTAGTAAAGGGTAAATCAGGTTAATCATGGTTAACAATAAGTGATAAGAAAATATTTTTTTAATAACATTTATTAATTTTTGAATTTAATTATAACCTTATCACCTTAGGTTAAAAATATTTAGTTTAATTGATATTATTCTAGGAAAATGACTTATATATTATTTAAAGCAATGAATGTTAAAAAATGCCACTCTCTTAGTTTTAGACATCCTTTACTAGTTAACATACGAGAAAATAGTTATTAATGAATCATATAATTACTATTGTTCAAAATGAAATTATAATCTTGACATTAATTTCTTTATAATTTTTAGCAATTATATAATTACCTTAAAGTCTCACACAATACCAAAATCGTATTTATTCAATTAATGAAATAATAAAATAGATGATTTCAAAAATATCTAAAGGGATGTAATTTTAGTAATTTATAGTTTTAAAATAATTTATAAGATTATATGACGTATTATTATTATGTTAAAATATTATACTCAAATTAAAACATTTTCATTATATCTTTTAAATCAAATTAAATGAATAGTGTTGCAATTGACAATAGTGATATTTTATCGAAATAATA
Source organism: Viscum album (assembly GCA_963277665.1). NCBI lineage: Eukaryota > Viridiplantae > Streptophyta > Magnoliopsida > Santalales > Viscaceae > Viscum > Viscum album. The sequence goes on along the minus strand of OY728119.1, from coordinate 801,328,323 downwards.
TTTTATGAAATTATTTAAAAAAAATAAAAAACTTTAAAATTGATAAGGGTGGTATGATAAGGTCTAATATTTTAAAACATGGCCATTTATGGGCCTCTTCTAACCTTATATATAAAAATTAAAACCACTTAATATTGAAAATTTTGTTACCATAGTTAAATCTAAAATTGGTTGGCTTAGGGTAAATCAATATAATAATGTTAAAATGAAATAAAATCATTTATGAACATTATTTGTTAATGTTATTATGAACCCAACGAAAATTATATTTGAATACCTATTCATTTAGAGGCATTTTTTTTGAGAATGAATTTACTATAATTTAATTTTTTGAGAAATTCCAAAAGTATCCCTCATCTCAGTCCAAAATTGGAACCTCATACCACACTTATTTACACCACATTTATTATTTTAGTTAAAAAATACTAAACCATTAACTCATAAAAACTTCTATTAACACATTATTAAGGTTACTTTCTTCCCAAACAATGAACCCTAGATCCATTTAGAGGAGATCAAAAGGAGTCATTTCAAGGAAGACGTAATCGCCTTAACCGATCACTTTCATTGATACTCTTCTTTAGCTCATCTAAATATAAGTTATTTATAATAATTTATTAACTTAAAAATAATAAATATTATTAAATTTTAGTATGATTACTAAATCACCCATATATACTCTCTTTCCCATCAACAGAGATGTGAAAGTATCGCTCGTGCCTATGTACGTCTTACTGTTTCCACGTATCGATACAAGTCATTTTTCATAATCTTATTTTATGGATGGGTATTATAAAGTGTTTAATATATATATATATATATATTATTTATGAAATAATTATACTCCATAATTTTAATATAATTTCTACCTTCTTACCATCCAATCCATTGAGAAATACTAATATCTTTTATGTATACATGTGTGCTACCACTACGAAGTGATGTGATTAAATTTTAGTTTATATTTTACATTTATAGTAATGATGATTAATTTTAGGAATATATATGATATTAAAAACATCATTAAAAGGATGGGTAACAATTAAATTTCATTAATTCTATGTGTTAAAAAATAAAAGCAATGTTCATGCGTACATACGACCTATCATCTCCACGAACAATGTAATTCATTTTTATACCTCTAATTTTTATTGATAAATATATTTAAATAATGAATATATATTTTATATATATCATGATTAATATTATGTATATTTTTGGAGTAATATAAATGTAAAAGGATAGGAACTATTGAGCTAAAATACACTTGATAAATGAAAAAGTAATCACCTAGAAATAATGATTTTAAGATGTAATTATTGATAAAATGGGAATTGAAATATTATAATGGGATCATATATGATATTATAAGTATGAATATACCCATGAATTATAATTATAACAAATTTAAATTTATTATACAGGTGGTTATATTTCTTTTGATGTTATGCGGACTTGATTTAAGAGATTATGTTACAATCTAATTGTTTATAAGGGTTGTTTATGAATAAGTTGGAATGATGAAATATTGGTATCAAAATCTCAGTAAAATAACCATTTTTGTTGAAATTTTGGTATTTATTTAGAATAAAATTTTCTGTAATATTTTTCACTTAAATTACTCAAGAGACCAACAATTTTATTTTAATGAAAATCGACTTCATTTATCTCTTCAATCAAAAAACCATTTTATTATATGTCCATGTTTTTATAAAATTTTTTCAAAAATGTTTTTAATATTATCCTACGAATTTATAAAGCAATTTTTACCCATAAATACCTTTTTAAAATTTTTTTTAATGGAAAATTTTTTTTCATTTTCAAAATGAGGTACTTTTGGTATTTTCTAATAAAATAATGGAAAATATGTCTTTTAACTTCTATAGAATGAAAATATTTTCCCACTGTCATGAATAGTTTTTTTGTTGAATCTTACATTACATGTATTCATTGTACTTTTCATAGAAAACTTTTTTAATTTGTATTTTCATATTTTTTGAATTTTTTATTTGATAATGGAGATGTTATTTTCCTCGAAAATTTTTTTAATGATATTTCATTGGTCTTTTTATTAATCAAAAAAACAACACTTTATTACCCATATCATTTACTTGGTATATGATCCGATGATACAATTATTATACATTCTATATATGGTTTATTATTATGGTGATAATATGTATATGAAACCAATTTCATTTCCACTTGCTATGCTATGGTGAAATGTTTCTAAAACCCATTTATTTTCCATGGGTTATGCTATAATAAAATGTTTGTAAAACCCATTTGTTTTCCAAGGATTATTCTATGATATAATATTTATATAAAATTCTTTTCTCATGTGTTAAGATATGATTAATTCTATATGATATTTTATAAGACATGTTTATGATTTTCATTATGTGATGGGAGATACCTATATCTCCTTAAAATGCATTCGGTAAATATTGATATCTTAAGGGATAAATAGGGCTGCAATGAAGAGTGAGACCAGTTCAATAAGGGATATCTTCCATTATTATTGTCTTGGGAGTAAAAATTGTATACTATGATGCTTTGGTGAGTGAACCCATTCCATAATTACAGTCTTCAAAAAGATCCATGAATGGAAAGTAAATGATTTTAAATTGTTATGTATAAAACCAAATTCCATGTCATATTCCATTGTTATGCTCTCATGGATCATTTTATTTGATTTATTTTTCATTAATGTCTTATGATCTAAAAATATTTATTCTATGAGTCAGTATTATGAACTATGATATGTACGATATGGAATTTATATGTTAATATCAAGTTATTATATTTTTTTTTATCTTTTTTACACTTATATGATCATTGATATCTCCCATGTTTATCCTTACTGAGAATCAAAACTCATCCTTTCCTCATGTTTTCATTAACAATGTTATGATGTAAGGTATTAAGTATTAAATATCTTATAACTCCCCGAGCCCGCTCTTCCGGATTCGGTGCTTGAAAATGCTGTGTAATTTTTATTTTATTTTATAAAAGTAATTAAACAATTACAGAACACTTTAATGAAACGAGGATCTTTTACTGGTCTAGGTTCTGGAAAAAAATACATTCTAAAAATAACAAACGTTACAGAATAAATTAAATTGATGTGGAAGATCAACTCCACTTCCTCACACGCTATAACAAAGACGATCAACTCTGGATTCCAAGGCAACCTTTGAAAAATAGTTTAAAGACGTAGGGTGAGCACAAAAGGGGCCTAGTAAGGTGTTTTGAAACCCTTTTTTAAATATCATTAAAATTATTCCCTTGATTATAAATTTGTAAAATTAAATTGGAAATACATTTTTAAAACAACCTTTAAAAAATATTTTTTGAGAAAATAATTATACTTTGAAAACACGTTTAAATTAATCCAGTGATTTTCTTCGGAAAATATTAACCAAATTTCATGAAATCAAAACATCATTTTGAGGCAACTTATTTCGTTGAAGGCTGTCTTGGGCCTGCCCACTTAGAGAAGGATGGGTTCACTCCCCAATGACCTTATATATTTATAACGAACTAGTGCCAATATTTTCTGAAATCATTTAATGTTTTTTTACACACACACACACAAACACATATATACTAGTATTGGTCACTGAAGTTTTTTCCATAAACTTATCAATGCATTAAAATACACATGTATTTATAAACATAATATAACTAAATAAAGACATTCATTTTTTTTATCATCTAAAAGTTTGGTCAACACATCTACCACATACACCGTACAAGGTATGTCCCTGCATTTAATCAATCTTTCCCGAATACTCTTTGTTGCACATATTCGCAGTTTATTTTAAATTAATTATAACAATTACTGTTGTTTTGTACATAAAATTATGTATAAAACATTATGAATGTGACATTAAATTTTATAATTAAATTCATGTAATTGATAAACTTGAAATTAAACCTTATGTTTTTATCTTGAAATTATATGTTTGCTTTTAGCACAATGAACGTCGATGATATACATAAACACATAGCCATGTATACTTGCAATTGAGACGCCCATAATGTTGATAAAACATGATGATATGTTATGATGGTAAACTAAAAATAGAATTGTAAAATGATAACTTTTATTTCATCCACATGCATGTATTTAATAAAACATTAACTTATAAATCATTATACCATCTTTGAAAATCATTAAAAAAAAGTGGGGTTTTGAAGTCAAATAAAAACAGACATATATATAACTGCATAAATAGAAAAATATAATAGGATTTAAAACAACAAAAAATGTTACCAGAATACATGTTTTAAGGAAAAGAATAGTTTTAAATAAAATCTCCCATACATTAATTCATAAAATTAATACCATCATTTGAAAATAAATAACAAATTAATCCGTAAATAAACCTACAGATTACATTATGCAAGAAAAATATAATTGATAATATATCCCATTGTTTAAAACTTTAATAACAACAACATAGACAGACTTACAATTTTATAAAAACTTAATCGAATTAGATTTGGAAGTATATGTATGTCAACCATAATACATATAACTATATAAAAAAGATTTGTAAATTAAGAAACAAAATTTAATAATTAGAAATAGTCCCTTACCAGTTTTATGCGTAGATTAATACTTCATCTGATTGGCACCACTCAACTCTCATACTATTATTATTAGAATGTATACTAAGAGAAAAGGAATAAAGAAGCTACTACTTTCCTTTCCAGCCTCAACCACAGCTTACTCCTAGTATCTCCTACTATAAAAGTGAACTGCTTTATAAATAGCATTTCTCAAGTGTTAAATTTAAATATAATTTATCAGAAATTAAATGAAATTTGAACACAATATGAAAATGACATCAAACAGAATTCAATGAATGAATATGAATACAAATAAACATAACTAGTTGAGAAAATTAGACAAAAAAAAGACAAACCGACAAGCATTATGAATTAATTATACATACAGACCAAAAAAACAAATTATAATAACTCTAGCGTATCATTTTTTGGAAAATTCGATCTAAAACCAAGAAAATCAATAGTGGATTCAATAAATAAGTCTCAATGAAAATATGAAACAGTTTCTAGAAAATAACGTGAAACTGAATTAGAAAAAAAAGGATGACACATAAAATATAATAATCTAAATCGAATGAAATTGAAGAAAAATCATTACCCAAATCAGTGGTACACAACTATTTGATAAAATAAAAAATTCAAGATAACCATAAATAGATGTTGAATCGAAGAATCTATGAATAAAAAATTGGATTTATGGAAGATTTAGATAACAGAATTTAATCAAAGATGACCTACTTGTAGCTTTGTGAATCTGAGAACAAGAAGAAGATAATGAGGGGATCTCTAATCTGCTCGATCCTCATCCGTCGCTTGAAACCCTAAACCGAGCTCGGACATTGAATGGTGGTCGAAACCATTCACCATCGCGATCTTCCTCAATCCGAATACGAACCAGCCTCAACATTGATCCAGACTCACGCTCGCCTTATGCCCTCGCTCCGAACCTGCTTCTGCCTCAACTCCCAAATACGAAACACCACACGGCTTTGACCTGCCCTCCCATGTTTTCGACTCAAAGGCTTCGTGGTCTCTCCATTGAAAATGGCTTGAATATATCTGTCGAAGGATAATCACAAACCCTAAATAAATATTTTCCCAATTATTCTCATTTTTTTATTTTATTTATCATTTTGTATTCTTTTCTTTAAAATCGTTTATCATTTTTAGTTTTCTTTAAATAAAATGATTATTTAATATTTCTTTATATATATATATGTAAAGAATTTGGTTTTTTTTAAATTTACATAATTTTCAAAACGTAGTTTTTATATTTAAAAAATATATGTTATTTTATAAGTTAAAATATTATTATTAATTATTTTAATTTCAAAAATGATTTATTGTTTTTAAATTAATATGAGTAATTATAATAGTTCATAATTCTTTTAGATAAAAACTAAACTTGGAAAATAAAATATCATTTTAAACAAAACTTTATTTATAAAAGCATCATTTATTAATTTATTAACAAATATTATTATTATTAAGTATTAAATATTGTATATTTTTAATCATCAAAACAAAATTACAATTCAGGTTTTAATTTTCCTAAATAGCTCTTTTATTTTTTATTTTGTTTTTAAAATAATATTAATTTAATAAATGTTTATGTCAATAGTGCTTAAAAAATAATTTAAAAAAAACTATTTTATTGAAACTTATTTTATTATTATTCTTTTAAATTACAACATGTTTTTATATATATTTAATAATAATAATAATACCACATTTAGAAAAGTAGTTTTTAATTAGAAGAAAAAATAATAATAATTACAATTTTATATTTAGTTCAAAATTTGGTTTATTATAATTACTAAAATTGATTCGTTTATATAAGACTCGAGTTGTTACATTCTCCCCCCCCCACTTAAATGAATTTTTCCCCCCAATTCTTTCATCTTACAAAAAAAGTTCTGAATTTCCATCATCAGAATTAAAGAATATCTATGGGGACTAAACTATCGAAAGAAAATTTCAGGGCGTAGATTTTGTATTCCTCAAAAGACAACATCTAATCTTCAATGTTGCATAGACCGTGAATCTGATACTAATTATAACGCCCCGAGATTGCCCTTCGGGATTTGGTGCTTGAAAATGCTATGTAATTTTTTTTATAAATGTAACTAAACAGTTACACAAACACTTTAATGAAATGAGGATCTTTTACCAGTCTAGGTTCTGGAGAAACGATACATGATAAAAATAAATCAGAGTTACAGAATAAATTAAAACGAAGAGTAAGATCAACTACACATCTGTGCCCACTACAACAAAGATGATCAACTCTGGATTCTAAGGAGACCTGGGAAAAATAGTTTGAAGATGTAAGGTGTGTACAGAACGTGCCCAGTAAGGTGTTTTGAAAACCATTAATAAATCTCATTAAAAGTATTCCATCGATTATACATTTGTAAAATTTAATTGGAAATACATTTTTAAAACCACCTTTACAAAACATGCTTTGAGAAAATAATTATACTTTGAAAACACGTTTAAACTAATCCAGTGATTTTCTTAGGAAAATATTATGAAAACTTCATGAAAACAAAACATCATTTTGAGGCAACTTATTTCATCGAAGGATGTCTTGGGACAATCCACTTAGTGAAGGATGGGTTCACTCCCCAATGACATTCTATTTTTACAATGAACAAGCACCGATATTTTCCAAAAACATTTAATGTTTGCTTTAAATATATATATATATATATACTAGTATTGGTCACTGGAGTATATTACTTAAACTTATCAATGAATTATAATATACATGTATTTATCAATATAAAATAATTAAATAATGGCTCCCATTTTTTTTATCATCTACACGTTTGGTAAACACTTCTACCACATACACCTTACAAGGTATATCCCTGCATTTAATCAATATTTCTCAAATCCTCTTTGTTGCACATATTAAAAATTTAATTTAAATTATCAATCGTGAATCGAGAATCCCAACACCAAACCACTAATTAAAATTGATCAATACATAGTGGGTGTTTAATCATTATTTCCTGCATTTAATCAATGGATTGATCAATAAAAATTCAACCTGGTTTTTTGGGCGTATGACAACCAGGACATACACCTAACAAACCACTAATTAAACTTGATCAACGCATAATATCTATAACCTATTAAACTATCACCCAATCTCATCCTAACATTTCCCGTAAAGGGAATTCTAGATAATGACAACCAGGACATATGCCTAACGAACCACTAATTAAAATTGATCAATACATAGTCTCGATAACCTATTAATATTTAATTAAAATCATAATATTAATTTAATAATTTAAAATAAGATTTATTTTTATAAAACGGGTACATAATTTAATATTTTATTTCTTAGGATTTTATGATAAATTTATGATCCCTTAATTTGTTTTTAATAGTTTTATAAAATCAATTATAACATTAAATTATGAAATTTACAAGTAAATATATATTTTAATTGAAAATTAAATTTTTCATATTTTGAAAATATTTTTTTAAATTACTCTTCATTTTTTAATTCTAAATGTCAAAAACTATTTAGATTGATGTTTTTGAATTTTTTAAAACTCATGAATTTTTGTTGAATAGTTAAATATGATAATTTACAATAAAATCTAAATACATGCATTATTAACTCATTAATGATGTAAGGATGATGTAATCCAAAATTATCTAACTCCACAAAATTATTTAAATATACATAGAGATAATTATCCAACTCTTCATATTAATAAGAAAAAATAACAAACTAATGAATATAATATTATGAAAACATCCCTCTCCTCCAATGTAAATATCATAATCCCCCCCTCTTCTCGTCACACCTCTCCCGATTTGAGCCCTTCCAAAATTATTCCCAATACAGTTTTATAAACCATACGACACTTTTAGGGTATATTGGTCTTCTAAAAAGAAAAACACTATTTCCCTACTGAGGTTATCAAGGAGGGTAAATTCATGTAGAAAATTAATATTTATTTTCTTTTATCTTCATTTATATTTCTTTTTGTTCTATTATCACCTGACCTCCACCAATAATAATGGAAGGATAACTCCAACATATAATATATAACATAATTATACCATGTTAATTAAAGATCAATAATTAAACTCCTCCCTCTAACTCTATTATTAAAAAATTAAAATTGTCACCCATGGTGTGTCAATTTACCAACATTGTGGTCGATACACTTTCATTTTCATTTAACGCCTTCTAGGATGTTAAGAAAAAAAATATAATTGTTGAAAAATATATCCAAATTTATTCTTCAACACTATTTATGTTATCTAACTAAAATATTTACATAATTCAATATTATATAACACAAAATATTCATACGGATTGAAAAAGCCCCAAAATTTACAAAAAATGTTCATAATTGACATGTAATTAATGATTCAGCCTCATAACGTATAACAGAATTAATTATATCATAACATAAATATTTTTATGATAATTAATAAAAACTAATTATAATTATATATATTTATCCACATTTTACTGAAACATCCATTAATGTATACAAGCATACCATTCATGAAATCCATGTAAAAGAATGCCCCAGAACGATGGAATTAATCTCTATAACTCATTTAAAGGTCTATTATTGAACATAATAAATCCATAATGAAGTAATTTTATTTTATAAAGTGTTATATATCTATTAAATTTCAATATAATGTGATTATACATGATATTTATGTGAACAAGTCATCTAGACATATGTTAAGGGTAATTCTCGTACCCAACTCTCCTTCATTGTTTTTCTGCTATTTCACCCAAATTTAATTATAGATATTTTTTAAACATAATTTATTCATTATTATCATAATTGTTTTGGGATACAAATTTTTTCTACATGATACTATGGAAAAATAATAATTTTCTAAGGAACTATTCATTAAAAATATACACCTCTTACTTCATGAGATTGTTTAATCTTCATTAAAATATGATCATTATTATATATATTATTTTATTACCTATTTAATTTGGGATCCCAATGTTTATTAATTTATGACTATTGAAATTAAAACCACACCTTTCCATGGGTTATTATTTGACCAATATTGATATTGGTTCATTGTGGCATGCATGTTCCTGTAAATTTTATGAAGTGGATTGTGTATCCAGACTTGTATTGAATAATGTAAATTTCATGATGTGATTGGTTCACCCATAATAATATACCACTCCAATTAATTGGGATATGCGAATTATCTCATGATAAAATTGAATCATCTGTAAATATCATTATATATTTTTCATAACTATATGTGGTAGTTGACCCCTAATACTTGATGTTTCATTTAAAGTATTTCCCCATTCAATCCCTCTAATAATTCTTACCCTCATTATTAGGATCCTATGACAATTTTATCTTGATAACTATTAAGGTAACACCATGTTATATTGATTAGTGTTGTTCACTATCCACTTACATGGGTTTTAGCTCACACTTTTCTGTGATGTATATTCTTAGGTGATTACTTATACTAAAGATAATAAGAGGACCTATTTAAATCAATAGAATAAGTAATTAAATATATTTTTACATTTTTTTAAATGTAATTTATTGTCAATGTTTTCCCATAACAAAAAATCTTTAGATTATTGGTTTTTCTATTCTTTTATGTTTTTTATCATTAAAATTAGGTTATACTGATTTGAGGAAAATAAGGTTCTCTATAGGTGGTTATCCACCTCAAGCATTCACACCACATTGGGTGTTATCATGTGAGGAATTTTGAATATTAAAATTTTTATTAGTGGGACCCCCAATAATGCGGTGTTGGATTTGTTCCTCAGAGAAGTGAATTCTTAATTTAGATATGTGCTTGTAGTAAAATTACTTTTTGTGACTATTATATTAATTTGTGGATTCCCTTATTTAAATGGAATACAAATTATGTTATTACTCAAGATATGGATTATAGATTGAATGGTATTATTTAATTTACATATGATACTCAGTTTGGCCTTCCTATATACATTTCATACTCAAGTTGGACACCCAATCTACTTGTGAAAAATGGGTATGGTGACCCATAGGCTTCTCATACTCGGGAATGGTGTCCCTATTTCAAATGATATCTGGAAAGGAGTTCCATATTTTTAAGAATCATAGAGGGGATCCCAAATTCTTTTAATCCCAGGATGGGTGTCCTACATAATTTTCATTCCAGGGAATGGTATCCCATGTATGAATGATACTCAGAACGGTAAACCCATAAACTATTGTTACTTTTTATGGATTCCCACAATCTATTGATTTAAAATAGGGAATAATTTATATTTGGGTCACTCAGTCGCGAAATCACAAGATTTCAAATAAGTCAAATACTACTAACAATGATCTCCTGTGTTACGACATTAGTACTGGATAATATTAGACAAAGTATATATGTATATAAAAATAAATAAATATATCGAAGATAAATAAATGTGTGTGTGTGTTCCAAAATACATAAATAAATTCTAGCTTAATAAAAATAAGATTGTTTTATCATTGTGTACATTGGGATCCAAAGAAACCCTCTTACATTTTACTGTGTTTCATACATTTCTATAAATGCACAAATCTTATTAAATATAAACGAGATATATATTAAAAGACAAAATTGGTTATGGACAACTAAATATATCTCACACCAAATTTGGGCTACTGATGGTTCCCAAACATACCTTATGATTTCTATTACAGTCTTGGGGAAACATCTTGATTATATTGTATTTTTCTGAGTAATATGATGTATTATATGAGAAAAGGACCAAGAAACTTCTTGTGATGCATTTAATGTTTACATTTTGTATTTTTTTTTTATTTTAATATATCATGTGGAATATCCTTGTCTTCCCTATATCCTATGTGCATATTATTTGTATACATAAATGACATGTTCATCACCTTTTTGTATCAATTTATGATTCATCATCCTCTTAGTTATTTATATTGGTTGGTTATTATTATTATTTTATATCAATTTTTTTTATAAATTCTATTGTTTTCAATTAATTATTTCCCACAATGTTTCACTTTGAATTCATAGTTCATTATCACCCTGTTCTCACACTATAAAACCTTTATTCAAATCGATAGCCTATGGCATACTGGTATGATGGTAGGAAGTCATGTGTCCAACTATCTTGGGCATACACTTTGTAGATTACATGGAGGGATACTAAATATATGAGGGAAATGGTAATGAAACGCTTTTGAATATCCTAACTATCAACTAATGACTTCTAAATGATATTACAGATAGAATATATGGTGAATCCTGGTATGAAATTATAAATTAAGTAGAATATGGGGAAGAATGCTTTGATATAATTTCTATGATATAGATATATAGTGGATGATAACTAATCTAATCCAGTACTGTTATTTTTCAATAATATATGTGTGTTTATATCCATGAATAATATTGATGAGGAATTAAATATATAGACCATTTATACCATAAGTGATGACTATAAATTAATTGAGACGAATAAAGAGGATGATCAGAATACACTATATAGATAATTGTTTTTTTAGAGTTTCATGATGAAAAAGGGGATTAGAATACACTATTTTAATCTGAAGCAATCCATCTATGAGACTATATACTAGTCATCTGGTTGTATGAATAACCTATTGAGATATTACGATTCTCAAAGAGAAGTGTATGTTCATCCTTTACTAATTTATATGTTTATTTTGTAAAATTAAATATAACATATGTGTTATAAACATTAATAGAGACTAATAAAATTATAATATCTTTTACGAACTAGTTAAAATAATTATGTCTCAAAATCAATCTGAAATTTGAATATAGTTCTCACTCATAATGGGACTGAACCATTTAAAATCTGTTATTTTCATTTTGTATTAATTCCCCAATAACCTATTGGGTTTACGGTTTTGATTGTGTTATCAAATAAATATTTCATTTTTCACCCAATTTTTTTTTCAATAATTGATATAAAGTGAAATTTTAAAATATTTTAAAATAGAGGAACAATAAATCATATTTATCCCAATGATTCATCATGGTCAACAAAGAACTTATGTTATTAAGATATCTAACCTAATTACATCTAATTAGACTTGTGTTTTTAATCACATATTTTTTATCTGGAGTAATTTTAACTACATATTGGAATTATTTTTCAGAAGATCCTCATATGTAGAATTCAGATTCCCTCCCATTAGATATATATTTTAAGTATTTACCTAAAAAACTAATGAATTAAATGAAAATTATTGTCAATAAATATTTTATGTCAATAATGAATAAATAGTCACAATGTAAATAAAAAATTGTGCAATGTGGTAAAATTTAAAATGATAAAAATGATAATTTTTATCCAAATAATTAATCAATATCATGATATGAAGTGTACGAGGATGGTGAAATAATTGAATTACATGGTGATCTATATTATTAAGTAAACTATTACATAATTATAATCTATATTGAGTAAGTCAAATGCATATTGGTTTTTGTCATTGTAATATAAAAAATAAAAAATAAAAGTTGGTATTGTAAGATAATTATATAGAGAATGATTTGTATAAAAAAGTTATAATTGAGAAAATAACAACCCATATTTTTGAATTAATGGAATCCTACTCATCCAAATGTGAAGAAAATTAATATCTGGAGAAAGAAGAATTTAAATAATAAATATAATAGATATCTAAAAAAAAAAAATACGTATGGTTTCACTAAAAGGATTTAATATATATTTACACACTTTATTTCAAATGGTAAGAGTTAAAATTGAAATAACATAAATTATTGGTGAATTATAATTATCAAAAAGATTTGATAAATTTAACTAATTAACTAAATGTCGTGGAAATGAAATAATGATACAATTTTTTAAGATCTAGTGAAAAGGACAAAATTATCCTCTCTATGTTATTTGTTGAACTAAAATTCATAATAAGAAGTCATAATGGGAATCATGTTGAGACAGCATGAGATATTTAGGGAAATTAATATTCAATAAAGACATTAGTAAATAATCAAATATCCCAATTGACACATTAAGGTGGAAAAATGGCTCAAGATCTTCTATGAATAAATCTAATATATGTTCATTATAAATGTTAACATTTAGAGAAAATATTTTTTACACTGATTTTATTTAATTTTATAGAATATGTCACAAATATATATCATTAATAATATGTGAGAGAGAAAAAATAAAACCCACCTTATCACCAAGGGTCTATAAATGAAAAATCAAGATTTTCTCTTCACTAAAAAATCAAAAGGTAATATCTTTAAAAAAAATTAAATGATTCAGATCAATATAGATTTTAGAACAGAAGAAAATCCCAAATGTAATTAGTAACCAATATATATTTTTTATGTTTGAGGACGATGAATTGATTTCTAAATAAAATTTACTATAATAGAGATTATAAAAATTCTTTATCAATATGTATTATGGGTGAGAAATTAATGATTAATGTAATTGATAAATATTTAAACATCAAATAGATTTAATATCATTGGAATTTGAATGGTGGAATAATTAAGAGATTTCATAGTTATGATAATGCTATATTAAGTTACACATATCATAAAACTCATATTATTTAAGAAGTAACACTATATAATATATGTATAAAATAATTTATAGATAAAAATGAGTCTATATTATAATATAATAATATGAAGATATGTACTAAACAATACATACCCACGAAGAATTCATGGAAGGAATATACTCCAAGGAATTTTTAATACTTCAACAAAATAAGGGAATATAATATTGACCATCATAATTAATCCATTTGTGTCAATGCCTCATGAATAAATCTAACAAAATAAGGAGGGCCAACAAAAGGGATGTATAAAATTATTATAATTGTTCCGAAAATGTATTGAATCATACCATAGTGACTTAGAGTTCTATGTTTCATTATTAACTGGATATAATATAAAATTAATCACATCGTGAAGGACTGCATAGTTTACTAGTATTCGATTATACATAAAATATTTAAACAAAAATCTCAATATTAATATTTTTTAGAATAACATTATTCCTCCGAGTATATCATTTCACATCAAACATAATAGATTTCATAAATTCCAAGGTTGAGGAAAACAAATAATGACCAGATCAGTTACATAGTGAGGATTATGTATAGTGGTAGCTAACTTGAATCCCTAAGCATAATACCCATTGAAAATTAAATAATTGACATAATATTCAATCTAAATAACTTAAATGTCATGATATGATAAGGTTTAATAAATTCATAATGGTAATTAATAGAAAACACATGTTATATAATTAATAAACTAAGAATGAAATAAATCCATAGATAATATTATTGAGAAATTTTAATGGATAATAATAAAAACAACTGAATTATCAATGAGGGAATTACTCTTTATTGGAAGTCATGATTCTTGGTGACATGATACCATTACCGTAAAGATCAAACATAAAAAATAAATACTAGTTGGGAAAACCCATCGGTTCTATCCAACAATACCTCTACAGTCTAGATAAATCCGAATGATAGTTTAAAACTACATGTTACAAATGCATAGTGTTTTGATAACTTATTTTGTATCATGATATCTATCGAGAAATCAAGTTGTTATCTATAATTTTATCCTCCGACTTCATAATGTAAAAATCATTCCACATAAAAATAACAACATATTTAATTCATGAAAATTGTTTCTTATCATCAAATATCTATATTGCGTGAATGATACATATTTATCAATATTTTACACCTTGATAAAGTATCATTAAAAATAAAAAAAATTCTAAATGGAATAAAATATTATAAAAATTAATATAAATATATAAGGTAAGGATATTTAAGGGAAAATTATTTTCAATTGAAAAATGACTACATTTGAAGTAATTGTTTGAAGATAATGGTAACAAAAACAAAATAATGTGTGATTATATAATAACTATTACAACCCATTAATTATCATTTAAATTCCACATGGTTTAAATAACTATAATATATACATAGTATGCCAATTTTTATGAATTAATAATGATATTAAATTTCAAATAGGAATTATATGCAACACATAAATAATCACCTGTTTATAATAAAAAAGAAGTCTCGATGTAATTTTAATTGAGATGAAATTAAATATCTAATGATTATTTTATATTGAAATTTAATTAACCTCCAATATAATTCATTTAAATGATTTATTAACTTATAAACATAATATAATAATATTTACAATAACGTTTAATCTCATTTCAAAACTTCTTATCAATATTTTATAATTAAGTTTTTGTTATTTTCCTTGATTAAGGGGCCTATTTGTAACAACCCCATATTCTATAAGATATATTCTTTCTAATTTATTTCATATCTTCTGTTGTATGCTACACCATGTTTATCTTACACTACACACAACACCTTATTAGCTTGCAGTATACACAACACTAATCTTGGATCGTGTTACACACAATTTCAACTTTGTTTAAATGTAGTTATTCTACTCAACATTGAGTGTGTATATATATATATTCAATGTATAAATGAAATATGGTTGGATTTTGTTATACACAAAAAAGGATTATTGCACTACACACAACCCTGACTTGGCTTGCATTACACACAATCAAAACCTTCCTCGATAGAGTGTGTTGTACGCAATACCGGGTTTCACTAAAAAATGATATATGTTTATAATATTATTATAAACTAGGATTTATGAATATTAGTAAATAAATTTTTAATTTAATGACATTATAAATCATCTTAAACATTTTATGAAACATGGTATGAGAACAAAATAAATATTTCGTGTAAAATAATTATTTTTAAAAAAATGCAGTTTTGCCACCTTTTGATGGCGCACCGATTTTAAATATAATTGTTGACAAGTTTATAAGTTAAATTTTAAAAAATAAACTTATTCTTTTTATCCAGGATATAAAAATTTTACATTGGATAAAGTTTTGATATTTTTCGGATAACTTTCTTATTTTTATGAATTGTAAAAACACGCTATATTTTAATTAAAAACAACTTTTTTCATCGTAATAATTTATATTGTAAAATTATAATATTTAATGGTTTTAAAGTATAAATAGAATATATTTTTACCATTTAATATAATTTATGTCATTACCATTGATTTTTCATTGAATTCATAGGTAAAATCATTTCAACCTTTTGCAATGTTTTAACCTTTAAAACTCGTTTTCTTAAAAACGAGATTAATATTAAATTAATTTCTGAAACTTTTGTCTACTGAATTTAGAGAAATGGATTCCATATTTAGAATCAGTGGGTCCAAATTATGTTAATAGGATACTTTTTATTTTTGGGCATTATGAATAGTAACTAAGATAAATTATATTTACCAGAGTAAAAGATAAATCAGGTAATTAAGGGTAAATATAATATTATAAAATTACTCTAACACTTGCCTTAATATAATTGGATGCTTATAATTCGTCATAAGAAATATTTGGGTCTAAATGGAATTCATTAGAACCCACTTGGCGGTGATTAAGACCTTTATTTTATTTTATTTCAAGGAAAGTGAAATATGTCTCACTCAACTTTAATAGTTAAAGTATTTTTAATATAAGTTTATACAGAATACAAATTCGGTTATAAATACTCATTTGAAAGATAAAATGTTTTTATTTATCATTTTTACTTGTTATAAATTTTTAATAGATATTTAATTACATTAATATATTATACATTAATGATGTAGAAACTATTTATTTAGTGAAAAATAAGAAATATCGTTTTTATTGAAATAATAATACCCCTTAAAAGGCACTCCAACATGACCAAAACTTATTGTTAGTGTATATATACAGCATAAGAATCCAATTACCTAATAAATGACCATTTGGAATCTTATAAAAGGGATTATGACACTTATATTATTTTATTTCAAATGATGTCAAAGTTGTCACCTTCATAATTTAATAAATATAAAATTTTAAAATATGAGTGTTTTAGAATATAAATAAGAATAAAAGTATTATTATTAAATATATAAGATTTATCTCTATCCTAATATTTTATTTTTAATTTTTAGGCAACAAATAAGTATATTTAATAATTATACAAAAATGATGTAGAAAATTATTTATTAAGAGAAGTGTCAAATAAATTGTTTTAAAAATAGTAAAATAAATAATATATGAACTATTTAATGTGATATAATAATTTTGCATATGAATATGACATGTTATGAACCTATTAAATATTTTATTTAGAATATAACCTCTGTGTGGATTTTATTTAAATTCAAATAAATGAATAGTGTCAAAATTGACTCTATTGTTATTTTATAAAAATAACCTATTATTAAATTGTTTAAAAATCACAATTTTTTTTAATAATTAAAAATTAAAATTTATATAGTCTAAAATTTCATAAAGTATCCAATTATGGAACATTAACAACACATAATTGATTATTTATAACCATTTAAAATTTATAATTTTATTACCAGAAATAAAATTAAATAGATTAAATAAGTATAAATCAAAATGATAAGGTTTAAAATAAGATCAAAACATGTCTAAATTTGTTTGGGTGATTATATTAAAACCCTATATCATATAATATTATAATTGAGTCATTTTTGGTGGTTTTTATGAGGGTTTTGAATTTATAATAAACTAATATTTTTTAGGATCCCAAAGGTGCCCCTCTCCTCCATTATAAAAAGGCACCTCCTCCCTCTACTATTCACACCATTTTGAGCCTTTAAGCTCGTCCAAAAACTGCCCATTTACCTTCCCAACTTCCTTATCAACATACTATAGGTCCATGTCTTCTTTAAAGACCAATTTTAGTGCCATAAGAGAAGGTTTCAAAGAGGCGTGTCGAAGAATATGTAATATTCCTTACTGATTCTTTCAAATTTATTTCTTCTTGTACTCCCTCTTATTTAGTTGTTTCATTATAAAGCAATAACATCCTTATTAATTATATAATTATATTTTATTATAAATATGAAACAACCCTATTACACCTTCTATCCATCCTACGGAAAACGAAATCACCGTGCGTGTGTACGTACGGAATATCGTCTCCACACCGTGGTGTAATCTGTTTTTCCACCACCACCTTACTTATATGGGTATAATGGTGTAAAGAATAAATAAATATGGCTATAATAACATCATAATTAATTTAATATATTATATCATCCACTAAAATTCCATTTAATAAATATGGGAACGATATCATCGCTCCTGCGTACGTACGGATTACCGTCTCCACGACGCGATGAGATTCATTTTTCATGTTAACAATTAAAGAATGATTATAAAGTATATATAATATGTAATCGTGATATATATTACAGAATAATTATACTGTATTTATTTATATATATATTTATTTCATATACTTAATTCCATTCAATTTAATATGGAAATGAAAACAGCGTTCATGCGTACATACGGCCTACCGTCTCCATGAACGATGTATTTATTGACCTTTATCGATCTATTATATATATTTATATTATGAATATATATTATATATAAATCATTTTTTATATTCTGGAATTAATTAATCATGATCTACATAATCATATTAATTATTACAATTCAAAACACGGATGATAAATGAAACGATTTTACCAAAACACTACTTTAACATGGAATTTAAAAAATAACGGGTAATATGAAGTCATAAGTGAACCATATATGATATCATAGAAATGAAAATGATTCTGTAATAAGTAACTGACCTTATTTAAAACCTTATATAGGAGGTTCGGATACATACGAAGCATATTGGACATAAGGCAAGGGATAACTTTTCCAATCTCGTTTTTATCCGTGATTGTTTATTCATAAGTATTTACTGGTGTTATATTTATCATCCATGTCCCTATTTTCTAAAATTGGTTACAATGTATGTTTAAATTTATTTTTACACATTTTTGACTTTTACTTCATGTTATGAAAGGAATATTTCTTTTTTTACCATATGAGGAACTTTTTGACTTTTCTGAAAAAAGTACGAGAAGAATGTTTTTTTAACTTATATGACATGAAGATATTTTTACATTTTCATAACGCCTAATTTTCATGAAGCTTCCTATACAAGATTTCATGACTATTTTCATAAAACCCATTTTCTTTTAAAATATTATTTCATATATTGAAAAAAAAATTATTTTTAAAAAGAATGGATATTTTCCTCAAGAATTCATTTCAAGTGTTTTTTCAAAACTATTTTCCATCTAAGATGACATTATTTAATATGTGTATGTTTCAAGTATAATGTCTCTATTATTTATTTGGTATGATTTTTCTTATGATGAAATGATATCCATTTGTTTTATATGGATTATGTTATGATGGCATGATGTTTAAGAATCCCAATTTATTACATGGGTTATGCTATGATGTATGATTTATGATTTTGTGGCACAAGTAAGAATGATTTCATTAATATATGGGTGAGACCTATATATCTATCCAATTCATTGGGTAATGATTTATATCTCGTGAGATAGACATGGAGGGAATGGTAAGTTAATCCAGTTCAGTGATACAAGACTAGAACGAGGAGTGAACTCGATCCAGAAAGGGACTTTGTCCACTAAGATGGTCTTAGCAGCAATACCTTGGCTACTATGGAAATCATAAAAAGTTATGAATGGTTTCCACAATTACACGATTTATTCCCATGCTATTTTATCAAAATTGATGTTCTATTTTGATACATGGCTTACGTACTTCCATGATTTATGTCTTTGCTCAAGATTTTGATGTTTAAACATTATATTCATGTTTTTAAGTTCAAATGTATAGGGATTGTTTTATTTTCTCCATGTTTACCCTTACTAAGAATTTGAGCTCACCCTTTATATGTTTTCTTTTCCCCAAGATATCAATAAAGGTTTTAGGTAAGAAAACCAAAAGGGGAAGATCATTATGGGAGATGTTGAAGATCTTTCACCATGATTAGAAGATTTCGTTCCAAGTTTCCAAAGACACTAAACTATTATGGTTCTTTGGTGTATGTTTTTTTTATATATTAAGTATTCCGAAAAAGTAATGTAATGTCCATGTTCGTCAAGATTTGGGCCTCTACAGTTGGTATCAAAGGAAAGGATTAGTTAACCTTTGGAAACTAGGATGTAAAAACTTTAGTTAAATCCCTAGAGATATTTTTAAGGTATATCTAAGGATGTCTCTAAGGATTAGTATACATATAGGTTATAGTCCTAGAATTATGATAACGATATTAGAATTAAAAATAATGTGTTATATATTGAAGGTACTCCACCTTTATTATGATGTTTTCCAAGCATGAATTTTTCCTCTCATGGTATTTTTTTATGTTTTAGAAAATGGCTGGAAACATGAATATTCACGATAATGGAGGATATGATGGAAAATGGAATGATATTCTTCAAGATCAACCAAATGAAATGGGATTTGGAAGTACAAACATCGTTATTATGCCTAATCAGCAATATCATATTACGATAAATAATATCAACATTGGTAAGTTTCCTGACTTGGCTAATAAGAGAATGATGGAGTTTCATGATTATCATAGAGGAAAGAAAGTTCAATTTCCTTCATTTAAATCATCTGGGAAGAGGAATCAAGGAGAATGTTTCAAAGGAACTGGAAGATGCTTTGGGTGTGGAAAAGAAGGACACAAAACCAGTAAGTGCAAAAGAATAGGTTTAGTTAACACCACATACATGGATAATGGTATTTCTACGACATCAACAATGATTAAATGTTTTAAATGTGGAATGTATGGGCATTATTAAAACCAATGACCTAAGGGAAAATCTCATGAAGAGAATCAGCATGGTCGTATGGGTTGTATTTATGTTGATGACGATAAAGAGACTACAAATGATATGTGAGATGAAATAAATGTTCATGCTCGGTCAATGGTTTAAGAAGGTAGTGGAATGATTTAGTTTTATCAAGATTTATTATGTATAGGTAATGGTACTATTGAATTAAGACACATCTAAGGATTCTTACACTATTGTTTTCCTAAAGAATTTGAATGTATATGTTGAATGGTACCGATAACCCTGAAAGGTTATTCAGATATTATTGGAATGTAGATGATATGCGCATAATGAAGGGATAAGAAGATAATGAGATGTTTGATATTATTATTGAGCTCATGATTGATATAAGAATTAAGTGATATCATGGTTTTAGTATATTGAATTTTGGGATTTTGGTATGTGGAAGGAGTTAACTTTTGAAAGCATTAATGTTTTCACTATGGTTATACAATAATTCATGTTTCAAAAAATACATGATTAAGGTATTCATATGTTTGGAATGTGACCAAGAAGATATATTTTATGATATATGGGAGATACATGATGGAATTCACGTTCTTGTTATGTGACATTTCAAGTAATTGTTTTCTTTATATGATGATATTGTACATATTTATTTTGGATAAGCCAAAAGATTAGAATGGATTATGTTTGACAACAGATAGTATTGTTTAAGGCTAGAAATTTTTGTTATAATAGTATTGTTTTAGAAAAAGGATAACTTGAAGGACGTGCGACAACCCGTCCCTTCAGACAAGGCTGTGAGAATCGAACAGACAACCGAAGTGCGACATGCCTTTATCGCCTACAACTGGCCTACATAAAGTCCTTGGTTAGTAGAAACTAGTTTTATTTTATTAAGCAGGATGATAGTTGAAGTATAAGTCCATTTTGGAATCATATAGGATTAATCTTACCATAGATGGACTTATGTATATTTAATAACTTATACTAACCTTTTTCTGATATAAACAGATGGGATGACTTATCATTCTATCGCATGATCTGATAACACTACATTAATGAAAAATTCAGCTTCATTTCTTTAAATATAGATGAAGTGGAAATTGGTCATGGAATGACCAACAATGATA
The DNA here is from genome assembly GCA_963277665.1 of Viscum album. Lineage (NCBI taxonomy): Eukaryota > Viridiplantae > Streptophyta > Magnoliopsida > Santalales > Viscaceae > Viscum > Viscum album. The sequence continues at coordinate 801,305,830 of OY728119.1, read as the reverse complement.
TTACATTGAAATCAAGTATGTATTTATGCTTATGTAAAAGTTCATCAACGTTTGGGAAATTATCTTGGAAACCAAAAATGTTGTTATAGTACTCTCATATCTGATTAATCAGATGGTTCCTTAGATCATCACAAATTTATGGCTTTGTGATTATTGGCTTTTTCATAGACATGTCCACTACCACTCTCCATCAGAACTTGATGGTTATATTTCTCTTCCATATCCATATTTTCACCTATATTATCCAATATGGAAACCAAGTGATTATTTACTTTGGGTAATCGTTATGTTTAATACTTTAGTTTTTAAAAGTAAGTTTTAGTATTCGTTTTTACAATGTGGGTTTCTATGAATAGTAAACAATTTATAACCCCGAATAATTTTGAGGGAAAAAATAATTTTAAGGGGGGTAGAATGTAACAACCCGAGATTTTATAAGATATATTATTTTTAATATCTTTCATATCTTCTATTGTACTTTACACCATGATTATCTTTCTCTATACACAACACCATATTAGGTTGCAGTGTACACAACACTAATCTTGGATCGTGTTACACACAATTTCATGTTTGTTTGATAGTAGTTATTCTACTCAACATTGAGTGAATATATATATATATATATATTCAATGTATAAATGAAATATGGTTTGATTTTGTTATAATCAACAACAAAGGAGTCTTGCACTACATGCAACCCTGAATTGGCTTGCATTACATGCAATCGCAACCTTCCTCGATAGCATGTGTTGTACCCAATGCCGGGTTTCACTAAACAACGATATATGGTTATAATATTATTATAAACTAGCTGTTATGAATAGTAGTAAATTAATTTTGAATTTTATGACATTATAAATCATATTACACATTTTATAGAACATGGTATCGGAACAAAATGAATTTTTCGGGTAAAATAAGTATTTTTAAAAAAATGTAGTTTTGTTGCCTTTTGATGGCGCACCCATTTTAAATATAATTTTTGAAAAGTTTATACGTTAAATTTTACAAAATAAAATTCTTATTTTGAATCAGGATATAAAAATTTACATTGGATAATGTTTTGATATTTTTTTGATAACTTTCATATTTTAATGAATTTTAAAAACACGCTATATTTTATTTACAAACAACTTTTTTCATCATAATAATTTATATGGTTAAATTATAATATTGAATGGTTTTAAAGTATAAATTGAATATATTATTACCATTTCATATAATTTATGTCATTATCATTGATTTTACATTGAATTCATAGGTAAAATCATTTCAACCTTTTGTAATGTTTTAACTTTTAAAAGTTGTTTTCTTAATAACAGGATTAATTTTAAATTAATTTCTGAAACATTTGTGTAATGAATTTAGAAAAATGGATTCCATATTTATGATCAGTGGGTACAAATTATGTTAATAGGATACTTTTTATTTTTGGGCATTATGAATAGTAACTATGGTAAATTTTATTTACCATAGTAAAAGGTAAATCGGGTAATTAAGGGTAAATATAATATTATAAAATTACCCTAACACTTGTAATAATATAATTAGATTCTTATATTTCGTCCTAAGGAATATTTGGGTCGAAATGGAATCCATTAGAACCCACATGGAGGTGATTAAGACCTTTAGTTTAATTTATTTTAAGGAAAGTGAAATATGTCTCACTCAACTTTAATAATTAAAGTATTTTTAATATAAGTTCATACAGAATATAAATTCGGTTATAAAAACTAATTTTAAAGATAAAATGTTTTTATTTATCATGATAATTTATTTATAACTTTGATGTGATATTTAATTAACATAATAGCTTATACATTAATGATGCAGAAATTATTTATTTAGTAAACAATAAGTAATATAGTTTTTATTGAAATAATAATACACATTAAAAGGCTCAGAAACCTGACCAAATTTTATTGGTTTTGTATATATTCACCATAAGAATCCAATTACAGAATTTATGACCGTTTGGAGTCTTATAAAAGTGATTATGACACTTATATTATTTTATTTTAAATGATGTCAAAGTTGTCACGTTCATAATGTAATAAATATAAAAATTTAAAATATTGGTGTTTTAGAATATAAATCTGACTAAAAGTATTCTTATGAAATATATAAGATTTAACTTCATCATTGTATTTTATTTTTAATTTTTATGCAACATATAAGTATATTTAATAATTATAAAAAAATGTTGTAGAAATTATTTTATTAAGAGAAGTATCAAATAAATGGTATTAAAAATAGTAAAATAAATATTATATTAACTATTTAATGTGATAAAATATTTTCCTATATTAACATGAAATTTTAGGAAACTATTAAATATTTTAGTTCGAATATATCCTTTTTTGGATTTTATTTAAATTCAAATAAATGAATAGTGTCAAAATTCCCATTATTGTTATTTTATAAATATAATATATTATTAAATTGTTTAAAAATCACAAAAATATTTAAAAAATATAAATATAAATTTTTATAGTCTAAAATGTCATAAAGTATCCAATTATGTAACATTTACAACACATATGTGATTATTTAGAACCATTTAAAATTTATAATTTTATTACGACAAATAAAATTAAATAGATTAAATAGGGATAAATCAAAATTATAAGGTTTCAAATAAGATCCAAAACTTTTCTAAATTTGATTGGTTGATGATATTATAACCCTATATCATCTAATATTCAAATTGAGTCATTTTTAGAGGTTTTTATGTGGGGTATGAATTTATATTAAACTATTATTTTTGAGGATTACAAAGATGCCCCTCTCCTCCCTTATAAAAAGGAACCTCCTCCCTCTTCTCTTCACACCATTTTGAGCCTTGAATCTCGGACAAAACCTGACTATTTACCTTCTCAACTTCCTTATAATCATACTAGAGGTCCCTGTCTTCTTTAAAGACTAATTTTAGTGCCCTAATAGAAGGTTTCAAAGAGGCGTGTCCAAGAAGAGGTAATATTCATTGCTGATTCTTTCAAATTTATTTCTTCTTCTACTTTCTCTTATTTAGTTGTTTAATTATAAAATAATAACATCCATATTAATTATATAATGATATTTTATTATAAATATGAAACAACCCTATTTCCCCTTCTATCCATCCTACGGAAAATGAAATCACCGCTCGTGCTTACGTACAGAATACCGTCTCCACGTCGTGGTGTAATCTGTTTTTCCACCACCACCTTACTTGGATTGGTATATTGGTGTAAAAAATAACTATATATGGTTATTATAACATCATAAATATTATAATATATTATATCACCCACTACAATTCCATTCAATAAATATGGGAACGATATCATCGCTCGTGCGTACATACGGATTACCATCTCCACGACGCGATGAGATTAATTTTCCATGTTAACAATTCAATAATGATTGTAAAGTATATGTAATACGTAATAATGAAATATATGACATAATAATTACACTGGATTTTTGTGTGTATATATATATATATGTATGTCGTCTACTTAATTCCATTTAATTCAATAAGGAAACGAAAACACAGTTCATCCGTACGTACGGCCTACCGTCTCCATGAACGGTGTATTTCGTTCCCTTTATCGATCTATTATATATATTTATATTCTGAATATATATTATATATAAATCATGTTTTATATTCTGGAATTATTTAATCATGATCTATTTAATCACATCAATAATTATATGTCAAAACACGGACGATAATGAAACGTTTTTACCAAAACGCTGCATTAACATGGAATTTACAAAATAACATGTAATATAAAGTCATAAGTGATCCATATATGATATCATAACAATGAATATGATTTTGCATTAATTCAATGACATTATTTAAATCCTTATACAGGAGGTTCAGATACATACGAAGCATATCCGACATAAGGTAAGGTCAAACTTTTCCATTCTTGTTTTTATCCGAGAATGTTTATTCATAAGTATTTACTAGGTTTATATTTATCACCCATGTCCTTGTTTTTGAAAAAATGGTTTCAATGTATTTTTAAAGTCCTTTTTATCCATTTTTGACTTTTACCACATGTTATGAATGGAATGTTTCTTTTGTTTACCATACGAGGAACTTTTTGACTTTTCCGACAAAAGTATGAGTAGAATTTTTTTTAACTTATACAACATGAATGGATTTTTACGTTTTCCTAATGCCTAATTTTCATGAAGCTTCCACTACAAGATTTAATAACTATTTTCAACAAAATACTTTTCTTTTAAAATTTTATGTCATTTTGTGAAAAGAAAATGATTTTGTAAAAGAATGGATATTTTCCTCAAGAATTCATTTCAAGTGTTTCATCAAAACTATTTTCCATATAAGATGATATTATTTCATATGTGTATATTTCAAGTATAATATCTCTGTTATTTACATGGTATGATTCTTATTATGATGAAATGATATCCGTTTGTTTTATATGGATTATGTTATGATGGCATGATGTTTAAGAATCCCAATTTATTACATGGGTTATGCTATGATGTTTGATTTATGATTTTGTGGCACAAGTTAGAATGATTTAATTATAAAATGGGTGGGACCTATATCTCCCTCCAATGAATTGGGTAAATATTTATATCTCATGATATAGACATGGCTGGAACGGTAAGTTAATCTGGTTCAGTGATACAGGACTGGAACGAGAAGTGAACTCGATTCAGAAAGGGACTTTTTCAACTATGTTGGTCTTGGAAGCAATGCCCTGGCTTCTATGGAAATCATAACAAGTGCTGAATGGTTTCCACAATTACATGATTTATTCCCATGATATTTTATGAAGATTGATGTTCCATTGTTATACATTCCTTACGTACTTCCAATATTTATGTCTATTCTCAAGATTTTTATGTTTAATCATTATGATCATGTTTTTAAGTTCAAATGTATATGGATTGTTTTATTTTCTCCATGATTACCCTTACTGAGCATTTGAGCTCACCTTTTATATGTTTTCCTTTTCCCAGGATTTCAATAATGTTTTTAGGTAAGAAAACCAAAAGGGGAAGATCATTTTGGGAGATGTTGAAGATCTTTTACCATGATTAGAGGATTTCATTCCGGGTTTCCAAAGACAGTAAACTATTACGGTCCATTGGTGTCTGTTTTTGTTATGTATTAATTATTCCTCAAAAGTAATGTAATGTCCATGTACGTCAATCTTTGGGCCTCTAAACTATTGCATTGCTTTCTCATTAATTCATCTTCAAAAAAGATATAGTTCATGTTCATATTATAGAGATTCACAATACCAATAACAATATTCATTACATAATTAGCATATTTTTAAATAAATTTTAATTTAGAAACCAATCATGAAAAACTGTAATGGAAAATGAAGTACCTTACAATCATAGAGACGTAAGGTCATATATACTCTTGAGTAACACTTCCATGTTCAAATAATGAATATGAAAAATGTAAATTAGTATGTTATTTTATAGAATAAGGAAAAAATCATGTTTATCAAATTATATACGTATATATTTGATCAATCTGATTTTGGATGAAAAGAGATTCACATCACTTTGTGAAAGTGGTAGTCCACATTTATATGAATGATTCTATCATCATTAAATGGTTGAAAAGGTATCAAATAAAATGATATATATTATCAGTAAAGAATGATATGTATGTCATTAATATCCTAATTATGTAAAATATATCACATATATTAATTTACATTATCCATATTACAGTTTATGTGAAGTGTTAATAAATGGGGAATCTCGTTGCTTCATGAAGCGGCTAACCCCAAAACACTAGAGTGACATTTTCATTTCCCCAGTGGTTTGCTATATGAATATATATATATATATTGAATAATCAGTATTGTGGATTAAATTTTTTGTAAATATAATATAATATATATATATTATATCATTTCCCAAAACTAGTCATGCAATGTGGTAATGGAAAAATAAATGACATAAATTAGTGTAGTGGTAGTTTACATTTCACAAGAATGATAATTTAATAAACCATTTGACTGATGATGAGAAATTTTTTGGTCATACCATTGTTGTAAATACTTATAATATATTTATGATACTTTTTTTATTATAACATCATGGAATAACAAGAATCTAAGGAAGAGTTTAATGAAATAAATTAAAGATGCTCATTAAAGAACCTTACTTCATCTTCAAGTATCTCCTTATATTTTCACTACAACATTACTTGGTTGTGTTTCATGATAAAACAATACATATAAGATCAGTGGTGGTAAATTTGGAAGTGATTTTTACAGTTAATGTTAGAAAAAATATTTTCTATGCTATGATAAAGAGAGGAGAGAGGTGTCCTAATATAATTGAGTGAAGGGCTAATTTTTTTAAAAACAATTTAGCTCCCCAACATTTTATATATTTTAAAAGGACTAAAAATGCTCTCTTATTAATACATTGAAGTGTAATGGTCAATATATAGACATAAAATAATTTTTTTACTAGAATATTAAATCTATTTAGACATATCTATTTATTTTAACTATAGGTAAACCCATTTTTAACATAAACATGTCAGTTAAATGTTTACTCTCTTCACTATTACTTATGGAGATAACTATGTTAAAATTATTATAAATTATAATATATTCTTATTAAAAATATAAAATAATTTATTCCATGTTGTATTTATATAAGTGGATGATTTTTATTTAAAATTAATCTAGTAGATGTGAAGGGAAAATATGTGTTAATAGTGAAATATTCAAAATATTATAATGTTTTTATATCTAAATTAAATATGAAATTATTCAAACAATATAAATCAGAAAAACTAATAAAAATTAACTAACATTACATTATAAAATCTAAAAATATCTATCAATATTAATTATTTAAATTAAAATACATTTTTTAATTTGAAGCATGTTTTATCCACTACTCATCAAAAAAGAATAATTTCAAAAAAATATCAAAAATAAACTGAATGATAATTTTGATATTACGATTTCCAAATTGATGGATATTTTAAACATGTTTTAATTAATCTTTTTATGAATTATGAATTAAATTGTGTAATCAAAGATCGAGTAATCCATCTTTTAAAAAAATTGTTTTTTTAGAAAACATTATTTTAATCTAAATGAGTATTATTTTCAAACCAATAAACACATAACCATATTCATGAAGGAAAAAATATTAATATTAATACCCCCTTTAATGGAAATTATATAATTATTATAACAAGCAATTTATTTTAAACATATTTATCATTTTTTATAAACAAAGGGTTACATTTTCCATAATCTAAACATTCAGTTATGTGTAATGAAATATAAATTTAGTTTTGTGTGTTGCCCGCTATATAGAATTGAATATTATTGTTTTAAAATATTTGAGTGTTAAATTTTCCCAAATGTAAATAAATATCATTCTCAAAATTTAAATGTGACCTTTATACTGAAATGTTTGACATTGTGAAATACAATTATTTAAAAACCAAAATCATAAAAGGGGATACAAAATATCCTAAAAATAAGAGTGATATGGTAATACCAAGGTTATATTGAATAATATATAACTATTATTATACATATGATAACATTAGTGGTAGGTGAATCCAATAAAATGGAAGAAAAATATAAATATTTATATAGATTAATTACTCATTGAAATCAATAATATGAACAATCAGTTAGAAGGTTAAGGGCCTCAAAACAATAAATAAATTGTGATCTAAAAACCATCATTTCAACATAATTTTTTTTTATTTAGATGATATTTAGTTTCTATTTCAATTTTATATAGGTGAGTTATTCTTTTATTATCTTATAATATAATTTATTATTCAAACGTGATAAGTTTTTTTTCATAAGAAAAATTTCATAAATTCATTATTCTATAATAAATTTACAATTAATTATGTACTTCAGTAAATAAATAACAAAAAAACTAATTTTTATTCCTTAAGAAATAGTATTTACATTTAAATGATCATAAGATGCATAATGTAGTGACACATATTTCATATGTGTCCAAATACATTCCAAAACCTATTTGGTAAGTACATGATATCCAATATATAAAAATTTATATATATTGAAGTAAAACATTAATATTTAAAAGATTAACATTAACAATTTCATCATTGTTTAAAGTAATGTCCCTTATAATATATTTAGATACAAATATTTTGAGATAAGGTCATTGAATTTTGGAAATGATCATATCATTCATCCCATATAAACATTAGTATCTATTAATAAAAAAATAAAAAAATTTGAATACATTTATCGTAATTTCTCTTGATTAATAGTAATAACCTGAGTTACCATAAAACCATATTTAAATAACACGTGATTGATATTCATTAAATTTCACTCATAATATTTGATGTATTCCTAATTTATAATAATATTGTCATCCCCTTCAATTGTATCCAAAATCATATATGAAATGAATCATAACTATCGTTAAAGGTAGTTTGAACTATCTAATTAACAATATAAAAATAATTAATCACATCTTCTAAACTAGATTATCTCAACATTAGGAACATATTTATTTATTTATTTCATTAATCATATGTATTATGATATATTTAACATGCCATTGAATCATAATTTTTAGTAATTGGAACCATTCAATATATTCTCTCAAAAAAATAATAAAATAGTAGAGTTGTAAATTCCATATATATTTAATAGTACTTATGATGATAAAGAAATCTATAAAAATTTAACAACATTTTTCATTGTTCCAAATAAAAAAATCACCAATTTTTTCACTTTTATTGTATAAATAACCTATGCTTTACCTAGATCCATTATCTTATTCTCAGGTATATTCGATTGAAACATTGGGAATTTATTTTTATATTGTCCCATAATTATTTAGAAAAATAATGGTACATTTGGAAAATTTTTCCTTCAAATGAAATCAATAGAATGGTGCCCTATTTATCAACTCATGAATAATCCTCCCATTCCTTTAATGAAAATACCATTTTTATTTATTCCTCTATTACCACACATGGTAACATTAAAGACCCAGAATTTCCATTTAATTTTTTTAAAAATAAATGGGAAATTTACCTGTCCGTGAGAAATTGATGGTGTGTGATTCTGATGCCGGGAGTTCCCTGAATGAATTTATGAAGTTTTGTTCGGTACGTTCAGCAAACGTGTGAGTGGGTCTTTCATACTATTAAATCTGTGCCCAGAATTGAAATGTGAGGGAACTGTTGAACTAACAACACCAATATTCCCTTAAAGAGACTTTCACCTCGACGACAGTTGGTCGAGAGTGAATGTTAGTTTTTTGATTTTTCGTGGAAATAATGACATAAAATAAAGCACACATATTTTAATTTTATTTGTTGTAACCACTCCATGTGGAGGTTAGTGGTGGGGACCACCAAACCGTAACCTCTCATGAGATGTTATGGTGTTGGGGACCACCTTAGAAACACCTCCCATGTTTGATATAAATGGTGGGAACCACCCGAACATATTAATGAGGGAGAAACTTCTCCACTCCCTCATTAATGTGGAGGATCCCCTTGAGATTCATCCATACTAAATTGTTCCAACACACAACTTCATTAGGCCAACCTAAATTAATTTTCATGACCATTTTTAAATATTAAGTAATAATGTCATTCAAATTTAGGATGGTTCCTAATAAATGAGCCGTTATAAATTCCAATATTGTTACATAACTCTCCCCCTAACCTATATATAAGGATCTTGGGAGGAGGATTTGGGACGGCTTCACAATGAGACGAAGAACTGGTAATGTGCGACGACACCCAACACTTAGAGGATTACACTCTCAAATAAATAACCCAAACGAAGAACGCTGACCCTAACATCGACCTTCATCCTTGATACTTCCTTCAGTATATGGCTTCTTCTTCTATGAAGAACTGACATCCCTCTTTTTCGATTGATTCGTCTCCTTCCCCGCAACTCCATTGACATTTCATCCCAAGGTAGGGGGTTTTTCTTGTGAGATAATACTTTCCGTGATTTCTTTTGCAGTTTGGAAAAGAATCGTTGCGGAGGATGTAAAATATAAAATTCATCATTCATATTTATTTTTGCGCCAAATTCTACCATGCTAAACATGGAGGGTTCAGGCCAAACCAACATGGCTCGACCCCTCCACCGTTATTCTTTGGTTTACTCTTCGAATTAATGGAGGGTAATGAAGGTGACGAAGGTGACAATGGAAACAGAGCTGCCACCCGCGCCTACAGAGACACGCTCCACCCCCGCGGTTCCCCATCCTCACTTGCCATGCCACCCACCAGCCACACACCCTCACCTCATTGTGCCTCCCAAGGCTGAACTGGCATCGTGTTGTGGCTCGCGCTACCAGCCGGCCAAGCCATCCCGACCGCGCATCTCGTCGGCCGTACCGCCTTCCCCAGTTGCGCCGCATGCCAGCCGATCCACCTCGGTCACGCCCACTGCAAGCCATCACACCCTCCCTGGTCGCGCCTCCCACTGGCCGCACTTCCCCGTCAGTGCCTACCACCATCCGCGCCCTACTACCCTCACCAGACCTACCGCTTGCGGCCATCCGAGCCACCTTGGCTCGTGCCACCATTCACCCTCTGAGCCGCCCGAGGGCTCGTTCCCTCATGGAACCCTCCATGGCCGAGCCTCCATCACGACCCTCTGCGTCCCCTTTGTGGCCTGCTGGGCCAAACCCAGCAGGTTGGGCCGAACCCAACGGGATCGGGCACCCAACGGGTAGGGTCGCATCAGGCAGGGTTGGACCGAACCCAGGCCCACTTCGACCCATTTACCTTTTTTGACTATAACGTCGGCATCAGACATTTTTTTGATGAACCATTAGCTGCACCGGAAAACTTGGAGTGAGATTTTCTCTATGAGTGATACTCCACTGAGTTTTGTATTGGGATGGGTTACGATCAAGTTGGGTCGAGCACAAATCCAACCAGGCCCCCGAGACTAAATGGATAATAACTCACAGACCGGGCGTCCGATTGAGGCGTCGTCTATTGCGTTGAGACCATTATGACATGAAAAACATTTGGGATACTTCTTCATGGAACCTTGTTTTAGTTGGAGAATCGACTCATAGATTGTAGAGTAGATCCTCCTGGAGATGAGCGGGCATTTGTGAGGGAACCTAGTAGCTGGCTTAGACCTAACGATTGCTGACCGTTTGACTTAGAGTGACTCAACTGTCCAAGTGGGGGGAAACTTGGTGATGCGGCAGACCCACATTATTGAGCGCCTTGGTGACATGGAAGACCCACGATACTCGATAGGAGGAGTACCTCAGTAGGTTATGAGGGGGAGCAGCTATGAGTGACGCGGCTGACCCATGATGGGGAGAAGCTCTGTGTGACAGGACAGACCCACGGTACTCAACATGAGAAGTACCTCAATAGTCCAAGGGTAGTGGGAAGATCCTCTGTGTGATGGGTCAGGAGCACAATAGTTGATATAGGATGAGTTCTCCAGCAGCCGAGGGTTCAGAACGTTAATTATTACTACCCCTAAATTAAATCATGGTATGAGCTGAGTCATTATCTCTATGTTTTCCCCATGATTGAGATGAATTATTTTATAACATAGGTTTATTAATGTGTATATAACTATGTAGGGTTATCTATTTATTTCTTACATTGTGGTTTATCGTTGGTGGATTTTTGTGTGTCCTTGAGGGTCACATGGTCCCTACTCTGTATCGTTAAACTCACCCCCGCACAGGCTATGCCCGCACCTTGTTGTGTTGGTTGTAGACTAAAGACAACACTGATTGAGGTTGAGTGTACTAGGACTAGACGTTGCCCAGAGTTGGACCATATGGCGTGTCGGTACATGGAGGAGATGGACGGACGTGGAGTGATGAGGAGGCAATTTGTACCTACCCTTCCAAAAAGAACCTCAGAGGATGACCCAGTAGCTTCGTTTTTCTCTATCATTAGATGTATTGTATTTAATTTTTACGTGTTCCTTTACTGTTGCGGTTGTATTCTATCCCCTTTTCCTTCTCATCACTCTTTTATTATATATTTTATTTGTGTTGGTTTCTCGTTGTGTACTTGGTTGTGAGTGTTTACAGGTTATAAAGGAAATGCCTTCCCAGTTTATGGAATTATGCCTTTGGTGCTAGTCACTATCTCATAGGCTATGGAAGGAGGGCATGTGGTAGTCATGGAATGGGCCTCGGGGGATGGGTCATGACAAATTGGTATCAAATGAGTCTGTTCTACCGCAAAACATAGGACTCTAATCATTATTTTTTTGTGTAGAAATATTGTTAAGGTTAATGAGTGCGGTTTTCAGTTCAGGGAGTCCTGTGTTGGTGCAGAACCCGACGTATCCATACACATGGTCCCTGAATTTTGATTTCCAACTCAGTTCATGAAAACACTGATTGCGTGTGTTCCTTTAAGATAATTATTTGTTATCTTTTTACGTCAGCTCACCAGGTATAACTTTTTGACCTTGTCAGACCTCTTTCTTTTCAACATTCCTCCTTGCAGGTTTCCAACTAGAGTTCCGAGAGTTGTATGCACTGATAGTCATCCGAGCAATGAGGCCTTGGTGAAAGGCCCTCTTCTACTAGTGGCACCAGCGGAGGCACCAGCGGTACAATTACCCTTTGGGCCACCTATGCCACCATCCCCTACAGAAGACAGTGCACGCCACTTGGGCACGTTTCATGAGTTTTAGTTCTTGATTCCACCTTGGTTCATGGGAGGGACATACCCACATGTGTCTGAGGATTGGCTAGAGGCCATGGTGAGAGTTTTCCGATTGGTACGGACACCAACAAACTTCATCGTGATCATTCCTGCCGGCCCTCTATAGGAAGAAGTAGATAGATGGTGGAGCTTGATGTTATAGGTTCACGACTAGGTCACTCTTCTCTGTGCAAACTTCGAGAGCATGTTTCAGGTAGAGTTCTTCCCAGAAACTCTTCGCACAATGCACTTTCAAGAGCTTCTTCATCTGCAGCAGGGTAGCATGACTATGGCACAGTACTCAGCAAGGTTCACTAACATCTCACACTACTCCACAGATATGGTGTGAGACCCATTCATTAGGGCCTAGACCTTCGATCACGGAATCATGTGGGAGATCAGGGCTTCGGTGATCTCACTCATTATTCCGACATAGGCAATGGTGTTAGAGAGAGCCCTCTTGGAGGAAAGTTTCCTTGCTGGCCATTCACCAGCGATGAGTCATCAGGTAGCGGAGTCTTCTACAGTTTCAAGAATACAAACGTCACAAAGGTTCATGAGGACCAGACTTATAGGTGGATGACCACATGACTCAGGATTTGTTGTGTGGGGAAACCGAAGCGGAGCCAGCCATGCTAGGAGCGGGCAGTGTTACCCCTGCGGTGGTTAGAGACACATGGCTCATGACTGTCCAACCCACTATATTGATGATTAGTAGAAGGTAGAAGGATCACCTAGGCAGAGCCCGAGTTTTGATCAAGGTGGTCCTTAAGATGCAGGTGGATGTGTTAGAGGAGTTTTCCGAGTAGATGGGGGTGAGCGATGATTCGAGATGTTATCACCAGCACCACCAGGAGGTCCACCTTGAACGTAGGGAGTTGGTGGACAGGGGTGAGCTTGGCTCTAGCTAGTTGAGGCCAACAATCACGATGCTCCGAAATTGATATGATATATGATATGTTTTTACTCCACCTTATCTTTAGTACTTATAGACACAGGTGTCAGTCATTCTTCTATTTCCACTGCCCTCATTCAGAGCTCAGAGAATCTGATGGAGCCATTGGATCGATCCATACAGCTAATGTCTCATATGGGAGAAGATTCAATGATTAAGAACTAGTTCTTTTAGTGAAATATTAATCTAGGAGGCGAGAGCTTTGGATGTGACCTCCTAATTGCGTCATCGAGGTCTTACGACGTAATCATGGGTATGCACTAATTATATACAGTCATGATCAGATTGACTGTACTAGGTGCAATGTGCGGTGTATCCGAATGGATGGGACCAGATATACCTTCATTGGAGAGAAGAGAGCCTTTGCAGTGCCAGATGGACTTATCCGGAGAAGGATTCAGCCAATTACACATCAATTGGCTAGCCTTACCCTCGGAGTGGTTTCTATGGAGAGTTCGAGTTATCTTGTAGTGGTGGACCAGTACGCGGAGGTTTTACCTGATGTTGTTCCTAGTCTACCTCCTCATAGAAAAGTGAAATTTTACATTGACTGGTACCCTGGTATGGTAGCGATATCTACACCAGCGTATTGGATGGATCTCATGTTGCTTCACGAGTTTCGGGAACAACTGGAGGACTTCCATGGGAATGGATTCATCCGGCCTAGTGTTTCTTCCTAGGATGCACTGATTCTATATTCCAAGAAGAAGGATGGGAGCTTGAGGCTTTGTGTTGACTACTGGCTCCTAAAACAGGTGGTCGTAAAGGACATGTACCAACTCCCGAGGATTGAAGACCTCTTTGATCAGATGAAGGGAGAACGATGTTTCTCCAAGATATAACTCAGATCAGGTTATCACCAGCTCAGAGTTCAAGACGACGATGTGTAGAAGATGACTTTCATGTGTCGGTACGACCCTTAAGAGTTCTTGGTTATGCCATTCGGTGTGACCAACACTCCAGATGTGTTTATGGGTCTCATGAACATGATTTTTCATCCATACCTTGATCACTTTGTGGTAGTCTTCATCGACGACATTCTAATCTACTCGGCAACTGAGGAAGAGAATGCCTATCATTTGCATGAAGTACTGAACACACTCCGATAGCACCAGCTTTATGGTAAGCTCTCAAAGTGACAGTTTTGGAATTGAGAGGTTCACTTTATGGGACATATCATCTTGAAGGATGGATTTGCGGTGGATCTAGAAATTATTGAGGTGGTTCTTTCTTGGGAGATTCCTAGGAGTGTGATGGAGGTACATAATTTCCTTGGTTTGGCTGGATACTACAGGAAATTTGTGCTTGATTTCTCCAGTGTTTCAACACCACTATCAGCCTTATTGAAGAAGGGGAAACCCTTTGTGTGGTCAGAGAGATTCCAATAGAGATTTTAGGAGCTGAGGCAGAGGCTGACTCATACCCCCATCTTGGGGCTTCTAGGGGAAGGTGTAGGGTACGTAGTCCACTGTGACACATCAGGTACCAGACATGGATGTTACCTAATGTAAGAGCGAGACGAAACTACATATGTCTCTTGACAGTTGAGACATCATGAGCAGAACTATGCTATGCATGACTAGGATTTAGCAGTAGTGGTATTATCCTTGAAGATGTGGTGACACTATCTGAGGGGTGAGGGTTTTACCATGTACTCTAATCACAAGAGTCTCAAGTATATCTTCTCTTAGAAGGACCTGATCCTAAGACAATGACATTGGATTGAGTTCCTCTAGGACTATGACTTAGATATATTTTATACTTCTGGGAAGGGGAATGTTGTTGCAGATGCACTTAGGTGGAGATCTAGTATACAGCTGTAAGGCAAGGTGACAGAGAAAATGGAAACTTTATAGATATCCTTTGTGGATAGAGATGGAGTAGCTTTCCTTCAGTATATTATAGTCACTCCCGAACTTCTTTAGCGATTCTGGGAGGCGCAATGTGGGGACGCTGACTGTGAGGCAAGAAGTTCTCATATATCCACAGGATAGGCACCTGATGGATTTTCTGAAGGTGGGGAGCATGTCATCCATTTCAGAGGACATACCATGGTATCGGTGTCACTTCTGGAGTAAGTGTTGAGGGAGTTCCACACATCCCCTATAGCGGTACATCCAGGAGTGGAGAAGACGTACCAGGATCTCTGATGACAACACAAATCACTGAGAATAACGAGGAAAATAGAAGACTTTGTCTCTCGATGCCTCATGTGTCTGCCAGTGAAGGCGGAGCATCATGTACCAGCATGCTTGGTTCATCCTTTAGAGGTCCCATAATGAATGTGGGATGGGATATCCATGTACTTCGTGACAGGACTTCAACGTACATCAAGGGGACATGACTCTATCTGGGTGATCGTCAACCGACTCACCAAGTCAGCCCACTTCTTACCAATCAGAGAGCACGATTCAGTAGAGAGCTTATGACACCTCTATGTGCCAGAGATTGTGTAGCTACATGGAGTATCCACGATGATTATCAGTAATTGTGATCCTTATTTTACATCCGGGCTATGGAAGGGGTTGCAGGAGTCTTTTAGGACATAGCTTCATTTGAGCACTACCTTCTATCCTCAGAAAGATGGCCAGACAGAGCGGACCATTCATACCCTCATGGACATGCTCCGTTCTTGTGTCCAAAACTACGGTCACAGTTTAGAGGATCACTTTTCTTTTGTGGAATTTGTGTACAAAAATATCTATCACACCACCATTAAGAAAGAACTATTCGAGGCACTACTCGGATTACCTTGTAGTTCACTTATGTGATGGACTGACCTAAGGGAGTCAGCACCTGTGGGGCCCGAGAGGGTATGGGCTACAACAGAGAAGGTGAAGATCATCCAGGAGTAGATGATGATATCACAGAGCAGGAAAAAGTCATATGCTGATAAGAGACAGAGACCTATAGAGTTTGAGGATGGTGACCACGCCGTTCTACGGGTTTCACCTCGATGAAGTTTGTGGATATTTGTCTGAGGAAAAATGTTTTCTCCAAAGTTCATTGGACCGTTTTAGGTCCTTAGAAGAGTTGGCGAGTTGGCATACCGCATAGACCTTCCACCTCAGTTGCACTGGGTGCACGACCTCTTCCACGTATCCCAACTGGGGAGATACGTGCATGGCCCCTCTCACATTATTGACAATGGCGAGTTTGACGTTGACGATGGGGCGAATTCTACGGAGGTTCCAGTAGAGATTGAGTATCGATAAGAGAGGGTCCTTGGTAGATGGTCGATACCTCTGGTGTGCGTTCACTGGCATCATCGGAATCTCCAAGAGAGAAAATTTGAGCGGGAGGCTCAGATGAAAGCTCAGTACCCTCACATGTTCCCTTAGTTTGAGTGGTTGCTTATGGGGAGATAAAGCCCTAAGTTGGGGAGAATGTAATGACATGGAATTTCCATGTATCTTTTTTTAAAATAAATGGAAATTTTAAGAGTCCACCAAAATTGATGGCATGTGATTCTAAGGCCAAGAGTGCTCGGAATGAATTTCTGAACATTTGTTTGGGTACGTTTAGAAAATATACAAGAGGGGTTTTTCTAAATTTTAAACTGGTAATTGGAATTGAAATTAGAGGGCACCATTTAACTCGCAGTGTTGGTATTCTCTTAAAGAGACTTTCACATTGATGACAGTTGGTCGAGAGTGAATGTTAGTTTTTGGATTCTTCATGGAAGTAATTAAATAAAATAAAGAAAATTTCTTTTTATTTTATTTCTTGTTACCACTCCATGTGGAATTTAGAAGTGGGGAACACCAAACCTTAACCACCCAAGAGAGGTTATGGTGGTGGGGACCACCTGAGAAAAGCCTACAAAGTTTGATTTATGATTTGGGGACCACCCGACCCTCTTAATGAGGGAGAAACTACTCAACTCCCTCGTTAATGTGGAGGATCCTCTTGAGCTTCCTCCATATTAAATTGTGCCAACACACCACTTTATTATGCCAACTTAAATTAATGGGAATGACCCTTTTTAAATATTATGTAATGGAATTGTTGGAATTTTGGAAGGATCCTAATTAATGAACCATCATAAATTCCACTATCATTACATATCTCTCCCCCCTATCCTATATATATGGAGCTTCGGAGGAGGATTTGGGATTGCTTCACCAAGAGACGTAGTGCTGGTAAAGAGCCTCAACGCCCAACACATGAAGAATTATGCTCTCTGACGAAGAATTCCACCAAAGAACGCCTACCCTGACTTCGACCTTCTTCCTCGAGACTTCCTCTAACATAGGACGTCTTCAACTACGACGAACCAATGACCATATTTTCCAAAAAATTATTCGTCTTCCCCGTGACTCCGTTGAAATATAAACCCATGGTAGGGGTTTTTTTGAGAGATAATACTTTACTTGGTTTCTTTTGCAGTTTGGGAAGGAATCGTTCTGGAGGTTGTAAAATTTTAAGGCCATCGTTCATCATTATTGTTTAGATAAAAGATACCACCTTAAACACGGAGGGCATAGGACAAACCAAAAATTCATGATCCCATCGTCATTCTTCATTGATGTACTACTCAATATGGAGGAGGGTGATGAAGACGATGAAGGAGAAGAAGGCAACGACACTGCCACCCGCGGGCACCACGACCCGCACCGCTACCACAGCACTCCGGCCTCACCGACCGCGCCACCCACCGACCACATACACTTTTCGCACCGCGCCGCCCCTGGATGAGCAGGCCTCCCGCCCCAGCTCACGCATCCCACTGGCTAGGCCATACCATCCGTGCCGCCCTAGACGATCACACCCCCACCTGTCGGGACACCCCGGTCGTGCCCCTCTCGCCGGCCGTGCCTCCAGATAGACGAGCCACCCCAACCACACCAACCGCTGGACACACTTCCCGCCGGCCGTGCCCCGGTTGGCCACGCTACCCACGTCCATTCGACCGGCCCCGAAAAGCGCCACAAGTGGCCCTCCAAACTGCCCTGTGGCCTCGTTGCTTCGAGACACACACTGTAGTCGAGCCGCCCACGTGGCACTCCACGACCCCTTGTGGCCTCCAGGGCCGAACCCAGTAGGTCTGGCCAGACCCAGTGGGTCAGGCCAGGTCAACCCGATCCGGGTCGTCCTAAGCCGTGTTGGGACAGGTTGGTCCGACTGGGTCAGACTAAACTCGGGCCCACTATGCCCCATTTACCTTCTTTTGGAAGTAACATTGGCACCAGCCGTCCGTTTGATGAACCTTCAACGACATTGGAATCCTTTGAGCGATAGAGTCCCTTTGAGTGATACTCCCCTGAGTTTTTGGTTGAGATGGGATACTATCATGTTGGACCAAGAACGAATCCAACAGGGACCCTTGGTCTAAAATACTAATAATTCATAGGCTGAGAGTCCCATTGATGCCCCGTCCATTGCATTGAGTCCCTATGACGTGACGGACCTTTGTGATACATCATTGGGAGACTTTGTAGCAGTTTGAGAATCGACCAGTATCTTGTGGAGCGAATCATCTCGAAGACAAGTGATCATTTGTGCAGGAACCTAGTAATCGGCTGAGACCTGATGACTACTGACCATTTGACTTGGAGTGACTCGACTAGCCCAGTGGGGAGTGCCATGATGACGTGGAAGACCCACAGTGTAGAGTTCATTGGTGATGCGGTAGACCCGCGGTACTCAAAAGGAGGAGTACTTCAACATGCTATGAGGGGGAGCGCCTCTGTTGGATGCGGTAGACCCAAGGTGGGGAGCGCCACGGTGTGACTCGGGAGACCCACGATACTCAATAAGAGGAATGCCTCAGTAGTCCAAGGTTAGTTGGATGCGCCTATGTGTGACGCGACAGTCCCATTATACTCGATATAGGAGGATTTCTCCAGAAGCCAAGAATTCAGAAAGTTAATTGTTACGACCCCCAGAGTAAATAATGTTATGAGCTGAGTCAGTATCTATATGTTTTCCTCGTGATTGAGATGGGTTACTTGATAACTTAGGTATATTTATGGTCATATAACTATGTAGGGTTATCTATTGATTTCATACATTGTGGTTTATACTTGGTGGATTTTTTGAGACCTTGAGGGCCATAGGGACCCTACTAAGTATTGTTATACTAATCCCTGCACTGGCTATGCCCATACCATGTTGTGTTGGTTGCAGACGACGGACAACACTGACTAAGGATAAGAGTACCAGGATTGGATGGTGCCTAGAGGTGTACCAAATGACGTTTTAGTACGTGGAGGATAAAGAAAAATGTGGATTGATGAGGAGGCGATTTTTACCTACCGTTTTGGTAGGAACCTTAGAGGAAGTCCTGGTAGTTGTTTTTTTCTCTATCTTCAGTTTTATTGTATTTCAATTGTACTTTTACCTTTATTGTTGTCCCTGTATTCCAAATCCTCTTACTTTTCAGCACCCTTTAGTTATATATTTTACTTGTGGTGGTATCTCGTTGTGTACATGGATGTGAGTGTTTAGATGTTATAAAGGAAATGCCTTCCTAGTATAGAGAATTATGCATTTGGGGCAAGTCTCCAGCCCCTAGCCTATGGAAGGCGGGTATGGGGTAGTCACGACAGGAGCCCGGTGAACGGGTCGTGACAGGAACGTCTCTTGTTCTATTCATTAATATATCGATATGTCTTCATGTCAACCTATTATTATCATGCTTCACATCTAATCCATGCGACATTGAAAATTATTTTAGTTCCTTATTATCACATGATAATATGTCCTCATATAATGCGAATTTTTATATGTACCCTTTCTATTCAAAAATAATTTATGATCAAAATAATTATGAAATATGTTATATGTACTGAAAAATTTATTCATAGATAATAATTTAATCATAAAGAATAATTATTTAGATATATATTTATATTCAAATACTTAATAATTTTTTATAAATAATAAGTGAATTATCCAAATAATATCTCATGGGTGGGTAAAACTATCTATGCATTAAGGCATTCTTTCATGAACCTGGTGGCGATTATGTCAATCCTAATGAACCCTTTTTTGAGTTATTAAACATATGTTCATCTATTCTAGAACCAAATCATCATTTAGTATCTAAACATGGATATATTTCCAATAGAACCCACATAATTTATACTTTATCACAGTTTAGGATGTTATTCTACAATTTTTTTCAATGTCTATCATTGGACTATGCTCTATAATCAATTTTTTACTAAATAATGTTCTTGTGGTTTTTAATAAACATTCCCTGATACCAACTGTAGAAACATAGACCCAATTAACGCAATGCTGGTGTCATAATTATTACATTATTTATGATACAAAGAATCATATCGTTAACGATCGAATATTTTAGTGTTCTTGGTAATCCAAACTGATTAATTATTCTTTCATTATAATTGAGAAAAGGTTATGCGGAGTTTATTTCAAGAATTAAATTATTCCCACACAAAAAAATAATTCATATGAAACATAGAATACATCATGAATTCCATGGGAATGAAAAAAAATTAAGGGTAGCCTAAACTTTTCAATATCAAAAAAGTACAAGATACGTGATCATGAATCAAAACGACTATAAATAATTTAGAATTAAAAAGACATACATACATTCCATTAATATAAATTTAATATAATGTTAATATATATAACAATAAATATTTAGAGGTAAATAAATAAACTCATTAAATTTAATCTTTAAACAGATAATGAAATGAATCCATCAATAATATCAAAGATTAAATCTCAATGATAATAACAATAACGATAGAATTATCATTGAAAGAAATGTTTATTTATTGGATGTCATGTTTGTCTTAAAAATTTTATCATTACCATAAATATCATTCTTAAATAGAGTTTAAAATTTCATTGTACAAACCCATCGATTTTAACCATCTATAACTTTACTGTGATGATCTATCCTCAAGAGTGTTTAAAACGACTCCTTTCAATCAAATAGTGTTAAGTCAACTAATGTTTTCTCATAAGACATGTCAATGCATAAATGGGATATATATGATGGGAACAATCCATATATTTAAGTCAAAATAATTCCAAATATATAAAATAATGGGTTTAATTTGTGATCAATGTGCATTATCATAAAATACCTATAATGAATAAAGGATACATATTTATAAATATATTTCTAGTTAATAAAATAATTGTCAAAGAAAATACCATATCTAAAAATTTTATAAGATTTAATAAATAATCATTTAAAATTTACAAGGTTATGTATAATCTAATTAAATATTATTTAAAATGAAAAATGACTAAATGTAAATGATTGTTTCAAGAGAATGTTTATAATAATAAATGAATGTGATATTGAACAACAGCAGATACAACATTGTAATTTTCATGGAAAATCATCTTGGAAGAAATAGTTGAAATTAAATAATAAAATAATATTTATATTGAATACATAATGATATTAGATGTAAAATGGGTGTTTTATGTACTAGATAAAACTGAATTGGATGATAATAATAAAAAAGTATCAATGAAATCTAAATTGAGAAGAAATCCCTTCCCTCACGATTCCTTTTCAATTTAATTTATTTTACCTCTTATGTAATAGTTTCAAATTTGTTATTAACTTACTATAGGACCTTATTTTTATTGATAATTTCATATAATATATTTTTACCACATCGTATCACTTTTTCGTTAATAATCCTTCATTATTTCATTGTTTTTGGGTGTTAATTGCATTGTTTTCTTGATCAATATTTTTCTGGAAAATTCTCGTTATTGTGGGTATTTTATAATTCCACAACCACCCGAATACTAATTAATAAATTATTATCATATTTTGACATCAATAATAATATTTTAACCAATAATTATTTATGTTTTAAAAAAATTATGGATGTTACAATTATAGAAATGGTAGTCCGTACATACTGCTCAATAACTTCTCAATTCATCAATGACCGTAACAGAAATAAGATTAGTAATATATTGATTTTGAATAATGATAATAATACTATATATTTCATATCATATACTTCTATGTGTAATCCAAGTGGTGTGGTGTTGAAAAGAGGTTCCCCTTACTTCTTGAAGGTGGTAGTCCACTCTTACATGAATGATGTTAACATATTTTAGTGCATGAAAAGGATAATAAGAAAATAATATATATTATCTACATAGAATGAGAAATATTTATGTAATATCCTAATTATTTAATTAATATCACATATATTGATTTAGATTAACCTTGTTAAATTCCCCATGAAGCATTAATGATTAAATAATCACATTTCGTTAAGAGGTAGTATGCTTCCATACATAAGAGTGACATTATCATTTCTATTGTAGAAAAGAATGTAAAAATATACATAAAATATAATTACAACACATGTATATCTATGTATTTTATATCCTATATATACATTATATATTTCATCAATCCCAATCATGAATTGTTGTAAGGGAATAATGAATGTTGTCGGTTCGTTAGGCGATTGCCTTCCATACACATGGGCGAGGATTTCGTATCCCATTTGATTGATGTGGAGATAGTTGTCATTAAGTCCCATATTATAACAAAATCCCTATACATGAAATACAATAATGATATTATATTATCATGGTATTAAAATAATCGAATGGGGTGGTGAATGAAATAAAATAAATATCATCGTTTAAGAACAAGACAACTTCATCGAGTATCCGATTTATGATTTAACCAAATCCTTCCAATGTTTGATCGAATCCTATTATGAGGACAATAGAATGAGTGAGGGATTTCAGATCAGATTAGGCTAGGAATTTTCCCAAAAAATGGGTTTTAATTTTTGAAGAATATTGGTTATTATGTGGCTTTTATGTAATGGAGATCACAACCTTGGTAGTTTTGAAAAGAAATGTGTTCTTTGCATTTTCATATACCCATTGTCTCCAAAAAATACCATCATCAAAACGTATATTTATTATTATTGAAATATTACCTGAAAATATTTTATATACAATTTTATTGTTCATTTATAAACATATACGTTTAGTTTATCCAACTGTAACCCAATTTATACATTAACAAATTTAATTAATTATTCAATTTATTCACTATTTACTTTGATTAAAATTTCTTTTATGACATTTATAAATTATGATATATATAGATTCTGAACATGGAATCAATATTTCTGAATTCAATTAACATATATAGAAAATTTAATTTAAAAATAATACAACATATGATAGGAGAAAGTGGGTTTTAATTTGGAAATGTTAATGAGATTGCGCTGTTATTATAAGTAAATTTAAAATTGACATGATTTTAATTACATAAATTGGATTAATTGATATAATATATTAATAATTTTCATTTAAAACAATTTATAAATATTATTTATCATTTTAAATTATTTAATAGAAATTAAATATTTTTATTAAAGTCCAATATTTTTTTTCAATTCATCAAAAAAAGAATCTTTTTTACATATATTGAAAACAGACCCATTGATAATTTTTATACTCTACAATCAAAATAGGCGTTATATTTTTTATATAATGCATCTTTAAATTGTAATTTTTTTTTAAAATATGTACTTTAAGCGTGACCAATCTTTATTCTATAAAAATGGGTTTTTTCTAAAAATATTTATTTTATAGGTACCTTATATTTATTTTATTAAAAATAAATAAATAACTATATATTCACTAATTTATATTTACTATTAAAACTTTACCATTTAATTTTTATGATTTAAATATTATACTATATAATAATATTTTAATAATATTTCACATTTACATTAATCATGGGGTTTCAGGTAACAGCAAGGAAACTCAATGTTCTGTGTAATGAAAGATAAAATTAGTGTTTCACATTTCATAATCTATAAAAAATAATTTTTATATATTCAAATATATTGGTTTTACAAGAATTCTATGATAAAGAAATCAATTCTCATTAAATGTTTCAAATAGATTCTATCATGATAATTTATGAAAAACCATATAGAAAATGATAGAAGGTATTATATAGATGAATAGGAAATACATGAAATGGTTAAGGAAATAAATTCATGTTATATAATCATAAATGAATTTAATAAAATAGTGGTAAAAACAAGTGACTTCTTGTGAAAACCAATTTAGATATGAAAAAGGAGATCACTTAAAATATGGAATTATATAATGTTACTATGGAATTCAGTACAACATGAAATGATTAGTGTGAATTAGGTAATGTGATGATCAAAAAATTAGTTCATAAGACATTGAAAATATTTTTAAAAACCCCACTTTCATGTTTGGTGAAATTTGAATATAAAATTTATTCAACATACTAATAATGATGACTTAAAAATATAGGATGTGTTCCCACAATAATGTTTGGACAATAAATATCATAGAATAATAGGCCATCCATGTTGATATTGTACCATCAACTTAAATTATAAATTTCAATGAGATAGAAAACCCACCAAATTCCCCTAATTAGTTATACTTCATTTTATATTTCAAATGAAGGAGGTATATGAAATTTATGAATTATATAATCTTTTTATGTTTATATATATCATAATGATTTATTCATATTAGATAATTTAATTTCCTATTTTGAAGACTAATTACTATATTACAAGTATTATTATGATATTCATGGATAGTTTTATTAATAAAACCTAAACATGATGAAGACATTCTAGATTTCACCATTTAGGTGGAATTAACTAAATGAGACATCATAGAATTATTTACTATAGAAATAAGGGATTCTAGAGAGCTCAATAAAAATTATAATTAATTTATTGTGCACAAATTTATCCTCAAATCTATATAATATATCAAATCAGAATATTTAGGGGAGAATAATGAGGATATGATATCCTTCAGGATGGTTCATATGAGAAAACAGTATCTTAAATTATTTCATTTTCAAATTTCTTCATTAATGTGTACATATAATGAAATAATTACAAGTTATACTGAGATAAATGTATATAATGGTATTGATGAAAAATACATATGGAATTTATTGATCTTAATACTGTCAGTTTAGTATGGGTTTCAAGGAAAAAATACCTGCACAAACAAAAGTTTTTTTAATTGGGTGCCGCCTAGGCTGGACTTCTTGCTGCTGGTCGTTCTGTCACTGTTCCAGGTGGAATATTTTGTGCAAAATCTGTTTATTATTTATCAGTTCTAAACCGCGTTGGAGTCAATGGAAATTTCAGGCCACCTCTTGGAACTCTTGAGCTGTTATTTCTTCTTCCCTTATATGGATGGATAAAAATAAATTAAGATGGAAATTAAAAAGGTAATATGGGTTCTTCATGATTTAGTGCGGTTTTTAGGGACCACATGGGGTGTGTTCTTGGATGTCTATATGGTTCTAGTTGTTTTGCATCCGCTCTTGAAGCCGAGATTCTTGGTGTGATCGAGGCGACTGAGAAAGCTAAATGTCAGGGATGGAACAAACTATGGATTGAATGGGACTCCACATCTGTGGTCCTTTCTCTACATACATGCACTCTTCATCTTTCCTAGAAGATGACTAATCGATGGTCATGTTGCTTGGATATAATGTTTTCCAATGAGCATATTGTTACTCATGTCAATCGGGAGGCTAACACTTTTGAGGATAGTCTTGCTAACAATTGTGTGACAAGTATTGATTTCCAATCGGAGGATCAAATATAGGGTGATTTACTACCTATTCGTAGGAAGGATCTGTGTAAATATCCTACTTTCAGACTGATGTAATTTTTATTTTTTCTAATAAAGGATATTTCTTTCTCTCAACTGTCAGTTTAGTGTCAATATTTTCTATACATAAGAATATATTTATTGTGTAATCTATCATATCATTTGGATATAATAAAAGAGTCCAATGATTTAAAATTATTGGTGTTCAATATGGACTAAAAATGTATTACATGTATAGAAGATTATTTCTATTTAATAATGATTGTTTGTTCATATAATAGAAATAAAATATTTTTAGACTGATGAATCTATAAATTTAAGGATATAAAAGATTTTTTTTATTTCTTCTACATTAGGTTTTTGGACATATTGTCTCATGGAATATAATATAAAATATATAGTTTCCCGAATGATCTTATAATGATTTAATTAATAATTTTTAAGTAATTTTTTGAGAACTGTCTATATTGGACATAATTGAGATATAAGAGTTGGTTATTAAAATAGCATGAGGGATTAGATTAGAAATAATAAAGGTAGATTTGATAATGAGAACCCATCCACAGGATTTGAGAGATGGAATGAATATTTAATTAATGGAAAATATTAAAAGGATGAAATTATATATACACTAGTAGATTAAAGAAGTATGGAGGCCATGATAGGGTTATTGTATTAAAAAGTTAAGAGTCCTTAAATTTATTAAGACTATATACATTTTTTTTGAAGGATATGAAACATTTTAATAATTTATATTGTAACTAAAATTGATTATAACTAATTAATAGTGGATTTAAGATAACGTGATATTAATTTTAGAGGATCTATTTTGATATAGATGAATTCTAAAGAAATAAAATTTTAATTCATTTTAAAAATTCATTTCCAAAATATTAGTTTTATATGAATATTCATTTCAATAATGAAATTTATATCCCTAAATTGGAATGTTTATTGTAAATAAAATACATGAAATATTAAAAAGTGAAGAACAAATTATATAAATGTTACAATCATGTATTGTTTTTTAAAATACTTTCTAATAAATGAAAAAAAAATATATATTATGATTTCCTATATGAATATTATTAATTAATTAATACAAAATAGTTTTTTATAATATCAACCATATAATAAAAGGGTAATATGGTTTTTCATATATTGAGCATAGAAGTATAAAACATTAAAATGTAAAAAGATTAATTTTTTCATGTATAATATGTTTAATACGATACAAAATATTTATCGATGATTCATGATATAATACTATTTTAATCAATTTATTATTTAATGTTCATATTTTAATTTTTTATAGATAATTATATTATGAAATATGTAATATAATTTAAATTATTATAGTTGATGTGTATGATATTATATATCGTACATATGAATCGAAATTTTCAATATTTTTTGAATTATTCAAAATTAAAAGAGTAAATTCAAAAACTATTATGTTATTTATTAAATATAAAAAAATTGTAATTTTATTCATGAATTTTTGAAGATCTATTTTCCATGATGAGGTGTTTTATACCATGAATCATGTTGAATTACTTAAAAGTGGTTAAATTATTCCATAGTTAATATGTACACATTAAAACCCTCTCTAATTATAGAATACAAGTCAAATTATTTAATTATATCTATAAGTATTCAGACTATTTTATGAATTACATATTGGAGTGTGTGATTAATTATATTTCCCCTATTATATTTGTATTGGAAAAAATTATTCCACACTATAAATACCTACAAATGTGAATATTTATACCTCTATGGAGTGAAATATTGATAGTGTATTTATTTCAACATTCAAATAATTGATCATGATGATCCTAATAGTTTTTTTATCAAATATAATTAAAAAGATAATTCATAATTACATATTTAAATATATTATTTGTGATTATATTTAATGATATGTAAGGAATGATAATATAGGGAAATTAATTTTTTAATATAATTAAAACTACATTCATGTAGTTATATGAATAAATAATAATAAAATAAAATAATGTTATTTGGGTATCTTACGTTGTGATGATCTTGGATATTTGATAAGTTGAAGTGTTAATAAATGATAGGAGGAACCTCATGCATTATTATATCATAACATCTAATGTATCAAAAATATATATCACGATAATGTTATGGAAGTATGTTCTAATGTAATTTAGGTAAATAAAAAAATGAATATGTAAACATATATACATGGTTGGGACAATTCCTATGTCATGGATATATCAAACAAGATGAATGAAAATGTTTTTACTTTTTTCATGATCAATTGTAGTGGAATCTAAAAATTATTTGGGAGGTAGATAGTGTATATAATAAATATATTTGCATGTATAAATAATTCTATGGCTAAGATGAATAATAATGATGATACATATTCATTGTTTCAAAATACATTATAGAATTTATAGACCAATACATTGAAGAAAAATAGGATAACTAAATTGGTGAAATGAAATCCAGAATAATTTAGAAAATAATTTTTAGGGGATAAATAGTTTATGTTGAATGGTAGAGTATACCAATTTAATATACACCCAACAAATTGATATACTAATTAACATACAGGGACTGTATAATGATCTTATCTGGTGATAGTTAGTTTCATAATGATTTTGGAATTAAACATTACTTAGGGTTTCTGCTATAGAATAATTTAATAATGATAGAATTAGAAATTTATTTTCAACTACTAGACTAATATTATTTTATTTTAAATAATTGTTACAATATCTATATCTCAAAATAGACATGATTATAGATACTGGGAACCCTTATTAGGATCGAACATTGAAAAATTAAATTCAATACATTCCAATATAATTCTACACTTCAATTCGTATTATGTCTTTATAGAATTTTATTATATTTATAATTATTAAATGAGATAATAATATGACTATTAAAAGGGGTAAATTAATGAAAATATAATATTTGGTAAATATGGGAACATTGATTTATCCCATAATCCATAATAATTCTTGACTTGATCCATTAGGATGTAATGAATAAAAATACATGGAATTAACGATGATGGAATGAAATATTAAATAATATTATTCATATTTTATTTATGATAATCATAAAATTTTATTATTGTATACATGTTACATGCAAAAATATGTTGAAACCATAAATCAATAACCTATTATGGGGGATTGAGAGTAAATAATATTCAGACACCATACATTAATGTTTATGAATCATTTATAAAAGGAGGTTCTGAGAACGCAATTTTAATTCATATAAATTTAAGATGAAATATAATTCAATGTAATGATAGAATATGAAAAAAATAGAATGAAATAATCATATAAGATTTATATTTCTCAATTAAAAAAGATGAATCAATATTTCCCTTTACAATGTTTTATTATATGTTGATAGATTAAACCATAAAATTGAATTTTAGACTCCAAAAAAATATATATAAACTTAGGATGTGGTAAAACATAATAAAATTTTATTATTTAATTTACCCAACGTAAAAGAATTAATTTTGAAAAGAATGATCAAGAGTCAATGAATAGAAATTATGGAAAAAAATAACATACATTGGGTTTATTATTTCTCTAAAATGTTATAATATTGTATACAATAAGAAAATACCGATCAAAATCTATTGGATAACCATTATCATGTACATTAAATTTTATATTAAATTTTTATGTTCGTCTACAATATATTTATTTTTATTATTTAGGATATTTTAATCATCAAGTATTTGTAGATTCAAGTATTCCGTATATGATTGGGTATAGAATTATGAGTTTTCATTCATCATTAATTACTAATAAATATAAAAAATATAATTATTTTGTAAATAATTTGAAAATTTTAATGATTACGTTCTAGGTTTATATTTTGGTGTTTTTTGTATGATTTCTATTGATGAATTCCATAATGTGATGTTTTGATTCATCATAATAAACATGAATATTAAAATGAACAATTATTCGTATTTTCATATCACTATTTATAATAAATCTTCAAAAACATTATTTACATATAAATACGATATCATATATGTCACTATGTGTTTATAACCACTGATGACATTCATTTAAAACATCATCCAAAATGGTTTTCAAAAAGACCTAAACATGAAATAAATATAGTCTATGGATTATTATTATTATCATGTGTAGTTTTTTTATTATCAATAATGTATAATGAAATTTCCTGATGTCATATAATTAATAAATTAAAATTTCATTGTCACATATGATGGATATAAATGAAAAATTTTAATAATAATTTTGTTTATATTCTAATAAACAATAACTTATATTGGATGA
Source organism: Viscum album (assembly GCA_963277665.1). Classification (NCBI taxonomy): domain Eukaryota; kingdom Viridiplantae; phylum Streptophyta; class Magnoliopsida; order Santalales; family Viscaceae; genus Viscum; species Viscum album. Next base: position 801,275,229 of record OY728119.1, on the reverse strand, counting down.
ATTTTCTGTTTTGTAGTATTTGGGGAATCTTATTTTAAATTGTGGATAAAATAATCATGAAAGTATTTATAAGGATTGTAATATGGTAGATATTAGGAGGTAGTTTGAATTTATATGCGGTCTATAAATGGTTTAGGATGGAAAATTTTCAAAACAATGATGTGTGGTAATTTCAAAAATAATATTTTTTAGATTTATAAGCCCAATATATTTCTATAAGATACATTTACAATGATTCCATTGTAAGATGATATATTGAAATTTTACTCATTATTAAATTTATGTAAAAACTTTTTGAATTACTTTTTCAATATTTTACACTACCCAAATATATTCTCCCATTTTAACCATTAGTGTGATATCTATATTAAAAAAATGGTAATTTTTTACCTAAAAATGAAATTGACCATAATGACTATTTGGGATAGGAATACTCTGAAAATGAAATAAGTTAATAATTATTCAATTTCTTATGGTGATAATAATTTAACTCAATAATATATTTTATAAAGAATAATAAACTATGATTATAATCATTATTATTGAGAAACAATTAAACTTATTAGTCATTTATACTATGTAATATTAATTAAATGAACTATTATTATATATATATATATTCTCCTGGAATTCATTCCTCAAGAATGTAAATTTTAATTTTTAATTTAAATATGAAACAAATATTAAAATGATTTGATGATTAATTTTTCTTCATAATAGTTAATGACTTTATGATTTTTACTATGATATTAAAATTCAATGAAAAATTTTATTTATAAATAATATTTCTCTTCAAAATTCCACAATCGATATATCAGTTACATATAGTCTAAATAGATACATATATTTTACAGTTGAAATAATTTTAAAAAACAAATCATTATTTCATGGAGATGAAAAATTGAATTAAAATAATAAATATAGATATGAAATTATTTCATTGATAAAATTAATTAATGTAGTTATCATTACATGATTTTAGTTTTAATTTATTTTGTTGACATCAGTCATAAAATGTATGAAATTTAATAATGATATTTTTCTATATAAAATACTATTGAAAATAATTGATATTATATTCACTAAATTGTTATCATTTAATTCACTTCATAAAACAATTATTTTATTGCAAAAAAAATCATTTCAATTGATAATATATTTTTTAAGAACTAATTTTAAATATATATAAGAACAATATAACATTAATTGAACACTAGTATCATGATTTAATATATTTTATAAATCTATTATACTTATTCATTAATGATAAAATAATAGCTATATTATCCCCATTATATTATAAAAATTAATCATATTATAAAAAAAATCACAGTTCTCATTATATTGATTTTCATTATTGTTTTATTAAATACATTCTCTTTTCATCATGTATTTATTTGTGGTTTTTAGTTAGACTATCATTCATTTTATATTTTTATTCAATTTTAATTTATGCACTTTCAATTTATTTAATCAGAGATGGTTTGTAATTATATTAGGTATCATGTGAATTTTTTATAAATGTCTAATACAAGGGAATATATTATTCATATATTTCCAAATTTCATATATTATAGATTCCCTATATATATTTAGATTAATTATAATAAAATTTATAATAATTGAGAATTAAAATATATAAGTGCATCTCAATTATTATGTGAGGTATTATCCTCACCCATACAACTTGTGTGGCTAAATCGCCACATTAATGTACTACATGAACATGAAAATCCTTTATTCTTATGGATAAAGAAGTGTATATGAATGTGACATCATTTTAATAACTAACCTGATGATCCCAATAGAAAATTCTACATTGGTTTTGTATAAGATTTGGTGTAGGAATAAAATCCTTGTGATCCCAAAATCATTCCCCATTCATTTTAAATGAGTATAAATAATCTTCTTATTAATATTATCATTTCCAATCAAGACTAAAATAGTACCTAATAATTAATCCAACACAAACACACCACTATTAGTAATTAATAATCACCGTATATGTATAATAACTCTTTAAATGGCATCAAATCCATCCTAATGGCCCACTCATCATGAGAAGTTTAGTTCCCCGGGTTTTACACATTCGAGTGAACCTTCATATCACGTGTTACATCATTCATTCCAACAGTCATATTTAAACTCCAAAAAATATTCATCACACACCCATATTACAATTTTTAATCAATTTGAATAACATTCAGTCATAATAGATTAGTTAAAAATTTAATATATAATATAAAAGTTGAAGATGAATGTAGGAATGGGGAGTTGGAGAGGAAACATACAATGGTATAAGGAAGAGAAATTAATCCCTCAATTTTTAGTCATATAATCACCGAGTATGGAATAATTTAAATAAATTTTTTTGATATATAGTGTTTTAACAAAAAATAAAACATATAAAAACGAATTGGTCAATGAATTTTCCCTCCGTATATTAAGAAAAGATTTACTTCCCAACAAATCATGCTATGTAGAAAAAGTAAAATATTAGATGTCCTATAAAATTTTGCAATTTTCAACACAATAATAATTCATTGTTGCCAGGGAGAATTGTATTTTAATTACAAAAATATATGTCTAGATTTATTTGGATCCTTCTAATTACTATGTAATTTACTCTATCTTATGATTCTCTCCCTAGTTATATTGATAGCTTTGGGAAATTATGCAGAAAAAACAAGAAAAAGTCTGAATGTTGATTTTATTTATTTATTTTATGTTTTTTACTAGCAAAATATACATTCAATTTAATCTTAATAAATAAATTAATCATATGTTTTGCTATCACTAGGATTATATATAAAAATATTATTAATTATTCAACTATTGTAATATCAAAATTCTAAAAACAATGAGAATTTTAGAATTCTCAACACAAACATCCTTTAGTATATATAATAATTTAATGAATATATATATGATGGATATAAAATAATATATTATTTTTATTATATTATTTTTTTCCTTGAAGATACATAGAGGTATAAAATCACCCACAATGTCGCATTAAAATATTATATTAATATTCTAAAATTTCTAATGAAAAAAATTTAGTGGCCCTAAAACAACACTCTTACTGATTATCAGTATAGTATTAATTTAAATATAAACTATTGAACCAAAAATAAAATAAAAAACCATGAAATTTAGTAAAACTCATCATATGAGTAAACAAAAAAACAAAATATCATCATAACACCAACAAATTGAGGTCTTCTTCTTAGTTAAATTTAAAAATTTACCACAATGAATATCCCGACCCTTCGAAACACAAAACTAGGTTATGTATATTATATAAAAAATTAATTTAAATATTAATATATCATTATTGGTGATGATTTATTTTTATATTATCTAGAATAACGATATTCAAAAAAATCATTATAGAATATACAGAATTCTATTTTAGTACATATCAATTTCTAAAACATGGTTTTTTTCTTTGATCTATTAATGTCTTCAACAAATGTTCAAAATGGAGTTGATATTTTTTATAAAAATTTGACCACAATGTTTATGTATAATATTAATTTTACTATTTAATAATATGAATTAACGGGAATACATTTTCCTTTATCATTATATACGGATATATTCACTCCACATGGTAATGTATAATATGGGGCTAGAGAATTAGGCGATTCCCAATAAAAGAAATACCTAGTTTTAATGTTGATTATTCATAGAAAAAAATAGCTAATCAACAATCCTAGTAGAAATGTTAAAATGGAAATGAAATCATGAAAATTAACATCATATTTTTTTGGTTCACCCCAAGTAGGATACTTAATTGGGAATACAAATGTGAGTTGAAAATGTACATGATTGACTATAAATTAGAACTATTTAACGTTCGATGAATACAGTAAATAAATTATTATAAAAAATTAAAAAATTTCCAAATAATCATTTCATTGTATTATTAAGTGAAAAAATATGTCATCACCAAGATATCCATTGATTTATTGGATCATTATTATCGTCACAATAATAGATGTGTTATGATGTTCATAATTCATCAAACTGAGGAATTAAAATTTACAGAAGAGTTTATTGTAAATTTATCACTTTTTCACACAAATTCTATATAAACATTAATTTTTATCCCCATTTTCTCAACGTAGAAAATTTCATAAATCTAATCTCTTAGTTAGGACTCACAATTTGAAGTTAATTCAAATATTTTTTGAGACACTCTATTTCGCATTTACTCAAGTCCCACTAACTGAGTATTTTATATTTTCATTATAGATTCATGAATCTAATGCATTTACAAAATATGTTCATCGATTTATATTTTTCATGTCATTATAAATACTTTACTATAAAAAGTAGTTACAGGGTATAGGATAATTTATATGTATTTGTTGATATTTTACATAGATATCAAACCTACTACCGACCATTCCTGATATAAGGACCTGACCATAAAATTTCATAAACTTTAATTAAATTAATAATTAAAATTTATAATCCTATCAAGATTAGGGTTTTAGAGAGTTTGGTCATTACTATTACATTACATCTAAAAAATTACAAAGTAGACTCTTCTAATCAATTTCCATTTTTTTATTAAAATAAAAACTCTTGATGAAAATGAGAGATGTCTAGTTAAATTTTTTAGATAGATAGATTTTTCCATGATCCCATCCTTGACCCTATTCCACTTTATGTCCTATGAAAAACATTTCAAAAAGATGGGATGAGCATAAAAAGGTGAGTATGGGATACCCAAAGATGGAAAACAGTTAGTTTTTTTAAACAACAAATAAACCATGAATACTATATCATAAGTAATACTTTTCATCTTTATGAAGTATTAAATACTATTCATTGAATAAAAGATCAATTGTTATCATTTTTTTGCTAAAACAATACCATAAAATGCATATAAAGAACACATAACATGTGAAGTTAAATTGGGACATAAGCATACTGAAATTGATTATCCATACGATCGACTTCTATACCCAATGCATTAGAGGTTATAATGTAACCACCAATCCTAGTTTATCACAACACCACACATCATATGGTTTATCATGTAACCACCCGTAAAATGTCCAAGTACCATCATAAAACAAAATATATTGAAAATTCAAACATTTCACTAATAACACATCTTTTGCAATCACAAGAAGTAATTTCATGATATTCAAATAATCAATCCATTTTCATTAACCATTTAAAAGTAGATTTTTGAATCAAAGTGTCACATACCACATTTAACATTTTAAGGGAATTATAATTTTAAAAAATTAATGTCCATATAAATAATTCATCAAAACCATTTTTAAAACATGTACATTAAAGATAATGATTTAGAATAAAAAATATTTAAAACATTTAAAATGATATTTTAGTTAAAGAGTTTTTAATAAAATGAGAGACTCTTAAATAAAAATAATTGAGGAATAAAATATAATCATAACATAAATATATCATGAGAATAAAGAGATTAATGATATAATATGACAAAGGATAGTATATAAACCATATAATATTTGAATTTTTGCATAAGAACAGTGAAGTCTTAATGGAAATGTAAATTGAGATGAAATCCATTATAAAGACAATACACCTAATTTAATGATAACTCAATCACATAATTATATGTGAAAAATACGATTACTCTTAATATAATTTATATGAAGTGTAAAACAATCAGCAGTAATTCACACATATTCGTAGGAATACATGTTCAAGAAGTACAAGTGTAACCCAAAGAAAAGAAATTGGGTAAATAAGTTCCCTTTCAAACATTTGAAAGCCTAACGACGTTAATTTTGAATTCATAAAATGAGTTGATTAGATAAAAGGGTATCTCATCATATGGACCTAAAATTTACATCAATACGGATATATAAAAACATATCCCAAAATAATAAGATGTAAATTAAAATACATTACAAAAAAAGCCTTTTAAAATGTGGTTGGTGAAAGGTTCCCTTACCGAAGTGGTAACATACAAAAAATATGCCACAACAAAGAAGGATCATAAAATTAATATTTAAATTGTCATAAGTAAAACCATATTACACAAATATTACAATCATGATCAGTACGTACACCACAAAAAAGGAAATATTGGAAAATATATCATGAATCTCATGGGAATAAAAAGTGAGATGAAACCCTTTACCATGTTGTAATCAACTGAGTCGTATGACCAAAAGTTAATAACCACAAAATGAATGATAGAATACCATGAATATAATGAGAATCATTATAATATATATCAAACGATAGTACACAATACACCACATGTAATGAATAGGTGGTGAACAATTGAAATCTCACGGAATTAAATGTGAGATAAGAAATCCCTTACCTCATTGTCTGACTTGTCTCGTTCGTTCTTTAATCTACATAATACTAAACTAAAGTTAATCTATAATTTATTAATAAAATTTTTATAGTGTATTATTATTTTTATATAAATTATTAATAAGTTATAAACATTATGTAATCATTTAAGTTAATAATTATCGTTTATTTGATATTTGGTACTTGAGTCAAAAATGAACTTCTTATAATTACAAAAATGTTTATGTGGTCAAATATACATTATATCCAGAATGACATTCATGATTTAGATATAAAATATATGTAATATATATCAAGTATATCTATTTATTTATAATAGTACATAACATTTGGAGATAAGAAATTAAATGCGCCATTCATAGAGACGGTAATTCGTACGTATGAATGAATGCTACATTAATTTCTATTTCTTATTTTAATGGTATTAAAAAAATTTGATGCATAGGTATATTATAATTAAATTATAAAATAATATATAATATCATGAACTATATCTTTTTTACACCTTATATATGGCATGAACGAGTCATATCATATTGAGGGGGTGGTTTTCAACACTTCCTTAAATGAAATTATCTCATTTCCCATAATGGAAACCATAACGGTATGATATAAATGAAAAATACAGAAGAAAAAAAAAGAAAACATAAACATAATATATATCATATATACAATCAGTTCAATCTTAAAGGCCACCATGATAGGCGGTAGTAGATAATCGAACAATCATCATTTCGTGAGGCGTTAGTTTTCCATTAAAAGAAATAGTATGTTTTTCACCAATTAGATGGAGGTGTGTGTATGTGTAATTTGAATCCTTCTCATAAAAACATCCTAGTATATTAAGGAGACTATTTTGTTATAAAATAAATGAATAAAAATATTTTACCTGGTTGGAGAAGTAATATAAAACAAAATAAAACAAAAGAATTGAAGTGAAATTGTTACTGTTAATTTGGGTAACATCCTTTGTTTGAATAAAAATGACTTCTTAAAGTGCCTTCTGCCTAAGGTATGGATAATAAAAAGAGGATAGAGATGTATTTAGATCAATTGGGCATTGTTTGGATGATCCAAAAGGCTTAATACGTGTGGGGAATTGGATAGATGTGGTATCCTTTTATAAGGGAGATGGGAGGCTCTTTAAGAAAATTTGAAACAATTATTTTATTATAAACTTATCATTAGTTTCAAAAGGTCCAAAATCATTAAAGTCGAAGATAATATGACTCATGGTAGAAATAGAATGTTCCAATAATAATTTGACAAGATAGAATTATTATTTTGATATTTATAATAGTATTAATTTCAATCATTTATTAATGAGGTAAATACTGCATCCTTATTGTGTCATATAGAATTTAATTTATTTGATGTCTAAAATTTTTAATAAAAATACCATGATGTATTAAATATTTTTATATTTACAAGGAATATTTATAGTTGAAATGATTACTTATATAACCACATTTAAAAATTTATTTATTAAAGATATTTGTTTATGTCATTTTGGCCTTTACATTAAGTTAATTAAAATAAAGTAACATTATCATTAATAAGTGGATCTATGGGGTCCCAAATTCAACCCAAAGATTCCCATGGTTGGAAATTACTCATCCAATAATGTTAGAATAAGTGTTAAGGTAATTGTTTATTAGTATGGTATTATTTTTACCTATAATTACCATATTTACCTTTAACCGCGGTAAGTTAAAGTAAAAAATATATTATTCGCCAAAAATTATTTTCATCTTATTAAACCAAATTTTACTTAATAATAACAAACATGTATGTCATATTTCAAAAATTCAATTCACATAAGTAGTAAAATTTTATTTAAATGAAAAAGTCAGTTTTTTAAATACTACTAAGTGGTTTCAATATTCATCAAAAATTGAAGTTTTTCAGAGAAATTCCTAAAATTCAGCCTAATCTATATTTGATATTCCAAATTCAGAAATGATTCCTATTTTAAAAAAATTAAAACATATAAGTTTCATTAAATAATTTAAAATTAATTACGTTGTAAAAAAATACCTTGTTTTTAGGAAACAATAACTATCAAAAGATTGGCACTTTTTTGTGTCCAATTTCAAAGTGAAATTAATTCCGATTAACAACATTGGTTTACATGGTAAAAATATAATTTAATTACACATTAAAACCAATTAAAAATATAATCTAACCATATAAATAAACTAAATTAAAATCCAGTTTTGAATTAAAATATAGTATATTTCACTATTTATAAAAAATAAATTTTATCAAAAAAATTTAAAAAATTTAACCAATGTAAATTTTGATAACCCGATTCTAAAAAAGATTTCTTTTTCAAATAGTTTATATAAAATTGACCAGAACTAGATTTAATGTGGGTTCTCCATTAAAAGGTGGTAAATAGACCTTTTAATGATTATTTGATTATTTGTGCATAAAATTCGATTCATTCGCTTTTTAAGACACTATAATTTTTTGGATAAATTTAAAAACATTTAACAAAGATATATAATCATATTTTAGTTAGTTCTGTCCATTACTGCCAATACAATTACTATACGTTAACTACCATTTAAAATAATAATATTATATTATTAGTGTGCAACATATGATTTTAAAGAAACTTATTGTTGCGTATCAGGTATGCCCTCAAACAAAGCATCCCTTATAAAGTAAAATTAATATTTAATCAAAGAAATATTAGTAAATATGAAAAGGAATTGTTATTTATTTACATGGGATGTTACACTTGGTTCTAAGGATTTTTCTTCGTCTTAACAAATAAAAATATATTCCAATCAAAAACTCCATCAAAATACATGTCATGTATATCATGTCTTTTAATACAAAATGATTTTCTTCACAGAACAATACATATGATCAAAAAACACTATCATTCATTAAAAAAATTGGTGAATACTAGAAATTTCAAAATATAATTAAGATGGAACGGAACCACCAAATTCCATAAAAATTCAAAAATATTAAAAAATATTAAATTCCATTAAAATAATTCCATTTCTCTAATTTTCATAAAAAAAGCTTGAACACCTTCCCAATAATCAAGAAATATTCCTCAAAAAGGATAAATGATATCACCATCCTCCCAATTTTTTATTATATGTTATAATAAACCTTACATAAAGACCATATTGATCATTGAAAGTAATATTTATCCAAAAAACCAAAATTCATAATATTCCATTTTGATAGATATTTACAGAAATATCTTCATTTTACGATTTTTTTCACAATTATTATTCCTTTAATACATCCCTCTATATACTATTGGGAAATGAAAGTGTTCCTTTTTTCCAAAAAATATTTATTCACGTATCAATATTATAAATAGAAAAAAATATTTACACAACAAAAATATATTCACAGATAACCCATTCAAACTACGAGAGACATAATTATATTCCAAATTAAACATTTGTAATATGTCTCATATTTTTTCCCCTTACACACCCATTAAATTGGTTTGAGAAATTTTTTCAATAATCACTTTAGTTTTCCTTTATTAAAATGAACTCAAAGGAAATTCTTTTATTTTGTACAATCATAAAAGATTAGTTATCAAATTATATTAAACTTATTAACATACCTTAGGGAGAGGTAATCCAAAACCATGATATATTTGTGTAGGGATTCAATTTGACTTTGAGAGACAATTTTTTCTGTTAAAATTCATTTATCAAAAATTATTTATATGAAATGTTATAACATTAATTTTTTATATGAAGCAAATATAACATCACCAACTCATTTCTTATTTTCTCTTTGACAAAAATTTCCTTTATTTAAATATTCTTGATTCTCAAGTGTTTTTGTTTTAATATTTAGTGACCTTTGAAAATATTGTTTTACAAATGAACTTCAACTCCCATATCTTTAATATATTATTTTATCAAAAAAACATTGTGTTTATACGATTAACTATAAAATAATTTTCTTCTATAGTGTTTTTTTGAAATGTAGACTAATTTCTAAAAATGATATGAATATTAATAATTAGAATCATATATTTCACAACATGTTGATGAGTTTTTTTCATCTATCCGAACTAACCAATTTTCTACTATTTATAAAATGAACTCTTATAAAGGTGTTTTATTATTGAGAATATTACACTACAATAGAATTTAACATAACATAATATCATTTTATCTCTCTGAATATTGATTTTTCTGGGATCACATTGACATATTGAAACCATAACTGTGGAAAATAAGATTTCTTATCGTCTATCATTTATATAAAAAAAATATTATAAGTATTTAAATATATTATTTTACAATCACGAATTTTCATTCATCATCCACTGAAATTATCACCTAGTTAGTAACAATAGTTTTCAGCTCCCTAGAATACTAAATTAAAAGGAATATTAGATTCTTAATGTAATATTTTTATTTTTGAAATATATATTATATTTCATCCTTCTAAATCCTCTCAACCAGTGAAAAATAATAGTTAACCAATCATAGTCATTCACGTATTTCTCTTTAATGTCAATGCAAGCATTCTTCCTAGTGCATCATTCGATGCTTGAAAAAATAGCGTCATCAAAATACACTAACCTAATCATCAATAGGCTCAACTAATTAAATAATAGTATTTATAATAACCTCTAACATGATTCAAAAGCTTATTTCATCATGAATAATATAGTCATCAATAAATTATTGATGGTGTCTATTTTTTCAAAATGATCATTCTTCTTAAAAACAATAATTTTTATCATCTTCATAAAAAAGAAAACAAAATTATAGTTTGATTTAGTCCTATTCATATAGAATATAATTTCTAAATGTTAACAAGATGTTCATCCAAAATACCATGAATTTCAATTGCATTTCTATATAAAAAGAATAATTTTATATAGTATTCCAATGGGTGAAAATATCTCCTCTATACTGATTACATTAAACTAGGAATGTCCCCTTGAGACCATTAATGGGGTTTTAATCACAATGCCTTATTTATTAAACATTTTGGTAGGAGACCAATTAGTGCAAATGAATTTGGTCACTGTCGTCCAAAAAAATATCACAATTAAGATTCATTCTTATTTTGTATATATCATCATTCTTTGATCGAAAAAATTTATCTTCACTAATTAAAATTTTAAATTTTATTTATATAAAAATTATTGGAAATATTTTCACATTACATACATCAAACTTCTCATTAGTACTAAAATATTTTTTAAATTTATGCTCTATATATTAATTTCACCTCAATTCACATTATTATATATATATATATTAATGTCTAATGTCTTCCATATCATCATCCTAATCATATTTTTAATCATCCCAAAGAACTTATTATCCCTATAGGAATATCACCACATAAACATTATATAAATGATAATTTCTACTAAATTATTAGAGATTAATCTAATTTACAATATTTTGAGAAGATTAATCTCAAAAATATTTCCTAGTTTTTTAATAATGCATTTATATGATTTTCCATATCCTTAGTCTCTAATAAATATAAATTTATCTATATAATATTAAACTTCCTCTAATTATTCTTGTTGATAATGAAATCCTTACATCTAAATACTCAAAATAAAATCAACATCCTCAAATTTCAATACCACATATTATAAATAGTCTTCCCAATATGGATTATTATAAACATTTTCTTTATTTTTTGTTTTCTTATGTGAATCACCAAATATTATTATAGTGTTATCATTGGTGATTCATTTCACTCTATCTCATTCTTCAAATGATAATCACTCAATTTGAATTTTTTAACAATACCCCAATATTAGTTCAAAATTTTCAATTTTTAATATACGCATCATTGCGTATTTTATTTAGAAATGTGTTATGAAATAGAACAGACCATAAATTTATATAATGATAATTATACAAGCTATTATGGATTAATCCCCAATTAACTGAATATATCCTAGATTCACATCAAATTTATAAACCCAATCTGAAGTGTCCGAGATCTATTTTCATCATTAATACATTGGTATTAAATAAATCAAAATCATTACAAAGTATTGATCAATATAATATTCTTGGAGAAATGGACATATACATGAATCTAATTATATGATGAAAATATAAATTACATATCCTAAAAATATTCTAACATCCATGCTATTATTCAAAATATCTTTTTTCGAAACATTGGGTATAAAGAATAAAAATAGAGGGTGGTCTCATATTCTTAGCAAGGGTTATGTGGAATAGAACCTATAATTAATGAATAAAAAATAATAATTATTTAATCTTATATAATTAAACAAAATATTTCATTTAATAACTAAGATGAGCATGGAATGACTACACGAATAATATCAATTTTTTAATATCATGGGTTATAAAAACTCAATTCTCAAAAAATGACATACATAATATTGGACATTAATATAAAAAATATCTTGATATTTATACCATTAGGATCATATTCTAGGATAGTTTAAACTGTGTGTAGTTATGTTCTCAACCCCCATTTAATTAGGATAATTTATCTCTCACATGTAACATATAGATATTTCAAAGTAACATATATGATTAATCCCCCATAATAATTGTATTTTCAATTAATTATATAAATATTGAATTGATGACTAAATTCATAAAAAATTTACAAAACATTAAATGTCAATATTTTATAAATAATATATATGTTTGATCAATTTTCCCATTTAATAAAAAAACAGTCATAGTAAAACCCTATATTAAGAAATTAAATATGGGTTATGAAATAAGAATATCCATTATTTATATTTTATAAAAACTTGTTTCCCAAATAAATATTATCATAACAAATATAATTACCAATATAAATTTAATGAACAAAAAATTGAATTAGATAAAACATGTCCATGAATATATCATATATACTGTTTATTAAATAAGATCATGTATTTTTAAGAATATATGAATATGGATGAGCGAATGTTATGTTATCTAATTTTCAATCAATGGAAATCATATATAGGAAGATAAAATATAATAAAATAAATTGGAAGGTAGGAAAATTCAATAGCACTGTATATGTTAAAATACATTCTTTTTTGTTTTTTATATTTAAAGTCAAAAATGACCCTTCCATAAATCTTTATGAAAGTTACATTCAAAAATTTAAAAAATTTATGGATAACATTAAATAAAATTAACATGTTATTTGAGAAAATAGAATGTAATATTAAGAAATATTTTTTCAAAAAGTCATTGAAAAAAATTATACCTACTCAAATGATTAATAAGTTCTAGTTTTCTTTTTATCATTTATTTACTTGATATTAGATCCAAATATATTATAATTATGGATAAAATATCACAACTCCTTATAATAGTGGATTGCAATTATATAAATTATAATAATAAATTTCATAGATAGTCAATATTCTGTTATTTATACTTGTACATAAAATGTTTAGATAGAAAAGTCATTTACATTGTTCATAATGATGGTAAAAGATATGTACAAATAAATATGGATTTAACTATTCATTAGACATAAAAAATAAGGGTGATGAATAATTCACCAATATAGGATATGTATTATATCATATCATATATTTTACAGACATTAAATCAACCCTTGTTACCATTCATTTATAATGGAAATGAAAAATGTATTACATCATTTCATAGAGAAGGTTTTCCCGACATATGCACAAAATACATTATCGCCTTATAATGGATTTGAAGGTAACAAGTTTGATATGATATTAAAATTATAAAACGGTTATTATGTCATAAATTTCATATATATTACATTGTTCCATTATTATAAATTTCCATGTAATGTGGTGATAAAAAACTATTTACACTGCTATATGGAGTATGTTAGATGTATGCACGCAAGGGCGGTGACATTGATTTTCATATAATGTAAAAAAGTATAGAAATACTTATACCATAAACATATTTAAATCTCAATATATTTATGATATGTTTTGTATTAATTTATTATGGTTACAAAATAGAAAAGAAGTTTATATTAAGAAATAATCTTGAAGGAGCCAGTAATAATGATTACCTCTTATAAGGTACAATTCCTTTGTATCTCTATAACTTTTATTAGGGTTTTTTTTTTGAATAATATAAATTACTTAACATTCCTATAGATTTAAAAATTTTAAATGGGATGGATTTTTTTATATAGGTTTCAAAATGAGGTGAAATGAAAAGAGAGATATGATTTCATCTTATAATTGAGGGTAAGGGAATTATTGAAATTAAAAAAGTATAATTTTTAAAAAAATTATTTTTTGTCACTATGTAGCCTATAATTAAAATAGAAATATATATCATAAATTTAGGAATAAATGATCTCAAATAATAATATTTGTATATGTCATGGTTATGTTTAAATTCTAATAATTTACTTTTTGAAACTCATTGACTCTTGTGAAAATTACTATATTATTAAATTCATTCTTCATTTCATGGGAAATAATATTTCTAAAAGAGAATAAATTAAAAATTAATGGAAAAAGGTCAATGATTTCATCCAAATTAATTTCAAAAAGAGTAATAGATAATTTTACATAATTTTATATCATTTTATAAAATTTATTTCTATATATATTATCTTTAGTGTAATTTTATAAACTATTCATTCAATTTAACATTAAATAAAAAACATTCAGAAAGTGAATTTGAATTTAATCATTTAATGCATCACTAACATGTCACATGTGTTTATAAAACAAACTTATTAGTATATTTAATCTAATTTAAATTAGTTTGTGTACTTCTTAAATCATTTCAAATATTTTTTTAATAATTATACCTATATTATGTCAGTGTTTTGTAATCTTGTGTGCTAATTATTTCATCAATAAAAAATATAACATAACATTCCTAGATAAATGAAAACAACTAAAATTTTAAATAATTATATATATGAATGTAGATGTTTTTACACAATTAAATAAAAATTACTGATATTGATAGAAATAGAATAGATTTTTTTATCATTATACATTACAAAAAAAATTATATTGGTCAAAATCATTGTTCAATGGAAATGAAATAATATATTTTATATATTGGATGATAATTGATGAAATATAATTATCCTTTTCATTAAATTATTATTTTTTATTCTTTTTTAATTCCATATCATATTATTTTTATCCTTAATTTTTAAATTAACCATTAAATGAGATCATAGATTTAAAAAATATTAATATTTATAATGTGTAAAAATAAAAGAAACATGTTTTCCAAATTTTTATCATCTTATTTTCATATAATGAATCCATTATATCAAATTTAGTTTCTATTTTATTGTAAAAGTGTTTTTTTAAAAATAATGCTTTGAAATGTGTCGAAAAATATTTTTTACTATAAATTAAATTTTAACATACAATTATATTTTTATCAATATTAATTAAAAAGAAGATACAATAGTTTATATAATAGATCTTTTATTAATTAAATAATATAAAAAAAATAATTGTTATTTTCAAATTATGTTATATAATGAAATGATAATTTCATAAAAATCTCTATGTCTTACTATTCATTAAATATAAATCATTTCTAATAAATTAAATAATCAACCAAAGATAATATTGACATGTTATTTTCAAAAAAAAATTAATTTTCTCAAAATAGTATTTTAATAGTTTTTAGTGGTTTGTTTAAACATGGTATTATGAAATGAACATGATATCATGAAAATATATTAATGGAACATATATCATATAATATTTGGTTGTCACATTCACCCCCCCAAGAAACATTTATTTAATAATTATATCACTATGATACAAATAAAATTATGATACCTATTCCTCATTACGTACTTAGGTTCCCATTTTTCTTTTTCAATCATATGACTTTTCCAAAAAAAAACTTTTCTTGGTTAGTTGGCTTATTTTTAGGAATATCTCATTATGCCATTAAATTTAAATAGTTTCTTCTTCATTAATTTCATTTTTCACACCACTCTAATTGTAACATCGTCAGTTTTTTAAATGTAAATACTATGTTCTATAGTAAAAAATGATACTCCACAATTCAATTAAATAAACAACTAAATATTACTATGGTATATCTCAAATAGTATTTTTAATTTAATGTAATAAATTTTTTAAATATGTTATAAAAATATAGCTTACACATGTAAATATAATTATGTTTTGGTGACTTATAAATTATAAATCAATGTATAAAACTTTTTATAAAAAGGAAATGATATCCTGAAAAACATTTAAAATGTGAACAATTGTGTTTTAAATTAATAAATAGACAAATTATTCATATCGTTCTATGTTAATGAAATTAATATATATATTTTATACAGTCTAATCCATAATATTCAACCTATTTTATTATATACATGATACTAGAGAAAATCCATTTTTATGAATAAAAATTGAATTTTCACAAAGATACAGTATTATAAATTTTGGAAAGATCACTATCTTAAATTACCTTTAAATCCTTGAATAAAATATTTTTTAAAAAATAAACATTATTTTTAAAAGATAAATATAAAATTTTAAATTGATTAATTAATTTTTATTTTTATTATATGTTTCATTTTTAGATGAATTGTAAAATAATACATTATTTTAAATTAAAAAATATTTTAAATTTAAATAATTTATATTGTTAAATTAAAATATTTACTAGATTTAAAGTATAATCAGAAAAAATTTATAACAACTAATAAAATTAAATTCATCGAAATCCATTTCACATTGAATTTATATATAAAAACAATTCAATCTTTTGAATGTTTTTACATTAAAAATGATTTTTATCATTTCATTAATCAGATTAAATTAAAATTACATTTATCCAATTTTTTTATATATTGAAAAATGGATTCTATATTTGGAATCATAGGGTACAAATTTATTAAATGTTTCTTATTTATTTTTGTATAATATGAATAGTAAAATCATTAATTTTTATTACCACGCATCTGGAAAAATAGAGTAAATAAGTTTACAAAATATTAAAAATATTAGAAAGATATCCGAAAACATGTACACATTTTAATTTATGAGTGATTTTCAACAAAAATAATCCTTGGGCTGGTTTCATAACCTCTTATAGAAAATTGTATGAATTTATGCCATATATATTGTTTTCATAAGAAATTTCAAATGTCACATGCTTCTGCCCTAATAACTATGTCAGTATTAATATATGTTTATTTATATGATATATTAAACTATAAAAAGCACTCTTATATATATAAAATTTATATACATTATTGCACTTTTTATTAAAATATTTGTGATAAAATAATAACTTTAAATGCCGACATAATGATGATTCAATAATTGATTAATTAAATGAAATATCAAATCAATTATATTAATACTTTTAAAATAAATATAATTTTAGTTAATTAATGAAATTCATGAAATTTTTATATTATTTGGATAACTTATTAAGGTGAATGAAAATTAGTTTGTAACATCTTGTTTCAGTTTTTTGGTATTCATAAACCCCATTTTTTATAATGTTTTTGTTGGGTCTCATTTATGGGTGATTCTGGTTAAATATTGAAATTTTTAAAAGACATTTTTATTTTTCATGTTTAGAATATGTGTTTTCTAAAATATTTTCCATTCATGTTAAAACCATGAAAACCTCGACATTTATAGTTCACATAGTTCGCACCCAGAATTTCCATCCATGCCCCCACTAAGGAGAGACTGTGCAACCCCGCCTGAAGGGGTACATGACTAGGGAACAAGATTTGAAAGAATGTGAATCCATTCCTAGATAAGAATGTTAACATGAATGGATAATTCAATAAATTAATTAAAAATTACATTAACCCTCTTTTAACTTCCTTGTCATACCTAACATGACCTGGAATTATTCCATAGTTCTTAGATGCTCTTAAGGACCCATTCTAGATCCTCCAACTTCATTCCAAAGAGAATCAAGCCATGGGTATCATCATCCAAACCATTCTAGGAAATATTTATTCCTATGTTCCTTCTATATTTCTCACTTCTTTTCCCCTCCCAAGGTATTTTTATATCACTGTTCTATAATCGAATCTAATCCTTGTTTTTTAGATATTGAATTTGTTTTCGATTCTCTTATCATCATTACATCATTATTTATTTGAGTTTCCCATTACAAATATTGTGATTCGTGTCCCCCTAATCTCGAGTATGGTGGTTCATTCTATAATTCCCTAATTGATTTAACCCAATATTTATGGATGTATTGTTTATTTCATTGAATAAATTGATTTTCATTTTATTAGTTTCCTAAAATCCCAATTCTGTGAAATAGTGATTTAAATTTAATTTCTCATTAAATTTTGGAAAACGCACCTATTCCAAGGAATTAGGGTGTGATTTTATGAATTTTATATATTATTATATAATTTAATTATCCAATTTACTTTTTATAATTTAAAATTTAATATTGAACTTTGAAAATGATTTTTGAAACTAATTTGATATTAATATTTGAGAATATATTTCTTATATAGTTTTGATATAAAAATGATGGTTCTATCCTAGAAAATGGAATTATTTGATAAAAAACATATTTTGGGTTTTAAATAGAAATTGGAATATAGGAATTGAAAATGGGTAAATTTTAAATTAATCATTTTCAATGAAAATTCACCAATATTTATCGTTGTTAGAAAATACAGATGTGTAGTATGATAGTGACTCATTCGAGATATGTAATGACCTATACATTCATTAATGAAAATCCCTCTTGTTCAAATTAAATGTCTTATTATGTAAAATGATTATATAACATATGAAATTATTCTATTTTAAGTTTCTAGATTTTAAAGTAACGTTATGAATTGTGACCATTTATAATTTATCCATTGAACAATGATCACATGATTAGTATAAATATATGGCTTTAAAAAATCCAATGTACTCAGACATATTAAGTGATGGCCTCATCCAGTAGACTTTCCCCATTTGAAGCCAATTTGTTGGAGCTAAGAAATGAGGTTCCACCATTGGGCTTATCTCTTGAACAAGCCCATGCTGAGATTCATCATTTTAAGCTGAAATGGAACTGCTTATGATAGATGTGGTAGTTGATAGTGATTACCACCCAAGAAATGTTATCCAAAAACCCAAAAGTCTATCACCATCAGACATCATACACTTTGGACTTATGTTGGTGTTATAAGGGGTTATGTAACAAGATCATAGAACTATGGTTATGAGCATTATTTTTTTATATAATAGTTCATATAAATTCATTTTATTATTGTTACATTGTAAATGGTTTTTAAAGTGCAAACAATATTTTTATTTAATATTAAATTATGAAATCTATTTTTATTAATTAAAGGATTTTTCAATTAAATAAAATTTTAATAAAATATTCTTATTATTAAATAACTTTTTTATTAAATATAATTTATTATATAATTTTATGAATGCATTTATAATTTTTATTATGGTTTGAAAGCTATTTTTTTCAAAACCCATGAATTTTTTTATTGATGTCAGTTTTTATTTTAAAAGAAAAAAAGTCACATATTTTGAAATTTATTTAGATAATTGAATATATTTTTTTTGGAATTTGGATGTCTAAATTATCCACCGGTGAATATTTAATAATTTTCTGAGATATTCGCATTTTTTGGTAAAAATTAAATACTGTTTAAATATATAATTTATTTTATGACATCATAATGACCCAATAGGGATGTAATAAAATATTATAAACATTATGTTTGGACAATATATGTTTTACCATTAAAATACTATGATTTTAGGTATTTTTGATGTATTTTAAATGACATTAGTGGACCCCTTAATAGTTATAATACATTTTCACTTTTTAAATGAATTTCTTTGAGAGTGTGACTCACCTCCACTTAAGAATGAATATTATTTTAAGAAGTTCGTCTATTAGATTTTTAAAATGTAATTATCCACTCCCCTTTGGATAAAACCATCGTAAAAGATGTGGGACGCTTTGTGGTATTTATTTTTTATTGTGTGGTGTCCCAAACCTAAATAATAAATATTTCCCTCTCCTTTATAATATAATCCCGCACATGCTCCCAATTCATCATCACTCAAAGAATTTAGAGTTCATCCATCCACTTCCTTCCTCTCACCAGAATACTCTCATGGTTCCCCAAGATCCCAATAAGCCTCCCTCAAGCATCTACCAAGACTTTGGGATCACACTTCCAAGTAAGGGATTTATTCCTTTCTCATTTTGTCCAATTTTCATTATGTTGTTGTTCCCTTTTTTTATTAATTACAAATTTTGGGGTATGATATCCCACCTCCCCAATACTGCCCTATTTATTTTTGAATGATGGGAGACCCCTTTCTCTCTTATTAATGCCTCCCATACACACACGTTACCATGCAGAAATTCCATAAGTGATTTCTCAATCCTATTTTACATCCACGTAATTATTTTGTATTATGATTCTAAATTCCATTACATTTGTTGGGACATGAATCTATATGAACCAATTACTGTCCATTTCATTTACATATAATGAAACACCGATTTCTCTCTCATCATCCATTTTCATTAATCCTTATATAACAACATTATGCTTCCAATATTGCACCGCATTTTTTCAAGACAACATCATTGAGTAGTGAATACCATAACCATGTTTCTATAAAGGGTATTCTCCTTTATGAAAAATATATATTGAATGGTACTTTCATGAATTTATTCTACATTACTTAATCGTGGAATAACCTTTGATGTTGATTAATTATATATTATATGATCCATGTGGCACACTTATGCATGAAATGAAATTTTAAGAAGGGTGTGACCTGCTAGCTCTCAAATGCATTATGTAAAGTATAGTATCATGGTACATCATTTCCTTTGGGTGTTGACTCATTCTAATTCATGCGTACAGAGGGTTTACTCTTGATCCATGTTCAATGAGACTAGGCTCAAGCTAATTCCATGTTAAGTGTTGTTTCCTCATTTCATTGTTATGATTATCATGATTTATCATTAATTTATGTTCATGTTTAATTTAGGCTCCATCGATAGGCCTATTTCCTAACCTATATTTTAATCATCTCGTTTTTCCTTGTTTACTCAATTACTTGTCATTATAGCTGACCCTTTTCTTATGAGTGTCCTTAGATTATCCAACGCAAGGCTATGTATGAAGGTATGTAGTTGTCATGTAAAGAATGTTTTTAATAAAGATGTTTTATTTCATGTTTTAAGTTCTTATGTAATGATATTAATCCACATATACACTATAAGTCTCAATATTATATGTTGTATCATTTTAATTTTATGTAATAAATTTTTTTATGGGAAATTAAGAGAAATGTAATCATAGTTGGTATCAAAGGATAGGTTTTTTTATTTTTCTGTTTAGGATTAGAAAATCCTAGTGAATCCTTAGAGACAAGACTATGTATAGTAAAACATATCTACTTTTTTGTGGGAATTGATTAACTATTTTATCAAGAAAATACGTCCATGTCTGGATATGAGCAAATAGAGGAAGATCTGCACAAATGTACGTAGGGGTGAAAACCCCAACATGGAGTTTCTGGATGGACCTTGGGTATCCTGGTACACGACCACATGCTTTGATGCACTCCTGGTTATGGAACTCCCGGGGGTTATGTATTGGAAAATTCACAATCATAGTATGAGCCATTAATAATGTAATTAAAAAATTTCCACTAAGAATATCTATTATATTACATTGATTGAATCATATAGATTCATAAGTTAAGGAAATAAAATCTATTTATAAGTCATCTTTTTTGTCCTTGTATTACCCTTTATGTGTTACCTCAAACATTCACTTTTATTCCCGCCAATGACTAGTAATTGCAGGACTCAGGATAAAAACTATTGTGAAGATCAGTGAGATAACTATTCTAATGATATGCTCAATCGTATTGGAGTAGGAATCCCGAAATTTTTCATAATACTTTTTCAGTTAACTCAATATTTGAAAAGGAACAAGGTCCAAGAGGAATTTTCATCCCCCAAAGAAAGAGTATGTTTCAATCCAATGCTTCATGAGAAAAAGGCCTCATACTTTTAATGGATCACATGATCACTCAATTGTCGAACAATGGATCTACTTAATTGAAAGGATCTTCTCTATCCTTCAATGTTTTGAACAAGGGAAGGTTCTCATAGATACTTATGGTATGGAGGGTGAATCTGATCAATGGTGGACATTGATAAAAAAATATGAAGCCTTATGAAGAGATGGAGGCTTTGGAATGGAAGTACTTCTGGAAGATGTTTTTTGATAAATACTTTCCTCACACACTCCATCTTAATATGTAAAGGGATTACATTGATCTCATTCAAAAAGAAGATGAATTTGTCGAAGCGAACAAGTCAACTTTACAATGTTCGCACAATATGCCTTTGGCTTTGTTGTTGCCCCCGAATGCAGTGTTGACCTCATCCTTGGTGGTTGAAACCAAGAAGGCGTAATTCCATGGCGATCCGTGACTTCAACAGCTATAGAGAAATTATCTAATGTTCTCTCATGGTTGAAATGGAGATCGGCAAACCTATGGTGTATCATGGGGATAAAAATTGTAAGGTGGACTTAAATTCTATTTTTCTAATGGATAAATCCAATGGTGTTAAGAAAATCCAGTACCCCACATCCCCACGGTGTGAAAATAGGAACCTCTTAAATTTAATGAAGGGGATGATGAAATTATTTAAGTGTGGAAGATAAGGTCACATGGCTATTAAATTTCAGCAAAAAAACCGCAGTTGCGACAGAGGAGAGGAATGCTCCATTTTACTCTAAACGCATTATTCATTTCATCAACTGCAATGAACCTGGGCACCTTGCAAATTATTTCCCTAAGCCATGGGTTTGTCGAGGCAACCAACAGCCTCCATGGGAGCAATTGTAGGTTTTTCCGTCACTACTGCCGAAGTGATCCCCGACAATGAAGTAGTGAAAGGTAAGCTGCTTATTCATTCAAGAATAATGAACATACTTTTTTATTCAAGTACTACACATTCTATTATATCCCAGATGTTTTGTAAACAAATCCCAACACCATTAGAAATCATGGAATTAAAGATGTCGGTGAGTATGAATAATGGTGCAATCATTGCATCCCAAGAATATAACTCCTCCTCTGTCATAATAGATGGATAGAACATCTCAGAAAACCTCATCATACTCCCTCAGCTGTAATTTAATTAAATTCAAGGCATGGATTGGATTTCCTTATATAGATCCAACATAAATTGTCGTAAAAGGGAAATCAATCATGGAAACTTAACCCCTGATTCTGTACAGGTTTATGGAGGATGATTAATCTTCTTTAGCTCCATCATCTCAAGATTGGATATTACATCCCTATGAAATGATTGAGACCAAGTAAACTGCCATCCTTGAAGACATGTCTATTGTGAGGGAATTCATTGAAGTGTTTTCCATGTAATTTCCTAGTCTCTCTCCAATAAGATATGTGGAATTATCAATTGACCTTATACTTGAGGCATTTACAAAATCCAAGACTCAATATAGAATGGATGTTTTGGATCATGGGGAGAAGAACAAACCACTATAGTATAATCAAGATAATGTATTTATACGCCGAAGTGCTTCACCATGGGGTGCACCCGTCCTCTTCATTAATAAGAAGGATGGGTCAATGCACCTTAGCAAAGATTATCTTGAGCTTAACAAAATCATGTCAAAGGATAGGTATCCTCTCCCATGGATTGATGACTTGCTTAATCATCTACGTGGGGCACAATACTTCTCCATGGTGTATTTGCAGGTCAAGATATTATTAAGTAAGGGGGAAGAAGGAAGATATCCCCAAGACTACTTATCATACCAGATACGGGCACTATGAATTCATACTAATGCCTTCCAGACTCACTAGCTCTCCATTATTCTTCATAGACATAATGAATAGTGTCTTTAGATATTACGTCGACAAATATTTTTTGTAGTCTTTTTAAATGATAATCTAATATAATCAGAAACCAAGGAGGATAATGAGGACCATCTAATAACATTACTAGATACCTTGTAGAAGGAGAAGATCTATAGAAAATACATAATGAGTGATTTCTAGTTGAAGAAGGTCACATTATTGGGCCATATCATCAAAATACATGGGATATTTTTGGATCCCTACAGGACAACTGAGATGTATTGAGATCACCAAGATGTATTGAGATCACCGAGATCATTATTGTTGGGATAATATCAAGAAGGAGATCATTAAGTATACATAAAAGTGCATGAGGTTTCAGAAAGTGAAGGTAGAGAGGCAAAAGTCTAAGGGGATGATGCAATCATTGCCCATAACATAATCTAAATAGGATAACATCAACATGGAATTTGTCACATGACTTCTAAAGACATCCAAACGCACAACCCAATCTGGGTTATTTTGGATTGCCTTAAAAAGACTTCACACTTAATTTCAATATGGGAGGATTTCTCATTGGATCAACTGCCATGAATATATATCAGGGAAGTGGTAAGGATGCATGTAGTACCACTATCTATTGTATTCAATCAAGATCCAATATTCACCTCTACGTTTTGGAAGATTCTTCAAAAGGCTCTAGATACTGAACTAAATTTAGTATGGCCTATCATCCTCAAACTGATGGACAATATGAGTGAACTATTCAGACACATGAAGATATGTTAATATCATTTTCAATGGACTTTAATGGACGATGGGATCAACATCTTATTATGGTTGAATTATACAATAAGAACAACTTCCAATCGAGCATACAAATGGAACCATATGAGGACATGTATGGGAAGAGATGTAGAACATCAACATGTTTTGATGAAGTTAGTGAGCATAAGCTACTACGACCAGAAATGGTCAAAGAAATACTTTAGAAGGTTAAAACCATTCAACAACATATCAAGGTAGCCTAGATTAAATAGAAGAGTGATGATGATAATCATCGATGAGAACCTGAGTATAATTTTGGGGACATGGTATTTATATGAATATCTCCTTGGGATAAGGTCATGAGGTTTGGAAAGAATGGGATGTTAAGTGCTAGGTACATCGGCCCCTTTGAGATTCTTGATCATGTCAGGGCTGCAGCTTATCGACTAGCACTCACACCTACCATGTCCAATGTACATGAAGTGTCTCATGTATCCCTCTTATGGAAGTACATATCATACCCATCACATGTACTGTTTTCAAAGGTAGTAAAATTAGAGGTTGATCTTTCTTACTAGGAGAAACCAGTGAAGTTCATAGATCGTAGAGAAAATGTCCTATGAAATAAGGAAATTACCCTATTGAATGTGTTATGGAGAAACCACATGTTTGAAGAAGAAATGTGGGAATCAGAGTAATTGATGAAGGAGAGTTACCATAATAAATTTTAGTGTGGGAAAATGAAATTTTTTATGGGAAATTTCATAATGGGGAAGATTGTAACGACCCAGACATTCATCAATGAAAATTTCCCTTGATCTAATTAAATGTCGTATTATGTAAAATGGTTATATAAAATATAAACTTATTTTGTTTTATGTTTTGAGATTTTAAAATACCATTACTAATTGTGACTATTGCTAATATATCTATTGAACAGTGATCACATCATTAGTATAAACATAGGGCTTTAAAAAAACCAATTTACTCAGATAAAGGAAGCAATGTCATCATCCAGAAGACGTGACCTATATTAAGACCATTTGTTAGAGATCAAAAGGAGGTGGAATACTTGGGATTCTCTCCATATGAAGACCAAGCTGAGATTCGACATGTTAAGCTAAAAAGAAGCACCTACAAGAGAGGTGGATGTTGATAGAGATTACCACCTGAGCTATGTTATCCAAGCCACCACAAAAGTCGGTCACCATCGCACACCTTACACATCGGTCTTATGTGGGTGTTATAAGGGGTTATATAGCAAGAACATATCAATATGATTATGGGCATTATTTTTGTATATAATAGTGAATTTACATTCCTTTTATTATTGTTACCTTAAAAATATTTTTTAAAGCGTTAATAGTATTTTTACTTAAAATTAAACTATGAAGTTTATTTTGATGAATTAAAATATTTTTGAATTAAATAATATTTTATTAATATATTATTAATAATTAATTACATTTTATTAAATATAATTGATTTTATAATTTTATGAATTCAATAGTCATTTTTATTACAGTTTGAAAGCTGTTTTTTGTCAAAACCCATGAATTTTCGATAAATATCAATTTTTTAAAATTAAACATTCCCATATATATTGAATTATTTAGATAAAATTAATATTATTTATGGAATCAGGATGTCAAAATTATCCATCGGTGATTTTTTCATAATTTTCAGAGACATGCGAATTTTGGGGTAAAAATTATATACCGTTTAAATATATAATATGATTTATGGCATTCTAATGAGAAAATAGGGAGGTAAAAAAATAAAATAAACATTATGTTCAGAAAATATATATTTTAACCAAAAAATAACATGATTTTATTTTTGTTTTATTTTTTTTAAAACACTTTAGTGGACCCTCCCAGAGTTATAAAACATTTTCACATTCAAAATGGATTTCATTGAGAGTGTGACCCACCTCCATAAAAGAAACCATATTATTTTAAGAAGTTCGGACATTGTACCTATAAAAGATTGGTTATCACTACCCTATGGAAAAATCCCTATGATTGTTTGTGGTATTTATTAGATTAATTTGTGGTGACCCAAACCTATTTAATAATGAATTCCCTCTCTTTTCCAATATAAACCTTCCCATACTCCAAATTCCTCTTCACTAAAATCTTATGTATTTCGTCAAAACTCTTCCATACACTCTATATAATCATCCCAAGGTTCCCCATTCCCCCAGGAAGCCTCTCTTTATGCTCTCCCAAGCATTTGGGACCATACCTCCAAGTAACAGATTTATTCCATTCTCATTTTTGTCCAATTTTATTTAAGTCATTGTTCCCTTTGGGTTTCAACTGAAAATGTTGGGGTATGATTTATAAACACCCCCATACATAACTATTTATTTTAGGATGATATTATACCTCTTTATCTCTCATTAATTCCACCCATTTACACCAGTTACCATGCTGAAATTCCGTGAGAGATTTCTCTCCCTTCTTTTACATCCAAGTAATTATTTTGTATTATGCATCGAAATTCCATTCTGTTTGTTGGTACATATATATATATATGACCACCAAACAATCGATTTATTGTACATGTGATAAGAAAACAATTTCCCTATCATTAACCATTTTCATGAATCCTTAGGACAAGCCTATATGCTTCCAAAATTGCTCCGCGTTTTTCCATGCTAATATCATTGTGTAGTGATTACCATACCCATGTCACTATCAAGGGTATTCACCTTTATGAACATATAAATATTGAATGGTACATTAATGTATTTATTCCACACTACTAGATCGTATAATAACCTATGATGTTGATTGAGTCCATGTTATATGATCAATGTGGCACACATATGCATGAAATGAAATGTTTTAGAAGGGTGAGCACTGATTACAGTCCAATCCATTGGGAAAAGTATTGTATCATGATACATAATGTTAATTTGTGTTGACTCATTCTAATTCAGGTGAAATGAGGGTATAATCATGCTCCATGGGTTATATTCCTTAGCTCATGCTAATTCCATGTTAAATGTTGTTTCCACATTTCCATGTTATGATTACTATGATTTATCATGCCTTTATGTTCATGTTTCTCTTGTGCTCCATTAATGTGCCTATTACATAACATGTGTTGTAATATTCCTGTTATTCCTTTTTTACTCCCTTACTGGGCTTTATTTCTCACCCTTTTCTGATTCATGTCCTTAGGATATCCCATGCAACGCTATGTACGGGGGAATTTAGTGGTCATATTAAGGATGTTTTCAAAAAATATATATTTTTTCATGTTTTAAGATGACATGTAATGATCCAAATCCCCAAATAGACTAGAAAAATAGATCTTCTATTTGGAATAAAGTGATGATTAAGTAGTAAATCATGTTTTAGTGTGTACTAATGAGAATGGTTACCGGAGGATATCATTCTATTGACACTTTACAACTCAAAGAAACATATGCAACAAATCATTTCCTTTATGGGGTCCTGATAATTCCTCTTCGACTAGTTTTAGAGGGATATGTGTACAATTATTTCAAGGATCACTAATTTGTTTATGTGAGGATCCTATAATGTGGAACTATTGTACCTCATGGTAGTCGAAAATGTTTCCCTTTGTTCACTTTTTGATATATACTCCATTGGTTTTAAAATGATTCACGAATTCATTATGAACATATATATCTAATTTTATGTAATTTTTTTGTAAGAAATTATGTAGAAATATTTTCCAATAATTAAAATGTAATTCATGATTTGTTTTAAATATTTTTTTATACCTCCATGAGTATTTATTTTAAAATAATGTACTTTTTTAAAATAACATGGTCAATATATTAGGGAATACATGGTGATACCCTACAAATATTTTATTTCACACTCTACTCGTGCCATTAAGAGTTTGTATATTTCCTCATGACTGGTATGAGAATGTGGAATGAAACACTTAGAGGTGGTTGTTTCTATTTCTTATATGGATTTGAGCTACTCTTTCCACTATGACTTTTGTTCTTTTTCCTATTTTTGGCACATTGTAATTTTATTTCTGGTTTTATTGACTTTTTGAAATATAGTATATTTCCACCTATGGAGTGTTCTTTTATGCTTACTTATTTTTATCTCTTTCTTCTGTTATGTTTCTGGAAAATAAATTCCCACATTCATTTTTTAAACAAGTTTATTTTAGCCAACGCATGTAGATCGAAAATGACATTAAAGATCAATCAGGACATGCCTAGTTATTAGGGTACCAGTGTATCTAGGATGGTTAATGAAAAAGATGTATCAACAGTGAAGGGTAATCATATTTACATAATTTAATTATTTAGTTGTGAAATATTTTGGGGATGTGGGTAGTATTTATGATTGAGTGATTGGAAAACTCTCATGAAAATGATATCTAAGTCACGATGTGTCATTTGTGAATGACGTTTTAAATTTTTTTCTTGTACCTACACTGATGGGAATAATTTCCATTGTTATCTGTAAAGTTGAAACATGATTTCATTAATGTTAGTCATTAATACTATGTTAAACCATTCATCTAAGATGTCATGTGAATAGGAACCAAGAGGATTCTACTAATGAACCATAGTGGGAAAATCCTCTTATGGAACACATTCAAGTTGATATTTTTGTTTAGTTAGATCATGATATAGGACATGATCCTGCACCTATTCATGACTAGGTTCTAGTTATGGATCCACAGTCCGGTGACATAAGGATTTAGACTCAATATGTTTTCACTGTAATCCATAATAATTCCAATTATTTAATTATAATCAATGATATGATTATTGTTTGAGAAATATCAAGATATTTATTGAGTTTTCTAATATATCTGAAGAAATCAAGGTGAAATGTAACAATTTCATACTAGACGGACCTAGCTAGAGGTTGTGGGACATGATAATAATGTTGAATATTAATGATTTATTATAGTGAAAATTAATTAAATATCATTTCATAGACCAGTTCTATCCATATTAGATAGTGTTTTCTAAGGATATTGAATTTTTCAATTTAGAGTAAAAAAACATGACTGTGATTGAATAAGAAAACATTTTTGCTAATATTGTGTGGTTAATCTCCTAAGAATATTTCAAATGAGAATATTATAACTCAATGGACTGATATAGGAATTAGTTATGATATTAATTATTAGTTTTTCTTGTATTTGATGACCTCTTATGTTGATGAGATTGATAGAGAATTTTTGGTTGTGAAGGGCATGGATGAAAATTCATGGTCGATGGGAGTTCCTTTTTATTATAGTAATTTATATTTTAGATGGAATAAAGTGAAAACCAATTGTTATGATTCCCATATTGTTTCTCAACATCAGGGTTTTTCTAGACCTCTTTTATTTACTATAAGTGTCCCAATTATTTTTTACCAATGCGGAAAATGTAACATTCAAAAAGGTTTTTCACTCTGGCACCCACGATTAGTAGTTTCTGCGAATGGTCACAACACTTATAAAAAATTTTCATGTCTATTACACTTCATTTAGTTGAACATGACAATAAATCCTAAATGAAACTATGGTGAAATAAAATGATACATGAATAAATAGGTTCTAGCCTCATGCATCTAGAAAAAACATCTTCATTCAGTGTAAGAGTCTCCATAAGAAGAATATACTAGTCATCTGACATTGAAAGGTACCATAACTATATGTTTATCACTAGTTACTACCTTTTTTTATATTGGAACATCTCATTTACTCATTTTATCTCATATTGTGAAAAATTAATCCATATTATGAAGCTGTTGTCTTATGTGTTGGATGTTACTACACCCATTAGAATGAAAAGGGAGAAGTGTCTCCGTTATTCTACTTTTGTTTTATCATTATCATATATTGATAATTCATTGGATTTTATGGTTTTCAACCTAAAAAATATTGACATCATATTTGGGATGGATAGTCTCATTCTAAATGAAATGTGAATTCATTATTATCCCCGATGTGTCTCCAACATTGCATCTAATGGGTTATGTCATATATTTCAAGGGGAATGGGACCTATGGTAGAGTAGAGAATGACCATCATATTGAGACTATGTTAAATTAACTTATGATTTCAATTTTTATATGTAGAATGAATCCTTGAGTAATTAGCATACTCCTATTATCTTTCTGTTTCCAAACGTTTTACCTTGTGAATTTTTGTTATCCACTAGTAAGAGAGGATTAATATTCTATCAATTTAGTTCTTGGTAATCAACCAGTATCTATTACTTCTTACTTCACGGAACCAACTGTAATGAAAAAGATGAATACTCAATTAGAGGATCTTTTAGAGAAAGGCTTCATATGAAATATTTTACAACCATGGTTGGAACCGGTTCTATTTTCTATGAAATATGATTGGACACATCACCTCTGTGTTGATTATCAAAAACTCAATCATGTTATTGTAATAAAATGTATTTAGGGACACAGATTGATGATCATTTTGGGTGGTTGAAAAAGTATATGTTTTTCTCAATGATTGATCTTTGATTAGGTTACCAATAGTTGATGATAAATGTATATGATATTCATAAAATAACGTTTTAGGTTAGGTACAATCATGATGTGTACATTTTAATTCCATATGGTCTAACGAATTATCATTTTAATTTATGGATTTAATGGAATGTATTTTCGATCGATATCTTGATAAATTCATTTTAGCCTTTGTGGATGGCATCATTGTTTAATCTATTTCTAAGGAGGATCATGGAAATCATCTTAGAGTAGTATCAGATTTTTGAGATGCCATTTCTGTTATTAAATGATATAAAAATATTATTTTTTTATTCAGGAATTAATGTTCATCGGAAATGTAGGATAATAAAATTTTTTATCTGATCCTGAAATAGTTAATGCTGTTAGGAAATGGGATAGGCCACAACTTTTTATTTTTTAGATTCTGAGCTTCTTGGGTTTCGCTAGGTGTTATCATCGGGTTGAAATGGACTTATTAAATTAAATTCCATGATTTCTACTCTAACTCTGAAGGGAGTAATGTTTTTTCAGGATGAGAAGTGTCCACATTTATTTTTTGATCTAAAACATCATTTAACAATTTCACTAGTGTTAAATCATTAAGAGGACCTGCATGTACACATTGACTTTCTTGATGAATCCAGATTGTTTTTGTGTTTTTTCCTTATCCAGGGTGATCATGTCATTTCTTATGTCTATTGGTAGCTTTATGCCACACGACAATAATTAACCAACCCATCAATTTTATCATGTATTTTTGATAATTACAATTAAGAGTCAGTAGAATTACATTTTTTGGAGAACAGATTACCAATTATTCCGACCATTAGAAATTTAATAATATCTTCTCCCAAAAATGGTTGACTATCCACTTGAGTATTTGGGTGGATTACCTATAATCTTTTAACATTAACATATCTTATACCCTAAGGAAATGGAATATATTTTTCGATTCTATGAGTAGGAATATTTTTACCCAATAAGTATAAGTTCTTTAAAAATATTGGAACATGAGAAATATTTTTATAATGTTTCATATTGGATTCTGGAGGCCATGTGAAGAGGTTTCCCAAGAAAGCGTTCAGTTGATCTTTGGTCTTATCGAGATGATTATTCTAGAACAATATCAATATGATAATTTCTATAGGATTAGATACTCTCTTTATGGCTGGGAGATCAAAACTAAGTAATTATTCTCTATGGGGGAATTTGAGGTTATTAGAATAATTTTTTGGTACCATTATGGTCTTGAAATATATAATGGTGGATCTATATAATACTAAGTGGACTGAGCACTAAGGAACCAGTAATATGTTTTATGACTTGAATAATTTATTATTGTATCCATGTATGAGATATGGAAAGGATTATTTTGTCTCTTAATTTTAGAGGAGAAAATTGTTCAAGGACAAGTAGATCAGACCACCAGGTGGGATTCAAGAACATCTAGTTCCAACCTAAAAGTAGGATGAGATCACTATGAAATTTTTGGAAAGGTTTCAACATGACTATAAAAATAATAATTAAAAATGTATTGTAATAGATATACTGAAAAAATCGGATCACATTAAACCCATTACCGATTCAACCAATGTTTAGGTGTTTGGAAATACATATGTGAATGTGATTGTCAATTTTAATGAAGATATTTATATTTTATAGTATTTTATTGGGTTTCTATGTTTACATATTACTTTTATATAGGACTTTATGAGCCACATATTTCTCAGGATTGTTTGATCATGGAATACAATCACAAAATTAAAGAATAATAGATATTGTTATTCATATTATTGAGGATATTATTTTTTATATCATTCATGACTTGGTGAGGCTTTCATGGACCACTTGGGGTTCATGATTTTTCCTATAATAGTAGATAATTTTTATGTGAACAGAAGGGCTCCTTTTAATGAATTTTTTTTTCGGGCTGTGTAAATATTAGGTGTTTTTTTCAAAGAGTGGTGAAATTTCCATTGTTGTACAGACAATAGTTTAAGAGAAAACATAAATGATTTGGTTTTTTTTCAATAATGTTCTTGAAATAATGATGGTATTAATATTATAATGATCTTCATCCTAGACTATTGGAATTTTTAATTGTTGATCAGGTTTTCTTGAATGATTATCTTTTATTGGGTCATCGACGGTTTTCTAGGAAAAGGAAATCGGATCCTAAATTTTTGGGGCCTTTTTAGGATATTGAAATGATGGGTAAATTTTATTACAATATTAAAATTCCTATATAGTTTCCATTGAAACAAAACATGTTCCATGTATTACAGCTCTGAAAGTATTTTTCTGAACCATACCATGTACTATGTTGGACTGATTTTAACATTGATCATGATTGATCCATGACAAAGAATACAATTAGGATAGTTAATTCTGAAAAAAAAAGTAATTAATAATAGTTTTTTTCACGTTTTTTCAGTTATATGACATTATGGTTATGATAAACATGATACATAGGAGAACAAGTAATGGGATGAGAGAGAAGTGGCCTCATATTATTGGCATGGAAGCTTCATAACAAGAATTATGGGGAAATAATGTTTAAATTATGGGAATTTTTAACATCCCCTAACTATTTTAAAGATATAATAAACCCCTATTTTGATCATTCATTATATGGGTATCGTTTATTGGTTCTTCTAATTGAATTTATAATTTTTTTTTGTGATTTTGGGTTTTACGTGGTTGCCACAATGTTTTTCCCAACCATACACCCTGATCGTGAAAACAAAGAACACCTAGTGAGAGTGGGATTTTAGATTTTACAAATCTATGATCCATGTAAAGAGAAATCATGAAAACCCACCATCTATGGTTCATGACTAGAATATATTATTTGACAAACTGTGATTCCATGCTATGCTCACTATGCATGTGGGAATATCTGAGACCAAAATTCATTTATAATTTCTCGAATAATATTTATACCCCATAATCGATATTATACGAATCATGAATGACTACATATGTCATTAAATTTATAAAGAACCCATTTTTTCTCATTGAAACCCCATCCAATGAGAATCAATGCATGGAAATTGTACTTCTATCCTTTACAAGTATGATTTATTCCCTCGTTTATTCACCATATATCTCTTTATATCATCCATAAGGGTTTTTATAAATCAATTCTTATTGATTAATTAATTCTATTTTTTATATTTTGAATCTATTTTTTTCTCGTATCATCATTGTCGATGTTCATCGTGGTATTTTTTCCATTGTTGGTGTTGTGCTTCATGATCCCGTGATCTGGGAACCACCAATTAAAATGAATTGTGGTGTTTTAAAATAATTTCATGAACTTTTGTGAAATTGATATGTGGAATTTCAATTAAAAATAAATAAATTTATTTATGAAACTAAATTTATTTCAGTAATTGAGAAAAATATATTATATTATTTGTATTGAAAAATATTGTTTTTTCATGGAAATTCATGATTTGTTTAATAAAATATTTTTTGTTTTAAATTGGAATTATATTTTTGGAATGATAAAATAGATTTTTAAATTTTTAATAAATTCAAATTAATATTACCATATTTATTAGGGTTATAACACTTTCAACACTGGGTAGTCAATTTGTAATTTGGGAAAATCCCTTATTGGAGCTTTATAACTCAAATAAAACATATACAACTAGTCACATATCTAATGGGATGGTAAGAAGTCCTACATGACTAATGTTAATGGTTTATGTGTATAGATATTGATCACATATTCTATAATGTGATGATCCCATAACCTAGCACCATCTTGCCTCTTAGAATACCACTATGTTTCTCATTCATAATGTTTTGATATATTCCTTTATTTGTAAATTGTTCTTAAATTTTCATTTAATTTAAAATAAACTAATTTATATAAAATGTTCATTTATACAGTATTTAAATATATTTTCCATCAATTTAAATGTAATTTTTTTATTTAAATATGATATTTTATGTTCATGACAGTATATTTCAAATTGAATGCTTTATATGATTAATCATTGTTGACAATTCTTATGGAATCCTTGGTGAGACCGTAGTAGGATTTTACCTCACACCCTACTTATGATTTCATGAATTTTTAGATTTCCTTTTTCTTGGATTGAGCTAGAGAAAGGCACCACATGGAGGTGGTAGTTGATACTTATCATTGGGCTTTGAGCTGGTTTGTTCATTGGGATTGCGGTTCTTTAGTTAAATTTTTGTGGTATAGTGTGGTTATAGTTTGTGTTTTCTACATGATTGACTTCTGGAAAAAAAGTATTTGGAGTTTTCGTTTGATTGTATTGATATATATCTCGTTATTTTATTGGGTTTGCTGAAAATATGTTTCCACTTTTATTTTGTTTGATGTCAGGTGCCTATAGGAAACCCATGGGAATCAATAACACCATTAAAGCTATGTCTTAACAAACCTAATTTTCACGGTACCTTAGTATCCATTCTGGTTTTTTACATGGTTTGAATTTATTTTTTTTATGATATTTTTAATAATTCATGTAATGAATGACGTTAAAAACGAAGTTAATCATATCTTAAAATAAATTATATTTTACAAAATAATATAAAATTTATGAAAATATAAATTTATTCCAAATTAGTTTTATATTGATTTAATATTCGATTTTTTTTTTCATTTCTGGATGATTTGAATTTCTATACATATTATATAAACTTCAAGAGGGTAAAAAACAAGTCAACATGATCTATGTTTATGAGGATAAAAAAGTTTTATATATATATTTTTTAAAAAATTTTAAAAAATGTTTAAATTTCATTTTATGAATGTATTACATTCCATAATCATCATATATTCAAACTATATCATGTTTATCAACTTATAATAGAAAAATAATCTATATTAATTTAATATTTGGTGAAATTCCAATAGTTACGCATCCCTCTCATATATAAGGGAACCCCTTATTCTATTTTATTCAGACCTGAAAACCTATTTCAATTGTCTAGGATCTACCAAAATGAATTACTATATTCCCTCTCCACATTCTATATCTCTTATTTTATGCGTAACACCATCCTTATTGGTCATAATGTTTTATGAAATAAAGGATTTGTAAAGATAAAGTATGGTTTCTAAATAATTTTTTTTGCTTTGTTTTTTTTAACATCATTAAAATATTATTCAAAAATTATGAATTAATAAATTATATTTCCTCCATATATTGAGATGCTATTATTTTAATTTTTCACGTAAATATATCTCTACCTCAATCAAATGAGAAATGAAATTATTTCTCGTTTGAAATGTGAATTACTGCCTCATGGACCGATATAACATTTTTCCATCAACATCCCTTCGATAATGTCTATAATGAAGGAATCAAATTCAATATAAGATTTTAATTATTTATATATAATTATTAATAGATAATACAACCTTTACATTCAGACCTTTCCATTCATAGAAAATGGATAGTTTAATTCATTTTTAAGTATGAACTATCACCTCCACGAATGGTTGGGATTCATCTTTCATCACCATATCATATAAATAATATATATAATTATATTTTAGGAAATAATATGATTTATTTTTTACCATTATATATAGTTAAAATGACATTAACCATCTTTTCATAATGTTCAGCACAAAATGGAAACGCTAATAATACATACATATGACTTACTATATCCATGATTGTAACATAGTTCATTTTTTGAAATCCATATTAAATTGATTTATTTAATTTTAGAATAGTTTTTTAAAAGAAAAAATTCTATCATGAATACGATCATAGATAGTAATGACTCATTTCCACTTTTTACTATTGAAGTCATATCAATGTCTTTTTGGTCTCAATTGCGGAATATTGTCAAAACATCTGACATCAACATAAATAATAATAATAATATAATTGTTATAAAATTTTAATATGTGATAAAAAATGAATAATAAACGTTATAAATGTTCTAAATAATGTAAATAATTAATATATATTTATTTTTTAAGGATGAAAACATACATTATGATTCAGACTCAATTTATAGGATTTCTTAATTTATTTTCCTTTAATTGATTTAAACATCTATATCATTGTCATATCATACTATGATTCTATGTTAAATAATGGTAGATTTTATTGTTTTGTATTTAAAATTATTTAGATTTATTTATTTTGACTATGAATAATTGATTCATTTGATTAATGCTCACTTTAATGATATGATATTTGTGAGGGACATTCTTTTGAAAAAATCATAATTTAAAATCTGTTTTTTGAAAAGAAAAAAAGTTTTTTTTATCTTATACCAATTGATATTTATTTTCTGGATTGATGAATATATAATTATATTAATATTATTTAAATGTTATTTTTATATAAAATGGTTTCTTTTTAATGTTCATTTTTTTAATAAGTCATTTTCAGTCAAGGAAAGTGTATTTGGATTATATCATGAGTTTAAATGTGTTTTGGAAATAAATTATTATTAAAAATAACAAAAATTAAACTTCTATTATTTATTTGATACTAGAGCATTAATTATGTGGTGGACCATATAGAACTAGGATTTCTCATTACAACATAACTTGGGGTAGCCTAGATAGCACCGGCTAGACCCATTACTACTTTACATAGGGCATCCTAGATAATATTAGGAAGGCCCGTTGCATAAAAAAATGGGGTGGGCCATATAGATCATAGTATTTCTATTACATATTTACATGGCATGACCCAGACAATTTCAGGTAATTACATAATATATTAATTAGTTAATGAATATTTTGGATGATTTCCGTATGGTTTTTCCAAATAAAGTTTTTTGAAAGGGTTTTATTAATTTGTAGGTCTATGTCAATAAAATAAGTTTTAAAATATTTATATATTTTTTAAGGAATTTATTCGATAAAAATATATTACTTTTCATAGGAGTATTAATATTTTATAAACTCAAAAAACATTGATGATAAAAGTAAAAGTTATATGCATTTTCATGTTTACAATAGACTAATTGTTTCTGTTACCATATTTCCCTTGCTAAAAATATAATACTCACCCCACATGTTTATATTTCTTTTAGAGGGTGTGCAAAAGTAATTGAGAAGTCATGGTGAGAGTTGATAAGATTTTCATGAAGAATTATTATATTTTTAATTACTTTGGTTTTATGAAAAAATTGATATTGTGTTTATGTGTCAACATGTAAAATATGGTTTTATGTTTTCAATTCCAAACTAAATTATATAAAAAATTAAAATATAAGATCCTAAAATGTGGGTACTTGTTCAAACACACTAAAATATGTAATTTTTAAACCAAAGTCCTTACAGTTTTTTCGAATGATCGTTAAAACCTCTTTTGATATTGGGATGTCTTCATGTGAAGTAATCGTAGGAGTTAAGGATACCATCAGGGGTTTACAATTATAGGTATTATAATAATTATAATTTAATATAAATCCCTTATTAGTGTTATGTTATTAAATGGTAAGGTCACTGATGATAATGGTGGATACCTTTATTTTTGAGGTAATTGTGGGTAATTTTACTCTAGGATGAAAAATAAATTTTTCATAATTTAATTTGGGGCTAAAATATATTATGGTTAATTTTAGGACTTTATCATTAATTTAATAATGTTATAATAATTATATTTTTTAAAAAAATGAACAACATATAGATAGTATGACAGCCCATCATAGAAAGCAAGGCTGTGAGTTTCGAAACCACACCTAAAGGGTGACATGGTTTCATTTCCTACCAAGATCATGCATGAAGTCCTGGTTATTTGGATATTTTCATTTTAGATAAATGATTGGATGTTTGTTGAATAATTTTAGTTTTGGAACATATATTTTACCAAATTGAAATAATTTTTTTTAGAAAATGATATGATGATTTGGTGATTAATGTTATTTCAAAAGTATGTAAATATTTTGGGAATGTTATATAATTTAAAACGATAGAATAAAACATGATTTTTGAATAATGTTTTATTTTTATTTAAGATGAAAATATGGTTTTATGGATATTGATTTTATTTATGGAAATGGGTTGCATACTTGGATAATATGTGATTCAAGAAACTATAATTTTGAAATGAGATATTAAAATAGATTTTAATTATTTAGATATAAATTTACAAAAATAAATTTGAATACTGTTTTTTAATATCATTGTAATTATTCTGATTCATCCATTTTCAATATTATTTTTTGAGGAATTTTATGGACATTCATTTATGGAATGGACAATATTAAAATTTTGGAATTATTTTTTAATTTTGTAGATTAATGTAGACTTTCATCATATAATGGTAAATTGTTTTGGAGTATTTATTTTATCTTATACTAAAAATTCTTGTATTAATTAATGTATAAATATAGTAGGAATATGTAGTTATAGATTTCTCTGGTTTTCTGATTAATATAAGATGATACTATTGCATCAAGAATGTAGAATTCATTTCAAATACTAATCAATGGGAGAGAATGTTGATTTTGGTGGAAATTCATTAAATAGTGATATTATACTATTCAAGTAAGTATATTTTCTTATTATCCTTATCCACAATGTGAAATAATTCCTCAAATATATGAAATTATTCATGAAACAAAAAATTTATCAGATTACATTTATTAATAGACACAATACCAAAGACTTATTTATTGTTTTTAATAGTTAAAATTCTCATTACTATCTAATCTATATCTCTCAATTGGTTATTGATAGTTATTTTTTATTCCATTTTAATATTTTCTTACATGGTATCTTAATATTTATTTTCTCATTTCTCCTTCAAACATTCTATTTTCTCTTATGAAGTGAAATTTCTAGTAATCTTTTTTTGTTGTTGGATTTCAAAAAAGGTATTTTGAAAATTTAAACCATTGTTACCGAGAATGAGTTCATATTACAAGGTCACAATTTAATAATGTTGTTAGAATTCAATATTTGGAGTTTCTAAATGAATTATGATAATATGCGTTAAAATTTATTATATAATTAATTATTTAGTGACCAATTAATTTATAATGAAAATGAAAAACATTTTAAAATAAAATTAAATGTTTTCCAAATAACTATTTAATTGTACACTATTGTGTATTAAACCAATAAATAAAAAAATCACTATTATTGGATTATATTAATTCCATATATATATATATATATATATTTAATTTAGTATATTTTTTAACATTAATCTAATGTTTATTTTAAGAAAGGTGATATTCGGGTCTCTGGAATTAAACAAAAGGAAAAGATTACATTAGTCCAAATTTAAGAACTTTATAGTTATCCATATGAAGAAATTATAATAGATCATTGGTAAGAGAGTAATGTAAAAAAACCTCCAAATTCACTCCCTTACTTTCCATCACATCAACAGGTGCATTGGATTCATGAAGATTATGCTCAATAATATAGTACATTGTAGATAGACAATCAAGGAACAAAATTGGAAAAAATGGCTTTTCCCACGGTTCAAAACCATGGAAATATGCTCAAGAACCCTGGTCATAGGCTACGACCACATTCTTGGCCAACTGTGGCCACTATTGTCATGGTAGTAGGTCCCAACCAATTTCCATGATTTAGAAAACCGTGGAAATCAGCATCCAAAGTTGACACTGTGCCAATAGCCACACAAAACCATGGCAATTGATTAAATCAAAAATGTCCCCAGTGGGTTTCGATCCCTGCACCTCCACATTGCAATCCAG
This sequence comes from Viscum album, assembly GCA_963277665.1. Lineage (NCBI taxonomy): Eukaryota > Viridiplantae > Streptophyta > Magnoliopsida > Santalales > Viscaceae > Viscum > Viscum album. The sequence continues at coordinate 801,234,114 of OY728119.1, read as the reverse complement.
TGCACTCAACACTAGACCGCATGAAACATAGGGTATATATTTATATATATCATATATATATGTATATATTAATATATTATTATAAACCATGGGAATAGCCTCAAAACAGGGGCAGTCGGTCTTCCCACTAAATTTTTGGCGGGAATCGTTTTTCCCGCGGAAGTGCCGGAACCCTATTTCCATAGTTTTGGAAAACTGAGGCTATAGACCATTGAAAAATTTGGCATATTTCCACAGTTTTAGAACTGTGTCTATAAGCCACAAAACCTTCGATATAGCCATAACCTATATCCACGATTTGCAAAACAGTGGAAATTTGCCACAGAAAACAAGACTATAGCCACGGTTTTAAAACTGTGGCTATAGGTTTGTGCTAGTAGCCTCATTTTATAGTGGTGTAAATTAGCCTAGCTTATTGTCAGCTTATATGTGAGATGCACCTGCCAGTTCTGACAACATGGATATTATTTATGGAATCACATTCAATCAAAAAGTTGTTAAAGTTATTTTGATTATAAAACATGATATCATTGATACAACCATATATCTCGGCTTCTAGGGGGATTTCTATTCCACAATGACAATAATTAAGAACAGTAACGTCAAAATTTTTGTCTCTAAACACATATCTAATTCCGGGTTTCCCTAGGAGAACCTTTAAGGACTCATCCAAATTGCACTTTTTTCATCTAGTCAAAGGTGGATACTAGAAAACCTCATAAGTGAGGAGGGGATGAGAGTAGTTACCATGATGTTTAAGATACATTATCATGAAGAATCCCTCAATTGAAATGTTGCAGCTTACAGAATGATGTGAATAGTTATTCTGAATGAAAAACACAATTTGGGAAAAAGGATTGTTGGGGTTGAAATTAACCTTGTCATGAGTGTCTTTGTTCAGGCCCCTCCAGATAGTATATAGTAATTCCACATAGCTAATATTAAATGAACTTGTATCATTATTTGACATGTGGATGTCACACAATGCTGGGAGGAAATCAGTCATCCTGCATACACTAGGTTGACAGACACCAAATAGGTCTTCCATTAAATGTCACATAGAAGAGGAAAAATGGAAGGTGGGGAATACGATGTAAATGTCCTCATGATGCTTGGGGTAGATCACACACCTTAACCATAAATAAATTCCTACATGATTATGATTAAAATCCATAGGGAGTTTGTTAAAGTTGATCATCCAATGTATAATATACCTAAGAGGGGAATCCTTATTTTATCTGAATTTTCCCAGAAAAGTTTTAACACCAAGAATATGATTCTTATAGAAATATTTGGAATCAATCTTCTGATTAAAATATGGTTCCAACACAACAATGTCTCCATGGTGTAAAAACAAATTATTTTAAATAATATAAACTAATTTTATTCAAGTGTGAATTCATGTTGGATATCGGGACTCTAATAGAGATCATGATATCAATGCATTGGTATGAAGATGAAAACCATTCCATGGGAGGATTACAAACCCAATAGTCAGAACAAATGTTCAGAGCAGAAGTAACACATACAATCTATTGATACCTATTGAATGAGTCTCTAAATTTTTTATATACATGGTATAAGGAAAAATATAATTTTATACATAAAATATTTACCTTTCATAAAAGATAGTTTTCCACCTTTTCATGGTATAATTATATTTAATTTATTTTTTGAAATTTTAATAAATTATTTTTGATAAAATGATCATAAATTTTTAAAAAAGAATATTAAAATTTACATTGGTTATACTTTTTGATTTTTATAATGATTTTATAAAATTTTTATGAATAGTGAAGAAATCACATTTTTTATGAAAACCACTTTTTCTTCAAAATATTTTATTCTATCAAATTATATATTTTTTTGTTTTAATGTATTATAATATTAAATTAATCTAATTTAATTTAATTGGATTCATTCAAATCAAAATTTTCATATATACAATGGATATAAAAAATTGTCAATACTTTCAACATTTTCATTTAAAAAACTCATTTTCTCATCACATAAATGGGATTAATTTTAAATTTTTTAGAGATAAAAACTTGTTGTAAATTTCGAAAAATTGATTCCATATTTATAATCACTCGATTAAAAATTATTAAATTTGTTTCTTTTCTTTTTGGAAATTTTTATTGTATACATATTAATTTTTATTACAACGGTTAATGGTAAATTGAGTAAATTTGGGTAAAACTAATATTATAAATATTATAATCATAAAAAAAAGTGTTATAAATTTATGGGATTGGTTTTTTTGACCAAAATAATGATTGGGGTAAATTTATGACCTATTGTAGCCAATTGGATTACATTATTCCATATATGATATTTTTTTAATGAAAATTCAATGAGATATAGTTTTGATTTAATAAATAAAAAAAAATCCAAAATAGGTTTGTTTATTATATATATTACTATAATTAGTATTTAAAAGGGGACAATATATATCAGTTTTTTATTTATAATTTTAATATTATTAAATAATTACCTTAAATAACTACATAATGATGATGAATTAATTGTTTAGCTAAAAAATATCCAAATAAATGATATTGAAAATATTAAAATAAATATAATTTGAGATAAGTATTTCCATATAAGTATCTTTAAGTATAAACATGATATGTTATTGAGGTTTTATAATAATTCGTTCTAGTTTAACATTTTTTCGGATATTTTTTTAAATTCATTTAATGAATATTGTCAAAATAGATATTAATTATAATTTAAAATATTAATATTTTATTAAATGATATAAATTATTAAAAATAAAAAAATTCCATATTATTGCCATAAGGATTAAATTTTTAAAAACTATTCACTGGTTTTTTGATTTCCATTTTATAGATTATTTATCAACCTTAAAAGAATAAAAACTCTTCTTTTCCTAGTAAGAGTTAAAGAGGATAAATAAGTGTTATTAAATTATATGTCTTAAAAATAGTAATAACCTTTATAAATTTAATTTCATGAGTTTATTTCCACCCATATATATCCAATATTCTTAATATATTTATTTGGATCCATTTGGAATAAAATAAATATAATTTCAATATTTTGAGAAATTCCAAAAGTTCTCATTCCCCTATTTATAAATTCTCACCTATTAGATTTTTTTAACACTTAACAACCATTTTGTATAAATAATTCACCATAAATTACTTTTACACAATCCCTACTTACACTATTGAGCTCTTAGTTTAGGTAAAACACCATCCTTAACTGAGTTATGATGTTAAAGAAGAGGTATCATATTTAATTAAGTGTTTTTGTTATGTTTCTTCTTCCACCTCATTCAAATATTCCTCAAAAATATTAAATAATAAATAAATTAAAACTTATATAATTACATGATATTATGTTATTATCAACACCTAAATCCTTCTCCCCTTATTTTAGTTGGGTAAATTAATTATTGTTCATGTGTACGACGCACAACTGCCTCACAAAGAGATATAATTTTATTCCATCACCAACTCTAAAATAAATTATTTTTGATGGTATTAAATTTTATATTTTATTTTAATAAAATATTTATATTTATTATAAGTAAATATTTTATTTACATTATTACCAATCCATGCATAGAAAAATAATAAATTCATTTGTTCGTCTGTGTGAACTATCACCACCACAAAATGATGTGATTATTTTCATCCCACCATATCAAATGGATAATATATATAACATTATTTTTATAAATCAAAAGATATATATGAAATTATTACCTTTAATTATATTTAAAAATATATTATCATTTTCAAATAATGATATTTGAAAAAAGGAAATGTTAATCATTCGTAATTACAATATACAGTCTCAGTGATTGGAACATATATAATTTTTAATATTAAAATATAATGGTTTGATTAATAAGTTTAATTTAATTAAAAAATTAATAATTATTGAATTAATATTTTTTATAGTTTATGTAATAAAGAAATATTCTTACTATATCATGGATATCAAATTTATTTTTGAATCAAGTGTCAAATATCTTAAAAATACCTAATATGATCTTAAATAATTAATTAATTATTATAACGTGACATTAAGTGATATAAAAGGATTAATAAATATGAAAAACGATATAAATTAATTTATTAATTAAATTGTTTCTATTAGTAATGATATATATCATATATGAGGATTCAGACTAAATTTAAGGGAATTCCAAACAATGTTTCATTTATCAGAGTTAAACATATACTTCATTGGATATATTATTCTATGATTGTGTTTGAATTGAATTTGGAATATCATAAATGGTATTTACACTTCAATTGTCTATATTTACATTGATGAAACACAATTTATTTTATTTATTAACACAAGCATCAATGATATGATATTTCCACAGGAATGTTAAAAAATGTATTTTCATAATGTTTCTTTTTACCAAAATATGAAAGAATATTTATTATATTATAAATCATGAGAAGAGTTTTCTACCAACCTGATGTTTTAATACTATTATTTTTACATCATGTTGTTTTATTATTATTTTATAAAAAAATAAACTCTATATGATGTGCATAGTGATTCCATTTAAAATGTTATTTTTTAAAAGAAAATGGTATTTTTATTCTATAATGAGTTTAAAATAGTTTTTGAAATAAATTATGAAAAAAACATCATTAAATGTTATTTTTTATATTATACAAGATAATAAAACATTGGAGGGTCCAGATAGTGCCGAGAAATGACGTTAATGCTTTCGGTGGGGTGACCCATATAGTTCTGGGTAAGCATGTTACGACTTAACAAGGGGTGCCCTAAATAGTACAAAGAAATCATATTAAGACATAACATGGGGTTCCCCATAAATATAATAGTAAGGACATTATATATTAATAATGGGTGGCCTAGATAGCACTAGGTAATCTCGTAATATATTAATTGGGTAATGATTGTTTTGGAAGTATGGCATATGGATATTCTAATAAAATAGGCTTTGAAAGGGAATTATTAAAATTATTATCTATATAATGGAAAATGGTTTTAATTTCATGACATGGGTTTTGATAATTTTATTTGAGAAAAAATTCTTTTTGTCACGTACAATTATTTACTACATCTACTCGAATGTAATTGATGATAATGATAAAGGTTATATGTGTTTTCATGTTTTTATTATAATAAGAGTATCCTTTATCTTATATCCCAATCAATTTTGTTTTTTCATCCCAAATTATAAAATGTATTTCATTGGTTATATATTGGAAATGATGAATTCATGTCATAATTTGTGATTATTTTTCTTGAATGAAATTATTTATTTTTTATTTTAATATTTTTGTTTGGTTAAAAATTTGGTAATGAGTATATGGGTCCACCTATAAATTATCAGTTTAGTTTTTATGTTTTTGAGTTAATTATATAAGTATATAAACATTAAAGAACCTCACATTTGAATTATTATAAATAAACACTATAATATTTCATTTTTATGTTCATGACCAAAGAAAACCCACTTTGATTAGTATATGTAAATGATTAGGTATGAAAATTATTTTTAATGAAACATGGAACTCCATAGGAACACATGTGATATTTTATGGAGGTTCAATTTGAAATGTTCTTATCATGTTATATTAAATCATTTTAATACGGATGATATAAATATGTAATATTTTTCCCTTATTTTATAATTTAAAGACATTTTTTCTAAGGAGGTATTAATAAATATATCATGTCCCCAACAGTAATGAAACACCGATTTCTCTCTCATCATCCATTTTCATTAATCCTTATATAACAACATTATGCTTCCAATATTGCACCGTATTTTTTCAAGACAACATCATTGAGTAGTGAATACCATAACCATGTTTCTATAAAGGGTATTCTCTTTTATGAAAAATATATATTGAATGGTACTTTCATGAATTTATTCTACATTACTTAATCGTGGAATAACCTTTGATGTTGATTAATTATATATTATATGATCCATGTGGCACACTTATGCATGAAATGAAATTTTAAGAAGGGTGTGACCTGCTAGCTCTCAAATGCATTATGTAAAGTATAGTATCATGGTACATCATTTCCTTTGGGTGTTGACTCATTCTAATTCATGCGTATAGAGGGTTTACTCTTGATCCATGTTCAATGAGACTAGGCTCAAGCTAATTCCATGTTAAGTGTTGTTTCCTCATTTCATTGTTATGATTATCATGATTTATCATTAATTTATGTTCATGTTTAATTTAGGCTCCATCGATAGGCCTATTTCCTAACCTATATTTTAATCATCTCGTTTTTCCTTGTTTACTCAATTACTTGTCATTATAGCTGACCCTTTTCTTATGAGTGTCCTTAGATTATCCAACACAAGGCTATGTATGAAGGTATGTAGTTGTCATGTAAAGAATGTTTTTAATAAAGATGTTTTATTTCATGTTTTAAGTTCTTATGTAATGATATTAATCCACATATACACTATAAGTCTCAATATTATATGTTGTATCATTTTAATTTTATGTAATAAATTTTTTTATGGGAAATTAAGAGAAATGTAATCATAGTTGGTATCAAAGGATAGGTTTTTTTATTTTTCTGTTTAGGATTAGAAAATCCTAGTGAATCCTTAGAGACAAGACTATGTATAGTAAAACATATCTACTTTTTTGTGGGAATTGATTAACTATTTTATCAAGAAAATACGTCCATGTCTGGATATGAGCAAATAGAGGAAGATCTGCACAAATGTACGTAGGGGTGAAAACCCCAACATGGAGTTTCTGGATGGACCTTGGGTATCCTGGTACACGACCACATGCTTTGATGCACTCCTGGTTATGGAACTCCCGGGGGTTATGTATTGGAAAATTCACAATCATAGTATGAGCCATTAATAATGTAATTAAAAAATTTCCACTAAGAATATCTATTATATTACATTGATTGAATCATATAGATTCATAAGTTAAGGAAATAAAATCTATTTATAAGTCATCTTTTTTGTCCTTGTATTACCCTTTATGTGTTACCTCAAACATTCACTTTTATTCCCGCCAATGACTAGTAATTGCAGGACTCAGGATAAAAACTATTGTGAAGATCAGTGAGATAACTATTCTAATGATATGCTCAATCGTATTGGAGTAGGAATCCCGAAATTTTTCATAATACTTTTTCAGTTAACTCAATATTTGAAAAGGAACAAGGTCCAAGAGGAATTTTCATCCCCCAAAGAAAGAGTATGTTTCAATCCAATGCTTCATGAGAAAAAGGCCTCATACTTTTAATGGATCACATGATCACTCAATTGTCGAACAATGGATCTACTTAATTGAAAGGATCTTCTCTATCCTTCAATGTTTTGAACAAGGGAAGGTTCTCATAGATACTTATGGTATGGAGGGTGAATCTGATCAATGGTGGACATTGATAAAAAAATATGAAGCCTTATGAAGAGATGGAGGCTTTGGAATGGAAGTACTTCTGGAAGATGTTTTTTGATAAATACTTTCCTCACACACTCCATCTTAATATGTAAAGGGATTACATTGATCTCATTCAAAAAGAAGATGAATTTGTCGAAGCGAACAAGTCAACTTTACAATGTTCGCACAATATGCCTTTGGCTTTGTTGTTGCCCCCGAATGCAGTGTTGACCTCATCCTTGGTGGTTGAAACCAAGAAGGCGTAATTCCATGGCGATCCGTGACTTCAACAGCTATAGAGAAATTATCTAATGTTCTCTCATGGTTGAAATGGAGATCGGCAAACCTATGGTGTATCATGGGGATAAAAATTGTAAGGTGGACTTAAATTCTATTTTTCTAATGGATAAATCCAATGGTGTTAAGAAAATCCAGTACCCCACATCCCCACGGTGTGAAAATAGGAACCTCTTAAATTTAATGAAGGGGATGATGAAATTATTTAAGTGTGGAAGATAAGGTCACATGGCTATTAAATTTCAGCAAAAAAACCGCAGTTGCGACAGAGGAGAGGAATGCTCCATTTTACTCTAAACGCATTATTCATTTCATCAACTGCAATGAACCTGGGCACCTTGCAAATTATTTCCCTAAGCCATGGGTTTGTCGAGGCAACCAACAGCCTCCATGGGAGCAATTGTAGGTTTTTCCGTCACTACTGCCGAAGTGATCCCCGACAATGAAGTAGTGAAAGGTAAGCTGCTTATTCATTCAAGAATAATGAACATACTTTTTTATTCAAGTACTACACATTCTATTATATCCCAAATGTTTTGTAAACAAATCCCAACACCATTAGAAATCATGGAATTAAAGATGTCGGTGAGTATGAATAATGGTGGAATCATTGCATCCCAAGAATATAACTCCTCCTCTGTCATAATAGATGGATAGAACATCTCAGAAAACCTCATCATACTCCCTCAGCTGTAATTTAATTAAATTCAAGGCATGGATTGGATTTCCTTATATAGATCCAACATAAATTGTCGTAAAAGGGAAATCAATCATGGAAACTTAACCCCTGATTCTGTACAGGTTTATGGAGGATGATTAATCTTCTTTAGCTCCATCATCTCAAGATTGGATATTACATCCCTATGAAATGATTGAGACCAAGTAAACTGCCATCCTTGAAGACATGTCTATTGTGAGGGAATTCATTGAAGTGTTTTCCATGTAATTTCCTAGTCTCTCTCCAATAAGATATGTGGAATTATCAATTGACCTTATACTTGAGGCATTTACAAAATCCAAGACTCAATATAGAATGGATGTTGTGGATCATGGGGAGAAGAACAAACCACTATAGTATAATCAAGATAATGTATTTATACGCCGAAGTGCTTCACCATGGGGTGCACCCGTCCTCTTCATTAATAAGAAGGATGGGTCAATGCACCTTAGCAAAGATTATCTTGAGCTTAACAAAATCATGTCAAAGGATAGGTATCCTCTCCCATGGATTGATGACTTGCTTAATCATCTACGTGGGGAACAATACTTCTCCATGGTGTATTTGCAGGTCAAGATATTATTAAGTAAGGGGGAAGAAGGAAGATATCCCCAAGACTACTTATCATACCAGATACGGGCACTATGAATTCATACTAATGCCTTCCAGACTCACTAGCTCTCCATTATTCTTCATAGACATAATGAATAGTGTCTTTAGATATTACGTCGACAAATATTTTTTGTAGTCTTTTTAAATGATAATCTAATATAATCAGAAACCAAGGAGGATAATGAGGACCATCTAATAACATTACTAGATACCTTGTAGAAGGAGAAGATCTATAGAAAATACATAATGAGTGATTTCTAGTTGAAGAAGGTCACATTATTGGGCCATATCATCAAAATACATGGGATATTTTTGGATCCCTACAGGACAACTGAGATGTATTGAGATCACCAAGATGTATTGAGATCACCGAGATCATTATTGTTGGGATAATATCAAGAAGGAGATCATTAAGTATACATAAAAGTGCATGGGGTTTCAGAAAGTGAAGGTAGAGAGGCAGAAGTCTAAGGGGATGATGCAATCATTGCCCATAACATAATCTAAATAGGATAACATCAACATGGAATTTGTCACATGACTTCTAAAGACATCCAAACGCACAACCCAATCTGGGTTATTTTGGATTGCCTTAAAAATACTTCACACTTAATTTCAATATGGGAGGATTTCTCATTGGATCAACTGCCATGAATATATATTAGGGAAGTGGTAAGGATGCATGTAGTACCACTATCTATTGTATTCAATCAAGATCCAATATTCACCTCTACGTTTTGGAAGATTCTTCAAAAGGCTCTAGATACTGAACTAAATTTAGTATGGCCTATCATCCTCAAACTGATGGACAATATGAGTGAACTATTCAGACACATGAAGATATGTTAATATCATTTTCAATGGACTTTAATGGACGATGGGATCAACATCTTATTATGGTTGAATTATATAATAAGAACAACTTCCAATCGAGCATACAAATGGAACCATATGAGGACATGTATGGGAAGAGATGTAGAACATCAACATGTTTTGATGAAGTTAGTGAGCATAAGCTACTACGACCAGAAATGGTCAAAGAAATACTTTAGAAGGTTAAAACCATTCAACAACATATCAAGGTAGCCTAGATTAAATAGAAGAGTGATGATGATAATCATCGATGAGAACCTGAGTATAATTTTGGGGACATGGTATTTATATGAATATCTCCTTGGGATAAGGTCATGAGGTTTGGAAAGAATGGGATGTTAAGTGCTAGGTACATCGGCCCCTTTGAGATTCTTGATCATGTCAGGGCTGCAGCTTATCGACTAGCACTCACACCTACCATGTCCAATGTACATGAAGTGTCTCATGTATCCCTCTTATGGAAGTACATATCATACCCATCACATGTACTGTTTTCAAAGGTAGTAAAATTAGAGGTTGATCTTTTTTACTAGGAGAAACCAGTGAAGTTCATAGATCGTAGAGAAAATGTCCTATGAAATAAGGAAATTACCCTATTGAATGTGTTATGGAGAAACCACATGTTTGAAGAAGAAATGTGGGAATCAGAGTAATTGATGAAGGAGAGTTACCATAATAAATTTTAGTGTGGGAAAATGAAATTTTTTATGGGAAATTTCATAATGGGGAAGATTGTAACGACCCAGACATTCATCAATGAAAATTTCCCTTGATCTAATTAAATGTCGTATTATGTAAAATGGTTATATAAAATATAAACTTATTTTGTTTTATGTTTTGAGATTTTAAAATACCATTACTAATTGTGACTATTGCTAATATATCTATTGAACAGTGATCACATCATTAGTATAAACATAGGGCTTTAAAAAAACCAATTTACTCAGATAAAGGAAGCAATGTCATCATCCAGAAGACGTGACCTATATTAAGACCATTTGTTAGAGATCAAAAGGAGGTGGAATCCTTGGGATTCTCTCCATATGAAGACCATGCTGAGATTCGACATGTTAAGCTAAAAAGAAGCACCTACAAGAGAGGTGGATGTTGATAGAGATTACCACCTGAGCTATGTTATCCAAGCCACCACAAAAGTCGGTCACCATCGCACACCTTACACTTCGGTCTTATGTGGGTGTTATAAGGGGTTATGTAGCAAGAACATATCAATATGATTATGGGCATTATTTTTGTATATAATAGTGAATTTACATTCCTTTTATTATTGTTACCTTAAAAATATTTTTTAAAGCGTTAATAGTATTTTTACTTAACATTAAACTATGAAGTTTATTTTGATGAATTAAAATATTTTTGAATTAAATAATATTTTATTAATATATTATTAATAATTAATTACATTTTATGAAATATAATTGATTTTATAATTTTATGAATTCAATAGTCATTTTTATTACAGTTTGAAAGCTGTTTTTTGTCAAAACCCATGAATTTTCGATAAATATCAATTTTTTAAAATTAAACATTCCCATATATATTGAATTATTTAGATAAAATTAATATTATTTATGGAATCAGGATGTCAAAATTATCCATCGGTGATTTTTTCATAATTTTCAGAGACATGCAAATTTTGGGGTAAAAATTATATACCGTTTAAATATATAATATGATTTATGGCATTCTAATGAGAAAATAGGGAGGTAAAAAAATAAAATAAACATTATGTTCAGAAAATATATATTTTAACCAAAAAATAACATGATTTTATTTTTGTTTTATTTTTTTTAAAACACTTTAGTGGACCCTCCCAGAGTTATAAAACATTTTCACATTCAAAATGGATTTCATTTAGAGTGTGACCCACCTCCATAAAAGAAACCATATTATTTTAAGAAGTTCGGACATTGTACCTATAAAAGATTGGTTATCACTACCCTATGGAAAAATCCCTATGATTGTTTGTGGTATTTATTAGATTAATTTGTGGTGACCCAAACCTATTTAATAATGAATTCCCTCTCTTTTCCAATATAAACCTTCCCATACTCCAAATTCCTCTTCACTAAAATCTTATGGATTTCGTCAAAACTCTTCCATACACTCTATATAATCATCCCAAGGTTCCCCATTCCCCCAGGAAGCCTCTCTTTATGCTCTCCCAAGCATTTGGGACCATACCTCCAAGTAACAGATTTATTCCATTCTCATTTTTGTCCAATTTTATTTAAGTCATTGTTCCCTTTGGGTTTCAACTGAAAATGTTGGGGTATGATTTATAAACACCCCCATACATAACTATTTATTTTAGGATGATATTATACCTCTTTATCTCTCATTAATTCCACCCATTTACACCAGTTACCATGCTGAAATTCCGTGAGAGATTTCTCTCCCTTCTTTTACATCCAAGTAATTATTTTGTATTATGCATCGAAATTCCATTCTGTTTGTTGGTACATATATATATATATGACCACCAAACAATCGATTTATTGTACATGTGATAAGAAAACAATTTCCCTATCATTAACCATTTTCATGAATCCTTGGGACAAGCCTATATGCTTCCAAAATTGCTCCGCATTTTTCCATGCTAATATCATTGTGTAGTGATTACCATACCCATGTCACTATCAAGGGTATTCACCTTTATGAACATATAAATATTGAATGGTACATTAATGTATTTATTCCACACTACTAGATTGTATAATAACCTATGATGTTGATTGATTCCATGTTATATGATCAATGTGGCACACATATGCATGAAATGAAATGTTTTAGAAGGGTGAGCACTGATTGCAGTCCAATCCATTGGGAAAAGTATTGTATCATGATACATAATGTTAATTTGTGTTGACTCATTCTAATTCAGGTGAAATGAGGGTATAATCATGCTCCATGGGTTATATTCCTTAGCTCATGCTAATTCCATGTTAAATGTTGTTTCCACATTTCCATGTTATGATTACTATGATTTATCATGCCTTTATGTTCATGTTTCTCTTGTGCTCCATTAATGTGCCTATTACATAACATGTGTTGTAATATTCCTGTTATTCCTTTTTTACTCCCTTACTGGGCTTTATTTCTCACCCTTTTCTGATTCATGTCCTTAGGATATCCCATGCAACGCTATGTACGGGGGAATTTAGTGGTCATGTTAAGGATGTTTTCAAAAAATATATATTTTTTCATGTTTTAAGATGACATGTAATGATCCAAATCCCCAAATAGACTAGAAAAATAGATCTTCTATTTGGAATAAAGTGATGATTAAGTAGTAAATCATGTTTTAGTGTGTACTAATGAGAATGGTTACCGGAGGATATCATTCTATTGACACTTTACAACTCAAAGAAACATATGAAACAATTCATTTCCTTTATGGGGTCCTGATAATTCCTCTTCGACTAGTTTTAGAGGGATATGTGTACAATTATTTCAAGGATCACTAATTTGTTTATGTGAGGATCCTATAATGTGGAACTATTGTACCTCATGGTAGTCGAAAATGTTTCCCTTTGTTCACTTTTTGATATATACTCCATTAGTTTTAAAATGATTCACGAATTCATTATGAACATATATATCTAATTTTATGTAATTTTTTTGTAAGAAATTATGTAGAAATATTTTCCAATAATTAAAATGTAATTCATGATTTGTTTTAAATATTTTTTTATACCTCCATGAGTATTTATTTTAAAATAATGTACTTTTTTAAAATAACATGGTCAATATATTAGGGAATACATGGTGATACCCTACAAATATTTTATTTCACACTCTACTCGTGCCATTAAGAGTTTGTATATTTCCTCATGACTGGTATGAGAATGTGGAATGAAACACTTAGAGGTGGTTGTTTCTATTTCTTATATGGATTTGAGCTACTCTTTCCACTATGACTTTTGTTCTTTTTCCTATTTTTGGCACATTGTAATTTTATTTCTGGTTTTATTGACTTTTTGAAATATAGTATATTTCCACCTATGGAGTGTTCTTTTATGCTTACTTATTTTTATCTCTTTCTTCTGTTATGTTTCTGGAAAATACATTCCCACATTCATTTTTTAAACATGTTTATTTTAGCCAACGCATGTAGATCGAAAATGACATTAAAGATCAATCAGGACATGCCTAGTTATTAGGGTACCAGTGTATCTAGGATGGTTAATGAAAAAGATGTATCAACAGTGAAGGGTAATCATATTTACATAATTTAATTATTTAGTTGTGAAATATTTTGGGGATGTGGGTAGTATTTATGATTGAGTGATTGGAAAACTCTCATGAAAATGATATCTAAGTCACGATGTGTCATTTGTGAATGACGTTTTAAATTTTTTTCTTGTACCTACACTGATGGGAATAATTTCCATTGTTATCTGTAAAGTTGAAACATGATTTCATTAATGTTAGTCATTAATACTATGTTAAACCATTCATCTAAGATGTCATGTGAATAGGAACCAAGAGGATTCTACTAATGAACCATAGTGGGAAAATCCTCTTATGGAACACATTCAAGTTGATATTTTTGTTTAGTTAGATCATGATATAGGACATGATCCTGCACCTATTCATGACTAGGTTCTAGTTATGGATCCACAGTCCGGTGACATAAGGATTTAGACTCAATATGTTTTCACTGTAATCCATAATAATTCCAATTATTTAATTATAATCAATGATATGATTATTGTTTGAGAAATATCAAGATATTTATTGAGTTTTCTAATATATCTGAAGAAATCAAGGTGAAATGTAACAATTTCATACTAGACGGACCTAGCTAGAGGTTGTGGGACATGATAATAATGTTGAATATTAATGATTTATTATAGTGAAAATTAATTAAATATCATTTCATAGACCAGTTCTATCCATATTAGATTGTGTTTTCTAAGGATATTGAATTTTTCAATTTAGAGTAAAAAAACATGACTGTGATTGAATAAGAAAACATTTTTGCTAATATTGTGTGGTTAATCTCCTAAGAATATTTCAAATGAGAATATTATAACTCAATGGACTGATATAGGAATTAGTTATGATATTAATTATTAGTTTTTCTTGTATTTGATGACCTCTTATGTTGATGAGATTGATAGAGAATTTTTGGTTGTGAAGGGCATGGATGAAAATTCATGGTCGATGGGAGTTCCTTTTTATTATAGTAATTTATATTTTAGATGGAATAATGTGAAAACCAATTGTTATGATTCCCATATTGTTTCTCAACATCAGGGTTTTTCTAGACCTCTTTTATTTACTATAAGTGTCCCAATTATTTTTTACCAATGCGGAAAATGTAACATTCAAAAAGGTTTTTCACTCTGGCACCCACGATTAGTAGTTTCTGCGAATGGTCACAACACTTATAAAAAATTTTCATGTCTATTACACTTCATTTAGTTGAACATGACAATAAATCCTAAATGAAACTATGGTGAAATAAAATGATACATGAATAAATAGGTTCTAGCCTCATGCATCTAGAAAAAACATCTTCATTCAGTGTAAGAGTCTCCATAAGAAGAATATACTAGTCATCTGACATTGAAAGGTACCATAACTATATGTTTATCACTAGTTACTACCTTTTTTTATATTGGAACATCTCATTTACTCATTTTATCTCATATTGTGAAAAATTAATCCATATTATGAAGCTGTTGTCTTATGTGTTGGATGTTACTACACCCATTAGAATGAAAAGGGAGAAGTGTCTCCGTTATTCTACTTTTGTTTTATCATTATCATATATTGATAATTCATTGGATTTTATGGTTTTCAACCTAAAAAATATTGACATCATATTTGGGATGGATAGTCTCATTCTAAATGAAATGTGAATTCATTATTATCCCCGATGTGTCTCCAACATTGCATCTAATGGGTTATGTCATATATTTCAAGGGGAATGGGACCTATGGTAGAGTAGAGAATGACCATCATATTGAGACTATGTTAAATTAACTTATGATTTCAATTTTTATATGTAGAATGAATCCTTGATTAATTAGCATACTCCTATTATCTTTCTGTTTCCAAACGTTTTACCTTGTGAATTTTTGTTATCCACTAGTAAGAGAGGATTAATATTCTATCAATTTAGTTCTTGGTAATCAACCCGTATCTATTACTTCTTACTTCACGGAACCAACTGTAATGAAAAAGATGAATACTCAATTAGAGGATCTTTTAGAGAAAGGCTTCATATGAAATATTTTACAACCATGGTTGGAACCGGTTCTATTTTCTATGAAATATGATTGGACACATCACCTCTGTGTTGATTATCAAAAACTCAATCATGTTATTGTAATAAAATGTATTTAGGGACACAGATTGATGATCATTTTGGGTGGTTGAAAAAGTATATGTTTTTCTCAATGATTGATCTTTGATTAGGTTACCAATAGTTGATGATAAATGTATATGATATTCATAAAATAACGTTTTAGGTTAGGTACAATCATGATGTGTACATTTTAATTCCATATGGTCTAACCAATTATCATTTTAATTTATGGATTTAATGGAATGTATTTTCGATCGATATCTTGATAAATTCATTTTAGCCTTTGTGGATGGCATCATTGTTTAATCTATTTCTAAGGAGGATCATGGAAATCATCTTAGAGTAGTATCAGAATTTTTGAGATGCCATTTCTGTTATTAAATGATATAAAAATATTATTTTTTTATTCAGGAATTAATGTTCATCGGAAATGTAGGATAATAAAATTTTTTATCTGATCCTGAAATAGTTAATGCTGTTAGGAAATGGGATAGGCCACAACTTTTTATTTTTTAGATTCTGAGCTTCTTGGGTTTCGCTAGGTGTTATCATCGGGTTGAAATGGACTTCTTAAATTAAATTCCATGATTTCTACTCTAACTCTGAAGGGAGTAATGTTTTTTCAGGATGAGAAGTGTCCACATTTATTTTTTGATCTAAAACATCATTTAACAATTTCACTAGTGTTAAATCATTAAGAGGACCTGCATGTACACATTGACTTTCTTGATGAATCCAGATTGTTTTTGTGTTTTTTCCTTATCCAGGGTGATCATGTCATTTCTTATGTCTATTGGTAGCTTTATGCCACACGACAATAATTAACCAACCCATCAATTTTATCATGTATTTTTGATAATTACAATTAAGAGTCAGTAGAATTACATTTTTTGGAGAACAGATTACCAATTATTCCGACCATTAGAAATTTAATAATATCTTCTCCCAAAAATGGTTGACTATCCACTTGAGTATTTGGGTGGATTACCTATAATCTTTTAACATTAACATATCTTATACCCTAAGGAAATGGAATATATTTTTCGATTCTATGAGTAGGAATATTTTTACCCAATAAGTATAAGTTCTTTAAAAATATTGGAACATGAGAAATATTTTTATAATGTTTCATATTGGATTCTGGAGGCCATGTGAAGAGGTTTCCCAAGAAAGCGTTCAGTTGATCTTTGGTCTTATCGAGATGATTATTCTAGAACAATATCAATATGATAATTTCTATAGGATTAGATACTCTCTTTATGGCTGGGAGATCAAAACTAAGTAATTATTCTCTATGGGGGAATTTGAGGTTATTAGAATAATTTTTTGGTACCATTATGGTCTTGAAATATATAATGGTGGATCTATATAATACTAAGTGGACTGAGCACTAAGGAACCAGTAATATGTTTTATGACTTGAATAATTTATTATTGTATCCATGTATGAGATATGGAAAGGATTATTTTGTCTCTTAATTTTAGAGGAGAAAATTGTTCAAGGACAAGTAGATCAGACCACCAGGTGGGATTCAAGAACATCTAGTTCCAACCTAAAAGTAGGATGAGATCACTATGAAATTTTTGGAAAGGTTTCAACATGACTATAAAAATAATAATTAAAAATGTATTGTAATAGATATACAGAAAAAATCGGATCACATTAAACCCATTACCGATTCAACCAATGTTTAGGTGTTTGGAAATACATATGTGAATGTGATTGTCAATTTTAATGAAGATATTTATATTTTATAGTATTTTATTGGGTTTCTATGTTTACATATTACTTTTATATAGGACTTTATGAGCCACATATTTCTCAGGATTGTTTGATCATGGAATACAATCACAAAATTAAAGAATAATAGATATTGTTATTCATATTATTGAGGATATTATTTTTTAGATCATTCATGACTTGGTGAGGCTTTCATGGACCACTTGGGGTTCATGATTTTTCCTATAATAGTAGATAATTTTTATGTGAACAGAAGGGCTCCTTTTAATGAATTTTTTTTTCGGGCTGTGTAAATATTATGTGTTTTTTTCAAAGAGTGGTGAAATTTCCATTGTTGTACAGACAATAGTTTAAGAGAAAACATAAATGATTTGGTTTTTTTTCAATAATGTTCTTGAAATAATGATGGTATTAATATTATAATGATCTTCATCCTAGACTATTGGAATTTTTAATTGTTGATCAGGTTTTCTTGAATGATTATCTTTTATTGGGTCATCGACGGTTTTCTAGGAAAAGGAAATCGGATCCTAAATTTTTGGGGCCTTTTTAGGATATTGAAATGATGGGTAAATTTTATTACAATATTAAAATTCCTATATAGTTTCCATTGAAACAAAACATGTTCCATGTATTACAGCTCTGAAAGTATTTTTCTGAACCATACCATGTACTATGTTGGACTGATTTTAACATTGATCATGATTGATCCATGACAAAGAATACAATTAGGATAGTTAATTCTGAAAAAAAAAGTAATTAATAATAGTTTTTTTCACGTTTTTTCAGTTATATGACATTATGGTTATGATAAACATGATACATAGGAGAACAAGTAATGGGATGAGAGAGAAGTGGCCTCATATTATTGGCATGGAAGCTTCATAACAAGAATTATGGGGAAATAATGTTTAAATTATGGGAATTTTTAACATCCCCTAACTATTTTAAAGATATAATAAACCCCTATTTTGATCATTCATTATATGGGTATCGTTTATTGGTTCTTCTAATTGAATTTATAATTTTTTTTTTGTGATTTTGGGTTTTACGTGGTTGCCACAATGTTTTTCCCAACCATACACCCTGATCGTGAAAACAAAGAACACCTAGTGAGAGTGGGATTTTAGATTTTACAAATCTATGATCCATGTAAAGAGAAATCATGAAAACCCACCATCTATGGTTCATGACTAGAATATATTATTTGACAAACTGTGATTCCCTGCTATGCTCACTATGCATGTGGGAATATCTGAGACCAAAATTCATTTATAATTTCTCGAATAATATTTATACCCCATAATCGATATTATACGAATCATGAATGACTACATATGTCATTAAATATATAAAGAACCCATTTTTTCTCATTGAAACCCCATCCAATGAGAATCAATGCATGGAAATTGTACTTCTATCCTTTACAAGTATGATTTATTCCCTCGTTTATTCACCATATATCTCTTTATCTCATCCATAAGGGTTTTTATAAATCAATTCTTATTGATTAATTAATTCTATTTTTTATATTTTGAATCTATTTTTTTCTCGTATCATCATTGTCGATGTTCATCGTGGTATTTTTTCCATTGTTGGTGTTGTGCTTCATGATCCCGTGATCTGGGAACCACCAATTAAAATGAATTGTGGTGTTTTAAAATAATTTCATGAACTTTTGTGAAATTGATATGTGGAATTTCAATTAAAAATAAATAAATTTATTTATGAAACTAAATTTATTTCAGTAATTGAGAAAAATATATTATATTATTTGTATTGAAAAATATTGTTTTTTCATGGAAATTCATGATTTGTTTAATAAAATATTTTTTGTTTTAAATTGGAATTATATTTTTGGAATGATAAAATAGATTTTTTAATTTTTAATAAATTCAATTTAATATTACCATATTTATTAGGGTTATAACACTTTCAACACTGGGTAGTCAATTTGTAATTTGGGAAAATCCCTTATTGGAGCTTTATAACTCAAATAAAACATATACAACTAGTCACATATCTAATGGGATGGTAAGAAGTCCTACTTGACTAATGTTAATGGTTTATGTGTATAGATATTGATCACATATTCTATAATGTGATGATCCCATAACCTAGCACCATCTTGCCTCTTAGAATACCACTATGTTTCTCATTCATAATGTTTTGATATATTCATTTATTTGTAAATTGTTCTTAAATTTTCATTTAATTTAAAATAAACTAATTTATATAAAATGTTCATTTATACAGTATTTAAATATATTTTCCATCAATTTAAATGTAATTTTTTTATTTAAATATGATATTTTATGTTCATGACAGTATATTTCAAATTGAATGCTTTATATGATTAATCATTGTTGACAATTCTTATGGAATCCTTGGTGAGACCGTAGTAGGATTTTACCTCACACCCTACTTATGATTTCATGAATTTTTAGATTTCCTTTTTCTTGGATTGAGCTAGAGAAAGGCACCACATGGAGGTGGTAGTTGATACTTATCATTGGGCTTTGAGCTGGTTTGTTCATTGGGATTGCGGTTCTTTAGTTAAATTTTTGTGGTATAGTGTGGTTATAGTTTGTGTTTTCTACATGATTGACTTCTGGAAAAAAAGTATTTGGAGTTTTCGTTTGATTGTATTGATATATATCTCGTTATTTTATTGGGTTTGCTGAAAATATGTTTCCACTTTTATTTTGTTTGATGTCAGGTGCCTATAGGAAACCCATGGGAATCAATAACACCATTAAAGCTATGTCTTAACAAACCTAATTTTCACGGTACCTTAGTATCCATTCTGGTTTTTTACATGGTTTGAATTTATTTTTTTTATGATATTTTTAATAATTCATGTAATGAATGACGTTAAAAACGAAGTTAATCATATCTTAAAATAAATTATATTTTACAAAATAATATAAAATTTATGAAAATCTAAATTTATTCCAAATTAGTTTTATATTGATTTAATATTCGATTTTTTTTTCATTTCTGGATGATTTGAATTTCTATACATATTATATAAACTTCAAGAGGGTAAAAAACAAGTCAACATGATCTATGTTTATGAGGATAAAAAAGTTTTATATATATATTTTTTTTAAAATTTTAAAAAATGTTTAAATTTCATTTTATGAATGTATTACATTCCATAATCATCATATATTCAAACTATATCATGTTTATCAACTTATAATAGAAAAATAATCTATATTAATTTAATATTTGGTGAAATTCCAATAGTTACGCATCCCTCTCATATATAAGGGAACCCCTTATTCTATTTTATTCAGACCTGAAAACCTATTTCAATTGTCTAGGATCTACCAAAATGAATTACTATATTCCCTCTCCACATTCTATATCTCTTATTTTATGCGTAACACCATCCTTATTGGTCATAATGTTTTATGAAATAAAGGATTTGTAAAGATAAAGTATGGTTTCTAAATAATTTTTTTTGCTTTGTTTTTTTTAACATCATTAAAATATTATTCAAAAATTATGAATTAATAAATTATATTTCCTCCATATATTGAGATGCTATTATTTTAATTTTTCACGTAAATATATCTCTACCTCAATCAAATGAGAAATGAAATTATTTCTCGTTTGAAATGTGAATTACTGCCTCACGGACCGATATAACATTTTTCCATCAACATCCCTTCGATAATGTCTATAATGAAGGAATCAAATTCAATATAAGATTTTAATTATTTATATATAATTATTAATAGATAATACAACCTTTACATTCAGACCTTTCCATTCATAGAAAATGGATAGTTTAATTCATTTTTAAGTATGAACTATCACCTCCACGAATGGTTGGGATTCATCTTTCATCACCATATCATATAAATAATATATATAATTATATTTTAGGAAATAATATGATTTATTTTTTACCATTATATATAGTTAAAATGACATTAACCATCTTTTCATAATGTTCAGCACAAAATGGAAACGCTAATAATACATACATATGACTTACTATATCCATGATTGTAACATAGTTCATTTTTTGAAATCCATATTAAATTGATTTATTTAATTTTAGAATAGTTTTTTAAAAGAAAAAATTCTATCATGAATACGATCATAGATAGTAATGACTCATTTCCACTTTTTACTATTGAAGTCATATCAATGTCTTTTTGGTCTCAATTGCGGAATATTGTCAAAACATCTGACATCAACATAAATAATAATAATAATATAATTGTTATAAAATTTTAATATGTGATAAAAAATGAATAATAAACGTTATAAATGTTCTAAATAATGTAAATAATTAATATATATTTATTTTTTAAGGATGAAAACATACATTATGATTCAGACTCAATTTATAGGATTTCTTAATTTATTTTCCTTTAATTGATTTAAACATCTATATCATTGTCATATCATACTATGATTCTATGTTAAATAATGGTAGATTTTATTGTTTTGTATTTAAAATTATTTAGATTTATTTATTTTGACTATGAATAATTGATTCATTTGATTAATGCTCACTTTAATGATGTGATATTTGTGAGGGACATTCTTTTGAAAAAATCATAATTTAAAATCTGTTTTTTGAAAAGAAAAAAAGTTTTTTTTATCTTATACCAATTGATATTTATTTTCTGGATTGATGAATATATAATTATATTAATATTATTTAAATGTTATTTTTATATAAAATGGTTTCTTTTTAATGTTCATTTTTTTAATAAGTCATTTTCAGTCAAGGAAAGTGTATTTGGATTATATCATGAGTTTAAATGTGTTTTGGAAATAAATTATTATTAAAAATAACAAAAATTAAACTTCTATTATTT
The DNA here is from genome assembly GCA_963277665.1 of Viscum album. NCBI lineage: Eukaryota > Viridiplantae > Streptophyta > Magnoliopsida > Santalales > Viscaceae > Viscum > Viscum album. The sequence continues at coordinate 801,211,296 of OY728119.1, read as the reverse complement.
ATTTGATACTAGAGCATTAATTATGTGGTGGACCATATAGAACTAGGATTTCTCATTACAACATAACTTGGGGTAGCCTAGATAGCACCGGCTAGACCCATTACTACTTTACATAGGGCATCCTAGATAATATTAGGAAGGCCCGTTGCATAAAAAAATGGGGTGGGCCATATAGATCATAGTATTTCTATTACATATTTACATGGCATGACCCAGACAATTTCAGGTAATTACATAATATATTAATTAGTTAATGAATATTTTGGATGATTTCCGTATGGTTTTTCCAAATAAAGTTTTTTGAAAGGGTTTTATTAATTTGTAGGTCTATGTCAATAAAATAAGTTTTAAAATATTTATATATTTTTTAAGGAATTTATTCGATAAAAATATATTACTTTTCATAGGAGTATTAATATTTTATAAACTCAAAAAACATTGATGATAAAAGTAAAAGTTATATGCATTTTCATGTTTACAATAGACTAATTGTTTCTGTTACCATATTTCCCTTGCTAAAAATATAATACTCACCCCACATGTTTATATTTCTTTTAGAGGGTGTGCAAAAGTAATTGAGAAGTCATGGTGAGAGTTGATAAGATTTTCATGAATAATTATTATATTTTTAATTACTTTGGTTTTATGAAAAAATTGATATTGTGTTTATGTGTCAACATGTAAAATATGGTTTTATGTTTTCAATTCCAAACTAAATTATATAAAAAATTAAAATATAAGATCCTAAAATGTGGGTACTTGTTCAAACACACTAAAATATGTAATTTTTAAACCAAAGTCCTTACAGTTTTTTCGAATGATCGTTAAAACCTCTTTTGATATTGGGATGTCTTCATGTGAAGTAATCGTAGGAGTTAAGGATACCATCAGGGGTTTACAATTATAGGTATTATAATAATTATAATTTAATATAAATCCCTTATTAGTGTTATGTTATTAAATGGTAAGGTCACTGATGATAATGGTGGATACCTTTATTTTTGAGGTAATTGTGGGTAATTTTACTCTAGGATGAAAAATAAATTTTTCATAATTTAATTTGGGGCTAAAATATATTATGGTTAATTTTAGGACTTTATCATATATTTAATAATGTTATAATAATTATATTTTTTAAAAAAATGAACAACATATAGATAGTATGACAGCCCATCATAGAAAGCAAGGCTGTGAGTTTCGAAACCACACCTGAAGGGTGACATGGTTTCATTTCCTACCAAGATCATGCATGAAGTCCTGGTTATTTGGATATTTTCATTTTAGATAAATGATTGGATGTTTGTTGAATAATTTTAGTTTTGGAACATATATTTTACCAAATTGAAATAATTTTTTTTAGAAAATGATATGATGATTTGGTGATTAATGTTATTTCAAAAGTATGTAAATATTTTGGGAATGTTATATAATTTAAAACGATAGAATAAAACATGATTTTTGAATAATGTTTTATTTTTATTTAAGATGAAAATATGGTTTTATGGATATTGATTTTATTTATGGAAATGGGTTGCATACTTGGATAATATGTGATTCAAGAAACTATAATTTTGAAATGAGATATTAAAATAGATTTTAATTATTTAGATATAAATTTACAAAAATAAATTTGAATACTGTTTTTTAATATCATTGTAATTATTCTGATTCATCCATTTTCAATATTATTTTTTGAGGAATTTTATGGACATTCATTTATGGAATGGACAATATTAAAATTTTGGAATTATTTTTTAATTTTGTAGATTAATGTAGACTTTCATCATATAATGGTAAATTGTTTTGGAGTATTTATTTTATCTTATACTAAAAATTCTTGTATTAATTAATGTATAAATATAGTAGGAATATGTAGTTATAGATTTCTCTGGTTTTCTGATTAATATAAGATGATACTATTGCATCAAGAATGTAGAATTCATTTCAAATACTAATCAATGGGAGAGAATGTTGATTTTGGTGGAAATTCATTAAATAGTGATATTATACTATTCAAGTAAGTATATTTTCTTATTATCCTTATCCACAATGTGAAATAATTCCTCAAATATATGAAATTATTCATGAAACAAAAAATTTATCAGATTACATTTATTAATAGACACAATACCAAAGACTTATTTATTGTTTTTAATAGTTAAAATTCTCATTACTATCTAATCTATATCTCTCAATTGGTTATTGATAGTTATTTTTTATTCCATTTTAATATTTTCTTACATGGTATCTTAATATTTATTTTCTCATTTCTCCTTCAAACATTCTATTTTCTCTTATGAAGTGAAATTTCTAGTAATCTTTTTTTGTTGTTGGATTTCAAAAAAGGTATTTTGAAAATTTAAACCATTGTTACCGAGAATGAGTTCATATTGCAAGGTCACAATTTAATAATGTTGTTAGAATTCAATATTTGGAGTTTCTAAATGAATTATGATAATATGCGTTAAAATTTATTATATAATTAATTATTTAGTGACCAATTAATTTATAATGAAAATGAAAAACATTTTAAAATAAAATTAAATGTTTTCCAAATAACTATTTAATTGTACACTATTGTGTATTAAACCAATAAATAAAAAAATCACTATTATTGGATTATATTAATTCCATATATATATATATATATATATATTTAATTTAGTATATTTTTTAACATTAATCTAATGTTTATTTTAAGAAAGGTGATATTCGGGTCTCTGGAATTAAACAAAAGGAAAAGATTACATTAGTCCAAATTTAAGAACTTTATAGTTATCCATATGAAGAAATTATAATAGATCATTGGTAAGAGAGTAATGTAAAAAAACCTCCAAATTCACTCCCTTACTTTCCATCACATCAACAGGTGCATTGGATTCATGAAGATTATGCTCAATAATATAGTACATTGTAGATAGACAATCAAGGAACAAAATTGGAAAAAATGGCTTTTCCCACGGTTCAAAACCATGGAAATATGCTCAAGAACCCTGGTCATAGGCTACGACCACATTCTTGGCCAACTGTGGCCACTATTGTCATGGTAGTAGGTCCCAACCAATTTCCATGATTTAGAAAACCGTGGAAATCAGCCTCCAAAGTTGACACTGTGCCAATAGCCTCACAAAACCATGGCAATTGATTAAATCAAAAATGTCCCCAGTGGGTTTCGATCCCTGCACCTCCACATTGCAATCCAGTGCACTCAACACTAGACCGCATGAAACATAGGGTATATATTTATATATATCATATATATATGTATATATTAATATATTATTATAAACCGTGGGAATAGCCTCAAAACAGGGGCAGTCGGTCTTCCCACTAAATTTTTGGCGGGAATCGTTTTTCCCGCGGAAGTGCCGGAACCCTATTTCCATAGTTTTGGAAAACTGAGGCTACAGACCATTGAAAAATTTGGCATATTTCCACGGTTTTAGAACTGTGTCTATAAGCCACAAAACCTTCGATATAGCCATAACCTATATCCACGATTTGCAAAACAGTGGAAATTTGCCACAGAAAACAAGACTATAGCCACGGTTTTAAAACTGTGGCTATAGGTTTGTGCTAGTAGCCTCATTTTATAGTGGTGTAAATTAGCCTAGCTTATTGTCAGCTTATATGTGAGATGCACCTGCCAGTTCTGACAACATGGATATTATTTATGGAATCACATTCAATCAAAAAGTTGTTAAAGTTATTTTGATTATAAAACATGATATCATTGATACAACCATATATCTCGGCTTCTAGGGGGATTTCTATTCCACAATGACAATAATTAAGAACAGTAACGTCAAAATTTTGGTCTCTAAACACATATCTAATTCCGGGTTTCCCTAGGAGAACCTTTAAGGACTCATCCAAATTGCACTTTTTTCATCTAGTCAAAGGTGGATACTAGAAAACCTCATAAGTGAGGAGGGGATGAGAGTAGTTACCATGATGTTTAAGATACATTATCATGAAGAATCCCTCAATTTAAATGTTGCAGCTTACAGAATGATGTGAATAGTTATTCTGAATGAAAAACACAATTTGGGAAAAAGGATTGTTGGGGTTGAAATTAACCTTGTCATGAGTGTCTTTGTTCAGGCCCCTCCAGATAGTATATAGTAATTCCACATAGCTAATATTAAATGAACTTGTATCATTATTTGACATGTGGATGTCACACAATGCTGGGAGGAAATCAGTCATCCTGCATACACTAGGTTGACAGACACCAAATAGGTCTTCCATTAAATGTCACATAGAAGAGGAAAAATGGAAGGTGGGGAATACGATGTAAATGTCCTCATGATGCTTGGGGTAGATCACACACCTTAACCATAAATAAATTCCTACATGATTATGATTAAAATCCATAGGGAGTTTGTTAAAGTTGATCATCCAATGTATAATATACCTAAGAGGGGAATCCTTATTTTATCTGAATTTTCCCAGAAAAGTTTTAACACCAAGAATATGATTCTTATAGAAATATTTGGAATCAATCTTCTGATTCAAATATGGTTCCAACACAACAATGTCTCCATGGTGTAAAAACAAATTATTTTAAATAATATAAACTAATTTTATTCAAGTGTGAATTCATGTTGGATATCGGGACTCTAATAGAGATCATGATATCAATGCATTGGTATGAAGATGAAAACCATTCCATGGGAGGATTACAAACCCAATAGTCAGAACAAATGTTCAGAGCAGAAGTAACACATACAATCTATTGATACCTATTGAATGAGTCTCTAAATTTTTTATATACATGGTATAAGGACAAATATAATTTTATACATAAAATATTTACCTTTCATAAAAGATAGTTTTCCACCTTTTCATGGTATAATTATATTTAATTTATTTTTTGAAATTTTAATAAATTATTTTTGATAAAATGATCATAAATTTTTAAAACAGAATATTAAAATTTACATTGGTTATACTTTTTGATTTTTATAATGATTTTATAAATTTTTTATGAATAGTGAAGAAATCACATTTTTTATGAAAACCACTTTTTCTTCAAAATATTTTATTCTATCAAATTATATATTTTTTTGTTTTAATGTATTATAATATTAAATTAATCTAATTTAATTTAATTGGATTCATTCAAATCAAAATTTTCATATATACAATGGATATAAAAAATTGTCAATACTTTCAACATTTTCATTTAAAAAACTCATTTTCTCATCACATAAATGGGATTAATTTTAAATTTTTTAGAGATAAAAACTTGTTGTAAATTTCGAAAAATTGATTCCATATTTATAATCACTCGATTAAAAATTATTAAATTTGTTTCTTTTCTTTTTGGAAATTTTTATTGTATACATATTAATTTTTATTACAACGGTTAATGGTAAATTGAGTAAATTTGGGTAAAACTAATATTATAAATATTATAATCATAAAAAAAAAGTGTTATAAATTTATGGGATTGGTTTTTTTGACCAAAATAATGATTGGGGTAAATTTATGACCTATTGTAGCCAATTGGATTACATTATTCCATATATGATATTTTTTTAATGAAAATTCAATGAGATATAGTTTTGATTTAATAAATAAAAAAAAATTCAAAATAGGTTTGTTTATTATATATATTACTATAATTAGTATTTAAAAGGGGACAATATATATCAGTTTTTTATTTATAATTTTTATATTATTAAATAATTACCTTAAATAACTACATAATGATGATGAATTAATTGTTTAGCTAAAAAATATCCAAATAAATGATATTGAAAATATTAAAATAAATATAATTTGAGATAAGTATTTCCATATAAGTATCATTAAGTATAAACATGATATGTTATTGAGGTTTTATAATAATTCGTTCTAGTTTAACATTTTTTCGGATATTTTTTTAAATTCATTTAATGAATATTGTCAAAATAGATATTAATTATAATTTAAAATATTAATATTTTATTAAATGATATAAATTATTAAAAATAAAAAAATTCCATATTATTGCCATAAGGATTAAATTTTTAAAAACTATTCACTGGTTTTTTGATTTCCATTTTATAGATTATTTATCAACCTTAAAAGAATAAAAACTCTTCTTTTCCTAGTAAGAGTTAAAGAGGATAAATAAGTGTTATTAAATTATATGTCTTAAAAATAGTAATAACCTTTATAAATTTAATTTCATGAGTTTATTTCCACCCATATATATCCAATATTCTTAATATATTTATTTGGATCCATTTGGAATAAAATAAATATAATTTCAATATTTTGAGAAATTCCAAAAGTTCTCATTCCCCTATTTATAAATTCTCACCTATTAGATTTTTTTAACACTTAACAACCATTTTGTATAAATAATTCACCATAAATTACTTTTACACAATCCCTACCTACACTATTGAGCTCTTAGTTTAGGTAAAACACCATCCTTAACTGAGTTATGATGTTAAAGAAGAGGTATCATATTTAATTAAGTGTTTTTGTTATGTTTCTTCTTCCACCTCATTCAAATATTCCTCAAAAATATTAAATAATAAATAAATTAAAACTTATATAATTACATGATATTATGTTATTATCAACACCTAAATCCTTCTCCCCTTATTTTAGTTGGGTAAATTAATTATTGTTCATGTGTACGACGCACAACTGCCTCACAAAGAGATATAATTTTATTCCATCACCAACTCTAAAATAAATTATTTTTGATGGTATTAAATTTTATATTTTATTTTAATAAAATATTTATATTTATTATAAGTAAATATTTTATTTACATTATTACCAATCCATGCATAGAAAAATAATAAATTCATTTGTTCGTCTGTGTGAACTATCACCACCACAAAATGATGTGATTATTTTCATCCCACCATATCAAATGGATAATATATATAACATTATTTTTATAAATCAAAAGATATATATGAAATTATTACCTTTAATTATATTTAAAAATATATTATCATTTTCAAATAATGATATTTGAAAAAAGGAAATGTTAATCATTCGTAATTACAATATACAGTCTCAGTGATTGGAACATATATAATTTTTAATATTAAAATATAATGGTTTGATTAATAAGTTTAATTTAATTAAAAAATTAATAATTATTGAATTAATATTTTTTATAGTTTATGTAATAAAGAAATATTCTTACTATATCATGGATATCAAATTTATTTTTGAATCAAGTGTCAAATATCTTAAAAATACCTAATATGATCTTAAATAATTAATTAATTATTATAACGTGACATTAAGTGATATAAAAGGATTAATAAATATGAAAAACGATATAAATTAATTTATTAATTAAATTGTTTCTATTAGTAATGATATATATCATATATGAGGATTCAGACTAAATTTAAGGGAATTCCAAACAATGTTTCATTTATCAGAGTTAAACATATACTTCATTGGATATATTATTCTATGATTGTGTTTGAATTGAATTTGGAATATCATAAATGGTATTTACACTTCAATTGTCTATATTTACATTGATGAAACACAATTTATTTTATTTATTAACACAAGCATCAATGATATGATATTTCCACAGGAATGTTAAAAAATGTATTTTCATAATGTTTCTTTTTACCAAAATATGAAAGAATATTTATTATATTATAAATCATGAGAAGAGTTTTCTACCAACCTGATGTTTTAATACTATTATTTTTACATCATGTTGTTTTATTATTATTTTATAAAAAAATAAACTCTATATGATGTGCATAGTGATTCCATTTAAAATGTTATTTTTTAAAAGAAAATGGTATTTTTATTCTATAATGAGTTTAAAATAGTTTTTGAAATAAATTATGAAAAAAACATCATTAAATGTTATTTTTTATATTATACAAGATAATAAAACATTGGAGGGTCCAGATAGTGCCGAGAAATGACGTTAATGCTTTCGGTGGGGTGACCCATATAGTTCTGGGTAAGCATGTTACGACTTAACAAGGGGTGCCCTAAATAGTACAAAGAAATCATATTAAGACATAACATGGGGTTCCCCATAAATATAATAGTAAGGACATTATATATTAATAATGGGTGGCCTAGATAGCACTAGGTAATCTCGTAATATATTAATTGGGTAATGATTGTTTTGGAAGTATGGCATATGGATATTCTAATAAAATAGGCTTTGAAAGGGAATTATTAAAATTATTATCTATATAATGGAAAATGGTTTTAATTTCATGACATGGGTTTTGATAATTTTATTTGAGAAAAAATTATTTTTGTCACGTACAATTATTTACTACATCTACTCGAATGTAATTGATGATAATGATTAAGGTTATATGTGTTTTCATGTTTTTATTATAATAAGAGTATCCTTTATCTTATATCCCAATCAATTTTGTTTTTTCATCCCAAATTATAAAATGTATTTCATTGGTTATATATTGGAAATGATGAATTCATGTCATAATTTGTGATTATTTTTCTTGAATGAAATTATTTATTTTTTATTTTAATATTTTTGTTTGGTTAAAAATTTGGTAATGAGTATATGGGTCCACCTATAAATTATCAGTTTAGTTTTTATGTTTTTGAGTTAATTATATAAGTATATAAACATTAAAGAACCTCACATTTGAATTATTATAAATAAACACTATAATATTTCATTTTTATGTTCATGACCAAAGAAAACCCACTTTGATTAGTATATGTAAATGATTAGGTATGAAAATTATTTTTAATGAAACATGGAACTCCATAGGAACACATGTGATATTTTATGGAGGTTCAATTTGAAATGTTCTTATCATGTTATATTGAATCATTTTAATACGGATGATATAAATATGTAATATTTTTCCCTTATTTTATAATTTAAAGACATTTTTTCTAAGGAGGTATTAATAAATATATCATGTCCCCAACATCAGTCAAAAATTCATAATGACAATTCTAAGAATAATTTTCTCTCAACATGATTCTTCTCATATATGATATTTATTTATTATTACCATTTATTCAATTTACTCACCTAGAACACGTGTCAGTATCTCTATGCCTCCATCTTCAACACATCATGTTTGGGATTAACAATTCCTTCTATATAATGATTCATAATGAGACATCTAAATGATTGATTAAAATAAATTACTACATGGAAAATAGATAAAATTATGATATTGATCCCAACCACCATTCATATCCATGAATCAATTTCAAAAAATTTCATCATGTGTTCGAGTCTTCTACTATGATTAACCATCTCTCTAATGAAGATAACTACTACACAAACATAGCACAATTTCCACAATATATAGGATGGTTCTCCAAAACATCAATGAAAACCTAATATCTTAATCTATTATTCCTAAGATTGGTGCCCCATATAATCTAACAATCTCAATAACATATAAATGAGGATGATAATAAAAAAACCATCACTAATAACGATAAAATTAACTCCTTTTATATGGTGGATGACTAAAACAGAAATAAACCTTTGGAAATTAAATGGTTTTAATATTATTATGATTATATTCAATGTTTTGTATTCCCATTTAAATATTGGAATCAGTAATTATTGAATAGTTACCATAGAATTTAGTCACTTATCCTTAACATTTTTTCACCGTAGGCATCATGATAAATACTTGGAATAATATCTTTTAATGTCACCAATATTGAAATATTATTTAATATATGAATAAATCAATGTGAATACAATATGAATAAGACATTTTGAACTATGATGTTCGTAGAATATATAATTATTCATCTCTGGTATTGATAACTCTTAGTCTGGGTTCCCAAGAAATATATATAAATAATTATTAATTTTAAACATTGGAACATTCTTCAACTATCTTCTTCTTGTATATATATTTTCATACACCTTCTTAATCATTTCAATGATATATGGTTGATCACTCATCTAATTATAATATTTGAGATTATGTTTCATTAGTATTTTATGGTCCATCTTATATATATCCATATATAATGTATCTCTTTCAATCCTCATCACTAAGAAATAAGATGATATTTATTACTCAAATAATCAACATCCTCATTCTCCAACCCATGGTGGAATCGTTTTGCGTAGTAAAAAAATAATAAATTACAACCAAAATATTTGGGGCTTATTCAACTACTTCTATGTTAAAATATTCATTAAGATTTTATAAACCTTATATATATCACACCTTTCACCACAAAAATAATTTTACGATATCATCAATCCTAAAAATATTACATAGAGATCCAAATAATTATTCTAGTAATTTTTTTCATGAATTTTTAATTGTAAATATATAAATTTTATGACCATCCATTTAAACATGGAATCCCAATTATTAATTGGATGCATCTCTATTTATAAAAACCCATATCCACTTTTGGGTACTGTATGAACATTTTCATTGTACAAATTCATCTTTGATATTTTCATAAACTCATATAATTCATCATTCCACATGAAAAAACACCATTTGATCTCACCATGTTATGTAGATTGGATTGTAATGATAAATCTATAAAAAATAATCATTGGTATATTGGAAGCCCTACGAACAATTGATCTCAATTACAATGTTTGGTCTCAGACATTTCTCAATAACACATATCTTTGTAGGATATAATGATTTAATATCTTATTATATTATATTACACACGTATGAAATAGTGTAAATAAACATTTCAAACTAGGTAAAATTATATTACAACTTTTCCTTCCTCATATCGTTTTTTCACAACACTAAAATGATATATATTTCATACTTACTCATTGAATGTATAATATTATGATTTATAATGAATATATTAATTAATTATATAATATTATAAGGAGAATTGTTTTTTCGGAAATGGAGTTACTATAAATTCATAATAAACATACCACACATCGAAGGCTGCCTTGAGTATATAATCATTCTTGTGTCATAGATGACAGTACACATATAAATTTTCAACAATGTAAATTTTTTGAGATCCTCATAATTGTTAATACAAATCATTGATAAAAGTTATTAGATACTAGTTCTTCATAGTAATTTTTTATATTCTTTGCAATCAATACCAATTTGAAATAACCCACCATGACGATTATGTAGCCCGAATGAATCCATTATAAAAATTCTCCTAAAGTTTCTTCCTCAACATATATAAGTTAATTCGGGAAAATATAAATGGATCCATTTAAATAGTTGTAGAAACTTTTATGTGTTCTATATAAAATCAACTTCACTATTTCAGTGAATACTAGTATATAATTTTATAAATACATTATCTAACTATTGTATAATAGCTACATATTCAATATTTAATTTCTACACAACCATTTTAGATAAATATATATAAATAATATGAATGAAATGCTATTTTATAGAAGTAATTTCCACTGGGGGTTCTTGTTAATAAATTCAATGAAATACGATTATATTTTGATTCATACTAATGAATCTAACAACCCTTACATAAAAATTGATATGTGATTTGTACTAAGAGATCCAATTAGTGAGAAAAATAACATCCAATATGACTATAAGTCCATTAATATGATTTTATGGATGAAACTTTTCACCAACATCAATAAGAGGGGATTTATATATTTCAGATGTGAACATTCTACCACTGATTTTTTCCACATCCAACACAACATATAATCATTAGGCTCTTAATGCTATTGATCTATAAAATTCCTAAAATATTAAATATTTGGCACAACCTAATTGATGTGAAAAATTCTGACAGAAATGGTGGATGATAATTACACCGTTCACCATTTATCATTCAAAATCTACACCATCTATAAGAATATCATATTATTGACCTCATCCCCTTGGCATCATTTTTTTATGTTCTGTTCGTGTTTGGGGTACTAATATTAACAATTCCCAATACTATTATAGTTAAATCACTACATAGAAGTTGCTTTACACATCACAATATATTCATTATCATGACGATCATTATAACCAGAAATTTAACAATCACCGTTTAACTTTAATCACATCCCACGATGTTTCATTCAATAGTTTTGAAATTATTGAAATTTTTCATTCTCTTATTTTTCTTTGTGTTCCTTACATAATATTGGTACTCAATATGAATCATCATCGATTTATTTCTAATAATGATATATTATATAAAATATTTCTTTAGTATAATAATATAATATAATAATAAATTATCCCGTGTCAAAACTATTTTAGAAACTACTTCCCATAATAGACTCACATTAATCTTATCCATGAAATGGTCAATATTGATTTATATATTAAAAATGTACTCTGATGAATTCTTGGATGATTGAATGTTTTTTGTCTTATAATTTTTCATATATTTATTTTCATTATTATATAATGTGACTGACTTCCTCACCATTTTAGGTCGATATTTTTTATTGTAGTATTTCTCAATGAAATTCACATTAGAATATCTCCATTACATTATTTCTAATTCTTCATCCTATTTTGATTTTTTTTCAATGACAAAAATTTATAGGTATCTCCATTCAAAAAATACACTTACCCAATTAAATTTAAATGTTAATTGAACTCTATGGTGAGGAATACACTTTTATGATACATATTCAATTTTCAACATCCAAACGATTAGTTTTTCTATTAATTAAATTGTTCTTATCCCACATAATGAGATAAAATAATAGGTAATAATAAATTTGAAAAAAAATCACTAATTCATACAAGGATATTTATTCAAAACTAATCATGATTTCTTAATATGGTGGTGATTTACTCAATTCAATTACTAATTATATTTGATATTGAAGTATGAAAATCTATTCATTACCTATAAATGTAGATTGAATTTCTTATCTTAATAAACGTCATACAATAAATTAACAAACAATGTTATCAATGAATCATCATGAATAATGAATCAGAAATTTTTTTCCCAATAAAGGTAATATTTATCAAATAAAATATGTCTAAAGATGAATTTTCATGTGAGTTATGTCTATTTAAAAATAAAATTCCCAATTTATCTACTAAAATTTCGAGGATACCAACTGTATGGACCACACCACTTATTATAAAAATCCTTTCTCATTATTTAACATTAATACATTACATGTTACATAAAATTAATCATAATAATACCCCTATTATTGATATGTATTTTTTATTTTTTAAATACATACACGGGATAACATCTTGAACTTGGGATAGACCAACATTATTAAAAACATCCTTAAAATGCATCTAAATATCCATGTCTTTAAAAAATCACATGATATTCTAGTGAAAAATATAAGAAATGGATTAGTTATAAATCCAAGTATGTGAATTAATAGGGAATGACATGAATAATAAATCACATGATTGAATATAGGAATATCAATGGTGCATTAAAGGAACATGAATAATAAGTCTTATTACAAAATGATAATCATTATATAAGAAATGTGGGAACAATATAAAACATCGAATCATAAAACATGTGACAAGGATAAACCATACAATACATAATATTTTAATGGGTATAAAAAAATAATTGGGTTCACTACGAGTCCCCACATGATGTATCATGATACTAATCATTACCTTGTACATTACAGTTCTTTCTCGGAACATCCATCATGGACATTTCATTCTCATGATTATGTGTTCAACATTGATCATAAAAAATTGATTAATTAATCATCATATTTTATTCCAAGATGGGGAATTTTGTAATAAATATATTTAATTATATAATAAATATAATATGTGAGAAAATGTGAACACCCTTGTGAGGATATTGGTATGGTATTCAACACAAAATGTATCTGGTAAGGAATGTAGGAGTGAAAATTCAGCACCATAACATTGTCACATTAATATACAGATTTTTTTTATGATAGGTAATGGGATCTCTCATATTAAATAAATAAAATATGATGTAATTGGGATATGAAAATCATATCTCAATATTACAAATTTCGAAATATAAGGCATATGTTAATAATGAAATGTTAAAAATGAAAAGAATCGTGATTATATTTCGGTATTGTAACATGTGTGCGTAAAGGATCATAGGAGGCTTAGTAATAGTGAAAATTGATCAAGTAATTTATAAACTACATTTAAATTAATGTTATTATATATGATAATGTTCCTTTATACGAATATGGAATTTAAGAGACATAATGTAAAAGAAGTGCCTAAATGGAAATGATAAGATATAAGTCCAATATAAAATATTTTCATAACATCTATTATAGATAAAGGATATTAGAATGATTAATGAGATTGAAATTGGTATATAATTACGTAGAAATAAAAATTACAGTTTTTTTTATATGTGGGAACAAACCCCAACCTGAAAAAATAAAAATTTAATAATATTCATATAAAAATATATCCTTTAATAAAAAAGAATAGTGGAAGATGCCTTACAGAATTTCTGCATTGTAACGTCTAAATGTGAGGGAAAAATTGGAGAGGATATATGAGTACCTAACCATAAAACATAAATAATCATGAATTAAGTTAATAATTGAAAATTATGATCCTTTTAGGTTTAGAGTTATAAAGAATTAGATCATAACTATTACATTTCCTTTCAAAATTTAAAAAGTAGATACTTCTAATATGTTTCCAATTTTTCAGAAAATCAAAACTCTTGAAAAAATGTCATGCCTAGTTCAATGTTTAAGATTTCATGAAATTTCCATGATCCCATCCTTGACCCTAATCTTCTTTAAGTCATGTGAAAAGAATTTCAAATCATGGGATGAGCATAAAAATCTCAGTAAGGGATACACAAAGATGGAAAACTGTTAGTTTTTCAAAACAACAAGTAAACCATGAATACATTATCATAAGTAATACTTTTCACCATAAGGAAGTAGTAAATAATATACACTGAGTAAAAGATCATTAATTACCATTTTGTAACCAAATTATTACCATAAAACCCATATAAAGAACACATAACATATAAAGTTCACTTGGGACATAAACATACATAAATGGAATAACCATATGGTCGACTTCTACAAATATCAGTAAACGGAAAATCCATACGGTTGGCTTCCATAGCCAATTCATTAGAGGTTATAAATTTACCACATGTCCAGGTTTATCATGGCACCACCCTTCATTTGGTTAAACACGTAACCTCCCATCAAATGTACAAGTACCATAATAAAATCATAACACATATAAACAAATACAAAGTAAAGAAAACTTTTCCACATCTTAATCAAAATATATCACATATATATATTGACATAATAGAATCCATTTTCAAAACCATTTTAATACCAATATACGCAAAATAGTATATGGTATTTATTTTCTTTTAAAAACATTATGACTTGTTAATGAAGCCGAAGATCAAATAATCCTCGTGGTGGCCGAAAGGTCGTTGTCCCCACTTACGTTAAGAGGAACATTATTTTTTTCATTTAGAAAAACAATTTTTAGAAAAATATTACCATTAAAATAAAAGTCAAATTCAAAGGGGTTTACACACCCTATTAAACAATGTTTTGTATTTAATAAAATATGCTTCAATGAAAGGAGATTGAGACGAAGTCCCTTACCACGTGTTAGACTCGACTCGATCGTTCTTTAATTTCTTGAATAATAAACTAAAGTTAATTTCTAATTTCTTAATAACTTTTTCATGTTTATTATTCCTTTTATATCTCTTATTATCATGTTATAAACATTATGTAATCATTTTAGTTTATGATGGTCTTTCTGTCGATATTTTGATCTTGAGTAAAAAATGAACACCTTATATTTAAAAGTTTTCCATGTTGTCAATAGTCCATTATTTTTAAAATGATATTAATTATTTAGATATCATATATATTATATATTTCAAGTATATATATATATATTTATAACATTACATATCATTTGGAGACAAGAAATGAAATGAATAGTTCATGGAGATGATAAGTTGTACGTACGTATGAACACTACTTTCATTGATATTTAATATTATAATCGAAAAAAATATAATGGTACATTGGTATATTACAATTATATTATAATATCATATACAATACCATTAACTATGTCCTTTTTATGTCCCACGTATGGCATGAACGATTCATATCACATTGCGGTGGTGGTAGAGCACACTTCCACAAATGAAATTATCACGTTTACCCATAATGGAAACCATAAAGGTATGATATTAAAGAAAAAATACAGAAGCATAATGAAAACATAAAAATTATATATATCATATATAAAAATAGTGTCATCTTAATGGCCACAATGAGAGGCTGTAGGAGGTAATTGAACAATCATCGTTTCGTGAGGCGTTAGTTTGACATCTACAGAAAAAGTATGTTCTTCACATACTAGATGGAGGTGTGTGTAAGTATAGTTCAAATAAGTCTCATAAAAACATCCTAGTATATTTAGGATACTGTTTTTGTCATATAATAAGTGAATAAAAAGGGTTTATGGGTTGGATAAGTAAAATAAAAGAAATGGAGTGAAGGGAAATTATTACCTTTAATTTTGGTAACTCCCTTTGGCTTGAACCAAAATGGTTTGCTGAAGTTCCATTTGCCGAAGGTAATGCTTCTATGTTTAAGGGAGGGATATAGGGAGCCTATTTGTGTAGAGTTAGGTCAATACAAAAGGCTTGAGAGTTTTGAGGAATTGGTTAGAAATTGTCTCCCATTATAAGGGAGAGATGGGGCCCTTTAGGAAACTGTCAAAATATTAATTTATTATATAATGATATTCCATTTATAAAGGTCCAAAAATCATTATTTTCGATTCTATGATGACTAATAGTATAAATAATATTATCCAATAAGAATTGGACAGGTTTTGGATAATATTTTACTCATTATAATAGTATTTATTTGAATCATTTATTTATGAGGTAAATACTTCATCATTATTGTGTCATAAATAATTTAATTTATTCGATGTATAAAAATTATAAAAAAATAACATGATGTAGGAAATTTTTTTATCTTTACAATGAATATTTATAGTCAAACATATTAATTATATAACACTATATAAAAATTTATTTACTAAATGATATGTTTTATGTCATTTTTACCTTTACAATAAATTAATTAATCCACACTGTCATTATCATTCATAAGTGGCCCCATGGGGTCCCAAAATCGTCCAAAAGATTCCCATGGTCAGCCATTACTCATAAAATAAGGTTAGCACAAGTGTTAAAGTCTTTTTAAATTATTATAATATTCTTTTTATCTTGAATTACCCTATTACCTCTAACCACCGTAAATAAAGTCCAAAGTTAATCTTCACCAAATATTATATTTATCTTATTGAACCAAATTTTAATTAATTATAACAACCAAATATATAGGATTTCGAAATTAAATTCACAAAAGTTTTAAAATTTCATATAAAGGAAAAAGTCAGTTTTTTTACAATTGCTATGTGGTTTCAAAATTCATAAAAAATTGATGTTTTCAGAAAATTACCATAACATCAGCCCAATATATATTTGATATTATGAATTCAAAAAATATATTTATTTTACCATATTCTAAACATAGATATTTC
This sequence comes from Viscum album, assembly GCA_963277665.1. Taxonomy (NCBI): domain Eukaryota; kingdom Viridiplantae; phylum Streptophyta; class Magnoliopsida; order Santalales; family Viscaceae; genus Viscum; species Viscum album. The sequence continues at coordinate 801,193,783 of OY728119.1, read as the reverse complement.
ATTAATTAATTAAAAATTAATTCTCATGTTAAAACAAATATCCTATTTTTAAGAAACAATAACTATCAAAAGACTGAAACTTGTTTATGTCCAAATTCAATATAAAATTAATTCCAAAGACCAGCATTAGAGTCAATGGTAAAAGTTTATTCTAATAAAACATTAAAAAAAATTAAAAAGTTAATCTGACAATATAAATGAATTATATTAAAATGATGTTTGGAATTAAAATACAATATTTTCTAGTATTCATTAAAAAAATGAACTTTATCGGGAAAATTCCAAAATTTTACAAAAAGTAAATTTTGATGGCTCCATTATAAAAAACGATTTTATTTGGTAAATTATAATATATTTAAGTGGAAAAACTATATTTAATTATGGATATCCATTGAAAAGTGGTATATCAACCAGTTAATGTAAATTATACTTAAAATTTGATTCATTCACATTAAAAGCCTCTATGTTTTATTGGATAAACGTAAATACATTTTAAAAACATGTATAAACATATTGTAGTTAGTTTTTTCCATTCCCTCTAATACAAAATATATGAGTTAGCTTCCATTTAAATTAAAAATATTATATTATTAGTGTGCAACGTTATATTTCAATGAAACTCGTTGTTGCGTATCAGATACACAATCAAACATGAAACCCCTTATAGTATAAAATTAATATTTAATTCAAAAATATTAATAAATATGATAATATCTTATTCTTAGTTTACCTGGGATGTTTCATCCTTCCCCACCTTTTTTAAATTGTGTCCTCGCAATTTTTATTCACTTATCAAAATAAGTGGGGGGTATTTATCCCTCCTAGAATTTTCAAATTCCATCATTGCATCCTTAACCATATGGTTTACCCACAAAACCTATACCTGGTGAATTACCTTAATTTGCCACACATACTCTCTTCAGTCAAGAATATGGATAGGTTGTTATTCATAAGACATATTCTCTTCCAACTGAACTACCTCTTGGCTCAAAACATGCGATGGATCTGGTATATACTTTCTCAACATTGAAACATGATAAACATTGTGTATATGGGAAAAAATTGGAGTTAAAGCCACTCTGTACGCAACTGATCAACATTTCTACATAATTTCTTAAGGTCCAATGAAATTTGGACTCAACACTCCCTTCATACCAAAATGCATTACACGTTGCATGGATAATCATTGAGAAAGACATGATCACCTTCCTCAAAAGAAATATCCCTCCTCCGTTTATCCGCAAAACTTTTATGTCTACTCTGAACTGTTCTCTTTTGCTTCTGAGTCAACTAAACATTCTCTGCCATCCATTCTACCAATTTGGGTCCCATCAGCTTCCTTTCACCAACTTCATCGCAAAAAGCTGGAGTTCAACAACACTTTCTATATAATCCCCTAAATGGTGCCATCTGTATACAGGAATGAAAACAATTATTATAAGAAAATTCAACCAAAGAAATATGTTGGTCCCAACTTCCCTTGTAATCTAGAGAACAAAGACACAACATATCTTACAAGTTCTGAATTTTTCATTCTGACTGCCCATCAGATTGCAGATGAAAATTTGTACTAAAATTTAATTCAGTACCCAATGACTTTTGAAGGCTTTTCCAAACGTTGGAAGTAAACCTCAGATCATGATCAGATACAATAGAGATTGGAACTCCATGAAACCTGACTATCTATTTAACATACAACCGAGAAAGTTGATATGGAGACAAATTATCTCTAATAGGAAGGAAATGAACAGATTTTGTCAATCGATCAACTATTACTCAGATTTCATTTCTACCTCGAGATGTATTTGGAAATATCACAACACTGTCCATGGATATATTTTCCCATTTCCAACCTGGCATTGGTAAAGACTGAAGAATCCATTACGGTAACTGCCGCTCTTATTTAACCTACTAACTAGTCAAACACGTCTCATTAAAATTAGCAATATCACTTTTCATTCCATTCCACCTATAATACTCTTGAATATCCTTATACATTTTAGTACTTCTAAGGTAAAATGAATATGGAGAACTATAAGCTTCACATAAAAACACAATCTTCAACTTTGAATCACAAGTCACAAATAGTCTTTTCCCAAAACTCAAAACATAATCATTATCAATGTTAAATTCACAAAACTTACCCTTCTGAACCAACTCTAACTTTTTCTACAACTCACCATCTTCTCTCTACAATTTCTTGATTCTATCTAATTGAGATGATTTCACTGACACTTGAAAAAAAACAGAATAATTTCCTGCACCAAAAACTTCTATGCCAATGTTCGTCAAATCAATAACCAAAGGATCTCGTTCTAAATGTATCATGGTTAATGAGACATTATTTTTTCGACTAAATGTATTTTCCACTTTATTTGATTTTCCCAGATGGTAATGGATCGTGCAATCATAATCCATGATTAATTCCAGCCATCTCCTCGGTCTCATTTTCAATTAATTTTGAGTGAATATATACTTTAAACTTTTGTGTTCAGTATATATATCAGATTTTTCTCCTTACAATTGATGCCTCCAAATTTTTAATGCAAAGACAACATAAGATAATTCCAAATCATGGGTAGGGTAACTTAACTCATTAGGTTTCAACTGAATTGAAGTATAAGAAATTACTTGATCATTCTGCATAAGGAAATATCCAAGTCTATTAAATGAAGCATCACTGTAAATAACAAACTCAACATTTCTGGAAGGAAGTTCCAAAACTAGATCATTCAACAATCTCATTTTCAATTCATGAAAACAATCATCACATTCTGTTGTCCAAATGATCTTAACACCTTTTCGAGTAAATTAGTCATTGGATTATATAACCATGAAATATTCTCAACAAAACTCTTGTAATAACCTTCCAAACCAAGAAAACTATGGATCTCAGATATATTTGAGGGTCTTGGACATTCATCAACAACTTTTTTTTGAAGGACCAAAAATTGTGCCATTTTTTTGAAACAATTTGACAAATGTAGGAAATTTGTTGTAACCAAAACTCACACTTGATGAATTTTCCAAAAAGTTTATTTTTTTAAGGTTTTCAAGAAAACCCTAAATTAATTTCATGCTCCTCTTTACTTTTAGAATAAACCAAAATATCACCCATAAACACAGCCTCCATTTATCACTTGAATCAATAGATCCATCACTACAGTAAACTATTCAATGCTGATTCTGAAAATCTGAGGATGTTGATTTGGAAGTTCATTTCCCTCTGTATGTCTTCACATCACAACTTCCATGTCTCTTCTATGAAAAATCATTCTCAATATAGAAATATCTTAGTCAAAGAATAATGGTAATCTGTAAATGCTATATGATTTCAATATTAACATATGTTACTTTATGGACCTTTATTTAACAACACCATACCTCATAATATTATCTAACCCGACCTCTGATACCACTATAAGGACCCAACCATAAAACATACAAAATCAAGGATTTGGATATTAATTCACATTGAGGATATTTTCAGGATTACAATTTTAGTGAATTAGGTCATAACTATTACTTTTCTTTTCAAAAATTTCAAAGTAGATACTTCTACTCTTTTACCATTTTTTCAAAAAATGAAAACTCATGAAAAAAAGGCATGTATAGTTCCATGTTTAAGATAACATGACTTTTCCTTGATCCCATCCATGACCTTATTTTCCATTATGTACTGTGAAAAAAATTTAAAAACTTGGGATGAGCATAAAACGCTTAGTAAGGTATTCACAAAGAAGGAAAACTGTTAGTTTTTTAAAACAACATGTAAACCAAGAATACTATAGCAGAAGTAATACTTCTCACCATTATGAAGTAGTTAAGACTCTTTACTGAATAAATCATCATTACATTCCATTTTTTAACGTAAATATTAACACAAAACCCATATAAATAACAAATAACATATAAAGGTAACTTTGGACATAAAAATACATAAATGGAATAACCATACGGTTGACTTCAACTCATATCACTAAATGTAATAGCCACACATCTGACATCCATAAACAATGTATTGGAGGTTATAATGTAACCACCCATCCGGGTTTATCACGACACCACCCTTCATTTTGTTTATCACGCAACCTCCCGTCAAATGTACATGTACTATAATAAAATCATAACACATAAAAACAAATATAATGGAAAAAACATTTCAACATCTCAATGCCAATATATCACACAAATATATTGACATAAAAAAATCCTTTATCAATAAAATTTTTAATACCGCAACACATAAAAAAGTATATGCAATTTATTTTCTTTTAGAAACATTACGGCATGATAAGGAATCCAAAGATCAAATAATAATCACGGCGGTAGAAAGGTCATTTTAACAGCTTACATTTAAAAGAATATTATTTGTGTAATTTAGTAAATATATTCATAAAAATAGATTCATTTTGAAATAAATGAAAAAATTAAAGGGGTTTATACACCATAAAAAATAACGTTTTCTGTTAATGAAAATATGCCTCAATGAAAGGAGATAGAGGCAAAGTCCCTTACATTGTGCCCGACTTGACTAGATCGTTCTTTAATCTCCTGAATAATAAACTAAAGTTAATTTCTACTTGATTACGAACATTTTCAGGGTTACTATTAATTTTATACCATGTATTACCATGTCATAAATATAACGTAATCATTAAAGTTAATAATGGTCATTTTGTCGATATTTGGTACGTAAGTCAAAAATGAACACCATATATTTACATGTTTTCCATCTTGTCAATAGTCCATTATACCCAGAATGATATTCATTATTTAGATATCTTATATATCAAATATATCCCGTATATATATATATATATATTTATAATAGAAAATATCATATGGATATAAGAAATGAAATGCACCGTTTATGGAGACTCTAAGTTGTACGTATGCATGGAGGCTACTCTCATTTCTATTTCTTATATTAATGGAATTAAAAAATATTGACAAATTATAATATTATAATTCATGTATAATATCATATATAATACCATTCACTCAATCCTTTATACATCCCACGTATGGCATGAACAAGTCATATCACTTTGAGGGGCGGTTGTCCGCACGTCCTCAAATGAAATTATCATGTTTACCCATTATGGAAACCATTATGGTGCACTATAAAAGAAAAAATACATAACAATAAAGAAAAAAAATATATCATATATAATTATTGTGTCATCCTAATGGCCACCATGAGAGGCGGTAGGAGAAAATTGAACAACCATTGTTTTGTGAGGCATTAGTTTTCCGTCAACAGAAACAGTATGTTCTTCACCCGTTAGATGGTGGTGTGTGTAAGTTTAGTTTGAATCCTACTCATAAAAACATCATAGTATTTTGAGTATTTTTTCATTTTTATAAAAATAATGGAATAAAAAGATTTTATGGGTTGGAGAAGAAAAATAAAAGAAATGGAGTTAAGAGAGACTGTTACCTTTAATTTGGTTGACTCCCTTTGGTTTGATCCAAAATGGTATGTTGAAGTTCTTTCTGCCTAAGGTAATGCATCTATCTGGAAGATATGGATGTAGGGAGATTATTTGGGTAGATTTTGGATGATCCAAAAGTCTTGAGAGGTGTGAGGAATTTGTTATAAATTGTCTCCTTTTATAAGGGGGAGGAGGGACTCTTTTCGAATGTGTGAAAATACTATTTTTTATATAATGATATTCAGGTTCTAAATGTCCAAAAATCATTATAGTATAAGATAAGATGACTCATAGTCGAAATAATATCATCCAATAGTAATTGGATATGTTTAGGATAATATTTTAATCATTTTAATCTTATTTATTTAAATCATTTATTAATGAGGTAAATACTATGTCACAAATGTGTGATACATAATTTAATTTATTAAATGACTAAAAATTATACAAAAATACCATGATATAGGGAATAGTTTTAGATTTCCAATGAATATTTATATTCAAAATTATTACATATATAACACCATATAATAACTAATTTACTAAAAGATTTTTGTCTATGTAATTTTAGCTTTTACGTTAAATTCATTAATCTAAAGTGTCATTGTCATTCATAAGTGGATCCATTGGGTCCCAAAATAGACCCAAGGATGTCCATGGTCGGCCATTACTCATAAAATAATGTTATTACAAGTTTTAAGGTAATTTTGAATTATTAGAATATTCTTTTTACATTGAATTATCCTATTTACCTTTAATCGCTGTAAATAAAAGTCAAAAGTTACTATTCACAAAAAAAATCATCTTATTGAACCACATTTTACTTACTAATAACAACTATGTACGTCGGAGTTTTGAAATTCAATTCACAGAAGTGGTAAAATTTCATTTAAATGAAAAAGTATGTTTTTTTAAACTACTACAAAGTGGTTTAACTATTCATCAAAATTGAAGTTTTTAAGAAAAATACCAAAAATTCAGCCTAAGCTATATTTGATATTCCGAATTACAAAATGATGTCTATTTTAAAAAAATTCTAAACATAAGAGATTCATTAATTAATCAAACCATATAAATAAATTAGATTAAAATCCAGTTTTGAATTAAAATACAATATTTTTCACTATTCCTTAAAAATGAACTTTATCGGAAAAATTTCAAAAATTTACACAAATTAAATTTGGATGTCCCCATTCTAAAGAAGTATTTTATTTCATTATTTAGAATTTATTAAAGTGGAAAAAACTATATTTAAAGGGGTTCTCTCTTAAAAGAAGGTATATCAACCATAAAATGTAAATTATGCTTAAAATTAGATTTATTCAAATTTTAAGCCTCTAACTTTTATTGGATAAAAGTAAATACGTTTAAAAAAGTTGTATAATCATATTGTAGTTTGTTTTGTTCATTCCTGCCAATATAAAATCTAAGAGATAACATCCATTTAAAATAATAATATTATATTATTAGTTTCAATGCATGATTTCAAAGAAACATGTTGTTGCGTATCAGGTACGCTATCGAACATATAAACCTTTTTAAAGAAAAATTAATATTTTATTCAAAAATATAAATAAATATGAAAATATTTTTTTCTTCATTTACCTAGGATGTAACAGGATATATGATATCCCATTCATATACAATTAATTGGAATTTATGTTTTTGAATATGGATAAATGGAAATATATCAAAAAGAAATTTAGATGAAAAATTTCAAAGAATGTGTTTGGATTAAATGGATGAGTGGAAGGTGAGGAACCATACATGAGTTTGTGACTCCAAAAGATTGGTAGGATCTTATTGAGAGCCTACTGTCATGACCCGTCTTGTAGGGCCCAGGTCGTAACTACCCCCAAGCCTACCTTCCATTGGCCAGGGGCTGGAGACTAGCACCAAAGGCGAAAATACCTATAACTGGTAAGGTGTTGTCTTTATAAAATGTAAACACACACAAACAGAGTACAAGCAGAAGAACCCAATAAGTAAAGAAGTAACAAGTGTGCTGATAGTAAAAAGGGGATAGAAATACAATCCCAACAAAAAGGTACAGCTACAACTGAAAGAAAGTACAACTGAAAAGACAAATAGTTGAATGGTTAAGAAGCTCTTGGATCGTCCTCTGGGTTCCTACCTCAATGGTAGGTACAACTATCCTCCTTAGTACTCTGCATCTATCGTTCTGCTCCATGTGTCGTCAAGCCAAGTGTCCGCCTCCGGGTACCGTCTAGTCCTCGTACACTCTGCCTCGGTCAGCATTATCCGTCGTCTACATCCAACACAACAAGGTGTGGCCATTGCCTATGCTGGGGTGAGTGTAACGATACAAAGTAGGGACCTGAGACCCTCAAGGTCTCACTAAATCCCACATGGATAAACCCCAATGAAATTTCTCAACAGATAACTATTACATAGGTATATTCTCATACATATACCTATGTTATCAAGTAACCCATCTCAATTATGAGGAAAACAGAAAGTTCATTGACTCAGCTCAAACCTGAAATTACATTATCGAAACCACAACTACTGGAGAGATTCATATCTGTCGAGTACATTGTCCATGTCGTGACTCCGAGGCGATACTCACAAACCTTAGAATGCTAAGGTACTCCTCCTATAAAGTACCGCGGGTCTCTCGCCAGAACACAGTAGCGTTCCCCGCCATGGGTCTGCCGCCCCAACACAGTAGCGCTCCCCCTAATAGCCTATAGAGGTAATCCTCATATCGAGTACTAAAGGTCTGCTTCCAAACTAGGCGCTCCTTCTGCCGTGGGTCTGACACCAAAACGGGAACTCCGTCCACTAGGCTTATCGAATCACTCCGAGTTGAATCGGTCAAGGAGTCGTCAGGTCTATTGCTACTATGTCTCTGCACTCCGTACGATCATCTCTGGGAGGGTCCGCTCCATGAGATACTGGTCGATACATCCAAGTGTCACTTAATCTCACGTTGAAGTATCTCAAAGGACCTCTTTTTCCTAGGGGACTCAACGCAACAGACGGCTCATCAATCGGACGCCCGGTCTGTGAGTTATTCGCATTTCCGTTCCAGGGGCCCGATTGGATTTCGGGTACAATCCAAACCAGCCAAACTCAAACCACATCCGAATCCTGTGTGGAGTATGCAAAAAGGTCTGTCTCATCTTGAGTAATCCAACGTATTCGATGACACATCAATCAGATGTCTCATCCTTATGTTTTAAGTGTTTCTGCTCGGAGGGCCAGATTGGATTCGGTTTCGAACCAAACTAGCCATTTTTACAACGTCCACCAAAACACACTTAGAGTCTCAGAAAAGGACCACCTCTTCGCGTAGGTACTAGTGCTGCAGACAGTGCATCGATCAGATGCGCGGTCTTCATGTTATTCACGTCTACGTGGAAAACATTCCATGCCCGTTAGGCCTAGTGGGCCGGCGGGTCGGGTAACCCCATAATTGGAAGGTCCGACCCGAAAGGGGGTCGGACAGGCCCGATGAAATGCGCGGCCCGGCCCGAGATCATGACCCGACACGAAGGGCGCGTCCCAGCCTGAGGAGGAGAGGCCCAAACTGGCGGGGCGCGGCCCGGCCCGGCGCGGCCCGGCGCGGCCCGGCGTGACGCAGTTGGTAGGCTGAACGGCGTGGCCCGAGGGGACCGAGCAGTCCAAGGTGTGGGGCGTGCCCCCCCCCCCCCCCCCGGTATCCTGAGCTGACGACGACAAGTGGCGCCACCCTCCAAAACCAGTTGGTCGAAGTTGGCCGGCCTTTTTGGCGCAAGCAGCCCCCTCAGGCGGGACACATACCTGCTTCACGACTCCTTAGCGTGACACGCTTTCCTCTGCCAGGCCGGCCGTCGAGCCGGTCGGTTCTTCCACCGAAGCGCCCCTCCCCATGCAGGCCGCGGTTCTCCGCAGCGCAGCGCTGTGGGGCGCTGCTGTTTTTCACTTCGACCCGACGCCAGTTCTTCCCCGGTCGAGCGGCCCACAATTACAGGCCGCGGTTCTTCCGCATGCGGCCGGTGCACGGCCACCGCTTCTACCATCACCACCTCTTATAAAGTGCCTCAATCACAAACAAAAAAACTACGGAGGGTCGTTGGGCCGTGTGCGTTCGTCCCGCGCCCTCTGCATTAGGCAGCAGTAATTGGAAAAAGTCAAACCATGTTTCTCAACACAGAACAAGAACAATTTTAAATAATTAAAATTTAACATAACTCCCCCTACCTCGATTTTTGACATCACATGTCATCGAGCCGCAGAAGACGAGCGTCGCGGTAGATGGCATCGCGAAGAACAACGTCGTGGAGAACGGACATCGATTTCGTGGACTTCGGGGTGTGTCTAAAGAAGAAGTGGCATCTCCTCTCTTGTCGTGTAGAAAAGAAAGGAAGGCACGTCGTTATTCTTTGTGGAATTCGCATTCATCGTCGAAGAGGGAGTCATTCTCTGTGTCATGGAGTGTTCTTCACCGAGAGAGAACGATGTTCTATGAGGAAGAACGAAGAACCCCAATTTGTCCAGAGGTTCCACCACCAAACGTATTTTCTATGGAAATTTTTTAATAGACTTATTCAATTTTAATGAATTTCCACCCAATTAATACAAATTTAAATGAAGAGTTGTGCCAATTAACTAATAGGGATATTAATTAATTGAGTTGGAAAACTTAATGAGAGGGAGGTAGAGATGCTCCACATATTAAATGTGGGGAGATTAACAAACATAAAAATAGAGGATGGATGTCATAATAAATACAAGGGAGTAAAAAATGGGGTTTCAAGGATGTTGAATGGTTGGGGGTTTGGGTGGGCCCCACCACACAAATATCATCTTATGGAATGTTTTGTGTGTGTGGGCCCCACCAACAACCTCCCCCTTGTAGTATATAACCAACTAAAAAATAATTTTCTATGCAACACATTTTTTATTTAATTTTAGATTATACTCCAAAATATAACTTCCAACCCGCATTAAACACAACTGCGGTAAAGGTCCCCTTAAACTATTACCAGCATTGCGAGTACATCAGTGCCCTTGGATTTCAATTCTGAGAACCGGTTCAAAAGATGGAAAATCCCACTTGTATGTTTACTGAATATACCTGATCAAAACTTCACAAATTGATTCCAGGCACACCGGACCTCGGAATCATGTGCCGTCAAATGATACAGACTCGTAACATTCCAATGTATTTAAGAAAAAAATACCTTGAAATTTCTAGGTCTTTACATTACCCCCACCTCAGAGATTTATGTAACAGTAAAGCTATAACACTCACTAGGGAAACAAATGGGGGTTCTGAGCACACATCTGAGCCTCTCACTCCCATGTGCTTTTCTAGAGGTTCTCGTGATGCTAGAGAATGCGCACCAAAGGAATCGACAGTCCACGTAGGACCCGCTCTTGTCGATCCTAGATCTCCACTGGGACCTCCGTGAAGGTTTCCCCATCATCGATGTCCAGATCCACGTGGTCTATGGTGTGGGACAGGACGTGCTCACATCACCTCAGCTGTGATACGTGAAAGACGACATGCACCCATTGCAACTAAGGTTGAATGGACAGGCGGTAAGCCACCTCACCAACACTGCTGATAACCAGGAAAGGTACAATGAAATGCGGAGATAACTTGACGCCACGACCAAATCTCTGTAGACCTCGTCAAGATGAGACCCGTAGGAAAATGTGGTCTCCATACTTGAACTCATGTTGTCTCCGTCCCTTATCATCATTGGACTTCTATCTATATTGTGTAGTCTTCATCTGCCCCAGGATCATCTACACCTTCTCTGTTGTAGCCTGCACCACCTCTGATCTTACAAGGGCTGCTAAGATTTCTCCTTTTCCGAAAAGAGAAATTTTTTATCATCCCCTTAATGAACCACGTTCTTTTCCTAATATAGTCAATCCTTACATGAATGATACTAATTAAATCCATGGACGACGTCGTAATTACTCAAAGCTACCACCAAGAGATCCAACCATTACTCTCGACTCCATGGGTTGAGCCACACTGTCGGCATCAGTGTGTGGTTTCTGGGTCTCCTATAGTAGAAATCTTGAAAGTGAGGTTCAAGTAAACAGTTTAAGCTAGAACCTCTTAGTATTAACCACACAAAAGGCAGGAAGCAAAACGTCACAACGAAAACTGTCTTTTATTAATGAATCTCAATGTAAAATTAAATATAACAACCACAAACAACAACATCATGGATCCTAGAAGAACCAAGAACAAATGCCTCCATGCCTGGAACTAGTCCCACCCCTATCCACCAGCTTCAGGAGCTCCATAGTTGTATGCTTCAGCTGCCTGATGCTGTGTTCTCCCATTTCCACCCATTCTCTGAGGTCGGGGTGGAACTCAAGGTGGTGGTGATGGAAACACCTCGAATCGTCGTCCACCACAGGCTGTATGGACATCTCCTCTGCCTCGGTCTAGTAGGTTCCCTTACTGCCTACTGCTCATCTGCTGGACGGGTCAAGAAGTCTCGAGCTAAGTGACCCTGCCTGCCTCATGCATAGCACTTCCTGCTCCTCGAATATCTAGCTCTGTTTCGGGTGCCTCGCACTACCGAACCTATATCCCGAGGTCTCCCTCATATTGGCCTAGTCTGCTTGGATGTTTGTTTCATCTTTCTACTGTCGGATGTAGAAGAATCCTCTACAGTCGGAAATCCATACAGAGAGAGTAGTAGCTTCTAAGCCCGCATAGAGCGTAGAGTTGCTGGTACGAACTCTGCCCTGAAAAGAACCACAAAATCTCCCCAGGTGAGGGTCTCCTTATCATAAAACTTGATCATCAGGCTCCAACACCTCTAATATTCTCTCTGAAAGAGACTAACAGCTAGGTACACCATCAAGTCAGCAGGTGTCCCAACTGTGTGGAAAACTCATGCTAAACCCTCCATCCAGTACCCAACCATCTAAAAATCTGTCTTGCATCGAAACCTCAGAGGCCTATGTTGCTGGAACTCATGAATCATGCTCAAGAGGCGTGTACTCTCCATATCTGCCTCAACTAGAAGAGATACTTGTACTGAGGGCTCGTCGCTCAGCGGCATGTCAGTACGTACAACTCTTAGGGATCTAGCTGGTCGTCCACGGGGAGGCACCCTGAAAGAAATTGATGTTACACGGTCAAAGGCTATTCCTGGTGAGTTGACCTGCTTTGAGCTGACATAATTTTTTTTGAAAACACACACGCAATCAGTGTTTTCATGCACTGAGTCAGAAATCAGAATTCAATGTCCTGGTGTATGGATACGATGGCCACCCAAACCGAAACTGGACTCCCTGAACTGAAGACCACACTTAATACCCTTAAAAATATTTCTTCATAGAAAAGAATGATTAGAGTCCAATGTTTGGTGGCAGAACCGACGTCCTCTGATACCAATTTGTCACAACCTGTCACCAAGGGCCCGTGTCGTAACTACCCCAAGCCCGCCTTCCATAGGACATGGGCTGTCGACTAGCACCAAAGGCATAAATCCCTTTAACTGGGAAGGTGTTGCATTTATAAAACATAAACACACACAACGAAAGTATAAGTGAAAGAAAACACTAAGTAAAGAAGTAACATGTGTGCTGAAAGTACAAAGGGGCCGGATATACAAGCCCAACAGAAAGGTACAACTACAACTGAAAGAAAGTACAAATGAAAAGACAAACAGCTAAATGGTGAAGCAGCTCTCGGATCGTCCTCTGGGTTCCTACCTGAAGGGTATATATAGATGTACTCCTTAGTACTCTGCATATATCGGTCTGATCCATGTGATTTCATGCCATGTGACCACCTCCAGGTACTATCTAGTCCTCGTAAACTCTGCCTCGGTCAGTGCTGTCTGTCGTCGGCATCCAACACAACGAGGTGCATGCATTGCTCGTGCAGGGGTGAGTATAACGATACTCAGTTGGGACCCCGAGACCCTCAATGTCTCACTAAATCCCACAAGGGTAAACAAAAAATAAATATCTCTATAGATAACCATTACTTAGTTACATGCCCATACATATACATATGTTATCAAGAAACCCATCTCAATCTCGAGGAAAAAAAAGGCCATTGACTCAGCTCAAACCATGATTTTAATTATCGATTCCACAACTGCTAGAGAACTCCTTTTATGTCGAGTATGGTGGCCCTGTCGTGACACTGAGGGGATACTCACTAACCTTATACTGATGAGGTACTCATCCTATTGTGTAGCGCGGGTCTGTCACCCCAACACAGTAGTGCTCCCTACCGTGGGTCTACTGCCCCAACACAGTAGCGATCCCCCTAATAGCCTGCAGAGTTACTCCTCCTGTCGAGTACCGTGGGTTTGCTACCAAACCAGGAACTCCGTCCGCCGTGGGTCTGCCGCCAAACAAGGATCTCCATCCACTGGGCTAATCAAATCACTCCGAGTTGAATCGGTCAACCAGTTGTCAGGAATACAGCTACTAGGTCTCCGCACTCCGTACGCTCATCTCTGGGAGGGTCCGTTCCACGGTCTACTGGCCGATACTTACAAGTTTCATGTGATCTCGCAAGGATGTATCTCAAAGAACCGCTTCGTCATACGGGTGTCAACGCAATAGACGGCGCGTCAATCGGGCGCCCGGTCTGTGAGTTATTATCATTTTTGTTCCTCGGGCCCGGTTGGATTTTGGGTACATTCCAACCCGACCATAATCAAAGCACATCCAAATATTATGAGGATTATGAAAAAAGATCCTCCTCATCATGATAAATCCAACGTAATCGATGAAACGTCAATCAGACGTCAGATCCTTATGTTATAATCGTTTCCACTCCGAGGGCCCGGTTGGTTTCGTTTTCGAACATACCCTGCCATTTTTCCAAAGTTGACAAAAACTCACATAGAGTATTAAAAAAGGACCACCTCATTGCGATGGTCATAGTGCCACTGACAGTAAGTTGATCAGACGCATTGTCTTAATGTTATTCACGTTTAAGTGAAAACGGGCCCGGCCCGTTAAGCCCAGTGGGCCGGCGGGTCGGGTCAACCCATAGTTGGAGGGTCCATCCTAGCAAGGGGTCAGACCGGCCTGATGAAACACGCGGTGCGGCCTGGCGCTGCATGATGTAGTGTGGCCCGGAACGGCGGGGCGCAGGCCGGCCGCGGTGAGGCCCGAGAGGGCCGAGCGGTTCGAGGCGGGGGGCGCGGGCCCCCGGCTTCCCGAACCGACGGTGCCGCCCTCCCTAACCAGTCAGCCGAAACTTGTAGGCCTTCTTGGTTCAAGAAACCTGCTCAGACATGCCGCAGACCTACTGCACAGCACCTTCGGTTACCGCGGCATTCCTCAGCCCGAACGGCCGTCGAGCCGGCCGGTTCTTCCACTAAAGCGGCCCACCCCATGCAGGTTGTGGTTCTCGGCAGTGTGGTTCCATGGGGCACCGCAGTTTCTCCCTTCATCCCGACCGACAATAGTTGTATAGTTCATTCCCGGTCGAGCGGCCCGTGATTGCCGGACGTGGTTCTTCCACACGCGGCCAGCGCACAGATGCCGCTTCTCCAATCTTTGGATCCTACAACGTGCCTCAATCGCAAACAAAGATACTAGAGAGGGTCATCGGGCTGTGTGCATTCGGCCCACGCCCTCTATGTTAGGCGGTATCAATTGGCCAAAGTCAAACCATGTTTCTCAACATAGAATAGGAACAATTTTAATTAATGAAAATTGAACATAATTCCCCCTACCTCGATTTTTGACTTCGCACATCGTCGAGCCGCGGAAGACGAGCGTCACGGTAGATGGCTCCGCGAAGAACAACATCGCAGAGAACGAACGTCGATTCCATGGACGTCGGGGTTCATCTAAGGAGGAAGTGGCGTCTCCTCTCATGTCATGGAGAAGAGAAAGGAAGGCACGTCGTCGTTCTTTGTGGAAATGGAATTCTTCATCGAAGAGGGTGTCGTTCTCCATGCCGTGGCGTGTTCTTCACCGAGAGAGAAAGATGTTCTATGAGGATGAATGAATCTCCAAAAACTATCCAGAGGTTCCCCCACCAAACATATTTTCCACGCAAATATTTTAATAGACTTCTTCAATTTTAAGGAATTGCAAACCAATTCAAACAAATTCAAAATGAAGAGTTCTGGAAATTAATTAATAGGGATTTTAATTAATGGAGTTGGAAAACATAATGAGAGGGAGGTGGAGAGACCCCTCATATTAAAGGATGGGAGATTAATAAACTTAATAAAAGAGGATGGTTGTAATAATAAATACAAGGGAGTTAAAAAGTGGGATTAAATGGTGTTGAAAGGGTGGGGGTTCGTCTGGGCCCCACCTCACAAATATCCTCTCATGGGTGGTTATGTGGGTGTGGGAACCACCAACAAACTCCCCCATGTAGGATATAACCAACTCAAAAATAAAATTGTGTGCAACATAAATTTTATTTAATTTTTGATTAAACTCCCAAATATAACTTCAAACCCGCATTAAACACAACTGTGTTAAAGGTCCCCTTAAGTAATTACAGGCGTTCTGAGTTCATTGGTGCCCTCAAATTTCAATTCCGAGCACCGGTTCAAATGATAGAAACTCTCACTCGTACGTTTACTGAACGTACCTGAACAAAACTTTATAAAATGATTCCGGGCACACTGGGCCTCAGAATGAAGTGTCGTTAGAAGCCACAGACTCGTAAAATTTCAAAGTATTTATGAAAAAAAATTCCTTGAAGTTTCCTGGTCTTTAAAACTAGAGAAACATTAAAAGACTCTATAGAGTGTAGCAAGAGTATGGACACGTTCCATGGAGTTTTAGTGAAGAGATATGGGATCTTGGGTGGATTTATATTAGAAAAGATGGGAATTTGATTATTATTTTAGTGTTGGACTCCACATTATAATATATCCAAAACCACAAACCATCCCATCATTTTTACCATGGTTTCTACTAAATGGTAGTGCACTAAAAACATTTGTACGGAAAATGGTTGAACATAATAATATAATTCCCTTTCATTGGTCTAGTGGATTCATACTCTTAAATAAATGACTCTAAAACCATAAAATATATTACATTTTTTTGAGGATTGATGATAGATTTATAAAATAAAAACTAGTAAATATTTAAATGAAATTATCTCAAAGGGAAAACATATATTTGGGAATTTAAACACTTTATAGTATTTATTACACCACTTTGGGGTCATTGTGATGTAAAAACACAAAAAGTATCTTAAATTGTATTTAATTTTTAACCAAAAATTCGAATGACTCAGAAAAAATACATCATTGGATAATATCAAAGCTCTGAATGTATAAATAATAATAATATTATTTATTTTTTTGAAAATATATTATTCTTCAGTTCTAATGTAATAACTAATAATTATTTAAAATGATTTGTTTTTTACAATTTTTGTTTTTAACCCTAATAAAATTACAATTTAATTATTTAATTTCTTTCAATTCTCTATATTAAATTAAAATTTATCATTAATAATTCAATATAGAATTATTTATTTAAAAAATATCTCAATTAAACAAATTCAATTATATAATTAAAAGTGAATACTTCTAGAAATGATTTCATTTTAATTATATGAAAATATGATTTTTACCAAAATAAATTCAAATTAATTTATAAAATATAGAAATAAAGGATATGTAAAATCATAATTTAAATTAAAATATAATATAAAATTTTTAATATTAGATTCACATTGTTTGTACTCTTTGTTAAATTTTTTAATGCTTAATTATATTATTTTTCATTTATCATGGTTATCAATCTTTACTACATTAAGAAGTTATATTGTATTAAAATATGTTAAAATTATTACAAAATATTTAATACGATGATTCCAAATATTAAATTATTTTTTATCAAAATTGTTTTTAAATAGGAGGAATAATTTAATATAAAACACAAAATCATTATAGAAACCAATTTTCTGGATATTCTATTTATCAATAAAAAGATAATTTTGTTTTGACTAAAGAACTAGTAATATTATTTATAAGTATTAAAATTCAAAAATATATCAATTTAATATAAAATTTATTTTTATATTATTTCTTATTGGGGTTCATATTTGTTAATGATATTGGATAATAATTATTAATTTTCAAACAATTTTCAGAAAAAATTCATTATCAATCATTGAAATAATATTGTATAGAAATAAAACATAAGAAAATTTATGTGTTGTTATTTGAATTAAATATAAAAATTGAATAATAATTTTAAAATAAAAATTAATTAAAATAATAAATTTACTTTGGAATTATTTATTTTATCAAATGAAATTACAATTTTACATTAAATATTTAGTTTCATTATTTACTGAAAAATATCTATTCTTAAAAAAAGGTAAAATTTCATCCTATGTTAATTTTGATACGATGATATAAAAAATACAGTTCATTTTAGAAAATAAATTTTCTAAATGTTTTGTAAAATTATTATAATATTCATACTTTTTTTAAGAAAACATATTTTGATGATAAAAAATATATTTCCTAAAAATGTTTGAATATTTTATGATAATTTATAAATAAAATTATTATATATATATATCACGAATTATTTAACCCCACAAATATTCTAAAATATAATGGAATGGTTAGAAAATTCATTTTAATATAATCATTGTTTATTTCGTTTATGTGTTTCTTATTGCATAACATATCGAACAATGTTTTCCATTTTACAAACACGGGGAGTTTCATTCTCCCCTAATAAATTTCATCCTCAAAATTTAATTATAATGTATGTAATATTTTCAAATATCTTTAATGACAAACAACATCTTAAAATTGGTTAAAATAACATACTCTTGAAAAGAGATGAAGGGATGTATGATTGACATCACAAAACTAGGTTTCTAGGTAGAAGAACATTAGTGGGAAGTGAAAAAACCCACAATGAGGAATTGATTAAAAAAATATATTAGTTTTTTTGATAAACAATACAATCAATATAATGTTAATGGATGAAAATTTATTAATCATTAATAGATAAAATGGAAATCAATTCATCATAATAAAAAATCATTTTTATTCATGTTTATTTCCATAGAATTAAGGAATTACTTTATCATAAAAACTATGAACATAAATAATTATTCATTCCTAAATAGTATAACTAATTTCTACAACAATGTAATATTTTCACTAGATGATGGGAACTCAAGATAATTTTTGAATACTTGAAGAACTAGACTAAAAAACTAATGGAACACATAATAAAATCATTAATAGCAATTTATCCCTTATGTCTATACTAAAACAAATATCTTTTATAAAGTGATATAATACCGTTAGACATTTGTCTCCAAAATTCTAGAAACCACAACGTTTTAATATATATCATTATGTAAATTGAAAATTATATATCAAACTATCTCAAAAATTAAATGTGTTTTTATCCTCATCGGATATCTCATATCATTCTTCTTACATATCCAATTTTTAAGATCATTCAACTCATATAATCCAAAGGGTTATATATTCTAGAAACCAATAAACATCACTGAAAATATGATTAATCACATAAAAATAATAATATTTTCTTCATGTAATATGTTTACTAAAAAAATATTATACTTATATCATTTAAATCTTCTAATGTGTGATTAATGATTTTAATCATGTGAAATTTCTAAGAAAATTTCCCCATGAATCTTTATGTTTGTCACAATATCAAATATTAATTAATAGTAATCGATCCCTAAATAATTTGTTTTATAAAATATCACATAATTAATAAATAATATCTTTTGGTTATTGGCATCATTAAAATTAAATTCCATGTGATTTAAAAAATAAAATGTTAAAATCCTTATTCATTTCATGATTCTTGAATCTAGAATGTCATTGATATTCTACATTTAAAACATAAATCTCAAATACACCAACATAAAAACAATGTAAATAAACATCAAGGATTTAAAAATCATATTTCCTTCCATGAAACTAGTAATCTGACATATGTATGCCTGTTTGTATTATAATAATATCAATACTAACGAATATTCAACTCCCTCCCTGTACATTTATATAATCAAATGTTATTCATGGTGCAGATAATGAATTCCATCACCCCATAATTTATATTGGATTTATAAAAGGATAAAAATTTTATAATAAGAATAAAATCGTTTTAATCATAATGAATAATGATAATATTTTCATGACTATTATTCCCCCTAACATCATCATAATATACATAGCCATTTTTTTTATGATGTCAAATTATTTTATGTGGGGATGTGATGATCCCAGAAAATATAAAATATATTATACTAGGTAATAGGTTTAAATAAAACATGAAATTAATAATTAAAATGTATAGGATACATATACATCAGTCAGTAGGATCTATATCAACATAGTATATTCCATGTTCCCATTTTCCTAGAGATGTTTTATTCTCATCATGCTTCCTAACGCATTGAATTGAGTCGTGTCTTGAATGATGATGATAATTTCCACATTTATTACCTCAAAAATCATATGTTATATTTTATTTAACCATATTAGAATCCATCAAATTATAAAATTTTCCATGGATATTGGCTGTTTTATGGCCTCTCTATCCTCACATAAAACACATCCATTTTTCTTTTGGATGTTTCCCTTGGTTATCCTTTTAATATTTTTTTTAATAATGTAAAAAGTGTTTTCTTTCCCTTTTTAGAATTACTTAATTATCTTACATGATATTTAATCTTCATGTCCCATGAAATATTTTTGAATTCTACCGTGATCTAGGTCTTAATTGTTTTTTGTTATCTTGTTTATAATTTTGACAATGTGTCTTTCTCGATCTCCCATCCAATTGCGAATATCATTTAGGTTGTCATCACATTACCCTTCACCTGGTTTGTTTACCCAATTCCTCTTATTTGAAGATATTGGATAGAATAATATAGAAAACTAGGGATGAGGGTATTATAAACAACTAGTACTCACCAGTGCTATTGCACAACGTCATCTATTAGTGGGTTATCTTTTAATAAGAGATTAATATTTATAATAGTTGAGAATAAACTTTAGTGTTGAATAAAATTTAATTAGAAAATAATAGTGTATTATAATTAAATAGAAGTGCATAGAATATGGAGACACCATTCAAATATTTGACAATGAAAAAGGATTGAGTATAATTATATGAATTTTTATATTTTGAGGAAGAAGATTTGATTTCATTTATAATTTCATTCACCTTAACTAAAATGTTGGCATTGAAATAATAATTTAATGTTAAATCAAAGATAATAAAGTGGTTGAAATAATAAAAATTAGAAATGTGAAAATAAATGAAATAATAATAAATTAATTGAGTGGGTGGTTCGGGAAAAATAACAGAGTGAAACTATTCATGATGTATATGGAACAATATAAAAAAAGGGACGTAGAGATCACAATATATAAATGTAGGATGTTATAAAATACATCCCTACAAGACACAGACTATTGGAGGCGAAGAGTTGCATAATAATATGAAAATATGAAATTGTTTATTTATATAAAGATTCTATGTCAAATATCAGAAACGTAGAAGAAAATATTTAGTATAATTAATAATAAATACAAATTTATATTGGGAATTCATTATGTAGAAATCAATTACATAAATGAAAAAATCATTGAAATGGATAATTAAAATTATTATCATTTCAGTATTTAATGTTGTATTGAATGTCATGTAACTAAAAATAACGAAATCAATGTGTTAGACAAGAAGGTTGGGTGATATCGAGTGAGGAAGAAGTAAATAGAGATGAAGGGCCTAATATCACTATGAAATGGTTGGTGTATAGATAATCAATGAGGACAATATTCATAGAAAAATTAGTAATTTCTATATTTGTAGAACTATATCAATCATTGAGTATAACATTATCTTATAGGATGTAACCCAATAATCCTTTAATGTTGTACAAATTTTCATTTTCAAATGCTTTGAACATAATTTTCTGCATAAAAAATGTTTAAATCTATGCATAATGTAATGAATTTTTTGAATAAGACAATTAATATTAAAATAAAATAATTAGAAAAAAAATAAAAAGATATAATTTTGTATCGTTTCATTAAACCATGTTTTAATCAAAATCCATTTTGTGTATTCTATTATTAAATTCACTTTTAAACGATGTAAGAACTATTAAAGAAGAACCAAAATTAAAACAGAACATCAACCATAACATCCGATTTGAAAAATTAAAAACAATTTACAAATGAAAACTACATTTTTAGATATCATTCTTACACAATCGCAACACTTTCATCCACTATTATGATTGAAAAAAACACTACCATTAAATAATAAAATAAAAATTCTCATGAAAATTTAACAAATCAAAAAATTGAACCATTTGAATTATACCCTATTTTCAATCACCCTCATTTATAAACAAACATAAAAAATATTAAAACTAACCAAAACAGTGCTATTTGTAGGATCACTAAAACACCAAGACAACATCTGTAATACACAATTGAAGCACTCAGTAAAAAAGAAGGCCAAGAAAAACCAAAATAACAAAAAAAACCCATCCATGCATGAAATATCTTCTGTTAAAATCTAGTGAATGCATGAAATGGACACCCTAGAAACAGGAAGGTAACTATCAAATACCCAAAATGTTTTTCAAAATTTATAAAAAATACCATTAATAAATCAATGAACAAAAAAACTACAGCGATGACCTATAAAATCTGTGTAAAATAATGATATAGTGGGAGGAAAATGGACGATTAAATGTAGTGATTAGGCTTCTTGACAAATGGAAACAGATAGAAACCTAATGATTCTTTGTGTAGTTAAGAATAATAAAATACTTCAAGTTGAAGTAATTCATACTAAACAATAATTAAAAGGATTTCATACTATATCTAGGTCTCTTACTACTCTTCAAATTAGATGTATACATCATTTAACACTGCAGATTATGTAACAAAAATCCCTCGGGAGGCATTAGGAAGAATGGAAAGGAATGGGAAAAATAATATCAAAAGGAACTGACTAATAAACTATTATGTGTTACTATACAAAATATGGATGTAGAAATTGAGATGTTAACTCTCATCTCCACACCCTGGATTCCTTAAAGGAACTCAATACATAATATGACTGGTCTAGTTTCATGTACTTCCTAGGGAGTTTTTTCACCATATTCTAAAAGCACAAGAACAAAATGGATTTCGAAGGGCCCATCCATAGTTTTAATATAAAAAATAGATGCAATGTGTAGAAAATGTAATCAAAACAGAAAGAGTGATTATGAAATCATATAAGGGATGTACATTTTATTTTGTAAGCACAACATTATTCCATAGTTTCCCTATGTGGATAATAATTGTGAGACAATTCATCTTGAGAATTCTCATCACTAAAAAAATCACCTTCCATCGGCAAAATGATATTGACGAGTTAAATTTATCATTTTTCATTTTGGGAAGACATGGGGAAAGGATATTTAAAATATTAATGCAGCCATCTAGATATAAATGGGACCCATAAATGGATCTATGAGAATGAAAGTTTCCCTAACTCAAATGTAGAGGAAGGGTAGTTAATAGTGGTTTGAGTCAAAATGAGAAAAATATCTATCGGAGACATACCATAATACTTCAATGGAAAACTCCAACATTTGGATCTTATCTATTTAATTGATTAATGTTGATGGAATAACAACTGCATCAATAATAAAATCAAAATTAGAATGATGAAAATCATAGTCAATCAAAACATACCGCGGAAGATGAAATCATATGGTGACATCAGTAGATGTAAACATTACAGAGTGGAGTGAGTAAATCTGTGCGAGATGGGAGAAACCCCTAGGGAAGAGATGAAACGTTTATATGAGCTGTTATTTATATATTCATATCCTAGAGATTTAAAATAAAAATCTCTATTATTTATATTGTTATATACACTTTTTTTTATATATAATGTAAAACATCACATCACACAAATATGTAAGGTGGTATAATAGATCACGGAGTTATTTTTTGTTAAACAACACGTCTATGATAAGAATTATATTATAAGCATGTGCTATAAATTTCAATAAATATAAATAAATGCACCGGTTGAAATGTAAAAAATCACATGATTATTATTTCTGTGATGTGCAATTTAGGTGATGTTCTATTTGAAAAACATATTGTTTCAAGAAAATATGTAAAATTGTACATTGTGAATAATGACAAAAAATATATAAGAGTGTCCTATTCAATTTGTACATCATATTACACATTTTGAACATCACATCACAATGTGATGTGATGGATCACATAATAAGTTAAAGGTGTGATGTGAGACATCCCATCCCAAACAGCACACAAACTTACATCTCTGAACAACAATACTCTTAAAAAATGTGATGGTATTTTTTACAATTTTTTAAAAGTATTTTTATTTCCGAATATTACTATTTTTGAATAGAAGAACAATGTAAAACAACACAACAATACTATATTAAAATGTATCAATATATTTATTATTGTTTCACATTATTATAGATATGTAATATTATTTTCACAACAATAATTATCTAAAAGTACTTTCTGAATAAAAACAATTGCATTTTAATTTGAAAATAACAATACTCTATAACAATGTGAATAAAAATAATCTTACAATTGTTTTTCTAACAACAAATAAATAATTTCATTGAAACATAAACATCACTTAATATTTTAATATTGGTTATGTGGCGAGAATAAGTGATTAAAAATAACTTAAAACATTGTATACTACATGTTATAAGATGATAAATTTAAAATATTGGAATGTATAAAAAACAAGTCTTGGAGGTGGTGGAGTACATGTATATAATTTCCTTAGCCCCCTCCACTCCTACATCATGTCCCCTTCTTGAATTGTACATAGAAATTGGATGAAGATGGTCCATATATGTCATCAATTAAAACTAAGGATATGGATGAAAAGATGAAAAGTTACTCAACCAATAATAAAGATGAAATCACCCTTGGAGTGTTATGTATCATAAATAAATGATTAAACACAGATTCAAAAAAGATAAAATTAAATTATACTGGATTGATTTTATGAAGATAAAAATAATTTCATAAAACATATCCATGGATAACAATTCCATAGTATCCATGAAATGGAAATTATGACAGATGATTTTTTATTATATTAATCATTAAATGACAGTATTGGCACTATTAGGAAGAGTCAAAATACCCAATATAAACAAATACTAAAAGAAATTACATCAAATTATGATGTTAAATGATATAGGAATTGTAAATTGATAAGTACATAAACTCTTTAATGGCCGGATTTGGTCCAAACAACATACAAAGTAAATGTCAACCTAAGAAGACAAATTTTCCAGGTATGGATGATATTGAAAAAGGTTATGGATAATATTGAGAAAAGGTCAAAATAATATATGAGTGGGTAAACCCATCTGAGATGAAATTAATATAATGAAAGATCATACATTTAATCGAGAAATGAAACTTACATGAAAAAGAACATGAGATGCTACATAGCTAAATTTCCAATTTGTCTAGAAAAAACAAAACACAACCCATTAAACCACTATTTGTATGGAATAAGAATTCTAAATCATAAATAAGTTTGAACTATAGATACTGAACATTCTCAATGTCAACATCTTGAAATCCAAAAATATGGCTCTTTCTACCAAGTTTCAGTTAAACAGGCTTCTATTGAAAATTGAATTTACAAAGCTGCAAAATGTCATTAAAATTATAATGGTATGATCTTTTTCTATATCTAAATAAGCACGTGTACACCCTTAAAATAAACCTACTCTTAACTGTCTTCAGTAATTCATTGAATCCATTATTAATAGTGATACTTTTGGTTTTTAATGTGACATAGAGCTCATAAGTTTTTCTTGTTTAAAAATAAAACCATTAGATCTCATCGGTTTATTATCCAGTGGTGGCCATGTAAAATTCCTTACTTCACATTACATTTTCGTCAACTAAAATATAAAAACCTTTCGCCTAACACGTGTATGTATATTATACAGTAACGTTAAAAAGGATACTACCTTTTGCATAGAATTCGTCAATCTTGAGAGAGAGTAGGGTATCTAATCCTTTTTTAATCCCCCAAAGTTTTCTCAATTGAAATTAATACAGCTCATCTTATGCATTATTGAAAATAAAAATAGAAGAGGCACATTCCTACTGATTTTGGTCATATAAGTAAGAATAAAAAATATAACAATGTAAGGTAATTAGGGAAATTTTGGCTTTATGATATATTTAAAAACACATTGAAAACTGATTATCCAATGAGCATGAAATTTATGAAACATTGGTCCAGGATTCAGTACATTGTACTATAAAAAATATCTGGTATAAGCTATATGGTTATAAACTTGACCAACATTTCAATCCAAACTATTGTCCCATAAATTCTCGAGAAAGAGAACCAAAACTCCTATGGTGAAAATCGAATTATACAATCAAACAATTTTATAGATCTTCTTACTGTATTAACATGCACTAAGAATGTAAATAATAAAGTTACAGTTTAAACAATAGTGGAGTTCACCAAGAACTAAAAGGTGTAACATCAGATTTAATACATAAAAGGTGAGAAACTTTTATGACCATATTTTCTGTGAAGACATTATTCAATGATAATTATAAAATATCCTTGCCAAGTTCAAATTCAATGATCTTTTCAGATGATATTTGATAGAATATTATAGTATTCATGAAATTATTGATTCAATTGTACTCACTTGAGATGATGTAATGAAACCCTAATTGAAACTGATTCATGATATGAACCATGAATCCAATTGGACATTGAAATATGAAAGTAGAAAATTGTACGGATTCATAAAATGAAAAATAATTCACTAAGATTTCATATTAAAATATGATAAGATACATACCTGTATGCACTTCTTCAGCTGGTTCTACGGGGTAAGAACAAGGAAAATAAAAAATAATTAGGCCATTCTTGAATACGCATTCCTAGAAAATCCAATAAGGATTCTTATTATTTACTATTTTCACTATATAAACCTTCTTTCACAGTCTATACCTTTCTATACTTGTTTTCACTATCAATAAGATCCATATCTTTTTTACATTGTCTATTATTATATTACCTAAAATGTATATGCAGTGATTACAGTAACATACACGTACATAGAAAAATGTTAACATGATATCAAAATTACTGATAATAAATTCAATAAGATGATTGTATAATTAAAGGATGTAATCATTTGATTGAAAAATCTACTGCAAGTCAAAAAATTGTAAAGAAAATAGAAAAATAAAAAATTTAATATAAAAGATAAATAAACTACGTCTCTAATAAAAATGTTTTTATCAGTATATATAATGAACAATGATGATAATAATACAAAAAATTAAGCATACCTACACCAAACAAATGAGGTATAATAATGAGTTTTGAACCCTGAAAAATTTAATAGGTGAATGAATATTATAATGCAAAACACATGCACCTCATAGATATCAAACCAGTATGTCTGCATCACTGGATAGAGAACTCGAACCCTGGACAATATAAGGCTATAGAAAACCAAATTTCGTATCCTTGGCATCCTGGCTGCTGAATATATATTTGGTCTGCACCCAATTGACTGTCCGTAGAAAAAAATATCAACCTTTATAACCCCATAAGTCTCATTCAATCATATAAAGGAAGCCCCAATATATGCATAAGTGATTTGTTCACTAAGAAAGGAAAACAAATTCCAATCAAGCCATTCAGCAAACCCCTTACTGGGAGGACTACTTAAACATTTTACTATCTTGTTAATTTAATCCCACAATTATGAAACAACTTATCATATGTGTTTGGACTATTCAATGATTATTATTATTTTAGAAGAGGGAATTGAAATTTTATGCATAACTCTTTCTCCCTTTGATTCTAAATACCCTCAAATGAATTATGAAATGTTCTAAAGTTATAGATTCCTAAACCTATTTATCCATTTTAGAAATTTCATGTACCATGTTTGAAGACTATCCATACCCAGAATAATTATATCTACAAACAGCCAGATGCCACAAGCTAAGTTAGTCCGGATTGATAAAAGTAGAAACAAACAAAGGCTAGACATGTAAAACTGACCCCATCAAATTTACTTGAATATGAAGGTTGAGTTTGCATAACATCTCATACATTTGACCCAGATATGCTGCATTTCTGTGACAGTACAGAATAGTCAGGGAATCTGATGTGTTCTTCATGTAAGGCACAATAATTTCATTATTCCTCATTTTGTGCATCTTCAAAACATCAACATTTTCCTTCTGAGATTCATCCATGATTATTAACATCCTAGTGGCTTTGTTGGTGACCACCTTATGAGACATGTGCTTGGCGAGAGGTACACGAACATAGTCTCCATCGAAGATTTTACAAGCCTGATTTCCAACCCCCCACTGTATGATTTTTATAGAGTAAGAGGTTTCCGACCTCTGATACCAATTGTAGGATCAAAATAGTAATGTAGATGCTCAATATACAAGAGGGGGGTGAATTGTATACTTTAAAAATTCCTTTGGAACCTTTAAAGTTAGTTAAGAATAACTATGTTTTCCTTAAGAAAAGGAAAAAAGGCTAAGTTTAACAGATATTAAACTAAGCAAATTCACAACACCTCTAACACCGAATACAAACTTGGAAAGAGATTCCGAAAGTTGGTTCCGAAAATATGGTTCCGGAAATTGAAACTTAACAAAAGGTTACAATATGAGATTCTACCTTAAAGAATATAGAATCTAAATTAATCAGAGTACAAGTAAGGAAGTATAAGAAATTTATACTTTCCTTATATTACAAAATGCAGCGGAATAGAAACAAGTAGTAGAACTACTAGCAACAACATATAAGTCTTTTAACCCAAAGAGAAGGGTATCCAACAACCTTGGATAATGGTCCCTTGATTTATACTTTCAAGGAAGTCTGTCTTACCCACACTAGGGTAAGCCCTCAATACGAAGATCAGAGTCTCTGTCTTGCTATCCCCGCAAGCCCTCAACTTCAAGGTAGTTGGTAACCTCTGTCTTCCTCAGCAAGAAAGCCCTCGAACTTTAAGGTAGTCGGCACCTCTGTCTTCCTATCCCCGGAAGCCCTCGAATGTAATCACCAACATTCGGAGTCGCACGAAGCTTTGAGAGTTAATAAGAGCCTCTCTCTCTAGAAATCACTTCAAGCAAATTTTTCAGCCTTTCAGCACTTTCATTAGCTATCAGCTACGAGCTCTTTCAAATGAGCTCCTATTTATAGGTAAGGTCGGCTCCTTCTCCAACGGTCATATTTTCCTTAAAGATCGGAGCGACCTGTACACGTGTCACATAGACAACGGTTAGTTTATAACAAAATAGAAGACATCGTTTTATAACAAAACAAGTATAATAGAATGTACGACATCGTTTCAACTCTAACATAAAAGTTCGGAATTAAGACTTCGGAGTGAAGGTTCGGAGTGTAAAGAACAATAGTAAAGAGTAGAAAATTTTTTGAAGTGTAAGCAATATAAAATTTTGGAGTCTAACAAAGATATTTTTCGGAGTCTGAATTAATTCAGAGTGTATAAAACAAAGATACTCAAATTCTGTTTAATAGGTGAATTCGGAATGAGAATTCGGAATATGAATTCGTCATCAGAAATCGTAATGAGAATTCATCATAAGAATTCGTAAGGAGAATTCGTCATCAGAATTCATAATGAGAATTCGTCATCAGAATTTGTAATGAGAATTCGTCATCAGAATTTGTAATGGGAATTCGGAATGAGATTTCTTCATTAGAACTCGTAATGAGAATTCTTCATTGGAATTCGTAATGAGAATTCTTCATCAGAATTTCTATCCTGAATCTGTAATAGAACTTAGTCAGATTTCATATCCGGAATTCGGAATGAAACTTCCTTATAGTTCTTATCCAGAATCCGAATCCTAAAACAGAATGTTTTATATCAAAGTTTCAATGATTCCGAGAAAATGAATCCGAATCTCATACTTAAGAAAAATATGGATGAAAATACGATAAGGATAATTTTTCTTATAAAAGCGATTTTCCTTAAGAAAGTAATTTTCCTTATAAAAGCAATTTTCCTTAAGAAAGCAATTTTCCTTAAGAAAGCAATTTTCGTTATAAAAGAAATTTTCCTTAAGAAAGCAATTTTCTTAAAGATAATGTGTTTGTGATTTTCAAAACAAGAAGGAATGGAAAAGTCATAAGGAAAACCTTATTGACTCAACAATCTCCCCCTTTTTGGAAAGCACAAACATCCTTATGAAAAATCTATTCTAAGAAGAAAGAATCATATTAATGATTATCTCCCTTGTTTTAAGGATATAGATGAATACGACTAACTCCCCCTTAGTATTTGAAACTCTAAGGATCGTATTCATATTTCTAGAGAGATGTTTCATAAGAAGGTCTTCTTTAAGAAAAACTCCCCCTTAAACAAACTCTTATTAGAGTTCTTTTTCCTTGGGTATTTTTTCTTTCTCCTCCTTTGATAAACTCTTATTAGAGTTCCTCTTTTTCTTAAGGATCTTTTCCTTCTCCCCCTTTGTGATTTTCAAAAAGAATTGGAGAGAATGGAAAAAAATAACAATGTACCTGAAATATTAGTAATGACAATAATGGAAACGATAACACAACTTTCATTAAATTTGAAATCTCAGCAACAAAGAAATAAAACAAAAAGATCGGATTAGGTTATTTCGGATCTTTTTCCTTTGACATGAGCCCCTTTAGAATAGTCTTGATATTTTTTAAGTCTTTATGATCTTCTTCAGCTTGCTTCTCTAAGACCAGTATTCTTGCGGATTGAGCTTCAATTTTTTCTTCCTGGGCTTTGAGCTTTTCTTCCTGAGCTTTGATCTTCTCTTCCTGAGCCTTCATCATTTCTTCAAAATCAATCCGATAATCCCTTTAAAATTTCCAATTCTGAGAAACAGAATTCAACTTCCCATTGAGATCCCTGACTTCTTGGATCCGGAAGTTCTTTTCTTCAGTCATCTTTTCTTCAAAAGAGGAAGTCAACTCGTTTATCTTCTTGTCCTCTGTCTCAAAAACATCTTTAACATTTTCTTGAATCTCATCAAGCAACCTCATTTCTTCCACATTCTTCTTCGACCAACTTGTCATCCTCTTGCAAGATCTTTTATGAGCTTCGTAACCAACAAAGAAGGTTTTGAACTGAGCCTCAATCTCAACGCACTTATCCATAACCATAGATACGGTGTCGGTTTTCTGATTCAACGCATGTTGGAGCATCTGGCATCTTGAGTCAATACTAGAGAAGGTCGGAATGGTTCCCACCAACTTCTTTAAGGACTGAACAACAAAGTCATGCCCCAACGATGATGACTCCGAATCTGAAATCTTTCTTGGAGAGTTCTCTTCCTCAATAAGCTCCAACTTTCTCTTTGAAGAACTACCAGCCTCTTTTCTCTTCCTTACTTCTGAGCTCGGAGTATCAGCAAGAATTTGCTTTCCCTTGTCTTTTTCCGGAATTGAGTCCTATTCCGGAGTTCTCTTCTCACTGTCAGAAACTTGAACGACAATATCTTCCTCATCAGCAACTTCCTGAATACCGACCTCTACGTTTTTCATCTGAGAAATATCAGGTAAAAGTTGTTCTTCTTCTCCATGATAGGCAACTTCTTCTTCTCCTTTCTCTTCTTCCATTGCTGGAGTAACTAGCTTTCAAGATTCAGCTTCTGAAGTCTAGAGTGATAAGTGTTCTAAAGGTGTCCCTTTGTAATCATCTACTTGTTTCAGCACATCTCCGGTTTCACCACTTCCTTCAGCACCTTCTTCTATTTGTTCCACTTTCTCAACTTCTTCAGTATCCTTAGAAACAGCCTCTTCCGGAGCAGCGAAATTCCTTCCTGGAGTCTCAGGTAGAGATTCTAGGGAGAAAGATCTCGGAACAGAAATGGTTGCTGAAACCATTTCATTGAACTTTAACAAGGCCTGAGCTACCTCAGCCTCAGACATATTCTTCTTGCGCTTCTTTTTCTTTGCTTGTCTTTCATGCTCATCAGCAATTTTCTCCTTCAAAGCCTTAGCCTCTACATGGTCCAATCCGAACTGCGGGTCCCCTTCTTTCCTTTTCACTTTATCAGCTCTCCACTTTGAAACAACTTCATCAGGATAGGCTTTCTTCTTCTTAGGATTTGGAGGTTCGGAATGGACTTCCTTAGACTTAGGATTCTCTGCTTGTACTTCCACTTCTTTCAGCTTTCTCTTCCTTATTGGCTTAGAGGATTCCGGATCAGCAGCTTTCGGAGCCACTTCTTCTTGAGCAGGTAGATCAAAGAATTCACCAGTTTCCTTGTTGAAAGCAACATCCATCCTTTTCAGAGTACCATCGCTGACCAGCATGATCTTGCAAACTCTTGGATTAGATTTTCAAGCCTCCTTGAAAGACTCAAGGAACCGAACAATCAACTTGGAGAGGATTGCTGGATACATAATAATCAGAGCTCTCAGATTCCCCTTCTTCAAATTTTCAATAGTAAGAAGAATATGCTTCATCAAATTAAACTTCCTTAGATTTATCAGGAAATCTAAAATATAGATCTCACTTTTCTTCAAGCTATCTTTATCAACTTTCCTTGGTAGGATAAGTCCTTGCACCCATAACTCCAGAATCCAGAAATTTGTAGATAGACTTGCAATCTTCGGAGCCTTGTCATCAGCCAGTCCGAGAGTTTCTAAGGCCTTTTCCTTGTTGAAGCTACCCTTAGAGTCTAGCAACACATGCGAAATAAAATCGGCTTCTCCATCATAAGACATCCCTACCAAGCTTGCATCCTTGGTGTGAGAAAGTTTGTAAGTCTTGCCATAAGACTTAAAAGAGAACTTCTCCCTATTATCTTCCTTGAAGAAAGAAACTGACTCATAAAACTCGACAAGTAAATCTGAATATACTTCATCTTGGTTCCCTGTTTTTGATACCGCAACATCTTCCCAGCCATTCAACTTAATATTCTTTGAAATGATAGAATAGTAGTTGCTGAAGAAATTCGGATGGACCAACCTTTCTCTGTAAACTAACCACTGAGAAATAGTCTTGGTGGATGACATTTCTTGAGATGCTAACTCCGCAGACATTCGGATCTGAAGTCCTCTATGAAGTTCGGAACGGAGAAGACTGAAGTTCGGAACGGCCTTAAATCAGAGAGGCAGAGATTCGGGACGCGAGAGCTTTGAGATCGATGTGGGATGAGTATTTGGGTCCCCATTATATAGGCAACGAGATGACGGTTCACCTTCCACGGTTGATCTAACAGTTGGAATTAGCTGAGATCAGATCTGACGGTTGAAAACTTGAATCCGATCTTTTTGAGGTTTTTTATTAAAACAAAGAGTTAAGAAAACTATAATCCAAAATCATAAAACAAGAAAATTCCAGCAAGTAAAATATGACTACGAAAACTTGAGTAGGGTAACCATACCTTTCGGATTGGCTTAGGAGGAATATTCGTAATGGGTAATATAACACAGACTAGAAAATAAAACTTTATTGAGAGAAGACAGATTTCGAAAAAATTTTACTATGAAAAATAAACTTAGTACGAAAAACTCATTATGGAACATTCATTACGGAAAACTCAGTATGAAAAACAAACTTAAGAAGAAAATTAGTACGAAGAACTTAGTACGAAAAATACATTACGAAGAATTTTAGTACGAAAAACAACTGGTACAAAAATATCCGGTTATGAAACTTCCAGTACGTAAATTTTCATTCCGGAAATTTTCAATACGAATACTTCCACTCCAGAAGCATTCTGTACGAGAATGTCCATTTTGGAAAATTTTAGTTCCAGAAGATCCATTCCGGAAATCTTCGTTCCGAAAAGTTTGAAAACAAATTTTGAAAAACTTTGTTAAACAAACAATTAAATGTACTCCCTCTATGAAAAGGAGTTTATTACTGTAAGGAGACTTTTTCAACAGAAATTTAATTAAGGAGTATTACCTTACAGATATCATTCCTAACCTCTGTTTAATATATTCAAATCTATCAGAAGGAAAATATTTTGTGAAAATATCAGCAATTTGATCTTGCGTTCCGATAAACTGAAGAATAATATCTCCTTTGAGTGTGTGATCCCTAAGAAAGTGATGCCTAATATCTATGTGTTTTGCACGGGATTGATGTGCAGGGTTATTACTTAGGGCAATGGCACTTGTGTTATCACACAAAATTTGAGTTTTAGTAAAACTCATGCCATAGTCTGTGAGTGTGTGTTGCATCCACAACACTTGTGCACAACAACTTCCAGCTGCAACATATTCAGCTTCAGCAGTGGAAAGTGCTACAGAATGTTGCTTCTTGCAGGACCAAGAAACTAGAGAATCTCATAAGAAATGACAAGTTCCGGATGTACTCTTTCTATCCATTATACATCCACCAAAGTCACCATCATAAAATCTTTTTAGAACAAAATCATTTCCAGAATTATAAAATAATCCTAGATCCATGGTTCCCTTAAGGTAGCGAAAAATTCTTTTTGCTGCCTTTAAGTGAGATTCCTTAGGATTGGATTGATATCTTGCACATAAGCATACTGAAAACATTAATTCTGGTCGAATAGCTGTTATGTAAAGTAGACTTCCTATCATACCTCTAAAAGATGTTTGATCTACTGGTTTCCCAGCTTCATCAAGATCTAAAGAGTTTGAGGTACCAATGGGAGTACTTATACTCTTAGTGTTGTCATAACCATACTTTTTCAGAAGATCATTAATATACTTATGTTGAGATATGTAGGTTCCTTCTGGTTTTTGAGAAATTTGAAAGGCAAGGAAAAATGTTAATTCACCCATCATACTCATTTCAAACTCAGATTTCATTAGGCTAGCAAAAGAGTCAGTCAAAGATTGCTTAGTTGAACCAAATATAATGTCATCAACATAAATTTGAACAATCAAAACATTTTTATTGTCTTTCTTTATAAAAGGGTTGGATCTGCATTTCCCTTAACATAGTTATTTTGAAGCAAAAATCCAGTGAGTCTATCATACCATGCTCGTGGGGCTTGTTTAAAGCCATACAAAGCTTTGGTAAGTCTAAAAACATGATCAGGATGTTTTGTATCTTCAAAGCTAGGAGGTTGTTCAACAAAAACTTCCTCTTGAACATAACCGTTAAGAAAATCACATTTCACATCCATTTGGAAAAGTTTGAAATTAAAGAATGATGCAAAGGAAAGTAGAATACGGATAGATTCAATTCTAGCTACTGGAGCATAGGTTTCTTCATATCTATTCCTTCTTGTTGATTATAGCCTTTAGCAACAAGTCTAGCTTTATTTCTTACTATGACTCCATTTTCATCACATTTATTTCTGAAAACCCATTTTACTCCAATAACATAAGTTTCCTTAGGTCTTTCAACCAAGGTCCAGACTTTATTCCTTTCGAATTCATTTAGTTCATCTTGCATGGCTTTAATCCAATCATCATTACCTAAAGCTTCATCAGTGCTTTTAGGTTCAAATTGGGAAATAAATGCTAGATGTTCTACTTCATTTCATAAGGAACTTCTAGTCCTTATAGGTTGATTTACATCACCAATGATACTATCACTGGGATGATTCTTAAGAAACACCTGATTTTGGTTTTGTAAAACCTGTTCATCAACATAGGGTAGAAAGTCTTCTGGGGTAAATGTTTCAGAAGTATTTTCTAGAACAATTTCCTTATCAGAAGGTTCTTCTATCAAAGATTGACAATCAGTTTTTGAAAACACATCCTAAGATGTAAGTTGAGATGGATTAAAAACAAAAGGATCTGACTCATCAAATTTTACATGTACTGTTTCCTCAACAGTAGAAGTGTTTTTATTAAAAACTCTATAAGCCTTAGAAGTTGTGGAATATCCTAAGAAAATTCCTTCATCAGACTTTGGTGCGAATTTATGTAAGTTATCTTTAGTATTCAAAATGAATACTTTGCAACCAAAAACCTTGAAGTAGGAAAGTCTTGGTTTTCTACCATTCCATAACTCATAAGGAGTTTTATTAAGAAAAGGTCTAATCAAAAATCGATTTATAGTATAACAAGCAGTACTTACAGCTACATCCCAGAAATGTCTAGCAATAGAATATTCACTCAACATGGTTCTAGTTATTTCTTGAAGAATTCTATTTATTCTTTCAACTACACCATTCTGTTGAGGAGTTCTAGGTGCTGAAAAATTGTGAGTAATACCTTTCTTACTACAAAATGTTTCAAAATCAGAATTTTGAAATTCTCATCCATGATCACTATGACTAGTTTTCAATGGAAGGTTTTTCTCATTTTTAACATGAGCTCTAAAACTTTTGAAATAAGAAAATGCTTCAGATTTCTTTGCTAGAAAATACACTCAAGTAAATCTAGTGTAATCATCAACTAGAACAAACACATAGTATTTGCCTCCAATACTTCCAGTTTGTGTTGGACTAAAAAGATCCATGTGCACTAACTGTAATGCATCAGTTGTTGAGACTTCACCGATTCAAATAAAACTAGATTTATGTTGCTTGCCATATTGACAAGGATCACAAACTTTAGAAGAATCAAATCTAAGCTCCGGTAGATCCTTAACTAGTTTATTCTTAGAGAGTTTACATAGGTTTCTCATATTACAGTGTCCTAATCTTATATTCCATAACCAAGAATGATCTTCCATTGCACTTAGGCAAGGTAAATCTTGGCTCCTGAGGTCTTCTAGGTTCAAAGTGTAGACATTCTATTGCCTATTGGCTGAGAGAATAAATTCTTCCTTGGAATTGTGAACTAAGCATTTATCATTCCTAAAATTCACAAGGTAACCTTCATCACATAACTGACTTATGCTAATGAGGTTGTGCTTAAGACCTTTAACAAAAAGAACATTTGAAATCAAAGTTTTACCTAAAAGAACAATATTACCAATACCAACAATATCTCCCTTAGCATTGTCTCCGAAAGTTACCTTTCCTCCTTTCGTTTTGATAATGTTTTCAAAAAATCTTTTGTTACCAGTCATTTGCCGGGAACATCCACTATCCATGTACCATGTATTGTTGCTGGTACTTTCTTTATTTTCCTGAAATCAAGAAGAAAATTAGACTTTCGGAATCCAAACTTGATTGGATCCGAGATTTCCAGACAATAAAATTTTAGGAACCCACATTTTCTTAGAAAAGTAAGCTTTGTGAAATCCTAGAGATTGGGTTTTGTTTAAGGAACAATTCTTTGCCCAGTGACCACCACATTGAAACTTGGTACAAAATGGGTCACTTTGAGGAACAAAATAATTGTTACTGAAAATAGGTTTTGCATGGGTATAACCAAACCCGGAATTATTTTTTAAAGGTCGTATTTGGGAATACATCTTATCAAAATTTTCCTTACCATGGGTAAAGTTTGTTAAACACTTCTTTAAGGAAAAAATTTCGGACTTGAGTTTTACAACCAAGTTTTTATCCTCAAAATCATTAGTTTTTGAACTAGAGTTAGGCTCGAAAACATTTTTCTTAGAAATTACTTTTTCTAAGTCTTTAGAATGTTTGTTCTTTTCAGAACTTACTTCCTCAAGATTTTTTGAAATATTTTCAAAATCATCATTTTTCTTATCAAGATCTTTAGAAAGATCTGATATCTCTTTTGTAAGAATAGAATTCCTAGATTTTTCCTTATCAAGTTTCTTATTGAGTTTGGAATTTTCAATCTCAAGAAGTTCAGCAAACCTAGAGACTTCTTCATAAGTAGGTAAAGTATTTTCCTCATCAGAAGATGATTCTTCATCAGAATAGTTATAATACTTACTATCATTAGAATTTAAAGAAACATTGGTCAATGATTCAGCATTTCGTACCTTAGCCATAAGACAATGATTATCAATAGATAATCTGGCTATAAGACCAAGATTCATTTGTCCTGAAGATTCATAATCAGATGATTCATCTGAAGAGTCACTACCACTGGCACTCCAGGTGTCATTAGCTTTCAGAACATTCTTAGCTTTAGCTTTATAATACTTCTTCCTATTCTTCTCTGAATGACTTTCCTTTCTTTCTTTTTGAGCATAGGGCAATCTGGTCTAATATGTCCAGCTCTCTTACATTCATAACAAGTAACTTCTCCATCTTTCTTATATTTCATGTCCTTCTTCTTATACTTGGATTGAAAGTTTCTCTGGCTGGATATCTTGTTCATCATTCGAGCAAGATTGGCTAATTCATTTTCTGAGACTTCACTCTCACTAGATTCGGATTGGAAAACCACTTTCTTAGACTTGGATCTGGTAACTCTCTCAGGAGTCTTAGCTTTCATCTGATTTGAGGTTGTAGTAAAAGCAACTGTACCATTCCCATTCTTCTTCTGGATGTTGTCTGCATCTCTCTTCATTCTAGTTTCATGTTGTAGAAGTGTTCCAAAAATCTCATCAAGAGTAATTTGAGTGACCTTCCTATTCTCATCTATAGCTGTTCTCTTGGATTACCACTCATTGGGAATAATATCAATTATCTTGTCCACAAGAGCTTCATCATCTAAGCCTTTCTCTCCCATAGATTGTAGACTGTTGACGATAGTCATAAATCTTTATTGAACTTTACAGATAGGTTCTCCATAAGGAAAATTGAAGCCATGATATTCATCTCTAAGAATAGCTCTTCTAGTCTCAATCACATTGGAAGTCCCAAAGTGTGTAACTTCTAACTTCTTCCATATACAATTAGCTGCTTCACAAGAATAAGTTTGGCTATATATGTTTCTGGTCATTGAACATAGTAAAGTGTTGCGTACCTTATAGTTGAGTTGATATTCTTGCTTTTCCTGGTTAGTAAAAGATCTCACTTCCTTGTCAGGAATTTTATAATCACCAGTAAGCATAACAAAGTTGTCTACTACGGTATTAATAACAAAAGTCTTCATACGATCTCTCCAGTATTCATAGTCATTACCATCAAATATAGGTGGTCTTGTTGGATTTAGATTGTCAATTGAACCAACATTAATTCCTGCCATACTAGAAATAAACTTTGCACACAAACTTGTTAGTAGAAAAGATTCGTAATAACAAAGTTCGGAATGAGAAAAGTTCGGAATAGACAAATTTGGAATGAAAAAGTGAGCAAGAAAAACTTGTATGTGAGTACAAGTATTTCAGTAACCTTCTCTGATACCAAATGTAAGATTTGTATAGAGTAAGAGGTTTCCGACCTCTGATACCAATTGTAGGAACGAAATAGTAATGTAGATGCTCAATATACAAGAGGGGGTGAATTGTATACTTTAAAAATTCCTTTGGAACCTTTAATGTTAGTTAAGAATAACTATGTTTTCCTTAAGCAAAGGAAAAAGGCTAAGTTTAACACAGATTAAACTAAGCAAATTCACAACACCTCTAACACCGAATACAAACTTGGAAAGAGATTCCGAAAGTAGGTTCTGAAAATATGGTTCCGGAAATTGAAACTTAACAAAAGGTTACAATATGAGATTCTACGTTAAAGCGTATAGAATCTAAATTAATCAGAGTACAAGTAAGGAAGTATAAGAAAGTTATAATTTCCTTATATTACAAAATGCAACGGAATAGAAACAAGTAGTAGAACTACTAGTAACAACATATAAGTCTTTTAACCCAAAGAGAAGGGTATCCAACAACCTTGGATAAAGGTCCCTTGATTTATACTTTCAAGCAAGTCTGTCTTACCCACGCCAGGGTAAGCCCTCGATATGAAGATCGGAGTCTCTGTCTTGCTATCCCCACATGCCCTCAACTTCAATGTAGTTGGTAACCTCTGTCTTCCTCAGCAAGAAAGCCCTCGAACTTTAAGGTAGTCGGCACCTCTGTCTTCCTATCCCCGAAAGCCCTCGAATGTAATCACCAACATTTGGAGTCGCACGAAGCTTTGAGAGTTAATTAGAGCCTCTCTCTTTAGAAATCACTTCAAGAAAATTTTTTAGCCTTTCAGCACTTTCATCAGCTATCAGCTACGAGATCTTTCAAATGAGCTCCTATTTATAGGTAAGGTCGGCTCCTTCTCCAACGGTCATATTTTCCTTAAAGATCGGAGGGACCTGTACACGTGTCACTTAGACAACGGTTAGTTTATAAAAAAACAGACGACATCGTTTTATAACAAAACAAGTATAACAGAATGTACGACATCGTTTCAACTCTAACATAAAAGTTCGGAATGAAGACTTCGGAGTGAAGGTTCGGAGTGTAAAGAACAATAGTAAAGAGTAGACAATTTTTAGAAGTGTAAGCAATATAAAAGTTTGGAGTCTAACAAAGATATTTTTCGGAGTATGAATTAATTCAGAGTGTATAAAACAAAGATACTCAAATTCTATTTAATAGGTGAATTCGGAATGAGAATTCGGAATAGGAATCCGTCATCAGAAATCGTAATGAGAATTCATCATCAGAATTCGTAATGAGAATTCGTCATCAGAATTCGTAATGAGAATTCATCAATAGAATTTTTAATGAGAATTCGTCATCAGAATTCGTAATGGGAATTCGGAATGAGATTTATTCATTAGAACTCATAATAAGAATTTTTCATAGGAATTCGTAATGATAATTCTTCTTCAGAATTCGTATCCTGAATCTGGAATAGAACTTACTCAGAGTTCATATCCGGAATTCGGAATGAAACTTCCTTATAGTTCTTATCCAGAATCCGAATCCTAAAACAGAATGCTTTATATCAAAGTTTCAATGATTCCGAGAAAATGAATCTGAATCTCATACTTAAGAAAAATATGGATGAAAATATGATAAGGATAATTTTTCTTATAAAACGATTTTCCTTAAGAAAGTAATTTTCCTTATAAAAGCAATTTTCCTTAAAAAAGCAATTTTCCTTATAAAAGCAATTTTCCTTAAGAAAGCAATTTTCTTAAAGATATGGTGTTTGTGATTTTCAAAACAAGAAGGAATGGAAAATTCATAAGGAAAACCTTTTTGACTCAACACCCACTTCCCAAAAATTTGTAACAATAGAACAAAAATCAATGGTTAAACAAAAAAATCAGAGGGTTTTAGTTTTTTTTTTCAAATCCATGTCACAAAAAGAACTTCATCAAATATGGTGGAGGATGATTAGCACTTATAGCCGAAGAGTAGGGTTTTGCGAATGGTTCACCAAAAACCCATGGACAAATAAGTGAGGTAATAGTGGTGGGAGAGGGTGATGTGAGTAGGGGAGGGAGGGGAATCCGATGGCGGAGGGTGATATAGAGGATGGATGAATCAATTTCCAAAAGTAACCTTCATTTAGTGATATGAAATTCATGAGCAGGATGGGTATTTTTCGGATGGATGTACGAGTACGATAGATTATAGGGAACCATGAGAAGGATGATGCCGGTGTCTAGAGTTTGTGGGAACCATAGGTCACAAATAGATGATTCTCGACAGTGACCTGGAGAAGGAAAATTTCAGAGAGTATGGTGGAGACCGAGAGAAATAGTTTGAATATGGAGGGATACAGACGAAGGGTATACCAAGTGAGGGAGGACGACATAAGACGACATTCGAGGAAAATCTAGGTCACGACCTGTGATCAACTCATGGGAGTAGGAGAGGAAGGTAGATAAAATTTGAGATACCACAGGGTGGCGCGCCGTGGAGAGTTTTGAGATACCACGGGGTGGAGCAATGTGGATAATTTGTGGAGCGACATGTCTAAGAAAAATGATGTGGAAGAATCCAAATTTGACACATGGCATAGAGGAATCCAGGATTAGTATATATAGTATATAATCACATAGAGTACAATCCATTGGAATTTAATGGATAACCTATAAATTACATTTATTTCATAATAAATGAACCTCTAGGTTTCAATCTCAGTTATATGTGTTCTATTTCATAACATATACTATTATGGGTATATTTTAACCTTAATAATGATTCATAATGACCATGTGAATTTACTAAAGAATATGCCTAGATGATTCAATATAGGT
Source organism: Viscum album (assembly GCA_963277665.1). Taxonomy (NCBI): domain Eukaryota; kingdom Viridiplantae; phylum Streptophyta; class Magnoliopsida; order Santalales; family Viscaceae; genus Viscum; species Viscum album. The sequence continues at coordinate 801,152,381 of OY728119.1, read as the reverse complement.
GGGTACTATGGTACATTATCATGTACCCGGTTACCGTAAGTCATTGAAATGACACCTTTTTGGACTTGTTACTCCTTGGTATAAATTTCCACAACCATTTCAAATTTTAGAATCCATACTGAGATGTATCTTTTTAGTAAACCACATACCCTATAGTAACCAAAAATTTGGGATGTTTTCTTCCCAAAGCCTTTTCCTACAGTTTTGTAATTCTATTCTGAAAAATAAATAAACATTTGGATAGAGACAAAATAGAAATTTCATTTCATTTTTGTAAAATAAATACATTATTTAGTACATAAATTAAAAATTAGTACAACACAAAATATGGATACGTCTAGGGCCTTTGAAAATTAGCTACATGGAATAAAACCATAAACATGGGATACAATAACACTATTAAAAACAAATATACATTTTATAAAATTCCTTGGATTTTAAAATTAAAAATTATATAATAGAGAAAAATATAATAAATGGGTGACGTATCAATCCATATATGTTAATAAACACGTAATAAAATGAGAAAGATAATACATGTTATAATATACAAATATAAATATGGTATAAAAGGAAAATAAATAATAAGTCATTACATAACATGATAATCATAACATGGGAAATATGGGGACAACATATAACACTAAATCATGAAACATAGGTCAAGTCTAAAACCACCAATTTATTATGGTGGAAAGTTTACGATAATCAAAGAAGGTTCACTCAATTTTCCAATGTTATATATAATGATACTAAATGTTAACCAATGAATTTTAGTACTATATAGAAGCACCCTTCACGTGAACGTCATTCTCATGCTTAACTGCGCTACATAGATCAAAAAAATTAGATTCATTTATCATAAAAACTATTACCCAATTATGGATTTTCAAATTCTTATATTTAATAACCTAATAATTGTTAGGTGTGTAGAAAGGTGATTAACCTTGATAGAAAACATATATGGAATTAATTGCTAAATTTTCATGGAATAAATAATATCCGTGAAATTTCGGTAGCATAATTGTAACAACCAAAACTTCCTTTATACGTTTCTCATTGAATAGTTAAATAACTTTTTTAGCGTATCATCGAGTTCTAGAACTCCACAACCAATCAAACGATACTTTATGAATAGTAATAACCACTTTATGAAATTTTATAAATTTTATTTTCCAAAATGGACATCATTTTTGGATTTGGAATATCAAATTTATCTTAGGGTGATTTTTTGGTATTTTTATGAAACTTTTATTATTTTATTAATAGTGAAAAACACAAGGTTATTGTTTAAAACAGCCTTTTTATTTAAATATTATTTATTTTTTAATATTTATTTTAGGTGAAAATAGATACATAATAATTACATTTGTTCAATATAATTCATTGGATTCATTTTATAATAATAATAGATATGTAAAATTTTATTGAACTTTTATCTCTTTTACCCACCTTCTAGTCATATGTGTAAATATGAAAAAAATTTAATTTTACCACTTCTGTGAATTTAATTTAAAAAATCTGAGAGACATGGTAACCTATACCTGTCTATAAGATATTGGTTGAGAGTTTTTCTACCCATACCCACCTTATCCATGAATGTTATCCTTTTGGGGCCAGTATAAACCTAATATGATTATCTAATAAAATAATATTTTAAGATTATAAACTGAATATGATTGTATGATAAGATAATATTTCATGAATTTCCAAAAGTGTCACTCACCTCTCTTTTAAATTGGTATTTTCCCTTCCCCAAATTTTACACCTCCGAAGCCACTTGGCTTAGTCGACCCCTAGACGAATATCCTCCCATCTACCCTCACATCAACCTATACGCCATATTTTGATCATAATCCAACCAAAGTAGCCCTTATGATCAAATCAAAAGGAAGCACAATCTCCTCAACCAAAGTTATTTTCTTCTTCCGAATCATTTTTATTTTTTGTTTCCATACCAAAAAAAATAAATCCATTACTTAATACTAACTATTCTATTATTATAAATATGCGGAAACAATATTCATTATTATATCCATCCATGGAATGAAAAAGTCACCATATGTGCGTACATACGGCTTACCGACTCCACGTCGTGGTGTAGTTTGTTATTCAACACTTCATTATTTAGATGGGTATAATAATGAGTATAATAGATATAAACAATAAATGTAACTAGTTAATGATATTTTATATATGATATAACATCCAATTGAAAATGATTTAACCATCAATAGAATACTATTATCGCTCGTGTGTATGCACGGATTACCGTCTTCAAGAATGCGATGAGATTAATTCCCCATCATAACCATTCCAGAATAATTTTCATTTTAAGAATAAAAATAATGTTTAAGTACTTAATATCATTCTGGATATGAATATAATACATCATATCTATATCAAACATTTCTTATGTGACAAAACATATAAATGTAAACGGATTAGTTAACAACTGAAACAATTATACTACTGAAATATTATTACCCAAGAAATATTAAAAGGTCATATATCATATCATATTTATGTATATGGTTATTTAATTATTTATTGAAAATTATTTAACTATTATATCGGAGGTTAACTTACCCTTGACCAAGTAAAAGTATAAGGTAAGGGTTAATTCTACAATCTCTTTATTTTCCGCGGTTATTTATTCGTCAGTATCTAATGGGACCTCTATATCGTCCAAATATGTGTTTCTAAAAAATGTATTTCAAAACATTTTTACTATTTCTTAGCCTATGTTTTAAAGTCATTTATACCCTTTTTTGATTTTTTGTAAATTGTTTATAATGGAATCTTTTCATCATTTTCCAAACAAGGTCCTTTTATGACCTCTTCAGCAAAATTAAGGAAAGACTTTTTTAAAATGTGCATGGTGGTTGTAGTTGTTTATTGACCTTATAACATATTCAAAGCTCCCCATAAAATCATATAATAATAATTTCGAAATAAATGTTTTATTTTATAATTATGTATCAATTAAATGATTTCAAAATAAATAGATATTTCTATTAATTGTTTGTATTTCATCTTTTTTAACATCCTTTGATGGATTTTACACTTGTTTGAAGTTGATTTATTATGATACAATATTCCATGTTTTATTGTTGGTTTTATGATATTTTTGACTATGTATGTGTTGTTATCATACCATTCATGGTTTATGGTTAATGGATTATCATTTTGTATGCTGATTTTAATATAAATATTTATGTTATGTTTCAAACATTTTATATGAGGAATGAATTGGACTTATCAAGTGATGGGTGGAGCCCGCTATTGCTCTATGATTCCTTGGTAGGTCTCATGAGACAAAGTAGTGTACTGGAAAAAGGCCTTGAAAAAATCTTATTTGTAGCCTTGGCACAAGGTCTTGATAACATGGTTACGATGTTCAGATTTATACCTTTAATCATTATGAAATTGGATATTGATATTACATGTGATTATTCAACTAGTAGAATATCCATGTGAATTAATGAATGATATTATTTTATTTATCATTGACATATTATTCTGATGATTATGTATAAAATACTTGTGTTTTAGTCTTATACATTACCTTAAATTTTTATGCATATTTTAGAATGTTTCTACATTATTGTTATCATTTTTGAGCACATGAGATCACCCCATTCCATATTTTCATTTTCCCAGGATGCCAAAATTTATTTTATGATTGACATGCAGGGATAGTCTCTGGGAGATGAATGTGTTCAAAGGAGATACAATGTTGTTGATTTTCATTTGTTCACGTATTGTTAAACTTATGTTTATATCATGTAATTCCAAGGTTACTAAACTTATTTGTCTTTTGTGATTTGATCTCTGGTGATCATGAAAATGTTATATAATAATTCACTTAATCTGGATAAGATAGTTCAGGGTGTTACAGTAGGTATCAACAAAAGTTTAGTACTAACAATTAAAAATATATTCAGAAAATAAAATCTGATTAGGGTACATTAGACTAAGATAGACATTGAGGATTAGTATATATGAAAATCCTATAATTTTGGTAATGTAGAGATTGTATATATTTTCCAAGAAACTCATCCATGTCTGGATAAGATCATGTAGAGGTGGCTTTGGAATAGATGTACCTAGGATGGAAAACTCCGACAATGTGTTTTAGGCTTGACTCGGGTATCCTGGAACACGACAATGGGTCTTACTGTACTTTTGGATACAACACTCCTGGGGGATATGCTAAGGATAATTCAAATTTTCATTACAAACAATTATGTAGGATTTATGAGTAAATAAATCCTCAAAGAAAACATTTTTTATGATTATGGATTATATGCATAAACTGTTCAATTTATGTTAGGTATTTTAGAAGTTTGGAATTATGTATTACAATTTTGAAACTTATATAGTGTATAAAATTGTATAGAAATAGAACATAGTAGAAGGAATGGAAACTGTACTGATGCACATAATCCATGTAGGGATTGACCTCCTACTCAATATAATTATAGTGGAGTTTTTGATGTAACTAGTGCTGAACAATTTATTACCATACTGGGATAACTAACTTAGGTTATGAATAATATCCTTACCCATATGGAGAACCCTAATCCACAAAGAGGAGGATTAATGACAGAATACTTCATGAGGAATCAAAACCCAACATTTAATGGGACAATAAATCCATTTTATCTAAGAAAAGGATAAGTTTCATAGAGAAAATATTTCATGCTTTGGGGTGTTACGAAGGGGAAAATGTTGTCCTTCAAGTTTATCACCTTACGGGAGATGCAGATTAATGGTAGTCATTAATTCAAAACACAATGGAGGACAAATAAGTATAAAATATTTAATGGAGGGTGTTTAAAGATCTTTTCATAGAAAAATAATTTCCTCGTGACCATCGAGCAGATATGGAAATAAAATTTCCTTGCCTGAGGAAAAACGATGATGAGAATATCGTAAAGTATGAGTCTAATATTACCTGGATATAAAGGGATGCAATAGATTATATCTACAACCCAAGGAATAATATAGATCAACTATTTAATGGGTTAAAACCATTTATCCATCGATCATTAGTCTCACAAACCTTCTCATAGTATGAAGATATTATCTCTTGTGCGATCATAAAAAAACGAATTCGAATATGTCTTACAACTTTAAAGAAACGAAAGGGAATAAAAGATATGTTGAACACACTAATAATGTAAATAAGGGGAAAAAGGGAACGGTTGAATTTCCATCATTCTGTAAATGTGGGAAGAAACATCATGGTTCATTCCTAGAGGGAATATAAGTCTGTTACATGTGAGATAAAAAAGGCCAGCAAGATCTTGATTTCAAGGGAAAGAAAGAGGCTATCCATGATTAATGATATAATTTTAGAGAAATGGGGAATTATGAAAATGAATTTCCTTAAAATCCGGTAAACATTCCATTGAAAAGGCCATGGGAGAATGGCCATGTTTATTCCATCACTACTGCTGAGGTTGAAGCTCCGAATGACATGCTGTAGGTAATTTAATGGTTTCGTCCAATTTCTCCAAAGCTTTATTTGATTATGGATCATCACATTCTTTCAAATCATCCAATTTTGATAAAAAAATTTGATATTTACTATTTGATTTAATAAGGGAGTTTTCAGTCAAAACTCTTAAGGGATGTATCCTAGAAATAATGTTTTCTGAATTAGTTCCCATTAGGGAATATAAATGTTCATTATCTACTGATTTAATCATTATAGAAATGATTAAATTTTATATAATACACATTATAGATTGGATTTCAGAATTTGGTGTGAAAATTTATTGTAAGAAGAAAGTGGTTACAATTTTCAATGATGAAAAGGAGTACCTTATCTTTAAAGACGAAATTTCACCACCTAATTCTAATATAGAACCACCCCCAGTATCTCTACTAAATTCAATTATTAGGGAGGATAAAGTGAAATAACTATGGGGCTAAGGAATGTTCAAATAGATGAAGTAATTATTTCTTAAGAATATAATAATGTGTTTCCAGAGGATTTACCTAGCAATCCTCCAGAATGAGAAATTAATTTTTCAGTTGATTTAATTCCAGATTCAAGGCCCATATCGAAAACCCCTTATAGAACGAACACTGTTTAATTAGTGTAACTAAAGAAATAACTATATTAATTTAGTAATAATGGATTTATTATCATTACTATTTATCTATGGGGTTCCCATTTCATTTTGTAAAGAAAACCAGTGGATCTATGATGTTGTGCATTGACAATAGATATATCAATGCTATAACGATAAAGAACAAGTATCCCCTACCTCGCATGGATGATTTATTCGATCCAATTCATGGAGCTCCATATTATTCAATGATTTAACTTCGATCTGGATATCATCAGTTGGGTGTGAAGATGGAAGACATTCCAAAAAAACCATTTGGAACCAGGTACGGGCAATACGAGTTTACAGTAGTGCCATTTGGACTGACTAATGAACCCAATGTTTTCATGGATCTAATGAATATATTTTTCAAGGAATATCTGGATGAAATTTTAGTGTAATTTATTTATGAAATCTTAGTACACTCAAAAAGCTAAGAATATCTTGAAAATAATTTGCGCACTATTCTGAAAACCCACGGAAGAAATGAATTATACGGGAAGTTTAGTATGTGTGAATTCTATATTTGGGAAATTTATTTTCTTGGATATATTGTCTCTAAGTATAAAATAATTCTTGATCCTTCAATGCCCATGGAAATCCATGAATGGCCAGCACTGATAATTATAACTAAGGTACGTAGTTCTTTGGTTTATCAGGTTATTATCGTCATTTTGTCCTGAATTTTTATTGATTGGCTAACCCATTAACCATACTAACACATAATCAGGTTAAATTTGTTTGGAAAAAATAGTGTGAAGAGTGTTTTTATGAAAATAATAGATGATTATTAAATTCTTCTATCTTGAATCTACCATCGTGGAATGATGGGATTGTTATTTATAGTGATGCTTCATGAAAGGACACAGTTGTGTCATTATGAAGAATAATAGAGTAATTGTCTATGAATCACAACAGCTAAAAATTCACTAACAAAACAATCCCACTAATGATAATGAGTTATCCTTTATAATATTTTCATTGAAGATATGGAGACAATATTTTAATGCACACAAATTTGAGAGATATACCAATCAAAAGAGTTTGAAGTATATTTTCTCACAAATATAACTCAACATGAGGCAAAGACGATGGCTTAAAATACTCATGGATTATGATTTCACAATACACTACCAAATGGGGAAGGAAAATAATGTAGAAGATGCTTCTAGAAGAAATAATGATAGATATTTGAACAAGATGAGAGTTGAAAGAGGTCATATGTTCATTGATCTAGTAAAGATACAAATAGAAATAATCATGGATGGTGAAACCTCAATACTCTTTCATATGGATTCCAAAATAGCTTTACTAGAAAAGAAAAAATGATCTTAGAAAGACGATGAAGAGTTTTTTAAGAAAATTAATGGTGTAAATGATGGGAGACTGATTGAATTCATATCTGAAGATGGAATTTTGAAATTTAGGAAGATACATTGTGTTCCTAATATATCTGATCTCAAAATGGGATTGTTGGATGATGCTTATGGCTCTAATTTCCCTATACACCCTGGTATCACAAAAGATTTATAGATACTTGATGAACATTTTATTTTATGACAATATAAAGGGGAAGATTGTTTATTTGGTGTAAAGATGTATGGTTTGTCAATAGTTTACAAATGGAAGAAACAATCCTAGAGGAGTCATGCAACCTCATCCTATACCTGATTGGAAATGGGATGATATTACGACAGACTCTATGATGGGTTTACCAAGGACTCCAAGATGGAGTGAGGCAATATGGGTCATTTTTGATCATCTTACATTGACAAAAAAATTATTGTTATAAGAGAAGATTTACCACTTGAACGTTTAGGACGACTATATATTAATGAAGTAGTAAGACTTCTTGGTGTACCCATATCGATTGTTTCTGATCATGATCTCTTTTTTACATCAAGATTATGGAAAAGTCATCAAACATCCCAAGATACTAAACTTCGTTTGAGCACTTCCTACCACCCTCAAACTGAAGAAAAATCATAAAAAACTATTCAAACCTTAAAATACATGCTGAGGTCTTTCTCACTTGACATTAAATGCTTGTGAGATTAATATTTACATCTAGTGTAATGTTTTTATAACAATAGCTTCCATTCATGTATTAATATTGCACCATATGAATCATTATATGGAAAGAGATGTCACACACCAAATTGTTGGGATGATGTTGGTGATAGAAAACTCATAGACCATAATGTTATGAGGAAACAATGGAAAAGGTTACGATTTTCCCCACCCATATCAATGTAGCTCAAATTAGGAAAAAGAGATATGCCAATAACTGAGGGATGGATTTGTAATTTCAAGTAGTATATCATGTTTTCATGAAGGTATCTCAATGGAAGGGTGTTGTATGTTTCGTTAAGAAGGGAAAATTAAGTCGCATGTACATCATACTTTTAGAAATTCTTGAAATAATTAGTGTTTTAGATTACCATTTGGAAATTCCTCAATGTCTATCCAATGTTCCCTTTGTGTTCTACATATCACTGTTGAGAAAATACATGTTTTACACAATGCATGTAATTACCTATGACAATATAGAACTAGAACAAGATCTATCTTATTGTGAAGATCCATTCAAGATTATAGATACCAGAGAACAAGTGCAGATAATCTAGAAGAATCGTCAGGTAAAAGTTCTATAGAGAAACCATAAGATGGAAATGGCATTGTGTGAACCCGTGGATCTTATGATGAAGAACCACCAAAATAATTTTATGATGTTGTATTCTAGAAATTTTTAGGACTAAATAATTTGATATAGGGAATAATGTAACACCTCAAGCACCCACATTGCTCTTCTCTTTCAATAATACAATATCTTTTATTGTACACAACATTGAGTTGTAGCACACCACGACAATCAAACTAGTTATTTTGAATATTAATACCCACATTTTGAAATTTTTTAGATATTATTTTTCAAAATTGAAATCATTTTTAGATTTGGAATATAAATATTATATTAGGGTGATTTCTTTGTATTTTTTTATAAACATTCATTTTTTGTTGAACAGTGAAAACACTGTGTTTTTTTAAAACAGACATTATATTTAAATAATAAGTTTTTTATTTACGTTTATTTGAGGTAAAATTATATACATAATACAAATAAATTTTGAATATAATTCATTGGATTTAGTTTATAATAATATTATATATTTAAAAGTTTATTGAACTTTTAACGTCATTTAACCACCTTCTAGGAACATTTTAAAATATGCATAAAATGTAATTTTACCACTTCTATGAATTAAATTTAAATAATACGAGTGGCATGTTGACCAAGGTATGTCGATAACTTATTAATTGAGAGGTTTTTGACCTCGATCCACCTTATCCATGAAATAAATCCTTTTGGAGATTTTATAAACAGAATATGATTATATTATAAAATAATATTTCAAGCATTTCCTAAAGTGACCATCAACTATCTTATAAAAGGGTACTTCTACTTATCTTAAATTCACACCTCCAAAGAAACATTACATAGACAATACTAGCTCAAATATTATCCCAACTTCCCTCACTTAAACCTAGAATACTTACATTGGTCATAATCCAACCTAAGTATCCATTTAGATCAAAGGAAAATGAAGCCCCTGAAGAAGAGGTAATAATTTCCTCACTTCTACCAAAGTTCATTTATTCTTCCTCTTACTAATTATTTGTGGTTTCCATACCAAAACAAAAAATCCAGTACCTTATACATACTATTATATTATTATATTATTATAAAAATTTTACAACCATATTCATTATTTTATCTATCATATTAATCACAAAGTCACCACACGTGCGTACGTACAGCTAACCGTCTCCACGTCATGGTGTAGTCTATTATTCCACACATCATTATTTGGATGGGTATAATAATGAGTATAATTGATGTAAATGATAAATATAAAATGTTAATGATTCTCTATATATAATATATCATCAAATTACTTATTATTTCACCAATAAATATAATGGTATTGTCGCTCGTGTGTATGTACGGATTACAGTCTCCACTAACGCAAAGAGATTATTTTGCTCATAGTAAACAGTAATGAATAATATTCATTTTATGGATAAAAATTCTATTAATGAAATTAATATCATTCTATATAATAATAAAATACATCCTATCTATATCAATCAAGTCTTATGTAATGAAACATATAATGGAAAAAAATAAGATAACACTCGAAACAGTGATAATACTAAAATATTATTAACAAAGAAATATTATAAGAAAATATATAATATCATATTTATTTATATTGTTGTTTCATAAAATAGTAAAAATTATGTAACTATTATACATGAGTATAACATACCCTTGATTAAGGAATAGTACAATGTAACAGTTAAATATACAATATCACCATTATTCGAGCTTTTTTATCAGTGAGTATCTATTGTGACCTATTTATCGTACCCATCTACGTTTTTCTTAAAAATTTATTTATATTGTTTTTAATTTTCCCTAGACTATGGGTTAATTTCATTTATATCCTTGTTTACTTATTAAAATTTTTTATAATGGAATCATTCTCTCATTTTCCAAACAAGGTCTTTTTTGACATTTTTGACAAAATTAAGGAACGAATGTTTTTTAATATATAAACTAGTTGCATCTATATTTCACCCTTATAACATATTCAATGCCTCAATTAAAAGCTTATAAGAATATTTTCATAATAAATTTTTTATTTTATAATTATTTTTCTATTAAATGATTTAAAAATAAAGTGATATTCATCTCAATGGATTTTATCTTATCTATGTCAACATCCTTTTATGGATTTTATAATTTTTTATGTTTATTTATTATAATACAATATTCATTATTGTATTAATGTTTTCATAATTTGTTTGAGTGTGGATTTGTAATTTTTATAAAAATCATGGTTTTTGGTTATAATATTAACATTTAGTATTCTAGTTTTAATATAAATGATGATGTTATGTTTTAAACTTTTTATATGAGGAATTCATTAGATATAGTAAGTGATAGATGGATCCAGCTATAGCTCCCCAATGAATTGGTATGTCTTGTGAGACAAACTAGTTTCTAGGCAGAAGGCCTTGAAGAATTCTTTTTTGTATTCTTTTCATGAGGCCTTGACTTTGTGGTTATGTTGTCTAGAATTATTCATTCCATCTTTATGAAATTGGATATTGATATTACAAGGAATTATTCGACTAGTGGAATATTCATTTGAATATGTTAATCTAGTTATTTGAATTATCTTTGCCTTATTATTCTAAAGATTATGTTTAAAAGGATTGTTTATTAGTCTTATACATTGCCTTAAATTTTTATGTTTATTTATGAAATTTTCCTGTATATTGTTACCCTTACTGAGAACCTGAGCTCACCCAATTATATGTCTTATTGATCCCAGGATACAAAGAAGTATATTTTGACTGAGCTGTAGAGATAGTCTAAGGGGGAAGAATGTGATCAAAAGGGAAACAATGTTGTTGTTTTTCATTTCCTAATGTAATGTAAAACTAATGTTTGTATTTAGTACATACATGGATACTTAACTGATCTATCTTTAAGGATTTTATCCCTTATGATCATGCCAATGTTTTGTAATAATGTTCTTACTCTCAGTAACTAGGGTCGTGGTGATACAATAATAATGATACTTAAATATTAATAATAATTTGTTGATGAGAGTTTATGTTGTCTCAAATTACATAAAAATAAAATTGGCAGTAATAGGTTCATTAAAACTTCATATACTAATATATTAAATTTCTAAATAAAAGGAATAAGGAAATGAGGAAACATGAACAAAGAAAAAAACTAAATTTACTTTGTCCTTGTAACAGGTGTGCATAAAGAATCATAGGAGGATTTATTATATTGAAAGGTGATATATTAATTTATAAATTAATATCCATGTATTTTAAATATACTAAAACATATTCCAACATAATAAAAGGGAATTTATGAGACATGTCATTAGATAAGATCTTTAATGGAAATGGGATGAGAAAAGTCCCCTATGATATTTTTGTGTGGAAACGGGTACACATAAAGAATCATGATAGGATTAATGAGAGTGAATTGGGCCTCTCATTATGTGTAATTAAAAATTATTTTATATGGAATATGAAATATCATATCCTAAAATTATCTAATGGAAAATGAATAATCTAAACATAAAAAAGATGAGCTTGAATCAAAAGGAGAGTGAAAGATTCTTTAAATGAATTTATACATAATAACGGCTTAAGGTATGTGTCAAAATGAGGGAGGATAAATGAAAAATAATTCTTATAATGTAAATTTTAAAGGAATTAAATTATTATAAATGAATGAAAATAATGAACGTTTAAATTAAGAAGACAACTTTCACATAATGTTCTAGAATTTAAAAGGATGATAGAAATGTGAAGATCTCATACATCAGTGTGTGACTCCAAAAGTTTTGGAGTGGTTTATTGAGAGATTTGTGAAACATGAGAGGAATATATATAGTTTAGGTCAATGTATATAGGTTATTCAAGGCGTTTTAGTGATGGAAAATTTGATCATGGGGTGGCTTAAATGGGAAAATTGGGGAACTTCCTTATTTTTTTAAATCTACATAAAATATATCCATAATCACAATCCATACTATGGTGTATTGACAATGGTTTCATGGAAATGGGGTTAGTTTAAAAAATAATAATAAGGTAATGTACCTAATTATATAAAATAATTTCCTTTATTATTTGTAGGTGATTCATACTACGATTGAAATGATTTTAAAACCACAGAATATGTTACATGTTTTAGAATGTTCATAATGTATTTATAAATTAAATAAAATAATCAAAAATTAGAAATATTTTAAAATGGAACCATATATTTTGTCTTTAATACCATTTATATTTTTTTACATCACTTTTGGGTCATTATAATATCACAATAAACAATGTATATTTATATGGTATTTATGTTTTACCATAAAATATGATTGTCTCACATAATTATGATAAATTCACTTTAGGATAATTTTAACATTTTTAATCAAAATATGATATTAATTTTATCTAAAAAATTATATAAATAATTTAATAATAAAATTTAATATAATAAGTGATATTTAATGAAAATGGAGGGATTTATTTTTGACAATAATAGTTTTCAAACCCTAGTAAAAATTATAGTCGATTTCATAAAAATTATATGATCATGTATATTTATTAAAAAAAAATTTATGATAATAATATAATAAAAATAATATCTATCTCAAAAATCCATTAATTAATCAAAATAAATTACTTAGTCAAATTTCAAAACTAAAAAATGAATTTTTATACTATCAAAATATGATTTTCATCCGACTAATTACATAATAATTTATAATGTATAAATATATGTAATAATTATAACAATAATTTAAATTAAAAGGATATATATATATATATATATTAATAATATCGTGTTCTCTTTTTTAGTATTTTTATAATTATTTGTAAGCTTAATTATTCTATATTCCATTTACCGTGAAAATTAATATTTACAACATAAAATATTCATAATATAAAAAATATATATATTAACCTTATTACCTAATATTAATTATGATTATTCCAAAAATTATATTGAGTTTATTAAAATATATTATGAAGAGAAAAAATACATTTTTTAAAATTATTTGATTTTCAAATGGGAATTAATCAATATATATAGTATATATATTTATTTTAAATTATTTAAGAATTATCATATATCAAATTTTAATGGAATGGATAAAATATTCATGTTTAAATAATCAGTTTTTGGGGTTTGTTGTTGGTTATCGCATAGGCTATCAAACAATATTTTCAATTTAGAAAACATGTGGTCTTCGACTTATAACCTATATTCAGTGTCTATATAATTTAATTTGTATAATAGATAAAGGATCTCTTCCAGAAGGACCACAAAATTTATTAGTAAGGAATATCAAAACAAATTTTGGATATTATTATAACATTGTAAATGTAACATACATAGCAAAAATACAAATTCTTCATTAATATATATTTTTTAAAATATCATTCTTCATATCATCAAGAAATATCAAATAATAATATGTTAACTGATATAATTGTTAAGGTTTATTTACATTATATATTTTTAGGAATGAATAACGCATAATATACCACCTCGAGACTTTATAATATATCATATTTTAAATAAAATCAATCTCATTGACATCATGAGATATATGAAACAAAAAGACACAATTATAAAAAGTGAAAACTATATATTTAGTAAAATAATAACATAAATATACTTTTAATATTTCATGGAAAATTTTATAATTTTATATGAGTAATATAGATTTTGAATAAGCATGTTAAAAATAATTGTACAATGAGTTTGTAAAAATTTCACCTAGAAATAAGATTTTACTTATCTAAATAATGTAATGTTTAACATTTAAAAAATTTACATATAATAATGTATCAGATTTTTCATGAATAAAAATTTATTAATTATTAATTTTATATAAATTATGATAATAAAATTTTATGATAAAAACAAATATGGTTTAGAAAACTTTTCATTATTCTGAAAATTGTTTTTTACATGAAATGATGTATATAGATATTTATTAATTAAAATAGTATTTATTTATAAATTTAAAGTTACATATGAATATTTTACATATAACATGATGAATATATATCCATATGATGATTATTAATTTTCATATAGTTAATATAATTCAAAAAATTCAACAAAATTTATTTCAAAAAATCCCATTTTTTGAATGATCTATTGGTTTATTTTAAATTATATTTTTCTAATTATCTGAGTTTAATTTGTATAAAATGATTAAATATTTTATTTATTTATTGTTTATATTATTTCATTATATCAACATAAATTTTGTTCAAATTTTTTAGTAATAAGTGTATTATATTAATAAATATGGTTAAGGGAAAAATGAGGTTTTGCACATCATAAGCTCCTGGGATAAATTGAATTTTGAAAAAACATATAATTTATAAATGAAAAATTCAAACATTATTCAAAATAATTGTGTTTAAATTAGATAATAAAGATTATTTTATATTTCAAATAATGGAAAAATTAATTAGGTAGGTAAACTACCTACTTTGTTCAACCCAAACAATTTTAATTAAATTAAATATTAAATGATAATGGAATAAACTGTTTAAAAATTATTTCTTATTTTTTATTTAATTTATTTATCAATCTTACCACATAAAAACAAATAATTTAAATATTTTTGAGGTATATGGGGTTAGTGTGTCATCCTATAATTATATAGTTTTTGGTATTTATAAAACCCCACTCCTCAACTATAGAAGGAATATCCTTTCAATAACCTTTTCACCCATATAATGAAATTTTGGTCACCCTGAATATTCAAAAATATATCCCCAATATCATTAAACATATAATATATAATCATATCATTCAAAAAGACAAACCCTAGTCTCCTTAAGAAAATTTCCAATTGAGGATTCTCAAAAAGAATTTAATCACCGTTATTTTGAATTCATTTTTTACAAGATTCAATTATGAATTAGCACATTTGATTAATTAACACTAGTATTACCCAAATAATTAATTATTATTATTATTATTGAATAATATTTATCATTATGATTCTTAATAATGTTTGAAAGAAGTATATTTTCTTGTATGTAAGGAATACTAACGCCTTATGAACCGATGTAATTTGATTTCCATCATCAGCTCACATAGACTGTCATAATGATTAAATAATGAATATATATTATAAATATAATATTATATTGGTTCCTTAATATTATTATATCAATCGCAATCATAACCTTTCACTATTTAAATTAATGATTGTGTAAGTCATCCATACGGACTTCCAACCGTCTTTACAAAGCGATTTTCTTCATTTTCAATATGTAATATTCAATAATGATTTCAAAATTCATCTAATTATGAAATATTATATTTATAAAATCAATATTATTTTTTAGATGATATAACTTTGTCCTATACAAAAGAATTGTAACATTTTTTACAAAATGTGCATGAAAAAAAAATTTACACCTAAAACCACGAATTCGATGAAAATATTATTAAAATAGTGTTTTAAAATGCGATAATAGTTTCATATAATGTATTATAAATATTAATGTTGATATATTATAAATTAGTTACATTTTTAAAACCAAAATACCATCTGTTTAATAATATTCAATAAATTTTAAGTGTGGGGTAAGTGGTATTCTCTTTGTTTATATTCCATTGAGCTATATGTGTCAATATGAACCCATTGAAATTAATGTGGTGTAATTAATACCACATTGATTTACCTAATATTAATACCTAATTATAAGAATTTTTTAACATTTTCAATTAAATTATATGCTTCTACATGTTTATACTTTTAATGATAATAAGAGGTAATAATTGATTTCTCATTCTCACATTATTTTCATATTTCATTTCCTCTAATTAAAGGAATCATATCATTTATCCATAAAAATCCTCAATTATTTCCTTATTCACTAGAAATGTATTAATAATATATATAATCATACATTTGTTTCCTCTAATTATATTTGAAATATGAAAATAAATTTTTTAAAAAATCGATTTTATTTCAACTTAAACATGAGCTATTTTACATTCATATACATGTACATAGACTTTATTTTAAAAAATTAATTTTATACAATCAAATGATTTAATATGGAAATTTTTATTTATATATGAGTCATAAAATAAATATTAAAATAATATTTCTCTATTTTTGAACATAGATTATTTTTACAAAAAAAATTTGAAATGTATATATCGATAACAAGGTTAACGACACCCATATTTTTTTATAAAAGGTATAATTATTATAATATAGTCAATTGATTTTAAAAGAATATTTTTTATTAACTCTTATAAAAATATTTCACATATATTTCATTTATTCTTACAAATTATATGATTTTATTACAAGAACATAATTAATACTAATGAAATAATGGCCACATTCCATCATTTGGTTATTCATTATTATCATTAAATTGAGAATATATTTTAATTGTGTTAGTTTATCAATAGACAATAAATTTATATTAAATATAAATATTTATTATATCATAGATATTATTATTTTTAAATCTATATATTATTTTTATGTATGATCTTTTCTTTGAATGTTATTTGATGAACTAGTCTAATATTAATAAATTTATATTTAATAATCAATTAATATATTTATTATTTATGTGTATTATCAGAAAATTAAATCGACCATTCCATATATGAGGGTTTTTTTAAAGATGCATTAATATTATTGGGATAATGATTCCTAATATCATGATATATATTATTAAACATTTACTTCATTATGAATTCAGTTACAATTATAAATTTGGATATTAAATTGTTATTATCCATTGATAAATCATATGGTTATGTGAAAGATTAATCGATTGTGTTTAAAATTATTTACAAAGGAATATTGATTATTATTTTTCCAATTATGATATTCATGTTCATTATAATTTGGAATGTGTGTTCATTTGTATAACCTTGCATATTTATTATGCATTATTGTTTCATGGTAGCCTCTAATGATTGTAAACCATTCTGGACATCTAAACTAACCCTTTATTTGGTTTCCTTTAAAAATGTTATTATTCTTTGTTATAAAATGTGTGAAATTATTTGAAATAATTATAAGGCCCTAGCCTTAAACATCACGTAATCTTGAGTTATTTCATATATACACATTGAGGATATTTTCAGGATTAGAGTTTTAGAAAATTAGATCATAAATCATGCATTACATTCCAAATTTAAACAAAGTGTTTACATAAAAGATAGTATTAATTTTTTCCCATTAATGGAAACATATTTAAAACAAAACATGGTTTCTTTCATGACACTTCTTTGATACTATCATCACATCATGTACCTTTCCCTTGACCTGTGAAAAAAATTTCAAAAACATGGGATGAGCATAAAAAGATCAGTAAGAGATATAAAAATACAGAAAGGAAACATTAGTACATGTATACATAAGAATCAATGAAATCAGACATTATTCATAAAAAATAAGCACATTAACATACCTCGTGAAATCATAATATTTATGAATAACTCATATAAATCATAAGACATAAAGGTAACTTGAGGCATTCATAACATTCTTACGTAGGGAGTAACCCACATGGTTACGTTTGGAAGACCCATCATAGTATATTCTCTAAATCGCTTTGGAGAAACCATAACGTTTAACCCCTATGCGTTACCCAATGCATTGGAGAGATATATCGGGCTCACCCACCCTTATTTTATCACGGAACCACCCTTCTTAATAACAATTCCCAAGAACCATATCATATCGTATCACATAAAACATGCATAAAGGAAACATAACATTTCCATATTTCAATCACAAGATATAAATACAACACATTGATATTATAAAAAAATAATGAAAACCATTTTCAATACCAAAATCAATGAAATGTAAAAGATGGTATTTATTTTTTCATTTAAAAAAGTTATGGCTTGTAGGGGAAGCCGAAACTCAAATAATGGTCATGGCAGTGGAGAAGTCGTTGTCGCCGCATACGTACGGCAAAAAACATTCCTTATGACATTTAGTAAAACGATTTTATAAAAAATATTCCTTATGAATAAATGTAATATTCAAAGGAGTTTATACACCGTATAAATTAATGTTCTATATAAATCAAAATATGACTCAATGAAAGGATATTGAGATGAAGCCCCATACCTCGGGTCCGACATGACTTGATCGTTCGTTAACCTCATAAATAATAAACGTGAGTTAATTTATTATTTCTTAAGAACCTTTTTCAAGTTCATTGTTCCTTATACATCACTTATTACCATGTTATGAACACTATGTAATTATTTGAGTTAATAATGGTCGTTTTGTCAATCATTGGTACTTGAGTCAAAAATAAACTATTTATAATTACAAGTTGTTCATGTGGTAAAATATCAATTATATCCAGAATTATATTCATGATGTAGATATCATATATATCCAGTATATACATTCATTTATAATATTATATAACATTTAGAGGTAAAAAATGAAATGCACCGTTCATGGAGACGGTTAGTCGTACGTATGCATAAACACTTCTTTCATTTCTATTTCATATTTTATGGATTGGAATCATAATGATATAAAGGTATCTTATAATTCAAGCATAATATCATATATAATATCATTAAATCCATCCTTTATACGTCCCACATATGGCATTAACGAATCAAATCACTTTGAGGGGCGGTAGTGTTCACTTCCTAAAATGAAGATACCGCGTTTAATGATAATGGAAACCATAAAGGTATGACATAAGTGTTAAAATAAATAATATTAAAGAAAACATAAACATATTATATATCATATATAAATATAGTGACATCTTAATGGCCACCTTTGAAGGTGTTATAAGAATATTGAACAATCATCGTTTCGTAAGGAAGATATTCGCCATCCACAAAAACAGTATTCTCTTTGACCATTAGATGTAGGTGTGTGTAAGTGTAGCTTGAATAATTCTTATAAAAACATCCTAGTATATATAATATACTGGTTCTGGTACAATATAAATGAATAAAAAGATAATAGGGGGTTGGAGAAGCAAAATAAAATAAAAGAACATTAGAGAAGTCTTTAACTTTAAATCAGGTAACGCCCTTTGGTTTGAACAAAAGGGGTTTCTTAAAGAGATTCCTGCCTATGTTAAGGACTCTAGAATGAATAGAGGGCTGTGGAGAGATAAAATGAGCAGAGAATTTCAGAGAAAATGGCTTGAGAAGTGTGGGTAAGGAGGTTGAGTTGGGGTCCATTTATAAGAGGTGAGGAGGGGCACTCTTGGAATGTTATAAAAGGTTACTTTATTTTGAAATGTGTTTCGGATTTTAATGGTCCCAAATTGATATAGTTCGAGGATAAGGTAATAAGGGTTATAAATATACTCATCCAATGGGTATTTGACATGTTCATGTCTTAGATTTTACATTATCATTTCATTTTATTTAAATCTTTCATTAATGAGGTAATCACTGCATCATCATGATGTCATAAATAAATTAATTTATTTAATGTCTAAAAATTAGTAAAAAAATACAATGATGTAGGAAATCTTTTTATATTTTAAATGACTATTTATAGTACAATATATATTTTATTTAGACAAAATTAAAAATGTTTTACTCGGGTGATACATTCTTTAGTGATATTCTCCTTTCTTTAAAAATAAAATGTTAAAGTGTCACTTTCACCCAAAAGTGATTCCATGGGGTCCCTAAGTTTGGAACAAGGCATCCCATGGCCGTCCATGAAACAACCAGTAGAATTAGGACACATGTTGGGGTCATTTTTTATTATTATGATATTATTTTATTATCCTTAACTACCCGATTACTAATTAATCTAGATAATTAAAGATAATTACCGTCGTTACTATTCATAATGCTAAAAAACAAAAAAAAAACTTAATTACATAATTTGTACCTAATTATTACAAATTTTGAATCAATTTTACCAAATTCCATAAACATATTAATTTCAATAATTAATTTAAAAATAATTCTCTTTGTCAAAACAAATAGCGGGTTTTTTTTTGAAACAATATCTATGAAAAGTTTGGCACTTGTTTATGCCCAATTCCAATGTGAATTTAATTATAATGAACACCATTGGATTAAATGGTAAAAATATATTCTAATTAAACTTTAAAACCTATTAAAAATATAATCTATCCATATAATTAAATTAGATGAAAAAGTAGTTTTGATGTAAAATGCAGTATTTTTCACTATTCATTAAAAAATTAACATTGTCAGAGAAATAAAAATATTATCCAATGTAAATTTCAATGTCCCAATCATTAAGAATAAGTTTATTTTGACATATATAGCTTATAAAATTGTCATAGGTTTTATTTAAAAATGCTTTTCCATTAAAATACAGTAAAACAATCTTTTAAAAATATTATTGTATCCCATGATAATGATTGGATTTATTCTCATTTTAAGCCTATAAAACACTATCTAATTCATAAATAGACATAGACAAGAATATATATTATTCATTACTTAGTTGGGATGTTACATCCTTCCCCCCTTATGAAAATTTCATCCCCACAATTTATTTACTTATCGAATAACTGAGGGTATTTATCCCTCGTTCAATTTTTAGATTCCCATGTTGCCTCTTCACTCATGTGGTTTTTCCACAAAACCTTTATTTGATGAATCAACTTATTACATAACACTTTCTCCATGTGGTCAACAATCTGGACCGGTTGTTCCTCATAAGATAGGTTCTCTTCCAGCTCTACTAACTCAGGACTCAAAACATGAGATGGATCTGGCATTTACTTCCTTAACATTGAAACATGAAAAAAAAATTATGTACCTGAGATAAAAATGTAGGTAAAGCCACTTGGTATGAAACTGATCCAACTCTCTCGATAATTTCATATGGTCTACTGAACCTTGGACTCAGCTTTGGTTTCTTACCAAATCGCATAACACTTTTCCAGGGTGAAAATTTGAGGAAGACGTGATCTCCTACCTCAAAAGAGAGATCCTTCCTCATGTTGTCCGCATAACATTTCTTCATGCTCTGATCTATTCTCATGTGTTTCTGTATCATCTAAACTTTTTCTGCCAACTCTTCTACCAATTCTGGTCCCATCAACTCCCTTTCACCTACATCATCCCTTGAAACTGGAGTTTGACACCGCTTCCCATATAATTCCTCAAATGGTGCCATCTGTATACTGGAATGAAAATTGTTATTATAAGAAAACTCAACCAATGAATGATGTTGGTCCCAAATTCCATGATAATCCATCGAACAAGCACATCGCATATCCTCCAAAGTCCGAATCATTCATTCTGACTACCCATCTGATTGATGATGAAAAGCTGTACTAAAATTTAATTCAGTACCCAATGACTTCTAAAGGCCTTTCCAAATGTTAGAAGTAAACCTGGGATCATGATCAGATACAATGGAGATACTAACTCCACGTAACATGACTAATACTATAATATACAAACGGGAATGTTTATCTAGGGAAAAAAGTATCTCGTATAGAAAGGAAATGAGCAGATTTAGTCAAGCGATCAACAATAACCCAAATTTCATTATTACCCCAAGATGTATTTGGAAATCCCACAATGAAGTCCATTGATATATTCTCCCATTTCCACTCTGGCACTCGTAAAAGCTGAAGAATCCATTTCGGTAACTGCCGATCTACATTAACCTGTTCAAAAGTAAAAAACTTTGCAGTAAAATCAGCAATATCTCATTTCATTCCGTCCAACCAGTATTACTCCAGAAGATCCCTATTCATCTTAGTACTTCCAGGATGAAATGAAAACTGAGAACTATGAGCATCACATAACAACTATATCTTCAACTGTGAATCCCAAGGCACACACAATCTCTTCCCAAATCTCAAAACACAATCATTATCAATGTTGAATTCTGGAAACTTACCCTTCTGAACCATCTCTACATTTTTATGCAACTCACTGTCTTGCTTTTGTGCTTGCTAAATTCTATCTGATAGAGATGATTTCACTGAAACCTGAAACAAAAAAGAATGACATATTGCACCAACTACTTCTATTCCAATGTTCATCAAATCCTTAACTAAAGGATCACATTCCAAACACAACATTGGTAATGAAACATTACTTTTTCGACTCAAAGCATCATCCACTTTATTTGATTTTCCTGGATGTTAATGAATTGTACAATCATAATCCTTGATTAACTCTAGACATATCCTCTATCTCATGTTCAATTATTTTTGAGTGAATATATACTTTAAAATATTGTGATCAGTATATATTTGACACTTTACAACATACAAATGATGCCTCCAAATTTTAAAGCGAAAACAGCAACAGCTAATTCCAAATCATGTGTAGGGTTATATCCCTCATGAGTTTTCAACTAACGTGAAGCATAAGCAATTACCTGATCATTCTGTATTAGGACGCAACCAAGTCCTTCAATAAAGAATCACAGTAGATAACAAACTCCCCATTCCTGGAAGGTAGTGCCAAAACTAGAGCATTAACTAATCTTCTTTTCAGTTCCTGAAAACAATCATCACATTATTTTGTCCAGATAAACATAACACCCTTCCAAGTTAGCTTAGTCATTGGACTAGATAACTGGGAAAAATTTCTAACAAAACTTCTGTAATAGCCTGAAAACCCAAGAAAACTACGAATCTCAGTTACATTTGTGGGTCTTGGTCATTCTTCCACAACCTTTGTTTTTTAGGATCAACAGTTATCCCATATTTAGAAACAGTGTGACCAAAGAAAGAAATTTGTTGCAACAAAAACTCACAAATGATGAATTTACCATACAATTTAATTTATTTTATGGTTTTCAACATAACCCTTAAATGTCTTTCATGATCCTTTTTACTTTTAGAAAACACCAAAATATCATCAATGGAAACAACCAAAAACTTATCCAAGAACTCATGGAAAATTCTATTCATAAGGTCCTTGAATACAGCAGGAGCATTGGTTAGACCAAAAGTCATAACTAAAAATTCATAATGGCCATATATTTTACGAAACACAGTTTTAGAAATATCTGCTTCCTTTACCTTCAGCTGATGGTACCCCGATCTTAGGCCAATCTTTGAAAAAAATTGTGCTCCATGGAGCTGATCAAATAAATAATCGATATGAGTAAAATGATATTTGTTCTTAACAATGATGTTATTCAAGGATATATAATCAATGGAAAGTCTCATAGAATAATATTTCTTTTTAACAAATCAGACAGGAGAACCCCATGGTGATGTGCTAGGTCGAATGAAACCATTCTCTAATAAATCTTGCAATTGCTACTTCAACTCTAAAAGTTCAATTTGAGCCATTCGAGAAGGGGGTTTTGAAATTGGATTAGCATCAGGAACTATGTCAATAGTAAACTCAACTTCTCGATCTGGTATTATTCCAGGAAACTCATTAGGAAAAATATCAGGATACACATTTACCGCTGGCACATCATTAATCGGAATAGTTCACTTGTTTTCAACAATATGTACAAGGTAACATTCATTTCCATATTTTACATTATTCTCGGCCTCTTCATATGTTATTAACAGAAAGGGTTAATTCTTGTGCACAAACGGAAAGTATTTATGAAATGAAACTTCTTTAGCTCTACTGTTAATATTAGCATGGTAAATAGAGAGCCAATCCATAACCAGGATAACATCAAACTCCACTACAGGTAAAACAATAAGGTTATTATGTTGGTTCTTTCAACAGATAAGGATAGGAAGATTCTTATAAATTCTTTTTTTCCGCAACATTTCCCCCAGGTGTTTTTACAACATGTTCATCAGTCGTTTCTTGATATGTAATTTCCAATTTACAAGAAAATGTTTTAGAGATGAAAGAATGTGTATACCCTGAATCAAAAAACACACTGGAAGAATCTGAAAAAACAAAGTACCTGATACCACTTCATATGATGGCCCAACATCAGCTGAAGTAGTTTCAAAGGATTTCACCACCCCATTCTGCTTGTAGTCTAGCTGCTTCCCATCACTCATGCTCTTTTTCGGACACTCGTTTGCATTGTGACCCATCTCATTGCACTTAAAACATTTCACTATTGGTAAATCAAATTTGGTCTTACCATAACCTCGATCTTTTTCAGTTAAATAATGAGACTTATGTCCCATTTTACCACATCGGTAGCAATTTCCAGAATTCAGAAGACATTCCCCAGCATGACTTTTACCACAATTATGAAAAACTGGAAACTTAGTTTTCTTACCATCATACCTTTTTGAATAATTCTTCCCTTTCTCCTACCACCTCAGTCTCTTCTTTTGTTTTTTCTTATAGAACACTTTATCATCGGAAAACTCTATTTCCACCTTCTCAGCACATCGAACAAGCTTTTCATAACTTTTGAACTCACGAGAAGCCAATGCCCTTCGATATTTTGGCTTTAATCCTCGGTAAAAACGATTGATTTTACTATCAAGGTCTCAGAAAAATTTTGGAACATACCTTGCCAATCAAGTGAACCTCTCTTCATAATCAGCCACTGAGTCGTCCTCTTGCCTCAATTACAAGAATTTTTTTTCCATACTAAGTCAAACTGCCTTAGGAAAATACTTCCAAGAAACATACCTTTGAATTCATCCTAGTAGAGAGCATCAATCTCATAAGTGTCCTTGATATTTTTAACCATATACCACCACTAATCTGTTTCACCATCCAAATGGTAAATAACAAGACTAACCTTTTGATTTTCTGAACACCCCATGACATCAAAAATCTTTTATAGTGATTTAATCCACCCTTCAGATAGCACATGGTCAGATGATCCTCTGAATGATGGGGGTTGTTGCCTCTTGAAATGTTCCACCACTGACATGTTCCTCTACGGTTGATCTGGCTGATCTCGTGTACGGATACCACCACCATATATCGCTTGAGTCAACTGTGCCATTACTGCAACAAACTATTCAGTTCTAATTCCGATCATCTTAGGATGCTGATTTGGAAGGTCATTTCCTTCTGTATTCCTTCCTAGCACTGCTTCCCTATTTCCTCTGTAGAAAACAATTCTGAACAAACATGTCTTAGATAAAGCAACATAATAATCTTGAAATACTATATCATTTTAATTTGACCATAAAAAAAATATTTTTAGATAATCATTTAATATAATTCTAACTCCTAAAGTTATCTAAAACGATTTCTGATACCATCTATAAGGCCCCAGCCTTAAACATTACTTAATCTTGAGTTATTTCAAGAATACATGTTGATTATATTTTCAGTTTTAGTGTTTTTGAAAATTAGATCATAAATCATAATTTACATTCCATATTTAAACCAAGTGGTTACATAAAAGATAGTATTCATTTTTTCCCATCAACGGAAACATATTTAAAACAAAACATGGTTTTTTTTCATGAAACTTACTTGATACTATCATCACATTATGTACATTTCCCTTGACCTATGAAAAAAATTTCAAAAAAATGGGATGAGCATTAAAATATCAGTAAGGGATATAAAAATACAGAAAGGAAACATTAGTACATGTATACATAAGAATCAATGAAATCATAATCTACTAAAAAAATATAAGCATGTTAATATAACACATGAAATCATAAGAATTATGAATAACTCATAGAAATCATACGACATAACGGCAACTTGAGGCATTCATAACATTCTTACGTAGGGAGTAACCCTCATGGTTACCTTTTGAATACCCATCACAATATATTCCCTAAATGTCTTCGGAAGAACCTTAATGTTTAACCCCTTCGCGTTAACCAATGCATTGGAGATCTATATCGGGCTCAACCTCCCTTAGTTTAACATGGAACCACCCGTCTTCATAACAATTCCCATGAACCATAACATAATCGTATCACATAAAACATGCATAAAAGAAACATAACATTTCCACATTTCAATCCCAAGATATCAATACAAAACATTGATATAATAAAAAAATTATGAAAACCATTTTCAATACCAAAATAAAATTATAGTAAAACATGGTATTTATTTTTCATTAAAAAAGTTATGGCTTGTAGAGGAAGCTAAAACTCAAATAATGGTCACAGTGGTGGAGAAGTCATTATCGCCGCATACGTATGAAAAATAAACATTTATTTTGTCATTTAGTAAAACGTTTCATATAAAAAATATTCCTTTTGAATAGATGTAAAAGTCAAAGGGGTTTATACAGCATATAAAAGAATGTTGTGTATAAAATAAAATATGCCTCAATGAAAGGAGATTGAGACGAAGTCCCAAACCTCGGGTCTGACTTGACTTGATCGTTCTTTAACCTCCTGAATAATAAACATGAGTTAATTTCTACATGATTAAAAACCTTTTTCATGTTCATTGTTCCTTTTATATCACTTATTTCCATGTTATAATCACTATTTAATTATTTAAGTTAATAATGGTCTTTTTTTCGATCACTGGTACTTCAGTGAAAAATAAACTCTATAATTACAAGTTGTTCATGTGGTAAAATATCCATTATATCCAGAATTATATTCATGATTTAGATATAATATATATCATATATGTCCAGTATATACATGCATTTATAATATTACATAACATTTAGAGGTTAGAAATGAAATGCACTATTCATGGAGACTGTAAGCCGTACATACGCATGAACGCTACTTTCATTTCTATTTAATATTTTATCGAATGGAATCATAATGATATAAAGGTATATTATAATTATTGTCTAATATAATATATAATATAATTAACTCCATCATTTATATGTCCCACATATGGCATTAACGAATCAAATCACTTTGAGGGGGATGTAGTCCGTACTTCCTAAAATGAAGATATCACATTTACCCATAATGGAAACCGTAATGGAATGCCATAAATGTAAAAATATAGAAGCTTAAGGAAAACATAAACATATTATATATCATATATAAATATAGTGACATCTTAATGGCCACCTTTGAAGGTGTTATAATAATATTGAACAATCATCATTTCTTGAGGCAGAAATTCACCATCCACGGAAATAGTGTGCTATTTAACCATTAGATGCAGGTGTGTGTAAGTGTAGATCTAATAATTCTTATACAAGTATCCTATAATATTGAAGATACTGGTTTTTTACAAAATAAATGAATAAAAATAGTTTTGTGGGTTGGGGAAGCAAAATAAAACAAAAGAACATTAGAGAAGTCTTTGCCTTTAAATCGGGTAACTCTCTTTGGTTTGAACCAAAAGGGTTTCTTAAAAAGCTTCCTGCATATAGTAAGGCTTCTAGGATGAATAGAGGGATGTGGAGAGATAAAATGAGCAGATATTGGCTGAGCCAATGGCTTGAGATGTGTGGGTAATGAGGTAGAGGTGGGGGCCTTTTATAATAGGAGAGGATGGGAACTCTTGGAATGTTATAAAATGTTACTTTATATTGAAATGTGTTTCGGATTTTAATGGTCCCACATTGATATATTTCAAGTATACGGTGATAAGGGTTCGAACTATACTCATAAAATGGGTCTTTGACAAGTTTAAGTATTATATTTTACATTATCTTTTCATTTTATGTAAATCGATCATTAATGAGGTAATCTCTACATTATCATGATGTCATAAATAAATAAATTTATTTAATGTATAAAAATTATAAACAAAATACTACGATGTAGGAAATCTTTTTAGCTTTCCCATGGTCGTCCATGACACATCCAGTATAATTAGGACACATTTTGAGTTAAATTTTTATTATTATGATATTATTTTATTATCCTTAACTACCCGATTAATAATTAATCAATATAATTAAAGATAATTACCGTTGTTACTATTCATAATGTTAAAAAACAAAAGAGTCTTAATTTAATAAATTGGACCTTCTGATTCCAAATATGGAATCCATTTTACCAAATTACAATCATATAAATTTCAATAATGAATTTAAATCTAATTCCCGGTGTCAAAACAAATATCGGGTTTTTTTGAAACAATATCTATGAAAAGTTTGGCACTTGTTTATGCCCGATTCCAAATTGAAATTAATTCTAATGAATAAAATTGGATTAAATGGTAAAAATATATTGTAATTAAACTTTAAAACTAACTAAAAATATAATCTAACCATATAATTAAATTATATGAAAAGAAGATTTGATGTAAAATGCAGTATTTTTCACTATTCATTTAAAAAAATAAACATTGTCAGAATAATACCAAAAAATTATCCAATGTAAATTTCAATGTCCCAATAATAAAGAATAAGTTTATTTTGAAAATTAGAGATTATAAAATTGTAAAAAGTTTTATTTAAAAATGGTTTTCCATCAAAAAGCAGTAAAACAATCTTTTAAAAATATTAGTGTATTCCATGCTTACGATTGGATTTATTATCATTTTAAGCCTCTAAAACACTATCTAATTCATAAATAGACATAGATAAGAATATATATTATTCATTACTTACTTGGTATGTTACAATAATTTCCCTTAAAATGATTTATCTTCTATTGAAAATATAAAATGTGTATTATGTATGTTTTTGGATCTCCCAAACTAATAAAATTATTTTTCATTTTGAATTTATGAACTATTATATATTCCAAATTTTTTAAGAAGAAACTGGATTAGTGTTACTATTTTTTATCATTGTTTTTTTCTTCAATGAACATTCAGTATAATCCTCGTTAAGTAGATTATAAAAATCATTTATTTGGAATCATAAAAGCATAGTATGAATTAAATATATGAATAGTTTAAAATACTAGAATTTTTATAATAAATAAATTATGAATTTTCAGGTAAAATTACTCCATATCAAGATACTATATTTAGTTGTGGTTTTTAATCATATTCATCAATGGGTCATGAAACCCAAAATATTAGTCTACTATATCATCACTATTGTTATGGTTAATGGTTAATGGACCCATTTAGTGCACTAAATTCGACTATCCTATTATATTTTCTATAGATTTTCATCATTTTCATTCCAAATTATTATGAAGGATTCAAAAATAAAGACATCCCAAAAAAATTCATATGATTCTGTGATTTATAATGCCTAAAATTTCAATTTATTTTAAGTGTTGTACAATATATATAATTATACATTGTGGATTTTAATTAATTGTTTTAAGGGATAATCTAGTATATGAAATTTCTTATAAATTGTTCCTCAAATATATAATGATACATATAATCATGGAAAAAATCACGATATCCCTACATTAAATCAAATACATAATATATTAGAACAGACCAGTTCATAGCTATACTAGGGAATATTTATAATGTATAAAAAAATATTAATGCATAAATTTAAGAACATATTGTTACAATGTTTGATTATACAATTTTTGATTTCTATATATAATATCAGTACTAAAAATTAAGTGGATTACTAATCCATTTGTAGATGAAAAACAGATTATGTCCCTTGATATTATATTTATGGCGGTGGGATGGGACTGGAAGAAAAATTGTACACTTTTACTATATTGTACAAAATTTGAGTCTAGACAATTTTCGTCATTAATTCATAAAATTATACGGTATGATTTAATAGAACACATGTAATGAAATGAAGAGATTGAATAATCCTTCAAAAATAATTCCCACATGAGAAACCAACATAAATTAAAATAATTATTCTTGGAATAATTCTAAAGGATTAATAAAGAGTAGATAAGTATGAGGATATTCATACAAACCCAAACAGGTTTGACATGGATTAAATATTAAATAAATATTTCACAATTAATCATTTCATAAATGGTCTTAATACATGTATTGAAATGGAACTGGTTTCTATTTTTTTATCATGTGATGAGATAGTTCTATTTTCCATCAAAATAATGATTTCATTTTATAGATGAAATATATTACATGGTAATGAATATAAGAAGTGGAATAATTGGGAAAATGGATAAGAGTAGTATGTGATATAATGAATTTCCCAAATTTGATAATTGTGGAAAGAAACACCTTGGTACATAGTGTAAGGTATTGACTGTTTTCTCCATGGGTTGAGAAAACTTCGACTAAGAACATGACTTCATGATTAAAACTAAAACTTTTAATATTTTGAGTCTCAACATTATTGATGTGGAAAACTATGAAAATAAATTCTCGTGGTGTAAATTGAATTAAAATTTGAGGAAGCTACTCGATCATTGTAAAACATATGTTATGACTATAGCTAAAGTTGATTGATTATAATGATTTTGTATTTCGATTATGGATTCATTTATGGAGGTATTTAATCGCTCATATTCATTGTATAAGAATTAATAACTGTACAATTATTTTACTTATAAGGTATTTTAATCTGTATGTTGAAGAACATTTTGAATTGTGAATGAAGAAATAAAGTAATACAGTTGTAAGCCAATATTTTTTAATAACACATGATTAACGAAAATATTACACTTAAAATATACCAAAGATTGAGTTATTATTTATTTGGATAAAGAGAATATATAAAGTAATGAAGTAAATATTATAATAACTATGAAATTGGATGTAAAATGTGATTTATGTTTATGTGGTTTAGGTTATTATTGATTTATTCTAGGGAATTAATTGACGTGAATAAAATATATTAATAAACTATACCATTATTTAAAGAATGACGTGGTAGATAATTTTTGGAAGAATACTTTTTTCATTAAGGAATTAATATAATTAAATTATTTACCCAATTTTTGGATAATATATAAACAATGAATTCAAATATTGTGTATGTGAAATTATGTGTTAGATTATATTTTATAGGGATGAATGTATTACTGAAAATTTCATTTTTATGGGTTTCAAATATTCTTAGAAACACATTGGAGATTCATAAGTTTTTAAAACAATATGTATAATGATTAATTTTGAAATCTATTATACACTCCATATTATTTGGATGAATTTGGTGAATAAAAACAAATATTCCTATAACATATTAACATGAAAGGGACAAAGGTAAAAAAATTGATCAATTTATGAAAAATAATTATACCAATGATTGAAAGGTAGATTCGAAATTTCCATTTGGAGATCATGATTTTGTCATTGAATCGCGAGGGAAGGGTTTCATAAAATTTTGTATGATGTGAAATTAAATCCCCAGGTAATCCATAACCTTAAAAATATTGGAAATTATTGTATTAGTGGATTTTTGATTGGAAATTTGTGAAAAACCCACTAATATGAATTAAGTGTTCAATATATCGTGATTAAATAATTAATTCATAGACCCCGCACATGTTATTACATTAGAATTTAAAGAATTGAATACCTATCTTTCTTACTGTGAAGTGACCATCATGATTCATGATACAAAAGAAAATGTATTTAATAATCAGGTGACTTTATTAAAAATGTTAATTAGGGGAAGTAATAAAAAAGAGTAGGAAACATGAGAACACAATGAATTTTTAAAGAATAACAATACAAATTTTTATAATTTAATATCTATATAATTTAAATGATGATTTATTGTGGAGGAAATATTATAACACCCTGAGCCATTATAATATATTTCATTGTAAATATATTCAATCTCATCGACAGGTTTTGAACTAAGCACCCTAGAGAACCAATTATAGATTCTAAGGATTATATTTTCATAAAAACAATAATGTAAATAAAATTTTATATTTTAATAGCCCAGATTTATAATTTCATAGAATGAATATATATTTGGAGCATATATAGAAAAAACAAACCAAGAATTGTTTATTTAAATGACATTTTGAAATAAAATATTGTGAAGACTAAACAAATATAGCATTTAATATTTTTATATTTTTTAAACAACAGGGTAACAATGTTTATAATTAATAATTCATGAACAATCCATTTCAAAAAAATCATATCAATAAATAGAAGTGAAAATATTAATTTTCATAAAATGTTTTCTAATTGGAATCTATTTTTGTTTAAAAAAGAATAATGTTTTTCTAATTTAGATAAATAAAAAAAATTATTATTCAATATTTTCATTAAATAGATATATTATATATTTAAATATTCTATATTAAATATATCCATACATTGTTAATATTCATATATCTTATAAATTATAATATTATACATGAAAATGGATTTTGTGAAAATTCTTTTTTCAACATTCTTCTTGGGGTTAATTTATTCGGAAAATATAAAATATTTTTAGTAGAATGTGATAAAATTTATTTCATATTTTACATAATCATATTTATTGTATTTTAATATGTTTAAATAATTCTTATTCATAAATATTAGTTACAATACTAATAAATTTATTATTTCATTTATAACCTATCAATAAAAATCCCATTACTCATCATAAAAGGGATTTTATTTCCCAAAGACAAGCCCTAGGTTCCATAAGAGGATATCCAAAGGAGGTTTCATTAAGATAATTTAATCATCATAATGATATAATTTATTTATCATTCATCTTTTACAATGATAAAATATTTATCAACATGATTAATATAAAAAACAATATCTAAAACATATTTACTTGTTATTTTGTTCAAGGA
Source organism: Viscum album (assembly GCA_963277665.1). Classification (NCBI taxonomy): domain Eukaryota; kingdom Viridiplantae; phylum Streptophyta; class Magnoliopsida; order Santalales; family Viscaceae; genus Viscum; species Viscum album. The sequence continues at coordinate 801,119,184 of OY728119.1, read as the reverse complement.
ATAATATTTATCTATCTCCATATCCATAAATTCTTAAATAAATACATTTCACTTTTGAATAGAAGAATACCACCTAACAAACAAATATACATATTTCTCTATAAAAACCCCACATGGAAAGTCAAAATGATGAAAATGATAGATATATCTGACATATATGAAACATACGAGTCCTGTAAAATAAAATATCCTCAAATTGAATAACCTTTAACCCATTAATTAAATGATATCATAGCTTATTCATATATATTACCTACCATATCCATGAATACCAATGATTACATATTTTTTGAAAAATTTATTATTGGTTATATAAATGTATATAAATATTTAATAGTATATTAAAAACATTAATATCATTAAGGTGATTGTAGAACAATATTCTATATAAATTAAATGGTTCATTCATAAAACAATGTTTTATCTATTCACACTTATGTCGTCTATATACTTCAATAATGATGTATTTAACAAGAATACGTATTTATTAGTTATTTCAATATTTAAATTCATGTACAATCTTGAATAGGCCCTAGTTTTAATTGTACTAATTAAGCAATTGTTTATTCAACAGTCACTCTTTCTATTGAGATTAAAATTTTTCTCAATAAATAAATCTATTCTTTAATCTCTCATAAGAACCTGTAAATAACTAATCCCTGGTAAATGTTTGGGGTTTCTATATTTTATTGCATCTTTTATTTTCTTTGGTACATAACTCGGGAAATGAATTGTTTAACAAAAACCCAATTACATTTATCTTCAAATGATTTATATTTTCCTTCCATTTACATGTTTTCAAAAATTGTATTAAAACCCGTATTTTATATTCTCAAAATATTTTTCTTAGTTAATTAATTTTATATTTTAATTTTAAAAAGGTTTTTAAATGAATATTTTAATTATTTCAAAAAATTTAAGTTTTTAAAAAAACAAAATGAATAATCAAATTTTTTAGTTTTTTTGCTGATAACGTGCTTCCCTGTCATCATAAATTTTTAATGAAATGTAGCTACATTAACTTGTTTTTCATGGTTTTACAAAAAAATAGAAATTATGAAATCTTATATAAATATTTTACATATGTCTCATTTTTCATTCCAATTATATAATTTTTCGAGGAAAAAATAATACAGTCTTGATAATCTAATGGTCTCCTATCATTTATTGATTTAGTTTATGATTGATAACAAATTAATTAAATAATCACATTATTGTGTATCATTTTTATTGTAAACTGCTTCTCAATAAAATATATATGTTCATTGTATCATGGATAGGATTATTTCATATACAATTTACTATATGAACATATATTTTTAGGTTTTAGTGTTATTTGTTTAACAAGTGAAATATTGATAAATCCAAATTATTTAATTATTTAATTTCTTTTTTAATATTTTTAATTGTATATAAATTAAATAGATCATTATATATATTTATCACTAATTATTTGGACATACCATGAAGGGAGCACCCAGAATTACAGAGCCTGTTAATTTATTAGTGGGTCCGATGAGGAAAACCAGTTGCCCAAAGTAAATATGATTTCATTAATACTTTTAAATATTATTTAATAATTTCATGATAGTATTTGTATCAGGATGCAAGAGATCATGATGTCCAATATTAATAATTAACTTCAATAATAATTTAGATATTATGATCCATGTGACTATTGAATTGATATTATTTGTGGATGCATTTACTGCTTATGAAGTTGATTAAATTTAATTTTTTATATTTATTTACCATTCCATATTGATTGTTCCTTATCCAATTTTTATATTCTTATTTTTGATTAAATTTCATGTGTTTTATGTAATATATGTTCCAAAATTTATTATAACATATTTATTCATGAGTTATTATACTATAAAACTTACTTTCTATGAATTTGATATAACATGTAACATTTCATTACCAAATTTAATGTATTCCACATACATTGGTTTGATGTAATATTAGTACAGTCTCAATTTTGTTTCATTTCTGTTGATTTTTTATAATTTTAGTAGTCTAAAGGGATATAAATGGATGGATCTTGGTTAGGGAAAGACATGTTTTTTTTCAAGAAAACTATGCACTCTTGTGATCTTCTAAAATGGGGAGCACGGTTTGTTCAATCCATGCAGTTATCCATCTGAAGTGTGTAAACACAAACAGTGAGGATTTTCTCAATTGCTACATAATTTCAAAAATTGTGTACCATAATTGTAGAAATTGTTATTTCTACTAATATGAGAACATAGTTATGGTTCATGGTTACACCTAATTGTACATACCCTTATGTAATAGAGTGGTTGTTTTTTTAATTCCCCATAAAATTAATAAATAAATCATAACCCCCCCCTTTAAAATTTCAAATCCCAGAAATGAAGCCTATATTATTTTCCATGGAAATGAATTCTATATAAATAAATTTTTGGCTCCATCAAACCCATATCATTGTATATCGAAGTGGCACTGATCTCAATAAAAAAATTCAAAGTATATTGACCTCATCTCATTTTTAATTACAATATATCCATTACTCTTAATTAGGGATAGAAGGATCTAATTTTATGTGATATATGCAGACTCGGTTTTCTAAATTTTGATTATTTTTTTGGATTCTAGGTTATCTTCACATTATTTCTTCTTTCGGGTTATACATTGTAGTTTTTTTTTTCATTATGATCCATTACTCTTAAATAAGGATTTTCGATAATTATTTTCAATTTAATTGAAACCATATAATTCATGAATGATTTGAATTTTTTTTTAAAATATTTATAAAAATGTATTTTTTTTATGAATTGATATTTGATTTTATAATGGGAAAGTAAATTATAAAGAAAACTAATTTCAACAGAATTGAATTTATTTTTGTATTTATGAAAAGAAGGTTAATTTATTTGAAATATTTTTTAGGATGTTACAAGATATTTATCTTGATTAAACATATTAAATTAAATGATAATATTTCTTGTCACAAAAAATATGAAACCCAATTATTTTGTTTATAATTTTTAAATTCATACAAAAAATTGAAATTAGAAAACTATAATTGAAAATAATATTAAATGATTTATTTTCAATTTTATGTGTTGATGGAATATTTTTAAAACATGTATTGCAAATATGTTGCACGTTAAAAAGGAAAATAATGATGTTCAGTTCCCTAAGGGAGTGTTACATAATGGAATACAATGGCTACTCAAATGGTGTACTGATTTTAGGGTGCACACATATATAAGGAAGTATTGATACTGTGAAGTGTGAGGAATTTGTTACCATGAAAATAAAGAACAGTGAGGCTCAATTTCACCAAACATTATTAACATGGTTTCAATTTAGATGAATACAATTTGTTATACTATTCTATTCATTTCAACTATTTTAAATAAAATATTTGAAATAAAATGATCATTCAATATTATTTATAAGATATTATGATATGTCTACAATCAATTTGACGTAGTGCATGTCTTAATTTGAAATATGATAATGTAATTCCCTTATTTTTGATTAATCAGATATATTCACTTTTTGATTTTTTTGATAATGGTTAATAAAAACATGAAAAGGTTCTACTCAGGTTTACCTATAACACCTAGTTTTTTTCTTTCGGTTTTTCTATTATTAATTAAGATATGCATGAGAAAATGGAATTTTCCACATAGTGGTTGGGGTCATTCATGATCCATTATATTGAGGGGTAATGATGGTTATTGGTGGAGTTTGTTTCCATTTGATACATAATATATTTTGATACCTCTATTTGGTTCATCTTTTCACTCTAGGATAAAGTTACTTTGGTATGATTAACTATCTCTTTAGTACCATTTTAATTCTTTGATTTCTAGGATATACTCCTTAGAGTGCATTATGTATTCTCTCTTAAATATTTCATATTTTACTGTTTTTTGGACAATTGTTTACATAGTTATTCTTGTATAATGAGAAATCATAGTATCCAACCTAAAGGGATCTAGAATTACCTTTGTGATATGTTATGGTGAGAGTACGTGATAGTTTAATAGGTTATCCAAAGTATGTAATTTTCTAGTTTTATCCGTGGATTTTCATTTGTATTTCCTTGTTGTATTTATGTAGCAAAAGATGTATTTATAGTACATGGGTGGTAGCTTCATGTGAGTTCATTTTTATCCCTTCTTGTAACATCCAAATCCTATTAAGTTGAACTGTGATATGTTTAATTTAGAAGGTTCTATAAGAATGTGGTCGTAATCGATAGTGATTTAAAATAATAATGAATACATAGAATAGAATGGATTTATAGTTTTTTTCATTGGTCAATTATATCTAGAATATATTCTCTATGTAAAATATATGGATATTATCAGACTCTATAACAGTGACATGATTTTTACCTAGTATGAAAACTGATTTTCTATGTATGGTTATTTTTATCAAATGGGAATTAATAATGAGAATATTAATACTTGTGGACATAAGAGGGGTATCCCAATAAACATTGGATATTAGTTTTTTCATCATATATTTGGCCTCTAATTTTGATATTCTAAATATAGTATTTATTTTGAGCATGAAATTTATTGAATTTAGTGGTTAAAGAGAGCCACATTTTATCCCAATGAAAATTCCTTGTATTCTTTAAAATACAATAGGATATGTGAAGTGTCTCTTGATGTTCCACTATAAGAGGTGTATTCTATAGCTTCTATAGTTCCTATAATAGTCCCTCTAACTTGAATCATTTGTGTAGATTTTGGTAAATTATAATAGGTTTTTCCTGAGGTAGCCCATATCATTAGATTGTGTGTTCATTAAGCCCACCTAAGGAAATTTTTCAATATATTTATGCTTCTCATTGTTGAATGTGATCATCATCACATAAAATTATTATGGTGACCTCACCAACTGAAAAATCTAATTTTTCTTCCACATTCTTCATGATCAACATTTCATCACATTGTGTAGCAGTCTATATTAGATATTGATATAGATATTACAACTATGAGAGGTACCATCAATCGAGATTCATTATTTTATATTAAATTATAATTTATTGGTGTATATAAATACTTTATATAGACTTTTATAGTGATACTTCACTATCTTCATATACTGAATCTGTAATATATGGTGAATGTTACAACTCCCCTTAGAATTAAGATAAGGAAGGGTCTTTATTTTCCCTCACGTGTCTTCTCTTTTTCAAAGCATCAACTCTTGAAACATTTTTGGTTAATGACATGAATATTAATGACTCCATAATTGAAATGGATTAGATAATTTCTAATAAGGACTAAAATGTATGTTATCATTGATGGGTCTCTTTTACTACCACTTATAGGGTATATCATGCCACTAAATTATTATGGTAATAGAGGTAGAGTGAAAATGGAATATATTGACTGTGTATGGATTGCCCAAAACAAAATTGAGTTACAATAATGAAATAATATACATTATAAGGATTTAAGATCTATTTGATCATTTTAATGATAAAAATGGGTTCTTGATTATTTTTCTTCGATCTAGTAAAAAATAAATTATAATAAAATAATCAAATGTTTTGATGAATTTCATCATTAATGGGGATGGTCACTTTGGGTATCTTATTATTCCCTATGTTCTAAGAAATTTTAATGAAGTATTTAAGTGTATAACTAGACCTAAAAATTACATATTATAATGTTTTTTAACATGAATTCAAATCTATGATTTTTTGTGATTAGAGTTTTAGATAAATATGAGTAACTCTATCAATGTAACCCATATGATACAAATATAAACAAATACTCAATATCCATTTGATTCACCAATGAAAATCCTTTTAAAATAAAACATTATTTTTATTCAAGCTAAATCATTAAGACATTCATAATTACATATTATTTGTCCTTAAAAATCCTAATATCATTAAGAAACATTATAATTCCTTATATGTGAATAAAAATCCTAGTAAGGAATATAAATTCAATGGAAACTATTAGTTATGTATAAAAATTTAAGACTCATATAATGTTAACATTCATCATCAATGTGCATTAATAATATGAAATAAAATATATTCACATGTAAATAAAATAAAAACATTTCTCAATGAAAATCATTAAAACCCATTGCATGAAATTAAAACTACATTTATTTACTTAGAGAATCAAATAAATTTATACCTTCTAAAACCCATTAAATAGGAATAACCATAAGGATGAAATCCAATTAATCTATTATAGGATTCACCATAACTACCTATCCCACCCCATGTTATGATATAATAGAATTTCCCAGTTCTATCTGTGCCACACCATGATAACCAATATCGTGATTTTCCTGTGTTATTTGGGACACCACTTGTTAAGCTATAATGGGGATTCCCGGATCTATTTGGGTCACCCCATGTAAAATCAATATCAGGCTCACCCATTTCATGTAATTCTCAAGTGCCATATCATTTATAAAAAAATTTCATCATAAAACCCATTTAGAAAATAATTTAATACCATAAGAAAAAAGATTCTAATAACAGTACTATTTTCATTTACGAACCCATTTTCAATACCAATACACACAAATCATTGAAAACTCATTCTCAATAAAAAATGACCAAAATGAAAAATTGGTTTTTCATTTAGGTAAATATCAAATCCAACATTGAATATGAAAATAATAATGGTCATGATAGTACAAAATACATTGTCAATGTATACAATAAGAATAGATTTTTTTTTGTAATGTGAAAAAATGTATCATATAAAAACTTGTATAAATATTAATTTTTAAAAACATTGAAGGAAATTAAAAATGGAAATAAAATTTTGTTTATAATAGATTTATATCTATAGAAATAAATATATAAATTTATATCAATAATATTAACATGAAAAAAAGAGTTGATAATTAAATATTTTAAAATTCAAAGTTTCCCATAACACATAGAATAATTAATTAATTAATAGTATTTTTAAAAATTTTTATTCGATCATTATTGATTAAATATTGACAATATCATTCATATTAGTTTTATATAAACCTTATAGAAAAAAATTGTTTGTGGACTTATAAAATTCATCAATGAAAGGAAATTTAGATAAAATATCTTACAATGAGTCCAAATAATCAGAAATATACATTTTCTTCATGAATAATTAATGTTCATTAATTATTTACTTTATTTATATCATTTTAAAGGTTACTATTTGTTGCAACCCTCAGTTTGAAAACATTTAAATTTCATAAATTTTGAGGAATAGATAAGAATTATAGAGAAAGACGCCCAAATACTATTATTTGTATAGTTCCTTTAGAAACATGAAAAAATAAACACTTACATATATGTGAGAAAATTCATCTATAAGGCCCCGACCTTCATCCTTAATTAATATTGAGTTATTACAAGATTACACATCGAGGATATTTTTAGGATTAGAGTTTAAGATAATAAGATCATAAATCATGCATTACATTCCACATTTATACAAAGTGGTTACATAAAAGATATTATTCATTTTTCCCATCAACAAGAACATATTTAAAATAGAACATGGATTCTTTCTTGACACTTCTTTAACACTATGATCATATCATGTACCATTCCCTTGAACTATGAAAAACATTTCAAATACATGGGATGATCAAAAAAAGCTCAGTAAGGGTTATAAAAAGTATGGAAAGGAAACATGAGTACATATATACATATGAATGAAATCATACTTTACCTGTAAAACATATGCACTTTAAAATATCTCGTAAAATCATGAATAAATCCTAGAAATAATAAAACTGAAAGGTATCATGAGGCATTCATAACATTCTTACATAGGGAGTAACCCTCTTGGTAACGTTTGGAATACCCATCACAGTATATTCCCTAAATCTATTCGGAGAAAACTTAATTCTTAACTCCTTCGAGTTACCCAATGCATTGGAGAGCTATATCGGGCTCACCCACCCTTAGTTTTTCATGGAACCACCCGTCTTCATAATAATTCCCAAGAACCATAACATAATCGTATCACATAAAACATGCATAAAGGAAACATAACATTTCCACTTTTCAATCCCAAGATATCAATACAACACATTGATATAAAAACATTATGAAAACCATTTTCAATACCAAAATAAAAAAAATTAAAACATGGTATTTATTTTTCTTTTAAAAAAAGGTATGGATTGTATAGGAATCCGAAACTCAAATAATGGTCAGGACGACGGAGAAGTCATTGTTGCCGCATACGTACGACAAAAACATTCCCTTTTGTCGTTTAGTAAAACGCTTCGTATAAAAAAGATTAATTTTGGATAAACATTAAATACAAAGGGGGTTATACACCGTATAAAATAAGGTTGCGTATAAAACAAAATATGCCTCAATGAATGGAGATTGAGACGAAGTCCCTTACAAAGACAGTATCGTTGGATTAAGGATAAATCAATTACATAATTATGTGTGAAAAACTAATACACCAAATATAAGTGGATATTAAGTGTAAAAAAATCAGAGGTTATTCACACATATTCATATAACGACATATTCCAGGAGTAAAATCTTATCCCAATGAATCAAAATTGGGTTAAGAAGTTCCCTTGCAAAAAATTGACAGCCTAACGGTGTCACTAAAAAATTTAGAAAATGAGTTGATGAGAGATAAAAAGGGTATATAATCACTTGAAAATAAAATTTAAATCAATAAGGATATAGAATAACATATCCCAACATAATATAATGTGAATTAAAAGACATAACAAAAGATGTCTTTTAAAAAAATAGGTGGGTGAAAGGTTCCCTTACCGACATGGTTATCTTTCGATACATACACCCCGTGAAAGAAGGAAAATAAAAAATTGATGTAAATACTCATAAATGAAATTATATTACACAATGAGTAATATAATGGTAAGTACATACACAACTCAAAGTAAATTGTGTCAAATGTATCATAAATCTCACGGGAATAAAAGTGAGATGAAAAACCCCTTACGAAAACACGACAGCCCAACGGCGCCACTTAAAACAACCAAAATGGATTGATGAGAGAGAATAGGGTCTCTCATCATATGAACATAAAAATTACAGTAATATTAATATAAAATAACATCCCCCATCATAATAAAGATGAGCTTAAAAGTAATGACATAAAAGAGTTTACTTAAAAAGAAAGAGAGGGGTAAGATCCCTTACCTCAGGTCCGACATGACTCGATCGTTCTTTAACGTCCTGAATAATAAACTTGAGTTAATTTCTACATTATTATGAACCTTTTTCAAGTTAATTATTCCTTTTATATAACCTATTTCCATGTTATAAACATTATGTAATCATTTAAGTTAATGATGTTTGTTTTGACAATATTTGCTTCTTAAGTCGAAAGTGGACTTCTAACAATTACATGTTGTTCGTGTGGTCAAAGGTTCATTATATCCAGAATGATATTCATGATTTGGATATCATATATATCATATATATCCATAATATAAATTTATTTATAATAATACATAATCATTTAGAGATACGAAATGAAATGCACCGTTCATGGAAACGGTAAGTCGTACGTACGCATGAATGCTACATTCATTTCTATGTCATATTAATGGAGTTAAAATAAAATTATAGGTATGTATATTTTAATTCCAGATTTATATTCATCATTTATATGTAACATACATCATATATAATAATTTAAATACATCCTTTATACATCCCACATATGGAATTAACGAATCAAATCACTTTGAGGGGGAGGTAGTCCGCACTTCCAAAAATGAAATTATGGGGTTTACCCACAATGGAAACCATAAAGGTATTCCAAAAAAGAAAAATACAGAAGCTTAAGTAAAACATAAAAATATTATATATCATATATAAATACAGTGACACTTTAATGGACACCTTTGAAGGTGTTATATGAGTTTTGAACAATTATCGTTTCGTGAGGCAGAAATTCTCCATCCACAGAAACAGTAAGTTCATTAACCATTAGATGTAGGTGTGTGTAAGTGTAGCTAGAATTATTCTTATAAAAACATCATAGTATATTTATGATACTGGAGTTGTTACAAAAGAAATGAATAAAAAGAGTTTATGGTGTTGGATAAGCAAAATAAAACAAAAGAACACAAGTGAAGACATTACCTTAAAATCGGGTAACTCTCTTTGATTTGAGCTCAAAGGCTTCCTTGAGAAGACTTCTGACCAAAGTGAGGCTCCTAGGAGTAAGAGATGTATGTGGAGATGAAAAATGATCAGGGGTTGTCCGATCCAAAGTCTTTAGAGGTGTGGGTAATGTGGTAGAGGTGGGGGGCCTTTTATAAGAGGAGAGGAGGGGCACTCATGGAAAGTTACAAAATTTACTTTATTTTCAAATGAGTTTCGGATTTTTAAGGTCCCACATTGTTGTATTTCACAGATAAGGTGGTAAGGGTTGGAAATATACTCATACAATAGGTTTTTGACAAGTTTTAGTTATTTTTTTAACATTATCATTTCATTTTATTTAAATCCTTTTTTAATGAGGTAATCGCTGCATCATCATGATGTCATATATAATTTAATTTATTTAATGTCTAAAAAATATAAAAAAAATATCATGATGTAGGAAATATGTTTACATTTATAATGAATATTTATAGTTAAAAATATGACTGGTATATCCCCATTTAAAAATTATTTTAGTGAAACATCGCATTTTTGTGACATTTTTATTTTAACATTAAATAAAAAGTTATTTATGTCATTTTCCCACCAAAGTGGCTCCATGAGATCCCCAAGTTGACCCATGGATTTTATTGGTCGTCCATGACACATCCAATGAGGGTAGGACATGTTTCTAGGTCAGTTCATATTATTAAAACATTATTTTTACCTTAAATTATACTAATTACCTCTAATCGCGATAAAAAACATAATAGTTACTATTCACCAAAACATTTTTTAATCCCATTGAACCACATTTTAATTCTTAATGAAAACCATGTATGTCAGATTTTTTAAATTCAAAACACATAGGTGACAAAGATCCATTTAAACGAAAAATCAGTTTTTTAACTACCACTTAGTGGTTTCACTATTCATAAAAAATTGATGTTTTTCAGAAAAATACAAAAAATTCACCCTAAGCTATATTTGATATTCCAAACTCAAAAATGATTTCTATTTTACAAAATTCAAACGTTATATGTTTCTTTAATTAATTTAATAATTAATTCCCGCTGTCTAAACAAATAGCGTGTTTTTAAGAAACAATATCTATTAAAAGATTAACACTAGTTTAAGTCCAATTTCAAAGTGAAATTAATTCCAATGACCACTATTGGATTAAATGGTAAAAAAATATTCTAATTTTAATTTAAAAACAATTCAAAAGATAATCTACTCATATAAATAAATTAGATTAAAAAGTGTTTTTGAATTAAAATACACCAATTTTCATTATTCATAAAAAAATGAACTTTATCAGAATGATACCAAAAATTTACACAAAGTAAATTTTGATGTATCTATTATAAAGAAGAATTTTATTTTGTAAAATATAACACATAAAATTTTCAAAAAGAGTATTTAAAAGAGGTTCTCCATCAAAAGGCGGTTAATCAACCTTCTAAATAATATTAGAATGTTTACACTTAAAATTGAATTCATTCGCATTTTTAATCCTCTAAGATTTATTGTAAAAAGTAAAAATATTTGACAAACATATATAATTATTTTTTAGTTAGTTATGTTCATTACCTTTATTACAATGGCTAGGCGTTAACTACCATTTAAAATAATATTATTTTATTATTACAGTGAAACGTAAGATTTCAAAGGAACTCATTGTTGCGTATTGGGTAAGCCATCAAGCATAGCATCACTTTTAAATTAATATTAACATTTTATTCACAAATAGGGATAAATATAAAGATGTCATATTCTTTATTTACCTGGGGTGTTATATCCTCCCCCCCTTTTGGGAATTGCGTCCTCGCAATTTTAAAATTGGGCTCGGAAACATCCTTGAAAGTCCCACATCGGAACAAGAGTCGGTAAAACAATCACTTTAAAATAAAAAATAGAAGTACAGAGGTCACCCGAGTTAACCCGTATTAGGATTATATGTAGGAAAAAATGGACATGGAGGAGAAAACATAGGGTCATGTTCTGATGGAGAGTGATAGAAAATATGTTTAGGATAAATTCATCCACAAGAAAATCACAAACTTGTGATGGGTTAAACGGTATTCGATTCCCCAGTAGAAAAAGTTAATAGACAAAATTTTTGTTTTAAGTTAATTTTTATTGAGGAAACTATTCATAAGGAAACATAATTACTTATCATGTTGACATTCAGCTTTTATTAGATTTCTTACACAAACTCATATTTTCTCCAAAGGATGAGTATTTAGGAAAACTTTTTCACTATAAGAGTATTATAATCAACTTCTATAGAATCACCTAATCCAAAAAAGTGAACTATATACTTCCCATGTCTTTAGACTTTAACCAAAACCAAAACCAAAATGGACAGTACAAGATCAGATAATCCAGAAAAGGGTAACCCTTTATAAAAAAACTCTATTCTTAATCTCCAAAATTTGTCCAAGAAAACCCAAAGTTCAATGAGGACCATTCGATAAACAATTTTTCCCTAAAATTCTTCAAAGTAAACCAAACTAAGATTGAAACTCAAATATTTTATGGATTTACTCACATAGTCTTCTAAGGTACAAATTAACTTTTATCTCCAAATGACATCAGTTGCTCTTAAATTATCATATTGAAAAGTAATTAACCTCATCACATATCCTCGATGATAGGTTAATCATTTCCATAGATAACCCAAAATAAACGTACTCTTGATTCCTAAAATCATCTAACTAAAATGAATTAGTCAAACTAACTAGGGACTTCACGTAATCTAGTGGTAGGCGATAAATACCAGTTGATCTTGGTTGTGGGTTCGATTCCCGCAGCTTTGTCTGACGCGACGGATTGTCACACAGTCTGCGTGTTGTCCTTTTTCCAAAACTATATAATTCGTAAAAAATTCCCCAAATCGAGATAAAATCGTCAAAAATAATCATAACATATTTTAACCTCAACTTTATCTCATGCCTTTCATTTTCCATCATATCATAGAGTAACCCATAATTACCTATAAAGTAAGGATCATAAAAACCCTAATGTTTACCTTTATAATTATTACATGAACTTCCACATCGAGTTGGTTATCTCGTACATGATATATTATAGAACTCACCAATGTCCAAGTGGTTGATCATGACTCCTTGATAGTTGGCTTAGAACAACCACGAGTTTCCTCATTGAATCCCTAATTTTATCTAGTATCTTAATCAGAGAACCACCACAGTTTCCTTCAAACCTGCTGTCTCTTTGGTGCCTGCGAGATCCATCCATTCACTAAAAACAGAAATGTCAGTGTGATTATATCAACAAAAACATCATGTACTAATGAGAAAGGTTAACAATAATATATACTTACTCATTCAATTTATCTAAAATTGGGACTCTTTCTGAAATCCTAACCATTATGGTAATGTCACTTATTCTTAGAGAATACCCTAACCTCTAAAGTTATCTAAACCAACCTTTGATACCAACTATAAGGCCCCATCCTTAATCCTTACTTAATCTTGAGTTATTAAAAGATTACACATCGAGGATCTTTTCAGGTTTAGAGTTTTACAGAATTTGATCATAAAAATTGCATTACATTCCACATTTAGAAAAAGTTGTTACATAAAAGATAGTATTCATTTTTCCCATCAACGGAAACATATTTAAAATAAAACATGGATTCTTTCTTGACACTTCCTTAAAACTATCATCATATCATGTACCATTCCCTTGACATGTGAAATAATTTCAAAAACATGGGATGACCATAAAAAGCTCAGTAAGGGTTATAAAAAGTATGGAAAGGAAACATGAGTACATATATATGTAAGAATGAAATCATAATTTACCCGTAAAACATATCCACTTTAACATACCTCTTAAAATCATGAATAAATCCTAGAAATCATAAGATTTAAAGATATCTTGAGGCATTCATAACATTCTTACGTATGGAGTAACCCTCTTGGTTATGTTTGGAATACCCATCACAGTATATTCCATAAATATATTCAGAGAAACCATAATGATTAACTCCTTCACGTTACCAAATGCATTGGAGAGCTATATTGGGCTCACCCGCCCTTAGTTTTTTCATGGAACCACCCATCATCATAATAATTCCAAAGAACCCTAACATAATTGTATCACATAAAACATGCATAAATGAAATATAACATTTCCACTTTTCAATCACAATATATCAATACAACACATTGATATAAAAAAATTATGAAAACCATTTTCAATACCAAAATAAAAGAATACTAAAGCATGGTATTTATTTTTCTTTTTAAAAAAAATTGTATGGCTTGTAGAGGAATCCGAAACTCAAATAATGGTCACGGCGACGGAGAAGTCGTTGTCGCCGCATACGTACGACAAAAACATTAAGTTTTGTCATTTAGTAAAATTCTTTGTATAAAAATTATTTCTTTTGGATAAATGTAAAAGTCAATGGGGTTTATACACCATATAAAAGATGGTTGTGTATAAAAAAAATATGCCTCAAAGAATGGAGATTGAGACGAAGTCCCTTACAAAGATGGTATCCTTGGATTAAGGATAAATCAATTACATAATTATGTGTGACAAACTAATACACATAATATAAGTGGATATTAAGTGTAAAACAATCAGTGGTTATTCACACATATTCATATAATGACATATTCAAGGAATAAAAGCTTATCCCAAAGAATCAAAATTGGGTTAATAAGTTCCCTTGCAAAAATTTGACAGCCTAACGACGTCACTACAAAATTCAGAAAATGAGTTGATGAGAGATAAAAAGGTTTTCACATCACTTGGACATAAAATTTAAATAAATAACGATATAGAAGAAAATATCCCAACATAATATTGTGTGAATTAAAATACATAACAAAAAAAGTCTTTTTTAAAAAAAAGAGGTGGGTGAAAGGTTCCCTTACCGACATGGGTTTCTTTTGAAACATACACCCCGTGAAGGAAGGACAATACGACATTGAGATAAATACTCATAAATGGAAGTATATTACACAATGTGTAAAATAATGGGCAGTATATGCACCACTCATAGGAAATTGTGGCAAATGTAGCATAAATCTCACGGGAATAAAAGTGAGATGAAAAATCCCTTATGAAAACTCGGTAGCCTAACAACGCCACTTAAAACATACAAAATGGATTGATGAGAGAGAATAGGGTCTCTCATGATATGAACATAAACATTAAACTAAGATTAATATAAAAGAACACCCCCCATCATAAGAAATATGGGCTTAAAAGGAATGACATAAAAGAGTGTACTTAAAAATAAATAGAGGGGTAAGATCCCTTACCTCGGGTCCGACTTGAATCGATCATTCTTTAACATCCTGAATAATAAACTTGAGTTAATTTATACTTGATTAAAAACATTTTTAATGTTCATTATTCCTTTTATATAACTTATTTCCATGTTATAAACATTATGTAATCATTTAAGTTAATAATGTTTGTTTTGTCGATATTTGGTTCTTAAGTCGAATGTGGACTACTTACAATTACATGTTGTTCGTGTGGTCAAAGGTTCATTATATCCAGAATGATATTCATGCTTTTAATTTCATATATATCATATATATCCAGAATATACATGTATTTATAATATTACATAATCATTTAGAGGTAAGAAATGAAATGCACCGTTCATGGAGACGGTAAGCCGTACGTACGCATGAGCGCTACTTTCATTTCTATGTCATATTAATGGAATTAAAACCAAATTAGAGGTATGTATATTTTAATTCCAGAATTATATTAATAATTTATATGTAACATACATCATATATAATAACTTTAAATCCATCCTTTATACATCCCACATATGTAATTAACTAATCAAATCACTTTGAGAGGGCGGTAGTCCGCACTTCCTAAAATGAAATTATCGTGTTTACCCACAATGGAAACCATAAAGGTATGCCACAAAATAAAAATACCAAAGCTTAAGTAAAACATAAACATATTATATATCATATATAAATATAGTGACATCTTAATGTCCACCTTTGAAGGTGTTAGATGAGTGTTGAACAATCATCGTTTCGTGAGGCAGAAATTCGCCATCCACAGAAACAGTAAGTTCTTTAACCATTAGATGTAGGTGTGTGTAAGTGTAGCTCGAAATTTTCTTATAAAACATCCTAGAATATTTAAGATACTTGTGTTGTTACCAAAGAAATTAATAAAAAGAGTTTAGGGGGTTGGAGAAGCAAAATAAAAAAAAGAACACAAGTGAAGACATTACTTTAAAATCGGGTAACTCTCATTGATTTGATCTCAATCGCTTCCTTGGAAAGAATTATGACCAAAGTGAGGCTTCTTGGAGTAATATAGGAATGTGGAGAGAAAAATTAGCAGGTTTTGTCCGATCCAAAGGCCTGAAAGGTGTGGTTAAGGTGGTAGTGGTGGGGGGCCTTTTATAAGAGGAGAGGAGGGGCACTCTTGGAAAGTTACAAAATGTTACTTTATTTTCAAATGAGATTCGGATTTTTAAGGTCCCAAATTGATTTATTTCTAGGATAAGGTGGTAAGGGTTAGAAATATACTCATACAATATGTTTTTTACAAGTGTATGTTATATTTGTAACATTATCGTTTCATTTTATTTAATTTTTTATTAATGAGGTAATCGCTGCATCATCATGATGTCATAAATAATTTAATTTATTTAATATCTAAAAGTTAGGAGAAAAATATCATGATGTAGGAAATCTTTTTATATTTCTAGTGATTATTTATAGTAAAAAATATGACTTGTATAACCCCATTTTAATATTGTTTTATTGAAATATCTCATGCTTGTGACATTTTTATTTTAACTTTAAATAAAAAGTTATTTATGTCATTTTCCAACCAAACTGGCTCTATGGGGTCCCCAAGTTGACCATGGATTTTCTTGGTTGTCCATGAAACATAAAATTAGGGTACTAAATGTTTCTAGGTCATTTCATAATATTAAAACATTATTTTTACCTTAAATTACATTAATTACCTCTAATCACGATTAAGAACATAAAAGTTACTATTCACCAAAAAATTATTGTAATCCCATTGAACCACATTTTACTTATTAATGACAAAAATGTATGTCATACTTTTGAAATTCAAATCATAGAGGTGGAAAAGTTTCATTTAAACGAAAAATTAGTTTCATTAACTACCACTTAGTGGTTTTACTATTCATCATAAATTGATGTTTTTCAGAAACAAACCAAACATTCACCCTAAGATATATTTGATATTCCTAACTCAAAAATGATGTCTATTTTACAAAAATAAAAACATATAAGTTTCATTAATTAATTTAATAATTAATTTCCACTGTCAAAACAAATAGTGTGTTTTTAAGAAACAATATCTATTAAAAGATTCACACTAGTTTAAGTCCAATTTCAAAGTGAAATTAATTCCAATGACCAATATTGGATTAAATTGTAAAAAAATATTCTAATTTTACTTTAAAAACAATTCAAAAGATAATCTAATAATACAAATAAATTATATTAAAAATTTGTTTTGAATTAAAATACAACATTTTTCATTATTCATAAATAAATGAACTTCATCGGAAAGATACCAAAAATTTACACAAAGTAAATTTTGATGTCTCGATTATAAAGAAGAATTTTATTTTGTCAAATATAACACATAAAATTTTCAAAAAAGAGGATTTAAAAGAGGTTCTCCATCAAAAGGCAGTTAATCGTCCTTCTAAAGAATATAAGAATGTTTACGCTTAAAATTGAATTCATTCACATTTTTAATCCTCTAACATTTATTGTAAAAAGTAAAAATATTTGACAAACATATATAATAATTTTGTAGTTAGTTCTGTTCATTACCTTCATTACAATGTCTAGGCGTTAACTACCATTTAAAATAATATTATTTTATAATTATAGTGCAACGTAATATTTCAAAGGAACTCATTGTTGCGTATTGGGTAAGCCATCAAGCATAGCGTCCCCTTTAAATTAATATTAACATTTTATTCACAAATATGGATAAATATAATGATGTCATATTATTTATTTACCTGGGGTGTTACATCATCTCACAGTTAGTTAATCTTGACTAGAACCCTTTTTAGAAGTATACCACATAATACATATCATCAAAATCATGGGGAAAGGAAAATAAAATGTGTGAGCTCAAATGACCAATAATTGAAAATGTGGGATACATGAAAGAATATATATGATTATAAGAGTGTAAGTGGATGATCCTTTAAATAGATGATCATACCCTACATGACAATGATCATAACCGAAATCATGGAATACAGATTGGTAGTTTAGAAGACATTTATCATCTAAAATAAAGATCATATGAAATGAAAGTGTTAGATATGAATAAGACATGTAATTATGGAAAACAACTAATCATATATTTATTTTCGTATTATCTAGGTAATCACTACAAATATATTCTTAGTGTTATGGGTTCAGTATGCATAACATTATAGTAGTCTGGGTTTACTCCCTTGGTCATAATAGTAGCAAGATATCACTCTGCAGAGAGTATTATTAGTCATGGTTCACTCCCATAACCATCATAGTATTCAAGGATCACTCCCAATACTATAATAGTTTATATAATTAGATATGAATCATTACCCGATGCATTAGAGGGATATATAGTCCCCTTCCATCACATAATGAAATCATACATACATCTTTCACTAGATCATAAATAAAAATATCATAAACAATGAAATAAAATGGTTATCATAAACAAGTAAACATATTATATCCCATGTAAAATTATATGATTTATAATTATTTCATCATAAATATAACTTGTGAAAATAAGTAGATTTTAAAAGTATATAACCCATGATAGGGAAACAAATTCCATATTTCTATAACACATAATGGATAAATATGTTTCATAAATACCATGACACTAAAGATAACTAATTCCTTGAAAGGATATGAATGTAATATTTATATTATTTCATAGAAGGTATGAGTAACATAAATAGATGTCATCATATATAAAAAATAATTAGGAAATATTCTCATAAAATTTTTGTTGAGGAAAATATTTTTTGTTTGAAAATTATTTTTAAACATAATTTCATTCGAAAATATTGTTCTAAGAAAATTCCATGAAACCATACATAGAACACAAGAAATAAATTTAAAAACATTTTTCCATGAAATATATAAAAATAACCATAATTTTCTTAAAACCCATATTAATTAGAAACACTTTAAACAAATTAATAAAATACTAAAATATGTATTTGAAAACCATTTCATTTAAAATAAATTGAAAATATATAATGAAATATTGAAAAAAATTTGAAAATAATTTTTTTGGAATGATTATAAAAAAAGCACGAAAACATTTTGAAAACCATTTCATTGAAAATAATTTTAAAACTTATAAATAAATCATGAAAACTTTTTGGAAACAATTTCATTGAAAAAAATCATCTTTATAAGTATAGTGTGAAATAATATTGAAAATAGTTTTCAATGAAAACATATAAATGTAGTTTGAAACAATATTCAAAACAATTTTAATTAAAAATTAGGTTTTAAAAACATTTTCTCAACTATTATCCATTTTAGAAATGAAAATGGCTCTTCGAAGAAATTATGATGGGTAAATTCATATGTGTCAAATAAGGTCTAATGAGCATTCCTTTTTCACAGTAAAAATTATAGAAACGTTTCTAGTTAAGAAAACGAATAACAATAAACATTTTTATAATTTAATATCTATAAATTCTAAATGATGATTTCTTGTGGAGGGAATATTATATCACCCTAATCTATTATAATATAATTCATTTTAAATGTATTCAATCTTGTCGAGAGGTTCTAAAACAAGCACCCGAGAAGCCTCAATTAGAGAGTCTGAGGATTATATTTTAATAAAAACAATAATGTAATTCAAATTTTAAATTTTAATGGCCTAGAATTATTATTTCATTGAGTTAATATTGATTTGAATCATATATAGCCAAAACAAACATAGAATGGTTTATTTAAATGTCCCTTTGAAATAATATCTTGTGAATAATAAAAAATATAGTATTTAATATTTTACTATTTTTTAACAATAGTGTAATAATGTATATAATTAATAATTCATGAACAATTAATTTAAATAAAATAATAACAATAATCATGAACATGTTATGATATTTATTTCCCATATATCACAAAAATCCATTGGGTAATGTTTTGTCTCATTAGTTGTCACATTAGGATATGGAGTAAAGTAGATTCTTTTAAGGGACATTGTCCACCATGTGATATAGTCTTGTAATATTGCCTTAAATCATTTTTAGGAGATATTGTATGTTTCTTAGAAATTAATACATTCTCATTATTACATGATCCCGTGTTCTATATGTTATTATCCTATCTTCTTATTCAAGTTATATGCCATATTATGTAATCATGTTATGCCTTCAAACCTACATTATATTCATCAATTCTATTTTATCCCCTTAATATGATTTTCATATCATCCCTTTTTTCAATTTATTCTATTTGTTATCCTATGACAATTTATGTGATCAATGGAATTTTAGATCTCATTATAGAAGATCAATATACTTATGTTTTAACATATTTCAATGTTTTCAGTTTAATGTACCTAATCTTCTTAATGACACTATATATTATGATCCTTGAATTGTATTTTATGGTAAATTATGACTAAAATAATGTAATAATATGTGTAAATGGCTCTATCCATTTTTGTTGGGATCATGTCATGGTATAGTTATTTTTTGAGGTTAGGACTATAACACTTTAGGAATAACCTGATGGATAATTCGATCCCCATGGATATCATATATTTTAGCATTGAAAATCATACGATAGAATATAATTTTCATTTAAATGTTTATTCATCTATGTTCAGTGTTTCCATTTTATATTCTTATATGCTAAGTATTCAAGACCTGTAATTACATTTTCATTTTTTCTAAGGGATTGGAATTGGAGAACACATGGAAAAAAATAATGTAACTGGGAATGTAATAATTTAACTATGTTAATAAAAAACCTAATGGGAATGAGGTCTCAAAACATCAGGACTATACTTTTTCAATGAGCTCAATATATGAATAATAATAAGAATCATATGATACTCACTCCTCATACTAATAAATTGAATTTTCCTATTGGATACTTCATGTGAAAAAGGATTAAGATATTTATGGTGTCTTCTGATCCAATTATCAAAAAATAATTGATAAACTCTATTTATAAGATATTCTCTATCCATAAATTCTTATAATAAGAGAATGTTTTACTAGTTTTGTACCATTTTTCAATAAAAGATGATAATTTTTAGAAACTGATCAAAAAACAAAATGTATAAAGAGAAAATTTATTCCATGGAATGGGATGATTTGACGAATAAGATTTTTCAATACATTTTTTCCCTGAACACTCCATATTAATATAAAGAATTAGTTAGTTAGATTGAAAAAAATAAGATGTGTATATCAGGTTGTACGAGGAAAACATTACAAGTCATGGAAGATAAACCTATGTATTTTTCAAGGACACTGAAATAACAGTATATAACTTCTTTAGTGAATTAATGATGAACCAATGAAACAAATTAGTGATTCGAGACTTTGATATTTGTGATAATATTGTCTGATGTGCCTATATAGTTGAAATAATGATTAAAGACTCTTAGTGGCCTCTTTGGACAGCAGATAAAAATAAAAAATGATGTTTATTATGGAGTATCAAAATATAAATCCCATGATGGAAAGAAAAAACAACATCCAATATGAAAAAATTGTATGAAAAAGTATCCTAGGAATAACCTAGTGTGAACTAGAAGATGCTTAAAATGTTGAAAAGAGGGACACATAACTAACCAATTTTGATGGGATATATAGAATCCAACTATAATGGATGAAAAAATGAAGGATCCGCTTGACACTCATCCTGTGGTGTAGTGGTAGAACTACATGTGTCATGTTAATTATGTGAGAAAATTCCCTATAGAATGTTTTTTTGAGGCAATCAACTATATCCTCCAAATAAGTAGGAAAGGGAATATTCTATGACTATAGTAGAGTTGGATCTCGAAAATGACATGATGTTAGGTAGGATAGATATTAATGAAATAATAAAAATAAAAAAATTTTATTCTAGTTTTATGTACTTATTAATATATTGTGGCTTCCATATAACTATTAAATCTCCACCTGAAAATTTAGAGGTGTAGTTATATGCGATAAAAATAAATGGGTAAATTATTACATCCAATGTATCTAAATATTCCTCAATTAAATATTGTGGAGAAAACCTCCCACCTTATATTTTAGTACTTCTTTCGATGGAGTTTAATTCTAAATTGGGAATGGATTTTATATCTTTACATAAAGACAAAAACAACTATTGGAAAGGGATTTCAATCTTAACATACCAATGAATCCTAAAATTATATTTAATTATAATGATGTGGATGAGCATACTTCAGAATAATCACCTCAAATGTGGATATTTTTTCATTATGAGAAATTATACACATCCCATATTATTAATAAAATGGATAAAATCTTGATCGATGACATGTACATTGTGAGGGACTACAATGATACGTTCCCCAAAAAATAACATGGTATTCCTCATTAATGATAGGTTGTGTTCATGTTTGAACATATTTGTGGATCTCTGAAAATATTAAATAAACCTCATAGAATGACCACCATAGAGTTGGCATTAGTGATGAAGTAGTTATAAGAGAATCTTCACAATGGTTTGATATGTTATAGTTCTTAACAATGTGGTGCTCTTTTCCTCATAATCAAGAATATATAATGATCAATACACCTTGGGATTAATTTCCATGATCTCAACAAAATGACAATAAGGATCAACTATCCACTACGATGGATATATGACGTGATCAATCACCCATATGGGGGAAATTATTTCTCAATGGTGGAACATTGTTTTTAATATCCCCAATTAAAGTCTAAGAAGGAAGATATTTTAAATAACCTGCTTCTACAAATATATAGACATAATTATTTAATAGTTATTCTATTCAGACTCACTTATTCTCCTATAATTTTCATCTATATAGTGGATAATGTATTTAGATATTATATTTACAAATTTGTGGTGGAATTTGATGATTATATTCTAATATATCATATTATCAAGAAAAAAAATGGGGAGTTGAATAGAGTGCTACGGACCATGCGAATAAAGAACATATATGCAATGTATAATAAATTTTTGTTCTAGATTGAGGAAGTATCATTCTAGGGGAATGTTATTACTAAAAATGGAATATATTTGGACCCTTCAAAGATAAAGGATAACAAAGAGTGGCCCAATCCATAATTCATAATGGAGATCCATAGTTTCCCTAGTTTAGAAGGGTATTATTGATGATCTGAGAATGAATTATCAAAATTGTCCAATACAATAACGAAGATGTATCAGAAGGGAGAACAATTTGTCTTGACAAGTGAATGTGAAATCTTATTGAATGAGTTGAAAAATAGTATTATCTCTACATGATTAAATAGACTATCTAAATGTGGGGAACAATTTTTGGTATACTAAAATGATTTAGAGAAGGAATTAAGATGTGTTTTGATGAATAAATATATTATGATACCCAACTCTTCAAGGATTTTGAAATTTCATAGGAAAAACTATCCCAGTTATGATCTTTTGTTTATGGTTTTCATATTCAGGTAGAAAATATAGAAGCATTATCCAATGGGGATAATATTGAGATATATAAAAATTATCAGATCCTAAAAAATATATTCACGTATAAGGAAATTAATAAGTTCCAATGAAGATGGTTTGTGGCCATTGTGGATTATGAATTCTCAATACACTACAATCATGGTAATGAGAATAAATTATAGCATGAGCTATGTAGAATGAATCATGTAAATTTATCAATAATGAATATTGAAAATCATCCAATATTCATAGATATTCAATAGATGGAAATAAGAATAATTAATGAATGAACTTCATCAATCATTTGTAAAATTATTTCTCAACCAATACTAATAGAGAAAATAATTCATTATCAATGATATAATGAAGATATTTATAATAATATTCAACCTATCATAAATTTTAAATCCTTAGAGTTCAAAAATTGATGAGGATTGAGTAATACGATATGGGTCATTACCATGTATACTATCCATTCTAGAGATAAAGAACGATATTCTGAATGATGCACATTTCCCACCTTTTTCTATTATCTGGTAGAGAAGAAAGATGTATTAATATCACTATGAGAACTATTGGATGGTTAATATGAAGAAGGAGATCACTTAATTTACACCAAACTGACCATTATTTCCACATGTGAATGATTAAATAAAACTTTTAAGTTAATTTTTCAACCAAATCAAATACTAACATGGATATGGTTAGCATAACCATAGAATTTGTCAATACACTTCCAAAGAGATCAAGATAAAATAATTATTATGGTTCTTTCTGGATAGTATTAAAAAAAGAAGACATTTTCAAATTTCTAGAGGAATTATCTTTTTGTGAACTTTCAAAGATATACATCATAGAATTGGTGAGGTTCATTGGAGTAACACTATCAATTAAATCGGACAGAGACCCAAGATTTAGCTCATTGTTTTGGAATAGACTCTAACATTAACTAAAAATGAGTTAAACTCCATTGAATATTATCACCCTCAAAGTGATTGAAAATATGATATGAGTATCCCGACACTAGAAGACATGTTTAGATCATGTTAAATGGACTTGAATGGAGGATGATACTAATATCTATCTCTGGTCAATTTCTCCTAAAACAATCGTTTAATCTAAATAATAAAAATTCTTAATAATTAATCCATATTGTGAAGATATGATGATCACCGACATGTTGGGAGGAAGTTGGTGAACAGAAGTAGCTGGGACATGAAAGTGTTGATGAAATGGTAGAAAAGTTGAAAACGAATC
Organism: Viscum album; assembly: GCA_963277665.1. NCBI lineage: Eukaryota > Viridiplantae > Streptophyta > Magnoliopsida > Santalales > Viscaceae > Viscum > Viscum album. Next base: position 801,094,110 of record OY728119.1, on the reverse strand, counting down.
AGCAGCATATCCAGGAAACCCATGGCAACAGAAGATCTATGAATGCATTCTTTGATGGCCCCAAGAGTTTAAGGATAGAGAGTTTGTATTAATATACATATCTTCATGGAATAGTTTCATGAGATTTGGGATGAAAAGAAATATGGGTCCTAGGAAAATTGCATCTGATTCTTGATCGTATCAGTGTTTTTACATATTGACATGAACTTCTACCTACCATATCTCAATTACGTGATATATTCCACATATTCCTATTGATAAAGTACATAGTAGATCCCTCATATGTAATGAATCCGTAGGTGGTACAAATATGTAATGAGCATTCTTATCAAGAGCATTGTAGAAGATCTAGGATCGTTGATATAATGTTCTACAAAACTAGGATACTCACTTGGTAAAATTACTATAGTGGAACCATAATTATGAAGTGGTGACATGGGAACCAGATGAAGTAGTGAAGAATATGTTCTCCTAACTATTTTCAACTTATAATTTTAAAAAAAAAATTTGTAAGAAAACTTTTATAATGCAGAAGAATGTAATTGCCCCAAATTTTATCAATCCAATTCACCTTCTTATAATTATGTTTTATATTATAAACCCCTTAAATCAGATACCGATCCAAATAAAAACATCTTCCTTAAAAACAAACAACTAAATAAGTAATATTTATTGTAATTAAAGAACCTATACGGATGTAATATAAACTTCACTATTGGAATAGTAATCTGTCCATTAGGAATAGTAAACTAGGTAATAAAATTGTAACCTCACATATAAATGTATAAATTAAATTTAGGAATATTTTTAATAAAAATATAATATGTTTTTTTCATTTAATATGTAAATAAATATTTTAAAAAATTATTAACTGAGTATTGATATTTTGGTAAAACGTTAATTTTAAATTTCTAATTTCTAATTAAAAAATGATTTAAAAGAAAATTTATTTTCATAAAATATATTAATATATTAAAATTATTCAATCTTATGATTATAGTATAATTATATGTGACCTTAATTAAAAAGTGTCGTAATATTATTTATAATTTTAACAACTATATTTTTCAAAAAAATTGTTATTTTAATTAAAAGCTTATTTTCTAATATTTGGAATGTTATTTTCATTAAATATATTCCACATTTCAATTATAAATATTAAAAAAATATTCGGGTTAATTTTTGGAATTTTTCTAAGAAGATTATTTTTTGCAGTGATGTATGATAACATACAATATAAGATTAAAACATGAATTATTGAGTCGTGGAGGATGTATGAATTTGTTAATAAACAATTTTTTCTAACTTTTGAAGATCTATTACTATATATAGTGATATTAGTTAACATTATTTATGATCTTCAGCCAGAATAATAACCAAATTAAATAAATAATAAAAAACCATTCTCTCCTCCCACTATAAAAATCCATGCTCACCACCTATTAAAATAAAACATTATCAGCTTTGAAGAATTTTTATATAATTTTAAATGTATCTACCAAACTTATTACCCACTTTATAGTGTTTCTCGTCTAACCAAAAATTCATTTCCTTGTTCCTTATAGAGGTTCTCATGGAGATGACACTCAAGAAGAAAAACCAGTGATAAATATCTTTTAATTTAATTTCTTATCTTATCATTCCTTCACACACCTCTTCCAAAGTAACATGATAAATCCAGTATCAAATTTATACAATAATTAAATTTTTCAATTGGAATATCTATATTCAAATATATTATCCTATTATTTTGGTTCTAAAATTGAAAACATCATATGTGAGGTGTCGATTCATTAACTTCATGACTGACGAGTTCTCAGTTTTGATTACTATTTTCAATGGTTTTAATAAAGAAACAATGGTTAAAAAATTGTAATAGGTATATTATAACTTATATAATTTTAATTAAATAATAAAAAATAATATAATTAAATAGAATAATACTAATTTATAATGTTCATAAAAACCACTATAATAATCTAATCATTTTTACATCAACATTTTATCTAAAGAATCATCATCATGTAAAAATCTATTTGGGGAAAATTAATTATATTGAAATAAATTAATTCCACATTATTTCATTTCTATATTTTTTCATCTATTTTACAAGAAAAATAATAACTATACACATGAAATCCAACAATTAACAATGAAATGAACAATACCAAAATGACAAAATTAAACAATATAAGTTAATGAAATAAACATAAATAAACCTAATAAAATAATAATAAATTAAATAAATGTATAATAGGTTCATAATTAATTAATTAATGGGCTTAATTTTCATATAATGGACATTATGTACAAGTGTAGAACACTTTTGGACATATGTAAAGGGATTCTATCTAAAACATCAATTTTTTCCTTCGGGTTTCACATTGTATATTCTTATCCAAGTGTAATTATTTATTACTGTTCTGTACTAATCATAAAGTCAATATTAATGTTCCAAAAATTTGTTCATAGCTCAGTTCTTATATCTTTGATGGATAAATACATGTTTTATTTGGTTCCATTTCAAATACCTCCAGACAAACCAAGCCAAATTAAATAGAATTTCCAAAATATTTTCAGGTTTTCAAGTACACTCCATTATATGATTTTATAAAAACAAATTTTCCTAAAATAAATCTTTTTTATAATGAAATAATATATTATATAATTACTATTTGTATACAATTTTTTTTTAATATTAACATTTCTTTAATATTTCTCTAAAACTGTACTAAAGTTTCTCATTTCTAATTATTCTTAAAACACATTTTATAGTTTTAAATTCTATAGGACATAATTTATCATTATGTTTAACTATTTTCCCTTATCATGTATATTTATTATTTAAATTAATTAAATTATAGAAAACATTATGATATTCCCTTTGGTTTTTATTTTTGACAAGGTTGTGATGCCCAATTCTTACCATGTGTAACTGTTATGTATATTCTTATGGTTTCATTATTTATGTGACAAAAAAATCATGAGCATGATATGATGGGTGTATGTAGATAGTGCTTTAATGCATTAGGTAATGTTTAGTATCGTGGTATATCCTGATAGGACATGGATTTATCTAGATTCATGAATGGGACATTGTATACCACATAATATAGTCTTGGAATTCATCCTTGACTCATGTTTATGTCATCGTATATGTTTATACCACATTGTTGTAATTCCATGATGACATTATCCCATATTCTATATGTTATTATTTAATATATTAATTCATGATTCATTAACTTTTATGTTATAATGTTACCCATAATAACCCTTGTGATATGATTTATTTCCATTTATATTCACTTATTGGGATTTTTTTTACTCATTCAATTTTTATTTGAATTACCCAGGTTATCCAATATCGAGATAAGAGATCGTAGGATGTTACAATATCATTATTGATTATTAATATGGATACATTTTTTCATTTTCTGTATTTTCTCTTTTATATGCCTAATCTTCTAAAGACATTAGACATTAAGATCCTCATATTGTATTTAATAGTTAATTATTCTTAAAATCAATTAATAATATCTCTAAAGATCAATGTCCATTATTGAAAAGAAATATTGGTATTAAAATTATGAGGGAAATGTTTTGGGTAATTTACATTATATATAGGTACCATATTGATGGATTTGAATATGATTATCTTTGAAAACCGAATCAGAATGAGATAATATAAAACATAGAATTCAACAAAGGGGTTGATAATATAATGGACATAATAAATGATATTATCATTTTTAAATAATGAATACAATGTATTATTGGGTTTTGATTATTTTAATAAAAATACATGTAATTTTGGATTTCATTTAAAAGGGATTAATAAAAGAAGTATTAAATAAATGATCTGAATGAAATCTAGAACAAAGAATTATTGATTTTTGATTAAACTTAAGTAATTATTGTCTTATGCTGTAACAAGTGTAAAAATATATATTAATGGATCCATTTAAAGTTATATATTTTTTTAATTTCCCCATATTATTATTGTTTCGTCACTCATTTGAAACCTTTTAGTTTTATTAATTGTTGACAATAGAAGGAACCATGTTTATCATAGAAAAAGTATAGATTATCTTAATGAGAAAGCCTTCATAATTTTATTTGTATTGATTAGCCATGTTATTATGAAAAATTATCTATCATGAAAAATGATTAATAATTTGAACATAGTCGATGTCCAAAACACCCCATAGAATGGAAATATGTATACTCATGAATTATCAATTGAAATAGAGGTTGAATGAAATTATATTCAATTTCTATTTCATGAATTCGTTGGAAGATTAATGAGGGAAATTTCCATATAAGGGGTCAGTAAATTATATAAGTGTTGAAATGATGATTATTCTACTCACAAGTGTTAGATAAAGAGTGTAGAGAACTTTTTTTCTTTAACTAAAAGATAGTTGGTTATTGTGGAACTAGATTTACCGGTGTAAGAGAAAATTAGGGAAAAATTATTTAATATCAATGCAAACCAAAAAAATCCATTCAATATACTACACATTTATCATACAGTGTCTTTACAGTCTAATTTTTTAGTTTCCAACATCATGTAAGGTTTCACTATCAACTGGATAAAAAGATTAAATAAAATAACATTGTGGTATGAGTATTATATAAATCATTTTCAATGATTACAATACGTTATTCCCTGTAGGTATATATAATATTTCAGTATTATGTTGCTATATGATATTAGTGATGAATTTAATTCCTCCCTAATGGTGGTATTATAATTTCTCATTGGATTAAATATATTTCAACATTTTAAATACACCATTCATCATGTAACAATGACTAGTTACATATGTGTTCTATGTACAACATACTCAGATTTGATGATTGATAATATAAGGATGTAATTCATTTCAAATGGGGGGGGGTATTTGACACCATGAGATTCTAATAATAAAATTCTTTTAAATGTTCAATAATTTCTCAATAAAATACTCTGTATACACCAATAAATAAAATGAATAGTTTTTATATTTTATAAAAAAGGTTAATATTATGTATTAAAATTAATTCCATCCCATTTTATTAGGGGGAATGAAAATGAGTATCATCTTTATTTATTATTTGTAAGAATATAATAAATTCATCTTTTCATATGAATGATTCTTAATTTTTATTTCTAGAATAAATAATATGATCATTTTATACATAGAAATTTTTTTTCAAAATATTTTTTTATCTGATATACAATCAGATTTCATAAATTTATTGATTGACGGCTATATAATATATTTGATAAAAATTATATGTTAATTATTATTAAATAATAAAATAATAATAAATATTAATGAAAATGTTTATTATTCGAAAAGAAACTACTTTCATATAAATATAGATCATTACTATATCTCAAATTTTTAATTAAAAGATAAATTTATAGATTTATAATTTTAATTTTACAATATTTATTTTTAATTAATTATTTTTATGATATAATATGATGAGTTTTTTTATTTTACAAAAAACATTCATTTTTAGGTGACTTTTGATGAATAACATTTCATCCATTAACATGAAATTAATTACATTATTATTATATAATAAAAAATTGGAAATTATTAATAAATTTTTATAAAACAAAATAATTAATTAATATATTTTATTTATAATTTAAAATGAATAAATTTTAGATTACAAATAATAATTGTTACTTTATAATGTGAGAAATATTTTTAAAAATTAGTTATTAATAAATTAGAATTTATTAGTTTAAAAATATAATACACAATATTTATAAATTTAATCATATAAAATTTATTTCAAAAGTATTGTTACTGAGATCAAATATTCAAAAAAAGACACTTTATTTATTGGATAATGATTATGTAGCCTTAGTTAAAAGTTAGTTAGCCTAATAAAAGCTAAAATGATAAAAGTAATCATTAAATGGTTCAAGGGATTCAAACATTAAAATTAGTTCTATAATACAGTTGATGATGTTATGATTGACCAAATCACATTCCCAACCCATTATTTTACAATTATGGATCCTCATGAAAAATTGATGATGTGCACCACTTATATTATGTTTATATATTTACAAAAAATGTAATTTGGCCATTTATAAAATGGGATTCTCACAGCATATTCAAGCCCCAACTAATAACTTTATATCCCCATAAAAAGTATAATGATATAATTACAAGAGAATAATCCTTAAATCTAGGTATATTATAGTTGAAATATATAAACTTATACCATCCATTTCCAAGGGATATTCTATATATGTATAAATGATATCATTATGGGTATAAATTTTTAAATAATTTTTATTTCTATGATCTATTTTACTTTTATATTTTAATAATGAAATTGTATTTGATCTAGTATTAGTTATATTAATCATCTTTTTATTCAATAAGAATTATATCTACAAAACTATAACCATTTAAATGATGAAAAACAAAATTCGAATTCATTTGTTTTATAGGCTACCAACTCCACATGGAAACTTGTTTTCTTTTACTTCACCCACATGAAAGGATATATAAATGGTTTATTTAGTTAATAACTATAATATTTGTATAATTTTTATGATTTCTAATAATTGAACTATATTACTCTCTCCCTTTCTATGAATAACTTAATTTTCAACCACACATATCTGTTTACTACCACCTCCACGGAGATATTGATTTTATTTATTTTTTATCACCTCCTTACATGGATGGTCATGAATACGGAATCAAAGGACAAAAATAATATTTATGTTATTACTAATGTTATGGAATAAAAATTGAAGGAATATAATAATGATATGATCATAAATTGTTTATCATTAATTCAATTAGCTAAAAATAGTGAACTGATATGATAACGATATCGTCATTGTTTGTTTTTTCATTAATAAATTTTTATCTCGATAATATTTGGGGGCTCATTAAATTTTTTTAGTTCCATAGATTGATATACATTATGTATTTTTGTGGCATAGTAATCCTAATGATGGGAATATAGTATCGTTGTGGTTAAAATTCTTAGCTCCTCTATGATATAGGTATCAACTGCCATCCATTTCCCCCTATAAATATACATTAATGCATGTACAAGGTTTACACGTGGAATAAATGATATACAAATTAATCCTCATTTTAAATTATTTATTTAATATCATGATAAAAAATTGCACACAAATTAATTTCACAGAAACTAAAATTTGGAACATAAAAGTAAATATATCAATATAATCACAAAGAAAAGGTGAAATATTTAATTTTCACTTGAAAAATATATTTTTTTCATATTGAAATAAATATGATCAATTCTTCCAACTGTACAAAAATATTTAAAAGAAAATTTATAGGGGAAACTGTATTAGCGAAATTGTGTAAACAAGGATCATATAATATTAACATGTTTATTATTATATATTTTAAAATTATGATTCAATGATGATATAAATTTTAATTAATATTATATAACATTATAATATTTTAATACTTCATTAAATATTCATTCACATGTTTTGATCTACCTCTATAATAAAATTAATCTCATAATTTAATATTAATATGAATATTTTTAATTTTTTAAATATCATATAGATTGAAAATATCCAAAGACATGGAAAATATATATTTCTACATTTTATAAAATAGGCCCAAAAAAATGATACTTCTGAAAAAAATCAACATTAAAGGTGGATAGTACTAATATAAACATTAAAAACATTTTGGCATATGGGGTTCAATTATTAGAGAATAATAAATGAATTTTGAATAATCCAATTTGTATAATGTCTTCCACATAAATTAAAATAAAAATACTCCCAATATTAATTTATTTAGATATGGATTCAAAAACATGAAAATTGAATGTAATAATTAAATTTTTTATTCACCACCATTTTAATTTTTATATATTTTATGGTCATTATATAAGGAAACCGTTCCACATTAAACAAAACTACAATTTTTTAATATGATCCAAATATTATTCATAATTCATAGTATATGTTCATAGTAAAATTATGTATGTGTTTCAAATAATGATATACAATTCAGTTATATTAAAATTCTATCAAATAAATAGTGGAAACAATTATGAATAATGTATTATAACATCGATTAAAACTCAAATGTAAATGTGCAATTCATTATATTTATAATTTTTCATGAATTATCAACCAGTTATTCAGTCAATCACTAATTAACATCATGAAACATAATGGATATGGTTCAATTATTCGTAAAATTATCAAGGTAAAAGGATAAATTGTATTTGTTTCTTATTTTCCTATAAGTAATTTTATGGATTCTAAAGGAATAGAATAAGGTAAAATATTTATATGGTTAATAGGTAATGTGATAAAAATATGAAATTAATCATGTGAATGTAGTTAAATAATAATCATTATTTATAGAAGATCATGTTTCATGTTCTAAGTTAGAGAGATGTCCCAAAAATCAATCCGAGAATAAGGTATTATAAAATCTATGATATAATTAATTTGAATAAATATCATGAATGGAAATTTTTATAATGGAATATAACACATGTAAGGATTTCTGAGTAACCATATAATCAATGATAGTAAAATAAATATAAAATTTGTGGAAATAAAGTATATAATCAATTTAGTTTTTTCATTGAGTGAAGAAATATTTAAATTTAATTTCCTATATTAGAAATATAATTACATAATTATCATGAATACATTGGATTTTAAAAAATTTAGTTGAAGTATATGAAGCAAATATACACCGATATCATATATTTAATGATTTTTTTTGTTTTTAAGTCATCCTCCCGCACTCTAGATTTATAATAGTTCTTTCACTATATACAATTATTGTGAGATTATACAATGTAAAATAATAATTTTATAGACTTGAAAAATAATGTGATAAAAAGGAAAGGAATATTTAATGATTTTATAACCTCAAATTTCATGAAATAATGTTTTATTTTTGGTTCCATGGACCTAAAATTTTATAATACTTGTCCTTTTAATAGATATAAAAATGTATATGTATCAAATAAAATATATGAAATGACAAATGTGGATTGAAAAATTAATTATCCTTTCATTCCTTCATTTACATATTGATATTTATTGTACAATTAAAATAAAATAAAATGTAATAGAATGTCCATTGAAAAGTATTAAAAGTAAAAATATATCGCATGACATTATATTATCCCCATCACCACCTTTCAAAGCATCAACCTCGTATTGAGATGATTGGTGAACATAAACAATGATAAGTGTTTTATTAGTTATAATAATGGAACACAATTTATCATATTCAAATATGTGGTGTCTGGGAAGACTAATTGGTTTTCATTAAACTATTTAGAAATTTGATTGTTTTTGGATTATAACAATGTAATTGGTAAATTTGGATATGTGAAAATACATTATATTAGTGGTGGTAGAGTAAAAACTATTTGGTGTTATAAAAACCTATCATATAACAGTTATAAATCCCAATGAAAAATAAATTTTAGTTTTATGACAACATAGTGTATTTATGGTTGTAGTATGTGGAGGATTCACTACAGTTGAATAGGATTATTATATTATCAAACATTTTTCCCCTGAAATCAATTTATTTTATTGAGTGACATATAGTAATTTAATTTTTAAATAAAATACATTAACCAATAAATTGATTATTTTTTTGTAATTGAATCAGGTACATAGGGATTTTAAAATATCTATTGCAATAGTTTAATGGGAAATGATGTTTTAACATGAGTGGAGCATTATGGGTATTCCTCCCAATTTGGGTAATTTATATGTATGCCAATTATAATTTAACAACTCTGAAAATTCATCAAAATATCCACCTTTTGTTGATTTAATATTTTTATAAAATGAATAATTTATATGGTCAAGAGGGTTTGAAAAAAATTAAATACTCATATATTCATGTAATTTACCCGAACACAGTAGCCTCATATTGGAATAATACTCTATATATATCTTATATTGTGAAAATGATAGTCCAAAATGTTATCCATTCTGAGGGGTTAACATTTGATGATAGATTTTATATTTCTGATTCTCTAGAAATTTCAAAACACCATATACATCACAATTATGTATCCATAATATAATTATATAATTAATAATCACCCTTATTGATTTTTCCATGAGATAAGATCTCTTGGATTTGGTTTCATCATGAATTTATATGAGATAACATATTAATATTCTATAATACCCAAATTCTTGGACAAATGTATTCTCTAAAATAATGATTTCATTATATTTTTTAGAAAAATATTTATGAATAAAAGTGTCATCCACAACTTATTTAGAAAACATTAAATGATATATAACACCCTTAATCTAGATGAATATAAATTATTTATATGATGTGTTAGTTTAAAATAATTCTATAATAAGTACATTGTGTATCTCCTTAATGATATGAATGGAATCTTCTATGTGTATATATTTTAATTATTTAAATATTGGAGATAAAAATAAAATATAACGACACAAATAATGATTAAAATACCCAAGTTATTTTACCTTAACCCTGATTAAGTTATCAACTAATCTACTATTTATTAACATATCAATAATATAATACTAATGGGGTAAGACATTTTAATTTTTTCGACTATGTATAATCCTCTCATATAATGATATTAAAGGGATGTTGTTTTTCTTTGATTGGGACTTGGTAGATATTGGGAGTTCTTCTAGGAATTTTAAAAGTATTTATGTCATTATAATTGAAGTTTTGGTAATGGTTCTGTTTCAGTTATCAGAGTGTGACTGTACAAAGATAATTTCAACATTTATGGGGTTGGGAATTTAAACTCCATTAACTATCATTGATGATATTAAAAATGGTTATGTTTTTTCATAGGAAAATTAACCATAGTAGAAAAGGAAATCTAGGGAATTGGGAATAAAGGAGTTCATGAGGGATACAATGGCTGAGGTAAATTATAAAAAATTTAATGGTTTCATGGGTTGATGTAAGGTGGAGGAATTTGAAAATGGATGATATTTTCATAAAAATATATTATATCTAAAATATTGATGTTTTAGAGTACACATAGAGTGAAAAATTGGAGTAGGTTTATCAGTTAGATGTTTTTATTAGGGAAATAGAAAGTTCTATTGGCATAATACAGTTTTATGGTCATAATTTTTTGGATTTGATTTCTTTTTTTAATTTTTGGTTAAAATAGAAATGGGTTTTGAATAGTGATATTTTTTTATATTTTATGTAGAAATATTCCATGTTATAAGAGAGGTGGAATAGGGTGTGTATTTACCCTACTCCATATATCCTTGAGCTATTGTCTTGAATCTATTATATTGGAGTGATTATAAGGAATCAATCCCAAAGGACCAAATAGTTTAGTACTCTTGGTAAACCATATACACAAATGATATATTTATTAATAATAAATACACTAATGACAAAATAATGTTTTATTCTCTCTAAATATATAACTTTTAGGACAACTTCATTCCACCTATTAAATCATTACATAACTTATATAGTGCGCTTTGTGGATTCCTAGGGAATGAAACATAATAAGGGGGAGTTGAAATGCACAATATGTAAAAAATAGATGGTGTATTAACAAATAGATTAAAATAATAATTGTGAAATGTTAACTATATTTTAAATAATATAGTGTTACTAAGAAAAGGGTGAAAATATATTATAATAGGTCAATTGTACCCTTATGTTAAAGGTTTAGTCATTCAGTAAGAGTAATTTTACCACAATAATTATATATAAATTTAATTACATTAAATAATTTTTTTTTTAAAATAATTTTTTCTAATTATATATTATAAATTATTTATATTATAATTAGATAATAGTTTCTTCCCAATTCCAATCATATATGTGGGATAAATTAATTTAAATTTAATCCCATAGATAAAATGACAATGAGGGTTTCTAATGTAAAAATATCCAAATATTTTCAATGTTTTTTAATCAATATCATTTAGAAAGTTATTAAAATGAAATTAATTGTATTAAGTTATAAAAATATGAAATTATTGAACTTTAAAACCTATTAAATGTATAATTTATAAATAAAATAAATTTCATAAAAAATTAGTTTTGATCTCCAATTCTGTATTTTTATCTATTTATTAAATAATGATATGTTTTAGAAAACTATCAAAAATACTCATAATATTATTTGTATATTTATCATTAAAATATATTGTTTATTTATACATAATAAATAAATTAACAAGTCAAAATTAATATTTAAAATGGGTTCCCCATTAAAGGGAGGTATAATTGCCTTTAAAAAGATAGAGGCTTTTACGTGTTTAATGGTGTTTGGTCTCATCTTATACATATCAAATGTCATGGAAGAATATAAAAAATATTTTATTGAATATATATCATATATATTTCATTTAAATTATTATATAATTTTGATTAATTATGTTTGTTAGGAAAAAACTCTTTTGGAATCATAAAAATGATAATAAGTTTTTTTGATCCAATTGGTTCTTAATTTCGTTTCTCATTAATTGGTAAACCATGATTTAATTTTAAATTTATATAAACTATAAATTTTCATAAGTGAGTTAACACTATTCAAAACTACTAACATAACAACATTTTTATATCAAATTATTTTAAATAATAATATTTTTACATTATATTGTTTTTTTGGTGAAACACCTTCTTACGTGTAACACAACTATCGAGGAAGGTTTCTCTTTCAGGAAATGCACAGTAACTCTATGTTTCATTAATTGAAATATATATAATATATCCTAAATATTATAAAATTCATAAAGTATCATGATATTATATTACCCTATGCTCTTGGGGTCGTATATCATACATGCTACTAAATGAAATGATGATACTTTACCTTTTCAGGGCATCACATTCTCCCAACGTTATTTACATTTCATCTTTTCAATTTAAACTCGATCGTGGTGATATATTGATTGATACCAACTATTTTTTAAATACCACATCATGATCAGGGTTCGCAATTCATCCTCTCTAAATGAGATAATGGAATGTATAAAGGCCACATGGACTACCCTTTAACCATGTCTCTAAGTAAGAGAAAATCCATGGAGTGTATAGATAAATACACCGAGTAAAAGAGAAAATATTTATAAGGAGTGAATGAGGACATAAATAACAAACAAGTGAATGATAAATAGAAAATTGATGACCTCGAAGCCATAATTCTATGACGATTTAAAGTTCATTGGTTCCATAGAAATAAAAGTATTTGTAAAACACTTTATTTTAATTCATTTTTCTAATGTTGGATAATTATTTTACTACCTAAAAATAGAAGCAATTATTCTTACATGTTAGGTTTCGATTTTATGTAAAAAATACCAAATGTTTGCTCTTATTCAATAAAATTCTAATTCATTCATTTACAATAAAATAATAATAACCCATAATGGAATTATTTAGGCCCGAAGCACTATGAGAAATATTTACTGGATCATAAGTCCGATAAAAGAGTGATCAGTCTAACTATATTTCATTTATTATATCGAAAACCCAAAATGGTTCCCAAATTTCTCAATAATCGTCAAATGTTATACTATTTATTCATCATTAATATTTATTCTTCAATTATTTTTAACTAAAACCCATTAATAATTAAATAGGTAATTATTTAGGTTAGTGGTTAGTGTAAAAACATTGTCATACTTTGTTCATGGGTTCAATACACATGGCCATTCCAGATATTATTTGCATTCACCAAGATTATGCGTTGTCCTTTTCTAAATCATTATTAATATTATTTACTTAATAAATCTAATGGTATTCATGGAAATGTAATTATTAAATAGAATCTTATGTATGGTTTTTAGTACAATCATTTTTATTATGATGAATAATAATATTATTTGACTATTATTTCAATTTCATTACTGATCATATGAACCCTAATGGTTTTAAATACCATTATAATTATTTCTATAAATTTTATATTCAATATTACTCAAATAAACATCTCCTCTAAAATATATGAATATAAAATAAGGAATATTCCATATAAATCTCATGATTATTATAGGAAAAATAACAGTATAAAAATAATTACAAAATTTAATTATTAAACAAAAAAAATATAAAAATTTGTCCTTCTATAGTATATGGTTTGACCATAAAATCATCCGTTATATTTATAGAATAGGACATCATATCATCAATGTGAGACATCTTAGTTTTAACCAAGGTTATTCATTATAAAAATCCTTCATAATTGTTGGTAATGAAAATGTGAATAATCATATACATATCCCCCAGGACTGTCAAACTAAGTGTGTAGTAAGGCTCTTTTTCATGTGATAGGCTACCCTGAGTCAATAGAGGAAACTTTGTTGAAGTTATTACTTCAAGGTACATATTCTCCAAAATCACTTCCGCTTGTTGCGCCCCGACAAACATTTATGGCTACGAATACAAACATAATACCTACCATAAATTTTTAGGTTATTCAACAATTATCCTCACATTCTATCATACAGTATTTTTCCATAACACATCTTTCTAAATCTAGTTTGAATGGTTTATACTAAAAACATTTTGATACCAAATACTACAGCCTGACCCCTGATAACGTGGATCCAGTGATTGATATCAATTACAATAGAATTATTAAATTTTATCAAATCCTAAAGGATCTAAGAGTTTAGTTGTCATGGTAAACCAGGGACATATACGAGACTTCTATTACAATATAGTAGACTATTTACAACATATTTTTTTCGTTATAAATAAATAATATATATGATATGTTTATTCCAATTATAAAATCCATGAATAACTTTCACAGTATGCTTCTTGGATTCTTGTATAATGAAACATAATAAGGTTCAGCTCAAATGAAAAGTAAGGTAAAAATATAACAGAATAAATAATGAATGAATGAGAAAAATAATTTTCACATGGTAAATAAAAGAAATCACATGACATATAACGAATAAACTGATACTGAAGTGTATCAAAAATATAGAAAGGTTGTAACCAAAAAATAATTTCATTGAAATAATTGGATAAGGAAAAATGAATATGTGAAGGTATATACTGAACACATGTCATATATTCAATGAACTGAACAAAAATGTATCTATATGAATTCTAATGAAAAATAAAATGGATGAATAAAAATAACACAAAATGTCACAACCCGTCCCCCAGACCTCGTACCGTGACTACCCCAAGCCCGCTTTCAATAGGATAGTGGCTGGAGACTAGCACTAATGTCATAATTCCCTAAAACCGGGAATGGATTTCCTTTATTACGTCTAAATAAAAACAACAAGATACAAACACATGTAAAATGTATAACCAAACTAGTGTTGAAAGTAAAATCGGCTAGAATACAATTTCAACAGTAAAGGTACATGTAAAACTGAAAACAATACAACTGAAGAAAATAAAGAAAAGAAGCTACTAGGTCATCCTATGGGATTCCTACATGATGTGTAGGTATAGATAGGCTCCTCAGCACTCTGCGCACATCAATCTCCTCCACGTCTTGGCACGCCGTATAGTCCACCTCGTGGTATCATCCAGTCCTGGTACTCTTAGCCTCAGTTATCGCTGTCTGTTGTCTGCAACCAACACAACATGGTTCAGGCTTAGCTCGTGCATGGGTTAGTATAATGATACTCAGTAGGGACCCTAAGACCCTCAAGATCTCACAAAATACAAAAAAGATAAACCAAAAAGTATGAAATCTACATATAACCTTACTTAGGTATATTACCAAACATATAACTAAGTTATCAAGTGATAAATCTCAATAATGAGGAAAACAGAGAAAAACAGACTCAGATCAACCGGGATTTTATTCTAGTGGTAGTATTATGTAACATCCCCAGTCACATTGTCGAAAACTCAACTGCTAAAGAACTCTTCCTATATCTAGTATAATAGGTCTGCAGCGACACCAAGCACGCTTTCTACTAACCTTGAACAACTGATGTACTCCTCTTGTTGAGTACAGTGGATCTGTCACATCACCAAGCGCGCTCCCCACCATGGATCTGCCACGTCACCAAAAGTGATCCTCGTAGTAGCCTGCTGAGTTACTCCTCATGTTGAGTATCATGGGTCTGCCGTGACCCCATGGTGGTCCCTACTGTGGGTATTCCGCGACACCAAGCCCCTCCCAACATGGCTAGTAGATTCACTCCGTGTGAAAACGGTAAGTAGTTGTCAGGTCTCATCAAGCTACTTGGTCTCCACACTATGCTTGTTCGACTCTGGGAGGATCCACTCCACAAGCTACTGGTCGATACTCCAACTGTCACGAATTCCCATGAAGAAGTATCACAATGGTTCGCAAAGTCAAAGGGGTCTCAACGTAACAGACGGTGTGTTAATCAGATGACTGATTTGTTAGTTATTAGCCTTTTAGTCCCGGGGGCCCGGTTGGATTCGTGATCGACCCAACCTGACCATACCCCATCTCAATATAAAACATAGTGGGGTATCAATCAAAGGGGCCATTTCTCTCCAAGGTTCCCAATTCCACTCATGGATCTTCAAACGGATGTCAGGTACCATAGTTAGGGCCAACAATAAGTATACGGGTCATAGGGGGCCCGAGTCTGATCCGACCTGGTCGGGCCAACACGGCCTGACCTGGCATGGGTTGACCCAGTTTGGGTTGACCTGGCACAAACCACTGGGTGAGGCCTGACTTCTGATACGGCCCAATCTGATGGGAGGTCCGACAGAACGTGAGGGGCCATGGAGCCCTTGGGGGCCACTAGGCGGCTCGGCAGTGGGGGTGCCGCGAGGGCGCAAGGTCAGTTCGGTAGGAGCATGGTGAGGGTCACCAGCCAGTTTGTCCAGGCCATAGTTAAGGGAATGGACCAGATTGGCTGGGGAACTGCGATGGGCATCGGCTGGGTCACCCGAGGCACCGTGAGGGGCACGGGTCGGGTCGACCGGGGTGCCGCGAGGGGCGCGGTCTTGTTCGGTCAGGGCACCGTGAGGGGCGCAGGCCGGGGCATGGGGAGGGGAACATGCATGTTGGGCTGGTGGGCCGTGAGGGGCGCATGCCATTTTGGGAGGCCGACGGGTGGTGTGATTCGGGGCATCTCGACCATCGGATGGCAGGGCCGGGGTGGTGCGACCTGCGGGCATTGCAGAAGGCGGGTGTCTCGATTGGCGGTGGGTGTGGCTGGCCTGGACGTGGCGCGATGTGGGGTGCATGCCCTCATGGAAGGGGTGCTGCGAGCGGTGCATGCTTCTTAGGACAAGGTGCCGTGAGGCGCGTGGGCCGCTTCGGGAGGCCGGCGGGCGGCATGAGCAGGGGTGGCTCGGGTCGCGGACGATGTGGTCGGGGTGGCATGGTTGTTGGGTGGCGTGGACGATGGGTATCTTGGCCAGTGGGGGGAATGGTTGGCGGGTGGTGCGGCCGGGGAGGCTCGGCCGGCGGTCATAGGAATGGTTTAGCCCGGAAGCCGGAGCGCCACGGGGGGCGGCACAGTTCGCGGTGGCCACAGGTGGCATCGTCATTTCCTTCTTCTCATTCCATCATTCCGAAGAACCCCACAAAGAAGAACAGCGGAGGGGGGTCTGACCATGTTAGTTGGGGCCGAAAAATTCGTTTTTATAGTGGTAGCATACGATTCACAAGAACGAAGAAAAGAACGTTAACCATGATCTATCAAAACTTAATCATTCCCAATCCCACACAAGAGAATAAGGGAGAACCTAAAAAGTGATAAAAAAAATTATTATTAAACCCCAACCTCGTTCGCTTGATGGCGTTAGAGCAAGAAGGTATTATAGTCGTCGATTCACCGTAGGTGAGGACATCCCACATCGGAAGAAGTCCAGATGAAGAAATTCAAAGGAGGTCGACATTCTTCATTGGCAGATCATTCATCATAGGGGATCACATTCTTCATTGGAGAACACATTCTTCATTGCAGAGCATAATCCTCCATGAGTTGGGCGTCACGTCACTTTACTGGTGCTTCGCCACTTGGTGAAGTCATCCCAAATTCTCCTCCTAAGCTCTCTATATATAGAAGATGAGGGAAGGTAGGTAGTGGAATTTATGACAGTTCATTTAATAGGAACCTTCCAAAATTTCAACGACACTGTTACTTAATTTATAAAGGGGGCAAGCCAATTATCCAAGTAGGCACAACTAAAGGTATGTGCATTGGTGAATTTAATACCAATTAATATCAAGAGGATCCTCTACATTAAAGAGTGGGTTGAGAGGTTTCATTCTAATTATGAGGGGGGTTGATAGGTTTAGGCCTCAGGTGGTCCCCACCACCATAACCCCTTATGGGAGGTTAGGGTCGGGTGGTCCCCACCACCATAACCTCTCATTGGAGGTTAAGGTCTTGTGGTCCCCACTTCCCAACTTCCCTAAGGTGGCTTGCTTCTGGTGGACCCCACCTCCCAACACCCACATGGGTTTAGAAAATAAAAATAAAGTTTCACACACTTTTATTTTTATTTTATTTTTCACAAAAAACCCAAAAACTAACTTTCACCCTCGACCATCCCCCATTGACATGAAAGTATCCTTAAGTAAAAATTGGCACTATGAGTTCAACGGCCCCCTCAGATTTCAATTCTGAGCACCTGTTCAGAAGATAGAAAAAACCACTCACACTTTTATTGATCGTACCCGAACAAAAGTTCAAAAATTAATTCCGGGAACTCTGGGCCTCAGAATCACGTGCCGTCAATTTTTGTAGACTCGTAAAATTACCATTTATTTTTAAAAAACATGGAAATTCTAGGTCTTTACATTCTCCCCACCTCAGGATTTACGTCCCGATAAGCCACAACTAAAAACTAAGGGAACAAGTGGGGGTACTAAGAATGCATCTGATCTTCCTGATCCCATGTGGTCTCGTGGAGGTTCCCGTGCTGCCAGTGTATGCGCACAAGAGGTATCGACAATCCATGACAGACCCACTCCTGTTGATCCTCAATATCTACTGGAACCTCCGTAAAATTCACCATATCATTGATGTCCATCTTGCCATGGTCGACGATGTGAGAAGGGTCGTGCATGTATATCCTCAGCTGGGAAACGTGGAAGATGTCGTACACCCGATGCAACTGATGTGGTGGAGCTAATCAGTAACCCACCTCGCCAATTATACTGAGGACCTAGAATGGTGTGAAGAATCTCGAAGATATCTTTCCTCCTCGGCCAAATATCCGCAAATCTCATCGGGGTGAGACCCTTAGAAAGACGTGGTCTCCATCCTAGAACTCCAGAGGTCTCCATATCCTATCAGCATACGAATTTTTCATACTTTGTGCAGTCTTAATCCGCTTCTGGATGACCTGCACCTTCTTTGTGGTTGCTCGTACCATCTCTTGTCCCACAAGTGCTAACTCCCTTAGGTCAGTCCACCACAATGGTGATCTGCAATGTCATCAGTACAACTCCTCAAATGGTGTTATCCCAATGGTGGGGTGATAGCTATTGTTGTATGAAAACTCCACTAAAGGCAAGTGATCCTCGTAGCTATGATCGAAGTCGAGGACATAAGCATAAAGCATGTCCTCGAGGGCCTGAATGGTCCACTCAGTCTGACCATCCATTTGAGGATAGAATGTGGTGCTCAAACAAAATTTGATCCCAAAAGCCTCATGAAACCCCTTCCATAGCCAGAAAGTAAAACATTTATCATGATCGAAGACAATCATCATGTGTACTACATGTATTTGAACAATCTCTTGCACATAGAGGCATCCCAAGTTCTCTACTCCACCATGCTCTATTATCTGTAGGAAGAGGGCAGACGTGGTGATTCGGTCAATGATCACCTAAATCGAGTCATGACCTCTGGATGTATGTGGAAGTTCTGTCACAAAGTCCATGGTTATCCCATACCACTTCCACTCTGGGACCTCTAAGGGCTGGACAAAGCTTGCGGGTACCTGATGCTCAGAATTCACATGCTGACAAGTGAGGCATCGAGAGAAAAACTTTGCAACTTCTTTCAACATTCACGACCACTAGTGTTGTCGTCAGAGGTCCATGTACATCTTCGCGACTCCTGGATGTACCGTTAGAGGGGATGTGTGGAACTCCCACAACACATCCTCATGAAGTGATATTGTTACCATAATACATCCTTTGAAGTGGATGACATGGTCCCCACCTTCAGAAAATCCATCAAGTGCCTTTCCTATGGATATCTGACTACGTCATCTCTCGTAGTCAGCATCCCCACCTATGGGTCCATCTCTCCCCTAAAACTGGGTGGCCTATGGCACAGTAAATCATGTAATGCGCTCAAGAATTATGCACCGTATAGTACTGGGGCAGGTGGTAATGGTGGTCCAATGGGGAAAGGTACTTCTGGTGCATCTGTTAATGTCTCTACTGGAAGAAGGACCTACACCATGGCCTCTTCGCTCGGTGGGCTATCAGTGCGTAAAACTCTCAGATCCCAAAATGGAAGTCTGTGTGGAGGCATCCTGAATGGATAGAGGTGTGCTACGGTCAACAATTTATACATTGTGAGCTGACTTAGTGAGATTACATAAAGAAAATTTTTCAAAACACACACGCAATTAGTGTTTCTGTGCACTGAGTCGGAAATATGAAGTTAGGGTCCTGGTGTATGGATACCTCGGCCGTAACACCAACACTAGACTCCCTCAACTAAATAATGCAGTCAAAACACTTAAGACTATTGCATCATAGAAAATATCAGAGTCCTATGTTCTGTGGTAGAACCTCCCTCTGATACCAATTTTTCATGACCCGTCCCCCAAGGCTCGTGCCGTGACTACCCCATGCCCGCCTTCCAAAGGCCAGAGTCTGGTGAATAGTACCAAAGGAGTAATTCCCTAAAACTGGGAAGGCATTGCCTTTATAACTTGAAAACACATAAAAAAATATACGAACATGAGTACACTGTACAATCAAAATCCTGGTGAAATTAAAAGGGGCTGGAATAAAATCCGAACATTAAAGGTACAAGTACAACTGAAAACAATACAACTAAATAAAAGAAATAAAGACGAAACTAGGTCGTCCTCCTGGATTTCTACCAGAATGGTAGGTACAAATACCTCCTCAGCACTCCGCATCCGTCTGTCTCCTCCACATACCAATACGCCATATGGTCCACCTCAGGGCACCGTCGAGTCATGGTACTCTTAGCCTCAGTCAGTGTTGTCTGTCATCTATAACCAACACAACAAGGGACAGGCATAGCCCGTGCAGGGGTGAGTGTAATGATACTCAGTAGGGACCCCGAGACCCTCAAGGTCTCACAAAATCCAACAATTATATATTAAAAGTATGAAATCAACTAATAACCTAACATAGGTATATTCCAATACGTATAGCAATGTTATCAAGTGATCCATCTCAATCATGAGGAAAACACAGAAAAACTGACTCAGCTCAATGACGATTTTATTTTAGGGGTAGTATCAAGAAACATACCAAGTCACATTTTTGAATCCTCAGATGCTGTAGAACTCCTCCTCTATCGAGTAAAATGGGCCTACAGTGACCCCATGAATGCTTCCCATAAACCTTGTACTACTGAGGTACTCCTCCTATTGAGTACCGTGGATCTACGACGTCGCCAAGCACAATCCCCACCATGGGTCTGTCGAAACATCAAGCGTGCTCCCCCTCGTAGACTGCTAAGGTACTTCTCTTGCCGAGTACTGTGGGTCTTCCATGACACCAAGGCACTCCCCATTGTGGGTCTACCACGACACCATGGCCCTCCCTACTGGGCTAGTAGAGTTACTCCGAGTCAAAACGGTTAGCAGTTGTGATGTCCCAGCCAGCTACTATGTCTCTGCACTATGCTCGATCATCAAAGGGGGGATCCGCTCCATAAGCTACTAGTTGATACTCCAACATTCATGATTCCCCATAGAGATGTTTCACAATAGTCCTCCACATCATAGGGGTATCAATGTGACACACATCGCGTCAATCAGACGCCCGGTCAGTTAGTTATTAGCCTTTTAGTCCCAAGGGCCCGGTTGGATTCGTGCTCGACCCAACGTGATCGTACACCATTTCAATACAAAACTCAGTGGGGTATCAATAAAAGGTATCATCTAACTCCAAGGTTACCAACGCAACTGACGGTTTATCAAATGGAATTCTGGTGCCAAATTTATGACCAAAAGAAGTATATAGGTTATAGTAGGCCCGGGTCTAATCCGATTCGGCCCGACCTGGCATGGGCCTAATGGGCCCAAACCGCTGGGTCAGGCCCATCCCATGAGGTGGCCTAGTCTGCTGGGAAGTCCGGCAAGCCGCAGTGGGCCACTGAGCTCTCGGGGGCCATGCGGCGGCTCAGCCGCGTGGGTGCCACGAGGGCGTTGGGAAAGTTCGGCCGGGGCGCCGTGAGGGGCACGGGCCGCTTCGGCTGGGGCGTCGCGAGGGGAACGGGCTAGCTTAGCCCCAATGATATGAGGGGAGAAGTTTGGATCGGTTGGGGTAGAGTGAGGGGAGTGGGACGGTTCTCCCAGGGTGTCGCGAGGGGCATGGGACGGTCGGTAGGGGCGCAACCAGGGGTGTGGGCTAGCTCAGTCAGGGTGCTGTGAGGTGGGCGAGAAGGCTCAGCTTGGGCGCTGTGAGGGGCGCAGGACGTTTCAGGAGGCCGAAGAGCAGTGGGAACTGGGGTGGTATGACCGGCAGGCGGCTCGGCCGGTGGGCAGCGCGGATGGTGGGTGGCGCAACCGGGGTGGCTCGGTCGGCTAATGCATGGCCTGTTCGCCGAAGAGGTCGGAGCGCCGTGGGGGCGGCATGGGTTATGGTGGCCGCATGGGGAAGTGTCATGGAATTCGTTTGCTTCCTTCATTCCGAAGAACACCCCCATGAAGAACGACAGAGGGGGGTTGGGCCATGTTATTTTGGTCTGCACCCTCCGCATTTACAGTGGTAGCATACAGTTCAAGAAGAACGAACCAAAGAGCATCAACCTTGATCATCCATAATTGAATCATTCCCAATCCTGCACAAGAGAAGAAGGGAGTACATGGAATGTGATAATAAAAGAGAATTAAACCCCCACCTCATTCACTTGATGGTGATGGTGAGAGAAAGGTAGTACGGTTGTCGATTCACCATAGGCAATCAAGTCCCATATTAGAAGAAGTCCTGAGGAAGAAGCTCGAAGAAGGTCGACATTCTTCGTTGGTAGAGCAGTCTTCATTGGGGAGCACGCTCTTCGTGGGAGAACGTGTTCTTCGTTGGAGAGCATAATCCGTCACGTTTTGGTCGCCATGTCACTTTACCAGCTCTTCGTCGCATGGTGAATCCAATCCAAATCCTCATCCTAAGCTCCATATATATAGGATAGGGGGGGAGATAAGTAACGATTGTGGAATTTCTGATAGTAAATTTAATAGTATCCTTCCTAAATTCCAATGATTTTGTCACTTAATTTAAAAAGGGGAAAGCCAATTAACTATGTTGGTATAATTAAATGTATATGCGTTGGCAAAATTAATATGGAACAAGCTCAAGAGGCTCTTCCACAATAATGAGAGAGTTGAGAGGTTTATATCTCATAAAGAGGGGGGTTGATATGTTTAGTCCTCGGGTGGTCCCCACAACCATAACACCTCATGGGAGGTTAGGGTCGGGTGGTCCAACCACCATAACCTCTCATGGGAGGTTAGGGTCTTGTGGTCCCCACTTCCCAAATTTCACATGGAGGTTTAGTTCCGGTAGACCCCCCCCCCCCTCTCCCAACACCCACATGGGTGTTGAAAATAAAAATAAAGTGTCACCCACTTTTATTTTTATTTTATTATTCCACAAAAAACCCAATTACTAACTTTCACCCTCGACCATCTACCGTCGAGGTGAAAGTCTCTTAGGCGAAAACCAGCACTGTGAGTTCATCAGTGCCCTCAAGTTTTAATTCCACAAACCGGTTCAAATGTTATAAAAACCCACTCGCACATTTACTTAACTTACATGAGCAAAAGTTCATAGATTTATTTTGGGCACTCCGGCCCTCAGAATCACGCACCATCAATTTTCACGGACTAATGAAATTCCCATTAATTTTGAAATTAATTAGATGAAAATTCATGGTCTTTACACTCAATTATTGAATTTATATGTTAATGTAAATCATGTCTATGGATTATGAAATTCTATACCATAATGACCTTTCTGAAGACATTTTTAATTAAGGGTAGAAGCTCAATCAATTTTTTTAACTTATTTGTATCATGATAACCTGTTGATGAATCAAGAAGATATATAATATTTAGTATCCTCCCATCATTTCCTTTCCAATGTATTCATTATAAATAATAGTATAAATAAAAACAATTCCTTATCGAACATCCATTTTGGATAAATAATATATAATTATAATTATTTCACCAAAATAATCAAATAACTCTCTATGTTGACACAATATCAAAAATATTTTACAATTTTTCAGTAACTAATATCCATTTTATGAGAATATATATATGAAATTAATTTTTCAATGAAGAATGATTACAATAATGTGACTGTTTATAGAGAAGGTCAACAATCAAAAAAATAACCCAAGGATACAAATATAACCATTATGAACAATCTTTCGGAGAATAATCATTAAATATTTCTAAGTTTCCCATATCCCATTGAAACATTTCAATACAAATATTCAAAATGGTATGAAACTAAATTAAAATTATAATATAATGATAATAATGATATTCATAATATAACATGGAAAGGAAGTTATTAAAATAATAAAATTGAATTTTCATATAATAACAAATTATTCTGAATGAAATGTAAATTGAGACTAAGTTCCCTTAATTTGTATTTTCTTTCAGGTAAACATCCATTTACATCCAATATAAGATGTTTAAACATGGTAATAACCTATAAAATAACCACGTTAATATGTATTATACCACATATAATACTCTTATAAAATCTTATTACTTGTTTGTTACAAGCCTTTCATTATTTTAACTCTATGGGTGTTAATTGCCTTATTTAACAAGATTGTTTTAACTTGTTATTTATTATTCTTATAATATATATGATGGTTTAATAATACCCAAAATGTATAAAATTATTTTATAATCATATATATCATGTATATATATATATATATATAATAATCATTATTTTATTGAGATAATAAATTAAATTCACAGTTCATGGAGACATTAGTCTGTATGTAAGAATGAGCACTACCTTCATTTCATTATCATAATTTAAAATAATGAGAAGTAAATAATATCTACATACACGTGACTTATAATTAGATTACCTTATTTATGTAATATATTTCATATATATTTATTAAAATTATCCTTAATATGTTCCATGTTTATGTTGAAGGAATCACATTACTTTTAGGGGCGGTAGTCGACTCTTCCACGAACGATGTTTTCATATTAATGCCAAATAAAAACTATTAAATGTAATAATTATAAAAGGATTAATGATGTCTAAAGATATAAAAAATATCATATATAAATTATATAAATTTAGTTTCTATCATAATTTCCATCCATGAATTTTGGTAAAGGAAAAATGAACAATCATCATTTTGTGAGGCAGTAGTTCGTTGTACATAGAAACAATATGTTCATTACCCATGAGATGTTATTTTTTATTATTTTATTTAAAAAATTAATAAAATAACATAATAGTATATATAATATACATTTTTTATTATATTAACATGGAAGAATATGATTTTAGTTTGTAGAGAAGTAAATGAAAAAAAAAACGATTGATGGAAAGAATTACCTTAAAAATCAGGTAACTCCTTTTGGTGTATACCAAAAGGCTTATTTCGAAGGATTTATTACCAACATAAGTCCTCATTGTAGAGGGTAGGTTTGTTGGGAAAATATTTGGGATGATATTGGAAGAATATATGTACTTTTATAGGTGTGAGTAATGAGATGAAGTTGTTTCTTTTTGTAAGGGCGGAAAATGACACTTTTTTTTGAAAAGAAGTTAAGTGTACCCATGTTTTAATGAAACATGTATTAAAAAACAATAAAACTCTATAATGTATTGTTAATGTGAGAATTATTGGAAAAAATGAGTTTTTACAACTTTATTGGTGATTAGGTCCCTTGTGTTATAGTTTTAGTCTTTTTAAGCTTAATTGTACCTTAATAATTGTAATTTATTTTAATTACTTTAACTATTAATTTTAGTCAAAAAAGTTATACATATAAGAATTTATATTTTATTTTGATTCCAAATATCTAATACATTTTTCAAATTTCCATTCATAGTAGTGGAAGATATTAATTTAACTTTATTATTACAGATAAGACGACAATGCATGTTTTTAATATTAAAAATATGAATATTTTCTATGGTATTATATTCAAAATCAAGGTGAAATTAATTCCAATGAAATACATTGTATTAATAGATATGCAGAAATTTAGAATATAGTAATTTATTTTATATTCCAAATATATATTTTATTTTGACATATTGAATCAATTAATGTGAAAAAATTCAAATTTTAAATGGGTTCTCCATAAAAAGATGGGAAATTAACAATTTAAAAATATAGTTTTTATGTGTAAAAAAGGTTTTTTCTTATCTTAGTCATATAAATACTAATGGGTGAATATTTATATTATTTTATATAAAATATAAAATATATATTACATTAAAATAATTAAGAAATTATAAATAATTTTTTTTATTAACACAAAACATGTTTGCAATCATAAAAATAATAATATTTAGTTTTAAATCTAATTGGTTCTTATTTTCATTTTTTATTTGGAAACCCAGGAATTCATTTTATATTAATATATTCCGTAAATAATCATAATTTATTTAATACTATTCATTAACTCAAACATAATGGCTAGGTTTTATTATATTATTTTAAATAACAATAAGTTAATAATATATTATTTTTCAGCGAAACTCAATTTTGTGTATAAGAGAATCTATTGAGGATGGTCACTCTTGCATGTGAAAATAAATAACTCAGTGGTGAATGCATTTAAATATAGTGAATATTTTTAAAATAGTCAATATGTTATAATTTATATAGATATAATATCACCTTATGTGCTTGGGGTCCAATGTCACAAACACAATTGAATAAAAGGTTCTTACATTAGATATTTAGGGTGTCACAGGGTGTGGTAGAAGGGTCATATTATACGAAGCTATATTTTTCAAGGAAAATCATTGAGACATGGTAATTTTAGTGTTTTATTTATAGAATTATAATTAATGGTAAATATATTTTTGAGTTTTATTTTCCATATTGATTGAAGATGTTATTAAAAAAAATATTTTACATCAATTTATTATAGAAAAAGGAAAATTTGTGATGCCATATCATGGTTTGTGGGATATATGAGATAAGAGGGTTACTGTGGTGAAGATTTTTTAGAAATAGAAAATCAATTTCAAATTAGGAATTTCAGGGGAATTTATCTAAATTTGATTTCCATGGTTGGTATGGTTTGGTTGAATGGGATTGAAAAGTGGTTCTAACCATTCTGTTATGGAATAATATATAGTAAAAATGGGATGATTGAAGGAATAAATTATATAAGATATGTCATGCTTCATTTTAAAATCTATGTAATATATAATTTGTTCTATTTAAGTTAAGGTTTTCATGATATATAAATCATAGGTTTTCTATTGGTGAAATTTGTTATCAGAAAATAAGGTTTATAGTGGTTTATTGGTAATTTCAATATCAAATTGGCAGGGGAACCACTCATTGAATAATGTTTTTTTGTATCTTGGTTTTGTGGGTCTATAGTGAAATTAGTATTTCACACATACCATGATATTAAAATTATCATGATGTGAATATTAATATTAAAAATAATATTATAAATAATTATAATTACATTGAGTATATGTATTTTAATTCACCAAGTGTTTATATTTTTGTTGAAATACGGTTTTTAGTGTTTTAAGTCATAGTGAAAACCTTTCATCCTCTAATTTAGTCATTGAAATCTTTTCACATCATCCTTCAATTACAATATCTTCATATCCTATATTTAGAAAGCCTAAATGTAGTTTTCAATATTTTATATGGTTTTAATGATGATTTCATTTATTAATAAAAATAGTAATGAAATAAATCATAATCAATTACAAATGATGGAAACATTGGTCTTTTTATTTTCATAATAAAATTTTTTATCATCAAAAAAGTTGATCAATTAATCAATGATAATTTATTGGACATATGTTATTTGTATAAAGTGTGAAGGGGTAATAAAATGCTATTATAATTATTAAATATCGTGTCTCAACAATTTTTTGTTGACCTTGAATGTCGGGCATACTACCTTTATCTCTTTATTTCACTATGTAAAATTATATTGATCACCATGAAATTTCAGGACCAAAAAGAAATAAATTTACCTCTAAAGAACATTAGTATTGAGTTATAGTGAAATATTAATTTTCTCCAGTTATTATAATTCGTTAGTTGACTTCTTGAAATATCACTTCATAGTAACCTCATATTGATATTTTTATTATCAAAAGTATATACAAGGAATTAGTCTTATTGATAATGTTGAAATAATATCTTCAAACCAATCTATTATTGGTTAATATTTTCAATATATATTATCCATTAATATTTATATTTGTAATCCCTTATTAAATTATATTGGATTCCTAAATGGGTTTTGATGAGGTGACACTGATATATTTTCTGATAACTATCCCACAAACACCCAAATCAACCATTTAAGGACAGGAATTTATAAATTAAATAGTATTGTGTTTTTGAACTAGATTTCACTTTCTTATACTTCTAAGGAACTATACAGTTTTGTGTTTTAAAGAATTAGGAAAAACTATTACATCTAAAATTCATATATCATGATGATTTATAATATTCTCAATGTCCAATTTTTCTATAATATTAATATTTTAAAAAGAACCATGTTTTTTTTATGACTAAACTTCACAAATTTTTACATGAATTGTTATTTTTTTCAATACTTAAATCCTATGATGTTTTTTAAAAACATTATATGAACATTAAAATATATGAAATGGATTGGAAATAATTAAACGATTAGTCCATTAAAAAACATGAAAACACATTTAAAACCATTTAATAAAGACATCTATTTTCATCAGAAAAGAAATTCATTTTTCCTAAAATATAATTATTTTAATATTTAAAATCAGTAAACATTCTTGATAACTCATTATAATGAATATAAATGTCATGAAGGTAAATTTTGACATCATCATCACATAAACATTATATGAAAATTACACAAAACCATATTGATTTGAATAACCATTTGACCAAATTCCAATATAATTATCTGGAGAACAAAATCATTATCCAATGTATTAGAGATCTATTTAGGAACACCAATAATATAATCTATAATGGGATAAACCTGGTGTTATAATGGGGATTTTACCTCCATAAATCATTTATAAGGACTATATATTTAATAAATCCTTTTATAACTTAATTTAACCTATGTACTAAAAAAGTTACATTTAAATCAACTATCCTTCCATAAAATCAATTTTAAAATGTAAAAAAATAACACATAAAAAATATCCCATTTTATGGGTAAATAACAATAAAATAAATTTAATTTAACCATAAAATAATCTAGGCATCCTAGTTATAGGAAAAAATTATCATTACATAGAATATAATAAAAAAAAAATCCTTTATACTTTTGTGGGGAAATTTTAATGTGGAACTTTAAAATAGTCTATTTAAAACATAATCTATTAACATAAGTCCAAATCGAGAACTATGGTCTTTATATTCCTTAATTATAAAAGTTTGTTAATTATTTACATGTTTACAAATATTATTATGTTTATTGTTAATTCAATAAAAAGTATTTACATTTTATATACAATAATTTAATTTATTAATTTAATAGTAGACACTTTTTCAATATTTGTATCATAAGTCCTAAAATATATCTTTATTGTGAATATGGTCAAAAAAGTTTTTATTTAATCATATAAATACAAAAATTTCATAATTATCATTTAGATATATTAT
Organism: Viscum album; assembly: GCA_963277665.1. Lineage (NCBI taxonomy): Eukaryota > Viridiplantae > Streptophyta > Magnoliopsida > Santalales > Viscaceae > Viscum > Viscum album. The sequence goes on along the minus strand of OY728119.1, from coordinate 801,064,109 downwards.
ACTTATAATTTCACCTACTAAATATTGTTATAAAAAATGAATTATGTTTCAATCATAGAGATTGAAGGCTATACATACGCCTGGGCAATGTTTCAATTTTTAAATGATCATTTTGGAATGAAGGTAATTATTTTTTGATCATTAAATAATGATATTGTATAATCAATACCAAATTAATCATTTATTTATACCTATATATACATTCTAGGTGATGTGGTGATGAAATAAAATCACATTGGTTCATAAAGGTGATAATTTACACGTACCCACTAATGACATTATCATTTTTTTTGTGAATCGAAAAATAAAAATATAAATGATATATTATATTTTTATCATGATAAATAAATAATTAATATCATATATAAAACATATTTCCATCATCCTAACCATCCTTGAGAGATGGGTATGGAAATGGAATTACATTGGCCTGTGAGGTGGTAATCCACTGTACACATGAATAATTTTTTATTTTCTAAATTAAAAGAAGTGGAGATGGATATAGGTCATGAAGTTAAAAAAAATATATATTGAGGTTAGTTTTTTATTTTATTTTTTTAATATTGTTCAATAGTTTTGGGAAATAACAAAACATAAACATGTAGATAAATACTATACATCTTCTTTTAAAAAGCTTCAATTGTTTAGACCTTAAAAAATATAATAATGGAATTATGAAAAATGAAAGAACTATATAACAAAATTTTTTATCCTATAAATTTATTTTTATTATTATAATTTGAAAAAATGTGTTCTGGTGTTTTATTTATTGGGGAAAATTGTTTCCATTTATAATTGAGTGAAGGGGTGCTCATGGAGTTTCTCATAATATTAAATGGATAGAAATTAATTTTCAATTCCATATGTAACCAAAGTGAGTTATTTGAAATAGGATATATCCAAGGGTATCAATACCTTTATAAAATAAAAATTATACTTTTTTTCTATATTTATACCCTTTTATTTTTTTAATGCAAATTTAACGCTTTGAACTCTTACCATAAAAGCCAAGAATTTTACTATTTTAGGATGAATATGTTTACAATAAAATGAAAATCAAACCTTATATAGACCAATAGTTATATTTTAAAACATACCCCTTATATTTAATTAATATTATATTTTTAAGAATTTTAAAACATTTAATGAAGTAATATTAACTATAAAAAATAAATATTGACAATTTTATAAACTATTGATTACATAAACTATAATAATATCCATATAAAACATATAATTTGGAAAAAAAATATTATATTAAATATTTATTAGGTAAATATCATATTGAATTATTTTACTACGTTAATTGTTTTAAATTATATTTATTTTCAAATTTTTAATATCTTTTATTTTATATTTTTAATAGATAAATTATTACAGCATCAACAATGTGTACAAACTAATGGTAATCAGTTCCTCAATAAAAATTTAAAATATTTCGAAATTATAAAGATAAATATATTATAATTGAATGGAAATTTTATATTCTATCATTACCAATAGATAACACCATATTAAAAATAGTACACTTACTAAAAATGAGTGTCAGATGATCTACTTTTCTATAAATAAAATATTTTATTTGTAATAATTTTATGCATGTGGCCCAACAAGGTCATAAATTCAAAAATTTATTGAATATGGAAATTATATACTAATCCAATAAGATTTATGTTTGTTTATGGGTCATTAAATGGTTCTTGTCATAATATTTTTAACATTGATTACCTATTTTACTCATTACCTGGGTAACCAAAATTACTGAAGCAGATATTCATCTTGAAAAAAATTAAAATGGTTATATTAAATAAATTTGGTCAGAATGATTTCAAAAATGGTTTAATATTTTTAAAATTCAAAACATATTGGTTTCAAATATTAATTTATAATTAATCTAGTAAAACTTAATAAAAATGGTTTCTTTCAAAAAATGCCATTTTAAAATATAAAATATCATTATAATAAATTAATGTATTAAATCAATAGAAAAAATTTGGAATATTTTAAATCATAAAATACAAATTATAATTTAATAATAAAAAAACATAATTTTCCCTTGAAAATACTCTAAAATAATACTACACCTCTCAACAAATATAAATATTTTTCATTATTAAACGAAAAATAAATACTTTCAGAAAATTATGAAATATTATTTTTAAGAAATTTTTTTTATTATCAAATTAAAAAATAAATTCATTTCTAAGAATTAATTTTCTTAAATTTTATGATATTATGTTTTATATTCACTCATAAAATTAAATAAAAAACATAATTGAAGATAACATATTTTTTGAAGAATAAAATGATATTACAATAAATCTAGTAGTTGTGAAAAAATAATAAATTAGTAAATTAGAAATTTTTATGATAATTATATATTTTGAAATGTGGTAAATATGTTTCATTCCCACAAATTTAATTGTTATGTTATAATTGTCATATATAAATAATAATATTTATTGGTAATATTGATCGCAAGGTTTTGGTAGCATGTGCGCTATCAAACATGGATATTATTTTTTTAAATAACGTGATATTAAATTATATCTCCCCATTATTAAATTCCATCATATCATTGTGTAATTGGTATAGAAAATATGGGAAAATAATTATTAAAATACCATTTTTTTTAATTCGACACTAAAATAGGGATTAACAGAATGTCCCCTTGATAAAACAGAAAAGAGAAGTATAAAGGTCATCTTAAATAAGACATACTAGGTTTCCAAGTAGGAAAACATGTGTTGGTTTTCAAAACAAGGATATATAATAGAAAAAATACTCTTAATAAATAATAGGGAGTGATAGATAACATGGTCATTAGAATGTTAATCATTAGAAAACCATAAATATATGAATATTAAAAGGACAATGATTTCTCGATAATATTAACAAAGGAATGACATTTTTCACAAAATCATTTTCCTATAGTAGATTAAACATTATAATATATTGAAAAATAACATAAGTAAATAATAATTCCTAACATGTATAATTTCAACATTCAATAAATTTCAACCACAAAAACAACTTTTCTCCCCAAAGGAAGAGACATAAAGTTTAAATTATATCGCCTCATGAAATAAAATGAACTCCAAAATTAACAAAAATTTATAAAATAACAACTATAAATTCCTTATTTCATTAATAATTATCTAATACAATAATTGTTATTATAATAATGGATAATTTCTCAAATGAATAACGATTTATATGATGAAATTGTTCTTTGATCTCCATAATTAGGTATAAATACCCAATGTCCACCATTGATAATTCAATAAATAACTATCCTTTAAATTCCTCAAAATATTCTTGAAAAAGTTTGAATCCAATAAATAATATGTATTTTCCATATAGTATTCGAAGATAAATATTACAATTTATCCCCAAATAACATGCATCACTTTTAATTTATAAAACAAAAATGAAATTAACTATACCACATAATCTCCATGAAATTTTAACCATTTACAAAAATAACCTATCTCATTATAATTCCATAATAATATCATGTAAAATTACAAAATATAATTCTAAATTTGTTCATCAAATTATATTCCATAGTATTCTATCAGGTAAATCATATATGGTTCCCAAAATAATGACTGACTTCTCAAATTACAATATCCATTTTTTTACGAAATTATTTTCAAATCCCGAGGACAAAACATGTGTTAACCAAACGAAAATAACCATTATCTATCAGATAGCTTAAATATCAGAAAACCATTTCATAATAACCACTAAAACATGTAATAAAGTGGTCGGTGATGCAACCTTTTTCCCTTGAGTCGTGGGTTTAATTATTGAATCCCTCTCAGATAAGATAAGTTGAATCCCATACTACAGGTTTCTATATTTCTAAAATTTTGTTAAATTAATCATTGTAAAATTCTAGAAACATGGGAAAGGTACAATAAATATCTTTAATGAATTCAATATTAATTAGAAGTTTTTACCTGGAGATTTATCTCATTCTGTTTTTTTTATAAAAAATATAATTAACCATAATTTCATATTTAATAAATTTCTTCTAAAATTTCATTAGTAACCACAAAATTGCATAATTTTAAGCCGCAAAAGTGGTTTCTAATCCTTACAACATACGACCAACAATAATTTTTTAATCCCATGATGGTATCCATAACACATAGGAAAACCAGACATGAATAAATCCCAATATCTAAAGTTATCTAAACCCTCATCTTATTCCAACTATTAGGACCCATCCCTACACATTACATATTCAATTTTTTAACTTGATTTCAGTTTCTTATAATTCGAGTGATCATTTTGGGTTAGAGCGTTAGAGAATTAGAAAAAAAATAACATTTAATGATAATATATAATATAGAGTAGAATGATATTTAGTATTCATTTTCTCATTAATATAAATATTTTAATAAGAATCATATTTTCTTTTCAAGAGAATGTTTTTTGACATTATACCTAAATTTTCCATTGTCTGTATGCATCCAAAATTATTGGGTTTTTCTTCATAAAAACATGGGATTAAAAAGAAAAACGTTGTATGGAAAAAAAATTAGTCTGATAAAAAAATGAAAACCCATTAAAAATTTCTTCTTACGCATAGTCTTTTTCATCTTCAAATAGAATCATTTTTCCTTAAAAATAATTATCTCACCTTTTGAAGTTAATATATTTCCTAGGTAACTCAATAGATAGTATTTAAAATTTAGGTTGTTGTCCGAGGATATAAAAATAATTGAAAACTTACTGAACACTCACAATAACCCTCACAAAATGGAATTTCCATATGTCCGACATCCAATATAATTCTATAATGAAAAAAATAGTACCAAATGTATTAGAGTACTACCCCAGTGTGCCGATGATATAAGCTATAATGCGCTCACATATAAGCTATAATGGGGATAAAGTGTTCATAAAAAATTTCCTATGACCATCAAATAAATAAAACCATTAAAAACATTTAAAACCATGTATACACTACTTTAATATATCAAACTAATAATTTTTCTTAAAAATCAATTTTAAAATATAAAAATTGCAAAAACAATTGAGAATCTATTTTATTTCAAAACAACTATGAGGACATATAAATTACCACAAAATATTTTAGTCTTCCTAATGGTTAAAAGAACTCATTGTTTTTATGTAACGAATGAAATTCCTTAAAAAAATTATAAAAAATTAAAAAGGGAACATAAAAATAGATTTTTAAAAGAATGTACCTTACCGTAACATCATCTCGTCACATACATTCATTATATTCCTAAATAATAAACATATTTTGATTATATTATTTAATAAGAATTTTTTTATTATTCATTTTATATCACTTATTTCCATGTAATATTAAATTTAATAATTATTTAACTTCACATCTGACATTTTGGAAAAATTCTATTCATAAGTCAAAATAGAAATAATTATGTTGAATATGGAAGAATAGATCATTATATCATCATCTGGAGAACAAAAATGTGAAAATAATAATAAATTATATATATAAATAATATTTCTTGTTTCATAAACTAAATATTATACAAAAATAATTTCAATACAATCACTGTGACGATATGTTATATGTATGTGAGAATAATGTTTCCAATTTTCAATGGATATTATAGAAATAAGTTCAGTATTATCTTATATTTATAGAATTATAATATAATCATTAGTATATTATTAATAATTTAAATATACTTATAGATATTATCCATTTTATGTGGTGATGAAAAATGAATCAGATTGCACCATGGAGGTGATAATTCAGACATGCACATGAATGATTTGATCATTATTTTGGGCAAGGGAACAAAAAATGTAAATGATATATTTTATTTTAATAATGATATATATTTCATGAAAATAATATATAAACCATAATTTCATCATTATAAAAATTATTTAGAGATGGTCTTCCAAAACAAAGTATATCAGTTCATCAGATGGTAGTCCGCAGAACACGTCAATAATGGTTTTTCCCCGATTTTATTGAATTGATATTCATATAGTTCATGATAAAATTAATAATATATATGTATATGGAGGATAATTTAATTATATTTTTATTAAGGTTTAATTATATTTTAGGTATCATAAATATTAAACCAATAATAAACATGTAGATAAAAAACAAAATATATATTTTTTGGGAAGCATCCATCTCATGACCAATAGGCCCTTTGGAAATAATAGCATTTCAAGCCTAGTATTCAGGTTACATGACCATGGTTCTTTAGAATATGTAATGATACTCCCTTTACCTAGTCAAATTAGGTCATTGTTGTAATAATAAAATCAGGATTTATCCCCAAGAATTAAAAAACACCTAATTCATGACACTTTATAGCCACAAAGACTTGTAGTATGCCTAAGAATGACAATTAAAATTATGTTATTTATTCAAGAAATATTTTTTTTTGAATTGAGTAACTAAATGGGTTTTTATGTATTAAGGATTGAGAAAAAGTGTTGTCCTTTTTTCTTGATTGGGGAGATGAACTATTGGAATTCCTCAAAATATTAAATTAATATAACCTTATTTTTAATTAACTATAGACCCAAAGTGATTTATTTTGAAAATAAAATTAGTGTGGGTAAATGTAACCATGAAAAATAAAAAATAGAAATGTATTTATACTATTTATATTGTTATATTTTTGTTTTAATTCCAATTTAACCCCTTAATCTCTTACCATACCAGCATAGATTTTTAATTTAATAGGGTCAATACATTTATTATAAAATAAAAAAATATTAATTAATAGTCCATAGTTTATATTAAAAAACATCTCACAATAACATGGATGAATTTTATTTTTGAGTAATTTTATATCATCTTAAAAAATATTATATACTATAAAATATTGATAATTTAAATTTTAATAACTATTCATTACATGGAATTTAATAATATTTGGATGACACATAAAATTCAAAAAAATATTTTATTATATCCATAAAGTTTAAATTATGGATTCATGATTTAAAGGGTAATGTTAGTGTAATATTATGTTGTTCACAATTCTTCATCAACATTATAAAAATAACACCATATTTTTTTATTTTATTGTGTGATTTGGTGTTTTTATTGCATAATTTCATCATAGAAATACATCCATATTTTCCATTTTTATTTTCAAAAAATAATAAAATGGGAGTTATCATCAGCAGTATAAACAATATGGTTGTCCACATATTCAATTCCATACTATACCACTTTCATGAGACCAATGGTGACTTTATCTTATTCAACATATAATATACAACATTACAGATCCCAATTAATTAAGGAATTTTCTATTTATTAGAATGATGATCCAATGAGAATTAGAATATCTAATTAATTTTCCATGTTTAGGATACATAAATAATCGAGGAAGATGAATTTTCATCCCTTTATATAAACATGTTTCATAATACATCAGAAGAACATCAGCAGTTGATCTATGAAATTCATCATTTTTGTGTTGTCATTAGCTCTCCAATCGCATATTTTATGGAACACTATAGGGAATAATACCAACCCACCCTCCCAATAAAATAATAATATTGAAAAATTTAAATTATTTTATTGTTAATATTTTGAAAATGGATTCATATATCTCTTAACATTATATGAATAATTCTATGAAGTATCATAGAATATTCATCACATAGAGAGATAAGTCTGAGATCCTATAATACATTCTCGTTTGAATGAAGGTCCTTCAGAAAATTTTTACTCAACAAAATATTATAAATAATATAATTTATTTAGATATTAAGGGTGGAATTTTTAATATAAATGGAAATTAATGGTATTGTCTCTCTACTCATGAATTTATTATCCTATCCCCGAATAGTAGAGGGATATTAAATGGTTGTACAATATTTTATTATTACTACTAATCATATTTTAATTATTAATATATTTAAATTTCTATTCATAAATATTATTCTCTATTTTCCTTATCTTCACCAAATTTATATTAAATCTATTTTTCCTTTATGTACATTTTTATATTATCTTCCCTCCATATCTCACCTGGTGATAAGTATAACACCCTAAAACCTCTGTATTGTATTTAAATCTATATAACATTCTATTTAAAAGGTTTATGATTTGAAAATGTTTGATAAGAATCCCCCATAATATATAAAAGGTCTTAGAGAGGTAGTTATTTGTTCACCCAGTGGTATCCATGGTATATCATCCACTGATCCAGAATTTTGATAAAGTCAGTAAGTATATACTCAATTGATTGTTTTTAAGGATTGTGTAGTGGTTTTGGTTGGACTTTTTCCTATGTAAGACTATATTTAGTTCAAGGGTTAATATAGGGGTTGAATAGTATTATGGATTATAGTTTAAGAGAATATATTGGAGGACCTATGTTTTCATTTAAATTTCATCCCCATTTTTGTTGATTTATGATTTGATTGGGATTTATATTTTGTTGAACTATACATAGTCATTTTTATGAATTTTGGAATTGATGGTGAGGTTCTATAATAACTTTTATAATTATAATGAAATGGATGTTTCTATTCTTAAGTAGATAAATTATAATGAACCAATAATTATAAATATAAATTCGATGCACATATTTTCTTCAAATTTGTTATAAATTTATTTTATGGGGTGTTCATATAGAATGATAGAGTCCAGGTTCCTTTTAGATAAGATTACCAAACCAGAATATCAAAAATTATTACTATATTTCACCTTGTTTGTAGTGAGGGAAGAACAATTTTTTGGTATTATGGGTTGTATACTTTTAAGGGAATCATTCTGACTATATACCTAGTGTTCCTAGGTTGGGTACCCAATATGGTCTTCTAGTACCTCATTAAAATGGGGGTGGGTACCCTATGGTCATATGAGTATTTTCTATTGGTGATCCCTTAATTTCACCCAATATTCCCAATCATTTACCTATACCACCCCTCTATTGACTATAAAATAGTGGTCACTTTGTTTTTAGCTCATTCATGAAATTTTAATCTATAATATCTTTCCCCTATTTTTGGAGGTTATATTTATAACATTAGTCACTTTTTGGTAACTCAAATTCCTTCTACACCATATATGATTAATTTTTTATTTTTTCCTAGATTGATTTGTCGAATCCCAAAATCAATGTGTTTCTTTAAGTTATTGAAATAGCTTAAATTAATATTGAATAATATTTATTTTGTGGGAAGAGAACTCTTTTACATTTGATGTCGGAAGTAATTACCATGTTATAGTGTTGTTATATCATTTTATGCCCAATCTTACATGAGGTATTTTTATTTAAGATAGTTATTTATAATTAATTGAATTAAAGTAACTTGGTGGACCTGAAATGATGTAATTCACTAATTTGGGTGTAGAGATATGTATTTTATTCTATATTCAATAAATCCATAGTTCATGGTATGGTTGTAGTTATGGAATTATGTATGGGTAAACGTAGACAATAATGGGATGAATAGTCATATTTGAGACATGGGAGACCTAGTTGTTCAAACTATTCGATGGGTTTTATAACCCTTCAGTTGTGAATGTTTTGGGTTAACAAACATGGACTATGTTAGTAAAACACATGGGTTGAACTGGGATAACCATTTTTTGTACCGTTATATTTTCCATTATCTTGGGATTCATCAGTGGATAATTAGTTTATATTTTGATATTTCATAATAATTAATTTTCATCTAATTTTTTAAATTATATGTTGAAAAAGATGGTTATGCGACTATATCCTATGTGAGGGGATTGTGTACTATGATGTGATGGTTTTATAAGTTAGATATGTATTTTTCCTGGATAAGAGGGTTATATATAGATATAATGATGTGTGAAAATCCTATAGTATTTTGGATGTAGTCTAGAATATATTTTTGAATCTAAAGTGACCAAATATAACTGAGATTGGGTGGATTGTGAAATTATTTTGTAAATGATCTGGGACATTAAATGTGCCTAAATATTCTGAATGGGGTATGATATAGGACATGATATCCAACCATACCATGAGTGATACAATACTCATTAAAATTTCGTGTAATTTATTGCTCATGGAGAATTTTCCCCTGGTAGTGTTCTATAGTAGGTATGGTTTGGGTAGTTTGAAATTTGGTTATTTCTTACTAATCCGATAAAACAAATAAAACAATATATACACATATATATATATATATAATTTTATATCTATGGAATACATGAGATATTATTATCCTATTATTATATGCATATATACGTGGATATTAGTTTTTATTACTCAAACAATATATGAGAATCATAAAGAACATGAAATCACTATAATCATGGATCCACCAATGATAAATGGTCTTATGGTAGTCTATTTATTATATAGGGATTATAAATTATTGAGGCACTGTATAGAGACACTAGAATATATATTTTTATCATGCATCAAATATTGATTTTTTTATAAATTGTGTTGGTCCACTATAGATAGGTATCCTTTTTACATGAATTTTTACTTATTATATTTCTTCTTGATATACCATGTTATTACATTTATCTATTTTATATGAATATGTTTTTTAGAACATTTTACATATTATTAATCATTCACTTTTATTATTATTTATGGTACTGTGATATCTATTTTATAATACCAGTACTATATTACATTAGTTGTTTGGACCAATCCAAATAATATTGCATTGGGAGATTCAGACATGGGTTCATGTTCTTCCTAAAATTTGATATAGTCAGTCTAGAATGGGGTTACAAAATTGTAACAACCCCCTTTAGGTTTATTTATTATATATGGATTATAGTATGAAGATATTTAATTTGGACTGATGTCGTAATTAATGCTTTTTTTCTACACAACAATGTTATAATCGTTGTTCGATACACCAAGGAAGCATATATGATTTTATTTTAGTAACTATTAAATAATCATGATATTAATCAAGTTTTATTTTTATGTTTTGGTTTGATATTGAATTTACCTATTATTCTGGGCGGTTAAAGTTTATAATTACATGCATTAAGATTGAAATGATGGTTTAAATGTCAAGTGTTTGATTTTCCACGGTTGAAATGAAATTTATTGATTGAAATAAAATAAATATTCTTTGTTTTCAAAAAACAAATTATCAATTAATTCTATTTATTTTTGTCTTAATCATGTTGAAAATTGTTTAATTGAATGTCTATGGAAAACATAGAGGTAATAATTTTTTTATTAATCTTTATTGATGTTTTCAATATTTTTACATCAATTTATTTCTGGTAGTCCATTAATATTTTTCATCTAGGTTTTTTATTGTGTAAATATAAAATGCTCCATATTTATTTTTATTTATTATTGTAAATTAAATTAATTTTTTACTTTTTAATTTCAGATAATTCCACTCCAATGATGTCTTATGATGGAACTTGGGGACCATATTGAGGATTTTACTAAAGTTTGAAACACAACCATTGTACCATTATACATTTAGTATAGTAGATATTACAATTCCACAATTTCAATTATACTATATTGAGTTGTGAATCTCCATCAACAAGTGAGTTTTTTTGTATGAAAACTCTGAGGAAGTGGATAACATTATAGTGAAATTAATATAGTATATTTGGATAAGCACATATAGATTCAAAATAATATATATTTCAATTTTATAATATGATTTCATAATTACAAATATTAATAAATTCTAGAGGGGATGTCATTGAGAATGTAGAGACAACAGATGATTGGTAAGTGAAGCTATTAGCATATCTACTCGAGAAAAAAACTAGGAGAATATTTTGTGTTATTGTATAGTCTAGGATTCATGAAGGAAAACATAAAGATTTCATAAATGAAAAAATATTTATGACGTTCATTATATAGTTTATAAATATAAGATTTTTTTCATATTGTCAATAGTGTAGTATTATTGGATGGCAGTTTAAATGGATTAAAATTCCGGATTTGTTGATTTATAACATTTCGCAACAATAACCATAAAAAATATGGTCCAAAATGTATATAGATTCTTGATTGGACAATAAAAACAAGTGATCAACTCAAAAAGGATATTTTGAAATGGAATTCAATTTTTCAAACCTATTTTTTAAAATTTATAGAAATTTATTTTATTAATCACTTATAAAAAACACATTTTTTGAAGTGAATGGATGTTTATAATAATAAATTTACATTATTAAAAATATAATACCTATTGAAAAAACATAGATTATTATTTTAGAAATTAGTAAAAAAATTATATATTTCATATATAGGTTAATACTATTTATTTCGTTCAATTTTAAATACTAGGTTATAATAGTCAGAATTAAATACTATCATTTATTTGTTAGTATATGCTTGGTGATTCTTGTCTTTTAAACAATAGAACAAAGAGTTTATTTTTTTAATATTGTTATGTTACAATCAAAATAATTTTTTCACAAATTATTTTTTATTAGATTTATAATATTCCCTAGCAAATATTATTTATCTTCATAATATATATACATTTTTTGAATTATCTATTTTTGATTTGGGTTTTCAATATTATATTAACACCATAAATAGGTAGAAATCACCTTAACAACTTATTATTGAAATGTATGATTTAATCATTCATAAGATGTTTATGGTTTCAATCTATGAGATTATGATTTCTTATTGAAACCATATACAAAAAAATTTCTGTGTTCATTTATTTTTCCTTAGATTACACAAAATTTAAAATTTAATACATACACAGAATGATATATAGATTAGAAAAATATTCTTTGTATTGTACCTTGAAATAAAGTCACTTATCATAAAAGAAATTTTTTCATGAATTTCATTTTATATAATATTAATAACCCTTTGAGTATTACCAATCTATTGGTATTATACTAATCTCTTCATGATTCCTATTATGTGTTTATAGATTTTGGTCTAATAATATCTAATTTTTTATATATTATACACTATCTTAGCTTTCTATGGTGTCATTTATTAGGTTTGATTAACCAAATTATATTTTTTTCAACATGGGTTTGGACACACATTTTTAACTAAGTCCATTATTCCAGTTGTTTAATAATAACGGTCCACCCAAAAATATTATATTTTTTCATGGAAAAATAATTTCCACTATTAAAATATTAATTTTGGATAAATATTATTAAATTATAAATGGATTGATATATAAAAAATCATTGTTTGAGGTGATATATCAGTTTTAAATAGTATATCCTTTACAACTATTCATAAATATATATTTCATTCCCCATTAGATTTTTTTTACTTTAATATTTGTAAATAAACAACCACATAATATTTGATCCCTTCATGGATTCAACATTTATATAATAAAATGTATGTATCTTGAAACAATTTTAAGGAAATGATTTGAGATTCTTTTTATTTAATAATTACATCATAGAGACATAAAAAATGAAGGTAACTACATTGGAAGGCACTAAATATAAAAAAATGTTTCAAAATAAATGGAATGTATAATTATTTCAATATTTTTAGTATTTTCATTTTATTCGGTATCATTGGGTTTGAAATTTCCAAAATACATTAGTTAATATATTTTAACAATCTAATATCCTTGAGAACCTATAATTGTAAATTCCCATGAAAAACACTTCATTTTTTATATATTCTCTAATATATTAGAAACCACAACTATGAAGACACCAAATACATATTTTAATTTAGTATGGGATTCCATGGATTATTCATAAACAATAAATGAGGCATATTTTAAAAACATTTTTTTGGTTAACATTAAAATCATCTATTAATCATTTATAATGTAGTTAAATTACCCTCCTTTCATATAAATACATTAGATAAATATTACAATAGTTTGATTAGTTAGATATTGAATCAAATTTATTTTTTATATTCAAACAATATTCTATTATAAGATAACATATTCCCGAGGTTGGATCACTTTTGAACAATGAATGGTCATTTCCTCTATTATGAACAATGGGATTTTTCCCACATCATTTGATTTCTTAAATATGGTAACAAAAGGATAGCACAAATAATATCTTATAAAATGAATATTTATCATTCTATATTTAAACATAAATTACATTTGGATAATGGAAATTGTGATCCATGGTCCAAAAATGGTGGTCACTTTATTGATCATGATTAATGTTTAAATTTTATTGACAACTTATTTCATGTCCAACTCATATATTGGATTTGTGAATATTCTTTTCAAAATTTAGTGCAATTTATTTTCTACTTACCTCAATATCCTATTTTTAGAATAGTTTAGTACAATGAAATTATTAGTGAATATTCCATGAGTTATGACAGGATCTATTTTACTCAAAACATGTTGTAACTTTTCCTCATAACCATTAACCATTTATTATTGATTATTAATTGTAATTTATCATTCATCCAATTAATTAATACTAAAATTAATAGGGATGTATATTTATTAATAATAAATGATGGATTTGTAATTTTAAGAGTAAAATCAATGTAAGACTAAATTGATAATAATGTTTCATCAAATTTAAAACAAAAATAACGCCTTTTTTATATGTGTTTTCTATTTATTTCAATAAAAAAATCATGATGGAGCTACACCAGTGTTTCTCCACCTTCATATTGAATAATCATAAATGTGTAGTGATATTCTGTTCTAAAAACAACATGGATATCTTATGATTCAGTTCCACTCTATACCGTGTTAATAATACCAATAGTGAATTTTTCATCTCTAATAGAAAACATAAGATATCATATATTTCAATAAATTAATAAATATTGGGATTCATAAATTGAGAATTGAAGGATAAAATGTAACATACAATTTTTTACCTGTTTATTATCAAAAAACATAATATGGAAGATTATCCCCCCCCCATTACATGTACAAATTTAATACTTTTCACAGGTACTTTAGAAGGTGATATGTGAGTTTTAGAATTTTTTTTCATTAACTCATCTAATACAAAGGTTAAAAAAACCCTATGTGGAATAAGATTGGCACAAAATCCAAATCCAAAAATAACCAAACCATATGGAAATGATAGTATATATCATATGCTATAAAGGATTATATGATCAATTAACAATAGAGGAATCATTATTTAAACTTAATATGAATATTCATCATATAGAGAGATAACACCTAGTTTCTAAAACTTATTATTATAAGAAAGAAAATTCAACACCAATTTTTTAGTCACCAGAATTATATATATGTTATTAGTTAATAATATTTTAATGATCTCTTTTTTATGATCAATAGAAATTAATTGTAATTGATTTCAAGACATCAATTTATAATCCTCTCCCACAATACAAGGATGAGTTTATATGGTTCAGGATTCTTTTATTATTACTTATTATCAAATTTTAATGATTATTATGCTTATATCTATATATATTCATCCTTATTATCAAAATCATATCCAATTTTTTTGAAATTCCATTCCCTATTTCTATACAATATTTAGTACATTTTCTCAATATCATACCCTATAATAAGTGTTAAATTCTTAACTCCCTTTGTTGGATTTTATTCTTATCACCCAATAACATACCAGGATATTGATATGATAATCGTCGATAAATTCTTCACACAGTGGGAGAAATATATTAGAGATGTGATTATTTATTACTATATGAATATTCTTGGTATATCAGTCATTTATCTGACTATTTGGAAAAATTCATGGTGTATATATTCAATTGATAGTTTTTATGGATTGGGTAGTTATTAAGGATAGCATTTCACATAAGGATGACTAAATGTATTTCATGAGGAAGGAATTTCTTGAATAGTATAATTGAATAATGTTTTCTATATATTTGGAAGGACAATATTTGTCATTTAATTTTATAGAACCTATTTTTTGATTACATCTTGGATTGCGTTTTGGATTATTTTAATCAATTGTCCATTATTTTTAGGTATTTGAGG
The DNA here is from genome assembly GCA_963277665.1 of Viscum album. Classification (NCBI taxonomy): domain Eukaryota; kingdom Viridiplantae; phylum Streptophyta; class Magnoliopsida; order Santalales; family Viscaceae; genus Viscum; species Viscum album. The sequence goes on along the minus strand of OY728119.1, from coordinate 801,048,215 downwards.
TTTGTTGGGGTCCATTATAATAATGATATTTATAATTAAAGGGATAGTTCAATTCCTATATATATATACATGTCATTTTTTCCCTTGAAATTCAGGTATAAACTAGTGGCTCATTTTGGATTTAGGATAATTATTCATTATTTTTTGGGGAGTGCATGATGGGTGATGGAATTAATATGTATTTCAGAAAACAGTACAAAACCATCCTACTAAAATGATTAAATTCACGTCACATGGTGCTTGATAATGAAAAATGTATGTGGTATTATGGGATGTAAAGATTCCACAGTCAATTACATACTATATAAACAATGGGGTTAGGGTTGGTACTCAGTAGGATCAACTAGAACATTATAATAGTTGGGGTGGGTACCATATGGCCATATGAGTATCTTTTATGTAATTTCACCAAATATTCCATCTTATTAACCTATCCCAATACTCCATTGAACCTTTTATTTAAATTCCATTATTTTTAGCATATTCTGGAAATTTTAAGAAATCATATTTCTCCCAATATCTATTTGAAGTGTAATTTATTGCATTGGTCAATTATACAGAACTCTAATGCGAACCATAACATATATTCCAATTTCTTACTGTTATCTTGCTTTCAATGTTGTATCTCCAAATCCATGTGTTTGTGTAATTTTGTGGGATTCATTTATTAGGATTGAAAAAGAGAACTCATATCACAAAGCATATTCTCTTATGCTCTAGGTGGGTGGTCCTTACCTGGTTATGGTATATATATATATTGTTTTATATATTATCTTTCTTATGTGATTTTTATTTAGGATGATTGTGTTATATATTTGGAATATATGTTACTAGGTGGGACTCAAAATATTTAATTTACCCCTTATAGGGTAATGATATGTATTTTTAAAGGTTCATTAAATCCTTGATACATGGAATGGTTGGGGTCATGGAATTATAATTGATTAAATTCGACCATGCATGGGATTATTTTTCAAAGTTTAGGCGCATGTGACCTTGTGGGTTATGATTTTTTTGTGATATATCCCATCAGTTGTGAATATTTTTTTAAATAAACATGGTCCAAGTTTGTAAACATCAAGGGTTGGACTGGAATAATCCTTCAATATATTTTTATTGGTTCCATTAGTTTTAAATTCTTCACTTGAAAAGTGGATGATCTTTTGGATTTTATTGATTATTCAATTTTCATACTAACTATTTAAATATATTTTTATTGTGATGGATTTGAGAATATATCATATACGAGGTGAAAAAGGATTATAATTTTATAGAATGAGAAGGTTGATAATGAGTTCCCATTGAATGAGATCGTTAGATATTGAGATTATGATGTGTGACCATCCAAGACGTTGAGGATAGGGTCTGTTGTATTATAAGGGAATTTATTTATTCCCAATAAATGTTATATGTTGTTGTTAGGAATATGAGATTGGAACTGATATGGGGAAATCCCTGAGTTAGATGGAATTATTTATGTTATGATATGAGTCATGATATATAACCATACAATGTTTTTCAATGTATATGTCATGATATGGTGTATTTTTTGCAACAAAAATATTGCTCTATTGGTAGTGTTCCAAAGCCGATATGTTTTGGGATCTTGGTTATTAGGTTTTTTATGGATAATATAATGTTGATATATTTCATACAATTTTTATTAACTATTATTGCACAATATTTTATATATTTCATAAATTACTCTATGGATGAATTTTTTTACTAATTTTTGTTACTCGACAAATATAATTGCATCATGGTTCCTGTGAATAAAATTTCTTCATGGATCCAAAAGTAGATAATGGCCTTATAGAAGGTTGTTGAGTAACAAGGGATAGTAAGGGATTGAGGTGCTATCTAGACACACACCATCATATTTTTATATTCTGAATCACATATTTTTTTATTCTTTTTTATCATCACATTTTTTCTTCAACTATATTTTGGTATCATTTTTTTAATTGGGTTTTTACTTATTATATTTCTTCTTGATATATCATTAAATTATATTTATCTATTATCTATCAGTAGATTTTTTTTCTCACAACATACTCATTATTATTCTTTAGATATTTCTTATTATTTAGTTTCTTTGATATTGATTTCAAAGTCCCCAAAATAAGTAAATTAGGAAATCATCAGAAGTCGAATGTCACTTGTGAATTGGGATTCATACATAGGACCATGTGACACATTATAATGGTCATAATTTTTATTTTTGGTGGATAATAAATAGTATCCAACCCTCGTTAAATTTATTTATTTTATGTCGGCTTTTTCATGAATATAGGATAATTTGCAGTTATGTTGGATACTATGCTTGTCTCTAGATAAGAACTATATAGTCAAATTTTTTTCAATAGAGTAATATGTTTGATTATATTAATTCAAATATTAAGTTTTCCTGATACTCATCAAGTTTTATTAATAAAGTTTTGTTTCATATGTATTTTACTTATTATCGGGGGGTAGCAAGATAGTATGGTGTGATGCCTTATAAATCCAAATGATGGTTTACATGCTATGTTCATGATTATCCATATTTGATATGTGTTTCATTAAATTAAATTAAAAAATATATTATTTCTCTTTTACAATACCCTATTGAAGAAATCCAATTAATTTAACAAATAAAAAATGAAAATTATTTTTATGCATGACAAAAATACATAGAGTTCTGATGGTGATTATTTTGATTCATGTAATTTTTTATGAATTTTTACATCAGTGTATTTTACATTATTTGTTATAGTACTTCCTCTAAGATATTATGTTCAAAAATTTTGGCTTTCAATCCTTGTATTCGGGCCACTTGGCCTTTGTCCTTTAGGATGTGTCATGATAATCCCTCTACCCAGCCAAAAAATGATATTTCATTAATAATAATGTGAGGCTTTGACCCAAAACTTTTAATAAATATAAAATGGTAAATTATTTATTTATTGTTTCTATTAAATACATTTTTATGTTTCTATTTTTTAATTTTATAGAATGACAATCCAATGAAATCCTATGGTTGATTATATTTTTTTGACTTAGGATGTCCCCAAGGTTGGGATAAATACTATTTTTCCATTATATTAATAAGATGTAGGATCTATGAATTCCATCATATAAATTATTTTTATTTGATTAGTGAAACTACATTAACTAGATTTGACTTATTTTTTTATTCTATGTGGATGAGGTAGAAAATATGGTGGAAAAGATATATATAATTTTTTCTCAAGACATTAATATTCAAAATAATATATATTAACATTTTATAGTATGTTATATGTTTTTGAATGATTAATTTTGGTTGGGAAGGAAATATTTAAATAAGTAGATACAACAAATTTTCCACAAGTGGAGGTATTAGTATACCTGCTCTCGGGAAAAATAAGGGGATTGTTTTTAGCTATGGTGTATGCTTGGATACATGAATAACTATACACATAGACTATTGATGACATATTAATCCATGATTTATTTCCATATTTTATTAATCTATCCTAGGATGTATTATCTATATGGTGGTATTATGGGAAGATATTTGTAATGGATTACTATCCTAGACTTTTATACTTATAACATTTAAAGAAAAATCATGTAGGGAATACGATCCAAATGTATTGTAGGTTCACGATTGGACTATAGATATATTCAAGGAACTATGAGTGAGTTTTTAAAATTATTACATGATCATATATTGTTTATTGGGATAATACTATGTAAAGGTCCCTGGAGTGGTATTTTAAATGAATTATCATACCATATTCAGTGGTGGGGGTGGATTTTCTAGAAGAAATTTTTTTCCTTGTCTTGTGATTGCAAGGGGATGGAAAATAAGATATTTTAGGATGGTTATAGATAGTATAGATAAGACCATAGGTTTGCAGACCCCCCAACTAATGGATTTTCTATTACATTCAATAAATGTTTTAAGATGGAGAATTTATGTAGTATGTGTTTGAGTTCACTAAATAATTTCCATTCAACTATTCATATGGGTCACATAAAATGAATCATCTCATGGAAATAATATTTGGTATGAGATAAAGATTTGAGAAATATCGTAAACGCAAGAGCATGGTTGGTGGTAGGTCATGTAGTTAATTTTAGATTCATTTGATTGGTTATCCAATATTTCTTATTGTGGTTATGAGAAGAATAATAAGATTTATATGTAATTATGTTTTTTAATACGATTCAATTATATCATTGTATAGGTTGTGGGTATGATGTTTATCGGGTTCAATTTTTAGAGATGGTTCTTGTTGATGGTTTTTTAGGCACCCTCCAATAGGAGTGGTGCATATGTGGTTACCTCAACATTATATGTTTCTATGATTCATATGAGTGTGTCTTATTCTTATATAACATTATTGTTTTTTATGGTTTGTGATTTGTTATAGATTTCTCCCTTGGAGTGATTCATTATAGTAGACTTCATGGGAAGTGTCTAGAAAATATTATTATATTCAAATATTGTTCAATAATATTTGGAGGCCAAACATAAAAATATAAATTTCATGTTCATGATATGATGTTCTTCGATGTTATCTTTGGCATTAATGGTTTGGTGTAATTATTAGATCACATCAATTACAATCATAGGAGGGTGTCCTTTAATCCCTTAATGTAGAAGATAATTTTCACATTTCAATGTTGTACATATAGGAAACTGCATATTTTGCTAACCATTATCTAATATCGACCTTTATTATATGTGTTTTATGTATGGTAATTATAGTGATTCATATGATGGATATAATTATCATTGATTTAGTTGTAGACACATGATAAGATTCACTTCTAGATTATTTCTCATGGTTTCTTCCCCTTATAGATATAGATTTCCTGATAGACCTCATTTTGGGGGGATATCCAATACTAATTAATTATTATAATATGACATTGAGCAAGATGATATAGATGGCTATATAACTCAAGGAACTTTTGGTGGATATTTTTTATTTCATTGTTTTCTCAATAGGGATAATCAGTTTTACTACCTATTTGGGTGTATGGCATCAACATGTTGATACTGGATTACCAATAACTACAAAAGGGCATGGTGATTGAATGAAATCCATTTCTATGACTAATGAAATTTTTTATATATTGAGGGGGTTTCCGATGGTTTTATAAGATCATCATAAATATAGTTTATCCTTTTTTAAATGTTAGGGTGAATTTTATATCCATTATGTAATGATATAGATCGTAATATTATCACATGTTCCTTGTGATGTGATTCAATTCAATGAATTCTCTCGTAGTGCATTTAGATTTTATGAAGTGGTTCATCCATGTGCACAAGATACATTTTCTCTGGCGTTCATCAATGTCATTATGAATTACACTACATTATGGAAGTTATATACTATGAACCTAGTGTTCATAGAGTATTCAAAAAAAATTTAACCCTTTAAATGTAATCAATATTGTTACATTTGGATTCATAATGTGAACTTTCATCGGAATGTGACACTAGAAGATGGAATATTGTTCGATTTTCAGAAATTAGTGACTCTAATATGATGAAAACTATTATAGAAATTTCCTCAAGATAAGTATATTTAATATACTAGTTGGGTATTAATGGAATTACATTTAGAATTTCCTTAACCTTGAATCCCAAATGTCATGACTGCCCATGATATGGGCGATCATTTATTGGATTGATCCTCTAAAATTTTCCACTTATGATATTAAATGGAGGATAAAATTTTATATATTTTATATACATCAATATTTCGGGAATTTTTATACCATTTATCATTATTTATGTTGGGTCAATTTGTAAGATGTATTGATATAAGAATATCAGGTTTTATCTTTCTTTTTTCTTGTTTAGTTACCCAATAATTCTATAAACCATACTCACAACTAATAATTACCTTCTATTGTTTTTTACTTATGGTGTTGGAATAATTATCTCATTGTTTAAATAGTAATCATCTATATGTCCCAAATGATCACATGGGATATTTTTATCTAGAAGAACATATAGTGACCCATGCTTAACGTACAAGGATATTACATCATTTAGATTAATATTTTTAACATTACCAAATTACATGCTCGAGGACAATAAGAGTTTAGTGTCTTTGGAAACATTGAAATATAATCTTATATCTTGGTGAAAGATCTTCAATACCTCCCTTAAATATCATCCCTTTGGTAATTGTACATATACCCATTCTTTATAACCTAGGGAGAAGATACATAACAAATGGGTTTGCTCAGATGTTGAGTAAGGGTGAACAATGGAGATATATAACAATAACAGGGGCATAAGAGAAATAGAACTGGATTGTAACTCAATAAGAACATACCCTACACAAAAAGGATAATAATCAAGACCCATTTCCTATTGATTGGTGGTTAATAATATTTTAATCATATGTAAATCAGTGGTCATGAGTAGTGAGGTAAAAAATTTGGAATAATACATAGACTTGGGTGATACCTAAATAAATATAAAATCATTACATATAATTAAATTATCATTTCCTAAACATGAAAGAGAACATAATTGGGAAAACACATATTGGGTGGGACACATCCCCATCCCATGCTGCAACCCCTTTCTTAATGTGGACCAGGTTATACCTTATTACGATTGGGGATCATGCATATCGAATTGTTCTCATCATTTTCATATTTGATATAAATCATTACCCAATGAATTTGAGTTTTATAACAGGATCACCTAGTTTTATCTGGGCCACCCCATTTTATGATCTTTAATGTTAACTCCCAAATCAATCTAGGAATCCCTGTCGATCAAAAATTAATTTTTTATTAGTTGAAGGAAGAAAACCATCAAAAGCTTGGATGTACAATCCTGAATGTCTGAAGTGGTGATGTCAGAGGGCATACCGCAATACCACATCCATATATCCCGGATGATGTAAACCTAAACATGAATAAATATTCAGTGGATCCTCTTCACTTCCTGCACGAGCAAGAGTTTACGCTGAAAAATTGGCTTCTCTCCATACATGGTGAACCTTTAACACCTCAATGATTTCCATAGAACATATTACGATATGATAAATCATATTTATTGGAGGGTCCTCTTTCTCTTGGACCGACCTTACCAAAATCTCAGCATCTGATTCTACCTTAAAGACCTGCATGATCAACCATTGGAAAAGAGAGAATCTAGTGAGAAAGGCCCTTTCCTCCACACAAAAGGAACTCCCTGGAATATAAAAAGCGTTGAAAGACACAAGAACTGACCCATTTGTATACCTGAAAAAAACACCCCCATGCATGTATCCATTCCTAAATTAACAATCAACATTAATCTGGGAACCATTAAAAGGAGGAGGCCATATAATCCATGGTCTGGTTGAGTTATAAATAATGATAGGCTTGTTCAGAACTTTCCTAGAACATCTGATTGATGTCCAACGTTTAAAATTGAGGCCAAATCTTATATGAGAGTCTCAAATCTTACCTGATGTTATGAAATAAAAGGTTGTTTATCCATTCTGGTCAAATTCCTCACGTCCCATAAAATCCAACAAATGGAACTAAACATTATACAGTGAATCTTTCTCTCTATCTCATAGTGGTCTGACCCCATAAACTAGAATGAAATGAAATCCTACAGTGACTCATAATCATGTCTAGAAGAAATCAAAACATCGATAGAAAAAAAATTCCAACACCCACTCACTCAAACAGAATAAATGCAAGACTGAATCTAGGTACAGACTACTACAACAATAAAAAATAGGCGATAGAAATACCCTTTCATTGAACATTATATTCAGTTTCAATTGATCGATTATAAAACCTCCACACAAGAAAAATACACTTCATGGGGATGTCCTTACACCATAATCACAAATTCCCCTCATCCTAAGAAGGTATCGCATGCTGCATCCCTCTATATTCAATTCCATTGTAGATAACATATGACAAACTTGAAAAACAACATCTATCTACCTCATCCAAGAATGAAATATAATTGAAAACATTCATATGATCATTTCTAAAAATAGTCTCCAATAGGGAAGGGTAACAAATTGCCTCCTTAACTGAAATGTCAAACCCTATACATCTTGTACAACAACTTTCACTCACACCCAGTTATCCTTTGTTAAATTCATATTTTTACATGAAAATACCAATTAGGTAACAACATATAGCTCTTCCAAATGTTGTGGAACACATTTAGTCATCTTCAAATGATTTCCATAATGATCGTCCCAATCTTCCCATTGACTGCCATAATAGTTTCTAAGAAAAGAGGCCCAAAACGATTCAACCACTAGAGATTCACATGTGAGCCATGCTTGCATGGTTTTCATGGAATCTGTAATGTACCTTAGGACAATACCTACCTCCTCCACTGGTTTCTCCATATGGTTCCAGGAATCCAAATGGCAGTGGCCTGTGGAGTGTACAACCCATAATAAACTATTCATGATCTTCACCAACTTAGTGAGGGTCCCTTTAATAGGGATTATAGTTAAAAACATTCATAGGCTTCGAAGACATAATACTATTAATCAACTTCACTCTCCCCCGAAATACATAAATATGCACTTCCAATTAACAATTTTCCCCATTTCTCTATTAAAATTATCACAAATCAATGTCTTTTGAATCTGACCAAAGAAAATTATTTCCCCCAGAAAAATCATAGTAAATTTATTCCTCAAAATTCAATGATTTTCTTGAATGACCTTGATTCTTCTAGTAGAACACTTATAGGAAATATAGATTCTTCTCTTCATTGAATTGGTTTTTTGGCTGCTTAGATCACTATGAACCACCATGTTCTTCAAGAGGTTCTCTAGAAAATTCCACCTACAGTTAATGAAGAGAAGAATATTATCAGAAAACATGATATAAGAAATATAACCTTTCTTGGTCAAAATATAAGGGATGATTATTCTTTAATCTATACACTTATATAGGTTTTGAGATAAGGCATCCTTAGCCAGAATGAAAATAGTGGGATACAAAGGGTCCACTTACCACACACCCCACATGATTTTGAAGAATACATATCCCTTTCCTAGAAGTGAAATAGATAAACACATTGAGGAGTAGTATCTAAATTATAGATCAACGACCCATTTGTGGAATCCAAATCTCCTCACGAACCGAATAACAACACTCTGTTCTAATTTATTATAAGATTTATCCATATCCACTTCAATGATGATATTGGAACCAACATAATTTGTGTTAATTTCCTCCACTATCTCATTAGAAATGTATATCTGACCTTGAATACTTATTCCATTAGAAGACCATGTTGTTACTGAGACAATATACGAGGAATCACCTCAGTCAATATCTTCACAATCAAACTAGCCAGATTTTTGTAAGAGACATTGCACAATAATATAGGTCTATACTAATTAATACTTAACGGGTCATTCAATTTTGTGATAAGGACCACCATAGAAGAGCAAGTACTTCAGTTGATAGATACTCCTTGGATTTTGTTTGAATATTTCCATTGAATAAATTCCCAACCAAGTCCCAAGTGACCACATTGAAAGATCCCATAATGTCGTCCGGGCCAGGCGTACTGGAAGGAAGCATGTTGCAAACTACTCCCAAAATATCCTTCCTATAGGGAATAGTCATAATAGCCGATTTAACCTCCAAAATTTTCAGTCTTGCTATACCACCCATAAATTCCACCTCTTCCACCAATAACCCATGACTCGAACATGTTCCTCCCCTACAAGTAAACTCTCAATGTGTTGTAATGCCAACATCCAAGCCATATTCACATCAGTAGTATAGAAACCATATTCATGCCGAATATGGATAGGACACCCCATTATATAAGGAATAATAGTCACCCATTAAATAATCTATAAAAGGATTACCTGGAGATATCTACCCAACCCCGTCATATTAGGTAGAATGGGATTACCCAACGTGATATAGGCCACCCCATCATACAAGCTATAATAGGTTTACCTGATACTATTCAAGATACCAGATCGTGTTATCCATGTACATGAACAAAAACTGGAATAAAATATAATTAACATACATATAATAATAAAAATACATTAAAACAATTATTCAATCATAACATGAATAACCACTATAAAATAAATGGGTTTCATGTAAACATAATTGAAATATTATAATTCTATATAAATAAAGCGGGTATCATAAAAAACTCTTTTAAACAAGTTTCACTCATAGAAAGTAAATGGGATCTATAAAAATCATTCATTAAAACATAACCCATATAAAGATATAATATGAGTTTTATACTTGGATCATATTCTATGAAAAACATAAATATATCAATAGAAGTCATAATATATGGAGAAGGAATTGGGAATATCACGTGGAATAGTTCTTATAGAAAATATCATTTCCTTAGAAATCATATAAAATTATAAAAATCCATTAATATAAAACCGACATTAAATGTCTATTAAGTAAAAATTACAATTAATTTGGGACATTTATCGAAGAAATTATCCATCAAATTTGAAACATTTATTATTAATGAAAATCTGTTTGGAAAAAAATAATTATTTGAGAAGATTCTTGAGTAGTTATAAAGAAATTATTAAAAATAATTTAAACAAATTAAAAAATAAAAAAACTTATAATATAATTTTAACTGAAAATCAAGTTAATTAATCATTTAAAAACATCTTTAATTTTTTTAATGAAACATGTTTTGTGTGGATAAAATATATTTTTTATCGAAGAGAGAAATATTGTCAAATTTTCTAAAAAACATTTTCTTAATAATATTATGTTAAAATGAGTGGAAATATGATTCCATTATATGAATATATCCTCAATATTAATAGGGTAATAAAATTCCTGAGTATTTTTTAGTGATATATCATAATAAATCATCAATGTAATCATAATCAGAAAAAATCTAGATAAACTGTTAGACTATAATAATAAATTGTTACCAATTTGGTAACATTGAATAAAAATAAAGATGAAATAAAAACATTATATGAATTATAAAATACCATTAAAACAATTATATTCATGATATTTAATGTATATTGGAATTATATACACCATAAATAATAAAAATTGAGACAAAATAACATAAATGATTTGGTAACTTCTGATGATCAAACACCATTTACTAGAGATATTAAAATGGATTGGTAAATTACCATAAATAAAGTTATAATAATCATATAATACATTATTGAGAATTATATTCAAAAAACAAGTGAATTGAGTTGTGAATGGGGCATTAGTCTCTTAGAAATAAAAGTGAGACCAGAAATATTCTTCTTAAATGGGTAACATATGAATTATTAACCCCATGAAAGAAGAAAATAAATTTAATTTTTATATATAAGGATATAAATTAAATTAATGACATTGCATGTATTTTGTCAACATATAAACCACATTAATAGAATAAATGGGGAATATATAATATATTTAAAACAAATAAATGTGAGATTAGAAAACCTTACCTTATGCAGTGGTATTCCATGCATATATTCAAAATCTGGTATACTAAATATATTATTTTTATAAATCAATCAATGAAACATATCATTATATTAAATTTCATGTGTTATTTTATTATTAATTAATAATACACTTTCATTATAAATTTCATGTTTTTGTTATGTTTTGGTTAAAAACTACATTGTTTTTCATATATGTTTTGACTTGTTATTCTTGATCCTATTACATAGAATGTTTTTTAAATATTTAACGAATATAAAACATTATATAAATATCAAATATATTCAGTATATTTTTATTTATAATAATCTAAATATCATATAAATAGTAAATGGATTACATTGTTCATAGGGATTATAGGCCGTACGTGAACATAAACGATGTTTATGATTTCTTATCAAATTAAGAAAAATATAGTAAATGAAATATATAAATTTATATATATTATAAATAAATTATAATAATTTTTGAATACATATATTATAATTTTATGTATCCCATTGTTAATACAATCCATGTAATTTGTGAATGAATCAAACCAAATTGAAGAGGCAGTAGTCCATATTTCCTCAAACAATGTTATCATATTCCCACAAAACTAAAACAATGAATTTATGTGTTATATAAAAATTAAATATGAATAAAGAAATCATAATTATCATATATAAATATATTACAAATAAAAGTATTAATATAAAAATTTACATCGATTAAAGGTTGTAATAGAAGAATGAACATAATCGGTTCGTGATGTTGTAGTTTACCCTACACACAAAGAATTACTCTGTATCCCAGTTGATGGATGTGACTATAATATTAAATGAAAAACATAAAATACGAACATAAAATAATATTTAGGATAATGTGGTTTTTATATAACAATATAATAATAATAATAATAATTTAGGGGGTGGAGAAATAAATAAAATAGAAGTTCAGGTTGAACGATGCTACCATTTATTTGGGTAAATCCTTTTTGTTTTCACCAAAGAACTAAATTGGTTATTTTTATGAAACAATGAGGAATCTAGGTGATATTTAGAAATTTATAAGGATATATTTTTATTTTTTTATTAACTAAAGGGAATTAGTTCTGTTAATGAGTTAGGGGTTCTGTACCCTTTCATCATGGAGATGGAGGGGAATTCTTGTAAATTTAAAATGTTAAACACTATTGGTGGTTATACCTTACATCATTTGAGACCTATAATTTTAATTTACATATATTAGGGTGTATATAGAAAATATTTTCCCTAAAATGTAATTTTCACATGTTTCTAGGTTATTTTTCCTTTTATGATGATGTTATAAAACTTTGTAAAGTCATTTTTACAATAATCACTATAATCAATTTTCTTTAAATTCACAAATGTTTTTGTTCAAAAAATATTTGTACCATACTATAAAATATCAATTAGCCCATTTAAAAATATTTAATCCATTTATAAAATTTATTATCAAAAAATTTGAACAAAATAATGTAATATTAATCATGTATATGGGATGAGACAATATCTTTTTAAGTGAAAATGTTCAAAAGTTTGAAATGATTTTATATAAAATTAAATTGAGAAATTTATTGAAATGGTTTAAATTATATTAAATTATTTATATTTTATCTAAATATATATGAAAATGAATTTAATATAGAAATAAAATATATAAATAAATTATATTGAAATGTTGTTTTCAATGATAATTTAGTGTTTTTCACTACTTATAAAATTAATGAAATTTCTCAGAAAAATTTCCAAAACATACACAATGTAAATTTTAATAATTTTCATTATAAATTTATGTTTATTTATTCATATAAAACTTATTAATGTGATAATGATAGATTTAAAATTGGTGGGTCCTTAAAAGGAGGTATAATTACATTTTTAATATATACATATATCTATATGCGTAAAACTAGAATTGTTTTTATATATTGTATAGATATCACATAATATGAATAATCAATAGTTTGAAAAATATAATATATATATTCAATAAAAATAATATTTCAAAATAATTTCAATTAATTTATTTGGGTAAAATGTTTTTGATTTCCTAAATACAGTTATCCAACAAGAGACATCCCATATTTTCAAAAGGGGTTCATTTTAATTTCTATTTAGTTGGTCATCAAGTAATTTTGTTATATAAATGTTTAAAACATATTTTATTAATTTATTTAATGTTATTCATAACCACTATTCCAATGTCTAGGTGAAAACTATAATAATATTTTTATAATAATAATAATATTATGTTGTTGTTTTTATAAAGAGGCCTTCATGTCACAAAAGTTTTTTGTGCAAAAAGAAATTGTAAATAACAGAATACAAAAATAGTTTTGTGAACCCAAAATGCTAATATAAGGTTTTCAATTAGCGTATTATTGAATTAGTGTTGCATATAATCAGGAATAAATTATTTTATTCATATAACATAAGAGATATATAGTGTGGAGGGAATTGAAGAATATAAAAAAGTTTAAATTATTTTGAATTATGTTTAAAAACATCCATGGTGTTACATTCTACCACATGAATTGATTGTTTTTCTTGAAATTAACTGAGGATATTAATGTATTAATACATGAAATTTCCTTTAATATAATCACACAAAAAGATAAATATGAAAACATCATTTAATAATGGAATGTTGGAACCATAATATTCAGCCAAAATAAATCATAATTAGGTTTTCATATAGGAGAACAGAGTTGGGATTCAATGATTAGACATGGTTGGAAAAAATAAATAATAATAGCGAGTGATAAGGTTCACTAATTGAAAGCACTTGAATGATAAATTAAATTTTAAGATCCTAAATACCACAAATCTCTAAAAATGTATAATTTTATCAATTCAATGGAAATATATTTTTTAGGAAAACTATTTTTCCTTATCATTTTACAAGAGTTGATGAATTTTTTATAATAAGATATACAAACATAATTTTATTCCATTTAATATGATAAATATCACCCTCTCATGGTTCCTTTACCAATTTCAACTTGATCTCTTACTCCAGGAAAATAAGGTGAAATATACATCACTAAAAAACTAAAAGATCACAAGATCTACAAATAAAATGATATCTAATTTCATATTTCCTTTGTTAGAAACCAAACAATTGTTACACATGTTATCCAATATGAATAAATCCTCATATGGAGAAATAATAATTTTATCAATAAACCAAATTTTTAATTTTTAATTAAACAATTCCAAAAATCAATATTTTTATAACTTATCCAAAATACAAAAAATACATTATTACACAAAGAAGATATTATTTTTTATCAAAAACATCTCCATTGGAATCATGGGTCCATCGTTGTACTATCATAAAATAAATTTTGATTTTTTATTTCAAAATCAATGTATAAGGTGATAAAAACCTGAAACATCTCTAATGTATAAATAATAAGGTTTTTATTAGGATTATACATTCAAAATAAGTCATGAATTTATCCATCTATGGGGTGGAAGAATAGTTTTTCTGAATTATCATGATTCATTTTTTTTCATTGTGATAACATAAGATCCCCTTTTTTACATTCCCTCATAGATTGTTATGGACCATCATCAATAATATCTCTCATATTGGGGATTTTATTTCCAATTTTCCAAATCGTCGTCCAAATAATTAAAATATAGTGTAGCTTTTGAATTATATTGAATTATCTAGTCGTACATTTCATTAACCATCCTATTAATAAAAATTTTAAAATAAATGGCATTATGTAAGGCTTTTCTACAACATACTCACTTTTTATATCAATTAAATCAATTACCTTTATTCTTATTCCCACATTTTGTCCCATAGATTCCATGAATTTCATTCCATCATTTGAGTTTTCATGAGAATAGTATTTCCTTTTCTTACAAAAACCATATGAAGGGAGGGAATATCCAATTTACATTTCTACTTTTATTGGATATAGAACAACTTATTCATTATTTTTGTTGCCCAATGTTTACAAGGTGTTTTGAATTCTTTTTTAAGGCAACAAAATAATTTATTGTTTTTATTTTAGGGATGATGACCAAACAAGAAGTGTACCTTCACAGTCATATAAAATTACCATCATATGTACCAATATATTTACCCACATTTTAGTTATCCCAAAAAATTATTTTTAAATATTTTCTCATAGAATAAAATTAATTTACTTACTAAAACATAACCCATAATCTCATACCATTCCATATATTCAATTTATTTTTATTCCATAATTTTTATAAAATGATTCCACCACAACCCCCCTTCACCTTCCAAATAATATGAATCCATGATAACTATAAATGATTTTGGAACTGAATAATAGAAAATATATATTCTGTTAGAGTGATCCAATTTTGAAAAACTCTTTGATTAGTGGAACCAGTAAAAGACATAGGATGTTACCTCATGAAGGACTCAATAGAACATTGTTTCTTTTTTTATCACTTGGAAGTTCACCATGATTCATAGATACAAATGTTGTTGTTTCATATCAATAAGAAATTGCATTATATCTCCCATATCATTTGGTATACTATTAGTAAAATCATTTTATATTTCATTTCATTCACCATAAGCAATGTTCCTTCAGGATATGACTATTATCATAAACCAATGAGAATAGCATGAGAAACACATATCATAGAGGAAAACATCCTAATCTTGGAATATTACTTAAATAATGTCTAAATAATGTCACCTTATTATTTAATCTATGACACCTTAGGTTTGTACTAGGTCATTTAATTCCATAATATATTAAATAACTCATGTTTTTTCATAAAGCGTTTGCGATTTCCCAAATAATACCCCATCGGGGTGTCAAACCAGGTGTGCAATAAGGCCTCAAGTTGTGCACCATATCCCGATGGAGTCTATCTCAATATCACATTTTTTCTGGGTTGGTTCCCTTATGATAATATATTATAAAGACACATCCCTATTTTGTGTCATTATAATTATTTAATTTCTTGGAGACCAATGTGACAATCCTTTACCAAAATTACAGTACATTTTTTAATATTTTGATTCATCCTTGGACTAATCTGTAGAGAAATCCCTAAAAATATCCATAGAAATATCACTAGGGATGACACTAATGTTTTTATAATCATATTTTCTAAATGATAAAAAATATTTGATTTAAATAGATATCGTTAATGAGGCTTAACATCAATGAATATTACATCATTTGAGAGAAATATTAATCATATTAAAAAGGTAAATGTTCGAGGATTATACTTGTTACTGTCATTGGAAACATATATATATAATCATTTTTTTTCAGAAATGATTTCAAAAATCACCCTTAAATATCATCCCCTTTTTTATTCTTACATAAAAACATTATTTCATGCAAGGGGTGAACAAACATACGAAAATGGTGAGATCATATTCTCATTATGGGTAAAAAATCATATAAGTATGCATAACATGGATGTATTGTAATCAGAACACAGTTGTAGCACTACAAGATCACACCATGCACATAATGGATTGTAATCATGTTTTATGGTGTATGTATTTGAATTTCATAAGACATGAATGATATTGAAATTAAAGATAATGAGTAACAAGGTAATTAATTTTGAATAATACATAAACATTTGTAATGAAAATTAACATATAAAATATTTCTATATTAATCATGGATTATGGAAAAAACCGGTTAAGGAACTTCATGGAGGAAATCATACTTGGATGGGAACACCACCATTCCTCGTCACGACCCTTTTATTATAGTTGATCTAATTATACCTTATTCCCATAGTGGATCACTCCCATTGACTAGTCCATTTCATTACATTATGAGATACAAATCATTACTCGTTGCATTAAATACCTATAATAGACTCAACTGATTCTATGTGGGCTACTCCAATACATAATTTGTAATAGGATCGACTATTGTTGTATAGGCCACCCCATTATATAACATCTAATAGGGCTACAAAACGTTGTTTGGGACACCTTATACTATAAGCTATAATTGGATATCCCGATGATCTCCAGCCCTCCCCATTGTATAATCTATTATGGTCTTACCCAAAACTACCTGCTCCACTCTATGGTATAAGACAAGCATATGAACAAAAACAATATTTAATTGAATATATATATATAGAATATAATAAAATCATATATTCAATTTATTATTTTACAACATGATTAACCAATAGAAAATAAATGGGCTTCATTTCAATCTCATTGAAATGTGATTAGCCTGTGAAAAATAAATTGGATTCATAAAAACATATTTGACACATGATTTACTGATGTGAAAAAACATTTTCTATTAACGTAATTCCATGAAAACCTAAACCATTCAATGAAATAATATGAATGGTATTATTGGATCACATCCATAGTAAATCTTAAATATATTAAATCATATCATCTTAGATGGAGAAGGCTTTTGAAAGATTACATAGAACAGTTCATAATGAAAATAACCTTGAAATAAAAATCGTATAACATTTTCAAAATTATATTCTTGAAAATCACATTTCTGACCTATGAAATATGATTTAAAATTCATTTAAATTAATTTTTTGAGAAAATATCTTTTCTAATTTGTGAATCATTCTTTAAAACATAATACAATTTCAAAACATAATTCATCAGAATACAACCATAAAAACTTATAAATGGTTATTTTAAAAAAAATTAAACAAATTATAATGTAAAAAATGTCCATAAAACTTATTTTTTTAGAAACATTCTCTTAATATATCCATAAATACATTTTAAATACATTTTAGAAAACACGGTATGTGATTAAAATATATTTCTAGCCGAAGCGTGGCATTAAGTAAAATTTTATTAATCATCTTAATTAAAAATTGTGAAAAAATGGTTCCATTATATAAATAAATCACTAACAACCATATAGGAATAAAATTAATGATATTTATTGAGAAATTTATGGGAATATTTCATCAAATAAGTATTAATCATAAAAAATCTCGATAAACAATGAGACTAACAATTTATCATTACCACTTTGTAAACATTGAAACACTATCCCCATGAAATAATATCATTAAATGAAGATTAAAATATAACTAATTCGATAGAGAGGAATAAAAAAAATTATCCGAGTAGATGGAGTTCAGAACTAATTATTATCATGTATTCATGAGTTGTAATAGAAGCAGTTCTTGTTGATATTGGTATGTGACATATTCTTGGGAAAATGTTTAGGAAAATGAATTTTAGGGCCCCACATGATCTAATGCATGTCCATGAAGCCTACCATATTATCAAGTGATCTTGTAGTGTTAATATGTATAAACTAAGGAGAGACCTAAAAATCAACATTTCTTGGTTCAGGTCTATCTTTGGGTTAATATTAGTAATTATGTAAAAATTAATTATATGAAAATTGATAGTAATAAATTAAAAATACTTATTATGAGCTTAAGAAGTATAGGTTCAAATTATTCTATAGGGGATATTGTTATATTTGACCAGATAAATGAGGATGTCTCATGAATAACGGACATTATTACCTTTCATCAATAGAGAATAAATATATTTGAGGGGATCATCTCTAGTGTAGAAAAACATTGTTGGTTTGAAGATCATGAAATTTCATTTTTAGGATTCTACTTTGGGTTGTGTTTTGGGTAATATAGGAAGTCAACCCGATGCAGGGATGTTCCCATCAGTGGTGGATACTGATTGTTTATGAATGGAATTCTAATGTAGTTTTTTGGGATAAAATCTTAATGGATTCACATCTAGTGTTCTTTTCTTATAAAATAAAGGAGGAAAAGAGGTAGGATCTACTCTCCCTCTCACAGCGAAGACAATGAGTATGAAAACATGAAATCTAGTTCAAGGACATGTTGTTTTTTCCATTGATTGTAATCCAGATAAAGAGTCTCATGAAATATCCTCAGAGGAGGTGATTAACCTTGCGATTTGGTATATAGTTAATACATTTGAGATTCTTTTATATATGGAGGTGAAGAAGAAGGTGATGGAGAAAGAGTTAATTTTTTCCAAATAGGTGGTCCTTGAGAAATTAGTGTGTATGGAATCTTTAGAATAAGCAATTCAGTCAACTGATCATTGTACCATACCTGTTCGGGTTGCCAAGAAGTGGAGAAGAAACCATGGTAAACAATTTCACGTTATTCTGTGGTTGTTACATCATGTGTGTTTACTCGGGGCTACCCGTTTTCTTGGTATTTCTATCTGGGATCATTTCACTATAAGTATTATTTTTGGATATCATAGAGGGGATTTTCATTGGTGGGGAATCAGTCCCATTTTGGTACAAAAAATGATGGACTTTGAAGCCATTTCAACAAAAAGTTCCACTTATTCTTATTTAGTATTTGGGGATACAGGAATTTGGTAGAGGGAATCCATAGGATGTCCCACAATTAGAAACCTCACAACCAAATAACTATCTTGGGGATTATTAAAATATATTGATTGGAGTTTTGTGTTTAGTGATTATATATTGGATGGATGTAGTTTCCCTATTACCCCTATAGGCTGTCTGAGGTCTGATTATTTTACTATGAACCATAGTTTCATTATTTTTTGATTAAGGATCATTACACACCTTTGATTATATTACATTCATCAATTCTTTGGTATTGCATGTTTAGTTAATTAAAAAAACCGTATAGTCATCCATGTTTGTTATATATAATTATACACTATTCGATTTGTTTTGGTGAAATAAAATGGTGACAAATAAAAACAAGTCATTGTGATATTTTTTTTCTACAATGGTAAAACCCTAAAATGTTTCCCTTGTAATTTATTAGAGAAATTATGTATTTTTATTCATCAAATATTTTTAATGGAGGTTTTTTTTCTCGCCATGTTTAGGGAATATAAGTGTATTTTATTTCAAATAATTATTATAAAATCAGGTGAATAAACATTGACAAACAAATGTATTTATTAGAAGTCTGTTTAATCAAACAATAAGTGGTTGAAATTCATAGGGATATAGAGTAGTTCCATGACATTTTTTCAATGGACTTATGAAACTACACCCTAATTGTGTTGGTTAGTTTTGGATCAAGTTTCAACTAGCCACTTTTACAATGTTAATTGATCCTGATTAGAAGTTGCTTATAATTCTACTCGATATGATGTTGTTGGTTTATGATACAATGAAGAAGGGTTTTATATGGCCCAATGTATATCCTTAGGGTTACATAGTGTTTTTCACAAATGTGGTGGATATTAGTCCATGTTTTTTCATGTATAATTAAATGCTGAATCAGGTGTTGGTCAAGAACAATTAGACATGTTCAAGGAGTGATGGCATGTAGGACAACTTAATGTGGTCCAATAAGTTTTTGATGATCGATATACAGTTTAGTTACCATTATATGAGGGTGAAATATGAGTTTATATCAATGGAACCTAATAGTTTTTAGTATTGGGACCTCAAAGTCATGGACATTCTATTTGGTGTCATGACCCCACAAACAATTTTAACAAGGATCAAAAATTATATATTCGAAGAATTCATAGTCTATATGATAGTCAAGTTTACTAATTAAATTTTGTTCTTGTAAACTCTGAAGATAACAATGTTTATTTTCCCATATATGGCTTTCATATACTTGTACACCTTTAAATACATGTACATTTATCCTAGTGAATGTTTTAGAAGCAATATGTTCACATTGAGGGGAATGATTCATCTCATAAGTGTGTGTTCATTGACCTATTAATGGTTTTGACATTGGTTTCATAGAAAACACTTATAAATATAGAATTGGTTCATAGTCTCAATCATTATATATGATATTGTAAGAAGTTTTCATCCTATTTATCATATATTGTATTCTTATTGACACTATTGACAAGAATGGAAAAATATTTCTTTACCGATTGATGAGTTCTTGGAAGGTGACAGTTACATGATGGATATTTCAATGAGCACTGTAACATACCATGTAAATGAATAATAAGATATTTTCACATTTAATAATCTGAATTAATTAAATATTAATTTTACTTTAAAAGGGTTGGTATGTTTGATAGCGTACCCGATACAAAACAACAGGTTTCTTTGAAATATTATGTTGCACACTAATAATATAACATTATTATTTTAAATAGTAGTTAACTCCTAGCCATTGTGTTGGAGGGAATGAACAGAACTAACTACAATATGATTTTACATGATTGTTAAATGTATTTTCATTTATACAATGAAACGTTAGAGGCTTAAAATGCGAATGAATCTAATTTTAAGTATAATTTACATTAAAAAGTCGATTTATAGCCTTTTAACAGAGAACACACTTTAAATATAGTTTTGGTCACTTTAATTCATTCTATTTTACCAAATAAAATCCTTCTTTAGAATAGGGACATCAAAATTTACATTGTGTAAATTTTCGGAATATTTCTGACAATGTTCATTTTTTTAATAAATAGTTAGAAATACTGTATTTTAATTCAAATTATCCTTTTAATATAATTTATATATATGGTTATATTTTTCTTTTAATTGGTTTTAAAGTTTAATTAGAATATATTTTTACAATTTAATCTAATGTTTTTATTGAATTAATTTCACTTTGAAATTTAACATAAACAAGTGTCAATCTTTTGATAGTTATTGTTTCTTAAAAACACGTTATTTGTTTTGATAATGGTAGTTAATTTTAAAATTAATCAATGACAATTATATGTTTTTAATTTGGAGAAATATACATAATTTTTTTATTTTTTAATATCAAATAAATCTTCGCCTGCATTTTTGATACTTTTCTGAAAAACATAAATTTTTTATGAATTGTGAAACCTCTTAGTAGTAGTTAAAAAATTGACCATTTCATTAAAATGAAATTTTACCAATTATGTGAATAGAATTTAGAAAATCCTACATACATGGTTGTTTATAGTAAGTAAAATGTGGTTCAATAAGATGAAAATAATTTTTGGTGATTAGTAACTTTTGACTTGTATTTACTATGGTTAAAGGTAAATAAGGTAATTCAAGTTTAAAAGAATATTGTGATAATTAAAAATTATCTTAAAACTTGTCCATACCTTATTGGATGAGTAATGACAGACCATGGGCATCTTTTGGTGTATTTTGGGACCCCATTAAGCCACTTATGAAAGAAAATGACACATTAGATTAATGAATTTAATATAAAGGAAAAAAATGAAAAAAAAACAAATATCTTCTAGTAAATTAATTTTTATATTGTGTTCTATAAATTATATTCTCGAGTCTAAATATACATTGGAAATATAAAAATATTTTCTACATCATGGTATTTTTTTTATCATTTTTAGGCATCAAATAAATTAAATTATTTATGACACAATAATGATGCAGTATTTACATCATTAATAAATGATTTAAATAAATAAGATTATAATGATTAAAATATTATACAAAACCTGTCCAGTTTCTATTGGATGATTTTATTTTGAATACGAGTCATCTTAAATTCGACTTTAATGGTTTTTGGACCTTTTGAAACCGAAGATATGTTTATAATAAAATAATGTTTTCACACTTTCCTGTGGAGCCCCTCATCCCCCTTATAAAGGAGACCACTTCTAACCAATTCCTCAAACCTCTCACACTTTTTGGATCATCCAACCTCTAACCAGTTAATTTACCTAAATCCTTCACCTCCTCCTAAAGCCTTAACTTAGGCAGATGACACTTCAAGAAGTCCTTTGGTTCAAACCCAAGGGTGTTACCCAATTTAAAGGTAATGATTTCTCTTAAATTGTTTTCTTTTATTTTACTTCTCCATCCCCGAAACTCTTTATATTCCATTTTTTTGGAACAACACCATAATCTTCAACATTCTAGGATTTTTTTATGATAAGTATTCGAACTACACTTACACACACCTCCATCTAATGTGTTAATAACATAATGTTTCAGTGGATATAAAACTAACGCCTCACGAAATGATGATTGTTCGATTATATACTACTGCCTATCTTGGTGGCCATTAAAATGAAACTGTATTAATATATGATATTTTTTATGTTTATGTTTTCTTTATGATACTGTAATTTCAATTTATTGCATACCTTTACATATTCCATTTTGGGTAAACGTGATAATTTTATTTGCGGAAGTGCGGACTAATGCCCCCTCAAAGTGATATGACTCGTTCATACCATATTTGGTTCGTATAAAGGATATATTTAATGATATTATATATGATAAAATACTATAATTATAATACTACTATGTATCATTATGTTATAATTCCATGAAATATGAAATAGAAATGGAAGTAGTGTTCATGCGTACGTACGCCTTACTGCCTCCATGAACGGTGCATTTCACTTATTACCACTAAATGTTTTGTACTATTATAAATACAAGTATATTATAGATATATATGATATATATGATATCCAAATCATGAATACCTTTCTGGATATAATGATCCTGTGTCCACATGAACAGTATGTAATTATAAGAAGTCCATTTTTGACTGAAGTACCAAATATCGACAAAACAAACATTATTAACCTAAAGGATTACACAATCGATAAAGCATGGTAATAAGTGATATAAAAGGAATAAAAAACTTGAAAAAAGTTTTGAACCAATTAGAAATTAACTTTGGTTTATTATTCAAGAGATTAAAGAACAATCGAGTCAAGTCGGACACAAGGTAAGGAAACTTTTTAACCCAATTTTCGTTCTTTGGGTTGATCTTCTCTTTCTTATTTATGTAATTCTCTGATTATGTGAGAAATGAATTTTTATGTATTTATACATGAATTATATGTGATTATATAGAACACACATAATATATCTTTTTTATTTTCAAAAAGATCTTTTTAATGGAATTCATCTCAATCTCTTTTCATTAAGACATATTTTGTTTTAATACACTGCATTTTTTAATACGTTGTATAAACACCCTTGACTTTTCAAAGGGAATATTTTTCTATGAAGAAATTTACTAAATGACAAAAAGGAATTTTTATTTTAACATAAGCAGTGAAAATGACTTTTTCCACCACTGTGAGTATTATTTGATCTTTGGCATCCTCAACAAGCCAAAATGCTTTTAGAAAAAAATAAATACCATAAACACTTTAATGTATTTTGGTATTGAAAATGGTTTTGATAATTAATTTGTTATGTCAATAAATTTAATTGATATATTGTTATTGAAATGTGGAAATATTTTCTTTCCATTATATTTTTTGTATGTCTTATGATTTTATAATGGAACTTGGAAATTTGGCTGGTGGTTACATGATAATCCAAAGGACGGGTGGTGCCATGAATACCAGGACGAGTGGTTACATTATAACCTCAAATTCATTTGGTATGGAAGTCGTCCATTTGACTATTCAATTTACTGATATGTGTGGAAGTCGACCGTATGGTTATTCTATTTATTAATGTTTATGTCCCAAGTTACCTTTATATGTTATGTGTTCTTTAAATGTGTTTTATGGTAATATTTTGGTTACAAAAGGGTAAGTAATTATCTTTTATTTAGTTAAGAGTATTTACTAATTCATAAAGCTGAAAAGTATTAATTATGTTAAAGTTTTCATTTTTTACTTGTTGTTTTGAAAAACAAACAGTTTTCGTTATTTGTGTATCCCTTACTGAGCTTTTTATGCTCATCCCATGTTTTTGAAATGTTTTTCACAGGACATAATGTAGAAAAGGGTCAAGGATGGGATCAAAGAAAGGTCATACTATCTTAAACATAGAACTAGACATGACTTTTTTTTCAAGAGTTTTTATTTTATGAAAAAAGGATACTGGGTAGAAGTGTCTACTTTGTAATCATTTGAGATGTAATAGTTATGTCCTAATTCCCTGAAACTCTAAACCTGAAAATATTCTCAATGTCAATTAGTCATTTAATTCAATATTATTCATGTTTTAAGGCTAGGTTCTTATAGTTGGTATCAGAGGTCGGTTTAGATAACATTAGTAATTAGGGTATTGATAAATAAATGTCCATAAACTAATTTATGGAAATATTGAAATGATATAGCATTTACAGATTACCATGATGCACCACCTAAGGTATTTAAATGTTCAAAATGGTTTTTAATAGAGAAAACCCGGCACTTGTGATGGGAATTCATACATATGGAAATGACCATCCAAATTAGCAACCTGAGATGGTCAGAATTAGAACTGAACAGTTTACTACTGGGATGGCTCAGTTTATTGAGGTGAGAAATGGTGTTTGTGTTTAATGATGATATTTTGGTTTATTCTAAAAGTAAATAGGATCATGAAAGTCATTTAAGGATTTTATTTAAATCCTTAAAGCAAATTAAACTATTTGGGAAATTCAGCAAGTGTGAGTTTTTGTTAAAACAAATTTCTTTCCTTGGTCACATTGTTTCTAAGGATGAAAAACTTGTTGATCCTGTAAAAAAAAGGTGCTTAAGAATGGCCAAGAACCACACATATGACCATGATTCAGAGATTTCATGGTTTGTTAGGTTATTACTAGAGGTTTGGTGAATATTCTTCACAGTTATCTAGTCCAATGGCCAAGTAACTCGAATTGGTGTTAAGTTCATCTGGACAAAAGAATGTGATGATTGTTTTTAGGAATTGAAAAGGAGACTGGTGAATGATTATACTTTGGCACTACCATTCAAAAATGGTGTGTTTTTTATCTATAGTGATGCTTCGTTAAAAGGAATTGGTTGTGCCCTAATGCAGAATGATCGGGTAATTGCTTGTGCTTCACGGAAGGTGAAACCGCATGAGTTAAATTTCCATACACATGATTTAGAATTAGTTGCTATTTTTTTTCTTTAAAAATTTGGAGGCATAATTTGTATGGAGTGAAGTGTGAAATATATTTTGATCACAAAATATTGAAGTATATATTCACTCAAAAAGAATTGAACATTAGACAGAGGAGATGGTTGGAATTAATCAAGGATTATGATTGCACGATCCATTACCATCCGAGAAAAGCAAATAAAGTGGCTGATTCTTTGAGTCAAAAAAGTAATGCTACATTTACTATGTTATATTTGGAACAAGATCCTTTGGGTTTTGATTTGATAAACTTTGGCATAGATGTTGTTGGTGCAGAAAATTCATCTTTTTTGTATCTGGTGTCAGTTGAATCATCTTTATCAGACAGAATAAATCAAGCACAGAAATAAGACAATGAGTTGCAGAAAAAGGTACTGTTGGTTCAGAAGGGTATGTTTCCCGATTTTAATGTTGACAGTGATTGTGTTTTGAGGTTTGGGAAGATATCATGTGTGCCTAGTGATTCACAGTTGAATAATGAGTTGTTATGTGAAGCTCATAGATCCCCATTTTCAGTTCATCCTGGTAGTAACAAGATGTACAGAGATCATCAGAAGTATTACTGGTGGGATGGAATGAAAATACATATGTCTGATTTTACTATGAAGTGTTTGACTTGTTAGTAGGTTAAATTAGAACGGCAGTTATCCAAATGGATGATTCAGTCCTTACTGCTGCCAGAGTGGAAATTGGAAAATATATCAATGGAATTTATTGTGGGATTACCAATGACAGTTCGAGGTAATAATGCAATCTGGGTTATAGTTGATAGATTGACTAAATCTGCTCATTTCCGTCATATTAGAGATACTTTGTCTCTAGATCAACTTGCTCAGTTATATGTTAAAGAGATAGCCTGGTTGAATGGAGTTCCCCTCTCCATTGTATCTGATTGTGATACAAAGTATACTTCTATATTTTGGAAGGGCCTTCATAAGTCATTAGGTACTAAATTAAATTTTAGTACAGCTTTTCATCCTCAATCAGATGGGCAGTCAAAACGTACAATTAAGACCTTAGAGGATATGTTATGTTCTTATTCGATGGATTACTAGGGAAGTTGGGAAAAACATCTTTCTTCAGTTGAATTTTTATATAATAACAGTTTTGATTCTACTATATAGATTTATCCTTTTTACTCTTTATATGGAAAGCGTTGGTGAGGTCCATATTTTTGGGATGATGTTGGTGAAAGGAAGGATATGGGACCAGAATTGGTAGAAGAGATGGCAGATAAGGTTCAGTTGGTTCCGAAGCTCATTAGAACAGCTCAGAGCAAACAAAAAAGTTATGCAGATAACCGGAGGAAGTATCATTCTTTTGAGGTTGGTGATCACATCATTCTCAAAGTTTCTCCATGGAAAAGTGTGATGCATTTTGGTATGAAGAGAAAGTTGAGTCTGAGGTTTGTTGGACCATATGAAATTCTGGAGAAAGTTGGATCAGTTGCGTATAGAGTGGCTTTACCTCCATGATTATCCATGGTACACAATGTTTTTCAGGTCTCGATGTTGAGAAAGTATATGCGAGATCCATCTCATGTCTTAAGTCCAGAGGGAGTTCAATGGGATAAGAATCTCTCCTATGAGGAACAACCAGTCCAAATTCTTGACCATAGAGAGAAAGTGTTGCAGAATAAGGTAATTCATCAGGTAAAGGTTTTGTGGAAATACCATATGGTTAAAGATGCAATATGGGAATCTAAAAATGCTATGATGGATAAATACCCTCACATATTTTGATAAGAGAATAAAAATCTTGTGGAGGAAATTTCCAAAAAGGGGGGATGGATGTAACATCCCAGGTAAATGAAGAATAAGATTATTCCATATTTATAAATATTTGATAATTAAATATTAATTTTATTTTAAAAGGGTTTCTCTGTTCGATAGCATACCTGATACGCAACAACATGTTTTTTTGAAATCTTACGTGGCACACTAATAATATAATATTATTATTTTAAATAGTAGTTAACTACTAGCCATTGTATTGGCGGAAATTAACAAAACTAACTACAATAAGATTATACAAGATTTTTAAATGTATTTTAATTTATCCAATAAAACGTTAGAGGCATTAAATGTGAATGAATCTAATTTTAAGTATATTTTACATTAAAAGGTCGATTTACCACCTTTTAATGGAAAACACTCTTTAAATATCATTTTGGTCACTTTAATGAATTCTATTTGACCAAAATAATACTTCTTTATAATGGGGTCATCAACATTTACTTTGTGTAAATTTTTGGAATTTTGCAGATAAAGTTCATTTTTTAATGAATAGTTAAAAATACTGTATTTTAATTCAAAATTTCCTTTTAATATAATTTATTTATATGATTAGATTATCCTTTTAATAGGTTTCAAAGTGTAATTAGAATATATTTTTACCATTTAATCCAGTTTTGTTTATTGGAATTAATTTCACTATGAAATTGGATATAAACAAGTGTGAATCTTTTGATAGTTTTTGTTTCATAAAAACACGCTATTTTTTTGATAATGGGAATTAATTTTAAAATTAATTAATGATAGTTATATGATTTTAATTTGTAAAAATATACATCATTTTTGATTTTGGAATATCAAATAAATCTTTGACTGAATATTTGGCATTTTTCTGAAAAACATAAAATTTTTATGAATAGTGAAACCACTTAGTAGTAGTTAAAAAAACTGACTTTTTCATTTAGATGATATTTTTCCACTTCTGTGAATTGAATCTAGAAAATCTGACAAACATAATTGTTTTTATTAAGTAAAATGTGATTCAATAAGATGAAAATAATTTTGATGAATAGTAACCTTTGACTTTTATTTACCGCGGTTAAAGGTATATTGGGTAATTCAAGGTTAAAATAATATTTTAATAATTCAAAATTAACATAACACTTGTCCTATCCTTATTTTACAAGTAATGGAGGACCATGGGCATCTTTGGATCTATTTTTGGACCCCATGGTGTCACTTATGAAATAAAATGACACATTAGATTAATTAATTTAATGTAATGGTAAAAATGACAAAAACAAATATTTTTTTATTAAATTAATTTTTATATGGTGTTATATAAATAATATTTTTTAATATAAAAATTCATTTAAAAGATAAAAAAATTTCCTATATCATGTTATTTTTTAAAATTTTTATACATCAAATAAATTAAATTATTAATGACGCAATATTGATGCAGTATTTACCTCATTAATAAATGATTTAAATAAATAATATTATAATGATTAAAATATTATCCAAAACCTTTCCAATTCCTATTTGATGATTTTATTTGGAATATGGGTTATATTTTCGTCTACTTTAATGATTTTTGGTCCTTTTCAAACTGAATATGTGTTTATAATAATGTAATGTCTTCACATATTCATAAAGAGACCATCCTCCCCCTTATAAAAGGAGACAACTTCTAACCAATTCCTCACACCACTAAACCCTTTTTTCGTGTAAAAACTCTACCCAATTAAGCTCCCTAAATCCCTCTCCTCCACTTAGAAGCCTTACCTTACGTAGAAGGCACTTCAAGAAGTACTTTGGTTCAAATCAAATGGAGTTACACAAAT
Source organism: Viscum album (assembly GCA_963277665.1). NCBI lineage: Eukaryota > Viridiplantae > Streptophyta > Magnoliopsida > Santalales > Viscaceae > Viscum > Viscum album. Next base: position 801,018,396 of record OY728119.1, on the reverse strand, counting down.
TAAAGATAACGATTTCTCTTAAATTTTATTTGGTTATTTTACTTCTCCAACCCATAACTCTTTTTATAACTTTATTTTGTAACAAAAATAGTATCCTTAATATACTAATATGTTTTTATGAGAAGGATTCTAACTACACTTACACACACCTCCATCTAATGTGTGAAAAACATAATGTTTCTGTGGATGCAAAACTAACGCCTCATGAAACGATAATTGTTCGATTGTCTCCTACTGCCTCTCATGGTGGCCATTAAGATGGAATTGTATTTATATATGATATATTTTATGTTTATGTTTTATTTATGCTTCAGTAATTTCTATTTATAGAATACCTTTATGGTATCCATTATGGTTAAACACGATAAATTCATTTGAGGAAGTGCGGACTACTGCCCCCTCAATGTGATATGACTCATTCATACCATATGTGGTACGTTAAAAGGATATATTTAATTATATTATATATGATAAAATACTAGAATTATAATACTACTATTTTTCATTATGATTTAATTCCATTAAATATGAAATATAAATGGAAGTAGTGTTCATGCGTACGTACAACTTACTATCTCAATGAACTGTTCATTTCATTTCTTACCCCTAAGTGTTATGTACTGTTATAAATACATGTATATGCTGGATATATATATTATTTATGAAAAAAAAATCAAGTATTTATTTCTGGATATAATGAACCGTTGACCACATGAACAAAATGTAATTATAAAAAGTCTATTTTTGACTCAAGTACCAAATATCGACAAAATGAACATTATTAACTTCAATGATTACATAATGTTTATAACATGGTAAGAAGTGATATAAAAGGAATAATAAACTTGAAAACTGTTCTTAGGGAAGTATATATTAAATTTAGTTTATTATTCAGGATATTAAAGAACGATCGAGTCTAGTCAGACACGAGGTAAGGGAACTTCTTAACCCAATTTCCATTCTTTGGGTGGATCTTCTCATTCTTGTTTATGTCATTCTTTGATTATGTTAGAAATGAAGTTTTATGTATTTATAATTTTTTTATGTGTTTATATATTTAATTCACATAATAGATCTATTTTATTTACAAAATAATCTTTGTAAGGGACTTCGTCTCTATCTCCTTTTATTGAGGCATATTTTGTTTTAATACAGGACTTCCTTTCATACGTTGTATAAACACCATAGAATTTTCAAAGGGAATATTTTTATATGAATTTTTTTACTAATAAAATTTAATTTTTCTTTTAACATAAGCAGTGACAATGACCTTTTCCACCATTGCGATGATTATTTGATCTTTGGCTTCCTCAACAAGCCGAAATGTTTTTAAAAGAAAATAAATACAATATACTTTTTTATGTATTTTGGTATTGAAAATGGTTTTGATAATGGATTTGTTATGTCCATATATTTATGTGATATATTGTGATTGAAATGTGGAAATTTTTTCTTTCCTTTATATTTTTTTTATGTCCTATAATTTTATAATGGTACTTGGACATTTGATAGGTGGTTATGTGATAAACCAAATGACGGGTGGTGTCGTGAATAACTGGACGAGATGTTACGTTATACCCTCCAATGCATTAGGTATGGAAGTTGGCCGTATGGCTATTCCATTTAGTGATATTTCTGGAAGTCGACCATTTGATTCTTCCATTTATGTATGTTTATGTCCCAAGTTACCTTTATATGTAATGTGTAATTTATATGTGTTTAATGGAAATATTTTTGTTACAAAAGGGTAAGTAATGATATATTATTCAATTAAGAGTATTTACTACTTCATAAAGGTGGAAAGTATAACTTATGATAAAGAATTCATTATTTACATGTTGTTTCAAAAAACTTACAGTTTTTCTTCTTTGTGTATCCCTTACTGAGATTTTTATGCTCATCCAATGTTTTTCAAATGTTTTTCACAGGACATAATGTGGAATATGGTCATGGGTGTGATCAAGGAAAAGTCATTCTGTCTTAAACATGGAACTAGAAATGACTCTTTTATTAACGAGTTTTTATTTTATGAAAAAAAGGGATACTGGGTAAAAGTGTCTACTATGTAATATTTTGAGATGTAATAGTTATGCCCTAATTCTCTAAAACTCAAAATATGAAAAGATCCTCAATGTTAATTATTCATTTAATTCAATATTATGAATGGTTTAATGTTGGGTACTTATAAGCACCCATGTAATTATGTTTCCTGATGAATGTGTTATTTTCAAAGTAATTTATAAAACATCCCATCTAGGCTTAGTATGAATCATATTGTAGTAAAGGATAGTGAACCATTTTTCTAAGAAGTTAAATTCCCATTGAAATAACAACTCCACCCCTGTAAGAAGTTTTTGGTAGTTGTGTAAATGCTACAAATGTTGAGATATTAACTCATCCATGAGTGTTTTATTATTTTCTTAAATAGTAGAGGCTAAAATATGTTTTCTATTATCAAAATTTTAATCCAATCTTGATACCTTGGATAATATTTTTCAAGGGTTATGATTCTTAGATAATTACACAGTAGAATACTATAATGTTGTTGTTGATGCACTATGATGGATGTCACGAGGTTTTGTCAATTGTGATTCTACAGATCTGTTCAATATTGATAAATAGATTGTAATGTTGAATTATGTCATAAATGAAACTATTGACTGAATTTTATATTATAAGATGATTTTGGAACCACCCTTAATAGGGTAGTAAGAGGAGTCTCAATGGATGACTCCGTGTTATATTTGATGTGTTTTCATGTTTCCATGGTGATGCTCTAGAGGGTTCTTAGGGATATTCTTGAAATAAGATACTATTACAAAGGAGGTTGCTTTATACATTTGAAATTATTTAATTATTTCTCTATTAAATTCAAATGTGACCATTAATTGTAATTTTGGAACGACTATGATGAACCATGACTATAGAGACTACATTTGCTTATTGTAATGAACTAGAAAGTGGTAGATTTTGTCTCATGTTGTCTAATATTTGTGGAGGTGAATGTTGAAAACTGAATTCCAAGAGGGTTGTTACATAATTTGGATGGATGTGAGTGGAAATGATAGGAAATGTTGACAGATTTTTTCATTGATTTACCCAATATCATGGTGTATGTGATGCCTCTTTTGTATTGGACTAACTAATTTCTTTCAATCATTTTCTAGTGATCCATGAATAGTGTTCCAGGGATGTTTTGGTGAGGCTGTATGTGGAACATGTTGTTATTATTTATGGTTTCCCAAGGAACAAAATCATTTATCAATATCCTCATTTTTACATATGGTTATGTATAAAATTACATCATTCTATTGGCTCCTTGATTCCCATTAGCATAGTTATTCAACATAAGCTAGATGCATAGACATAGAAGACCATCTCAAAAGTAGAGGATTTGTTGGAATATTTCATCTGGGATTTTGGATGATAATATTTTTATAACCTATATCTAATTATTTATTCCTCTTAAAATAGATTTTACTCGTACATTATCATGACGCTATTATAATAATTGCACTTGAGACCGTGATATTCCTTTTTTCTATGGGACATGTGTTTGGGAGTAAAAAAGGCATGATACTAATTTAGTGTTGATTAATAGCTAGAATATCATTACATTATAACATTGGATGAAGCTATCACATGACCATCAGAAGACCTATTTCGATCGTAAGTAGAGGTTTGGAGATAAAGCCTTCATAAAAATAACACTCATATAAGGTTGTAGTATTTTTTTGGTGGAAAAGGGTTTCAGCTAGGTTCATATATCTTTATAAGGTTCTGAAAAGCATTGGTGGTTCGGAATATCATTTTGAATATCCTGCTTGTATATATATGATAATGAATGTCTTCAATGTTTCATGTATATATTTACTACCATTTCAATAAATCAGATAGAAATTTTTGTGGAGCATTTGATATAGATGAGGAAATTATGATTATGAATTGATAGATATGGATCAAGGATCATTGAGAAAGGGTTACTCATGTATGATCAATTCCATTAATTCATGACTTGTAGAGTTATGTTTGTTTGTAGGCATGTTATTAAGGGAATGTGATATTGATGCATGCCTTGAACGATGATTTGTTTCATGATTTTACTTTTTTTCATTAAAGATGTGATGCTTGAATTATGATGATAAATGATATTTGTAACTTCAATGTTTTTATGATATATGGTTTGGATTCTAGATTATAATTTTTTAAAAAGCCTTACAAGAAAGACATGTCATATTTTAAACACGTTTGAATACCATGTAGTAGATAGTGTTCCACCCAATGATAATAACATATTAAACATGATGGATGGTTTCCCTAATTAATAATCTTTATATAATGATTCCTAGTAGATTTCATTGTTATTGGATAAGGATATATACATGTTGTAATTGTTGTAACAATCGTTATGCGAAATATATGTGGATTGTTATGGTGTAGGATGTTGTGGTGATGTGCATGGTAGAGGATCGTGATGATGTTCTCTGTGGCCTTCTCAGATCATTATTCTAAGGTCAATGTCCACATTCATTAGCAGTGATTACTATCTAATGAGATCCTCGAGAGTATTCACTTTTTATGGTTATTTAGACCAATCTCCTTATTTATGGTATTTGTTTTCAACCAAGATGGCGAGTACTATTTGAGAGGTATATGATGTGTGGACACTAATTTCTGAACCGTACAAGTATTGTGTAAATGTTCCTAGTGGATTAATGACGGGGGTTATAGTATCATTTCCTTTTTTATTTGAATCATACTCAATCACATTAATACTTCATGTAGTGTGTTATTTTTTTGGTCGATCAGTTGAAACGATCACTTGAATCCTTTATAATGGGAGTTGATTTTTGTATTATTGTCATGTTGCTTTGGTTATTTGTTGGTATATACACTTAAATCCTTCAAATGACCATATTATTCTCCATGTGGTAAGTTGGTAAGTGAGATCATTTTAGGACATGTTTTTTTATGGATATTTCCATATTTTACACAAATACACTAATGGTTCTGAATAAGAATATTTGATGTACGTTTTTTTAAAAGAAATAAATAATGGTTTATAAACTTTTTCTAATTGCATATTAATATAAATTATTTCCAATCGTGACTAAGGTCATCAATGAGTACTTAAATGTATAATATTAAATGGATATGAAATTACTTTTACTTTATGACTTCCCTATCATTTTCAATCCCTTGGAATATTTATCATACTTTTCATAAATGAGGATCCTTATTTTTTTCATTAAAACTTCTTTCTACTCATTAAAATGGTTTAAATTCCTTTCCCATGGGTTTATAGAAAACGTCAACCATGTTGACAATTTTTTGTCAAGATTATTCTATCATATACACGAGACACCATTATTGGTGGTGTAAATCATTCTAAGAATCCATCATCCTCATTTTATCATTCATTACTTCCATATGGTGGATTTCTTGAATTTTCAATCCAATGGGATGATATTATGGATATACTAAATTTATATAATGAATTACCTATTTTATAGACTCTGTTTTTTTCATGGTACGAATTTGAAATATTTCTATATATATTTCCAGAGCTAGGAGCTGAGAAGTCATGTGATTCTGATCCCATATGTGCCTGGAATTAATTTTATAAAAATATTACATATATTTTATAATATTTTTGTTTAGGAAATGGGATAACTGTCAAACAATATATTAGATCCACAATCTAAGGCCACAATTGAGTAAGGACTATGGTTTTTAACCTAAGAGAGGCATAACGTTTTTCAGTTCATGACTTTTGTAGAAAAAGTCACTGAGGATGTAACCGTAAATAAAATAACAAAATTATTTTGTTTTATTTTGGATGTTGTTTCAAATAACTATTGAAAGGGGAATATTATTGGAATGCTAAGACCACCGTTATGTTCATAATGCAGTGTTTTGCCTAAGTGTGACCTCAAGTGGGAGGGTGCGAGATGTTTGCATCTTGTGACCATTTGTTGGTGCAGTTATATGGATACCCACAACAAGATCCCTTGTTATACATATGTTATTATAGGTTATGGATTAGGGTTGACTGCTAATCCTCCCACCACTGATGGAGGATATCACTCCCTTCATCCTTCGGCTGATCAATGAAGAACGAATGAAAAATAATTGGGGGTTTGTTATGCAATGGAAAACAAATCCAACGAGTTCAGATTGTTTTCATTTCCATACCCTTTATTTAAATTCTTAAATTGTATTTAAATCCCTTATCAATTTTTTTTGTGAACATTAACATCATTGGAAAAACTTACATGTTCACTAACCAATCTATTTTTTTATTCCGATTTGGTCATAATATTTTTCTGTTCTTCGTGAAATTGTCATTTATTTTTTGGCACGTCGAATCATCAAAGTGTATTTATGTTGGGATTATGTCAATGAAGATGTAAAACCATGGATTCCAAATATGTGTTTATTACAGTATAGGGGTAATATGAGGAGGATCAGGCATTAGTGGAAGGGACAACCATCGATGTAGTGGTCGGTGATGAAGGATGGCAGTGACAACATGTGGCAGTGGCAGCTTGGCATGTGGAATAACGAATCTCAAGGCATGTGAGGTGGTCAGTGAGCCATTCATGACTGGGGAAAAGATGGTGATATTAAAAAGTCGCAATGGTGTCGTAGTGAATCCAAAATCGGGCTTCAAAATGTAGTGTGTTGTCATGTTAAGGACATGTTGAAACCCTATCCACCTTTGTAGTGCATATCTGTAAGAGGTGTCCTAGGCCAATCCAAGTGGGTCGGGCCCCACAAATAGAGTCAGGCCCTACCATGTGGGTCGTGCCCTATCATGTGGGTTGGGCCAAACTAGGAAATTTCGGGCAGACCGAGGTAGGCCAGGGTTAGACTCAGGATAGATCTATAAATACTAGGGGGAGAACTACCACGATTGACTATGGAAGTCTACCATGAATCCATGGTAACTCACGCTGCCACAAAGCCACTGACTATATATGGAATTCTAGTGTTCAACCACATCGATCAACCATGGATTCCTATAGACACAAATAGTGGATTGACCATGGTGTTCAGTACATTGATGTCCACACCATATGTGTTAAACAAAAATGGTCAACTATAGAAGTAGGTGGTTGAACTACGGAGGTCGATCCATGGACGATATGTTTCGAGCCCTAGTTGGTCATTAGCTGGAAGCTTCAAACATTCGCTAATTTTAAACATAACATTCATTTGATGTTTCATCTATGGAAATTTGATTCTATTTTACATTATGAATTTTTAAAGAAAATATGGGAATTTAAAATCCCGAACCATGATGAGGGCTCCATAAGGTCCCATTTGGGGGTGTTATGGTTTAAAAATATCATTTTTACTAGTAACTAGATAAGGTAATGAAAAAAAATATCCACTATGTTTTTTTTGTGTATATATTGACAGTGATATCCAATGAGGATTTCAAGTTCATATTCAAGGTGTTCCAAGAAACATACATCATAATCCAGTGTTGGACAAAAGGATTGTTCATGAAATATAGAAGATATTTACATGATTATCCCCATGAATCACAAGGGTGTAGGTCATAAATGATATTATATAAGAACCCCTCATCATTATGGGTGTTGGTCCCCTAATGTTACTTCAGCATAGAACCCCTATTAGTTTGGTCATGATTCCTCCACATTTACATCGGAGTGGAACCCCCATATTGGGTATGGCGTAGGTCCTTGACCTTTAGATTGGAACCCCCTATAGCACTATGTTGTGGGTCCTCTATGAATACTACTAGGGTGGAACCCCCAAACTCACTTGGGTGAGATTCCTCTATATTAACTTTGCAGTATCCAACTAAACAGATTAGTGATGAGACGTTGTTTGATGTACCCTTGGACTCATGATAATGAAGTAAAATTTCCCCACAGAGACACATCCTTGTGATGTGACCTAAATTAGTGTTGGTTAGTTAGTTTATCCCAAGTTAATAGTATCACGGTGTTGTGATTGAGACCCTTTGATGCGCATGTTTAGGGAAGACATGTCAGAAGTTGGGCACCATCTTTCGACATTTGGAACTTTTTATGAATATTCTTATTAGGTTGAGATATTAAATGATGACCCCCTTACTCTCTCTTTTGGGTTTATTTTAACTGACCATATATATATATATAATAAATTATCTTTTTTCAATACCCACTCCTTGTGTTTTGGTAACTCTCCTTCCAGGAGATGCAAAGACGTGTGGGTTATGCCATGTGATTTTAGTTTCTAGATTATTATGGTTGGATGATCCTACTCTAACAAAATAGGTCACGAAGAATCAATGAATATTTCATATAATCCCCATTAATAGATCCTGGTGTTTGTATGATTTTTCATCAATCTATTGTTGGGTTGTGCTTCACTCATTCACTATACATTGTCCAATATATTGTTTCCCTTTATCTATTGTATATATTAATTCCCCCTTAAAATTTTGGTTTTTCCTATTTGGAATGATTACACTCACCCTTGCATGAGATTTTCCCGCATGTATCCTTCCTTATGAAAGAATAGATAGGTTGATCATGGCATCAAACGAGGTTAGTGATACATGTTCTTGGAAGATGTAAAGTTTTCATTGCATGTGATCTTGGAGTGTGGATCTTTCACCAATTTTAATTTTATAGTTTCAATTAGGTTGGGACACCATTATATATCATCCTATGTTTTTTCCTATATCCTTTCATATTAAATTACTATAGAAGTACCATTTAGAGGTCCATGCATGTTTGGATTATTTACTAACGTTTAGAATCATTTACTTCATTCCATCTAAAATCATTCATCGAGTTGGTTGTGTGTCTGTGTACAAGTACATAGTTGAAGGACTCCCTATGTTTTTTGTGCCTTTAGTGATTGTCACAACCCCTTGGACAATTGTGGTTGGATTAGGGTAGTTGCGTCTTGATCCCCAACATGAGTCGTTTCATAAAGAATTATTATTAGAGGTGGTTTGACCCTTGAGATGTAGTTCATACATTTCCCTAAAAACGTTTTTCTGGATTAAGGAAAAAATGACAATGTTTCTCGATTGTGGATCTTTAGACATGGAGTCCAGGGATTGTGTGCGAATCCTACATATCCATTCCTCAGGACACTGATTAATCGATTTTAGATTTGGCATGCTGAGACATTTGTTTCAAGGATCAACGGTGCATGCATCACGAAAGATAGGATATTTGAATATCCTTCTTATGTCAGATCCCCACTGTTTTTATTAATATATATATATATATATGTTTGTGTGTGTGTTTATATATATATATATGCTCCTATGTCCGCTGTACTACTTTATAAATTTTAGGATTACTTTGTGATGACAACCATCCAAGATACCAGCTCTGGTTCATAACAATGACCTCGTGAGCGATGAGGCTTCAGTTCTGGGTCCATCATGTGATCGCATTTCTCCAGGTGGGAAGGTAGCAGCACCTCCTCCTGTTCAAAACAACAAAGCCCTAGCAGAGTAGGATGAAGATGAGAATAGGCTGAGTTCACTCTGTGAATTCATATACAAGTGACCACTGAGATTCCACAGTGAGGCATATCCTCAGGTTGAAGAGGATTGGCTAGAGTTAGTGTTCTACCTCTTTAGGCATGTATGAAACACCAATAGGTCATATGGTGGATTTGGAATCTAGTCTCTTCCATGGACCGACTAGATAATGGTGGAGATTGTTTACTTAGATGCCCAATGAGTCAGAAAACATCTAGGATGACTTCCAACAGATGTTCTGTGAGGATTAATACCCTTCATGAGTGCATTCCATTAATATTTAGGATCTTATTGGGAGTCAGTAGGGACTGATGAAAGTGGAATTGTACAGATCAAGGTTCATATACATGAATCATTACTCTCTGTATGTGATCCATGGTGGATACCTTTGAGAATAGAAGTTTGAGAAGTGACTACAGAGAGAGATTCATTCTATCATAGTAAACTTTTGAATCCCTACCTATTACAAGGATCCAAAGAAGACACTGGTGACATTGATATTTTTTTAGTGGGATTGACAGTTTCCTTGGACATGCAATGGATGGTATAGAGTTGAGAAGTCTACTATGTCTAGGAAATGTCAATTGACAGGATCTCGATATAGGAGCCCAACCCATGATCAGACTCAGACACATGGTTAGAAATCACCATGTAAGCATAGATAAATGGTTTGGCCTAGAGTGGTATGGTTCTATTCTAGTGATGGTAGAGGTCACATGAAATGAGACTATCAATAAAGGCATTTCGAGTATCCTAGTAAGATATCAGGAGTAATACCCAAGAAGAGATGTAATTGTGATCATGGATCCCCACAGGTGGGGATAAGGTGTTCAATGAAGATGTGGTACTAGAAGAGGAACTGGGGGAGCTATAGTTGGGGGATGATGCGATGAGGTTCTTCCACCACCACCCCCACCATCGGGAAAACTATTTCAGTCTCATGGAGCTGGTGGCTGGGTTCGTAGATAGTATCATTATATAGATGTCCCGGACCCCGCAACACATGAGATGATCAAAGGTATAATCTATGTTTATTTTACCCTTTATTTTTTATTATTAGATATGGGTTCTAGTCACTCTTTTCTATCATTACTCCTAGTATAGGATATAGAGCACCCAATAGAGTAACTTCCACAAAATCATTGACTTCAGGTTCCTAATGTTATCCCTTCTCATATGTCATACATTTACTAGTAGTGTGAGTTATCACTTCTAGGAGAGAGGTTCATGTAGGACTTATGTTTAATTACAATGGAACCCTATGACGTCATATTGGGAACATATTTGAATTATATGGTTAGAGCCTAGACCGATTGTCACCGTAGGCTATTCAGATGCCTTCACATTGGATGGATGAGATTCTCCTTTCTGTGAAAAGATACCTCATTGTAGGTTAGATAGTTGTTGTGAGAAGAATGATACATCCTTTTAACCATAATATCGTGAGCATAATGATTTGGGTCGTAGTATATTTCTGAATCCGGGATACATCAGTTGTAGAGGAATATATGGATTCCTTCCCTGAAGATGTTTTGAGACTATGATTGAGTCAGGATTTGGAGTTTCAAATTACATGCAACTTGAGAGTACCCCAATATCTTTTGTATTATGCCTGACAGAACCCACAAATCTATGGGAGTTACAGTTACTGTTTGAGGAACTTCATGGGAAATGATTCATCAGACCAACTTTGTCCCCCAGGATAACTCCTGATGCATTTTTAATGAAGGAAGATGGGATCATAGAGCTTTTCATGGATTATTATTTCCTATAACAGTCCATGATAATGAATAAGTACCTTTTCCCATTGATCAATAACCTCTTTTACAGGTTGATAGGTGTGAGATGTTTCTCCAAAATCAATCTCAGGCATGGTTACCACCAAATATGGGTTTGTGAGGATGATATTATGATGTTGGGGTTATGATGTTTCATTGGGATCTACGAGTTCCTAGTGGTTCCGTTTGGTGTGAAAATCCCCCCCCCACCATTTTTATGGCCCTGATGAACTAGATCTTCCATAAATACTTGTAATAGTTTGTTTTTTTCTTCATCGATGTCATACTCATTTACACATCAATAGAGGATGAGCACGGATAACAATTGAAGATAGTTCATGATTTACATCGACATCACAAGATTTATGGAAAGATATCAAAGTGAAAATTTTGGATAAATGAGTTTCAATTTTAGGGGAATATAATTTTTGGTCAAGGCATAGTTGTCTCTCCAGTAATGGTTAATGTGGTTCTTTCCTAGGATCCAACCATGATTTTTTCAAAGGAGAAAATAATTCTTGGTTTTGACAGGTACTGTAGGAGATTTGTGGTAGACTAATCTAGGATCATAGCCCCTTTGACCAATCTAACATAGAGGGTACATCCATTTACAAGGTCTGTGCAGTGCCGAAAGGAATTCAAGGACTTGAGATAGAGGCTGAAAGCATTATAGTTTTGAGGCTACCATAAAAAGTTTTTGAGTTTATTCTGTATTTTGATGCCTCTGGATTTATTCTTGGTTTCATGTTGATCCAATTACAGAAATATATAACATATGAGTCGATGCAGTTGATATCACATGTGTAGAAATGTACGACTCATGACTTGGAGATATTAGCGGTAGTGTTGACCATAAGGATGTGGGTGCACTGCCTTCTAGGAGAGTACCTTTTGGTTTACATAGACTACTGGAGCCTCATGTACATCTTATTCTAGTGAGAATTGATCCTGATTTAGATACACTGGTTCATGTTACTACATGACTATGAGATTGACATAGTATGTACACTAGGAAAGGGAAATATTGTAGAAGATTCCCATAGTATTAGAACTAGGTTCACATAGTGTGGGAAGCTTCAGTCCTATTAGCTTCCCTACAACAAAACATGGTGGAGCAAGATGGAACATTTTTTCTATAGTCGATGGTTCTAACTCCTTCTATCTTTAAGTGATTTAATGATTCTCTATTCGACAACATCGAGTGTGATGTTCTATGTGATCAGAAATTAATGGGAAATCCAATGGATATATTCTATGAATAAGGGAATTATGAGATTTTTTTCAAAGGAAAAATAATGATTCTTTTCATGATGCAGTAATAGTTGATGTAGGAGTTCCACACATCACCCTTATTTGTGCATCCCCATGGGTGATGATATACATGGATCTTTAGTGTTTGTTTTTGTGGTCTAATATTAGATGAAGTGTAGCATATTTTGACTCACCATGACCTGCCTATCGGCATGTTATGGCTGGGAACCAGGTTCTAATGGGTTTTTTATATTCTATTAATATCCCAGAGTTAAAATGGTGCCTTACATCAATGTGTCTGGTCCTAGAGTGACATACATGGTTCTGTGAAATGTTTATTGCACTAGTGTTATCACAATTGATTTAAACATCCTTTAAATCATATCCATAGTCCAAAAGAGTGTGTTTCATCCACAGAATTTGTGCACGGAAAATACCAGCAGCTATATACTCTGCATCGGCAGTGGAAAAAGCTATATAATTCTGCTTCTTACTACACCAAGATACTAATTATTTTCCCAAAAGATGACATGTTCTAGATGTTCTTTTTGTATCCAACTTGCAGCCAAAAAATCAGCATCTGAATAACTCATTAACTCAAAGGATTTTCCTCTTGGGTAAAACCAACCTAAGTTTACAGTGTGATTAAGATACTCAAAAATTCTTTTAACAGTACGTAAATGAGATTCTTTTGGATTATCTTGAAATCTTGCACATATACACACACTAAACATACTATCTGGTATACTAGCAATAAGGTAAAGTAGACTCCCAATCATACCTCTGTAACTGCTTTGATCCACTGGTTTCCTAGTTTCATCTGCATCCAATTTAAAAACAGTACTCATAGGTGTTTCACTTTCATTAATACTATCCAAGACAAAAAAATTTAAAAGATCCTTTTTATATATACATTGATTCAAAATAATACCATTTTCATTTGGAAAAACATGAAATCGAAGAAAATATTTGAGTTCTCCCATTTAACTAATTTCAATTTCATTTTTCAAATCTTTGAAAAATATGCACATAAGGAGTGTTTAGAAGATCCAAAAATAATATCATCATCATAGATTTGTACTATCAAAACATCTTTATAAATTATTTTGATAAAAAGTTTTGGATCAGCAATCCCTTTAGTAAAAATTTTTTAAATAAGAAAATTACTAAGTCTATAATAACAAGCTCTTGGATCTTGTTTTATACCATATAAATCCTTAGATATCTTGAAAACATGATTTGGAAAATGAGGATTAGTAAATCTAAGTGGTTATTCAACAAAAACATCTTCAACAATAAAACCATTTAGAAAAAAAACGTTCAACATCTATTTGATATAACTTGAAATTCAGATGAGCAGCATAGGAAAGTAAGAACCTAATGGATTTTACTCTACCTACATGTTCCAAGGTTTCCTCATATTCTATACCTTACTCTTGACTATATCCTTGTGCAATTATCATTGATTTTTTTCTAACTATATTTCCAGATTCATCAAATCTGTTTCTAAAAACCCATTTAGTGCCTATTGTCAAAGTGTCCTTGGGTCTGTCAACTAATTCCTAGACTTTGTTTCTTTCAAATTGATTTAAATCATCATGCATAGAAATAAACCAAAATTTATTATTTATTGCATCATTGACAATTTTAGGTTCTATCTATGAAAGAAAGTCTTGATGTTCAATCTGGTTTCATAGAGAAGATCTATTTTGTGCCCCTCTATCAAGATTACGAACAACAACATCCAAAGGATGATTCATTATAATCCTAGTTGATCTAGTAAATGTAGGACTAGAAATTTCTGGTTCATCTCTAAGTTCAGTTTCTATAGGAGAAGATTCTGGAATATGTCTAGAACAAGATATTTTTACAGCAGGTTCTTTAGTTTTATCATTATGGTCCAGAACAGACAAATATTATTCTAGATTTTCAAGAGATGGTTTAGGTTCATGTGGATTAGTTTCATCAAACTTGATGTGAACAGATTCTTCCTCACATTTGGTTCTTTTTTTAAAGACTCTATAGGCTTTTCTAGTTAAAAAATAACCAAGAAAAATTCCCTAATCACTTTTAGAAGCAAACATGTCAAGATTATCCTTGGTATTGAGAATAAAAACTTTGTAGTCAAAGACTCTGAAGTAACTAACTTTGGGTTTTCTATTGTTCCATAGTTTATATGGGTTCTTATTAAGAATAGGTCTAATTAAGGCTCTATTAATGATATAACAAGCTTTATTTACAGCTTCAGCCCAATAATAAATAGGCTGGTTATACTCATTAAGCATAGTTCTTGCAATTTATTGAAGGGTTCTATTTCATAATTCTACTACACCATTATACTGAGGTGTCCTAGGGGTAGAGAAATTGTTACTATATCCATTGTGTGATCAATAAGATTCAAACTCATGATTTTCAAACTCACGATCATGATCACTTCTCATGGTTTTAATCTTAAGTCCACTATGGTGTTCTACAGACTTGGAGTATTTAATAAATAAAGAAAAAGCTTCACTTTTGTGAGCTAAGAATTATACCCAAGTATATCTAGAAAAGTCATCCACTAAGACATAGATGTAGTGCTTCCTATTTAAACTAGAAACTCTAAAAGGTCCAAACAATTCCATGTGAACCAACTCAAGAGGTTGAGAAGTTGAAACTTCATTCTTTGATTTAAAATATACTTTATGTTGCTTTCCCTTTTGACAGGGATTGCAATCTTTTTCATTTGGGAATTCTAGATTGGGTAGGCCTCTAACCAAGTTCTTCCTAGTGAGTTTTCTCTGTGAATGGATATTGTAGTGTCCTAATATTCTGTTCCAATGCCATGATTCTTTAGGAAAAACATTTAAACAAGTAACATTTTTCATAGCTAAGGAATTCAAATCAACAGCATATAGATTTTCATTTCTCAAGGTCGAAAATACTAAAACATTCATAGAGTCAAAAACATTACAAGAGTCAATTTCAAACTGAAAATTAAACCCATCATCACATAATTGAGAAATACTGAAGAGATTGTATTAAAGTCCATCAAAAAATAAATCTTAAGAAATTAAAACTGAATTAATGAAACCAATATGGCCTAGGCCGATGATTTTTCCTTTAGAATTATCAACAATGGTGAAATAGCCTCCATAAACCATTATTATGATTTTAAATCACGAGTAATCTCCAGACATGTTCCTTGAACATTCACTATCCAAGTACCATACTTTCTTGTGATAACTCTTCAAGAAGGTCTTCTACAAAACTGGTTTAGATGGAAAATGACTTTGGTACCCAGATCTTCTTGGGTCCAGAAAGGTTATAAATAAAGGCTTTAGGTACACAAATTTGTCTTATGGGTCTCATATAATCAATAGATTCAACAGATTTTGAAAGATAAACTTTATTTGATCTATAAAAATGTGAGTAACTCTATGAGGTATGTGAATTTCAAGAACTGAAACAAGAATAATTTTGTCCATATTTAGAGATAAATCTAGTTTTAGTAAACTGTCTTTTTCCAGTTTGGTACCCCAAACCAGTAGTATATTTTGGTGCAACATGATCACCTAAAATTTGAGTTAGATAATCCTTTCCCTTTGTGAACTTTTCTAATTCCTTTCTAAGTTTCTCATTAGACAGTTTCATTTCTATATTTTTCTTTAAGAGTTGAGCATTTTTTCCTTTTCTATATAAAGGGAGATTTTAACATTGGCAGTGAGAGCTTGTAGTTTCTTTAATGACATATATTTATCCTTAAGTTCATTGCATGATTCTTCCAGCATGTTACAATATTTAGATAATTCAGCTTTAGTCATCTCTTCAGAATGAGAATCAAATTCTGCTTCATCTCTTGAATAATAGTAATTTAAAAAATGAGTATCTAAGGTTACCTCAGATGTTTTGGTCATGAAACACATGTTGGAATGATTATTTTTAGAATCAGAAACATCAGATTCACCTGTGCTATCTTCTGAAGCACTCCAGGTAGCTTTCATATCTTTCTTGTACTTACTGTCCTTGTAGTCATGTTTCTTCTTAAACTTCAGTTTTGGACAGTCAGCTTTTATGTGATCTTTTATTTTTCATTCATTGCATTCATATTCATCACTTTTATCAACTTTATTCCAGTCCTTTTTCCAATGACCATTATTTGCATACTTTCCTTTGTAATTTGGTTTTCTAAAAAATCTCTTATTCTTATAGAACTTCCTCAATCTTCTGGATATTTGAGCCATCTCTGCATCACTTTCACAGTCTGAACCTTCACTTGTTGAACTTTCAATAGATACATGCATTTTCACCTTGTCTTTTCTCTTTGAGGTAGTAGACTTGAATGCCAAAAATTTTGTTTTAGGTTAATCTTCTTCTTCTTTGGTCACCTTTAGCTCTTCCTCATACATCATTAGCTGACCTATTAATTCCTTAACATTCATTTTGTTTATGTCACATGATTCTATGATGGAAACAGATGTGCCTCTCCATCTTTCTGGTAGACATCTTAATATCCTCATAATTTGTTCCTTTGCTAGAACAACCTTTCCACGAGAGCTCATAGTATTAAAAATCTCATTGAACCTAAGAAACATGTCAGAAATAAGTTCATCAGTCTTCATTTCAATATTATCATATTTAATAGTATAGGTATTCAGCCTCATTTATTTAACATTGTTTGTTCCCTTATGGGAAATAGCCAAAGTGTCCCAGATTTCATAAGCAGTTTTACAAACAGAAATTCTATTAAACTCTTCATCTCCTAAAGCACAATACAAGGCATTCATAGCATTATAATAATTATTGTAAGAAGTCTTTCAAGGTTCATACCATGTTTTCCTTTCAGTTTCTGGAATTTTATATTGTGACTCTATAGTAGTCCAAATATAAAAACCCATACTTTATAAGTGAATTTTCATCTTATATTTCCACTGGGAATAATTTGTACCATTAAAGAAAGGTAGAATATTAGTAGTAACACATTCTAGTCTATTTTCCAGAACTATATTTTATGAAATTAATTTAAAGAGATAAAATTTAGAACTAATAGAAATTTAAGATCTTTAAATATGCAACTAAAATCACAGTTTAAAAACAGAATGTTTTGAACACTTGTATTAACAAAAAAACCTTTGATACCAAATGTTGGTAAGAGTGGATAATCAAGAGGGGGGTGAATTGAGTTCCAATAAAAATTTCTTTTACATAAATTTCTCTTAAAATCACCATATTTAGAAACAAGTTAAAATGTAGTGAATTTATATAGAGTGTAGTTGTTCAATTAGTTTCTAAAAGATTGATTAGATCTCAGTTAATTTAATCTGAAGACTAAATTTACTTTTGAAACTAACTTACTGGTTTATAATAAGTATAAACACTAGATAATTTAACTATGAAAGTAACTTTAAAACAAATTATATTTCAATTTAATTAGCAACTGAATATTGAAATATATAGAATACTAATGACTTAAACAAGAAATTCAAAACAGATGTAAACAAGAGGTTCAGTCTCAAGCCAAGACTTAGTCCTCTCCAACAATATATATAAATTGATCCACACCCTGGATCGGGGTAAAAAACAGTGAAAACACTGTGTAGGTACAAAGACCTCTACCACAGTTCTACCTTGGAAAACAAATAATAGATCACAGCTGTATAGGTCTTTCTCGACCTCTACCACTATCCGCAGTGGGATACAAGGGAGTTATAGAGTTTGAGTGAGGATTTAAGAATCCTCCAGTTTATATCAGGAGATAGTGTGTGTGTGTAAAATAAACAGGGTACACACACTGCTCAAAATGTAAATAAAATAATCACTAGAGTAAGTATGAATTAATTTAAAAAATCATTAGTGATTGGCATTGCATCTCTAGACTCGTTTGATTGGTCAGAAAAGCTTCTGAGTCCTTCTCTGGTTTTTGTTCTCATAATAGAGTATTGTTTTCTTCCTTGGTTCCAGGTTCATCTTATCAGCCTGAGTGCATGAATTGTTTATTCTAGTTCTTCACTCAAGATTCATCTTGTGTTCTCCTCTAGAAATGAATTACTTTGTGTATGTCCAGTGCTCTCGAGGTATGGATGTATCCTTTTTGTTATTTTGTGAATATACCACGTTTCAATTCTGTTAAGACCTTGTCTTTTTCACCCTTCATGTTCCTTCTTAGTTCTTTGATTATACCTTTCATTCGATCATTTTTGCTTGGTATTTTTCCATACCATTATAGCTTTCATCTCATGCAATAGGAAAGGATTGCCTTTTCATGTGTACTAGGTATGGTTCCCTGACATCCCAACAGATATAATTTTATAACATTAACTGCATTAAAAACATCAAATGTAATTGTTAGCTTAATAAATAAATAATATTGAGAGTATAGAGTTTTACTAGTTGGTCAATCATTAGTAGCTATTGTTGGTAGATGTGTACGGTGGACATTGTGTAACAGTGACCTTATATATGTATCTCCTTGTATCGGTAGCTGTTTGAACTTGTATCGATAGGTTTTGGTATCAGTAACTCCTTCTATTGGCATCTCCTGGTATCAGTGACTCCTTATATCAGTAGATCTTTAATCTTTTTTCGGTAGCTCATTGTATCGGTAGCTTCTTGAACTTGTATCGGTAGCTCTTGGTATCAGTAACTCGTTCTATTGGTATCTCTTGATATCAGTGACTCCTTCTATCGGTAGCTCTTGATATCGGTGACTCCTTCTATCAGTAGCCTTTGCTTCTATCAGTAGATGTTTTGTATAGGTAGCTTCAGATCGGTAGACTTATTATATTGGTAGAATTACTATATCGAAAACTGTCTGTATCAGTAGCTTGCATCAGTAGACTTTTAGTTTGTGCATATCAGTATCTTCATTTTATACTATCAGAAGACTTGTTCAATTGGTAGCTATCTGCATTGGTGACCATGTTATATGCTTACCAGTAGCTCTTTACATATCAGTAGATCTGCGTATCAATGAACTTAGCTTATTGGTGACTCTGTCTATCGGTAGACTAAGTACTGGTAGCTCTGTATCAGAAGCTATACGCAGATCAGTGACTTAACAATTATCTGTTTTATGCAAAACATATTTGATTGGGTTATAATTACTTCATAACTTATATTACCATGGAGAAACATTGATTACCATATTTCAAGGACTATTTTAATATTATTATCATATTGATAATAGAATATCATAGATTGAAAGAATTAATATATAGATACATATTAATTGAGATTATCAAAGTATGTGAAAGCATAATTGGGATTATCAAAACTGGTGAGGTCAACAATTTCTATATCGGGCATGCACACACAGTGAAGGTCTATGATGCCATCTAGGTGGTAGTTGACTGACTCATGAAGTCATAGAACTTCTATTATATCATAGAATATAGCTTGGTGGAGTGTTTTGGGAGGTTGTGTGTACGTGTGATCATATTTTTTTATAGGGTACACTCAATGATTTTCTTTGATCATGACGTGTGGTTTATGTCATGATTATGAAGAAGTCCGCAAGATGCATTCGGGACCCACCTCTGATTCAGTAAATCCTTTCACCCCCTGATCGATTTTAATATTGAGCATACTATCTAGGTGTGTAGAATATGATAGGGACGTTCATGTTATATTTTGGCTACATCTAGGAGGATCACCTACCATTGGTAGAGTTTTCATACAATAACTGCCACTCTACCATCTGCATAGAACCCTTTGAGGACCTTTAAGGGAGAACATATAGTTCACCATTATGAAGGATGAAGGTCAGAGTTTCATCCCTCTTGATACAATTGTAGGTGAAAGAAATGAAGAATAAAGTGAAGGTCATTCATGAATAGATAAAGATGGGCCAGAGTAGACATAAAGACTATGCAGAATTCCTTTAGAGGAACTTGGAGTTCGAGAAGGGTGACATGTCTTATTGAGAGTCTTAATATGATGTTGAATCTGGATTTTCGAGTGGAGGTGGAAACATATCCCTGACGTTCATTGGTCCATTCAAAATCATTCGGCGGATTGGAGTGGTTACCTCCCACCTTGGGATACCCTCATAACGTGAGTGGGAGCATGTCATCTTCCACGGGTCACCGATGAGGAGATACATGCAAAATCCTACATATGACATCGACTAGGTAGATCTATAAATTAAAGGTGATGCTACCTTTGCAGAGAAACCAGTGGTAATATATGATTGATAATAATTGACCATACATGCATATAACATCCCCTTAGTTTACATGGTGTGTCATAACAAAAAGATACAAATGAGTTAATGGGAATTGTAGAGGCATATGAGACAATAGAATCCAGAGTTTTTTTCCATGTTTTGATTTTCGAGGATGAAAATATTGACGGAGGGAATAATTTATAGACACGGTTTCTTCCTTGTAATAATTTTAAATATTTATCTATATATTTCAGAGCTAGTAGTTAAGATGGAGTGAGATTATGATGCCTAGTGTGTGTATAATTAATTTTATAAACTCAATATGTATATTTTATAGAATTAATGTAAAGGAAGAGAGAGAACCCTTAAACTGATTATCAGAAAAGAAATATTTAGAAATAGTTGTGTTCGGAGTGTATTGTTTACCCTAGGGGAGACATAGATTTTGTTAGTGTTCTACATCTCTAGAAAAAGTAACTGATGACATAATCATAAATAAAATAATTATAATAAACTATTTTATATTTAATATTTATTTGATTAACTCTTGAATATAGTCTCATATTATTGATATGAAGTAGACATTGGGTTCGTAGTGTGGTGTTTTACCTAGGAAAGGCCTCAAGTGAGAGGGTGTGAGATTTTCATATCCTGTAACAATTGTTAGGTTTAATTATTTCAATAACAATAACCTAACCATAGAGAAATCGTTGATGGGAGTGTTCATTAATGATGAAACGATCCAATATGGTTGGATTCATTTTATTTTTTAACCACCAATTTCAATTAATAAATTATATGCAAATTCACTATCGATTTTCCACAATGAATGTCAATAATGAAGGCCCTACTCACACGACCATAAACTGATACATTTTTTTATTGAAATTTGGAAGTGTTCATCATCTGTTATTCACTAAATCATCATTTAAATTTCAGCACATAAAATCATAAATAGATCATTTATCAGAGCGTATTTATATGAATAACTCGATACAAGGATTCTAGATTTGGGTTTATCATAATTTTTAGAAAATATGAGGTGGTCTAGTTACCCATTGAAGGGACAACCAGTGAGGTAGTGATCATTTGCGGTGGAGGTGGCTAGGAAGTATGAGGCTGCTAGAGAGCAGGGCATGGCTGGGGAGATGGTGGTGCTATGGGTTTTGATCCCATGTAGTAGTAGGTTCCATGGAATGTGGTGGGATTCCATGTTAATGGAAGGTGGCGACCGCATCCACAAATGCGGTGCCTGTTGGCCGGGTGGGGAGGGCCAAGGTGGGGAGGGCCCATCCAAGTGTACTGTGTTGAACTGGGCTACATGGTATAGACTAAGGCATCCCCATGTCATACCTGGGGAAACCAAGGGTACTTTGGCTATATTCAACATGGAAGGGCCACTGTGATGTTATGACAACTCGAGTCTCCATGGGGTATGTGAATGTGGCTAGACCATGGGTAGTCAACCACAACGGTCGACAGTGGCGGTCGGGAATCAGAACCAGTGGACTGATTGGGATGTTCGATCCACAGATGACCACACCATGGGTGTTCAACCTTGATTGATGACAGACGTGGAAGGTAGACTGGCTATGGTAGTCGGTCCAAGGCCAGTCAGTCGTGGGCTCTAGCTGGTCTTCTAGTGGATGCTTTAAACAATAATAACATCTCGATGGAGCATCAAATTTATTTAAATAATATTGAAATGTGAAACTATTTTCAAGAAGGATATTTATATGAAAATATGTGAAATTAATATTTGGGACTTGGATGCTACTACACGAGGCTTCCTTTCAGGGGTGTTGCGGTGAAAATCACCTTTTTCATTGGTTACCCAATTCCCAAATGTAAATAGTCTATTGTGTATGTTTTTTGTGTATAATGTTGTAGTGAAATCAGATGTACCATTCATGATCTGGTGATAGCTATTTTTTCCATTAAAATTCTTCTGGCAGCGTTTGATGGAAATATTGGTTAGGCGTGACATCATAGATTTCAGATTGTAACCTTGTTGAAACACTAGGGTGCAGGTACACGATATTGTTAGAGTGAAAGATCACTTTGGTATGGGTGCATGTCCACTAATGATACATCATATTGGAACCCCCCCCCCCCCCCCATCTGTGTTGATACGATTCCTCTATATTTACTTTATAGTGGACCCCATTACTGGGTAATGTGTGTGTCCTCTATATTTATAGCAGAAGCCGCTTTATACTATTTTGTAGGTCCTCTATTACTACTACTATATTAGAACCCCCTAGACCCAATAGGGTGAATGTCAACTACAATGATTTTAATCATTCTTTTATATAGATAAGTGACGATACTTGGTTTCACATACCCTTGGGTTCAAGAGAAAGAGGGACACTTTCCCCACTGAGTCACATACTTATAACATGACCTCAAAATTCATGGGCCAGTTATTACTTCCAAAAGAGGATAGTTCCAAGATGTGTTGATTTAAAACATTTTACATGAATGTTCAAGGAAAACATGTGGGATGATAGGCTTCGATGTTGGACTTTTAGAACATTTGAGGACTTTTCCACTTGGGTTGATCTGTAAAATGAAGATCTCATTCCTCACTCAAATGGGATTCTTTTTACTAATAATATATATATATATATATATATATATATATATTTTTAGTACCCACTCCTTGTATTTTGGTTACTCCCCTTCTAGGAGAGGTGATGTCAGGACCCGCCCACCGGGGTCCATGCCACGACATACCCCACTCCATTGTCCCGAAAGTCTAGTGGTTGGTGACTGGCGCTGAAGGCGTCAACTTGGAAGTGGGAGGCATTTTCATGAGTACCTATTTTCATGAAAACAATACCCCATCCCAAATATGGAAAATTATACACTCATTCCACTATAACCCCTGAGTAAAAGAAAAAAATGTTGGTTAAAGGGGAAGGAATACAAACCCATCCAAAGATAACTGAAAACAGGAAAGTATAAGTGAATCACTAAAAGAAGTCTACTTGAAACCCCGCATGATGGCTAGGGTAATAGTACCTCCAAGAATATGTATATGTATAACCAAATTTCCCAGTCTCACTAGGCACCATCAAGTCCTAGGCCACCGGTTCCTCCGTCAAGGAGGTAGTTATCTGCACCAAAGAAAACACATGTGGGAAATTCTCATGTAGGGGTTAGATATAAAATACTCAATAGGTACCCCAAATTAACAATGAATCACCACAAAAAATCCACAGAAAACCCATGAAGCATGATCCCAAAGCACAATCACGAAGCCGGACAACTGTCACTATGTATTATTTATAGTAGGAAAGTGCAACCAGAAGTCATAATTTCATACACCATAGTCTCCAAGAGAACTCCTAAATGAGTATATTGGATTTTTTGGGTAACACAGAAGCCTCTATACAAAACCTGTTTACTATTGTGGTACTCATCCATGATGACTACTATGGGTATGATGGGTCACACAGAATCCACTCCACACTATGGGAATTTCATGTAACAGAGAATATGCTTCCCATATTTTTCATACTAAGGTAATTCTCTCATAAAGTATCATGGGTCTCCCGGGTCACATTGACGCTGCTCCCCACTATAGGACTGTTGGTTTACACTAAAGCCACATCCCAATGGGCCACAGTTTCTAATCCAAACAGGGTAACTAGTTAGTAGTCTTTAGGTCTCATCCAAAAGCAAGTGTTTCTGCACATATCATGGTTGACCTCATGAGAAACGATCCTTAAGACATTCATTGTATTTTACCAACCACGAAAACATATATAGAGTATGCCTAAAAGTTTGGCACGTTGGAAGGGTTCTAATGCAGAAAACAACCTATCAAATGGACGCCCAGTTTGAATGATATTGGAATTTTTCAATAAATGGGTCTTTTGGGTCCAGGGCCAGTCCGACCCATTCAGAATGACCGGGAAGAGACTCGTCTCTACCTGGGTCTAGCCCGGTCTGTCCTGTTGGGCTGTGGGCTCGGCCTGTTGGGTCATGAGACTGTCTCAACCTATTGTTCCACTGGTCCAACCCACTAATGCGTCCCATTCCAGCCTAGTTATCATAGCCAGGATGCAGCTGGAAGTATCGTCCAACACCCCTTGGCCCTGAAAGTCGTATGTGGGGCCTCTTTCTTCATAGTGGTCACACGACCGGGGCCATCCACCACATGTATAGCCAACCTGACAAGCCAGATTCCTCGCATATGGTCAGGGACAACATGCCCTCATGAAATGCGGCTTATGGATGCGGGCCCCACCACCGACGTGGCCGAGGGGCGGCTCCCCTTCTTCCATCGTCCGGCTTAGCTAGAGACTCCCCCAACAACGCCATGGCCCTTGACCATCATGATAGCCACATTTGGTGCACCTTCGTGGTGCACTACCACCCACCCACTACTGCAACTGACGCTCCCATGGGTCTTTCCACGGGAAACTAGGTCTGTACCAGAGGTATGTTCTTCACACAGACTATGCCTCAAGCCACTATGGGCTCTCTCCTTCCCTACGAAGGCCTCGAATTTTCCTTGTTGTCATTTACAAAATACAGCCACCATGAATGGACAAGGCAGAGGGTGGTTATCCCTTGTTCATGTTGGCCCACACCCTCGATGTCAGATGTTTTAAACATAGGTAGGATTGGAGATTATGTTCTTTGAAACACCATAATTAAACCCCAATATAAAAATACCCATGAAAAAGGTGGCCCTCGCACAACGACGAACGATCCCTAGGTCATCCTATTAATATATTGACTTACATTTGATGCTTTAGAAAAAAAAAAGAAAAGGGAAAATAATTCAATCAATTATACCCTGCCTCGATTTACATTCATCATTGAAGCACTCCACCCTTGACTATTCAATCAATATTGGTGTCCTTCACTTATTGGTCCAATTCATCGTAACGTGTCAACGTTGCGAGCAATCTTACTGGAATTCATCAGAGAATTTGAGTGGTTTAATTCTTATTTCTTCAATGCTTTATTCTACTAAAAATAAAACATGTCGCAAAATTTCTATTACACTATGATCTCGCGTCGTTAGGATGTTTCATTTTTAAAACATCATATCTATTACACTTCAATTAATGTTTTTTACAACTACACAAAAAGGTTCCATTACTGAGCATCGTTTAATATTCCTTGTCAACACACCGCAACACCACGGTCAATCACTCAATGTTGAGGGAGGTGAAATAAAATAAATTTTCATGTTATTTTATTATTTTCTAAAATGTCCAAAAACTAACTTTTTCATCCAACACATACCAGTCGAAGTTAGTAATCTTCTAGTCGAATCTCAGCATTCTAAGTTAATTGGTGCCCTTAGATTTTTTTTTTGAGAATTAGTTTAACTGTTAGAAAAACCCACAAGCATGTTTAATTAAAAAAACATAAAAAGTAAAAAATTTGGGTTTGGGCTCACCGTGGCTCGGAATCACGTGTCATTAAAGAGTGTGGTCTCGAAATAATATCATACAATAATAAAAAAAATTATATCAAAATTATAGGATATTACATTCTTTCCACCTTAAATATTTACATCCTAGAAATCAAGAACATGTGGTAATCAACAATTGGGGGTACTATTCATGAATCCAAGCCTTCCACTCCCATGTTCTCTATTTGAGGTTCACGTGCAGCCGCCAATGGTGCACTAGAGAAATAAACCATCCATGAATGTCCCATTCCGGTCAATCCTATATCTCTTCTATGATATCCTCTATCTTCTCCCCATCATCTGTGTCCATCTCTCCCTTGTCGATGACATGAGATGGATCATTCACTTATCATCTCATCTGTGACACTTGAAAAACGTCATTCAATTGGTTAATCTTAGGGGGAAGAGATCAATGGTACTCAATCTCGCCAACTCTACTATCTAAAATGTTATGCTGAACCACAGAGAAAACTTTTCACCTCAGCCAAATCTCTTTAATCCCCTTCATGGTGAGACCCGAAGGATAATATGGTCTTCCACCTCGAAACTCCAATGGTCTACATCTCTAGTCAACATACAATTTTTGTCTTCTCAGTGTATCCCTCATCCACTTTTGAATTATCTACACCTTCTCAGTGGTAGCCCATACCTAATCTAGACACATGAGGGAAGACGCCCATGGGTCTGTCCATCATAGTGGTGAACTGCATGGCCTCCCAAAAAAAGCCTCAAATGGTGCTATCCCAGTAGTAGTGTGATTGGTATTATTGTAAGAATACTTCACCAGGGGTAGCTGGTCCTCCCAACTCTGAGAAAAATCATGAATGATAGTATGAATCATGTCCTTCAGTGTCTGTATGTTCTGCTCCATCTAACCATATGTCTCAGGGTGAAAAGATGTTATCATGTGTAGCTAAGTCCTGAATTCCTCTTATAATCCCTTCAAAAACCCAGATGTAAAGCATTCATCATGGGCCGAGACAATCATTGAAGGAACCTTGTTGAACCGTATTGTCTCCTAGATGTAGATGTGTCCCAAGCCCTCAATAAATATGTGATCGTGAATGGGTAGGACATAAGCCGGAATGGTGAGTCGGTCAACGATCACCTAGATAGAATTGTGGCCTCTGGATGTGCTTGGTAACCCCATGGGGAAGTACATGGAGATACCACCACGCTTTCATTCTGGAACATCAAGTGGATGTGCCAACCCTACTAGGACCTGGTGCTCATCATTCACTAGCTGAAAAGTGAGGCTTCTTGAAACAAACTCTACAAAAAATTTGTATCATTCCTGGCCACAAGTACTAACATCAGTTGCCCGGGTACATATTCAACACACAAGGATGTTCCACCAAAGTTGGATGTATGGAACTCCCTTAAAACCTCCTTTCACAACATCACTGTTAATAAAGTGCGTCCTCCCATGAGGATGACGTGTTCCCCACCTATCGAAAATCCATCTAGATCATGTATTAAAGATATCATAGCTTGTTGGGCATCACATTGAACATCCACAAGATGGGTCTCCCTGAAAATTTGTAAGAGAGGGGTATTGACAATCATTTACTGAATGTAAGTTACTCCCTAATCATCCACGGAGGATATTTACATCATGGATAGCTGGTCTCTCGCCTCACTGAGCTGCTATATACCACACCTCTTATTAAGCGCTTCTTTTACCACGTTCCCCTTCCCAGGAGTATAGACTATCTCAAAATCATAGTCTAGGAGGAACTCTAGACATCTCCAATATCTCAAGTTTAGATCCTTCTATTATAATATATAATTGAGACTCTTGTGGTTAGATTAGATGGTAAACTATTAACCGATAAAGTAGTGCCACCACATATTCAAGGAAAATACCACAACTACTAACTCCAGGTCATGGGTTGTGTAGTTCTGCCCATTTTTCCCCAAAATCCATGATCTGTAGACACTAACTACTCATTCCTACATCAGGAAACATCCTAGTCCTATCCCAGTTTCATCGTAGAAAACTAAATAACCAATGCACTCTTAAGGTAGACTCAAGAAGGGGGACATTTTAGTCACTACCTCAGCACCGGAACACTTCGCTGGAACTTCTTTGACCAAAAAAGGGGTTGTCCCTTCCATGTCATGGATGATAAAGGTGCTTCTATCGTATAAATGTCGGGCATAATCCTTCAGTAGTATCCATCCATACCCATGAAACTACGCACCTCAGTCTAGCTCTTCGGTTTCTTCCAAGAAATCAATACCTATATTGCGGGATCCACTTCAAATCCAGCCTCTGAGAAAACGTTTCCCAGAAATTGGACCTCTGAAATCATGAACAAGATCTCCAAGTGTATACCATAAATCTATTTCTCTCGAAGTGTATCCAGAACTATCCGTAGGTGTGTTGTGATCTCTTTCTCCGAAACTGAGTACACCAAGATGTCATCAATGAGTACCACCATGAAGCGATCTAGGTAGGGCTAGAATATCCCATTCACGAGTCTCATGAACACTGCTAAGGCATTGGTCATTCTAAAAGCCACCAAAAAAATTCATAGTGGCTATAACAACATCTAAAGGATGTATTCTATATTTCCTCATCCTGTACCCAAAGCTGATGATAGTCTGGGCTGAGGTCTATCTTTGAGAATCCCCTCACTTCCTAATGGTTAATGAAGAGGTCATCCATCCTTGGTAGTCGATATTTATTCTTCATGGTCACCTGTTTCAGGCGCCGGAAGTCCACGCATAGCCTCAATCTCTCATTTACCTTCTTCGAAAAAAAACATTGAGGCTTCCCGTGGTGAAATAATGGTTATCCCAATTCCATTCTCTTACAAGTCATCAAATCATACCTTCAATTCCAAATGCTCAGTGGGAGCCATCCAATATGCAGGCGTAGATATTGGTGTCGTCCCTGAGTAAATATCGATACAGAAGTTTAACTCTCTGCAATGAGGTAGTCCTAAAACATCCTCAAAAAAGAAATCCTCATACTTATCCATCACTATAGGAAATCTCAGACACCTCTCATCCACCACACCAAAGGTGAGGCTAGCCAACTGGTGAGTGATCGACTGCACCCTCTTTCGAGAAAGTCTATCCAGTTCTACAAAAGTTCCCTTCTAAATGTTGATGGGAGTCCTGATCCCATCCTCAAGGACACACCACACATTGTGTCAAATACTATTGATCTAATCAGTGAGTATAGATAACCAATCAATACCCATGATATTGTCGAATTTCCTAGATGCCAATACTAGGAGATCCTAGCAGAAGCTCTCACCTCCTAGAGTAAGCTCACACTACCAGAAATAGTGTGTATTTATTAAATCCCCTCCCGTGGGAATCTCTAATCTTAAGGATCGAGCCAAAGTCTCCACTGGAATCTCTGAGCCACGAATGAGGTTCGTGGAATGGAATGTGTGATAGGATGTTGTGTCTATAATAACTATAACTAAGGAGGAGAAGAAACAGCTCATACCTCTAATCATCTCTGGAGCACCGAGGTTGTAGGCCTCTATCGCCTAAAGATGGCCTCATGCCTATCTTCCAGCTTCCTAATCTCGTGATAGACCACCATCAGTTGGTGGTGGTAGAACCTCAAAAATTCGTCTATGGCATGCTGCTCGGATTGATCCCCTACCACACATGCCACCCTTAAGAGATACATTCATGAGCCCCAACCTCTACCTTGGTGGTCCCTCAGTTGTCTAATGGTCATGTCTGCAGCAGGTCGGGCATTCAAGAGACATGTGTCCCAACCCACTGCACGTCAAGTATATCCGGGTTCCCTGCTAACTCCCTATGCTCTAGGAGACACACACTACTGACTCTGAGTCCATGGGTCATCCCCTAAAAGATTGGATCTTCTTAGGTCCCAGCATCTGCTACATGCTGCTCAGCATTGAATAATCTATCGCTTAATATCTTCTGGTGGATATTTCTATAGGTAACTACTATGTTATGATGCTCCTCACAAGAAGCTCTCACTCCATCACTCCAGACTGAGTGGGGATATATAGAGACTCCATGGATTCCTCGATCTCTCGTATGAGTCCCTAGAAAAAGGTCGGGCCCTGATGAAATTGTCCCATACCACATATGTGGAGTTGCAAGAGTGGTTTGTAAACCTCATAGAGTACTCAACCAATGACATTCTACCTTGTTGTAGGTGAATCTTCACTTGTATGGGAACATTGCACAATTTTAAGGGGAAAGAATCCTCCTGGAAAATCCGATCGAAGGCATTCCATGTGAGGGTCGCCTAATCATGTGTCTGGATGGTCATGATGCACCATCTCCCCAATGATCCTTGGTGAAGGCTCGTGACCATGATAACCATCTCATCAATATGTGTTCTCACAAAGTGGATGACCCATGTCACTGACTCCAACTAGTATACAACGACAAGAGGATATGTCTCTCCCCTGAACCTGGGAGGTGTTTGTATCTGAAACTTGTGTAGCGTATTAAGTCTGCAAAGGTCCTCTACCGGTAATTCCAGTAGTAACTGCTGATCACGGGGTGGTGCGAACACCGGTGCACCACCCAATGGGGCCATCCCCAGCACTTGTCCTTTAACTAAATCCAAATCGCTAGTTGGTATATCCACACAATCACGTATCAAAAGCCTTTAGGGATGTCTATGTGGAGGCATCCTAAAATAGATCACGATGTACCATAGTACAAATATTATACTTTGTGAGATGACTTTTATTAAAAGATATTATAAGGATATACTTATGAAACCAGTGATTTATTATATATATCCTGAAAGAATAATTCAGGGTCCGGGTTTATGGATTCGTCATCTGCCACACCAACATTGGATTACCTGTATCTGAATGTTTAACTCAAAACATTCCATTCCATTTCCCGAAAAAGAAATTACAGACTCTTGGTCCTAGAGGTATAACTGACCACCATTGATACCTATTTTTCATGACCCGACCCCCCGGAGCCCATGCGTTGACATACCCCAAGCCCGCCTCTCAAAAGTCTAGGGGTTGGTGACCTGCACCAAAGGCATAAACCAACAAGGTGGAGGAATTTTCATGATTTATTGTACACACGTAAACACAACCACATCCCACTGTTGGAAAATAAAACATGAATTCCATTAAAAAATCACCGAGTTAATATACAAATTGTTGGTCAAATTTTCTAGAATACAATCCCAACATAATGTAAATTAAAAAGAGGAATGTAAAATGGAAATACGAAAATTCATCTGTTGGAAACCACACAAGAAGGGTAAGTGAATAGTATAAACATGACGTCTTAGAAGTATGCCCCACCTGCCTGGTCTCAATGGGAACTGCCGGGTCCAAGGACACCAAGTCCTTCATCAAGGTGAATATCTTCTCCACAAGACACAAAACGTGTAGTCCAAGCCCGTTTAGGGGTGAGTAACAAAAATAAAATTAGGGTCCCCAAAATAATAATGAAAAACCCAAAAACAATCCACTAAAAAATACTAAACAAGATCATGAACCAAGACATATCACACCAAGTATAATTTATAGTATTAATTTCAGACCATTAGTTATAACGTCGAACACCATGGGCTGATGGAGAACTCATCCTCAATGAGTATAATTGGCCAGATGGGTCCCACATTAACAACATCCTACTAACCTTGGGACTCTGATGGTACTCATACATGATGAGTACCATGGGAATTCTGGGTCACACAGATGCCACTCCCCACTATGTACATTCTGGGTCCCACAAAAGATGCTTCCCACATTTTCCATATGGAGGTACAAATCATGTCAAGTACTATGGGTATTCCAGGTCACACAAAAGTAGTTCTGCTCTGGGGGCCTGCCGAGTCACACAAGATCCACTTCCGACTGGGCCGTAGTAGTCGATCCACATAGGGTATCCTGTCAGCAGTCCTTAGGTCTCAGACAACTGTAGGGGTTTCTAAATGTAGCACACATGACCTTAGGAGAACCACACCCCATTCCATTCATTTTATTTAAACTTTCATTAAAACCTCCATAGCGTATTCTATAAAGATCCCACTCGTCGCGATGGTTCAAACACCACAAACGGCTCATCAAACGGATGTTCAGTTTGAATGATATTGGTGTTTAAAAAAAAGGGTTCATTTGGGTCTAGGTCTGGTCCGACCTAGTGGGTCTGACCCGACCCAAACCAAACGGGTTTCGACCTAATTTGACCCATCCTGATGTGGTGGGTATGTACCAATGGGGTCCAACCCACTAGAGCGGCACACGCACTCCCCAATCTACCTGGCCAAGAAGCAGCTAAAAGCTGCATTCGGCTAAGCTTTGCTCTACTGGTCATCAGTGGGGTTTCATTCTCTACAGGGTTCAAGTGATCATAGCCAGCCACCATGTGGCTGACCAACCTAGTCGGATGAATTCCTTGCATGCCACCATGGACCGTGTGTCCCCATGAATTGTGTCCCAAGCCCATGGGCCACGTCCCTACTACCAGACGATGACTCCTACCATTGTGAAACAACATAAGCCAATCGTGGCAGGAACCTCTGGTGCGCTGTTGTGGCACACCTACGGGTCTTTCCATAGGCCACTATGTCCACACCGATGGTCCATTCTTCACACTGACTGCACCTCTGGCCTCCATGGGGTATCTTTTTCCTTGTGAATGTTGTGAATTTTCATTGGTTCAATTTTGAAAATTTATCAACCAAGAACACACATGGATAAGGGGGTCGGGCCTCGTTCATGTTGGTCAGCGCACTCTACATTAGATCTTTCATAACTGGGGGAGGATTGGGGATTAGGTTCCATCAAACAAAATAATTAATCCCCAATATAAAAATCCAAAAGAAAAAGGGGTCCCTCCAGTATCGAAAAATAATCCATGGGACAACCTGTTCGTAGGTGACTTGTGTTCGTCACATAATAAAAAAATAATAGGGAAAATTATTTAATGATGCAACCCATACCTTGATATACATTCATCGTTGAAGTGCTCCGCCCTCAAGGATTCTAGATTAATTGGATTTCATCTATTCCCTATATCATTCTATATAAAGGGTCAATGTTTCTCATGATCCTGCAGCCATTCATGTTGGAGTTCCAACACATTAATTCGGGTTTCTCCAACACTTTATCCTATTAAATAGAAAACACATCGTAGTGATTCTTTTACATTGTGACATTGTGTGGTTGTGAAGTTTAATTTATGAAACAATTTATCTATTACACTTAAATTAATTTTTCTTATCACTGCAAAAAACGTGACATTAATGATTTTCATTTAATGAACCTCATCATCGCACCACAGTGACAGTGTCAGTCGCTCAATGGTGAGGGATGAGAAATAAAATAACTTTTTAATTTATATTATTATTATCCAAAAATTTGTAAAACTAACTTTTCCGTCTATCCCTTATTGGATGATGTTATGTATTATTTATGGAAATCTTGGCCATCCATGTTCGACGACAGCCTCATATTTTTTTATATGTGCACTGATTTAAATGTTCGAAAAATCCACTTTCACCATAACAAAAAAAACATAAAAAGGGTAAATTTTCAGTTTTGGCTACTCAGGCCTTGGAATCATTTGATATTAAAGCTTGTGGTCTTGAAATAATTCTATAAAATTTGAAAAAAATATTATAAAAAATATGAGATATTACAGGTGATGAAGCTTGGGGTATTCTACATGCTTTCTACGTCTGTCTTCTCTTGGTCAGATGACCCTGTTCTCCTAATATAGGTTGCGAAGAATCAATGAGAAATTTATCTTCTCCCTATTTCTAGCTCATTGTGTTTGGATTAGTTTAATTCCCTCTATTGTAGGTTTGAGCTACACTATAACATTTTACATTTTTCTATCTAGTGTATCATTTTTTCTTTTGTATCTCTTACTACTCCCCCTTCAGTTTTCAATGTGCCATACTAGGTATGTTTATACTCATTCCTGTTTTGGATTTTCCCACCCATATTTGGAAGATAGTAGATAGGTTGAATGATACTTCAGAGGTGCATAGAGATATGAGTGTTCAAACCATGTACGGTTTCCAAATAATGGGATATAGGAGCAGGGATCTATCATCTATTTTAATTTTCTAGTTTCTTTTAGATTGGTAATGTTTTCTAGTTAAGCATGTATTCTTCCCAATTTACTTTTTTTACTTGATGTACATGTACAATTTAGAGTTCATTGAATGTTTGATTTTTTTTAAAGTAGGGTATAATCTTATAATATATTTCCCATCTACTTCTTGACTGAGTAGGCTATGTGTATGTGCACATGTATATAGGAAACACCCTACTCGAGTTTGTTATGCCTTTGACACTAGTCACCAAACATCCTTTAGAAATGAATATGTGTTTGATATGAACATAGATTTCATAGCTTCCCAAAAATTTTCATTCTTACATTGCCTAAATAATGATTTCTTGATCTTGAATAGGTGAGATGTACATTGTAGTATTCCCTCCCTTATAATGATTACAATGAAAGGACTAGTTAATGATTTACCCAAACATGAGTTTCTCAATGAAAAGGATTAGAATACTAGTCAAAAGGGTAAAAATGTTAAAATATCTTTCATCCAATGGTAATAAGTTTCAAATTATCAATATCTTATGTTGGTTCACATGGATTGGTTTGACGTTTTCTTTTATTTTATCATCTATGCAAGAATAGTAGAAAACCTAAGCGGTACGAGAATTAAATCGGTAAGAAGTGACCGTGTTTATGTGTTTGAAAACCAAGAGTTTGAATCTTTTTTATCACAAATTGACTATGTTCATAATTTTTATACATCTAGGACACCTCGGAAAAATAGAGTTATAGAATGAAGAAAT
This sequence comes from Viscum album, assembly GCA_963277665.1. Lineage (NCBI taxonomy): Eukaryota > Viridiplantae > Streptophyta > Magnoliopsida > Santalales > Viscaceae > Viscum > Viscum album. The sequence continues at coordinate 800,983,463 of OY728119.1, read as the reverse complement.
AGAAACTTATAAGAGATATCCCTGACTAGGCATAATGAATATGACTTACCTATCGATTTTTTGGTATATGCTATCAATACGTATATCTATACTATTAATAGACTCTTAATTAGAACAATTTTTACGAAATAATCTTGAGATCTATGGACTAATAGAAAACCCATGGTTAACTTTTTCAATTTATTTGGTTACAAAGTCAATATCCTTAATATATAGGACAATATAGATAAATTTTACTTCAACATTGACGGATTAATCCTTCAAGATTATTCAATATCTACTAAATACTATACTATGTATAATAAAAGAACAAAAAATATATAATAATTTGTACATTTATCATTTGATGAAACAGACACAAATTAGCCCAAGACCTCTCTATAAAATATTGTGGATGACTTTTCCACTCTTTACATCAATAGGAAATCATCTGACCCTGTAGTTAAGGAATATGTAAAATCTTCTAGTTCTGGAAATCCTCTAGACTCTAGTTATGATGAACTCAAACCTATTGAAGAAGATGAAATCATTATCCCTTATTTCCCTAGACCCACCATAACTCTTAAGAACCTTATGTTTGATGTTTAAGTTGGAGTTTAATATAATGGGAAAAAGTCTATACCTTCTCTGAAAAAATATGGTTTAAAATCTATCCTTTATGGCACATCTTGATAAAAACATATTAATCAAGAAATCAATGAATTTCTTAATGGAAATCCAAGAAGAACTGAATCAGTTTGAATGAATGAATTTCTGGAATCTTGTAGACGGACCTAAAGACACATTTACCATAGACACAAAATGGGTGTTTATAAATATATTAGACGAAGCTATTAACATTGTAAGAAACCAAGAAAATTTTGTTTCACTGGGTTATTTTCAAGAAGAAGGGATATAAAATGAGAATTTTTTTCACTAGTTAATATACTTTAGGCCATTATAATATTTCATTCATATTTAGAAAATCTAAATTTCCAGATATATCACATGGATGTTTTGAGTGCATTTATAAATGGGTATATTGTTGAGGATGTTTTTTTGGAACAACCCCCTAGTATTAAAAACTCTCACTTTCAAAATAATGATTCAAAATTGAAAAATAATTATATGGTTTAAAATATGCTACAAAATATTTGTATAATAGACTATGTAGTTTTCTTACTTACAAAGGTTTTATAAAGGGTATAGCTTATCATAATACCTTCATAAAAAAACATTTAAAGATTTTTTAGAAGTTTAAATTTATGTAGATATTATTTTATGGATCTTAAAAAAATTCTTTATGTATTGATGTTTTAAAAATGATTCAATGTGAAATTGAAATGATTTTAATTGGGGAACTCAAATACATTCTTGGATTTCCAATCATTTAAAATAAATAATGTATTATTTAAATAAATTTTAATATACTAATCATATTTTAAATTTTTTTTCTTTTATAGAACAAAAATTAGCAACACTCCACTGAGTACCAACTATATGTTGGATATCCATGAAAATAGTAAATATGTTGATCAAACCACTTACAGAGGAATGATTGGGAGTTTACTCTACTTAAACACTAGAAGTCCTGAAATTAGTTATAGTGTGTGTTTGTGTGCCAGTTTTCAAGATAACCGTAAATAATTTCATCTAAATTCTATTAAAAGAATTATTAAATACATCAAATAAAATAAAAAAATAAGAATTTTCTACCATATTAGATAACATTTTGATTCAGTGAGTTGTTCTGATGTTGATATTGATTGTTTTATGTAATATAGAAAGAGAAGATCTGGAACACCTCACTTTTCATGTGAGTATCTAGTTTCATGGCATAGTAAGAAGTCAAATTATGTTGCATTATCTAGTGATGAATCTAAAAACATAGATGATGGTAGTTATTGCGATCATATTTTTTGGATGAAACATACTTTACTAAAATATCAATTCTAACATGTCTATATAAAATATTAATATAAAAGTATTATTAACATCTATATGAATCCTTTTCTCATTCATGAACAATTCATTTTTTAGTAAGACATCATTTTTTGAAGGATCATCATATAAAAATAGATATAACACAATAGTTTATTAGCACGAAACATGATCATGGTGATATATTCACAAAATCCATTATACAATGAACAAATAAACAACATAATAAATGAATTATGGATGATTTATTTGAGAGGAACTTATATTAGAGATCCGTTTTGAAAATCATATGTTGTTGTCACACTTTTATGATAAAAAAACTGGTTATGTCTCACTAACAATGTCATGTGACCACTAACGCATCTGTCATGACCACACTGATAGGGTCATGCCGATACTGTCATAGCAACACCAATATTGTCATGTTTATGTGGTAATGCCGATACCAATGGTGTTATGCTGACACAGTCATGCCGACACCGATAGTGTCATGCCAATTTAGTCATACTGAAACTGATAGCATCATGAAGATATTGTCATTCTGATACCAATAGAACTCGTAGTTTTATGCGTGTAATGTATCAACAAAAACAAAAGTATTTTATTTATTTCATTAATCCTTGATCACAATTTTGTGACATAATCCATAAATGATATATATTTGAGTTTATCCACTATACTACTCAATGTCAACTTTAACCCTTACAATATCCTATTGTTTCTCCTTACCCTTGACCATTCACCATTTAACATTCATCCAAACAATTATAAATTGAGAGGATGAAGCACAAATTCAAAAAAGGATCTGGAGACGAGTTATAACCAACTAAGAAGCATAAGGGAGAATATATAATGTCTCATCCTATCAATCCAGATATTAAGAAACATTTAGTTACTCATGAGAAGGATATTCAATATGAATGGAAACTAGAAAGTAATCCTTTGCTTTTAAAGGTATTACAAGATAAAGGATGGTTGTAATGGTTTCAAAATAATTAATTTCCATTATATCATGAACTCATGCATGTTTTCTTCAAAATTGTTGAGTTTCATTTGGATGGAAGTGAACTATGTTGGATAAAATCCATAGTTAATGAATGGATAATTTCGTTTTCATCTATTCATTGGGCCTAATGACTGATGTTTCCACACAATTGTGTGTATGCTGATTACTATGGAACATCTCCATCTACATGTGATATATTTTTCTATGAGACATCCTTGAAGGATCTTACTCAAAATGAGGAGAATTTGTGGCCTATTTATAATGAGCTAGATGGGGAGAGTATACATTTGTTCAAGATTAATCAGCACTGGATCTGTCCCAAAAAATGGAATTTTCCACCTTGATGTACCAAAATGTGTACCAAGTATACCAAATGAATAAATGAATCAATGTGAATATCTGTAGATACCTTATAGTGCATATCAGTGATATTATTAAGGCATACTGTAAGAAAAATTCCCTATTCTAAACATGGATGATCTCAACCATGCTAGAAGTAAATGGATGTGTTTATGATGGTGAAGAAACTATTAATATTGTAGTGGAATCCTCTTTAGTAATGAGATATGAAATAGGAAGAAAATATATTAGAACCTATGCAATAAGTAATGGTTCTGTGATGATAATAATATTTTTGAAAAATTCAACCCAGTGGACCATCTAATTTGGCCAAGAGATTTAGTGGATCCATTTCTAGACTAGAATATTTTGTGCCTATTTATTATGATGAAGAAGAGGTTATTAATCCTAATAGAGATCAAGGGTCTCTTATAGAGGATAAAATATACCCTGACACCATTGAAGAACAAAAAGGATTATCATATGGACCTCATAGTCCCCTCTTGCCATCCTTTTTGATGAACCAACACATGGTTAAAATGTTGATGAGGATATAAAACTATCAAGAAGTGTGGAGTATGAAAGAAAGTCTAGTGGTTCTGATAAGGATTCATAAGAAGCAGAAGAAGAAGATAAAGAAGAAGTATAAGAAACAGAATATGGGTCAGGAAGAGAAGAAGATGAAAATGGAAGTGACTATAGTTGTGGATAAGAAGAAAAAGGAAATGATGATCATGATGAAAATAATGGAGACGATGAAATAAGTAAAGGATGTGGAGGTGAAAATGGAATTGATCATCTTAGTGATGACAAAGATGAAACCATAAAACTAAATATTTATCTATACCAAGGAATGAATGTTGACTATTCTGGTCAAGTAGGAATTAATACTGTAGAAGAAGAAAAAACTATTAAAGTTTCTGATATAGTGTATTATCAGTTAGTGTGTACACCACATTTAGTGTATGCTATAAAAAAACCTCAAGTTGAGGGGGAGACTTATAAAACGAGAGATCAAAATGATGAATAGAATCATGCTTAATGAGTGACACTTCACACTCTTACCCCTTTAGATGATGATGTTATGTCTGAATGGGTAAGGAATCCTAGATATATAGCTCAGGGTTTAGAATATGAAGATTCAAATGATAAGGTGTTTGTTACTATTCTTAGAGATTCAGTGGATTAGATCCATTCAAGTTAAAATGACACTAATGAAGATTATTATATTTTTAAAGAAGAAGTATGATGGTCTTCTTATGTAATCTATTCACACTCATGTTGTGTCCATGCATACTCCAAGTGATGAGGTAAACTATATAGAGGATTTAGTTGAAGAGATGAGATTTTATTTGCACGATCCCCCTACTCCAGTTCAGGTATTTTGTGAAAGTGATATTGATCCAGCCAACGTTTTATAGGAGGATATTGTTGAGATTCAACAAATGATAATTTCAATGGCCGAATGGATTGTTGAAAAGATTACCAGGCTTGGGAATGAGATAAAATAACAGAATTATACCAGAAATGGATTAACCTATGAGTATAAATGATATTTGTAGATAGTTGTTAATGATATTAAGGAACACACCTCAACACATGGTGTTCCTTATACCTCTACTCATCCTTCTCAATCACTAGAGAATGAAATGGACAGATTTTTAAATCGATAAGAGGTTCAATATTTGTTTGGTGATTCTATTTTAAAATATATGAAAAAATTGAGAATAAAACTAATTTTGGGCATGATATAGTCATATTTTATACCAAAAAATAATATTATACTCATGAAGAACGCAAAAAGATTATTAATTATTATTTCAAAATCATTTCACCAGGAATCAGCTATCCAACCACTTTAAATAATTGTTAGATAATATGATGTTACCTCAAGTCACTTGTTTATTTAATCATAATGTTCTAAAACATAAGGAAGTCTCCCCACCACTTGATTGGTTTATAGAGAACAAGGATGATTTTGAAAAGTAAATTCAATATGGTAGGGAGATAATCCCCAATTTCATAAATATTTTAAAGCCATATATACATGTTTAGAGTGAATCCATAGTAGTCCCAACTACTGCACCTCTTAGTCCTCCTCTAACCTCAAAATCCTCTCCCAATACATCATCAACACCTCAACCGAAATATTTTTCAGTTCTTAATCTTTGAGCCAGATTCAAAATATCATCACATAGATGACCCAACTATAGGATTCAACCAAACTATCAATTTCCCCTTCTATTTCATATGCCATTAGAATTCATCCCATGTGCTTTAATTCATACCCTTCAGTCTCTCATCCACTATTTGATGAACCTAATACTGAACCTTCTATAGAAGGAAATGAAAAATTATATCCCAAATAGTAGTTGGTATCACTTTTTGAAAGTGCTAAATAACTATATTTTTATTATATTCCACAATATTGTTCTTTGCAATGTTTATGAAATTCACTGATATTGTAATTCACTATGTGTGTAATGCCATGATTTCATTTCATTCCTCTCATTAATCTTGTTGATAATACCAAATTGGGGAGAAAAACCATGAAATTATTATTATTCCTTTTGAAATCACATTATGATAAAGGGGGATGAAAAATAAAGGGGGATATAAGAAGTCATTATTTATTTTACCAATTATCCCTTTATATTTTTTGAGATTATTTCAGAAGAAAATCAGTAATGGGAGATAGTAAGTGGAATGATTATATTATTCAAAAAATAATTTTACTTTATAATTCCAAGATTTTGATCATAAAAAGGGAGAGGTTTTTGGCCTATACGAGGTTGCTTACCCCTCTCGGGATTTAAGGTTTTTGATAATCATTAATAATTTCAAGTCATTTCAAATTATTTAAATCATGTTTATCAACACTAAATAATATCTGTTTATGTTCAATTCTGATTATATATGTGTGATTATATGTTTAACACATTCAACTAACATTCATATTGTAAGAATGTTAAAAAAATGGATATGTATGAGTCACTAATACCAATAGACCAAATGATTGATCGATAGTTAAGTCTGACTCACTGATAGATGACTCATCGATAGTACCGCTATCTCAATGAAAAAAATAAATGTATCACTAAAAGAACAAATTCATCATCGAAAGAACAAATATCTCATTGACAGTACAAATTGACTCATATATAGATGACACACCAACAATAAAAATGAGACACCAATAGTAGGAATGAGTTCCTGATAAAACAAAATTAGTCGCTATCGTATAGAGAAGTAAATAAAATGACTCATAGAAAGAATGAGTCACTAATACCAACAAAAGGAATCACCAATAGAAGTAGTCACTGGTAGAATGACTTACTGAAAGATGAGTTACCAATAGATAGTTTAAATTTAATGTTATTTAAATTAAAATCTAACTATCATATATGCGTGTTTTAAATATATTTATTTAATTAATTACATTTGTAGAAAACAATAATTACTATGTTAGTGGATAGTGCATGGTACGTGGAACATCCACAAGATTCTTGTTGGCCAACACAAGGAAACTGAAATAAAATGTTTGTTTGGCACATGAGTTTCACATCAATAGAGAATAAAAAAAGAATATATGAGTGGAGACACTAGACCATGATGAAGAAAACCTTAATGAATTTCATTCATAATAGATTCAAACTAACTGAGGATTGATTTTACCTAATTCTTTAATCATCCTGTCCGAAAACCAGAACTAAGTAGGAGAATACTATATTCCTGGAAACCAGAACACAAAGCACCAATGAAACTCTATTTTGGTGTTTATTTTTAGAAGAGGACTCAATTTCACACCATATACATTCAAAGTTTCCAAAGATACTTTTCATAACACAAATATACTTCTAAACTCACTCTCATTAATTACTACTCTACAATATGTATTATTACTACATTTCGAGCAGTGTGTGCATCTGTCTATTAAACACACACTGTATCATACACTAAAATAGAGGATACAAGATATTATCACACAAAAAAGTTTTTACACCTATTATATCCCATGTATAATTTTGGTAGAGGTCCCATGTGACATGGCTATTTTAGTTCCCATGTATACATGTGGTATAATTCTTGTGACAAGGAGAGTTTGTATACTTTTGTGTAAACCCCTATCAATGGTGTGGATCAATGCTTTATATATATTTCTTTGTGGCATGTGATCACCATGTACAGAGGTCTAAGTTTCATCTTAAGATTCAACCTCATGTTTTAATTTTCTAGGTTTCAAAATTTAGTATAGTCTATTTTAAATCATATTTTAGAAAGCTATGTTTCACGATGATAGTTGATCTTGGATAATATTTATAACCATTTTCTTTTTGTAAATTGGTTTCAAAAGTTATTTTAATCATTTAGGTTGATATAAATGAGATTTAATAAATCAATTTGGATATTTATTGAACAATCATACTATTATAAATTTACTACATTGATTGACTTCCATGTTTTGTTTCCAAATTGGGGGATTATTCCGAATAAACTTTTTTAATAAAAAAAATTATATGATCTCAATTCACCCCATGGAGTGTTATAATCCATCCAACACTACATATCACAGTTTTGTGTGATAATGGAAATAAGTTTTATATATGATTATTAGAACAATAATATACATATAGAAAATTATTTCAAATATACCATTTTACTGACCACTACTTTGACTATATGATAACATGACTCGGGTGTTGGTGGAAAATCATCTCATGAAGAAATGAAATTTTTTTAAAAAAAATCATTACATAGATGATAATAAAGATCAATTTAATGAATATATTGGTTAAAAAGTAAATAAATATTACCTTAAGGAAATATTAATCATTTCTAAAATATTAAGTATCATTATGTTTCTTTCCTTCTCACTCATTGAATGATGATAACACCGTTAATGTACATGTGAACTAACGTCTTAAAAAGATGATATTAATCTTCATTTTCATTATAAATACACATGTATAATTTTTTAAAGAAATTTTAATTAAATTTTAATATTATATTATATATTTTTTAATGATTAAATCATAATTACTTCTTTTCAATAAAAAGCATATAAAATGGTAATTTTACTCATGCATAAATATAGATTACCATCTCTATAATCGTTACAAACGTAATTTAGAAAAACCATATTCCCTTTTTGGAATTAAAAGTGTATTTAATTCACACATATTATAATGATTTAATGTTATTTATTTAAGATATAGTGGAACCATGATCAATTTAATATAGATGAAAATTAAAAAATAAAAACATATAATAACATGATAGTTGTTACTTACAAAAATGTGACATTAATAAGGAATTGGTGAAAAATGGGTAGAAAATGGTGATACATAAATTATTTATTTCATAATATATATATTTATGGTTATATAATATATATATATATATATATATATATTATAATCATATTTTTTATTACGGAGGTGGTTGAAATGTCTTCAAAATATGTTGATACATAATGTTAAAGATTTTTAGTCTCTCTTTTAATTTTAGGATACATATGAATATTGAAAAAATGAGTCTTTTTAGGAGTTTATGTATTAATAATTAGAAATGTTATATCATGAATATATTATTTCGAAGATATTACAATTTTTATCTGATTTTGTTTTTTTCATGGGATTATGATTGAAATGATTACTGATGTTGGAGGGGGTTTCTGTCTCACTTTATACATCCACGATATATATTTCACATTCAAACCATATTTCATTTATATGATTTATATAAATACCATGTATTTATTTTATAATTATTGACCAAAATTATTGTTTTTATTTAAGTACCAATTTTATTATATCTATTTCAAGGGTTTCATAGTCCAAAAGATATCAAAATAGTATGTGATTTTTGATACAATTTTCTTTATTTGACATATATATTACGTTATGAAATAATCTTTTTTTATAAGGTGTGTATGTATCCCATTTGAAAAGTAAAATCATGATTTATTTTATTCTCATAATATTAAATTTTTTATCAAATGTTATTTTTTAATGGGACATATGTTCCAAATATACTAATTAGTTTTAGTTTTATAATAAAATCTCATCATTTATTAGTGTTTATTGAGATTATGCAATAAAAGATGAAATGTTGTGAAGAATCACTCTCAAAAAATAAATAATTTCACTATCCAATAGATTTTTTATCTAGAATAATATTTTTCACATAATGATCCTCTTTTTATTTATTTATACAATCAAATGAATAATTATATAAAAAATAGTATTTATCTCTTTGTTCTGTCAAAAATGAATATTTATTCCAAAACCATTTTTTAGTAAAATTATTCCAACCATGTATTAATTTTATCATAATGATTTAGTAATTTAATATTTATCTATGTTTTAATTTTTAACATTTTTGATGGAATAATTATGTCATTTTCAGTGACAAATATTATTTTACTTTTACCAATAATATGAATGTATTATTTTTTTTAACATGTATTAAATGATGGAAAGTTTCCCCTGATATGACCATTTTTTCTTCAAATAATTCCTTTTTTTATATTTATGTTTAATTGAAAAGTTTTTTAAATTTTTTTAAGTTTTTAATATATATTTTTTCAAATGAGAAAATATATTTTACTTCAAAAAATGTTTCAAATGATTTTTAAATATTCCTTAGTATGTTTTTAGATTTTATGACCAAGGAAAAAAATATTCAAATTATTTTATAAAGTATATTTGTAGAAAGTGTTTTTCAATGAAAAGATAATTTCCCCATGAAGAGTTCCATGTAATTTTTCTTTCAAAATAATTATCAGTTTAAGATGATATCATTTGAGGTTACTTAATATTTACAGAGTATTTGATCCAACAATTCAATTATTGTTTTTTCTATGAGTGGTTTCTATATATTAGAACATGAAATTTATAATAAATTTCTTATTTTCATAGGTTTTTATATGATGATATAATTATTAAACACACTCCATTTCACAGTTTATGATATGATGAATGTTCTATGATTTTGTGGAATACATATGTCTAACTTAATTTGTTTGATGTTTGGGAGATATCTCTCTCTCCACTAAAATAGGTAAATTCGTATATATGGTGAGATATATAGAATTGTAATGGGGAATGAACCATGTTATAAAATTGGATTTGTCTTATATGTTGGCCTTGGGAGTGAGCCTCTACTTTTTTAAGGCTTTGGTAAGTGAACCCACTCCCCTGTGATGTCTATGGATGTGATTCTGGAATTATATGGAAATTTAATTCTAGGAATACGTTTATGAAATAATTTTATATATTATGTGGATGTTATTCCCCAATAGATAATGTTATTTTATTCCCTTATGATTCATTTTTAATGAAATACAGATATTAAATAAATAAATCATGATTATGATAATTTATATGTATTTTGTGTTTTTAAAATTTAGGCTTATTTTCTCATACACCAATTTTCATATTATGCTTATGTATCTTCATTTTATACCCAAGTTAATCATCTATGATCACCATCTCTTATTTTTCATTTACCCATGTTATGAAGAATGATGTTAGGTAGGGTATGTTGGAGAAGAATACTAAAGGGTAAGATCATAATGGGTTATTTTCAAGATCATTTAGCAAATTAAATGATTGTGTAAATATCCTCCAATGAAAATAAACTATTGTGGTCCTCATCCTTTTATTTTTGTAACGTATTGAATATTCATCTAAATTTTTTGATACCTATATATTAAAATCATGGGTTGCTATAGTTTGTATTAGAGGATTGGTTTTGTTACCCTTTTGAATCTTGGATGCCAAATTTTTAGTGTTTTCCCTTGGGATACAATATAGGATATGTTTAGTGATATGTATAATTAAATTCTATTAATAATAAAATGTATATAAAAAGGCATAAGAATATTGGTAATAGTTAGTGCCTATGATTCCCAAAAACTAAATCAATATTGAGATTATACATGCGGATTTTACTCTAGTATAGATTTACTCAGGGGTTATATGTATCTAAAAATAGGACATATATCTATATTTGATCATCGCATGGTGTATGAAAACGGTATTTTCTATATGATTGGATTAAATATCCAAGGGGATATGCAATAGAAATTCACATATTCTTCAAAAACCAGCTTGGAAAATTTAAATATATGATGACCAAGAATGATTTAGTGTAAACCTATGGTGGCATACATTAAATATAAGGGGTATTTATTTAGGGGTACAAAAAAATATTTTCCAAACTATGTAGTTTTGGGATAAAATTTTTATTTTCAAAACACATTTTTTAGTTTTACCGAATGTAGGGAACAAGAATGAACCTGGTTAACATTAAATGTGATATTCTATTTTTTGATGCGTATCCAAATGGGATGATCATTAGGGTGAATGATTTTTTTGGTTATTTATAATCAGTTATCAATATACATGATTTTTAATTCTCACCATCACTAATATTCAATCTAACAAAAGATTATAAAAATATTGGTGTATGAGAGATTTTCTTATAGAGGCTATTAAGGAATGAAAATTTAGATTAAAATATATTTATATTTTCAGATGAATAATTAATGGAAATATATTAGATGTATAGTGAACTTTTTCATTTGGAAAAGAATTACACAAGGAAAGTATCTTTAATGGAAAAAAATAAATGTTTGGATAACAAAATCTATTGATGTAACAGTCACACATTGTACACTTCGACTCTAAAATATTTTGAATGTAGAAATTATGGTCATTATGAAAATAGATTTTCCTTGTGGAAATTTAATGAATAGAAATAGTATGGTTTTATGAGTAATGGTATTTACGTTGATGATAAAGAGTCTATGAGTGATATATGAATGCAAAAGCCTATTAAAAAATATTTTGAAGTAGCTTATTTAAATTTATAAGGAATATGTGGAATAATGATGTATTTTTAATATGATTCCATGAAATATGTTTAATGAATGTATACATAATTATTAATTTTAGTTGTTTTTCAATATGTATTATCAATAATATGCTAAATCGTAATGATTTGATTGAAAAGTTATTTAATGAAAAGTTGAAATTTTGAATAAAGGAATATAATGTTTAAAATATTCTAGATGTTTAGATAATGATGTCAGTATAAAGATATAATAGATTTGAAAATGTAAGTCGTATAATATTGATTACCTTAATGGTTTCATGAAAAATATATTTGATCTACCATACATTATTTTCATATTTAAGCAATATATCCAATATTTTGTTTTCTGTTTATGGAATGTGAATGTATATAAATTTTTAATAATGTTTTACAAGCATTTAAATTCATCAAAATTTTCAAGACAATACATGATGAAGGTATTTACATGTTTTGTATGTCAAAACAAAGAAAATCATAATGATATATTTATGAATATTTTTTGTATATTTTGAGAATTTATGTTACCTTATTTTACAAATTTGAATGATGTATGTGTTGTAAGAGTAACAGTCTATGGAATGATTTATGTGAAACATTGGAAGATTTTTTAAAGATTAAAATATTACTTAACTATATGATGAATTACCTCTATTGGAAAATATGTGTTAAAATATTTTTAACTAGTGATATACTAAATGACTTATCATTATTTTATGAAATAAATTTATTTCTTAAAACATGAAAAATCCATGTCATATCCTAAGAAATGATGTTTTCTTTGATAAAGGCGCAATGAAGTAAATAAGTTTTAAAATAATCCTAGTCTTATTAGAAAACGAATTCCACCTAATAAGGAAAATGATATTTTAATAAAATATTCACCTTTTATCATATTTTTTTATGATATCAATTAACTTTTTCATGGTAATTAGTTTATTTATTTTTTTGTTAAGAATATTATAACCATGATTTAAATAACTATCCATTAGAATTTGGTTGTTTTTTTTCTATTTTATGTACATGTTTTCACTTTCCACATATGTTCAAGTATTATGAATCTTAGTGTGCATTATTTTATATGAATTTCACCCATCCATTTGGATTTTTCAAAAAGTTGTTTTATTAATCAATTGATGATTTTTTTCAATGAATGAATGATCAAATGTTAAACATTTAAAGGATAAGAATATTTTCAATGGAGAGATTCAATATAAAGGGGTAGAATGTGACACTCTATGATTTTATAAAACTTTTATTCCATTGAATTTAATCATTTATATTTTTTTTACATAACACTGAGTATAGATTCTGTTTCCTGAAATAGATAGTTTAAATGAAACTCATCATATTATAACAATAATAAAATTAGATAATTATCACATAATAATTAGAATAGTGTGTATGAATAATATCTACTATATTATGGGAATAAAAAGATTAAAATCTATATTAAATAAATTATTTAGTGACTAGTTATTTAAAATGAAAATAAATCATATTATAATGTAATAGAATTAATTTTCTAGAAAAATTATTATTTTCAAACAGATGCGTTTTTCCTCAAAATAAGTTAATACCAAACCTTTTGTGGATAATTTTAGTTTTATTTTTATTTAAAATTTCTAAAAAACAAATTATAAAAAAAATTATATTATTTTTATAAAAAGGATAAGAATAAATATAATATTAAACATTAAAACATTGTTTTTCAACAAAATAGTTTTGTCGCCATTTGTATCGACTTTGGTTAAAATATATTGAGGAGACCTATGAAAGAGTTTACATTATTTATCGAGTGTTTTTATTTTTTTGATTCATCCACCTCCTTCTATTATTGTGAGAACATGAATAAAAAACAATGTATGTTACATCCATATACTTATATTATATTATTTTATTTTAATGAATTAACCATCCATTGTTCAATGGGTTATAGGATATTGCATCATGTGTATGGTGGACTACTACCTTGAAAAACAATGTCATTCTTTTTTCAATAACCATATGTCATAGTGGGAAATGATGATGGATATAATGTATAAATATGAAATTTATAACATTATTATCCCACTAGAGTCATTATATATCATATAATTTTTTAGCTTTCTATCTATTGGGGATATGATAACATCGTTAGTCTGAAAATTGGATTACCACTATACGAAGTGATATGATTTCCATTTCAGTATCACTTTAATTGGAAGATTATATGGGTAATTTTATTGAATATAGTTTATTTAAATAAAATAATTTCAACATCCATAAAATAATATTCATTCTTAAAACATAATATGACTTTTTATTTCTTAAATTTTCACTCACTGAAAGATGAGAATAATGTTCCTGTACATGTGGACTACAACCTTCATGGAGTGATGTGACTCTTTATTTTCATAACCACAACTCATTGATGATATGTATACGTAGATTTAAGGAAATAATATGAAATTAAATCCATTATGGTATGTTAAAAGACATCATTACAATATTCAATAATGTTTACTGAAAAATGGAAATGTTATTCGGGCATACGTATGGCCATCCCCTTACATGATCATAACATACGTCATTTAAAAAAATCTTTCATGATTGGAATTAAATGAATAAATTATTTATAAATTTTGTAATTATTTATTGTATATTATTGTTTAATTTATGAATAATGATCGATGTTTGAAAATAAAAAATTGAAAATTCAATCATTTAAGAAAATAGAAATTTGTTATCACCTAAAACATGAGTTTAACGAAGAATTAGTTATTAATAGGTATTTAATAGGTATATGTACATAAAATTTGTTATAATATATAAATATATAAACATTTATTTCTTATATAATATATTTTTTAGAAAATTATATTTTTTATATTGTATGTTCGAATATATATGAAGAAAGAGGAAAATTATATAAGTGATTCCCATCCTCTAATTTATTTCTCAGATACATATGAAAATTCACAATTAGTTTATTTGATTTACTGTATATACTAACCCATTAACATTATATATCACTACTGTCATTAGTTTTTTGATATTTAATGTTCAATTTTTTCTTATTCATTATTGGGTATTTTTATTTAAAATATTACTAATGTTGTAGGGGATTCCCAACTCATTTTTGGCTTCCATGAGACACCTATCATATTCCCCGCATATATCATTTATGTTATGTATAAATTGAAATTTAAAAAATTTTATATTTAATTAAATAAAAAATTATTGGGAATTACATATTCATTTAGGAATATATATTCCATGTGTTTCATAGTATAATTTTTACGAGTATAATAATTGATTTTTAGTTCAATTTTTCATATTTGAGAAATATGCAATGATAAGATACTTTAAAATTTTATGAGATTTTTATATATCCACATTGACTTTTATTATCATGAATATTCTTATTATTATTATATTATTAATTTATTTTATCATAACACTTTCTTGGAATTTGATATTTAACATTACCAATGTGGTAACAGTTATATGACATAATCTCATAATTTAAGAGAATAGTTATTTATTGGGATTAAAATGATGAAATATTTGAAAAAATCTAAAAAATTGATGAAATTATTATAGTATGGTTATTTCATGAAAATTCATGTTTTCCATTTGTTTTTACAACATTATGTACTCAAGTGTTGAAAATCATTCATTAGGAAATAGTTTTCATTATTTATCACTATGATGAAAATACGTACTTCATGTTAGAGAATGATTTATAAAAATGATTCAAAAAATTAATTAACATAATAAACATGATTGCTCAATTTCAGGATTAACAATGATAGAATTTTTAATTTTTTTAAAGGATTGTTCGGTAGTTTTCTAAAATAATGACCACTTTTCTTTTAATGAAAATCTGAAAGGAATCATTTATTTAACGTGTTTTCCATGAGAAACATTACCTTCCATCATAATAATTATTTTATTCCATATTTACTTCATATGTATTAATGGTTATTTATAATGAAAATTATTTTCAACTATTTCCATTTTTTATTTTTTTCAAATTGGAATTTATAATACCATAAAAATAACATTTAAATGGTTTTTAAAGCTTCCATTATATGTATTAAAAGTTTATATTCAATTAAATGTATTTTAAATATATTTTATAATGTATATTATAAAAATTAATTTTCAAATAATATTAATTAAACCCCTGAAACATTAAACAATATATTTTATTCAACATTATTCACCATCTAAGATGAAATCCTTTACGAAAGCTTATTCTTTACTCAGGATGTGATCAAAGGAAATCATTCTTATTATTTTTATGAGTTGATTAGGTTTACAGAGACATGATATTTATGAACCTCGTCTCTTTTCCACTAGTTATTATATGATAAAAGTTTTAAGAAACCCATTCCATTTCATTGTATTTTATATGATGAATTTTGAATGATCCTGTTTCACACAAACAAATCATTTATATAATGTGATGGGTGGGGGAATACCTCCATAATGTTTTTGGGTATCTATTTACATCACATGAGTTATAAATGAATAGAACTTGTACTGAACCTGGTTCAGTGAAGTCCATTTTCTACTTCGATGGAATTAAGAGTGATCCTTGAATAATGATGTAGGCTGGGTACATAAACCAATACACTATGATATACATATATGGGAGACTTTTCTACATTAGAAATTATTTTCAATAATTATGTGTTTCCACAATTTTATCTCTTATAAAAATTTATTTCTATCAAGGATCATGTTCTTTGATTACCTTACGTTATACAACCTCCTTAAGTTATGTGATTCATTTTTCACAAATTATACAACTTGAGGTAATAAGGATAAATTTAATAACTACATTGAACAATTACTAAATTATATAAATTATTAAGAATTAATATATCCTAAATTTCGTTATACATTCACCTCATAAGGTAGTGATATCACCACTCGTATGTATGTATATATTGTCATCTCAATGTATCCATGTGTTTAATTTTATACGTATAATTTTTATTAATGGTTTTTAATGTTTTAAAAATTTTAAAAAATAACATTTACTACAATAAAATATTTATTAATATTAGGGACTTATATCCTATATAAAATATCATGCACTTTTTGGACAAGAAATTCACCAGAAAACCAAGAAATTACAATGTAAACAAAGAAAATAATAAAATATTATAAACAATTAGTTCCGATTATGTTTTAATATTATCACATATGATTTTATAAAAATGATTAGGGTTATTTAATTAATTAATTATCTGATTAAAACCGTTATACATAAGGTTAATTAACATTAAACTAAAAGAAATCTTCAATTAATGGTTTTCTTCTGAATTTCAATTTCATGAAGACATAATGGTTAATATATAATTAATCCTATTTATGTCGTATATATACTTACCCATTGATTTTTTAACATGAAGAACTATTTATTAATGATTATTAATGTTTCTATTCAAATATATTATTGAAAGGGGACACAATTTAAATTTTCTTTAAGTGGTAAGAATTGTTTTTGAATCTCACCTCCTTTTGGGATTTAATTTATTTCCATTGATGGATTATTATCATTTATACATAATATGACCCAGCACATTTCATATCCATATTAATTGAATTATGTATATGAAACTTCCTTAAAAATTATTTTATTTATATACACCCAATTTAACTATTAGTCATATATGATTACCTGGGGTAATTATTTTGAAAATGTATTCAATACATTATTTGGAATTTTTTTGACAAGGAAATTTTTTCAAGAATTAAATAAATAATTAGATATGTGATTAATTCATTTTAAATGATGTTATGGGTGGGGATAAGTTATAGATATACATTCAATTCATCAAGAGGTCTCTTGATATTTTTTCTTTTATATTATTTTTTGTTTCATTTTAGTCACATTTAATTAATGTAAAAACAAGTTTTTAATTTTATTTTCAATTAAATTTTTATTATTCGTTATAAAACCATGAAATATTTATTTTCATATATACATCACTATGAATTTGAGATCGCCTTTATTTTCATTCCTTTCCCTTGGATATAAAAAATTCTTCATTGAATTATTTCAAGGATGCTAAATGCTTTTATTACAATTTTTCCCAATGTAAAATGGGTATCAGATATGTACCTTGTTCTTAAAGAGAACTATATGATTTGTATTTTTTCATTTAAACCCTATTATCTATATTAATATAATAAAGTATGAATTAGATTTTTTTCTTGATTTTTGGGACGTTATAGTAGGTTTCATGGAAAATATAATATAAACATTAAAAAAAGATTGAGGAAAACATATATTAGATAACACAATGCTATTATAGAAAATTGAGGATAAGAATAAATGTTGTTTTAAGAGATGTGATTTGTGTGTGTAACATGAAATACATCCCCTTCTGTATACTTCATGTGGATGTGGTTCTTGAAAAAATATATACGGTGGTAATAACACAAAAAAACGATTGGTGTTGTTGAATCAATCATTACCTGGTAAGTGAAAAATGTCTTTACACTACACAGAGTGTGTAAACATCTGGGTAGATGCTTATGATACATTAAAATTTCATTATTAACCATTATATAGAATTTGACAAAAAATTATATCTCAATATTAACCAAGTTTATGACTCTAATATAAAAAATTCCTGAAAGTTGTATTTACGTGATGTCATAAAATAGATTTAGAATTATAAATTATGATTTAAAATTTATAAATTTTTAAGCTAATTTTTTGTATTCAAATATATCAAAATTTCACATAGAAGAATTATGTGTATCAATACTCTTCCATAATGTATATATAACCGTACAAGGAAATCCAATACAGTAGGTTTTAGAACTGAGTAGATCATGGCTATACTATGACAGCATAATCAGGTTATGGAAAATATCTTATACCAAATAGAGAAAACTATTTCTCCATAGCATGATTCTCCGGTGTTAGATCAAATCATGCATTAGAATTCCCAATCATTTTCTAGTACTACTATTCAATGGTAGTTATGAAATGGATTATGACTCTTCAGAATATATTTCTGACATTGGGATGAAATGAAATGAAATATATTAAACATATAACGTATTGTATCAAATGTGATGCTTATGAATGATGTATCCATAATACATATGACGAAGTTGTAATTAAACGCATGTAACGGGAAACATTATTAGGGAAATATTTCAGAAATATTTCCCTGTTGAAAAATGATCCTAAATGAAGATAATGTTCCATATATTAATGAAAATTGAATATTAATGCACAATATAGTATGAGGATATCGTTACATTGTTATCCAAGTATTCCATAGATTACATACACAACACATATTTCAAAATAGAACAGTTTTGTATGGTTTTAAGCCATCTCCCAAAAGGCTTCTCTTTTCTGAATCAGTTGCATCATATAATAAAGAGCTCTATGTACCATCAAAAGAGCGAAATCATTTTATACATAATAATATAAAAATAGAAATCAATAACATAAGTGTGAAAATTATCACCTTGAAATAGTTAATTTATCATATAAGATGAATATAACTATGTAATTTCTCTAATGTGAGAACATTATAAATAATAATCATGGGATGGTTTTTATGGGAATGGGAATTTATTTAATGTGTGAAAATAAGTGACATATTTCTAATGAATTAATAGTGAAAAATGAATAAATTTTGTTCTAGTGTTTAAAATTTAAGTGTATGGGGAAATATGGAAATTAATTACTCAAGAATCAAGGGAATATTTCATAGAAGGGGAAAATGGGAGATTCCCATTATTATGTGATCAATATCAATGAGGTGGATATACCCATGTTTTTTGTGGTAATTAATTTAATAATATAATCAAATTTAATTAATTAATTATAATATTCTAGATATTTTATATCTTTTAAGATGTATAATAAATGCACATAGATCCCTAGAACTATAGGAATGGTTATATAAGTAGAAAATGTAGTGTAATTCTCTCCTCAACAAGATTCTATTAGAAAGACTCTATTAAGAATAATAAATATGATTAATTTGTGGAATTTATTTTCATAATTATGGTTTACATATATATAATACATGGTGAGTATTGGACATAAAAATATGATGCAAAAGATTATTTATAGGTGATGGAAATTAATATTCATGATAATTTTGTTGAATTATTTATCTTATGAGAAGATTCTTCATCATCTTACTAGTGATTATATCCCCAACACTAGCTCTTAAAACTAATATTCATGGAGATAAAGAATAAAACAAATCCATAGATAATTAATTTAATAATCAAATTAAGGATTAAATTTTTTTGCATGAAAGAAATAATGTATCTGATGAGTAATTACACATACATTCACCCCGGAATAAAGTTTTGTTTTATATTGATTTAATCCCTGGTGAACAACCAATGTCAATCACTACCTATATAGTGGCCACTATAGAATTATTTTATTTAATGAAAAAGGTGAAAATTTTTGTGACACGTGATTTATTTTCCTAGTTTTTTACTCAGGGGAGATCTAGGTCTCTTCATTTTAAGGAAATTTTTATCCATGAGGTTTTTTTACTGATTATTGGTTCATTTGAGAAATTATTATATTGGGGAGGTATGATCTTCCTTATATTTATGACTTGTTTGACCAACACCATATAATAAAATTCATTTAAATATTTTCCTTCTTTTCGGATATCATCAATTTTTTGTAACAATTGGAGACATTCTAAAGATTTTACATAGAATGAGTTATGTAAATTATTAGATTAGAGTTATTCCAGTTGGATTTAATAAGGTGCTATATATATTAATAAACCTAATGAGTATGAATATTTGATGTTTTTAAATTATGATTTATTTGTTTATTTTGAAATCTATGAGGACCATGAGAATTAATTATATATCATTCATCATAATCTAAAAAGAAAATAATTATATAGGAAATCTAGTAAGTGCAATTATGGGTTAATTTTTTTCATTTCTAAGACTCATTGTCTAATAGTATGGAATGTTAGTTAATCCTACAATTAATGGGGTATGTTGTGAATATCTTATACCAATAATCATAACTGAGGTATATAGTTTCATTGTATCTATAACATTATATATTCAATTCATTCATAATTTTTCCTGATTGGCTATCCCATTAACCATGCTTACATGTGAAATTGTTAAAAATATTTGGACAATAAATTTTGAATTTTTTTTTGATTAACTGTATATGAGAGTGTTCAATTCTCCTATATTTAATCTAAAATATAGAAATGAATGGTTTATTATATATATTGATGCATCTAAAAATGGACATTGTTTTGCAAAAATGTATAATTTAAAAATTAATGCATATTAATCAAGGGATTCTATGTCTCAAAGAAAACTATCCAACCCATGATATTGACTAGTATGTGGTAATAATTTATTTGAATATATAGATACATAGTATATATGGTGAAATATGTTATATATAAATAAACAACAAGTGCCTCAATATATCTTCTCACAAAAGAAGATTAATACGAGACATTGGTGTTTTCTTGAGATAATTAAAATTATTATGTCTCCATAAAAACCACTGCGGGAAAGATATAATGTTGTAGATATATTGCGTACGAATGATAATGGATTTATGTATCCCCATTAATATTGAGGTGGATTATATATTCATATATTTTGTAATGAAGGATATTTTAATTATTATGCAATGGTAGATGTCACTCCTTTTTTAAATGATTTTGAAAACATCTTTATCCGATAAGATAGAATGTTATAAATCTGATGAGAAAAAATTCATATGAAAATTAATTATATGATCAATTAGAGATCATCAGAATATATTTTTTAATGTGATGTTATAAATTTTATAAAATATTATGTTTTCCATCTAAACTGGAGAAAAACTGGAAATTTTTTATGATTCCCATTCATCAAACTTCTGTA
Organism: Viscum album; assembly: GCA_963277665.1. NCBI lineage: Eukaryota > Viridiplantae > Streptophyta > Magnoliopsida > Santalales > Viscaceae > Viscum > Viscum album. Next base: position 800,961,412 of record OY728119.1, on the reverse strand, counting down.
TCCATCCTCGTAGAAACAATATTTATACAGATTGGATGGATTTTTTTTATTAAAAGATGCCAAAATAAATTATTATATGTCCAAATTTTTTGATTATAAACAAATGAAAATGGGTGACAACATCATAGAGGATTCATGAAAAAATCAGCCTATTCATATGATGAAATGGGATGCCATTTTCCATGGCCTTTTCACTAAACTACCAAATACCTATATAATGAATAATGATGTTTGATATAATGAGGATCACCAAACCAAATATTTATATTTCCATTCAAAAAGAAAACATTTTCATATTTATAAAATCCAAATAATATATATATATATAATTTTATCATACATTGGGGTGACCTTATTTCAATGGTATATGACCAATATCCCAATTTCGCGTAAGAATTATAGTTGATCTTTTGTAGTAAATTGATAGGGAGATTTATTTGAGCACCATTTCCATCTTCATACTGTTGGGTTGTCCAAATAAACTATTCAAACATTAAAATATATTTTTATGTTGTGTTAAAAATAATATCAAGTTATATTGAATTAAAATTTACAACTAGAAGTGGAATCCTATAACATTAGTTTCCATTCATGTATTCAAATAGAACTATGTAACACATTATATATAATTATATTTCATTCTCCATTTGGATGGGAAGGAGATTCAAATTAGATACTTGTAGTAAAATAACATATTGAAGAGAAAAAATATGAAAATAATATTCACGATCGTATTTAAATAGACAATAGTCATAAGAAAAAAATATGGAATTTCAGGTGAGATATCACGTTTTCTCGAATGAATTTCTATAGAATGGTGGGAGACGTTTTTTCATAAGGGAAAACTATTACCTAAGTACACTAGTCCCTTTAAAAATAAAAACTGAATTACAGTTGTGTGTTATCATTTGAAAATTCATCCAAACTACTATAGAATACCAGATGTATTTCATACATCATTCTTATGGAGGGATAGGCTTGACATATAGAATTTTCTCAACATTGATGAAATAGAATTGGAATATTTTCATTATTACTAGGAATAGACCATATTAATTCATTATACTACTATTCATGTAATGAGGAATCAGATTAATCTACAAATGTAATGGTACTTTAGAAAAATTATTAAATATTAGAGAAATCATGAGAACCACATAAAGTTATGAACAAGAAATACCCTAATTTTGTTAGAATGAAATATCAATAATGTTTTATGGTTTTATTTTTTATGAGGTAATAATGTAACACCACCAAAAGTTATGTTATATATAATTTAAATAAATTGAGTCTATTTGGTTTCTTTTGATACAAACATCCATCAGTTTTAGATAAAAATAATATAGTATACTAGTATAACCTATATGTTTAATGGGATGATATGAATATTAATAACTAAAGTATAAAAATTCTATGGATTTTGAATGTATAAAATAAATTATATTAATATTTTATTTTTAATAATAAAATTATATTTTTTAGAAGAAAATAAATAATATATGGGAAACTGTATTTTTCAAAAAAGTGATTTTGTTGCACCTTTAACAAACATTAAAACTTTTTTTTAACTTTCAGAAAATTTACTTTAAAAATTTATAATCAATTTTTAATTCATAATATTAAAATTTTCATATATATAATTGTTTATTGTTTCTTGAAAATCATTAAATTTTCATGAATAGTAAAAAAAAGTAGTTCTTCTAGAAAACATATTTTTTATTAAATCCATTAAAGGTTTTATTTTTACTGAAAATTTATTTTAAAGTTAATATAGTTTTATAATATTATATTAAATAAAATTTTTTTCAACGAATTAAATTTCATATTATATTTTATATCAATTCATTGAATACTTATGAGAATATTCTATTTGAAGTACCTTTTTCATTGCATCTGCAGCTTTAATTTCAATTCAAAAATATCTAATTATGTTAGTTTAATTTGATAAAATTTATTCATTATTTTGAATATTAATAATTAATATTATTTAGAATGGTTAAATTAATTTGTGGTTATGAAAATAAGAGAAAAAATGATATTTTTATTTATAGATTAATTTTATGAATGTTTTTTTGTGCTTTACATATTATTTGGAAACAATTAATATGGAAAAACTCATATATTTTTTTCATAAATTAGATTTTATATTTAGAATAAATGGATTGAAATTATCTAATAATGATAATTTTCTTAGTATTAATGGGAAAGTTATCGATTTAAAAAATCGTTTACAGTTGTGAAAACAAAAGTGGTAAATGTTTTTAAACATAGATTCTATAGAATAAAATGATTAAAAATAAGGGTTTTTTCAAGGAGATGAGCATGAACCTTTTATTACATTAAATAAACTATTTATAATTTTTTTAGGATCATGGGGTGATATTTATGTCCTATTTTTGAATAGTTTTGGGTAATTCAAAAATGTCTCTCCTCCTAAATAATAAAATTACAGTAACTCCCGTCACTTATTCAAACCGGTCAATCAATTATCCTAATAAACAAATTTAAAAAATATATAAAAAATACACTTTAATATTACACAGGTTCTAGTATTTTCATTACACATTACCTTGGGTACTTAAGGGGACATTATTTGAATGTTTCTCTAAGATTGGAAAATCATCTTAATGAGGCTCTTTCGTTTCCTTTCTTCTCTTAATACATTAAATTAAACCTTCATACATTCAATTTAATAACATATTTATATAATACATACTAGGATTCTATTTTTTTAGTTTAAAACATATAAGTGTCTCTTCTTCCATCATATGGGAAACAAAATCATTGAACATGGCTACAGTGTACTACAGACTCACAAACTGATGTAAATTTTTTTCCCTAAGAAACACGCACAATTGGATAAAATGATAAACTTATATTGTTTATATAATATTTATTGATATAATTATTAAATCTCAATTATAATATTTGGAATAACTTCTAACATTCTATTTCATTTAAAATATGATATCATTACTCATATATATCGTGAACTATATCTTTATAGAGCGATATGAATTTTTTAAGTTATTATTTGAATAGAAGGTTATAAGGATAAATAAAATGAATACATGTGATATATATTACACTATATAAATTATGGAAAATTAATATATCTTATACTAACTTATAATTAGACTCATGGAGGGAATGATATTTTTTCTCCTCTATACATATGACATACAATCTCAACAAAGTGATGGGATTCATTTTTAATGTCCAATTTTAAAGAATGGTGGTAATGATATATTTAATAATAAAAATTATATAAGACATTTTTACCATTATCTAGATTACGTAAATATATCATATGTAAATGAACTATAAAATTCCTGACAAAGCACAACTGATAAAACCAGGCAACTAAAAGTCAAAATAATGAAAATAATGAAATATTATAAATAAACTACTATTAAAAAGTAATAATAGAATCATATATGATATTGAAAATAATATTATTTTAATTTATAAGTTAATAAGAAATCTATAACCATTATAATGGATTCAAAATATTATTTAATTATAGGAAATATTGAGGATTATGATTTCTTCTCAATTTCTATTTCATTGGAACTCAATTGTTAATATTAACCCATTTTTATTTATTTGGTGTTTATACATCCTATTTATGTATTTAACATGAATAATAATTTATGGTGACTAATATTCGTTCCACTAAATTATATTCATTAAAGGGTTTATAGTTTAAAATTTACTGATTATGTAAAAATCAATTTTAAAATTTCACATACTTTTGGAAATTATTTTACTTCCATTGGGGTAATCTAACTATTTTCCCTTATTAAACTAGAATAATTTTCATGTCAACAATATTTTTATAGAAGTAATAAATAATTTTAAAACTTTGTATCCTTTCTTTTTATGGTATTTTAATTTTAATGAAATGTGATTGATTATGAAAATTAATGATTATAGAAATTCAAGAAAAGATAAATTAGTTTATTAAAAGGAAAATTGATCTTGAATTTAATATATCATTAAATATATTATTAATGTGTTGGAAATGATATTATGGGTTGTGGTTGTTTATATTCAACCCCATGATGCATCAACAAGTCACATAAGACTAATTGTTTTGGTGAAATTAAGTTGATATTTTCACATAGTTTTAAACTATCTAATTAATTGTATTCAGAGTTAAGGTATCTTGAAGTATGAAATCAGGATGTCCAATAATTATGCATTTAGATTTTTATAATATAGTTAATATTATTATCCATTATATTTTTACATTGATATAATCTATGGATTCATTTAATTCATTGTTAATTTATTAAATGTGATGTTTTTTTAGTTATTTAATATTCTATACTAATTATTACCTATCCATTTATGTTAGCATCCATTTAACATAATAAAAAATGGGAAATTTATCCCAACAAGTTTTTTCATTCCCAAAGATATGAATAATATTTCTATAAATTATAACAGGGATTCAAAATTATTTCTGTCATTAGTTTAGTATTGTTTTATTGCTAGTGTAAAATGTGAATGAGATATGAAATTTTCTCTTCAAGATTAGTAAAATATAATATTCTTTTCGGCGTGATAACTTATATATTAGATTAATATTACAATTTAAACGCCTTGTATGATTTAAATTATTAGGGGATGTTATAATATGCATTTATAGTAATCCGTAAAATTTAGAAATAGAAAATTAAATACACTATTCAAGGATACGAGAGGTCATATTTACATAAAACACTGATTTAATTTTTCAAATAGATATTAATAGAAATATAAATAAGAAATACCATTTATTGATTCATTATAACTTCATACAGATAATAAATATTCTATTAAATTTTCATTAATATTTTCTATTTAACGTTTATTTGATAAACAAATCACATCATATCCTGAGGCGGTAGTCCACCGTACCTCTGAGCAATGTTATTTTATTCATATGAAATATAATATAAGATGATATATGTGATATTATAACCCAATAAGTATAATTATGTTGAAAAATATCATATAATTATGTTAGAACCATCCTTAAACCAATCTATGAGTAGTGGAGATGGAAAACGAGTCATATCAATTCAGGAGGTGGTAGTCTTACGTATAAAAAAATGATGGATTAATTTCCCACATGATAGAGGAGGAAGTATATGTAGTTTATGAAAATAATATATGTATGTCATTGTATGTGGTAGATAATTTTTTTATTATATCATTATAGTTTAATAATATATATTGTAAATATATGAAAAAATAAACTGAAAACACATGGTTAAGAACAATACCTCTTCTTTAGAGAAGCCATTAAGTTTTATAAAAAAAAGACTTCATAAAAGGGATTCCTAATCAAAAAATTATGTATAAGTTGTTTAAATTTAATTAAATAATATTTTTTTAGTTTTTTAAATCAATGGGATATAAACGCTTGCTAATGTGAAGAGAGGGGGTGAACTATTATATGTCGGGTTGGGAAAATTCTTGGAATTTGGAAATAAAAATTTATACAATCATTTTCAATAATAAAAAAGGATCCCAAAAGAATCATTATATTTAATCAGATGATATAAGGAATATATATCTTCATCCCATGGGTTTTGAAGACTTCAATGTATTTTTAAACATTATATATTTATTATAACCCCAATTAAATCAGTTTTATCCTTAAACATTTTAATTCATTTGAATTGTTTTTAAGATTCATTAGTATCAAAAAAATTAATTTATTATATAAAATTAATTATTCAAATTAAATACATTTAGTCCTTTTATTAAAATATTAAATTCATATAATTGTAATAATTTAATATAAATCTAGCCAAGAAGAGGTCATGAGAAATAATTTATGAATGCAAATATTCAAATATATTAAAACAAATTTATCTTAAAATTTAATATAAAATAAATTCCAGTTAAATAAATTTTATCAATAATATAATTGCACTATTTTTTATTTTAAATTCACTTAATAATAATTTTTATTTTTTTATATGCATTAAGTGAAAAGTAAATTCTTAATTAAAACAAGTATTTTTTCATGTTCACAGATAAATTTAGCTGTTTAGAAAACTATAAAAACATCACTCTAAGATAATTTTTAAATTATTATTTATGAAATTATGTTCCTATTTTAATTTATATTTTCTAAAAGTTGAAAAAAAATACATTTAAAATAAGTGTGAAAAATTAGGAAAATTTGTTTTCTCAAAAAATATTTTTATCATTGTAAAATTGGATTTCTTCTTAACACATTCCTAGAAAACACATTTGGGAAATGTTAAATTTTTTTATAGAATATATCATATAATTTGTTTATGAATTATTCCTATAAAAAATTTATATATTTTTTGGAGAATAAATTCAATTATATGCATAAAAATATTTTTTAAGCAGAATGTGTTCTATTTTTTTTTCAATGGGTCATTATTATTGTTTCAAAATAATTCTTAGATAATGAAATATTTTTATATTTGTGTAAAAAGTAACTTTTCTTTATTTAGCTAATCACATTCATACAATATATTATATGGGCCATGCTACAACTATTATACTAAAAAATATCATTTTAATATTATGACATTATTCATTAAAACTAGGAGTTCTTTGTAATAAAATCTATCGATGAAATTTAATTTATTTAAATTTAAATATTGCATAAATTCACTATGGGTATTATTTAACCAAATTAAAATTTATTTCTCTAAAAAAAATTATATTTCATTAATAGAAAAAAATGAGGATAATTCAACCCCATTACATCCTCAGTTTCCAATGGGGCAACATCATGTCTACAGTTTCACCACAAAACATTGACTAGGGGAGTATTCCAATTTCATAGAACCTTATCATTATGATCTAGAATATCCACTTGTTTTTATTCCTAGTAAATATCAGTTTCCAGATGTATCATATCTATGTTTAGTCAATTTAGAGGATCTTCTATGTTCTTTTTTCGAAGAGGAACATGGAACAAATCATGCACCTTATTGAAGTTCAATAGAATCTCAATGAGACAAGAAACTGACCATACTTGATCAAGATTCCTGAATGGTCAAATATATATAAGTATCAAGTCTATATTGTTCTTTAATAACATATCCTTATTCCATTGAAACATTTATATAAATTCCTCCTAAAAAACATCATACTCTATACCATGTCGATTATTATTAGAATAAAATTTCTATTGACTCTTATATTATTTCATTTAATATGAATTTGATATGAATTTCTCTTCCATTTTACGATTTCAATGTCATGATAAATCTTGGATCATGATACAAGACAATAGGTCATGGTACACTATGAAACCTTAACACATACACATTTTACCTCCATGAATGATTATCCAAATATAAATCATTTCTAATAGTGGTAATGTGTGATGAGTTTTGTGATATCATGAATTATTTCAATTAAACATCAATAATGTTTCAATTATTGAGGAATATTTGAAATTATAGTATTAATAGATAATTACGAAGAATTAAAATATTGAAACCCATCCTTCTTCAAATCCATTATAGGTAGACCACATTCACAATTCACGAATAAATGACTATAAAATGATTCAATATAATGTCCCATATAAAAGACCATAAACTGATGCAAAATAGGGTCTGAGCTAAAATGTCATAAACTAAAGAGATAAAGGTTTCAAGGTATTATTTCATCATAAAAATGGTTGAATGTATGGATGTTTATTTCCATATATTGCTGTTCCATGTAATTATTTTTCACTACTTCTATCCTCACAAGGATAGATGGTTCATTATTTATTTTAAAAATATAATATTTAACCCCTTATATAAGGATTTCAATATCCATCATTTGTAAATACATTATGAATGGATCTTATTTATCCACATCATTCACAAGATAACAAGATCTTTTTGACCCAATGAATACACTGCTCTGTTCCCTTTCCCTATGTGGTAGCATATTGACTAGTCGTAGTCATTATTAAACACAAACCATCTTATATAGAGCATATTCAAGTCTTTATTCAAGGATATATACTTTTAATATTTTGGATCAGTTTATATATAACAATTTTGTCTATAATGATAATTCCACAATATCCTTAATGAAAATATTACATTAAAAAATTCAAAATCATTTATTAGCTAATTTTTCTCATGAATATTCCATTATATTGAGTCATAATCAATATCAAATACATGTTTCATGATAAAACATCATAATACCTTCATGGATTCATCAATATATATTAATAACCCTTCTCTACTACAAGGTAATGTATGAAAATGTTTACTGACTAATGATCCATTAATTTCCATAATCATTTCCCCACATTAATCTAAATAGTGGAATATGGAAACATCTAGAATCGATATAATGAGTAGATTTCATAAAGAAAAGAAGTTCTTGTAAAACCATCAACAATCTCCATAAGAAAAGAAATATTTGGATCTCATTTATCGTGTATCATCCAAGAAAATGTTCAATAGGAATTTTCAAATATAGATCCACCAATACACACACATATGAGATTATATGGCATAAAAAGTAATGGTTAATAATAAAAATTAACAATTATTATGTTCTTCAATTTTTTATCCTTTCTTAGTGGTTTTAGTAAAATTCTAATGGGATCCTCAAAATCTACTAGGTTCTTTGAATATATAAGAATATCTTTAATTTTGAACAAAACAAATATATCAAGGTATTATCTAAATAATCTATACATTGAATCCTTGTATATATCATTGGAATTTGTAAGAACAAATTACATCATTATATATTTATAGTGTCCATACATATTTATATTTTTTTCTTTGGTATATATACCTTCATGACCATCAATAAATCAATACTAGAATGCAGTTCAATTTTGGAAAATTATGGTGATCTATAGAGTTGATGACATAATTCATCAATAAGTGGTAGATGATAGTTGATCTAGATTTTGAACATGTTCAGCTCCCAATAATCAATGTAGTGTCACAAGAATCTAGCATTCTACTAAAAAAACGAATAGGTGCACCCCATAGTGACGTACATTATAAAGACCCATAATTTTATCAGTGGAATTTCATTTGAATAATTATTTCAGGAAACACATGCATCGTATAGATATCCTGATAAAAATTTTATTCTCATAAATTAATAATAAAAAGTAGTATTTATTGAAATTAAGAAACCAATACCAATTGAATAGTAACCAAGCCATTAAAGTAAAAATATGACCATTAGGATTTGTAAGTATTAAATTTAAATAGTATCATAACCAAAAAAAGCATAAAATAAATTTATGTATTTAATAAATTAATATATGATTAAATAATATTATAGTATAAGTGACAAATTATTTTAAAATTGATAAATTAATGGTTCATATTTTTGTAAAACATAAATTTTTAATTATAGTTATATATTTATTGTAAACATTTAAAATAAAAATAATTTCTAGAAATGTTATGCCAATGTTAATAATATTTTTTGTTATAAATATATGATTATTTTATGATACCTTATTAAATATTTCAAAGGGTCATAAATTCAAATACCATAATAAAATCAATATTATTCCAATAAATGATATTTTTTAAAATAAATTTTATCTTTTTTAGGAATAATATTCATGAAATGTAGTAAATAGTATTAATAAATATGTGAAAAATGGTTTAATATAATGTTAGGTATTTTTCTAAAATATGTGAAATTTTAGGCAATAATGAAATACAATAATTTATCATATAACTAAATAGTTAATTTTTTTGTTAGGAATGATGTAAGGATGAATTAAGAATCCATTATATAAAAATATACTTCAATTATTAATACATTTATTCATAGTAATATGCACCGTTGATATTCCTAAGAAAAAAATCTAATGAATGATATACTAAAACATACCCCTCTTATCCCCATAAATACCACTGATCAACACTCCTTCTCATACCATCTAAAATTTGTGTCTTACATAACTTATTCCAATTTACCTTCCCATGTTTATTCCCATTTTATAGGAGCTACTAGCCTTGACAAATGTCTAAACCCATGTTCTCTAATGAGGTTCTCAAGGAGATAACATTCAAGAGGTAGAAACCTCTATTGTTAACTTTTAATTTATTTTATTCCTTTATCATATGATAACATCACATATCAGAAGTGGAATGATAACTATAGTATCAAATATATAATGCAATTTTATTGTTTAAGTCGAATATCCATAATCAAATATATTTTATTCTTCTTTTTTATATAAATAAATACATTATCTTTGATATTTCAGTTCATCTCCTTAATGGAAGAAATGTTTTATTTTCTCATTACTACCTTCAAATATAATCTTAATACTATTATTTTTATGGAAAAAAATTTCAACATGTATATTAAATCTTTTTAACTGTTTTTTGGGCTAATTTATAGATATAATATTTAAATAAATGTGTTTGTTTTTTAAGTATACATGATGTTAGGTACTAATTTTCTAAAGATACGAATCATTTTTATCATAGATTTTAATTATTTTATATTGTTTATATAAAAAAATTAGGTAATATTAATGTATGAAATATTTGTGTCTCTATAATTGGTATCATATCACTATTTAGTGAAATTTACAATTAGGATTAGATAATGCTAGTAAAATTCATTCAGATAAAAATAAGGATGTAAAAATAAAATATGATTTATTTTAGAAATATTATAAACTTAGGGATCCCAAAAAATATTAATTTAGAGATAATTTAATATAATAATAAATTATTTATTCCTGACTTATTGAATAAAACTTTTTTATAACCATTTCAATTTTAGAGAATATAGGGAATTGGGAAAATTGGACCAACAACCCATCTAAGGGGAAATTAAATGATTTCCTGATTGATATCCATAATTTAATTTGAGATAGAGTTAAAATAATCATGGATATTATTCATGAATATTCCCAAGATAATAATAATAAACAAAACAAAGATGAATATAAACTTTCACCTAATCAGGAAAAACTGTCCTTTGAGTACTTTATGTGGTAATAAGCACTGAAAATTACTGGATCTTCTGATCCAATTTTTATGATACAGTGGGTTAAATCAATAGAGAATATTTTTTCTATTCTAAACTATTATTTTTTGGAGAAAATGACACTATAAATCAATAATAAATATGTAGAACCCAATAAATAGTTGGATTTGATAAAAAAACTCCAATATGAGTGATGTTTATGAAGAGATAGAGTTCGATTAATTTAATGACATATTTCTCAAATAGTATGTCCCTCAAACACTTCGTTCAAATATGGACAGAGAATTTATACAGAAAAAGTAAAGGATAGTTGAATAAATCATTATATATGAAGAAAACATTATATGGATTGTAAGATAAGCCTTGTGTTTTTATAATAAGTAATATAAAAATATATAGATTTTTATTGTTTTAAAACCACACATTCAAAAGGATCTATCAATCCATGTAATTTGCAATTATGATAAATTATTTTTATAAATTATCAAATTAAATATGAATTATAGAGAATGATCCCAAAGTTTTGGAGATAAAAACATAATAAAAAAGTATCAAACTATTGGGTCAAATACAAAACGGTGGAATGAGTATCCAACCACCCGATGTAAATTTTTTGGGAAGATGCATCATGGGAACTACCCATGTTTAACCTGATAATGCTTCAAGGGTATTAAATAAGGCCACTGATCTCATTATGATTGTAGAGACATGAATAAGATGAACTATATTATGAAATAATGGAGGGAACCTCCTACTAAACCACTTATGGTTATACTATTCTACTATATGGACAAAGGTCACTATTAAAGATAGTGCACTAAACCATGATTCTTAGAGGGTAATCAGTGTCAGTAGACATCACAGCCAATGGAGTAGGAGAAATATTAAAAAATCAATACTACTAAAGTGGATGAAGAAAATAGTGTTTTAAAAGGTAAAAATATAATTTACTCAGGTGTGGAAAAAATATTATTTTATTTTGGTTTAACTAATTCCTATATATCATGAAAATTTTATAAAATTATCGAATCAAATCTAAAATATCTTGTTCTATAGATAATCATAAAAAAGAAGTGATTCAATCATTAAAACCCATGTATTGGACTCTTCTCTTATCGAAAGATGTGGGTTGATTCTGCCAATGAATCTTGTAAAACATCCCTTAGTAGAATTTGGTGCTATATTATTCATGGATTAATTATCCTTGTCTACATATCACATAAAATGTTCGGAACATGAAATATATTTTTATATCCCAATCCATCCCATGATCCTATAAATATTCAAGGATGATCATGAATTTCCTTTTGAAAATCCCTCAATTGTGTGGGTGTAGAGACCCAATGAAAATGTATAACTTTTCTAATCAGTTATATTCAATGGATGCATTGAACTTGAGGAAATTACCTTTCTTAGGGAAAACCCTAATGTATTTCCCGATGATTCAAATGGACTTCCCACATATCATGTGGTATAGTTCCCAATGTGTCTTAAACCTAGAGCCACTCCAATTTTAAAATTCCCCTCTAGGTTTTCCCAAATTATACAAAAATAATTAATGAAGCTGCTGATATAGAACATAGAAAAATGTTTCACACACCCAAGTCAATCACATTGTGGGTTTCTAGTTCTATACATAATGAAAAATGATGGATAAATTCAGGAGTATATTTATTATTGACAAATCAGTAAGGTCACCAAAATAAAAATTATCATCTTCTAAAGATTGATGATTTTTTTAATCAACTATAATGACCATTGAAGGAGTGGGAATTATGAGTTCCTGTTGATTCAATTAAGAAATACGAATTCCTTAGAGATACTCATTGATTTAATGTATAAATTATTTAGATATTATAATGAGCAATTTATGAAAGTGATTATCAATTATAATTTCAAAAACTACAAGTAATAGGGGGAAAATAAGGATCACCTAAGAATTGGGTTGCTGTCATTAAGGTAGGTGAAATTATTTTCAATTTCAAATAGTGTTACTTTTATATTTTTGAAATTGCATTCATAGGGAAAGTGAAAAAATTTTGAGAAATCATTAAAACATTAAAAAATAAAAGAAATTATGGAATCAAGCATACCCAGTAGCATCACTAAACTCTATAGTTTTATTGGATTAGTTGGATAATAATGATTCTTAGTGAGAAATGTATCATGATTTTCAATCCTTCTAAATTAGTTAAAACAGAAATGGGTTACGTATGTTTGTATGGGATAATGTGAGGAAAGATTCAAGAATCCCAAGAAGAGGATAATTACTTCACCCGTACCCACTAACAATGATTTGAGAAGGTTTTGTGATATACACTGATGATTAAAAGGAAGGATTTAGAGGTTCACTCATGCCAAATGATAATGTGAGACAATACACCTCATGGAAGACGAAGATCCATGGAATAAAAACCTAAAACATGATTAGGAGACCATATCGATGATATTTTCCTAGAAAAGATAGAGGCACTACCTATATTAGGAGAATTGTGACGTATTTGTTTACCACAATAATCTAACGTATATGTTCACACTATAGTAACTCAGCATGTATGACCAAATATACTTAGAGAAAACCAAGGGTTATGATTCTTAAATTTATGACCATATGGGAATGGTGAACAAGGTAGCTGATTCTATTAGAAGAAAATAACCATTTAACATATACATGATGTAAATTAAGAAATATCATATCTTTATGTATATGTAAACAATGGATTTTGAAATCTTAATATTATGGAATGCATCATAAATTTCCAAAATTATTTCCCTGCCATATATCCATGAAAATCTCAAGGAGACGTAGAGGTATTATGTGGAACTATTAAAGAAGGTGTAAGAAGAAAATAAAGGTGATATAAATGAGTTTCACATCAATGATGAGGGTGTGATTTTTCATAGAAATAGGCTTTGTGTGCCTTTCCCCTGGATATAAGTATTGATCTATTTGAAAATTAACATAACCCATATTTCATTATCCATCCAAGAAGTAAAATGATGTGCCATGATAATTATGATATCATAGTTTGGTAAAACATTAATAATGTGATTTTAGAGTATACATCTGGATGGTTATTAGGTCATGATGTTTATCCGGAGTGGAAGACATCACACAGGATGTTTCAACCATTGCTAGATCCCATGAGGAATAGGTTAAATGTCACAATGGAATTTTTCACTGGTGTATTAAATTAATCTTAAGGAAAAATGAGATATGGTGTTTTTTGAATTGAATCACCTAATATTCTCACAAAAATGGTATTAGGGATAATTTCTCACATGAATAACAATACATGATATATTTGAAGGAATTGCTGAGAATGTATGGGGTTCCATTTTCAATCATAATTGATTCTTATGCTTGGTACACATCTAAATTATAGACAATTCTTTATCATGATTTTATACTAAATTGAATTTCCTGATGTCATTTCACCCCAAGGTCATCGCCAATATGATTGGACTATTCATACACTTGAGGATATTCTAAGAGCCTGATCAACAGAATTTAAAGGTGGAGGAGATTATTATATCTTGTTCATTGATTTATCATACAACAAAAACATAAACTCATGTACTCCAATGGATCAGTATAAGGTTTAGTATTATATGAAATTTAGAATTCCATGCAGTTCTGATTATGCTTGTGAACGAAAGCTACTCAGACTAGATATTGTGTAAATGAAAATCACGAGGGTTCGATGCAAAAAATGACATATAAAATATGGTCATAATCAGACGAATAGATATACGGTTAGCCATCAATGATACTATGAGTTTTAATTTGGAGACAAATATTACTTTGAACATCACAATATAAGATATTCAGTTATTTAGGATTGAAATAGACATTTAACCAGTGGTACATTGTCCCTTTTTGTGATCCTTGATTTCCAAAGAGTAGTAGCCTATCATCCTTCACTTTTACTAGCCATATCTCTAGTTCATGATATATTCTAGGTATCCCTAGAAAATACTTACATAACATATCAGTAACATGTAACGAACATAGAAATGGTACTATTGGAAAATTTCCTCTCTTCTAAGGAGATGAAGGGGATGATTATGGACAATAGAAACTGTATTCTATTTAATATGAACCGAGTTTTGTTAAAATTACTATAGAAAAACTATATGTAAAATGAATTTACAGGGGAACATAAGGATACAATGAAGGATAAATAGACTCACATATTTTAACTTAATTATGAAGAAAGAAATTTGGATAATGGACGTTCATAAATGAAAATATTATAATGAAATATAATTTTATAAATGATAATTTTTATAATAATTTATTATAAAAAATGCATCATAGAGGGAACCCATTAAATTCTATATTATCATAAATGAATAATGAAATAAATGGTTTTTATATAAATTATGCAACAGATAGCAATGAAATATTAATCTAACCATCAAAATTGTCGTATGACCATTAGGAATTGTTACCAGTGTAATAGAATCTTACCCCCAACTATGAATGTATAAATAAAATTTAGCTATTTTATATGAAATTATCATACAATTTTATAATGGTATAATAAATAAATATTTTAAAATCGATATATTATGTTTTGGAATATTTTTAAAGAATAAATGTTTATTTAAAATCTTATAATAAATATACTGTAATATAATAAAATTTATTTTAATGAAATGAAATAATAAAATAATACTATGTTTTCTTATATTTTTAAAATAATTTTCAAAGACCTTAATTAAATTTTCAAATGGTTTTAAAAGTGATTATAATATTAAAATCAGTATTTTTCGAGTAAATGATGATTTTTTATTAAAAAAAGGTTTGATATTTTGGAATTCTCTTTCGAATGATTTGGTTATTTTTGAAACATTCACATTAATAAATGGTTCTGTTGAATATTTTGATATTCCATAAATATTTTATTTTTTAGTGAAATGTGAGAGATAGTAATTTGTGGTATAAGATAAATTATTTAATTTTGTGTTTCATGGATGATGTATGTCTGTTAAATGAACCTATAATATGAAAATACACATCACTATTTAATTTATTTAGTCAAAATATAAATACTATTGATATTTTTGAGCTAATATAGTAAAATAATGAATATAATAATCATAATATGCCTTTTATCCCACTGTAAATAACACCCCTCAACACTATTTATCATCTATCTTTATAATCCATTTATTATATAAACATTCCTACCAATCACATTACTAATACTCTTATCCATGTCTTGGAGCTTATCGTAACAAAAATATATCATCCCAAAGCCCCTTAAGGTGGTTCTTAATGAGACAACATTCATGAGCTAAAATCTTCATTCCTTCTCTTCAAATTTATTTTATTTTTTTATCCTATCCTCAGATACCCTATCCAAATATGAATGATTAATCTATTATCATATATATATATATACATAATTTAATTTTGTTATTTAAATTTAATATCCATAATCAAATCTCTTACTTTATCCATTTATTCTAAAATGGTATTCATCGTTTGGGATATGTCGGTTCTTCACCTTTGTGGATGATAAGTTTTCATTTTTCCATTTTATCTTTCAATGATTGTTGTAAAAATTTATTATTGTTATAAAATATTTAAATATTTATATCATACCTTGATTAATTTTTTTTTACTAATTTATAGGAAAAAATATCAAATAGACGCAACTAGATTGTGACGGTCGAAGAATCGACAAAAATAAACTAATCATTCACCATTAATGTTTTATCCAAAGAATCATCCATATTCGAGAAAACCAAATTATATATGAGAACATTTAGACTTCTTTATTTTTTTTTAATAATGTAAAATTTTGAATTCATGATATTTGGTCCCCTTTAACAAGAACTTCAATTATTATACACAAGTAAACCAACAATTTAACCATGAGGAAAGATACTCTCAAAACAATGAAATTGAGCTCTATAACACATTAAAATATCCAAAAATGGTCATAACAAAATTAGACTAAATATAGCACATTTTATTATATGTTATAAATTATTTAATTAATGAATCTTATTTCATTACCCTATGTATTATGTTAAAGTACTAAACACATTCAGACATAAGTTAAGGGTTTTCTCAAACCAAAATCCTTTTCTTTGGGTTATCTTTCTGTAATGAAAATCTCTATTATGATATTTTTTTCAATGTTCCATAAATATAATTTCATTCTTATTAACTTTTCTTTTTAGTGATATACATGTTTCAAATGTTATTTTATGAAAAATCTATTGATTTTTAAAATGATATATTCTTTACAAATCACATCTTGACTCCTTTCGAGATGTTTATTCTTCAATCATGATTGGTGATTCTTATACCAAATGTGTTTTTACTTTTTATTTTTGGTAAAACTATTTTTCCCCATGAATCAGAATTTATGATGTCCTTATGAAACCCATTCCATTCTATTAATTAATTCATTACCATGACTATAATATGTTAGATGTCTAATGCATGGTTATGTAAATATTTTGACATGAATGGTTTGACCAATATTATATATACCTTCAACGTATTGGTTAATGTGATGTATCATAGGAGATGATGTGTATTATTCATAAAAATAATGATATATTTTATTATAATAATGACGTTATAATTATTAAAAATATGTTATGTATGAACATGATGCCAAATATGTTACCAATAATGCGTTGTATTTGACCACTAAGACATGATGCATTGTGTGCATTAAGAAATTGCATTCCATTTTCCATTTCTTCCTTCATGATTTTTAAGGTGATTATATTCTTAGGTTATTATTATTTTTATTATTCTCACTCATGTTACATTAATTTTTACCCTACTGATCATCTAATTAGGCTTCTTGTTCACCAATTTTCTTTGATGAATATACTTATGTGACAATGAGAACTGTAGAGAATGAATGATTGATATTGTTAAATGAAAATATTTTCAGTAAATGTTTATTTTTTATTTTGAAGATATTATGTATGGTAATAATTTACCAATGATACCATACCTTTTGATCAGAGATTGTAATGATTCTATATTTTATATCTCTAAAAAAATGTAACATAATTTTATGAAAAAATAGTGTTTCTATCTACTCGAATGAGAAATCCATTGTAAATTTTATCCATGTGTTTTTTCCTGATTTCATTCTATTAAATAAATTAATTTTTTTGGGATTCATTGAAATATTTATGTCACCAAGAATGAATTATATTGATAAATCATAAACATAATTCTATTAATGTTATGAAATATCATTCAGAAATACATAATAAAAATATTGTATATTTTGTATATAATTGATGTTGAGTTTTGAAAACAATTATATACTATAAAAAGGTGAATATGTATAAATACCCAAAAAATGTATGTGGTTTCCATCTAATATCTACATATATCGTCATACTTAATGTTAATCATAGTTTGGATTTCAATATCAACCATTATTCCTTTCAAATAGAATCATTATCTGATTTATATAGGGAAATAAAATACATTATTAGGATAATATGAAATTCTATGGGATGTAGAATAAAAATATTTTAACAGAGAACATTCAAAAAGACACCAACTAGAGATGAATCATTAACATGATATATGATTTTTATGCTATTAGGTGGATTCACTACTAACTCAACAGCTTAAATTATTGGGTAAGAATTAGTAATACCAATTAATTATCAAGATAAAATTTAATTCATATTGAAAATATCAAATAATATAATCCAATATATAAGAGTACATGATACCACCCCAATTTTATCATTCTACTATCATTCACTTATTAAAACCAAAATAGTTAACATGACAAGTGGGTATCATTAATCAATGAGATCAATAGTTAAACAGAATTAATATTTTTCAAAAATAGTTTCAACTTAATTTTAATATATAACACATTTCTCTTCAACTAGTTAATTTATGGTGAACATATATATTAATCCTTCTTGATGGTTCATAATTAGTTTTTAAAATTTTAAAAAATATCCCACATGAGTGTCAATCCATGTGTCTGGAGGTGAATATTTTCACACACCTTGTGATGATCGATTCCAAATAAATGCAACCTTTTTTGAATAGTTACCCATAGTTATAGTTGTTCTCGATCCATATAAACTTGTAGTATCTAGATAGATATTTAATTCCTCAAAAACCACTTTCTCAATAATTTTAAAAAAATTAATTGTTATTTTATTATAATTAAACTTATCATTACATTTATCAATTGGATTTTCCCCAATGTATCTCATATTTTTATTTCTAATGGTGAACAAAACCATGCTTTGATACAAACATTAAATACCTGAATCTATGGTAAATAAATATCACATCCTTTTTTATTAATATTTAATGAATATCATAAATACAATCACAAGGATCATAATGTATTAATTACTTCAGATAATAGGTAAAAATATCCATATTTAATGAATTAGCTAAATTACATTTGATTAACATATTCATCGTATTTATTCATAATAGTAATACACACCCTAAAACGATTATTTATATCATAGGTAAAATAGACATAAGAAAGAGTGTGATTTTAATATTATTAAGGGAAAACATGGGAGATATAATTCTTTAATAATAATGAATAATAACATGTGAATATGTTAATGATATCATGAATATTAAATAAAATTTTTATACCCAACCCAATATAGTTCATAAATATGAATATCTATACATATAATTTTCATTTCAAATGATATGATTTATAAGAATGTATAATCATCAGAATTCATGAATTAGCAGCTGATTTAAAAAAATCATGGAACTAAAATAGTTAAATTTACTATTTAGTTACTCATATTTAACTATAAATACCTTATTTTAGAGTTTTTAGGCCTCATCCCCTATTTCCCAAAGTGGATTAAGCCTATCTACATGTATGACATTATAGATCAAACATGTTGACATGTTTCCCATTATTATCTCATGAGATAGAAATTTTTATCCAAGGAATTGGAGATTGATATTGTTCCACCCCATCAGAAAATTTCTATCATACATATTTATCCCACAATATCATAAAACATTTATCATATTAACAAACTTAAAAAAGAAATGTAATTCATAAAAATTTAATAATATCAAAATCCATCGAAATGGAATGGATTTCCATACCATCACTTCATTTTATTCATTAAGTATTAAATTTAAAAAAAATAATGGTAATCTTGGGTCATATACCCTTTAAACGAAAAGAGTTATCTTAGATAAAAAAATATTTTGAATGATCAATTGGAACATTCCGTGAAGAAAACATCCATTCTTTCATGGAAATAAAATTTTAAAACTAATTTTTTTTAAAACATTTCAATAATACTTTTCAAAATAGTATTATTAAAACAAATAAGTGAATTTTAAATTATTTATCTGTCATGAAAGTTGATAATACATTTTATGTTGAAAACAACTATTTGATTGATATTTTTAGTAGAAAATCTAAAAGACATCATTCTGAATACTAAAATTAGATTTATTATAAAATATCTGGTAAAAATGAAAAAATGGGAAAATATGAAATTAAAAAATAATTGTATAATTTTAATAAAATTCATTAATTCATTTATAGAAAAACAGGGATGCGAATCAAAAAAAAATTTTCTATTGAAGAGTGAAATAACATTTTTTACATAAAACAATATTTTTGATAACCTGAGTGATTAAACAGAGAATAATGAAATAAAATAAATGTTTTCCTAATATTTGCATAGTGGGGTAACAATTAAATTTTTTTCTTGTAATAAATATCAAAATATATCATAATTTAAAACATAGGGATAATCAATCCTGACAAACAATATAATTCGAAAATAAAGTCAGTACCATTCTTCAATAATTATAATTGTAAGATAAAATATTGTATAACTTTATATACAATTAAAATATTTTAATTACTGATACAAAACTTCTAATTTGTAGTATGTTCACAACATAATAGAATTTTGTCATTAACATAACATATTTCCAATAAAATGAAATTTGAGACAAAAAAATACCATACATGAACTCCGAACATTCTTCGTACATGTTAGAACATCCTATATAATAAATATAATTTTATTATACTTATATCATATGAATATAATTATTTTTATCATACAACATATGATTTACTTATTACCTGTTATTTCTTTTCTATCTCCAAATCCAAAGTAAATTCATTTGGGGGGTATAAAATACATCATAGTTCATGTACGTTTAAGATACATATTCTTATTAATTTTATATTAATATATTTCCATGATATTGATAGATTTATCCTTGATATGAAGATCATAAATATTCAAATATATATATATTTTAACCCATAAATTATTGATGCTCAAAATGAACTAAACCGCTCATAGAGATAGTGGGTCATATGTGTTAAGGAACATTGTTTCCATTTTCTGAATAGATAAAAGGAAAAGAAGGTAAATAATAAATAAATGTTATAGAGTCATTAATATTTCATATATGTCACATATATTGATTAATGTTATCCTTATTACCGTCCAATATGTGTGTGAATGTAAAATGAATCACATCACTTCGTGAGGCTGTTGTCTATAGTAAATATTAAAGACTTTGTCATATTCATAAAGAATTGAATGTAAGAAATAATATGTTATATTATAATCACAAAGGTATAATTAATTAAATAATATTATATATATATATAATAAATCATTATAAATAGTTGTGAGAGTTTTGTTAGAAAACTAATTACATTAGTATGTGAGGAAATAGTTTTTGGTACACACGATTGATTGTTTCATTTCCCACCTAATGGATGTTGGGGGTAAATATATTTAATTACATTCACATAACACCATTTAAATAAATGGTATTTATTTATGTTATTAAATAATCATTTTTAATTATATATAATGGAGTTACTAGGATAAATATAATGAAAAAGCATTTATAAGGACTATATAACATCTTACAAGATCCACTTTGGGTTTATACAAAAATATTTCTTTGAAGGGTTTATTTATAAAAAAGGACACCATAATGGTTATATAGAAGTAAAGAATTTATATTTTTATTTAAAAGATGAACTAAAGGGATTTATATCTTTTTAGGTAATGCGATAGAGGTAGGTCTTTTATATGTATGAGAGTGTCCACACATGGAAGTTTATTATGAAAAAGGTGAATCCACATTTTAATCATTCAATAATGTTAAAAAATTATCATTATAGAACATATGATGTGATATGTTTGTAATATGGACCTAAAATGGTAGTTTGATAAGTTTATTGGCCATTTTACCCACTATGGTTTCAGTTTATCCCCTATAAATTCAATTTTACATTAATTAGAATAATTACTTTTTACCATTTTAACAATTTATTATAGTCCAAATTTATGTAGAAATTTCATATAATATTAATTATACTAAATTTATATATGGAATTCCATTTTCGTAATTAAATTCATATATTTGGATGAATTAAATATAATATTAACCCTATATATGAGGAGAAAATTGTTTTCTAAGTAGAATAACTAAAAAATTTAAAATATTTTTATTTTTGAATTAAACATTATATTTATTCCAATGAACTAAACTAGATTAAAAATTATAATTATACTAACACTTCATTTTAAAAATAAAAAAAATTAGTGGTTTTATGTTATTAAAAATAATATACATTTCTTAATAATAACAACTATTGTACACTATTTACAGAAACATTTATCAATTGAAATGACTAAAAAATGTTTATGTTTCCACTTATAAAGTTGAAATTTCCCAACCATGATCAATCGAATGATGCTCAACTAAGTGTAACCCACTATCCTCAGTAAAATGTCCTCATGTTGAAAAGGTTATTGACTAGATGTAAAGAACCAATATATGATTACATTATATATAAAATCCCAGAAATTAGAAAACGATATGTATTACCAGTATCGTAATAATAATTAAATAATAAAGATGGTGAGTATATTTTTAGAATAATAAATATGAATAATAACTGCTTCTAATCTATCAAAATAAACATAACCAACACTGTTAAATCCTATCTCTCCAATTTCGGTTTCCACAATCCAAATGTACATCCCCAAGATATACTAGTTCATTTGGAGAATATAAGTAGGTAGAACCATGTACATCACAACCCATTCCATGTAAAAATTACATTTGTGATTCCAATGACAAAGTAAAAATATCGAACTATTCAATAAAAAATTATACATTAATAAAATAGATTATCATGTAAAACATATATGTGGGAATACATTTATCAAGAAACCCACTCACCTAAAATGGTAATAAAACATGGACATTAGGGAATCCATATATGGTGAATATGTCCTAACTCGGACACCAAAGACACCCAAACACATAATTATTTTCCATCTATAGTAATATTTATCTTAATAAAAAAATATCTGGACCTCTATACTATTGCTCTAGTAGTATGTGAAACCATATTGTGAGTAAAAAACCATTACCTAAGATATATAATATTCCATAACTCAACAAAAACAAATTTTTTATGACTAAAATCCCTATAACTCAAGGAATGTGTTTTTAAAACAACATTAATCAGTTCACCCTCACCCATTGTTTTTATTTCAGACACTTTCTCACTCATGGTTAGTAAAGTAATGAAACCCTTAAATACCATCATACTCATGGAAGTGTCAGGTATAACATCCAAACTATAACCTAACCATGCATGGTGTGGTTCTACATCCCATATTTACCACTACATTTTCATTCATTCTATTTTCCCACATATCATCTTGAAAACTACCTTTTCACATTGATTGAGGTCCCACAACTCATCTCAACAACTAGTTAAATTCTTATGGAGAGAACACAAATATCATTATAGACACCACCCTATAAAACATGGTTCGGTATAATATTTTATCCATCATACTTTATCCATCTCTCAGGATGAGGTGATGACCATTAGCAACAATACATTACACAAAAGTTTCGGAGTGAAAATAATAATGTAGCATAAAAAATGAACATGATTCCCACAACATATCACAAGTAAAATAGTACCCCAATAGAAATCCCTTGAATTTTCCGTTTCGTGTCTCTCTTGGATTGTCACATAAACATTTTTCATTAACCTAACACTTCGTTATATTTTAACATTCATTATCCATTCCCAAATACAACCACACCAAGCAACCCTTACATTTATTGAGAAAAAAGAACTCACTCTAGGAATATCTACCAAATAGAATAGTCCATCCCCAATTAATGGGAATTGGAATAGATTCATCAATCTAAATCAAGTAATCAGATATCAATCTTCTAGTGATTCAATACAATAATATATACCTACATTGTTACATTGATAATAAAATATTAACATTATTTGACCATCTAATTTTCCTACATACGCAATAATCCAAAGAACATCATCTAAATTCAAAAAAAGGTATGTTATTCCTACAAACTCTTTTATTGACATGAAATAATTTTATAATACCCAGAAATAATAATTAAATATAGTATTTAAATATACCAAACTTCGAGATATGATAGAATATCCTCATGATGTCTATTGGTCAAAACAAATCCCAAATGATTACTTTCATTCCATTTTATATAAAACAAAACAAAACCTTTTTTAAATAAAATGTTATAATGATTCATCCAACACTATAATTTTATATACTATACTTTTAGATAAAATACGTGTCGAACGATTATTCTTAAATTATCACATTTGTTTTTAAATATGATCACAAACCAATTAAATGAAATCATTTCACATACAATTTCCTAATAATGTATTCCATCATAAATACATTTTCTAAAAACAATTTCTAATACACCATTATAAAAAGTAACACGTTATTTTATTTAAAAGAAAAACTCTATAAACTAAACAAACAATAAATAGTGACACTGGAACACATCTATCTAAGTGGTGATGAAATATCATTTTAGTAAGATTTTTGATCCCTCTTGACAATTATCAAATAATGTAAAATATCAATGCATTCTATTATTATAAAACATTATGATCCATTTTTTATGTTTATTACAAATATTCATGGGGTTATCTAAAATTTCTCATATATTGACACAAATGATCCACATGAAAATGTGTCACCTTGTTTATTTTTATTCAATTAATGAATAGTATATGTTAATCCTTCTACCAGGGGTGATTCCTATATATCACCTCTCTGACTATGTGATAATATTATATATCAAAATTTATATTAAATAATTATAAAAAAAATTCAAAATATATACGTAAATGGAAATAATAAAATAATAAAATATTCTCCATGCATCTTAATGGAAACAAATACCTATAACTATATGTGATATTTTCTTATACAAGTAATTATATCCATTATGAAATTGTTTTAAAAAGTAAATTATTCTTTCCCCCCATTTTATTTTTACCATGATAGAAAAAAAATTAAATTTTTTGACATAGAATTTATTCCTCAGTAATGTAGTAAATATTCGCACAGATGCTCTTACCAAATCAACTTTTCAGATATGAACTTCTAGTAGATATATGAATAGTAGATCTTATTCAATTGGATTATAGTCTTGTAGAACTTCTCTCAAGAGATATACATATAGTAGATCTAATCCCTATCCATGAATGGGTTATCACACTATTGTATTCAATAATAAAAATAAATCCTTATTATTTTTTAGTCGATATTTCCAACACATGCAAGGAAAATTCTATTTTTAGGGTTGGTATGTATATATTTTTTAACTATGGTAATATATATATATATATTTTAACCCCATGATTAATCATTACCCACTAATTAATTACTTCCAAACCATTGAATAAAAATAAAAGATGATATGGGCATAACATTATTTTGTCCCCATTGAATAAAATTGAGACAAAATCCCTTACCTTATATGTCATTTTGTTTGATAGTTATTAAAATGTATGTATAGTAGTTTTAAACATGTTTTTTATGGGTAATAGAACAATTATAATATTTATTATGTTATATATGATCATTCTATACATTATTATTAATATTTCATTTAGAATCCTTAATTATTTTCATTGTTTCGGGTGTTATTTACCTTGTTTTTCATTTTGTTTTGACTTGTTATTTTTTATTCCACATAATTATTGCAATAATTTATTATATATAGAATTTAAAATAGATTTTTAATATCATATATATTTTTTATATAGGTATGTACTTTAATCTATAATAATTTAAGCTATGAAATGAAATACACCATTCATGGAGATGGTAGGTTGTACATATGCATGAACTCTTTTTACATTTTATTGTCATTATGAAAGAAAGAAATGTAAATAATAAATATATATTTCCAATAAAGTATATTTATAATGGAATATATATATATATATCATATTTTAATTAAAATAGTAATTAATATATTCTATTTAAATAATCAATGAATCTCATCACTTTGTGAGGCAGTATCCTTCTATAAATATGAATGATGTTATTTGATTCCCAAATAAATGTAAATCACGAAGACATGTTTTATATATAAAAAAATAATATAGATAAAATAAGAATCATATATATTATATATTAACTATAAGTCCATTATTATTTAATATTATGGAATGTGTTAAATAAAAATCTAATGATATCGGTTCCTGAGGTGTTAGTATTCTGTAAAAAACCGATGATTTCATAACACATTTGATATATGTTTGTGAACTTTAGGTTATTACCTTAACATGAAAAAAAATTATTTTAGATATAGTACAGTTATTATAAAACAATTTTATAATAAGAATAATATTAGGTTGAGAATGAAATAGAATAAAAACCATTATAGAAAAACATCGTCACTTTTTTAGGTACACTCATTAGGTTCTCAAAAAACCATTAAAATATTTATTTATTTAAAAAAACATTGATTATATGATAAGGCTTTTTTATTTCTTTAATTTTTGTGGATGTGGAATTGGAGAATTAATGTGGATCTAATCTGTGACGAATAGAAGATAGGGGTGTCCTTTTAAACATGTGGGAGAGGACACACATGGTATTTTTGAAATGTATTAAGCGATACAATATTTCTATAACTTAATATAGTAGAAATAATATAAATATATCAATAATGTAAAGTATATGGTAAAACTATTTCCATATAACTGGTGTTAGATATGTTTTTAGGTCATTTTGGCCATTATATTTTGTGTTTAGTCCCCTGGTAAACTCATTTTTCTAAACAATATAAATATTTTTTCTTTTTTTCACTAATAAAATTGATAAAAAAATATTATTCCATAAAGAAATTTTAAAAAAACGAGATTAAGAATAAAGAATTTATTTTTAACAATTAGATTATTTGAAATTTCTAGTGTTAATTTTGAACTAATAATGCAAAGTGGACCAGAAATTGATTTTTAAATTTAAAAGGATGAAAATATTACAACATGATTACATATAAATCTCAATATAAACTATTAAAAAATTTAATTTTATTAATATATGTATCATAGAACTATATAAACTCTAAAATAAGTTAAAAATATAATTTATCAATAAAACTTATTTAGACAAAATATTATTTTTCAATTGAAATTTAGTATTTTTTCACCAATAAAAAAAATAAATCTTATAAATAAAGTATATAAAATTTTCCCTAATAGGAATTTTATTTTATGAATGCAAAAAACATTTTTTAGAAAATGAAATATATATAATTGTAAAAATAATGTTTGAAAAAATCTCTTCAAGTAAAAGTCATCCAAAATTCCTTTAAAAATACAATTTTTCTATATAAAATTGAAATTCGTCATTTCTTATTCATATTAAATATATTGGAGTATTGTTAAAAATAATTATTGAATATATTATACTAAAATTTCATAAATATCATCTAGTAATATCAATGAATTTAAATTATTATGATAAAATTTATTTTCAGAATAAATTTTTTTTATAAAAACATTCAATTTTCTAATACTTGTAATTTATATTCATTTCCAATTAACATGTATCAAATTATTTAAATCAAATATTTAAATATTTTTTTAAATCATATTCATAACCACCAATTAAATTTCTGAGGGAAACATTCATTTTTATAATAATGATAATAGAATTTGGTAAAACTCAATCTTGTGTATTACCAAATCCATAAAAAACACCTATGTATGTCATAAATAATCGTAAATTAATGGATATTTGTTGATACATACAACTCAGTGCCTCATTTAATGAAATATATACTCAATTATATGGGAAATAATCATTATTTGAGATATTGAAGTAATTTAAAATTAAATATATTATAATGAATGGAGGTGTTATACTGACTAAAAATCATCTTGATTCTTATCAAAAATGCTATCAAGTAATATAATATACATTTATAATTTTGTAGTCTGAAATTACCCCAAGATTATATAAATTTATTCCTCATAATTTAACCCTTATGTTGATAATTTATTGGTTTGAAATTAGATAATAACAATTTTTAAAACCCCACAGCCTAAAAGGGTTTATAAAAAATATTCTTAATAATAGAGAATGGAAAGTATAAAGGTCACATTGAATATTATTTAAATAGGTTTCTAAATGGTGGAACATTAATGGATAGGGAATATATCGATTTGGGGAAAATGGCAAATATTTATATGGAGTGATTTATTTAATTGATTAGAATAAAGTGAATGATTAAATAAATGTTATTAGAATCAAATCCATAAATCATTGATTAATTAATGGGTCATTGGATTAATCAGAAATGAATGTAGTTGGATAATATTCTTATTTATGTCCATTTTACTAATTTTTGGGATTTAATTTACTATCTATGAATATAAGGAAATATACTTACCTAATATGTTATTATTAGACAAGTAAACTTTTAATTATTAGTTTTTATTCAATCACATACTCAAAGAAATTAATATAGTAAAAAGATTTTATTTATTCCTGAATCAATGAAAACACTTTGAAACTTTCATAATATCGCTAATAGATAAAAAATTGAATCCAAATATCTCTTACTATTTTATGAAAATTATATTTTTAGAATTATTTATACTAAAATAATCACTAATCCTCAAAATTAGCAATAATGGACCATCATAAATATTTATTAGTAAAATTTCATAATTAATAATAATGAAAATCTACATCAAGTAGTATAGTGGAAGTCAAGGTATACTTATCACCCTTCGGTGATGGGTTCAAGTTGCATCATCTTAATGAACTTGGGGTTTGTAACCAGTCATACATGTTTTAATTTTAATAGAACTATATTAATATAATTCTATTAAATTTTGCAATAAAATATTATTGACATCCTTGAAATAATTTTAATTATTACATAATAATTTCCCTTTAGATTTGAATAACATTCATTTTTTCAATGTATATTAATCTTAATAGTTTATTATTAATGTGTCAATATTAATAATATAAACAATAACAATTGTCAGTTGAATTGGAATTATGTCTATAAAATTTAATGGGATTATTACTAAAATACATTTTCCACTAAAATATATATTTTTCGATTCTTATTACCTAAATGTCATTAGTAAAAATCCATATAATACATTATTTTTGAATCTAAACACTTCACCCATTTTGTTTAAATTTATTTCCTTCATTATTATATCATTTAACCCAGTTTATTCATTTTAATTATCTATTAAAATACATAATAATTCATTGAAAATGAAAATTTGAATTAATTTATGAATATCCCTTGGGTGTGTCAAGCCAGGTGTGCTGTAAGGCCTATTTCCTTGTACCATTTTATACTCAATTCAATCCACCCCCTCTTAGTTTAGTGTTATTAAACATATATATATATATATGTTCTAGAAACTCTTTCATGTTTAATATCGAGATAAGGATTTATTTATAGAGAGACCCACATAATTGCAATCATACCAAAACATTATGATTTTATTTTATACATTTCCTCACATTCTAGGTAAGAGTTTTATTTTCAGAAATCAAGTTTCCATGGTTCCAACTAAACATAATTTGACACCAACTATAGTGACATGGAAGTAGTATGTCCATATGGTTTTTATTATATAATTAAAATAAAATTATATACCAATAAAGAAATCATGATGCAATGATTAGTGTTGTTGGTTGGAAAATAAAATCCTTTCATAATTATTGCAATACATTTGAATATAAAAATTAAAAAAATAATTTCTTAAGAAATTAAAATCTTTATTAAATGTATATTATATATGTATATTAGTCATTTTAAAATTCATGAAACCTAGGGGAATGGAACCATGATATGGGTGAGTTGAAGTGCGTATTATGGGTTATATATAGTGAAATCAATAATGAATCAATGTGAATAATAAATACGGAAAGGAAAATAATTGGACACACAAGCCAGGAAATTAATAAACTAAGGAGGATGTGGATATATAATACATCATGTTTAATTAAAAACTTACATACCATTTAATAAATAAACTAATAAGAAGTGTGTAAATAATATGGGAAGATAAATAACTTATCATACATTCTATGTAATCAATTAATCAATAAATAAGGGTGTAAATAATATTGAATGGTAAATACCTGAAAACCCGTGTTATTTAAATAGCATGAATACCATCATAAGATAAAGTTCAATCAATTTTTCATGGTAACAATTTTAAATCACATGTCATATTATCATTAAAATATAATGAAATGAATCAATATATTTTAAATTGAAAACATTTTTGGGATAATAATAAATAGATCTGACTAAATGAAATATTTTATTATTGGATTCCATTTTTCCTAGGTTTATAGAACCATTTCTATTAAGATTTATTACAAAATGGTTTAGCTTTCTCGAGTAAAGGACATTCACAAATAAGAATACAAAATTCTTTGTTATATTCTCAAATTTTTTGTTCCCAAGTAATTTCATCTCATCATCTTATAAATTCATTGAGGGACTTGTATCAAATGGTCCACAACACATGTTGTACCAGTCAAAAGCAGTCATCATATTTTAAATAATTTATTTATTTCATAAATAATATCCCTTATCAAAATATATATGTATTGAGTAAAGGATAAATATTTAAAAATAACTCTCGAGCTAATAGAATAACATTAAAAGAGAACACTGTATGTATTAATGATATATGGTTTAGAAAATAATTATATCAATGATATATAATATATATTTTTCGGTTAAATTAAATGTAACATCCTAGGTAAATAAAGAACCTGAAATTTTCATATCTACTAATATTTTTTGGATTAAATATTAATTTTACTTAAAAAGGTAGGCTATGTTTGATGGCGTACCTGATACACAACGATATGTTTCATTGAAATCTTATGTAGAACACTAATAATATAATGTTATTGTTTTAAATGGTAGTTAATGCATAGCCATAGTATTGGAATAAATGGATATAACTAACTAAAATACAATTATATATCTTTGTTAAATGTTTTTACATTTATCCAATAATATTTTGTTGCTTATAATGTGAATGAATAGAATATTAAGCACAAATAATCTAATATTCTTTAAAAGGCCGATTTATTGCCTTTTAAAAGAGAACCATATTTAAATCTAGTTATGGTGACTTTTATGTGATCTATCTGAAAAAAATTAAATTCTTATTTAGAATCGGCATATCAATATTTTCTTTGGTTCAATTTTGGTATTTTTCTGATAATGTTTATTTTTTTATGAATAGTGGAAAATAATGTATTTTAATTCCAAAATGCCTTTTAATATAATTTATTTATATTGTAAGATTATCTTTTTAATTGGTTTTAAAGTATAATTAAATTAAATCATTATTATTTAATCCAATGTTGGTCATTTAAATTATGTTCACTTTGAAATTGGACATAAATAAGTGCCAATCTTTTGTTAGTTATTGTTTCTTAAAAACACGCTATTTGTATTGACAATGGGAAATAATTTTAAATTAATAAATGAAACTTCTATTTTTTTAATTTGGTAAAATATTCATCATTTTTGAATTCATAATATCAAATATAGATTAGGCTGAATTTTTCTTATGTTTCTGAAAAACATCAATTTTTGATGAATAGTGAAACCACTTAGTAGTAGTTCAAAAATAGAATTTTTCATTTAAATGAAATATTTCCGCTTCTATGAATTGAATTTTAAAATCTGATATACATGGTTGTTATTATTTAGTAAAATTTTGTTGAATAAGATGAAAATAATTTTTAGTGAACAACATCTTTTGACTTTTATTTACCGCGGTTAAAGGTAAATAGGGTAATTCGGTGTAAAAATAATATCATAATAATACAAATTTACTTAACACATATCCTAACCTTATTGGATGTGTAATGGCAGACCATGGGATTTATTGGGTCGATTTTGGGACCCCATGGAGCCACTTATAAATGATAATGACACTTTATTTTAATTAACTTAAAATAAAGGAAAAAAATGACATAAACAAATATCTTTTAGTAAATCAATTTTTTACATGGTATTATATAATTAATAATTTAGTCTATAAATATTAATTGGAAATATAAAAATAAATAACATATCATGATATTATTATTATAATTTTTATGTATCATATAAATTAAATTATATATGAGAGAATAATGATGCAGTATTTACCTCATTAATAAATGATTTAAATAAATAAGATTATAAATATTAAAATAATATCCAAAACCTATACAATTCATATTGGATGATTTTATTTTGACCATGATTTATTGTATCTTTGACATTAATGATTTTTTTTATAACCAATTCTCCACCCCTCTCAAGCATTTTTTCTCATCCAACCTCTACCCAATTAATCTCCCTATGTCTTTATCCTATTCTTAGAAGCCTTACCTTAGGTATAAGGCGCTTTAAGAAGTTATCTTGGTTCAAATCAAAGGAAGTTACCCAAATTAAAGGAAACAGATTCTCTTAAATTCTTTTGATGAATTTTGATTGATTTTACATATCTATCCCCATCAACTCTTTTTATTCCATTATGTTATAACTACAACATAATCCTCAATATAATAGTATATTTTTATGAGAATTATTTGAACTAAACTTACACACACCACCATCTGATGGATGAATAACATAATGTTTCTGTGGATGGAAAACTAACGCCTCACGAAACGATGATTGTTCGATTATCTCCTACCGCCTATCATGGTGGCCATTAAGATGGAACTGAATTAATCTATGATATATATTATGTTTATGTTTTATTTATGCTTTGGTATTTTTAATTTATATCATATGTTTATGGTTTCCAATATGGGTAAACATGATAATTTCATTTGAGGAAGTGCGGACTACCGTCTCCATGAATGGTGCATTGCATTTCTTATCTTCAAATGTTTTGTAATATTATAAATACATATATACACTGTATATATATGATATATATGATATCTACGTGATGAATATCATTCTGTAGATAATGGATGTTGACCACATGAATAATTTTAAATTATAAAAACTTTATTTTTGACTAAATTACCAAATATCGAAAGAACGACCATTATTAAAATAAATTATTACATAATGTTTATAACATGGTAATAATTGACATAAAAAGAATAATAAACTTGAAAAAGGTTATTAATCATGTATAAATTAACATTAGTTTATTCTTCAGGAGATTAATGATCGAACGGGTCAAGTCAGACAATGAGGTATGGGATTTCCTATCTCACTTTTAATTGCGTGAGGTTTCCATTGTTTTTCACAAAATCATGGCATGTGGTGTATTGTGTACTTATATTTGATATATTATAGCTTTATTCTATGTATATTCCTGGTATTATAGGATTCATTTGGTTTTTATTAACTTTTGGTCATACGAATCAATTGATTACAACATGGTAAAGGGTTTTAGCACACTTTTTATTCCCATGAGATTCATTCTATATTGGTCACTATTTCCTTTGTGTGGTGTAACTAATTCCCATTATTTAACTCATTTTGTAATATAATTTCAATTATGGGTATTTAAATCTTTATTTAATGATCATTAATTCATGTGGTGTATGTTTCAGAAGGTACGAAATTGGTAAGGGGACTTTTTAACACAATTTTATTTCCTTGGGTTAATCTTCTTATTCATAATTATGTCATGAAATGATTATGTATGGAATTAATATTTATTTATTTATGTTTTAATTTCAACTTCCCTTTGTCTAGAGAAACATTTTATACACATAATCACCCCATTGATAAATTCTCAGGTCATCGATATGAACTTGATTAGATTAATTTTATCTCAATTTCCATTTGTTGAGTAAACCAACCAATTCATTAGTTTTTCTTAAAAATAACACGTGTGAAGGTCCTCTGATTGATTTATAGTTAATATCCAATCATATTAAATGTATTTATATTTTTTAAACATTATTTTGTAATTTATTTATCATTATTCTAAGGATGCCATTTTATAAGATATGTCTTCTCAATTTACATTCAATTGAGAATTCATTATTTTTATGCACCAATTCACTCTTATATGGTTTATATATTGTCCTATGTCATATTATATCATGAATAACATTATTATCATGATATTATAATGTTATGATTATATTTTATTCCATAATTATTTTTATTTATGAATATCTCATTTGGATTAGAACTCCTTAAATAGAATATTGTTTTAAATACCTTTTCTTCTAAATATTTCTCATTAATGACCATGTTTTCAAAATAGGGTTTAAGGATTAATTTATATAGAGATTAATGTTTTAAAAAGATAATTCCTTTATAATATTCAAATTAGTATGTTACACTTAGCTTCATAAATATATTTTTAAATGGTTTTTGAAAATGGATTGATTATTTCAATATCTGGAAATTATTTCTTATGATTGCAAATGAAATGTTATTAGTGAAATGTTTATATTTGAAATTTTTTATTTTTAATGATAGTACATGGAAATTTGACGTGTGGTATGTTTATAAACCAAATGATGGGTGGTGCCATGATAAACCAGGATGGGTGGTTACGTTATAACCTCTAATGCATTGGGTATGGAAGTTAGCCGTATGGCTATTACATTTAGTGATATGTGTGGAAGTCGAACGTATGGTTATTCTATTTAAGTATGTTTATTTCCCAATTTAGCTTTATAGGATATGTGTTCTTTATATGTGTTTTATGGTAATAATTTTTTGACAAAATGGAATGTATTGATCTATTATTTAATAATGAGTATTTAATACTATGTAAAGGTGAAAAGTATTACTTATGATAAAGTATTTACGGTTTACATGTTGTTTTGAAAAAAATAACATTTTTCCTCTTTATGTATCCCTTACTGAGATTTTTAGGCTTATCCAAATTTTTTTAAATGTATTTCACAGGACATAAAGAGGAATAGGGTTATGGATGGGATCAAGGAAAATTCATTCTATCTAAAACATAGAACTATACCTATATAAATTTTATTCTAGAGTGTTTATTTTAGAAAAAATGGAAACTGAGTAGAAGTGTCTACCTTATAATTTTTGATATGTAATGTAACAGTAATGATTTAAGTCTCTAAAAATGAAAACCTGAATAGATCCTCAATGTGAATTATTAATTTAATTGAATATTTTTCAATGATTAAGGTCGGGTCCTTGTAGTTGGTATCAGAGGTTAGTTTAGATAACATTAGAGGTTAGGGTGTTATCTAAGTGTAATTGACATTACCATAATGGTTAACATATTAGAAGATGTCATAGTTATTTTGAATGAATTTAAGATTACATGAATAAGTGAATATTAAAATTTACCCTCATCATAAGATATTATATGATGATATACTCACACTGACCTTTTTAGATTTAGTAAATGGCTAGATCCTGCAGGCACCAATGTAACAGTGGATGTGAAAGAATCTGTGATGTTTTTTTCAACATGAAATTGAGTTAAATTGGAGCTGTAATGTATAATATTTTGGTTCTTCTCCACTAACTATCTACAGTCATGATTAACAACCTGAACCGTGGTGATTTTAATAAGACATCGTATATGCGAGAAACAAATCCCTACAGATGATCAGGTAATAATCATAAAGGTAAGTATATTCAAAAAACCATGTGTCAATGATGTGGAATAAAATGCCTATGAAAATTATTCAAAGGGATGGGAAGACACTATAGATATGGGAATTCAGGTCATAAAGCAATAACCTACAGCGGAAATAGGAAGCATCCAGTTTACTCTAGAAAAGGGAAATAAGTTCTTTCTGAGGGATCAATTGGATGTCTGAAATGTGGTGTGCATGGTCATTATACATATGGATTCCCTACAAAGTTGTTTCAAGAATGGGATCTCCTGAATCGTACAAATATATTTTTACCAATACCTAATTCCTTTCTAATTGAGGATGAAGAAACTGACAATGAATAATGAAAGGTATGGATTATTTATTAACATATGTTTTGACATTATTCAATATTAGGATATGATTCATGATTTTGATTATATGAAAGAAGAATTTTATAATAGGTTTGTAAAGAATTTTAAATGGATCATCATGAATGTTGAATGAGTAATAAGTCAATATATGAGAGATTCAAGAGTTATGGTAGATTTTAAGATGATGAAATATATAAAAGTATTCAGGCTCTTTTGATGATGGGATTATATTGTAACTCTATTTATAGTATGTGTAACCTTGAAGTTTGATATATGAAAATGTTATTCAGGGACTAATAATATTTTTTTTGATGATTAATGGTGGAATTTTATTTTGGTAGATTCTATGTTTTTATTATGGACATATGGTGATTTGGTTATTTTATGTACATGATTAACACATCATATAGAATACGTGATTTGGTTAATTACAATTCAGAATGAGACTTTATGAGTAGTAGATTTTTATTTGGAGATAGATGTTAAGATTTAATGTGGAAGACTATGTGACATAATCCTTCTGAGTTTTGGGTTACAATCTTAGATTGGGTTATATTGAATAATTTTAAGGACAGTGGTATATAAAATTGTATTTAACTTTGTGTGCTTTTTTTGAATTTTGGAGATTAATTGTAGTATTTTTATTTATAAATGTTTATCCTTTGGGGGATTATATGATCTTGTAATAACCATTTTTTGTGTTGGTTAATGTCTAATGAAATGGGAAATATATAGGTTTTTTTTGGATTATGTGATTCTCTAGACGTTGATTCTTCTTCTTTTTATGTGAAAGTCGTTTTGAATGCTCTTTGTTTGGAGAAAAGATTAGTTTTTTTTTTCAAAACTTATTAAAGGCCAAAACACTACTAGAAGGTAAGTATATTATCTTATGTTTTTATTATGTGTAGTAAATTAATTCCTCAAATTTTGAAATTGAACCTAAAACAAAAAAATGTTTTTAGTTTACATTTCCTACTAGGTAATCAAATACCGCTTAACACATCAAAAGTGTGTGATTTTCTTTTGGTTAAATTTCCCTTAATCATGATTTCTATCACTATCCATATAAACCTGATGGTTTAGTTTCTCTTCCATATCAATGTTTTCCTACATTGAATCCTAGTATATATTATCTATGGTAAACATTGTGTTTCTTTTTCTTTCTTTTAAAGTGATTGTTTTATTGACTCTTTTTCCAATGTGTGACTTTAAATGATGTTTCTGAGCCCTATTTTGAAAATTGTGGGGATGTAATTTCCAAAAGGGGGAAGTATTTAACATCCCATGTAAATAAGGAATAATACATTTTTATATTTACTATTATTTTTGGATTAAATATTAATTTTACTTTAAAGGGGATGCTATTACTAATGGAGTACATGATACGCAACAAGAGGTTTTTTTAAAATCATACGTTACAAACTGATAATATAATATTTTCAGTTTAAATGGTAGTTAACTCATAGACATTGTATTGTATGGAAAGGATAGAAACATCTAAAATATAAATATATATGTTTGTTAAATATTTTTATAATTATCAAATAAAAGTTAGTTGCTTAAAATGTGAATGAATTGAAATTTAATCACAAATAATATAATATTATTTAAAAGGTCAATTTACCACCTTTTAATGGAGAAACCGCATTAAATATATTCATTTTAACTTCTATATTATCTATATGAAAAATTAAAATACTTTTTTAGAATCAGGATATGAAAATTTACTTTGGGTAAATTTTTGGTATTTTTCTGATAACGATTATTTATTTATGAATAGTGGAAGATACTCTATTTTAATTCAAAACTACATTTTAATATAATTTATTTATATGGATAGATTATATATTTAATTGCTTTTAATGTGTAATTAAATTATATATCTACCATTTAATCAAATGTTGGTCATCAGATTAATTTTACTTTGAAATTGGACTTAAACTAGGTCAATATTTTGATAGTTATTGTTTCTTAAAAACACTATTTATTTTGAAAATGGAAATTAATTTTAAAATAAATATTAAAAACACTATTTTTTGAATTTGGTGAAATAGAAATCATTTTTTAATTCAGAATATAAAATATAGCATAGACTGATGTTTTGGTGCTTTTCTGAAAGACATCAATTTTTGGTGAATATTGAAACAACTTTGTAGTAGTTCAAATACTGGCTTTTTCAATTAAATGAAATTTTACATCTTATGTGAATTGACTTTTGAAAATAATACATACATGGTTGTTATTAGTATATAAAATTTTGTTCAATATGATGAAAATAAATTTTTATGAATAGTAACTTTTGACCTTTATTTGCCGCAGTTAAAGGTAGATAAGGAAATTTAAGGTAAAAATAATATCATAATAATACCAAATTACCTTAACACTTGTCCTAACCTTATTGGATGAGTAATTTCCCACCATGGGCATCCTTGAGTCGATTTTGGGACCCCATGGAGTCACTTATTAATGATAATGACACTTTATTTTAATTAACCTAAGTAAAGGCATAAATGACACAAACAAATATCTTTTAGTAAATCAATTTTTACATGGGGTTATATAAGTCATATTTTAGACTATAATTATTAATTGGAAAGGAAAAAATATTTAATACATCATGGTATTTTTCTTATAATTTTTAGTCATCAAATAAATTATATTATATAGGACACAATAATGATGTAGAATTTACCTCAATAATAAATGATTTAAATAAATAAGATTATAAATATTAAAATAATATCCAAAACATGTCCATTTATTATTGTACGATTTTATTTCGACCATGAGTAATATTATATTATAGTTTAATGATTTTTGGTCCTTTTGAAACCGAAGATAAACTTATAATTAAATAATTGTTTCAGACATTCCGAAAGAGCCCCTCCCCCCTTATAAAAGGATATCACTTCTAACCAATTCCAGACACCTCTCATGCCTTTTGGGTCATCAAAACTATGGCCAATTAATCTCCCTACATCCCTATAATCTTCCTAGAAGCCTCAAAATATGATGAAGGAACTTGAAGATGTTCATTTGGATCAAACCAAAGGATGTTATCCAAAATAAAGGAAACAGTTTCCCTTAAATTCTATTTTTTATATTTTTTTATTTTTACTTATCCAACCCACTAAACTATTTTTATTACATTATTTTATAAAAAACAAGATTCAAAGTATACTAGGATGTTTTTTTGAGAAGTATTAGAACTACACTTGCACACACCTCCATCTAATGGTTGGAGAACAAATGTTTTCTGTGGATGATAAACTAAAGCCTCGCAAAATAATGATTGCTCGATTATCTCATACCTCAAATCATGGTGGTCATTAAGATGGAAGTGAATTTTTATATTATATATCTTATGTT
This sequence comes from Viscum album, assembly GCA_963277665.1. Lineage (NCBI taxonomy): Eukaryota > Viridiplantae > Streptophyta > Magnoliopsida > Santalales > Viscaceae > Viscum > Viscum album. The sequence goes on along the minus strand of OY728119.1, from coordinate 800,921,735 downwards.
TATTTTTTCTATATTCTTCAGTATTTTTCATTTATAGCGTACCTTTATGGTATACATTATGGGTAAACGGGATAATTTCATTTGAGGAAGTGAGGACTACTGCCCCCTCAATGTGATATAACTCGTTCATGCCATACGTGGTACATATCAAGGATAGATTTAGTGATATTATATATATTATCTTATACTGGAATTATAATATACCTATGTATCATTATGTTTTAATTCCATTAAAATAAGAAATATAAATGAAAGTAGCGTTCATGCGTACGTACGACTTATAGTCTCCATGAATAGTGAACTTCATTTTATATCTCAAAATGTTATGAAAAACTATAAATACATATATATACTGGATATATAAGATATATATGATATCTACATCATGAATATAATTTTTAGATAATGTATGTTTGACCACATGATCAATTTGTAATTATAATAAGTTCATTTTTGACCCAAGTACCAAATATCGACTAAACGACCATTATTAAAATAAATGATTACACAATGTTTATAACATGGTAAAAAATTATATGAAAGAATAATAAACTTGTAAAGGGTTATTAATCAAGTATAAATTATGTTTATTTTATTATTCAGGACATTAAAGAATGATCAGGTCATGTCGGACAACGAGGTAAGGGGTTTCTTATCTCACTTTTAATTCCGTGAGATTTCCATTGTTTTTCACTTAATCATTGCATGAGGTGTATTGTGAACAAAAAATTGTTATATATTATCAAGATTCTCTTTATATTCCTGGTATTATGTGATTCATTTGGTGGTTATTAACTTGTTTTCCTACGACTCAATTGATTACAACGTGATAAAGGGTTTTGTCTCACGTTTTATTCCCGTGAGATTCATGCTATATTTGACACATTTTCTTTTGTGTGGTGTACATACTGCTTATGATTGACACTAGGTGTAATATAAATTCATTTATGTGTATTTACATCTTCATTTAATGATCCTTATTTCATGTGGTGTATGTTTTGTAAGTTACCAAATCAGTAAGGGAACGTTTTTACCCAATTTTCATTCCTTGGGTTAGTCTTATAATTCATAATTATGTCATGCTATGATTATGTGTGGAATAACTGTTTATTTATTTATTTTTTTATTTCCACTCCACATTTTGTGGATATAATTTTGATGCACATAATTACTCCATTTATAAATTCCGATGTGATCAATATGAACTTTAGACGAGTAATTTTAACTCAATATCCATTCATTGAGTAAAACATACATGTCATTTGTTTTTTCTTAAAGGGAACATGTGTAAATGTACTATGATTAATATACAATAAATATCCAAATAAATTTATTGTATTTATATTTTCCCATCATTATTATGTAATAGATTTATCTTTAATCTATGGACACTGTTTTTATATGGGATTTCATCTCAATTTACATTCAATAGAGACTTCATTATTGTAATGAACCAATTAAATTTTATATGGTGTATATACTGTCCTTTGTCATATTATATCATGAATCCCATTATTTTCATGATATTATAATTTTCTGATTAAATGTTATTCCTCAATTATTTTTATTCAAGAATTTATAATTTGGTTAAGAACTCCTTAACTAGAATATTGTTGTAAATATTTTTTCATCTAAATAGTTATCATTAATGACCATGTTATCAAAATGGGTTTTACGGATTTATTTATATGGAAATAAATGTTTTATAATGATAATTCCTTTAAAATCATCAAAATGGAATGGGACACATAGATTAAAAAATATCTATTTAATTGGTTTTTTAAAATGGATTGATTTTTTAAATATCTTGGAATTATTTCATATAATTGAAAAAGAAATGTTATTATTGAAATGATTATATTTGAAATATTTTATGTGTAATGATGGTACATGGACTTTTTATTGGTGGTTATGCGATAAAAAAAATGGTGGGTGGTGTTGTGATAAACTAGGACATGTGGTTACGTTATAACCTCCAATGCATTGGGTATGAAATCATTCATATGGCTATTCCATTTAGTGATATTGGTGGAAGTCGACTGTATGGTTATTCAATTTAAGTATGTTTATGTCCTAAGTTACCTTTATATGTTATGTGTTCTTTATATGGGTTTTACGATAATATTTTGGTTATAAAATGATAATTATTGACCTTTTATTCAACAAAGATAATTTAGTACTTCATGACGGTTAAAAGTTTTAATAATGATAAATTATTCATGGTTTACTTGTTTTTTTGAAAAAAAATAACAGTTTTCCTTCTTTGGGTATTCCTCACTGAACATTTTATGCTCAACCCATGTTTTGGAAATGTTTTTCACAGGATATAAAGTGGAATAGGGTCTAAGATGGGATCATGGAAAATTTATGATATATAAAATATGGAACTAGACAAGTATCATTTTCTTCAACATTTTTTATATTATGAAAAAATTGAAACTGAGTAGAAGTGTCTAATTTTGAAATTTTTTAGATGTAATGTAATTTTAATGACCTAACTCTCTAAAACTATAAACCTGAAAAGTTCCTCAATGTGAACAATTCATTTATTTTAAGATTATGCAATGTTTATGGCTGTGTCCTTATATTAAATGTCTAATGATCTTGTGAAATTGAACATTTAAATAAATTTTAATGAAAATAATGGATTATGGAAGTTAATATCCATAGATTACTTCACCAAAACGATAATAGACCAAGCAATGGATAAATAAGGATGAATAAGTGTTGTTTTTTTGATGAATTGTAAACTATATTTAAAAATATTTTGACGATAATATCCATTTTATTTTTTTAATTTTCATTGATAATCATTTTCATTGAAAATAACTTGTAAAAAAGACTTATTAAAAATATCTTCTTAATAAATAAAAAGGAAGCATCAATGAAACGATGTTCATGTTTGTTGTTAATTCTGTATAATCTTTAAATAATATTTCATTTTCATTGTAAAAATGATATAAATGTTTGTTGTCCACGAATGGAAAATAATTTTTCATTGAAATTTTTTTAAAATGGTAAATGTGTCAAACATTATTTAGTAAATCATATAGATAATGCAAACAAAATTCTAAATATTATTTACAAAACATGGTTTTTATATAAATCATATTTCTAACAAAATATAGAATTGAAGTCGAGTTTTAGAAAAACGTTTTTGAAAACTTTCTATGTACCCAAGAGTGTAAAAAATAAACCGTTAAATTTAATATGATCATGAATGACTAGTGGAGAATAAAATTAAAGGGTTCATTAAGGAATGAATAAATATATTCCAACAATTCAATTGTTGTATAAATAATCTTGATTAAAATGAAACTATGAAGTAAACACATACAAAGTAACTAAATTGATGTGTGGATTAACCACTAAATAAATTATGTTTTTCAATAATCAATAAATTTAATAAAAATATAAATAAAATATAGGATAATAGAAAATTAGTATACACATATCATCAGAATATTATTGACAACAATGAAATAATATAACCTAATGAAAAGGAATCATTTTATGAAATTTCACTACCACTTTGTGACATTAAAAAATCACATAAAATAAATGATTCAATTTTAAAAATAAAATACCATTAATAATGTAGTTTTAATTATGTTACATGTTAATGGGAAAGTGTAGACAACATATAGACGAAAGTATCTGAAAAACATTATAATGTTCTTAAATGAATGGAATTGAGATGAAATCCATTACCTTTTTCTTAATTTATTTAAACATTATATAACCTCATTTACTATTGTTTACAAAAATAACTTATACTATAACCATATTAATACATATTTTACCATATATTATATCTTTATAATTGATTATTACCTATTATTTATTAATCATTCATTATTTTCGTTGTTTCAGGTGTTAATTACATTGTATTTCAAGAAAGTTTTGAGTTATTGGTTTTCATTCCTCTTACTTTGATGATGTTTTAAAAATATAAATAATGTTAAAATTTATTTAAATTTCATATAAATTATGTATATATTTATTGAAATTAATTAACAAAATTAGTAAAATGAAATGAAATATAGCATTCATGGAGAATTAGGTCGTATGTATGCCTGAAAATTGTGTCGATTTTCTTATAGTATTTAATGAATGAAAATTAGATGATTTATACATGTATATACATTCATTAAAGTATAATTATTATGTCATATATATATAATAATATTATTAAAACCATATTTACCAAAATTAATATAATCCGTGAATGAATCACATATCATCATGAGGTTGTAGCCCGCCGAACATGATAGTGACAATATCATTTTCCAACTAAATAGAAAGCATTAAGGTATATGGTATATAATAATTAAATAAGAACAATAACATTATTAAAATTGTATATATTATATATAATATATAAATGTTTCATGATTCCCAACCATGAATGTTGGTAACGGGTAAAGGAATGACATTGGTTCAGGAGGCTGTTGTCTGTCATTCACCAGAATGATGCTTTCATAAAACATTTGATGGAATTGTGTGAATTTTTAACTAATAAACATAACATAAAATCATCTTAGTCTATTGGTGAAACTTATTTTTTTATAGCCATGGAATAAAGGGAATTTAATGACATGTGTAAGGAAATAAAATAAAAACCCTTTTAGATGACAATTATCTCTTCATCGAGAATCCCCCTTAGGATTTCACTAATCCCATCAAAGGATTTATTTATACTTAAAATTATCCTTTTATGATTAAGTCATGGAATTTGGGAAAAGTGTTGGGTAAGAAATGGTAGAAACCATGTGGTTTGAAGGTGTGAAGTTGTGGGGAGAAAAATATTACTTTTATACATGGGGATATGACACACTTTGTATATAGAAATAGTATTGAGTGCTCCCACATTTTTTTCTTGTCAAGGGGATCCCATAATAAATAAATATCAAGAAAAAATGGATAATATCTAAATAAGGATATCTTATGTGTGTGAAACTTTTTTAAGTCATTTCTCCCTTCTGAATAATGATTATTCCCTTACAAAATTTATTAATCACCTAAAGGATATAATTAAGTTTAACTATTTTCCAAAATTATTTTGGCCAAAAATTATGTTTAAAATTTTATAAATTATAAATTATACTAATTCAAAATACGTGACTAATTTTTCAAATTTTTATAAAAATATATGGGTAATGTAAATTTAATATTAATCATGAAAACATGATAAGAATGTGGGTTTTATAAGTTAAAATGTTCAAACAATTAAAAAGATTATATATATATATATTCAACATAAAACTAAAAAGAGTGAAATAAATTGGATTGATAGTTCAATAATTTTACTATTGTGACATTAAAAGTAATTCATCATATAATTTAACATTATATAATATTTCAATGAAAAAACTGATTTCAATTATAATCTAATACATTTCACTATTTATCAAAACTTGAAACATTTCCAAAAAATACAAACAATTCACCCTAAAATAATTTTGATTTTAAAATTTCAAAATTGAATTTTATTTTGACAAGTATAATTTATATATGTGAAAACTACATTTAAATAAATTTAACAATTAAAATGTTAAAAACATGCCTTTTAAAAAACTAGTAATTTATTTATATAAAATGTTATTTTACCTTATGTTATTACTATTAAATATTTTGGATGTATTCCAAATTTTTCAAAAATATTATTTATATATTTCATTAATATCATCTAATAATATTTTTTTTATAATGATAAAATACGTTTTGAATACGAAAATAGTTTTTTTAAATCATTCCATCCGTATTAAATTTGATTCAATATTTATTTCTAATAAATTTGTGACCAAGGAATTCAAATATATATTTTATTTTGAGAGTTAATCCTATTCATAATATCCAATTTAATATGATGGATATAATTTTAATTTTTCATAATAAAAATTATAGTTTAATCCATCAATACTCGACCTTGAATGTAACACCTACTATCAAAAAAAGGTGTTGTCTCATGTAACAAAAGATAAAAATCGGGTTACATATAGACCATGAGAAGTTTTGTGTTACATGAATCAAAATCCAAACTCAATATTATGTGTAATATAGACTATTTAATATATTGAATTTATTTATAAATAAATATATTATAATTTTTGGGGTGTTATATTACATTCTAATATTGGGGTTTTTTTATCACTTATAATATCGAATAAAATGATATTTTAGAAAAAATTTGGTGTGTTTCATCCTGAAATAGAATTCACAATATCAATCATTACATAATTTTTTTCCACACTACAAACATTGGAAAATCGAATAGCATGACAACATATCAGATACAGGAATGTTGCTCCTCATCAACGGATTGTGCTATGGGCTCTTAATAAGGAATTAGATACCATTAAAAGTGAACGAGGTCCTTAAACATCATAATACCCTACCACACATTCAGGATACACTAATGATTGTATAAAACATCATAGTTATGATTCACCCTCATTGGCATTGAATAATTATTGAAACATTATAGTTGAAAATCATCATAGGAAACTTCCACCTCCACACACTCTAATAGACACATGATCGACCATTATCTTGCTACTACTCATATAATAGTGAAATAAAAATGACTTTCATTCAAATCATTAGATTTGACAAATTGAAATGATATATCATGATCATCCAGCCATCACCATATCTCATGATTAGAGGCACTCTGCTTACTCTTGGATACAACCAGATGTTAAAATCCACATAATGTCTTCCCAAAATGACCATACTCCTTGGGTGGGTCATCAGACCAGTGGTTGATTAGATAATCATGTCAATGCTCACCAGCATAAACTATTCATTCAAAACTAATAACATACTCACCTATAAAAAATCATCCAAATAAGAATGATGAATGTACCTCTATATGGTCTCTATACTAATAGAATAACCACTAAAATTTTTGAATTTTATAATATCGTGGACCTTTAGCAATTAATGGGGACCAAATACCCATTTCATACCAATTACATCAATTATACATCTTGAAAAATAATCATCTATTGTAGTTTCCCAATGAACACAAATAATAACTACAAATAGCTTACTATTAGCTTCTTCTTATCTCTAAAACAAATACATTGACACAACAAAAACCCTAATATACCAAACTAGGAACCCTCCTATATCCTACAGTGTTGATAAGAACTACTCGAGAGTCACAACTGCAATTTTCCCTAAGATGGTGAGTTTCAAGGGGGAATAATACCTACGAATTGGAGGCATTAATCAAACTAAAACCATGGATATTGTAACAAATGATGGATCAAAATACCAATAACAATTAAAATAGATTGAAAATAATGAAAATATTCATGAATAATGTCAAATAAAATTAATACCTATAGATATAATAATAAATACCAATAAAACAATTACCTATGAAACCCTATGATCTAAGACTCTATTGTACAGCTAGTTCCCAATACTCTACTTTGAAACATCTAATATATTTTATATATTATATTGTAAGGAAAATATTTATACTCAATAAAATCATATCCAATACCTATCATGAAATCATATAAAGGGTTTAACAAGGCATCTTTTAACAAACCAAATAACTATCAAGCACTTATTATATAAACTACTTCATACTCACACTAAGTATTAGTCAATATTTATCTCATTCATGTATATTGTTATTATATTGAAGAATATAATACGAATGTTTCCCATGATCACTTTTCAATATTTTTTTATTCATGCCCCCTTATCAAACATTCTCTACTAAAAAATCACCTTTTTTTCGATTCCTCAACACACGATATTTCATCCACCCATATTGTATCTTCTAAATTTTTGTATCTAGAGTATAAAGGAAATCATCTTCATTTCCTCCTAGTAAAAATAATGACCCCAACCATTTACGGTATTCTAATTAAATGTCTTACATAATCAATAGGGACTCATATATGAAATCATCTTTTTAATACCTCATAGTCCCAAATAATGATCTTTTTCCACAAATTATATTCTCCTTTGGTTTTTGAGATTATCATTTAGAAGTCATAACACCAATTATAGACATTATATTTATTTATCATAGATAATGTGTATGTATTATCGTATATACATTAAGCGATCAAAAATCCCACTATATGTTGAATGGGGAGAGTGGAAAAGAGAATAGTTGACTTTATTTTTCTTCCCAAAACTCTGTGATAATGTAGAAGACAAGGTAGCAAAATAATGTTTCTAAATTAATAATTTTATCCAACATGGGGGGTGTACAAAAAATGAAACATTGAAAATAAAATAAAATTTTTAGTCAAATATTTGTTAATACTATGATGTTAAAACGCATTTAACACCTCCCTATATAATAAAAATTATTTATCTATAAAAATATTGAGCTAATTTCAATTTTTAATATTACACCATAACCATCCCCACATCCCATGCAAACATAAAAAATGAACATGTATAAATTTCTCCACAAAGCCACCTCATTTACCTAATTTATTGATTCTCTATTATGAAAAAATTTATTTTTATTAAGAAATTCAATTTCATTTTTAATAAAAGAACACACAATATATCACCCAAATTAATCAATATCTTATCATCATTTAGTCATGGAATCCACATATCCTTTTTTAATGTGACTTATTCAATTTTGACTGACTCGATTTCAATTTCAGTACTACCAAAAACATTTGTAACATTCATAATCTACTATCTGATCACATGATATCCATTCAGTCAATCATTCATAATAATAAACTCATTCCTGTTTTCATATATAATAAAGGAATCAATATCCACTATAAAAAAATACACATTATCAACCATATTCCACTATGGAATAAAAAGAATATTTTCTATACACATTTCACAAACCATACAGACAAGCCCATAATAATCAGGTTATATATCCATGATGATAATTTTTATCACAACAAAGAATTATAATTTCATCATTAACTATAAAATTACCCAATATCCAATCATGATTTTGTATTATTTTAATTTTCTAGGAAACCTATGCAATATATTATTGATGTGGTGATAATTTTATGATATATAAATAAACAGCACATTAAATATGGTAATATGTGTACCCCACCCAAAATATCACTAATCATTTTTAATGGGGATCTTATGCATGGTGGGAGTACATCCCTATTCATTTTATTTTCTATTTATGGTGCATTATCAGTCATGAAATTTATATCTACGATCCAATCATGAAGAAAGAGATTAATATTTATTCTATATGGTAATCCCGACCAAGTTTAAAGAAGGATCCAACGATTATCTGTTACTTAGCAGAAATTCCGTGATTTTGGTTTGGAACAACATTGGAGTTCTCTTTGGTCTTCACCCATAGTGTATTGATTTTTCTGACTTCCTTTTGTTTTCATTAGTTGGTCACTAATAGAATGGATCAGATGGTAATGAACAAAATTTTAGTTGGAGGTACTGGATTTTGCGAAACACAATGAATAAATCTCATTTTGAAAGTAAACAGAGCTCGACCTTGGGAATCTTAGATCTATATAGGGATATTATATAGGAGATCAGATAATTGATGATGTAGTGGGAGAAAAAAACAGTATTTAATAGTGTCATCATTGTTATGTGATATATTCCATTATCCATAGGTCTAATCAATAAGTGTACATGGATAAGTTGTCATCTGCCAACCACGTGTCTCAAATTCATTGTTGATTGATATTATATTTTGGTCTCAATAGATTTCATGGGGTTGTTCATTCCCACATATTTCCATTATTTTGTCTTTTATTAGAATTCTTGTATATGTATATTTGATCACATTTGAACCCCACTCTTTATTGAATGCCCTTTATTTTATTCACACAATATTAATATAAATTTCATTGAGATTAAATCAACCATGATTTATAATTTCTTTCTCTGTGATTTTATTCAACATTTAGAAATCAATTATATACAATGGATTATATCCAAATAACCCATGTGTATGATGAAAAAAAATTCTATAATTAGAGAACAATTATATGTTATAATAGATTTTGATTGAGCCATTTTTATTATTATAAATATTCCACCATCAGCCTTTAATGAAAGTTCCCATACTCATGTGAATTGGAAATATATATTTTTTAATGAAAAAAAGATTCATTTGAAGGAATGTGATGATTCAAAATAAAATAAAGCATTATATACATTTGAAAACACAATTACTGTACCTTCAACCACATCATTAAGAACTTATACCTCAGGTATTGTGATAGCATAATATTTTCTTTGATCTCATTACGTTTTCTTAGGAATGATTCACTGACACATCAGATGTATTTTTTTTCATGTCCCATCTCTTTATAACAATAGAATTGAACATTGGAAACTTCTTTGATTCCCATTAAATCACAAGCATGGTTGTGTATTTTTGTACACTATTAATAAAATCCCCTCAATAATAGTCATGTTTCAAGATGTTTCATTCCACATTTATTATTGGATGGAATATTGAATATTTCCATCATTCTCTTTTCATTATTTATTTCTAGAGTGTACACAATCCCTATTATTCTCATTACCTCCATTAAATTCATAAGGATTGAATTGTTATTATTTTTCTTGTTATCACATGACACCATATATTTGTATGATGAGAATGTTTTAGAGACCAGTTCACTTAGGAGGATGGTCATTAACCATTCAATGAATCAATAAATAATTCTCCTTGGATAAAGTATTTAATCTATATAATTAATTTATGACTTCATAATGTTTTCTTCATAAATGGAAATGTTTGAATACATTTTTTGTAATATACATAGGAATTTCCTCTTTGTATCCACTCAATATTCGTACATGAATTATTTTTCACAGAAAATTTATTTTAAATCCGTAATTTACATATTTTCAATTGCTTCATCCTATTGGAGTTTTTATTTGATAACCACCATTGGTCTGCATCTTCTGATAGATAACAAACATCATTGATAACCTAATTATTTTTTTCTTCACAACGAGAGAAATATCTTCTATATGGAACTTATCCTCTACTCTACAAAAAATGGGATGGTAGTCCCACTAAATGATGGAGATTGTTGTATAATGAATCAGACAAACCTTGTTCAATTACATTATGGATTTGGATGACATATATATGTAATGTTATCGTGGATAACCTGATCCAGTTTTCCTAGTATTGTTATATGGTTCTCACCCCTTGTTTAAATCCCTTCTCCAACATCAACATCTTGTATATGAGGAAAACATATAAATATAATACAAGTATTGTTACTGTTTCCATTCCTTTTTCTTGGTTCGATTTTTAATAAAGGTAATGCACTAAATTTTGTTACGAATCATAATTCATAATGATCTAACTAGAAAAAAACATAAATTAAATATTTATGCATTGTTAATATCCTAATAAAAAACATGATTTCGTTGGGGACATGTTTACTTTTAAATACATTATAATGTATTATAATGAAAATTTAAATTATCTCAAATATGTTCGTTGATACTATAAAGAATGGTAACAGTAAGGCCCATTTTCAAGTATCAGGTTATATTGAGTGAGGCCTGATGAACCATGTGATACTTGTTACCCCTAGGTACATATATTTCAGAACCACATCCACTAGTAGTACATAGATAGATATTTATTTATAAGAAGACCAAAATAATGTATACATTAAAAAAAGTTATAAGATATTGTACTATATTTATCCCCAAAGTCTATAATTGTGTTATATTCTTGAATATATGTTTTCTAAATCTAGTTTCTTATATTTCAAGTTAAATTTCTATGATTCCAACTATAATGACCCTAACAGTAGTAGCTTAAATCCAGTGCGTTACATTAATACATTAGGACTAAGAGTTTGAAATCACATCCAAAAGGATAGAACAATTTATTATTATTAGAAAAATGGATACATGTATATGTTTTACAATACAAACTGAATAAAAAAACACTCTATTGAAAACACCAATAAACTTTTAGATTATCCCGGAAAATCATTCATAATATACATCTAATCATACTAGGGGAAAAAAATTTAATTTGTGAACTATGATTCATAGAATGGGTACGAAAAATATTACATGAAATCAAAAAAAACATAAAAAATAATACATGGTGAATAACAAAATACAAATTCCATTAAAATATAATTATGGAAAAAATATGGAAGGAATAAAAAGATTAAATAATGTTTTAAATAATCACATGAGAAACTAACATAACAATGGAGATTTTAGTAGTAGAATAATCACATGAAATATCAATTTTTTGTTTCATAATTAGTGAATTCATAATTCTAGACATCATTAACGTTCCTATATTCCATATTCCAAGACACCATACATACATATGTAAAAACCATGTTTTGTTTATCTCATGAGACATACAAATGCATCGATGGGATATCCCCCCCCCTCCAAACACTTACTAATCCCATTGAATTACTCATGTCTCGACCCGCCCTCGAGGTCTGTGCCGTGACTACCCCAAGCCCGCCTTCCATAGGCCAGGGGCTGGCGACTAGCACCAAGGCGTAAATCCCAGTAAAAAGGGAAGGCATTGCCTTTGAAAAGTAAACAAACACCACAGAGTAAACAAGCGGAAAGTAAAGTTCAACTCGAAAGGGAAAACAGCAACTGAAAAGTAAAAGCCGCTACACCGAGCTGTCTACTGGAAATCCCACCTGAAGGGTGGGTACAGATAGCTCCTCTGCTCCACGGGTCCCGCCGTCCGCTCCGTGCACGTCCCACCCAGTGGTCCACCTCCGGGTACCGTCCCGCTCTGTAGGCCTCAGCTAAGGTCAACGCTGTCCGTCGTCTGCAACCAACACAACGTTGTGCGGGAAAAGCCCGTGCAGGGGTGAGTATAAGCTACTCAGTAGGGACCCCGAGACCCCTAAAGGTCTCTCAAATCCACAAAGGATAAACCACGAAGAAAAGTACAATCACGAAGTAACAACTGACACTTCTTAGGTATATTCCCATACATATACCTAAGTCATCAATTCAAATATGCTCTAACCTCTGAGCCCAAGTACAACTCATTCGACACAGGAAAGTAAACGTATTCCACAGAGGAAAGAAAAACGTAATCCACACAGGATTGCACAACACAATCCACACAGGAAAGCAATAGGATTCAGCTCACACAGGTATATTTCTTAAAGGACGATAAAGATGATCACTGATCCATCTAAGTCGTCGGACCCACGAAGGATCGATAGGTAACTAACCCCCGCAATGACCCACACAGGATCGAGCCCACACAGGACCTGTAGGCGCTGGCTCACACAGAACCGCTGAGCGCAAGGACCCACACAGGATCGGGCCCACACAGGACCTGTAGCACTGATCCACGTAGGATCGCTGAGTTCTGTAGTCGTCGTCGTCGAATCCACACAGGATCTCTATACTGTCGTAATCGCAGTCACAGTAGCAGTAGTAGTCGTAGCAGTAGAACAGTCGCAGCCAGCACTAGGGTTCCCGCACATAGCAAGCTCGTTCGGAGGGTCCGCTCCACGAGCCGAGAGGCTGATACATCAACTGTCACGAAGACCAGAGTTGATGTATCCAAAAGTTCTGTATCGTCAACAGGAACTCAACGCAACAGACGGCGCGTCGATCGGACGCCCGGTCTGAGAGTTATTGGCATTTTCGTCTCCGGGGCCCGGTTGATTTTTAAGGCAAAACCAACCCGACCATACTCCACCTGCGTCCAAACCTCGGGAGGAGTATGCCAAAAGATCCGTCTCACTAAGAGGAACACAACGCGACTGACGGTGCGTCAATCGGACGTTCGTAGCTCAAGATATGAGCGTTTCCGCTCCGAAGGCCCGATTGGTTTCGTGAACGAACCAACCCGGCCGAACTCAAAGTAAACCGAAACCTTGAGTGCGATATTCGTCGTCCGGCGCGATGTTCGTCGTCCGGCACGGTGCGACGGCACCGTGCCCCTTTCGTCGTGCCTTGATTCCTTTCAACGCGGCGCGACGGCGTCGCGTTCTTGAAGATTCTACCTCGGTGTGGCGCGACGGCGCCGCGTAAAATAAAAGCACGATCATCCGCGTGGTGCGACGGCACCATGCCACTTGCTTCCACCCGCAAGAATAAACAAGAACGATGGAGGGGGGTTCGGTCGTGTTCGTGCGGTCTGGCCCCCCTCACGTTAAAATAATAACGCACCTTAAAATAAATCGAGCCACACGTTAGTCTTGCTAAAATCACGATCAAGAATAAAAAATAAGGAAACCAAAAAGAAATCGACAACCCCTACCTCGGGTATAAGGTTCGAAGATTGTGAACCTTCCGCGGAAGACGACGTCGCGGAGGTCGGGCGTCGCGGTAGCCATTCGTCAAATCCGATGACGAAGGGATGCGTTCGAAGAGACACGTCGTTGGCGAAACTTGTACGCCGACGAAGGTTGTCCGAGGAAGAAGTGGCGTCCCCTTTCGTTGACACGGTAAACGAAGAATGGAGGTGCGGCGTTCTTCGTCGGAGCTTGAACGTTCTTCGTCAAGATGCACGTTCTTCGAGTTCCTCGTCAGAGTTGAAGGAGAAGAAGGAAAAGCTCCCCACCTCTCAAGAAGACAAACAAATAACCCCAAAATAAAATAAGACAACATCTTATTTTATTATCACATAACACATTAGAATTTCAAAAGTTTGAAATTCAAAAGGTTTAACTCCCATAATTAATAGTAACTCAAGTCATTTAATTAGGGGTTAAGCAAGTTGAGAGAATTTGAAAGGATTAGGGGTTCGTGTGGGCCCCACCACACTTAATCCTCCCAAGGGAGGTTAAGTGGGTGTGGGTCCCACTTCCAACCTCCTTTGATAGGTTTTAACAAGTTATAATAAAATTGTTCTACACAATTTTATTTAACTCAAACTAAAAACCCCAATACTAACTTTCAACCCGCAACAAACGCAACTCCCGAAAAGGTCTCTTTAAGCGAATATCGGCGCTGCGAGTTCATCGGTGCCCTCGGATTTCAATTCCGAGCACCGGATCAAAAGTTACGAATTCCCGCTCGTTCGTTCACTGAACGTACCCGAGCCAAACTTCGGAAAATAATTCCGGGCACTCCGGGCCTCGGAATCAGGTGCCGTCTGAAACCGCGCTCTTGTAAAATTCTAAAGAAAATTAAGAAAAAAATTTCCCTTGATTTTTACGGGTCTTTACATTACTCCCACCTCAGGGATTTACGTCCCCGTAAAGATACATCAAAAACTAGGAAACAAATGAGGGTACTGAGCACGCATCTGAGCCTCCCGTTCCCATGTGCTCTCCTGGAGATTCCCGTGCTGCCATCTGATGCGCACAAGAGGAATCGATCGCCCATGCAGGACCCGCTCCTGTATATCCTCTATCTCCACCGAGACCTCCGTAAAAGTCGCCCCATCGTCAACGTCAAGCTCCCCATGGTCAATGATGTGCGTCGGGTCGTGCACGTATCTCCTCAGCTGAGATACGTGGAAGACGTCGTGCACCCGGTGCAACTGAGGTGGTAGAGCCAGGCGATAAGCCACCTCGCCAATCCTGCTGAGAATCTGGAAGGGTCCGATGAAGCGCAGAGATAACTTGTCGCCTCGGCCAAATCTCCGAATACCACGTCGAGGTGAGACTCGCAAGAAGACGTGGTCGCTATCCTCGAACTCCAGTGGCCTCCGCCTCCTGTCAGCATATGACTTATGCCGGCTCTGAGCTGTCCTCATCCGCTCCTGGATGACCTGGACCTTCTCTGTCGTGGCCTGGACCATCTCCGGTCCCACCAGTGCTGACTCCCCAGGGTCTGTCCAGCACAAAGGAGATCTACATGGTCGGCCGTACAACGCCTCGTACGGTGCCATCCCGATGGTGGAGTGGTAGCTGTTGTTGTACGCGAACTCCACCAAGGGTAGGTGGTCCTCCCTGTTGTGTCCTGGGCCCAGGATTGTTGGGCCCCCGCCAGGATTGTTGGCGCCTGTGCCCCGGTAACCAATCCCACATCGGTTGTGGAGGGAGATTGGTGGGTGCTTGAAATTCCCGTGCCTACCTTCCCCTCAGCAAACGCGTTTTAAAGCCGTGAGGCCTGGGATAGCAACTGGGCCAGAGCGGACAATATTGCTGGGCCGAGGGATCCGATCCATCAATTGGTATCAGAGGGTGGTTGGTCTCGGGACCGGTGTGGGCTTGGGGGGGGGGGATGTTGTGTCCTGGGCCCAGGATTGTTGGGCCCCCACCAGGATTGTTGGCGCATGTGCCCCGGTAACCAATCCCACATCGGTTGTGGAGGGAGATTGGTGGGTGCTTGAAATTCCCATGCCTAACTTCCCCTCAGCAAACACGTCTTAAAGCCGTGAGGCCTGGGATAGCAACTGGGCCAGAGCGGAAAATATTGCTGGGCCGAGGGATCCGATCCATCACTCCCAGCTACGACCAAAGTCGAGGACACAGGCACGGAGCATGTCCTCGAGTGTCTGAATGGTCCACTCCGTCTGACCATCCGTCTGAGGGTGAAAGGCTGTGCTAAGACGTATCTGCGTCCCGAACGCCTCCTGGAACCCCTTCCAAAGCCGGGAAGTAAAGAGGGCATCTCGATCGGATACGATAGATGATGGCACACCGTGGAGACGCACAATCTCCTGAACGTAGAGACGTCCCAAGCTCTCCACTGAGCCCTGCTCTCTGATGGGTAAGAAGTGTGCCGACTTGGTGAGTCGGTCAACAATCACCCAGATGGAGTCGTGACCTCTGGAAGTGCGTGGAAGTCCAGTCACGAAGTCCATAGATATGCCGTCCCACTTCCACTCCGGAACCTCCAAGGGCTGTACCAAGCCTGCTGGTACCTGATGCTCTGCCTTTACCTGCTGGCAGGTAAGGCATCGAGAAACGAACTCTGCTACAGCCTTCTTCATACCCGGCCACCAATTCTATCGTCTGAGGTCCTGGTACATCTTCGCCACTCCAGGATGTACCGCTAAAGGAGAAGTGTGAAACTCTCTCAGTACTTCCTCTCGCAATGCGACTGGTACCATGGTACGTCCTCTGAAAAGGATGTCGTGCTCTGCTCCAAAGGAGAAACCATCAGGTGCCTGTCCCGAGGATATCTGTGCACGCCGTGTCTCACAGTCAGCGTCCCCGCGCTGTGCCTCCCGGACTCGCTGCAGTAGTGGAGGAGTGACTGTGAGAGACTGAAGAAAGGCTTCTCCATCTCTATCCACGAAGGATATCTGCAAAGAGGCTAGCTGCTCCGTCACCTCCTCAAGTAGCTGAATGCCCGTCCTCCTTCTGAGGGCATCAGCTACTACGTTCCCCTTCCCAGGAGTATAGACTATGTCAAAGTCATAGTCCTGGAGGAACTCGAGCCATCGTCGCTGTCTCAGGTTCAGGTCCTTCTGCAAGAAGATATACCTGAGACTCTGATGATCGGAAAAGACTGTAAAGTGCTCGCCCATCAGATAGTGTCACCATGTCTTCAGAGCGAAGACCACTACTGCTAACTCCAGGTCATGGGTAGCGTAGTTCTGCTCATGCGGCCTCAACTGACGTGATCCATAGGCGATAACGGCCCGCTCCTGCATCAGAACACATCTGAGTCTGGTCCCTGATGCATCACAGTAGACTACGTACCCTACTCTCTCCTCAGGAAAACTCAAGATAGGTGCGCTAGTCAATCTCTGTCTCAGCTCCTGGAAGCTCTGCTGACATCTGTCTGACCACACGAAGGGTTTCCCCTTCTTCGTCAAAGTTGTGAGTGATGCTGCAACTCTAGAGAAGTCTGGCACAAATCTCCGATAGTATCCAGCTAGTCCCATGAAACTTCGAACCTCAGTCACGCTCCTGGATGGCTCCCATGCTAACACAGCCTCAATCTTCGCGGGATCCACTGCAACTCCCGCCTCAGAGATAACGTGTCCCAAAAAAGTGGACCTCACGTATCCAGAACTGGTACTTCGAGAGCTTACCATAAAGCTGGTGCTCTCGGAGTGTGTCAAGAACAACTCGCAAGTGATAGGCGTGCTCCTCCTCTGTCGTAGAGTAAATCAGAATGTCGTCGATGAAGACCACGACAAACCGATCGAGGTATGGCTGAAAGATCCTGTTCATGAGAGCCATGAACACTGCTGGAGCATTGGTTACACCGAAAGGCATAACCAAGAACTCATAGTGGCCATACCGACATCTGAAGGCTGTCTTCTGCACATCCTCGTCTCTGACTCTGAGCTGATGATAGCCTGACCTGAGGTCTATCTTCGAGAACCACCGTGCTCCCTTGAGCTGATCAAAGAGGTCATCAATCCTCGGTAGCGGATACTTGTTCCTCACTGTCACCTGGTTCAGGCGACGATAGTGAACACAAAGTCGCAATCTCTCGTCCGCCTTCTTGGCGAACAATATCGGGGAAGCCCAGGGTGAAACACTGGGTCGGATGAACCCCTTGCCCTGCAAGTCCTCCAACTGTACCCGTAGCTCCCGAAGCTCGGCGGGAGCCATCTGATATGCTGGAGTAGATATCGGGGCTGTCCCGGGGTACAAGTAAATATAAAAGTCTACCTCTCTGCGAGGAGGTAGCCCTGGGACGTCGTCGGGAAAAACGTCCGCAAACTGATCCACCACTGCAGGAAAACCAGGACTCCGCACGTCAACTGCTCCAAGGATGAGGCTAGCCAACTGATGAGTGATGGGCTGTCCTCTCCTCCGCGGAAGTCCATCCTGTGCTGCAAAGGCTCCCTTCTCGCCGGTGAAGGTGAACCTGCTCCCGTCGGTGCGTACACATCGCACCTTGAGCCTCAAACAGTCAATTTGTGCATGGACCGTAGATAGCCAATCCATGCCCAAGATGACGTCGTAAGGCCTCGACGCTGCTACAAGAAGATCCCAGCCGAAGCTCTCGCCTCCTAGAGTAAGCTCACACTGCCGGCACCAGTGCGTAATCATCGAGTCTGCTCCCGTAGGAGTCTCTAGCCGTAAGGATCGAGCCAACGGCTCTGTCGGAATCTCCGAGCTCCGAACAAGGGCAGCGGCTATGAAAGAATGACTCGCTCCTGTGTCTATAAGAACTGCAACAAGGGTGGAATAGACACAGATAGTACCTCGAATCATCTCGGGTGCGCCGTGGTCGTAGGCCTCTGCTGCTTGGAGCTGTGCCTGTCGTTGCCCGCCAGCTCCCTGTGGTCGGGGTGGACCTCCTGGTGGTGGTGGTGGTAGAGCCTCAAAGCGTCGGCCACCACCAGCTTCTCGTCCAGCTCCTCTGCCTCGTCCGCCTCCTCCCTGCGGACCGCCACGGTCGACCATCTGCCTCTGCCTCGGTGGTCCATCAACTGACTGCTGCTCCTCGGCACGGCGGGTCGGGCAGTCACGAGCCATGTGGCCCTGCCCGCCGCACGAGTAGCACTGTCTGCCTCTCAGAAGACTGGCCCCGCGCTGTGTGCCCCGCACTGCTGAGCCAGTGCCCTGAGATCATCTGCCCGAAGGTCTGGTCTATCTGGACCCCTGAGTCATCCGTCGACTACCTGCTGCAGATGACTCTGCCACGTGCCGCCCTGCGGTGGATCGCTGTGCTGGTGTAGACTCAGCAAGGAAGCTCTCGATCATAAGGGCCCGCTCCAGTACTCATGTCTGAGTCGGTATGCTGAGGGAGATCAGCGATGTCCTGATCTCGTGTCTCAAACCCTGCTCGAAGGTCCGGGCCCGGAAGAATGGGTCCCGTACCATGTCGGTTGAGTAGCGCGAGAGATCGGTAAATCTCGCCGAGTACTGAGCGACCGTCATGCTGCCCTGCCGCAGCTGTAGAAACTCCTGGATACGCACCGCACGAAGGGTGGCTGGGACGAACTCCGAGCGGAAGAGGCTCTCAAAGTCCGTCCAAAGTAGAGATGCCTCATCGTGCACCTGGAGCATCAAGCTCCACCATCGTCCTGCTGCTGCGTGTAGTAGGCTCGCAGCGAGGATCACCATGAGGTCTGCTGGTGTCCTCACTAGCCTAAACACTCGAACCACTGCCTCCAGCCAGTCCTCTGCTGCCTGGGGATCCGTCTCCCCGCGAAACCTGGGCGGTCGCTGGCGCTGAAACTCATGCAGTGCGCTGAGGCGACGTGCATCGTCAGCGGCTGCTGCTGGAAGCATCGGGGGATCGGCGGGTAAAGCTACCGCCGGTGCCACTACAGGAAAAGGGCCCTGCTCCGAGGCCTCGTCGCTCGGTGGGCTGTCGTCACGCTCGACTCTCGGAACCCTAGCTGGCTGCCGTCGTGGGGCCATCCTGAAAAGGAAACAGGTGCGCCACGGTTAGAACAGTATACCTGGTGAGCTGATATAAGTAATCACAAAGAAAACTTTGAAACACACACGCAATCAATGTTTTCGTGTATTAAGTCGGAAATCAGAAGTCAGGGTCCTGGTGTACGGATACGTCGGCCGCCGCACCAACACTGGACTCCCTGGACTGATATCCACACTCAATACGCTAAACATTATTGCTTCACATAGAAAAGATCAGAGTTCACGGTATAACCGAACTCCTCTGATACCAATTTGTCACAACCCGCCCTCGGGGTCCGTGCCGTGACTACCCCAAGCCCGCCTTCCATAGGCCAGGGGCTGGCGACTAGCACCAAGGTGTAAATCCCAGTAAAAAGGGAAGGCATTGCCTTTGAAAAGTAAACAAACACCACAGAGTAAACAAGCGGAAAGTAAAGTACAACTCGAAAGGGAAAACAGCAACTGAAAAGTAAAAGCCGCTACACCAAGCTGTCCACTGGAAATCCCACCTGAAGGGTGGGTACAGATAGCTCCTCTGCTCCACGGGTCCCGCCGTCCGCTCCGTGCACGTCCCGCCCAGTGGTCCACCTCCGGGTACCGTCCCGCTCTGTAGGCCTCAGCTAAGGTCAACGATGTCCGTCGTCTGCAACCAACACAACGTAGTGCGGGCAAAGCCCGTGCAGGGGTGAGTATAAGCTACTCAGTAGGGACCCCGAGACCCCTGAAGGTCTCTCAAATCCACAAAGGATAAACCACGAAGAAAAGTACAATCACGAAGTAACAACTGACACTGCTTAGGTATATGCCCATACATATACCTAAGTCATCAATTCAAATACGCTCTAACCTCCGAGCCCAAGTACAACTCAGTCCACACAGGAAAGTAAACGTATTCCACACAGGAAAGCAAAACGTAATCCACATAGGATTGCACAACACAATCCACACAGGAAAGCAATAGGATTCAGCTCACACAGGTATATTTCTTCAAGGACGATAAAGATGATCACTGATCCATCTAAGTCGTCGGACCCACGAAGGATCGATTGGTAACTAACCCCCGCAATGACCCACACAGGATCGGGCCCACACAGGACCTGTAGGCGCTGGCTCACACAGAACCGCTGAGCGCAAGGACCCACACAGGATCGGGCCCACACAGGACCTGTAGCACTGATCCACGTAGGATCGCTGAGTGCTGTAGTCGTCGTCGTTGAATCCACACAGGATCTCTGTACTGTCGTTGTCGCAGTCACAGTAGCAGTAGTAGTCGTAGCAGTAGAACAGTCGCAGCCAGCACTAGGGTTCCCGCACATAGAAAACTCGTTCGGAGGGTCCGCTCCACGTGCCGAGAGGCTGATACATCAACTGTCACGAAGATCAGAGTTGATGTATCCAAAAGTTCCGTATCGTCAACAGGAACTCAACGCAACAGACGGCGCGTCGATCAGACGCCCGGTCTGAGAGTTATTGGAATTTTCGTCTCCGGGGCCCGGTTGGTTTTTAAGGCAAAACCAACCCGACTATACTCCACCTGCGTCCAAACCTCGGGCGGAGTATGCCAAAAGATCCCTCTCACTAAGAGGAACACAACGCGACTGACGACGCGTCAATCGGACGTTCGTAGCTCAAGATATGAGCGTTTCCGCTCCGAAGGCCCGGTTGGTTTCGTGAACGAACCAACCCGGCCGAACTCAAAGTAAACCGAAACCTTGAGTGCGATATACCGAAACGACCGTCTCGATCCAAGGATCGTGTTGCCGCAGACGGTTCGTCGTTCGGAGGTCCGAGGCTCATGAAATGGCCCAAAAACCGATTCTGGTTCGCACGGGGGGGGGGGGGGGGGGGGGTCCGGGTCCGGGCCGACCCGGCCCGACCCCCCCCCCCCCCCCCCCCCCCCCGCCCCCTGGGGTGGCGCGGCGGCTTGTCGCCGCGAGGAGGCTGCGTACGGGGGAATTTAATTCCCCCGCTAACTGGATGGCGGCGCGGCCTTTGTGCCGCGCCATTTGCAAGAAAGCCCCCCCCCCCCGCACGTGGGGGCTGACTGGAATCAAAACCGGGGGCTGTTGCCCCCCTTTCATGGAACCGCCCCCCCCCCCCCCCTCTTAAAGAGGGGGGTTTTACACGCTGGCCGGGGGATTAATTCCCCCGGTTTAAATGCTTTCCGGCCGGCCAGGTGGCCGGCCGGTTTTCTCCAACGGGACCGGAAATTCCGGTCCCCCCTTCGGCTTCCGACGCCGGCGGCCCGGCCGCCGGTCTTCTCTTCCGCCGCGGCCCGGAACCGGCCGCGGTCTTCTCGTCCCACCGCGGCCCGGAACCGGCCGTGGTGTTCGTCGTCCGGCGCGGTGCGACGGCACCGTGCCCCTTTCGCCGTGCCTTGATTCCTTTCAACGCGGCGCGACGACGTCGCGTTCTTGAAGATTCTACCTCGGTGTGGCGCGACGGCGCCGCGTAAAATAAAAGCACGATCATCCGCGTGGTGCGACGGCACCACGCCACTTGCTTCCACCCGCAAGAATAAACAAGAACGATGGAGGGGGGTTCGGCCGTGTTCGTGCGGTCTGGCCCCCCTCACGTTAAAATAATAACGCAACTTAAAATAAATCCAGCCACACGTTAGTCATGCTCAAATCACGATCAAGAATAAAAAATAAGGAAACCAAAAAGAAATCGACAACCCCTACCTCGGGTATAAGGTTCGAAGATTGTGAACGTTCCGCGGAAGACGACGTCGCGGAGGTCGGGCGTCGCGGTAGCCGTTCGTCAAATCCGATGACGAAGGGATGAATTCGAAGAGACACGTCTTTGGCGAAACTTGTACGCCGACGAAGGTTGTCCGAGGAAGAAGTGGCGTCCCCTTTCATTGACACGGTAAACGAAGAATGGAGGTGCGGCGTTCTTCGTCGGAGCTTGAACGTTCTTCGTCAAGATGAACGTTCTTCGAGTTCCTCATCAGAGTTGAAGGAGAAGAAGGAAAAGCTCCCCACCTCTCAAGAAGACAAACAAATAACCCCAAAATAAAATAAGACAACATCTTATTTTATTATCACATAACACATTAGAATTTCAAAAGTTTGAAATTCAAAAGGTTTAACTCCCATAATTAAAAGTAACTCAAGTCATTTAATTAGGGGTTAAGCAAGTTGAGAGAATTTGAAAGGATTAGGGGTTCGTGTGGGCCCCACCACAGTTAATCCTCCCAAGGGAGGTTAAGTGGGTGTGGGTCCCACTTCCAACCTCCTTTGATAGGTTTTAACATGTTATAATAAAATTGTTCTACACAATTTTATTTAACTCAAACTAAAGACCACACAACTAACATTCAACCCGCAACAAACGCAACTCCCGAAAAGGTCTCTTTAAGCGAATATCGGCGCTGCGAGTTCATCGGTGCCCTCGGATTTCAATTCTGAGCACCGGATCAAAAGTTAGGAATTCCCGCTCGTTCGTTCACTGAACTTACCCGAGCCAAACTTCGGAAAATAATTCCGGGCACTCCGGGCCTCGGAATCAGGTGCCGTCTGAAACCGCGCTCTTGTAAAATTCTAAAGAAAATTAAGAAAAAAAATTCCCTTGAATTTTACGGGTCTTTACAACTCATATGATAGTGGTGATACATGATCAACATATACATTGAGATTTAAACTAGCATATAAAATTTTGACAAGATTCCTGAAATAATAAATATAATCATAACCCTTCCAGAATAATATGGGGAATGGTATCATATCAATACACTCCCTATAAAAATTAATCAAAATGGTTTTAATAAAATATGCAAGGTGGTAACAGAAGAGGTAAATTGAAAAAAAAAATAAGATTCAATATAGGGTGTTTAAATAGATGAAAATAATCTACTAAAATTGTTGAGGAATCCTTGAGTGAGATAATCTTTTTAACTTTGGAAATAAGAGTTATTTTTGATAAATTAATTTGTATTTTTCATAAAATAAGATTATAAAAATGTATATCCTAAAATAAAAAAATGAAGAATAATTAAATCATGTTATGTTCATAAATTATGTCAATCTAAATTGAAAAAATGTAAATAGATCTATTAAGAAGCATTATAAATCAGCCACCTCAATGCTGTTTAAGAGAGAATGTAAAAGAGACATTAATGTAGACAAAGGATAGATTATTTATATAAAAATAGAAAAAATATAAGATAGTTTTCTTTGATAAAATATGTGATTTTACGAAAATACTTTTATCTTGAAATAAAATATAGAGTGTACAATAAAATTGGTCAGAAATTTGGAAGTACCCTTTATCAGGCTTGCTTATTGGTAGGAATTGAAACATAAACCTTTTAAAACATTTCATTAACTATAAAATAAAGATAAAATGATTTAAATAAATGATTTTGTGACTTAAAAACAGATATGAGAATAATTATATAAAAATAAATATGAATTACATTGGGGTAAAATGAGAGAAAGTTTATCCTATAGGAAATTGGATGTTCAGAAAAAAACCCTACATTATGTCCGAATGTTTTCTACATTTTAACATAACATCTGGAATATTGAAATTTTATAAAAATAATTATTTATAAACCTCCACAACATGTATTTTACTATTTTAATTTTAATATGTTCAATAATAGAATTTTTGATGAGTTCAAAGATTTAATATCAATTTTCTAGAGTGTTCATTTCATTGGTTTTCATTATTGGTTCACATGTATATGAGTACGATAGATAGTGTAAAAGATGAATATATTTTTAGAACTGAAATTATATTTTATTAATGAGAAAAAATAATATATAATGGTCTTATATATCATTTTTCAGATATTGGGATTATTCATTAGATAATATCATAATGAAACCTATTTGTATAATTTTGGCATCTTTTCGATCATCCCGCATAGGTTTTTTTTCTGTATTATTATGTTGCACATATACTGGTTACAGAACATTAAATAAGTTTTGTTACATATTTGAAATACTTTTTTAATGGTAAATTTTTTTTGTGGTCTTCGATAATGGAGAAATTGAAAAATAAAAACTCATCGTATACAAAGGTGGTAAATAGTGGTAAATCAACATCTCACAAATGATGTTTTCTATTTTAGAATAAAAAAGTAAATATAAGAGTATTTATGGTTTAAATTTCATTAATAAAATAAATTTATAATATATAAAATACACTATAGTTGGAATTATTGTTTTTACAGAGGTTTTATGTAATTGATAAGAAAATAATATTAAATTAAATTAAAACAAATGAATGAAAAGGGATTTTACCTCATGAATTCCTCTTATTGTGAAACTCCAAATGGAACATTGATATAGTATATAGGTGATAATAGATGAAATAAAAGTAGGGTATTGGTCTAAGAGGGTGATTGGGAAGAAATATTAAAATTTTCAACTCTTTCTAATTATGAGGAGAATAGGATTTGAGGGATAGTTTTTATAGTGCACGAGTGGGGTGTTTTAGATTACATTATTAATTAGTTTATTAGTTGGGTCCAGAAAATAAATATTTTGAACTCTATCCAAAAATATACTAAAATAATGATGGAAATCTAGTAACTAGAGGCTTTCTTCCTCAATACATCATTTATTTATCAATTATTCATATCTAATAAAATTTCTTGAATTATTGTAATTTACTAGTCACCAAAAAATAAAATATTATATAAAAATTAGGGAAAATCAACCAAATGATTTTTTGATGTTTGAAATTAAATAATTAACTCGATTTTATGAATATAATATTCTTCATATGATATGTTTAACTTTTTAAATAAAATAATCATTTACTTGAAAAATAAATATTTTAATATTATAACAATTTTTTTGACTCATTTAAAAACTCATTACCATATCAAAAAATTATATTATAATTATAGATAATCCGAATATAATTCTATTAATATATTTTAGGAAACATATTTCCCATTAAATCATCATATAAATTATAATGATTTAAATAATCATTTATACTTCTCAAAAATATGGAAATATAATTTATTATATTTAAAATACTTATCTACTTATTACATGATATAAATATAAAATATTTTCATTAATAAGACAACTAAATTTTATTTATAATTTAATATGTGAAGTTAATACCCTATTTTTTATATTTTCCTTCCTGATTTCCACATTAATATTGAGATTATTATATTTAATAGTATATTATGTGTTTAGACTAATTGTTTCATGAATCATAAAAATTGAAGATATTAAATTTTAAAATAGTCATACAATAAAATATAGAGGTGTTATTGAATGGATAAATAATACTCATATTTTAAAATACATGAGATCATGTATCCTTAATGTACCTGTAATAGACCATATTCTTACTTTAATTATTAATACCCATCCCAAATACATGGTTAATAAAAAAATAAATAGGGGATCTCCAGTAATCATTATGTGGGCATTCAACGATTAATATTTGTTGATTTTATATAAATATGTAAAAACAAGGGAATCCGGGAAATATTATAACAACATGATTGATAACCATAAAACATAATAATGATTTATAGAACGTGGTTGGACAATATATTAAAACAAAAATGAAATTTTGTCAATATAAATTTCATAATGATCTAATATAAATAAAATAGTATTTATTATTCATCCATATGAAAATAATTCTTTATTATTAGAAATAGCTCATGGAAATGTATATGGGTTTCATGAAAATTAAACAATTGAAATAATTTAATTTTCTTAATGATGCCATTGAAATAAATATCTGACTCATAAAACACCATAATGAAAATCATTTGTAACACCCCGACCCTAGTTACCCGTAGTTAGTGCATTATTACATAACATTGGAATGCTCACAATGGATCATGTCTGGAAAAACAGATCAGTTTAGTAGCCTCGGAAGTACTAGATACTAACATATGTTTTACATTACATCATGAGATGAAAACAACAAAAACAAGTTTTCCCCTTTGAAAAAACATATATCTTTTATCCTATACCTGCAGGTCAATCATAAAATACTTCTTCACATCATAGGAAAAATAAAACATAGAAAGGGGTGATCTCAGATAATCATTATGGATAAAAAAATCATGGAAACATTAATAAATAAGCATACACATTTAAGGTAATGTGTAAGATTAAAACATTAGCCTTCTAAACATAAACATCAGAATAATATGGAAATTATAAATCAAATAATTACATTAACATAGTCAAATGGATATTCTACTAGTCGAATACTCACATGAAATATAAGTAGCCAATTTTATTATGATGGAACACATAGTTCCAGATTTCATAACCTCATAGTAAGGCCTCATTCCTAGCCTACAAAAAAGATTATTTCATGTCCTTGTTACATGGAACTAGTTTGTCTCGTGATACTTACTGATGCATCAAGAAGCTAAAGTGGGGTCCATCCATCACATATTATGTCCAATGCATTCCTCATTTGAAAACGTTTAAATATAACATAAACATTCGTATTAAAATTAGCATACGAAGTGTCATTAAATTATCCACAAACCATGGATGGTATAAAAATAATACATCCCCATTCAAACATATCACAGAACCATCAATACAATATAGAATATTGGTATCATAATATGTCAAATCAATCAAGTTTAAAATCCATCAAAGGATGTTGCCCTAGTTAAAATGAAAACTATTTGAAAGAAATACCTCATTCAGTTTTGAAATAATATAAAAGTCACATTAATATAATAGAAAATATTTATTTTGTAAATATACTTATAATCATGTAAGTGAAGCTTTGAAGGATTTATAATGGCAGAAAATAGCCACACCCGCAGTATAAGTTACAAAAACAGTTTTTCCTTAATATTGTCAAAAAGGATGTAAATGACCTTGTTTGGAAAATGGTGGACGTATTAGTTTATAAACATATTAAGAAGAGTCAAACAATGGTATAAATGAAATTAATAAATAATCTAGGAAATTGTAAATTTTTTTGAAATATATTTTTAATAAACATGGATGTGGATGTTAAAGTGGTCCCTCTAGATACTCACCTATAAACAACCTCAGACAGTGAAGAGAATAGAGAATTAATCCTCACATTTTACTTTTCCTTGATTGAGGGTGTGTTAAACTCTTTTATAACAGTCAAATAATTTTTAATAAATTATACAAGTACCACATACATAAATATAATTTTATATATGATCATTTAATATTTCCGGGTTAATAATATTTTAGTTGTATCATTGTATTGGGTTTTAACTGATTTGTTTTCCTTTACATGTATGGTTTTGTAAGCCATGTTTGTTATTGATAATATGTTTTTATTCATATTTTTAATAGTATAATTTTCTTAAACATTATTTTTTAATCAAAAAATGAAATTTATTCTTGAATGGTCATGATAAGGAATGAATCTCATCGCGTTTGTTGAGATGGTAATCCGTACATACGCACGAGAACAAATTTCATTCTATTGATGTTGAAATATTATGTAATTGTATGGTATATAATTTAAAAATAATAAATTACATGTTATATTTATTATTTACATCAGTAATACTCATTATTATACCCATCCAAATAATGAAGTGTTTGAAAAAAAACTACACCACGACGTGGAGACTGTAAGCCATACATAAATATGTTTGGTGACATTTAATTAATAGGATGGGTAGAATATTGAATATGGTTTCACCATATTTATAATAACATCATAGTATGTAGACACTATTGGATTTATTATTTTGGTATAGTAACAATAGTGAATGAGAATGTTGAATAAGAAAATAACTTTTAAATATGTGGTGAAATTATTACCTCTTCTTCAAGAGTATTAATTTTAGTTGATCAAAATGGACGCTTAGGTTAGATTTATATTCAAAGTAAGGCCTATATGATGATTTTAGAGTAGTTGGGAGGATATTTTAGTGGGGTTTTTCGAAGAAAATGATTTTGGACATGTGATTTTGAGAGAAGGGGTTTTACCATTTTATAATAGAGTTGAGAGGCACTTTAGGAAATGCTTGAAATATTATTTTATTATACAATCATAGTAATATTATAATGGATCCAAAATAATTTATTTAAAGGGTAAGGTGGGGATAGGTCAAAATACATTCAACTAATAGGTTTTTGATAGGTCTAGGTGACTATATTAACCTTATCTTTTAGACTTACCTCTTGGTTATATATTTTAATAATTACCATATCTCATTCTATATTTATATTATATTGTTAATAAACATACTATAAAATTCCAAGAGAACCCCAAATGGTTCATTAATTAAATATATATTGTTCAATTAGTCCTTTGTCTGATCCTTAGATTTTTAGTACTATTATATCATTTAATAATATATTATTTGTTTTATAAACTCATTTATGTAAATTTTGAAACTATTTAGTATTTGATATTTGTTAATGTCCAAAAAACATGATTACTTAGAAGACAACTCATTTAATCAACTTTAACATTTCATATTAACTAATAAATTTCGTTAAATTCATTAAAAGACTGAATTTACATCTGTTAGGATATATATAATATAAACTATTTTGAATCATTCATTTATATGGTAATTATTGCATCATCAATGTGTGATAAATAATAATAATTATTAGTTACAAAAATTATAATTAAAATAAATTAATTAAGGAATTATTTTTAGCTTTATAATTAATATTTATAGTCTAAAATAACTTATGTGTAACCCTATATAAATAATTTTTTTGTAATGAAAATTTGAATTTAACACATTTTATTCTTCTTTAAGTAAAATAATAAAAAATGTCATAATCTAAACCAAGTAGACCAAAATGATCATATTATATTCTTAATGTTTATTTTGGTGAAAATACACTTGTCAAATAGAATTAGTACATGTGTTAGGGTTATAATAATATAATTTTGGCATTTAATAACCCTATTTTCTTTTAACCGCGGTAAATAAAAGTAAAAAGTAACTATTCACGAAAAATTATTTTCATATTATTGAACAACATTTTACTTATTGATTTCAACCGTGTCTATTATATTTTTGACATTAAATTCATAGAAGAAGAAAATTTTCGTTTTATTCAAATTTACAAATCTGCCTAGAATATTGGTAAAAGACTTTAAAAGTTCCACAAAATTTTATACATATAATTTTATTATAAAATGATTCACCTAAATTAAATTTTACTTATATAGTTATTATATATCTATTTTTGACTTAAAATAAATTTATATAAAATAAATAATTATTTAAATAAAAACTCTGTTTTAAATTATAACTCGGTGGTTTTCACTATTTAATAAAAATTGAATGTTTTATGGAAAATAATAAAACTTCACCCTAAGCTAATTTTGATATTTTGAATTCAAAAATGAATTATATTTTACAATATTCAAAAAATATATGGTGCATTAATTAATTTAATATTAATTCCCATTGTCAAAACAAAAAAGCGGGTTTTTTAAAAGTAAAAACTATCAAAAGATTGACATGTATTTATGTCAATTTTAATGTGAAATTACTTATAATGAACACATTGTTTTAAATGATAAAAATATATTGTAACTATACTCTAAATATATTAAAAGGAAAAATTTAACATTATAAATTATTTTTTTAAAAAAAGTTGTTGTCAATTAAAATTTAGTATTTTCTCTATTCATCAAAATATGAATGTTTTCTTAAAATTACCCAAAATTTATCCAAAATCAATATTTATGTCCCGCTTCTATTGAAGAATTTAATTACATTAAATTTAGTATATAAAATTTTCAAATATTGGCCTTAAAAATGGTTCACCATTAAATTGCGGTGAAATTTCATTTTTTAGAAAATAATTCTTTTATATGAAAAAATGAATTTATTCTTATATAATGTCTATGAAACAAATAATATGGATTCTAAAATAATATTGTGTATATTAAATTCAAAATTCAGTTAATATTATTCATAACTGCTTTTTGAATGGTTAGACATCTATGTCATGGTGCACTCGAACATGGTGTTGCATGTGGCGAAGGTTATTAAATTACCTTGAAGAGATAACGTACTAATAAATCTTGGTGTGTTCCGTTCTCCCATCCTTCAATAAATTGCATCTATTAAATTTGAAATTGTTCCATGAAAATAAAAGATTAAAATAGAAAAAATACATTTACTGAAGGCCCGCATTGGAAATTGGGTTAATAAAATTTAATATTACTTAGAGGGAAAGTGTAATGAAAATTTCACAACCATATTATGATCTCGATTAAGGGAACATTGATGGAAATTAGGGACCCATAAAAGGATGAAAATGAAAATATTTATAGGGAGTGATTATGGTCATCAATCACCAACATGTGTAAAATTGATGGCCTCAAAGCCATCAATCTAGGCTGATTTAAAATATCATCAGTTCAACAAATCATAATGTATTAGGATAACACATTTCTGATTTTAAGATCACTTTCCAGAAGATTAAGAATTAATTTATTCATAGAATAAGAGGAGAAGGAATACTTGATATGTAAAGTTTCATCCTTCAACAAATTCCTACCACAAACACATCTTTCACTCTAAAACATAATAGAATTCATAAATATTTTGTTTATCCAAATCATATGGAGATCCAAAAATAATGTATTTATAATTAATTTTTCAGACTATATAAGAAAATAAATTTTACAAACCAGGATATCTCATAGGCCTGTTGTATGTGATGGACCCTTGTCGCCCTTCGGTTGCATGTTCATTTCTGGCAGCATTGTCATACGCGACGGGTTTTTGACCGACCTCCACATTGTCATTTTTAAAACAATAAAAAAATAATTTTATTAAATTCATTAACCTTAACAATAGTATCCAATGTCAATCCTAATATATTATAACCATTATACTTATCAAAAATTCTTCCCTCCAAACTGACATTCCAAAATTTATACGAAATGTATTCACAATGAAGATCATTTTTTCAATGTAGTAACATGTGAATATATTCATCATGTTTTCTTCAAAAACACGGTAACACCCTGAATTACCATAAAACCTTATTGATTACATTCATGCATTTTATTCTTTATAGAACATTATAAATACACATTATATCCAAAAATGTTGTAACCTCCAAAAATAATGTAATAAAAAAATTAATTTGTTTCAAAGTAGTCAAGAATATCGAATATAATTTATCCAAAACAATCATATCTTATTCCAAAATTACTACCTCAGAATCAAGACGATATTAAGGTTTTTCTTTCCATCAACCATATTAAAAAAATTAACTTGTTATTGAGACTATTTTCTTAGAACCATAAAATCTAAAATTTTCAATGAAATAGTACTATAGTACAATCCTTATTTATTTTCATGATTCATATAACCAGTACATCATTGATACAACACATAAATGAATTATTAATTTAATAATAACTTAAGAACACAACTCATTCTTCTTCATCTGTGGTAGTATCATAACTTGATCATTATCTAATAGCATCATATGGGAAAATGATGATGATTTGAACATTTATTCACATAGTGTTCCAACTCCTTGTAGATGAAGCATTTTACATTTGAAACATTTTTCTTACCCTTTCTATCATGTACAAGGTTTCCTTTTTCTACACACATATAACAAACTCTCATCCCCTTCAAGCATTTAAAAGGGTGATTCTTTCCGCAATTATCACATATCCGAAAATCCTTCATTCCCCTTTTCCCTTAATCTATCCTTACCTTTACCATCCTTTTCTTTTCTTTATTCCCTTCAAAACCAGATGACATGAAGAATTCATCACATATCTTATTAACACATGATATTTTTTCATATGATGGGAATATGTGGCTGACTATTTCCCTACTAAATGTTTGCTTAATAGCGTGAATGGTATTATACTCTTACACATTAGATCATTCATATTGCTGGAGTTCTCATTCCTTCTACTAGGCAAAATTTCTAAATAATGGCATACACTAGGTCAGTTTAGGAATCACAATGCCCAATTCCAAACATATAAAATACCTAACAAAAATAGAAATGATTATGCATATAATCAATAATCATAAAAAAATGCCTTCTTTGATGAAGTATTTACTCTTAAATATTTCATAATGTCTTGTAAAGAAGATATGAATTTTCCTACATATATCCCCCTGATGTGTCGTAACCAAGAGATCAGCAAGGCCCATTATCATGTACCAGGATAGCCTAGGTCAAGCCCAAAACCCCTTATCATTGTTTTCACTCATAGGTAAATCATTACTAGATCTTCCTCTATCTACTCATATCCTTACATGGATGTATTTATTTTAAAATATAAAAAATCTCTATATTACAAAAATTCTAGGATATTCTTCTATACTAATCGTCAAAGTCAATCTTAGAGTGATCTTTCTTAATCAGTTTTTTCTAAATATAGTTTCAATGGTGTGTATTAAACTTCCCCTGATAACAATTTTAATGTCCTGACCCTAGTTACCCAGAATCAATGCATTATTACATGAAATTGGAATGATAAAATGGGATCATGTCCTGAAAGACCACTCAGTTTACTTTCCATTGATGTGCAAGATACAAACATAAGTTTTACATTACATCAAGAGATTAAAAAAACAATAAAATTTCCCCCCTTTGAACACACTTATATCCTTTATCTTATTCCTTCCAGTCAACCATAAAATACATCTTCACATCCTAGTAATAATATAACATTTAAAAGGGTGAGCTCAGATGCTCAGTAAAGAAAACAATATAGCAGAATCTTTCATAAATAAGAAAATACATTTACTACAACGTATAAGACTAAAACGTAATCCTTTTAAACTTAAACATCAGCATAATATGGAAGATATAAATCAAATAATTAATTTACATATTCACATGGATATTATACAAGTCCATGCCTCAATACAAGACTACAAATAATATTTTTTCAAGGACTTTTTTCCAATTCACTGGTTTTTCTAATGAGACCTAATGATTCATCGATGAGCTATATATGGCTCCACCCATCCTGTATTAATTCAAGTTCATTACTCATATAAAAAGGTTTAAACATAACATAAACACTCATATTGAAAATAGCATATGAAATGTCAATACATTATCCATAAACCATGAATGGTATAAAAATAACACATTGTGAGTATAACATATCACAAAACCTTCAATACAATATATATGATTTGTATCATAATAAGACAACATAACCAAGTTTATAATCCATCAATGGATGTTTACATAGATGAAATGAATACTATTTATAAGAAACTAGTATTTCTATTTTGAAACCATTTAAAAGTCACATAATTATAAAATAAAACATTTATTTTTGAAATATTATTATAAACATGTAAGGGAAGATTTTAAGGTGTAATAATGGAATAAAATATCCACACCCGACATGTACGTTAAAAAACATTTTGTCATTAATTTTGTTGAAAAGGTCTCAAAGGACCTTATTTGGAAATAAATGGATACATTACTTTATAAAAATATTATAAAGAGTCAAGAAAGGGTATAAATGACTTTTAAACGTAGTCTAGGAAATACTTCAAATGTTTTGAAATACATTTTTATGAAATACTGATGTGGATGAAAAAGAGGTCCCAGCTGATACTCACAAATAAACAACAACAGATAATGAAGAGATTTTAGAAATAACCCATACATTTTACATTTCCTTAATCGAGGGTATAATAAAATA
The DNA here is from genome assembly GCA_963277665.1 of Viscum album. Lineage (NCBI taxonomy): Eukaryota > Viridiplantae > Streptophyta > Magnoliopsida > Santalales > Viscaceae > Viscum > Viscum album. The sequence goes on along the minus strand of OY728119.1, from coordinate 800,886,879 downwards.
ATGTATAATATCTATATAATTGTTATTAAATTATAAAATAACCAAATAACTAAATATTATATAATATATGAGCATCTAATATTTCTTTGATAAAAATATTTCAATAGTATCATTGTTTCGGGTATTAACTGATTCGTTTTCCTTTATATTCTTGGTTATATAAGCCATGTTTTTTATGGATATGATGTATTTGATTGAAATCCAGAATGATATTAAATTTTGAAACATTATTTTTTAATCATAAAATGAAATTTATTCTTGAATGGACATGACATGGAATGAATATAAATGTGTTCATGGAGACTGTAATCCGTACATAAGCAAGAGCGATAATATCATTCTATTGATGGTGGAATCATATGTAATTGGATGGTATACCATATATAAAAAATACTTAACATGTCATATTTAATATTTAAATCAGTTATAACCATTATTATATCCTTCTAATTAATGATATGTTGGAATAAAAAATTACAGCACAACGTGAGACGGTAAGACGTACGTACACACATATGGAGACTTGTCATTCATGTGATGGATAGAATAATGAATATGGTTGTAACATATTTATAATAATATCACAGTATTTATAAGGTACTAAAGTTATTGTTTTTTTTGGGAAACAACAAATAAAGAGGAAGTGGAAGAAGAATATAACTTTTAAAGCGGTGGTAAAATTATTAACTCTTATTTGGGTGTCTCTTTTTGAGTGGATCAAAAGAGCTCCTTGGACTGGATTTCTAATAAAATAAAGTCCTTTTGGTGGATGTGATGGTAGTTGAGAGGATATTTTATTGTGGATTAGCGAAGCCAAATGGCTTTGGAGGTGTGATTTTGAGAGAAGCAGAAGTACCCTTTCATAAGAGAGGTGAGGGTCACTTTAATAAATTTTTGAAATATTATTTTACCATACATTGATATTCAGTTTAAAATGGATAAAAAATTATTTATTTCAATGATATGGTAGGATTTGTTGAAAACCAATCAACCAATAGGTATTATACATGTTTAGGTCACCATATTAACTTTATCTATTATATTTAACATTTCATTAAATAGATTAACATTTACCTTGTCTCCTTGTATATTTATATTTTATGGTTAATAAACATACTATAAAATTCAAAATGAACCACAAGTGGTTCAGTAATGACATATATATTATTATATATGTCTTTTTGATGAACCATAGATCATTATGAATATTATATCATTTAATAATTTAGACATTATTTTAAATACTCATTTATGTCAATTTTGACAATATTTTTTAATTGATTTTTGTTAAGTCCTAGAAACATCATTACATCGAAAAAAAATTAATTTAATCAGCCCTATCATGTCATATTATCCTATTAAATTCTCTTTATTCATAAAAAGTCTCAATTTACATTTATTTGGATATTTATAATATCTATTATTTTAAATCATACATTAATAAGTTAATTTTTGCATCATCATTGTGTTATAAATAAAATTAATTATCTAATGTATAAAAATTATTAATAAAACAAAATTATTTAGGAAATATTATCATCTTTCAAATGAATATTTATAGTCTAAATTATCATATGATTATCCCTATCTTAAAATTTTTTTAGTTATTAAAATTTTAATTTAAGACTTTTAACACTTAAACATATAAAATAATAATAAATATCCTAATATAATCCAAGAGGACGAAAAGGATAATATTTACTTCCTAAGGTTGATTTTGGACTAAATACATTTATCCAATATAATTAGGACATGTGTTAGGGTAATGAACACCTCACTTTGTCATATAATTACACAATTTACTTTTAACCGTGGTTAATATAAGTCAAAAGTTACAATTCAAGAAATATTATTTTCATCTTATTGAACGAAATTTTTCTTACTGATTTCAACTATGTCTCTTTGATTTTTTAAATTCAATTCACATTAGTGGTAAAATTATGTTTTTATGCAAATTCGCAAATGTTCCTAGAAGGTGGGTAAAAGCCGTTCAAAATTTCTATAAAATTTTATACATAAAATTTTACTATAAAATGACTCAAATTAATTACATTGAATATATATAGGTATTATATATCTATTTCCAATTAAAATATATTAAATTAAAAAAAATTAAATAATTAAAAATTTAGTTTTAAACAATAATGAATTGTTTTCACTATTAATCTAAAATAAAATGTGTTTAGAAAAATATAAAAAAGTCACCTTAAAATAATTTTTATATTCATAATTCAAAAACAAATTATATTTTACCAAATTCAAAACATATAAGTTTCATTAATCAATTATAAATTTATTCTCATTTTCAAAACAAAAAAATGGGGTTTTAAAAACTAAAAACTCTCTAAAGATTGACATGTCTTTTTGTCAATTTAAATGTGAAATTACTTATAATGGTTTAAATTGTATTAAATGATAATAATATAATATAATGATAATTCTTAACTTTTCAAATGTATAACTTAACAGAAAAAAATATTTCTATTAAAAATGTTGTTTTCAATTAAGATTTATTATTTTCACTATACCTCAAAATATGGAAGTTATCATAAAATTACCAAAAAATTATCCAAAATATATTTTTATTTCCCGCTACTAAAGAAGAATTTAATTTCATTATATTGAATATAAAAAATTGTCAAATATTGGTATTGAAAATGGTTTGGTATTAATAGGTGGTAAAATTTCATTTTTATAAAAATACTTCTTTTATTTAAAAAATAAATTTATTCTTATATTATGTCTATGAAATGCATACCATTTATTCTAAATTATATGGTGTATATAAAATTCAAAATTTAGTTAACACTATTCATAACCGCTTTTTTAATGGTTAGTTTGGTAAGTCATGGTACACTTTAATTGAGTGTTCCTTGTAGTGAAAGTTATTAAATTACTTTTAAAATAAAACGTTGTATGAAATCCTAGGTTGCAACATCATTCTGTTTTATTAATAATTACATGAAAACAACATTTATATTAATAAAACATCCGAATGGTATATAATAACATTATTAATTAAATCATTTGATAATCGAACATGATCACCCAAATGAATGTCTTACTAAATGAAAATATTTGTTTAAAGTTCGGAATAAACTTATTTGAGATAGATAATATTCATAAAATAAAAACAAATTTATTTAAAATAACATTTTGAAAACATTATGTGTTCATTGTGTTAAAAGTCTTAGTAATGAGTCTGTTTTCAAAAGTAATAATTAATTAATATAAAAAATTAAAAGGGAACCATTTATGAAAATTTATTTGGTTTGTAAAATATTTTAATCAATAATCAAGGACATAACATTATTCGAATTGTATGTTATTCAAAAAATTATCAATAATAAATTTTATAACCCAATGAATAGAATTTTTTTACAATGTCCTTTACAATAACACGTGATTGCCCATTCTATTGTTTAACATATTATATAATAAAGATAGATATCAAAAATACATATTTACAAACCATAATAATATATATGTAGACATTTACCATTTATTAATAACTATTTTAATCAAGTATTTGATTCGTGTAATCTATTTTAGAACTAGAGATTAATAAAATTGACCATTTTGAACTATCATTATAAAAGTGGGGTATATTTTCATTCATCATGAAATGATAATTATTCCAAAACCATTAAAGTGTTTTCAATTGATATTGTATGTGGATTTAATGTTATAATTCAATTTAATGGCAGTTTTATTCCGAAATCATTTAGATGAAATTGATGATGAACTAGTTTTTGGTTATTTAATTATATTCATGGATTAAATTATAATGATAATTACACATGATTTTATCCCAAGTAAAACCTATTAACAATATGTATTTAATATTTATAAAATATAAACACCTCTAATATAGATTAAAACTATCATTTTTTGATGTGAAGGAAAATGAATTGTATATTCATGGAGGCGGTACACGAAACATTACATGATTTACATTTTAAAATTTTCCCCTTAGAAAATGTGTGTTTGGTTAATGATATTATGATAATTGTATTAAATTTAAATTATAATAATTATACTTATTGTATCATTCTATTTTGGTTCAGTTATATTAGAAAAAAATAAAAGAACATAAAAATAGAAAAGAGATAAGGATATTAGTAACTAATACTTCACTTATTTTATTATAAAAATTATATATTATATTAAACCAATGAGGGATTAACATATTAGGTTGGAAATCCATCTTAATCATATATACGATTGTATATGAGTGGTTGGTACCAATTTTGGTCCCAATATAATGGGTTTTTCATTTAGGGGATATCAAATGAATTGTATGACTTTTATAAGTGAAATGGAGGAGATTTGTTTGTAAATACCAAAAAATGTTTATATTTGAAAATTAATGGCAAGGAAAATTGAACCAAATTTTTAAAAATACATGGAAGAAGAGATAAAACCAACACCCTCCCCAAAAACTCAATTACGGCATTTTTTAATGTGTTCACCCTTTTCACTAGAATATCTTGTTTTGATTAAGGTAATTTATCATTTATTACAATAAATAAAAATATCCATAATATAAAATTTATACCAATATGATTTAAATTTGTAAATCAATTTTTACTTCAATTTTTAATAATATTAAAATATTATTAAAAAAAATTGAGGAGTAATATATTAAAGGAAATGTTTTCCCAAAATATGACATAAAATATACAATGTCAAATATTTTATTTATATTCAATGAAAAAAATTATAAATTATAATTTAAATTATAAAATAAATATCTTGTCATAAAGGGAAATGTTTTTTAAATAATTCCTTATTATAAAACTATATTGTTATAAAAGTCCTGTTTTTTAAAAATACTAGATTCTGTAGTATTTTCCTAAAAATATAATTATTAAACCCCCCCCCCCCCCCAATATGGATTGAACAAAATTTTAGATGACCACTAAAATATATTTTTATTATCAAATTAAATTTTATATTTTTTAGTATTTAATATTATAATACAATATCAAAATATAGATGATAACTATTTATAAGGGAAAATTGTGTTTTAAATGCAAATTACTCTATTATTATTTATTATAATTTACTATTAAATTTAATAGTAACAAATTTTTTAATATTACAACTATGTATTATTATTATTTAATCGTAACATACTTATTTTCTTGAAATAATCATCTATTTTTAGTAAAAATATTCTTAAGAATAAATATATTTTCATATTTTTTTAATATACGAATTTGATTTAATTTATATTGATAGAAATATATATTTTAATTAGACACATATTACACATTATTATTGATATTGTTGATACATTATATTTTAATGTCTATTTTTAATCATATATTTTTATATTTATATTTTTTTAAATATTAATTGGTCTTCATTTGTGTTTCGTGTAACGTTTGGAGAAAGCAATACATTGTTAACGTCCCAACCCAACTACCACTCGATGGTGCCCCAAACATGTTTTCCACATGACCTCAAGTGTTCCTCCCTATACACTAGAGAAATTTGACTAGCAACAAGGGTATAATAAGTTCTTCATGTAGAGACTATACCCTCTTTTATCAAATTCAAAACACCAGAAAATTTAAATTAACAATAGATGATTCATATATTACTATAACAACACTCATGTCGTAATGTGACACACCAAGAATCCAAGATATGTTTCCCTTTAAAAAATACAATAGTTTGCGTTGTACGAAACTTTGAGTTCTAGCACCCCACGACAGATCAATCTAATTTTTTTAAAAGTAGTAATGAATATTCATAGCCATTTTATAAAATTTTATAGTTTTTATTTTTGAAAATGGTGTTTATTTTTTAATTTGGAATATCAAAATTAGCTAAGAGTGAATTTGTTGTATTTTTTTTGAAAACGTTCAATTTTTTATGAATAGAGAAAAAACAATGTGTTATTGTTTAAAAAATACTTTTTATTTAAATTTATTTTAGGTAAAAACAGATACATAATACCAATATATGTTTAGTTTAATTCATTGGAATCATTTTATAATAATATTAGATATATAAAATTTTATTGAACTTTTTTACCTTCTTTTACCCACTTTCTAGGAACGTTATCAAATATGCATAAAACATAAAATTACCACTTCTGTGAATTGAATTTCAAAAATCTGAGAGACATGGTTGATAATAGTAATTAAAACGTGGTTTAAGAAGATGAAAATAATTTTTGGTGAATAGTAACTTTTGAATTTTATTAACCATGGATGAAAATAAATACGGTAATTAAAGGTAAAAATGATATCATTATTACTCTAAAACATGTCCTAATTCTACCGGATAAGGTTATTTGGCCAAAAATCAACCTTAGAAAAAACAATATGATCACTTTGATCCACTTGGATTAGATTAGTATAGTTATTATTAATTTATTTTAAGATGAGTTAAAATTTTCAAATTCAAAGTTTAATAATTAAAACATTTTTAATATAGGGTTATACCTAAGATAAATTAGACTATAAATATTCATTATAAAGATAAATTAATTCCTATATAATGGTTTTTTATAATTTGTATAGAATAAATAATCAAATTTATTAATGACACAATGATGATGCAGTAATTAACTATTTATTAAAAAATTAATAAACTGATATTATAAATATCCAAATAAATGTAAATTGATACTTTTAACAAGTTCCACACATTTTACTCGTAAATATTTCATGTTAGGGTTGATTAAATGAATTTTTTTTTGATGTAATAAAGTTGATAGGACATTAACAAAAATCAAATTCTAAATAGTGTCAGAATTGACGTAAATGAGTTTTTAATGAAAATACTATATTATTAATCGATATAACAATCCAAATGCTCTAAAAATCAGTCAAATGAATTCATTAAAGATTGATATATCAATAATGAACCATTTTGGGTTCTCTTGGTATTTTATAGTAAAATAAATAACTATATAATATCATAATACAAGAATACAACATAAAAGTTAAACTATTTAACTAAGAGTTGTATCTAATATATGTGGTTAATATAGTGACGTAAACCAATATAAAACCTATTTTTTGAGTGGTTTTGACCCTTCCACACCATATCCTCAAAATAAATCATTTTGGAGCCATTATAAACAAAATATTATTGTATAATAAAAAAATATTTCATGTTATTCCTTAAATGACCATCATCTCTCGTATAAAAGGGTACTTCCCCTTCTCTCAAAATCACACCACAAAACCATTTGGAACTGCCAATACCTACTCAAGTATTCTTAAAACTACCCTACATTCTACTTATAGTCCATAATATGTTCGCAAATCCAACCTATGGGGCCCCTTTGACCAAATCAAAAAGAATCACCCAAAGAAGAGGTAATAATTTCATCACATCATTCAAAGATATGTTCTTCTTACACTTCCTCATTCATTGTTGTTTCCATACCAAAGTAATATATCTAGTACCTTATACATAAATGGATTTTATTATAAATATTTTACAACCAAATTTACCATTCTATATGTCCTATAAATGAAAAGTCACCATACATGCGTACGTACGGCTTACCATCTCCACGTCGTGGTGTAGTTTGTTATTGAAAAACTTTATTATTTGGATGTGTACAAGAATAAGTATAACTGATGTAAATAATAAATATAACATGTTAAGGATTTTTCATATATGATATACCATCCAATTATATATGATTTCGACATCAATAGATTGGTATTGTTGGTCGTGCGTACGAACGGATTACAGTCTCCACGAACGCATTGAGATTGATTCCCCGTCATAACCATTAATGAATAATTGACATTTTATGATTAAAAATAATTTTTAAAAACAAAATTTTATTCTGGATATGAAATAAATAAATCCTATCCACAACAAACATGGCTTACAAAACCTAGCATATAATGGTAAATGAATGAGTTAACACCTGAAACCATGATACAACTGAAATATTTTTAGAAATGCAATATTAGAAGATAATATATGATATCATATTTATGTATGTGGTTCTTGTGTAATTCAATAATTATTATTAAACTATTATAAAATAGGTTAAAATACCCTCAATCATGGAAATGTACAGGGTAAGGGTTAATTATACAATCTCTTCATTATCTGAGGTTGCTTATTTATAAATATCTACTAGGACCTCTTCATCATCCACATCTGTCTTTCATAAAAATATATTTCACATTTTTTTTATATTTCATAGTCTATGGGTTAATGTCATTTATAAACATGTTTGATATTTTATAAATTCATTATAAAACAATCTTTCCATCATCTTCCAAACAATGTCCATTATGACTATTTCGAACAAATTTTGTAAAGATTGTTCTTTAACATATACGTCGAGTGTAGCTATTTTCCATCATTAAAACATCTTGAATGATTACCTTAAACAATTATAAGAACATTTTCAAAATAAAAGATTTATTTTTTAATTATGTGACATTTAAATTATTTCAAAATATAAAGAGATATTTCCCTCAAATAGTTTTTATTTCATCTACGTCAACATCCTTTGATAGATTTTACACTTGCATGAAGTTAAATTATTATGACACAATATTTCATATTGTATTGATCGTTTCGTGATATTTTTGACTATATATGTGTTATTTTTATACCAATAATGGTTTATTGTTAAAGTATTTACATTTTGTATGTTAGTTTTAATACGTATGATTATGTTATTTTTTAACTGTTTCATATGAGGAATGAATTAGACTTAGAATGTGACAGGTAGAGACCACTAGAGCTCCTTGATGAATCAGTAGGTCTCAAGAGGCAATCTAGTATCTTGGCACAAGGCCATGACAAAATCTTATTTTCAGTCCTGGTATGAGGCCTTGACTATGTGGTAACGCTATCCGACGTTATGCATTCCAACATTATGAAATTGGCTATTGAAATTACTTGTAATTATTCGACTAGTAGAATACCCTTGTGAATAAAAAATTGAATTATTTTATTTATCATTTCAATATTATGATTAAGATTATGTTTAAAAGTCCAGTGTTTTAGTCATATACCTTGCCATAAATGTTTATTCTTATTTATGAAGGTTCCTTCTATATTTTTATCCTTACTGGGAATCTGAGATCACCGAATTCTATGTTTTAATTTTTGTGGATGTGGAGAAGTATTTTATGGCTGACTTGCATGGATAGGCTAAGGGATATAAGTGTGTTCAATCGGAAAAAATGTAGTCATTTATTTTATTCCAGGATGTAATGTAAAACTTATGTATGTATCTATTACATCCATGGCTACTAATCTAATCAGTCGATCGAGACTCAATTTCATGGGATCATTCCAATGTTGTGTAATAATGCATGAACTCTGGGTAACTAGGGTCTGAGCCTTACAGTTAGTATGAGAGGAAGTTTATTACCATATTTTTAATATTGATTAAGAAAAACTCTCATTAGAGTACATTACCCTAAGATAATATTTGATGATTAGTATAGAATAACTTCATATAATTTTGGTAATGTGTATATTTTTTTGTTTTCCCCGAAATCCATCACTGTCTAGATAAGATTAGGCAGAGGTGGCTCTGGGCCAAATGTACCTAGGAGTGTAAACTCAGACCTGGAGTTTCAGACATGACCTGGGGTATCCATGTACATGACAATGGGCCTTGCTGCACTCTTGGATACGACACACCTGGGGGATATGGTTAAGATAATTTACATTTTCATTACAAATGATTATGAAATATTTATGAGTATTTACCTCATCAAAGATTTTTTTATGATTATGGATTATATCCATAAACAGTTCAATTTATGTTAAGTGTTTTACAAGTTTGGAATTAAGTTTATATATTCATAAACAAATATAATGTATACTGTAGTTTAGAAATGGAGCCTAGTAGAAGGAATGGAAACTGTATCAATGATCTTAAAACATGTAGGGATTTCCCTCCTAGTCAAAATAATAATAGTGGAAAAGGTTATGAAATTGGTGCTGATCAACTTATCACCATATATGGACAACTTACTTAGGTTATGAACAATAACCTTACCCATATGGAGCACCCTGATAAGCAACATGAAGGATAAATGTTAGACCGATTTATGAGGAAACAATTACCAACATTAAATGGGACTACAAAACCATTTGTAGCTAAGCAATGATAAGTTCATTAGAGAAAATATTTCATTCTCTTGGGAGTAGTGAAAGGGAAAACGTTCTCCTGACAGTTTATCGGCTCAAGGGAGATGAATATCAATGGTGGTAATTAATTCAAAACACCAAAGAAGATAATGAAGTATAAAATATGGAATGGAAGGGGTTTTAAAATATTTTCAAACAATAATTATTTCTTGTGACCATAGAGAAGATATATAATGAAAATTTCTGAGTCTCAGGAAAAATGAGGATTAGAATGTCGCAAGGTATATGGTTAACATTATAAGGTTAGCGAGGCGTGGTGCAAATTATATATGTAACCCAAGGAGTATGACTGATCAATTCTTTGATAGGTTAGAAATATTTCTCATTTGAGCATTATTCCCACAATCCTTCTCTTATTAGGATGCTATTTTCTCATGTTCTATCCAGATAGAAAATATTTCTCTTATTATTATGAATTTAATGAAAATATTGAGAAGAAGAGATCTTCTGAACACTTTGGAAATGGATATAAGGAGGAGAAGGGAAAATTTGAATATCTATCCTTCAATAAATGTGGGAATAAACACCCTAGTTGTTTCTAGAAATGATTGAGAGTTTGATACAAGTGTGGCCAAAAAGACCACCAATATCTTGATTGAAATTGAAAGAAAGAGGTTGTAAATATTGAATTATACAATTGTAGATAAATGTGGTATTGGGAAAATGAATATCCTATGAACCAGGGAAACATACCTCAGAGAAGGAAAATGTAATAAGTCCATTCATATGCGATCACTACTACTGATGTTCAAGCTCCAAAAGACATGATGGTAGTTAATTTAATGGTTTCCTCACCTTTACCCAATGCTTCATTTGATTGTAGATAATTTCATTATTTCATATCTTCCCATTTTTCTATGAAAATTAGATATTTCAATCCTGATTTAACAAAGGAGTTGGCAGTCAATACTTTTAAGGAATGTATCCTTTCAACAAGGTTTTGTAAATCAGTTCCCATTATGGTTTATAAATAATCGTTATCTTCTGATTTCATCGTTATACCCAGGATTAAATTTGATATAATCATCAGTATGAATTAGACTTCGGACCATGATGCGAAAATATATTATAAGAAGAACGAGGTTACAATTTTCGATGATGATAATGAGTACTTTATCATTAGAGGAGAAATGTAAAAACATGTGTTTTATCTAGATCCATCCCAAGTAGCTCTACGAAATTCAATTATCATGGTGGAAGAGAAAGAAATAACTATGGGTGAGGAAAGGAATGTTTAAATAGAGGACGTACCTATTGTGAAATAATATTTTGATGTGTTTCCAATGGATTTACCTGGACCTCCTCTAAAACAAGAAATTTGGTTTTACATTAATTTAATTCCTATTCAAAGCCCATATAAAATACTCCTTATATAATAGCCACATTATAATTAGTAGAACAAAATAAACAACTATGTTAATTTAGTAATATTTAATTTATTCTCACTAGTCTTTCTAGATACGAAGCCCCCATACTTTTTGTTTAGAAGAACGATGGATATATGAGGTTGTGCATTGACTACATGGATATAAATGCTATAATGATAAAGAACAAGTATCCCCTACCTTGCATTGACGATTTATTATACCAACATCAATGAGCTCAATATATTTCAAAAATCAACATTCGTTCTGGATATCATCAGTTGTGTGTGAAGAAGGAAGACATTCCGAAAATATCATTTTGAATGAGGTACAGACATTATGAGTTTATAGTAGTTCTTTTTAGAATGACTAATGCACCCACTGTATTCATGGATCAAATGAATAGGGGTTTCAAAGAATATATTGACGAAATTTTGGTTGTATTTATTTATTATATTTTGGTTATCTCTAATATCTATGATGATCATGAAAATCACTTGTGCACTATTATGAAAACCCTTAGAAGAAAGGAATTATATAGGATTTTTACAAAGTGTGAATTCTTGATTCAGTAGATTTATTTTCTTGGACATATATTCTCTAAGGATGGAATATCTGTTGATTCTTCAATGAACAAGCCATTCCATAATTGGCCATCACCAACTAGTATAACTAAGGCAAGAAGTTTTATTGGTTTAGTGGGAAATTATCAGCTCTTCGCCCATAATTGTTTTCATTGGATATTCCATTAACCAACATCACACATAAATGGGAAAATTTTAATTTGATGAAAGAGTGTGAATAATGTTTTGATGAACTGAAGAGATGATTATTCAATGATCTTATATTAACTCTACCATCATGGACTGATGGGTTTGTTATTTATATTGATGCTTCAAAGAAAGGACATGGTTGTGTCCTTTTTTAGAATGATATATTTATTTCCTATGCATCATAGAAGCTGAAAATTCATGAACAGTAGTATTACACACATGATATTTATTTAGCAGCAGTAATTGTTTCTTTGAAGATATGTAGACAACATCTCTATGTCAAAATATGTGAGATATACACTGATTATGGGAGATCGAATTATATTTTCTCACTAAAAGAACTCAACACGAGGTAAAGAGGATGGCTCGAGCTACTCAAGGAATATGAGTTCACAATACACTACCACCCAAGGAAGGAAAATATGTTTGTAGATGCTTTGAGTAGAAAGGATCATGGAGTTTTGATCAAGATGAGAGTTGAAAGGGATTCTATGTTCATGGATCTTGTAAATATGGATATGTGAATAATCTTGGTAGGTGAAAGATCAATACATATTCCAATGGTTTCCAATACTTATTTACTATAAAGGATATAAATTTCATAGAATGATAATGAGGTGTTTCAAAAGAAAATTAATTATTGGAATGATGGGAGATTGATTGACTTCGTTTGTGAAGATGGAATTTTAAAATTTTGGAAGTGACATTGTGTTCCCCACATACCTTATCTAAAAAAAGAATTGTTGGGTGATTCTCAATGCTCAAATTTCCCTATACACAGTAGTATCACTATGATGTATTGTGATTTTAAGGAACATTTTTTGAGAGAAAACATGAAGAGAGAGATTGCTAATTATCTGTCAATACGTATTTCATTTCAGAAAGAGAAAGTTGGAAGACAACATCCTAGAGGAGTCACGAAACCACTTCCCATACTTGAGTTGAAAGGGGATGATATTATGATGGATTTTGTAATGGAACTACCAAAGACTCCTAGAAGGAATGATGAAATATCAGTCATTCTTGAATGTCTTACCAAGTCAACACATTTTACTACTATTAGTGAAGATTTACGACTTGATAGTTTTGCATAACTATATATTAATTATGATGTAAGACATCATGGAGGACCCCTATAAATTGTTTCTGATCATGATCCACATATTAAATCATGATTCTGGAAAAGTGTTCAGAAGGACTTGGATAATGAACATCATTTTATCACTGATTAACACACTCAAACAGCTGGACAATCAGAACAGACTATTAAAACCATAGAAGAAAATTTGAGAAAATTATCATTTGATTTAGAAGGTATGTGTGATTAGTATATACCTAATGTACAGTTTTCCTGTAATAATAGCTTCAATTCAAGTATTCAGATCGCACCATATAAAGCTTTATATGGAAAGAGATGTCTCACATCCCACTTGATGGGATGATGTTTGTTAAAGAAAACATGTTGTCCCAGAACTTGTTGAAGAAATAATGGAAAAGGTGAAAGTTATCCAAACCCACATCGATGCAGCTCAAATTATGAAAAATACCTATTGTGATAACTGAAGGAAGGATTTGGAATTTCAAGTAGGATATCATGTTTTCTTCATGGAATCTCTATGGAAGTGTGTTATAAGTTTTGACAATAAGGGTTAATTATTTCCTTGGTACAACATACCTTTTGAAATTTTTAATGGATTGGAGTTGAATCTTATAGTTGGGAAATTCCACCAAGTCTCTCCAATGTTTGAGATGTGTTCCAAGTATCACTATTGTGAAAATACATGTTTGACCCAACACATGTACTCATCTATGTGGAAATATAACTAGAACAAGATTTGACTTATTTTGAAGAGCATTTCAAGATTCTTGATACTAGAGAACAAGTGTTGGGTAACTGGATGACTCGTCTGGTGAATGTTCTATGGAGAAACCTTACGATAGAAGAAGAAACCTGGGAACCTGAGGAACTTTGGATGCAGAAACTCTCAAATCATTTTATGATATAATATTAGAGAAATTTATAGTGTGAAATTATTTACAGGGTGGAGAATGTAACACCCCAACCCTCCACAGTATGATTCCCTTTGAATAATACAATTTCTTGCATTGCACGCCACTTCGAGTTCTAGTACACCATGACAAATCAAACTAGACATTTTAAAAGTAGTTATGAATACTAATACACAATTTTTGAAATTTTACATATTTTATTTTTCAAAATGGGAATCATTTTGGAATTCAGAAGATTGAAATTATCTTTGTGTGATTTTTTGGAATTTTTCAGATAACATTCAATTTTTGATGAATAGTGAAAAACACTGCATTATTGTTTAAAATCAACATTTTATTAAAATAATTAAGTATTTAATTTAAATTATTTTTAAGTAAAAATAGATACTTAATACTTATATATTTTCAATGAAATTCATTGGAGTCATTTTATAATAATATTATATATATATATATAATTTTATTGAACTTTTTGTTGTCTTTTACCTTCCTTCTAGGAACGTTAGAAAATTTCTATAAAACGTAATTTTACCGCTTCTATGAATTGAATTTTAAAATTATTAGGTAAATGTTTGATATCAGTATATAAAATGTGGTTCAATAAGATGAAAATAATTTTTGGTGAATAGTAACTTTTTACTTTCATTTACCACGGTTAAAATAAAATTTGGTAATAAAAGTTAAAATGATATTATTATTACCCTAAGCCATGTACGAATTCTATTTTATATGTGTATTTATACCAAAACCAACCTTTTTCATAATATATAATCATTTTCGTCCACTTAGATTATATTTGGACATTATTATTTTATTTTAAGAAGAGTTTAAAGTGTTAAATTCAAAGTTTAATAACTAATCAATTTGTGATATATAGTTATATATAAAATAAATTAGGTTGTAAATATTCATTAGAAAGATAAAAATATATTATTTATAATTTAATTTTGTTATAATTTTTATTCATTAAATAATTAAATTTATTTATGACATAATGATGATGCCGTAATTACCTTATTATTGAATGATTAAAAAATTGATATTATACATTTCCAAATAAATGTAAATTTAAATTATTGATGAATTAGATGAATTTTATAGGTTCATATGACCTTTTAGGGTTGATTTAATTAATTTTTTTTCGAATTAATTAATTTTTTTGACTTTATCAAAAATATAATACTAAATAGTGTCAAAATTGTCATAAATGAGTTTGTAAAAAAATACTGTATTATTAAATAATATAATATTCCAAAAAATCAAAGGTTTGGACAAAGGACTATGATAAAGATAGATATATAAATAATGAACCAGTATGGGTTTTCATGGCATTTTATATTTAGATTATTAACCACATAATATAATAATACAAGAATACATGATAAAAGTTGAACTATTTGACATAGATTTAAATCTAAATGATAAGCTTAATATAGTTACCTAAACCTGTCTAACCCAATTGGTTGAGTTTTTGTTGACCCATTCATACCTTAGATTCTAAATAATTCATTTTGGAGCCATTATAAATTAAATATTGTTGTATAATAAAATAATATTTCAAGCTTTTCCTATGGTGACCCTCATCTCTCAATAAAAGGGTACTTTCCCTTCTCAAAAAATAACACCTCCAATGCCATTTGGATCTACCAAAACCTACTCAAATATCCATCAAACTCCCATACCTTTGACCTATAGTCCTTAATTTGATCGGAAAGCAAAACTATAGGGACCTTTTGATCCAATCAAAAGTACCCACTCGAATAAGGGGTAATAATTTTATCACCTCATTTAAAGTTATCTTCTTCTTCCACTTCCTCTTTCTTTGTTGTTTCCATGCCAAAATAATAACCCCAGTAAATTCTACATACTGTGATGTTATTATAAATACGGTACAACCATATTCATTATTCAATCAATTCTACGAATGACAAGTCACCATACAAGCGTACGTACGGCTAATCGTCTCCACGTCATGGTGTAGTTTGTTATTCAAACACTTCATTATTTGGATGGGTATAATAGTGAGTATAACTGATGTAAATAATAATAAAAAACATGTTAAATATTCTGTATGTATGATATAATATCAAATAACATATGATATCACCATCAATATAATGTTATTATCGCTCGTACGTATATACGGCTTACTGTCTCCACAAACGAGATGAGATTAATTCCCCACTATAACCATTCTAGAATAATTTTCATTTTATGATTAAAAATAATCTTTAAGAACATAATGTGATTCTGGATTTGAATCAAATACATCATATCCATAACAAACATGGGTTAAATAACCAAGCATATAATGGAAAATGAATCATTTAACACCTGATACAATGATACTGCTGAAATATTATTAACAAAGCAATATTAAAAGATCATATATGATATCATTTTTATGTATGTGGTTGTTGTATAATTTAATAAAACTTATTTATGTAATATATTGAAGGTTAACGTACCCTCTATAAAGTGAAATTAGAAAGTAAAGGTTAATTGTACAATCTCATCATTATTCGAGGATGTTAATACGTAAGTATCTACTGGGACCTCTTTATCAATGACATCTGGGTTATATGAAAATGTATTTCAAAATTTGATTACTATTTCATAGACTATAATTTAAAAAATTTTATATAGTTGTTTTAATTTTTATAAAATTTTTATAATGGAATCATTCCATTGATTTCCAAATGAAGACCTTTTTGACTTTTTTGATAAAATTATTGGAAGAATGTTTTTTAACTAATATGGTGAGTGTGGCTATTTTATGACATTATAACATCTTTAAAAATTCCCTTAAAATCTTATATGTTCATTTTCAAAATAAATTTTTTGTTTTATTATTATTTTACTTTTATATTATTTCAAAATATAAAGAGATATTTCTCTCAATTTTTTTGATTTCATCTATGTCAACATCCTTTGAAAAATTTTTCACTTTGTTTGAAGTTGAATTATTATGATATAGTCTTCCATATTGTAAAAAACGTTTTAAGATATTTTTGACTATGGATGTGTTATTTTTTCCCATTCATGGTTTATTGTTAATGTGTTAACATTTCATATTATACTTTTAATACAAAATATTCTTATTATATTTCATCCTTTTCATATGACGAATTCATTGGACTTTGTAAGTGATGGGTGGATCCCATTATAGCTCCTCGATACATCGGTATGTATCATGAGACAAACTAGAGTCTTTGAACAAGGCCTTGAGAAAATATTATTTGTATTCTTGGGACGAGGCCTCAACAATGTGGTTATGATGTCTGGCAATATGCATTTTATCATAATGAAATTGGCTATTGAAATTACTTGTGATTATTTGACTAGTAGAATATTCATGTGAATAAGTAAATGAAATCATTTGATTTATCTTTTCCATATTATGAGGAAGTATAGGTTTAAAAGGATTCTGTTTTAGTCCTATACATTGCATTAAACGTTTATTCTTATTTATGAAAGCTTACGCTATATTGATATTCTTACTGAGCATCTGATCTCACCCCTATATATGTTTTATTTATCCCAAGATTTGAAGAAGTATTTTATGGTTGACCATTATGGATAGGCTAAGTGATATAAGTGTGTTCAAAGGGGAAAAAATGTTGTGGTGGTTTTTATTATATGATGTGATTTAACACTTCTGTATGTATCTAGTAATTTTAAGGCTACTAAACTATTTGGACTTCCGAGACCTGATCTCTTCTGATCATGCCAATGTTATGTAATAATGCACCGAATAAGGGTAACAATGTTTGGGAGTGAGATGAAAGATAACCAAAAATTAAATAAATACTCAAAAAAGGAAAACAAGAGATAAAATTATTACTGTCAAGTTTCAATCATGAAACTAAAATTAAATACCCCGTAACTCCCCAAAAGGGTCCTGATGCTTGTCGGGTTCTCTCCCACAGACTCTATCCCCAATCACCCACTGATCACATGGCCTTTCCCTTATCTATTATCAAAACAATATAATATATTTAGGTACTGATTAGGTATCAAAAATATGGTGCGAGTAAAACTCAGTAGGCCACCACCAATAGTGTATAAAACAAGTCCATTCAAATGATAGTGCATGTAGTTCTATGAGGAAATAGGTACAATGCAGTAATAAATAGTTTATCTCATTTTCATTTATTCTTATATAACTAAAATAACTCAAGGGATCCCAAGGATATACATACCTCAATACTAACTTCATCTCTTATTGTATCACAATGTGTTCCCTAGGAAATTTCATATCATAATACCGACTTTTAGCCGAAACTAAACTTATTCATGGAAATATGATATATTAGTACGTGATTCAAATCATTTCAGAGTTTTAATATTCTCATGTGAGGCCATAACTCAGAGTTCCATTATTTCCATTCTATAATTTGAAATTTAAAACTGTGATTTCCATAGTTTACAATATCACAATTTCAAGTAAGATGATAATGTGATCATGCTTACCCCTCAATATAATGACCATGTTCCCATTATCCTGAATCATAGGTATAATGACCATGTTAGCATGTATGCATCTCAATTTAGAAATACCATGTTACCATACATTTTTCCCAAAATAATGACCACCATGTTACCACTTGTACTTCTCAATTTAGATTAACCATGTTCCCATTCATTATCACATAATTACATTACAAATTAATTATCTACCACAAATCCATTACTAATTCAACAATTTTACACACACATTCATTCTATTTTGAACTCAACAATTAACAAAAAACATTATTCCATTAATTAATTCATCAATAAATTATTTATTCTCATAATTTATATTCCATAATTATTTTTCCAGAAATAATTATCTCATTTTATTATCAAATTTCCACAATTAATCCCATAATTAATTATCTACATAATATTATCAAATGAATATAACAATTTCACTTTTAATTATCTAAACTTATAAATTTCAGCATATTATAAATAATCCCCCGTTTATTTATCAAGATTATAACCCCAACCTCTTATAATAAATTTCCAAAAATTCGTTATCTATTAGGTATTCCCCATAGTCTCATGATTAATTACCCAATAAATCTCATATTTCTACAAGTCTTCTATAACTATACGGTTCCATATAATAATCACAATTAAAGGAAATCAATTTATGAAGGATTCTAGGTACTATATATTATTTCATATACAAGCCATATTCATGCCTCTATGATTTATATTTATTCCACCCACCATGGTTTGTTGATGGATGTTTTCCCAATCGAAATTTCTAAAATACAAGATGCTCAATGACGTAGATCAATGTTTCCATATCTGAATTCCTATATATAGATATCAAAATATATATATATCTAATAAATATATATCCAGATATAAACATATAGATTTAGATCTGTAGAAGAAGGTGATAGAATCCACCAAAATATGAACATAATAAAAACTAATTGTTGGGATATGCATCAGAATAAAATCAACTAAATAAGAGAAGAGAAAACAATCGATTCGGACATTGAATCGTGAATAACGGAGTTCAAACAGCCTTGGAACCCCTAAAAAAACTATGGAATCATCCAAAATATATGAATCACTATACTAGGTCGAAATAGGTGTGTTTTGGGAGTTCATGTAATTTTTAAAAGAATTTTGAGATGGAATTAAACCACATCTAGAGTTAGCAAAACTATGTGCTAACTGTGCACACCTCACATTACAGGGTTGCACAGTTACTTGAATTTAGGCACACGGTTTCTCAAACCATGCACAAACCGTGCACATCGCCCTATCCTCAATCATTTTTAAAACACCCCCAAATGGACCCCAACACATAAATCCAAACTAAGGTACTAAAAAATAGCCCATTGTACAAAAAAGTGTGGCTGATATGACTCTGGAGAAGGATGGTATCTTACAATCTTCCCATCTTATAAAATTAATCCCATGATGTACTTCCAAGCCTTTATAAGATTTCACGACAAATAGATATCAGCATTGAGAACACTTTTCTACATCTATTTCCTAAGTTTCCTATTGTACACATCCATGATTCCATAACAAACAAACTATTATCTCTATAATTCCTTGAAACACTTTCTCATTATGATCCAACACAAGAATTGAATGCTCCTCAAGGAACGAAACTATGTCATGGTTATCCTCATCCACATTGATCAAATTATAAGGGTTGGGATGAGACCTCCAATGTTGTGATACATGGAAAACATCATGCATAACGATGTGTCTTTGTGGAAGAGATAATCGGTATGCCACCAATGAGATTATCTTCAGTATCTCAAATGGACCAACAATTCTGGGTGCCAATATTCCTTACCACGGTATCCTACGATGACCGAACCTAGGTAAAAACTGATGGAAAACATGATCACCCTATGTAATGTCTAGGGGTTATCTCTGTCTATCAACATACATCTTTTGTCGAATCTAAGTAATATCCAGGCATTTCTGAATTAACTTCACCTACACAAATGTATACTTCAAAAGAATCGATCCCAACTACTCTAACTCACCAGCCTTCATCTAGAAAAGAGTTGATCTATATGGTCAACTCTAAGGAGTCTTGTATGGTTCCATCTATATTGTTTCCTGATAATTATACTTATAGGAGAACTATACAAAATCTAAGCTCTTTTCCAGAGTTCCATAAGAGTCAAGCACACATGCCCATATCATATCATCAAGCCCCTATTTAGTACATTCTGACTGCCCATCGTTCGGTGGGGGGAAAACCATACACAATTATACTTGTGTTCCATGTTATTTCTAAAAGACCTAAAACAGAATGAATTAAATCATGAGTCATTATCAGAAGCTATAGTTCATGGAAATCCATGAAGAAAGACAATCGCGAATGTTAAATCTCTAACCCATCCTACTATAAAGGTTTCCCTTATAGGTGAGAAATCCTCTACATTTTTCAGTCAATCCACAATTACCCAAATTACAGAATTCATCCTATGTGTCAATAGATGATCAACCAAAATGTATGTGGTCATGTTGTACCACTTCCAATCTAGAATATGCAATAGATGTATTAATCCTCCAGGACATTGATTCTCTACCTTCACCTACTGACAATTGAATCATATTGTCACTAACCCTGTTCTCTCCTCTGGAAATCTTGTCCTCCAAATATGTATTTATATGTCAGTGTTTATTTTGGTTACACCTAGATGCACTGCCGATATCGAGTCATGAAATTATAGCACGATCTCAACTCACATACTTGTAGGCATGACAACTTTATTATTCACATAGATGATACCATACTCATCTATTAGTAGTCTTAATATGTCTCCCAACATTCAGAACTTTAGCTCAAGGCTAAGAACCCAATATACGTATAATTTCTATCCTTGATCCTTTTGAAAAATGTAGAATCCACTGCCACTGAATCCATAGTCACCTGGTACTGACTATCTTGAACAACCACATGCATTTCATCCAACAGGGTCATCTTCTTCCACATTGCACTCGAATCCTCTACCATCAATGTCCATGTTTTATTTATCAATGCATCATATACAATATTTACCTTCATGGTCATATATTATAGTTCAAAATCAATACATATCATATGTTATACCCATATTCACTTCAGATGATTGAAATCACGATTTGCAAATATATAATTTATGATCTTTTGATATTTATAAACATTAAACATTTCACCCAATATATTGTGTCAGAATTATTTAAGATAATAAACTACTCCATCCAACTCAAGGTTGTCCATATGGTAATTACATTCACTAGGCCTCAACTATCGAGATCGATAAGCCCCTAATCTATCACCCTGAATCAACACATCTCCATGTCTGATCCCAAAAACATCACAATAAATTATATACTTCTATCATAATTCATGTTGTATCAAAATTTGTGTCAATATTAAAAGCTTATTCAATATTTTAATTGATATTTCACAAGACGCCGACCATTAAATCATCAATTTTGTTTTGTTCAATCCTGAAAGAAGTACTATAAAATAGAATCATTCTGGGATGAATCTCCTGTAATATCAAGAATTTTCAAGAAAGCTTCATATATCGAAAATAGTCTTAGTCTTATCCCAAGAAACTACAGCATGAATCTTCTCTTGGTCTATTGACACAGAATCCTCGATGATGATGTTATCTAATATGTGTACCTAATCAATGAATAATTGACACATAGATATAATGACATATTACTGATTCTCACTTAGTGTACTCACGAGGTTGTAAAGATGTTTGGAATTATCATAATGAGTGTTGGAGGGATTAAGATGGTAGCACAGGAACTCCTCACCCTCATGATGAGGGTTTTCACCGACAATGATAAGATGCTCGAATCGTCATAGATCTACTCTATCATGACGGGTTTTGATGTAGAATGGGAAAATCCCTTCGTAGTCCCTGGATACAATTCGCCTAAAGATCAATAATAAATGGTTGGAAGGACCAATGGGAATTCATTCCATGAAGCACTGAGGGGTTCAGAACCATCATATACAAACACGAAGAACCAATCACTCTACAAGAAATTAGAGGATGTTTGATTTACAGTAGAGGCGTATCCTATGGAACTACAATTGCAATCACGAATGTGTGAGTTCTCTATTTTGGGTCGTATTTCTTACCTCAAGGGAGACAATACATGATCATCCCTGGAAATTATACTGGGAATTTCACACATTTGGGGTACCACAGACTTGAAGCCTATCCCCATCGGTCATGGATATTTCCACATCCTATTATGTTCAAAAAATGATCTTGATCTGGTGTAGAAATTTGGCAATGTGCATCTAAAACCTAGCTTTCTCAGACTATCCAAATGTGACATCACCTTTAATCCTTATACCCATAAGAATACTTTGGCACAAATATGGGTGCGTCTACATGGTCACAACTAGTTTTTTGTGCACCCGAGGATTATAAATGACCTAGCCTCTTGCATCGGTATACCTCTAAAAATTGATCATAGAACCCATAAAGCGGAGCCTGGGCTTTACACCCAGGTAATGGTAGAGGTCAATCTTGAATCTAAACTGGCTGAGGTGATTTCATCCAACGTGAGGGATTATAAAACTATGGTGAGGATTGAATATGAGTTAATGACACCCTTCTATGATCTATGTAAAATTATTGGGCACTCCCGGATGAACTACAGAGATATAAAAAACTAGGGAGAAAATCCAAGGGTTGATGAGTGGACATTTTTTTGAAATAAGTAAAACGTCATGATAGTAGTACTAGAAAAGGTAGAAGAACAAAAGAAGTAAAATGACATTTGGGTGAAAAGGCTCCGGTCATGGGTAAAACTTGGGAATGAGCTTGGCTAAAATGGTTGAGAAAGAAAAAATTCTACATCGGAGCTGGACATACTAGAAGAGATTGAAAATATTGTGTTGGATACTCTAAAACAATCACATTATTATTTGGTTTCAGAAAATACAAGAATCCCCCCCTCTATGAATGGTGGAGAGAATTCATTACATGTGGATTTACCAAAAGTGAATGTTGCATCAGACCATGATGGCTCTGAGAGCCCTGAATTATTGAATGAGGTTAACATACAAGGAAAGGCACATGTATCCCCCTCTAATACAGAGGAAGAAGTTGATAATTTCAAGGTTATTTCCTCTGATAAATCAGAGTCAGTGATTACCCAGAACACTACCCCTATCAATGTAGTTAACTGCTTTTCTAACCTTCATGACAATCAACAAATGGAGACTTCTATGGATAGCCCAATGGATGAAACATAAATCCCAATGAATACATAACACATCAATGTTCATCCCATGCAGGTATTTCTAATACAAAGGTTCCCACATTTATAAGTATTTAGGAAACGAAAACCATCCCAATATCCTCTCAAAATGTGAGAAGATCAAAGAGGGGGATGGGCTCGGGTGGCTCAAATAAAGGGGGTTCTAACTCCAAATGCATGTTCCAATGAATTTCTTCTTTTGTAACCATTAGGGTATTACTAACCATGAAACATACACTATTTTAAAAATCTTTCTCTTGAATCAAAATCCAAATATTTTTTATATTTTTGAGAAAAAAATTAAATTTTCTTCAAAATATATTCATCTTAGTTCTTATGGTTAATTTTACCTAGGTTCTTTTAAAACAGGTGTGGCTATTATGTCTCCCTGGATTTTTTTACCACTCATCATTGTAGTATGTTAATCCTTTTAGAAATTATAAATAGATGTTCACATGTGATTTTACCGTATATGGTTTACACATTTTTTGTACACTAATTTATGCTAAAAATTGATACAATGATTGAAGACATATTTGGAATGACCTTAGTGTTTTATCTAACCACATCCATTATCCCTCACATGTGATTGGAGTCTTTAATGAGATTCTAGCATCCAGTGAAAAAATTGGACCGTAATACTCTCCCATTTCTTCAAGAGAATGTAGATCATCCATTGAGGATTGCAATATTATAGAAATTATTCTTATTGGTGCTAAGTTGAATTGGTATAGATGTCACTACAACAAGGTTTTTTCTAGATAGCATGATAGTGCTTTCAGTAATATCTATGATCTTGATTAATGGGACACCATTTCGAGCATTACCTTAACCAAGCATAACTCAGACCGCCAACCTTTTCTTTTCAGTCTTTTAAATAAGGGTCATAAACCTACCGTTTCTTTCAAATTTAATAATGCATCGTCCGAAGATCCCAATTCTAAAAATATAATAAATAATATTTTTGAAAGCATGAGGCATCAAAATGATACTTTTTCTTGTGTCAAAAAACTAAGGAAACTAAAATAGTCTCTTAAAGGTTTGTGCAGTTCCAAATCCCATCAAGTAGATGTTGATATCTCCTCTATTGAGAAAGACCTCACTCAAATAATAAAATCCAACACTAAATATGGTTTCAATTTTGATCCTCATCTTTAAATATATACTTCCATCAAAATCAACGCTTTTCTTATCCTTAAAGATAACATTAAAATTCAATCCTTTACTGCTAAATAGATTTTAGATGGGGATAGAAATAAAAAAATATACAATTATCTCCGATGTATTAGACAAGTAATTCGACCTCTTTATTTTCTTAGAGATGAAGATAAAATCCTTTCCACATAGGAAGACATGGAAAACCATGTCGTCACTTATTTATATATCTTTTTCAACAGTCCAGATGTCAACAAAGATCTCACTTCTTATATCATTCCAAATTTGGTGACTGAGGTGGAAAATAAATTTATTTTCTTTATTCCTCTTGATCATGAAATTTAGGACGTTGTTTTTAGTACAATCGTGATAGTGCTCTGGGTTCTGATGGCTTCAATAATGGGTTTTTTCAGTGATATTGGGAGTTTTTTCATATTGATGTTTGCAAACTCGTCAGATGGTTCTTCTCCACTGGTGTTCTCCCTCATGGTTTAAATGCCGATTTTCTTTCTTTAATCCCTAAAGTGGATAATTCCTCTAAGATTCACCTTTTTCGATCTATTTCTCTGAACAATACCCTTTATAAATCTAACTCAAAACTTATTGCCAGTAGAGTTACCAAAATATGTAATATAATTTATTCATGGAATCGATTTTTTTTTATCAAAGTTTGGTATATTCAATATTGTATCTTCATTGCCTCTGAATGCACTAATGGGATCAACATAGCCACCAGTGGAAGTAATGTTTCCATTAAACATTATATCAATAAATATTTTGACACAATTGATTGGAGTATCATCTTCATAGTCCTAAGTAATTTTGGCTTCAATGATTCCTTCCTTATCTTGATGAACTCATTATTCATCTCATCTTTCATCTCTATCCTAGTCAATGGAGTCTATAAGGGATTTTTTAAATGAACCAAGGGGGTTAGACAAAGAAGTTTTTTTTCTAGAATTCTATTTGCGATTTCAGATGATTACGTAAGAAGACTCTTCACTCATCTTGTGGATCAAAACAAGTCTAAACCTATTCCGGATTCCTGGAATTCCAATATGCTGACTCACCTCTTGTATGGTGATGACATCATCCTTTTCTTGTAAGGTGATAAAAAGAATGTCCAAAGTCTCAAAACTACCTTGTCTCATTATGAAGAAATCTCTGGTCAATCTATAAGCTGGAACAAGCCCTTTTTGTTGTATGGGAAAAACATTCTTTCCATCAAGAAAACTAATATCATTAATTTATTGGGAATAAAGAAATTCTCCTTCCCCTTCACATATCTTGGCATGCCTATTTTTTGGATAAGGCCTAAATCCAGATACTTTTCCAGCATTCAATATAATGTATTTAACCAGCTTGCCTCTTGTAAGGGTAAATTCCTTTCCATGGCTAGTAGAATCTATCTTTTCAAAGTGTCAATAGTTTCAAGAATGGTCTATTAAATGATGGTTTACAAATTTTCTGCTGGTCTGCTAAAAAAAATTAATGTTTGAATTAAAAAATTTCGTTGGACCAGAAGCATGTTTCAACGGAAGCTGGTGACCATCCCTTGGTCCACCTGTTGTAATCCTTCAGATAAGGGTGGTTTGGGAATAAAAAAATCAACCTTTTTAATGAGGCTCTATAAGACCGGCTCACTTGGAGGATTCTTAATAACAAATCTTGACTCTATTGATTTTCTCCAAAAAATATTCATTACTAATCATAGAAAGAGAAATTTGAACTATATCACCACTTCCATCTGGAGGTCCATTAGACATTCCTACTAAAAAATTATTACCATCTCTAGATGGATGGTCACTTCCAATTAAAACCTTCATTTTTTGGATTGAAAACTAGATGTGGGATCCTCTAATTTCCCCAATTCTTCCAAATTTTCATCATGTTAACAACAACTCCACTATAAGGTATGTTGTAAACTCACACAACATAGACCTGCCTGAAAACATTAGAAATGTCATTGAAAACTGTCCCTTTTCTAACATTAAAGACATCCTTATTTGGGAACCTACCTATAATGGTTTCCTGACTCTAAGAGTTTCTATAAACACTATTTCATTGATATTTATTTATGTCCTTTATAAATCCTTCGATTAAACCCTCGAGACTTACTATTCTTTGGCATATAGCACACAACAGAGTCCCCACTAAAGTTTGTTTCAAATCCTTTGGGATCCAATGTTGCTTTAGATGTCACTTCCGCCACCAATATAGGTTAGATGGTGACTATATGTTTCTTGTGCTACAGTGTCAGCTCTTTCAAACTATTTTTTTGACATATTTGGATTCATATGGTTACTCCTTAAGTCATTCAGCTCCCAGCTTCGAAGATGTGATTGTTTCAAATATTCACATCAAATTAAGAATCTTTTTTGGCCGCTATTTATGAGATCCTCCATCTGATCTGTTATGACAGAAATAATATATTTCATAATAAATACTCACTCACACATAACGCAGGTCGGGCACGGATCATTAATTTCATTCAAGATGCTTCCTCGATTCAGAAATCCTACTATGAAAACACCGTGGGAGACATTGAAATCATGCATCGTGTTTAGATTTCTGGTCTTTATCGTCGTCCTAGATGAACATTTGGGTTATTCTAGAATGCACTACTCCCAGGATGGATCAAATTGAATGTCGATGGTTCCTCCAAAGGAAACTTGGGACCTGCTGGATGTGGTGCTATTTTTACAGACCATCTTGGCCAATGTCTTAGATGCTTTTTTGGTGGATGTGGTACGACCTCATCTCTTGAAGCAGAAATGATAGGGGTTATTCATGCTATATATAATTTTAAATGAAAAGGTTGGATCAATATTTCGATTGAAATTGATTCAACCACTATTTTCCAGGCTATATGGTAGGGTGTGGTGCATCTTACTTGGCCGCTTACATCCCGTTGGATGAATTGTATCACTTTTCTCTAGGAAACCAACTACATTATTATGCATGCTTTCTGTGAAGATAATATGGTTACAGATGGTCTTGACAATAAGGGTGTATACCAGGTCATTACATGGAAGGATGATTTTCCTGGTGAATTGATTCATCTTTTTGAAAAAGATTGTAATAATATTTTATCTTTCAGACTCATGTAATCCTTTTTTCTTCTCTTAAATAAATTCTTCCTTGGTTAAAAAAATAATGAGTCATGGAGTACAATAAGATTCCATCCAAAAAACACGACCATGAATGGAACTAGATATAGATGACCTATTTTTTTATCAAAGACATAAAAACTTCATATTAATTTTTAATCCCAAATGGAATTTTGACAATTTTATTAAGGCCATACCATATTCTGAAATTAGTCCAAGATATATTACAATTCCAAACTCTATAATAATGTTCCTTAGATATCAAATCAATATTTGAGACCAAAAAATCTATCTTATATTGGTCAAATAGATCATTGAAATGCAGAATTTCATATCGTTTCATCACTGTTATATTGTTAAACATACGATGATGGATGAATAAAAGTAAACTCTCGTATGCCTAACTTTCAAACAAAACTGTTGATCCCCATAGTGACATACTTGGGAGGATAAATCCATTATCCTCCAACTCCTCCAACAGAGTCATAAGCTCTTGAAGCTTAGTAAATGACATTTTGTATGGTGGTTAGATACTAGATCAGTCCCTATGATGAGTTCAATGGTGAATTCCACATCTCTCTTAGGTGGTTAGACATATTCAAGAAGGACATCAAGAAATAGTTCCACTACTAGTGGAAAGAAATAATTCCTAAAACCTCCATCATCAAATAAATGGATAGAAACATGGGCATTGTTCTCTCCCAGTTCCGGAGTAATGTTACCTGCTAGACTTACCTTAATATCCCACTGTCCAAGATGAATATAATGGTCACCCTTATGAGATGTAAATGTACCCATCTTATGGTAATAGGTGATGTGGGCTCGTTATGTGACTATCTAGTCCATTCACATAATAAGGTGGATGCACATCATTTCAAAAACATAGAGGTCCCATAAGAAATGATATTTCATGATCTTTAGAGATCATTACATGCATTGAATGATAAAACTATAAAATACTCACAACTGTGTATTTATACTAATTTTAACAATGAAAAACTCTACCACTAGGACAAAACTATTAACAAGATTTATAGATATATTGGAATGAGAATCATCGATATCAAACAATTCACTATGTATGGTAAAAGATACTAGAATAGTATTTATCGTTGTCAAGGGTTTATCCTCATTATCTACAAGTGTAGACTATATTTTATAAAACATTGTCTCCCCTCTTCCCTGTGATGTTGTTTGATTCCCCAGACTAGAACCAACATGATGATGCGGGTGCTCCAACACAAGAGCACCACACCCACTACCTATACAATATTATCTAGTATAACTCTAACTACTATCCCTATTTGGTGAACAATATACTCTTCACACACTCTATCTCTTCCCAGTTGGTCGTTCATTATCTGTCTATCGATGTAACATGAATAATTTCAATAGATGTCCCATATTTCCTCAAGATCTACACTTTAATGGTGGTAGGAAACGATGATGATGATATTGTCCCAAATAAGCACACCGGTGATAGATCACCCAAGTAAGGACCAATCCAACAGAACCATTGGTCTGTACACTCTGATTTCCACTTCCGTGGAAAATATTTTAATAACTCCACTTCATTCTCTCAAAATTCGCACCTCCTAATCATCCAGTAACAACTACCTATCCATCATTGGATGGCTACCTTATGTTCCCTTATACTATGAGAGCCCAATACAACACTTATATAAACATCTATAGCTGGAATATATTGGATCTTAATCTCATACTTAATTCCATCCAAAAAAACATTCATTGTAGCTGCCTCATATCCTGCTATTGTTGGAGAAAATAAATACAGATATGTGTAGATTCTAGAAAAGTCTATCACTTACATGATCCAATGTGTCAAATTCATGGAGATATCATCTTTTTAATTTATTAGTTTCTCTAGAGAAAATAGATCTAAGAACCTCTCCCATAAGTCTTTCCATAACATACCATCAAACTATCTAGTTTGTGATAGAATTTTCCACGAGGTCATATCTGACCCTCGTAGCATATAAGAGGCCACCATAAACATCTTCTCAACTAGATTCTATAGATGATCAATTATTGTCTATATGGACGGAACCTTTAATTTTTCTTAATCATTTCCACTATCTCTAATAAATGTCATATGGAGAAGCAACTTAAAATTCATTTTTAACTGAGAAATTATTTTCACAACCTTCACTATGTCTCATTCCAAGAATTTTATGAATTGAGTTATGTTATACAGAATCTTATCCCCTTCATCTTCAGCTGGAATGATCAGTGCCTCAAGTTCTCTATCTTAAAAAACTTTCTTATCTATGTTGATCTATCTTCCCCTCAACAATCATCATGGAGGCATAATATCTACAAAGAAGAACACACGTCTTAGATATCATATTTCATCCTCATAACATTATGTAATAGGAAAATAATGATCACAACAATACTTTTACCCCAAATTTTCCACAAATTAAAAATTTAGGTTCTATCACTAACCATAACCCTCCTACACATAGGTTTTGGTTAATAAGGTAAACACACAATCATAATCATGTTTCTCATTTAGGAACCCAATTACTATCAATTTTCACCATTTTACAACCTTTTTTTAAATTCAGGGTAAGAACCATTTTTCATTCTATTCTCACAATAAGGAAAACTGTTCATTTTCAACAACATACCTGAACACTTTTCCATATGCATGCCTTATAGGATGCATTCCCAAATAACCCCGAGTTCCTAGAATTGTGAATGAAGACTCAAATATGGAGTAATTCTAGTATTTGAATCAATACTAAAAATATTAGAAACAATAATCATATCACATGACATGTGAATCACCCAAGGTGAAATAATAATCAAATGTAAATGAAAATAGTTATAACAAAAATCACACCCAGAGTACATGGGGTTTTCCCCTATAAATGGGTTCTCAACTCCCATAGAAATTCTTAATAAGAAGCACTGAATCTTTCTGTTATCATATTTACCTTTCGCCAAACAGTTAGATAAATAATGAAGAATGAAAACTGGACCTGTGATACTACTTTGTAATTTCATGACCTGGGTTCTATCCTATGGTGCCCGGAGCCAGTTTGAAAGATGACCACTAGCATTCCTTTTCATATGGTAGAGGCTTATGACAAGAATAGATGGCCTGGTAAGTCTTTCATGTTGGGACTACAACATCTTTTATCCGAGTAAACACACTAGAAGACAGAAATGAACAATAGAAGAATCATATATTACCAGAAAAATACTCATTTCAGAATATAAGAAAACAATAAATAGAATACCCAACTAAATATGAAAACATGATATGAAAATGTTATTGTCAAGTGTCAATAATTTAACTAAATGTAAATATACTTCAACTCCCCAAACAGGTCCTGAATCTTGTCAGGTTCCCTCCTCCAAGATCTATCTCTAATCAGCCACCTTTCCTAGGTCATTTTACCTTTTTAGTCCTGTAACAATATAATCTATTCGAGTACCAAATGAGGAAGCCCAAATAGGATGGGAGTACAAATCCATAGTCCACCAGAAAAAGTTTCTAAAAAAAGTCCAGATAAAATGAAGTGCATGCATTTCTATTTGGAAATAAGTACAATGAAATAATAAACATTTTATCACACTTATATAGATTCTTACCTATATACATTAACTCTAGGGTTCCCAGGGATACCTGTACCTCAAAACCAAATTCATCTCACATCGGATCCTAATGAATTCGTTAGGTAATATCATATATTAATACATACATCGAGATGGAAATTGATGTATTCAAGGTGATATGATATCTTAGAACTTGATTCGACTCACGCCCGAGTTTGAATATTCTCATGGGAGGCCATAACCCAAAGTTTCATTAGTTTCATTCTTTAATTTTACATATAAAAACCACATTTGCAAAGTTACCAATATGAAAAAGTATGTAAGATAACCATGTTACAATTCTAATCTGTCAATATAATGAACATGGTCCCATTATCTTAACTCATAAGTATAATGGCCATGTTACCATGTATACTTCTCAATTTAGAATGACCATGTTCCCATTCTTTGTATACATAAGTATGATGATGATGTTACCATTTATACTTCTCAATTTATAGTGACCATGTTACCATTCTTTATCACATAATTAATCCAACACTTAACTATCTACCCCAAATCCATTACTAAATCAACAATTAATTACACACTTTAATTCCATATGTTAACTCAACAATTAACTATGTGCTTCAAACCATAAATTAATTATTTAATCAATTAATAAATTTAACAATTTATATCCAATAATTAATTTTCCAAAATTAAATAACTCATTATAATATCAACTATCCATAATTAATGGCACAATTAATTATGTAAATCATATTATCAAAGGCCCATAATTAATAGAAAATTAATTATTTCAACATATCCATTTCAATATCTCTTTATTAATCCCCCAATTAATTATCTAGATTAACACACCTACATATTATAATCAATTTACCAAAATTAATTATATAATTTTCATGCCCCATAGAATCTGGATTAATTCCCCAATAAATCTCATATTTCCACAAGGATTTGATAACAAACCGGGTGTGTCTAATAAACTAAAATGAAGAAAATAATTTTCTAAAGGATGCTAGAAATTCTATAATCTTGCATATTCAAATAAAATTCAAGACAATGGGAATTAGTTATAAACCAACCACCTTTATTCGTTGATAACGGTTTTCCCAATGGAAATCCTCAAAATACGAGTAGCACAATGAAGTAGATATATGATTCGGGATCTAAATACCAGAATTAATATATAACAAATAAAAAGATTTAATAAATCTAGATCTATATCTACAATCCTATAACTAGACCACCACATATTTATTTAGATCTGAATAATAAGAGGGTAAAATTCACTAAAATATCAAGACAATAAGAAGCAATGATTTTGATTGGAATCAGAATGAAATCCACTTACTTGGAGAAGATATGATATTTGTTTTGGGATTTAAATCTTGAATTACAGAGGTTAAATGCCATTGGAATCCATCTAGAATTCTTTAAGATTTTCCAAAATACATAAACCCCAATCCTAGATCGAAATGGGGTTGTATTAGGGTTTCAAAGAATTTTTAAAAAAACATCAGAAGAAATAAAACTGCGTACATGGTATTCCCTTTCTATGGGTTGTTGATTAGGGAAACTAAGCACCAACCACACAAACCTCACTATCTAGGCTCGCACGGTTTCCTGGGTTTTGGCGTGTGGTTTGTCAAAACATGGAAAAACCATGCATAACCACATATCCTTGAACAATATTAAAACTCAACCCATATGCACCAAAAAAACCT